>JASDDO010000031.1:153245992-155645992 GCA_030015575.1 Agapanthus africanus | reverse complement strand
TTGTCGTTGCTATTCGCCGAGGCGTAGTGTGCGGTAGCTCTGTAATGCTTTCTGTCGCATGGATATGTGGATTGGTTAGGACAGTCGTGCGACTTTGTTGATTATTCGTCAAGGGTCGTGCGGGTGGGTTTAACGCAATGAAGATAATGACGGGTTGAACTTGACTAGGACCTTTTGATTTGTTGATTATTCGTCAAGGTCACTTGGGTCCTAGGGGTAAAAACACACATCGGGAGTTTCAAAAGAACTGAAACTTGCCAGGCATGCGCATACCTTCTGGAGTGTGGTGACTTGAGTGGATTCCGTCAAGTTATCATGCGATGATAGTTGGATCCCGATTCCCACTGATGAGTTAGTTTACTCCTCGGGTGACCCCGACTAATTCTTCTTTCAGGTTTGGAGGAGAATTTGAGGTACAGTGGGAGGTTTCCTGATTAGATAAATTGGTAACCATTCTGATCTAGGTTAGAGTGCACGCTGAGTGTTTCTTTTCTCTCTCTCTTTGGCAGCGACCATTGACCCGACCCTAAGACTATGACTCAGTGACCAAGTTGACCGAACCTTCTTTAACACTGGCTTTTGGATTGTCAGAGTTGCAAACCTCATTGCCACTCCTGCTTTTACCCTTTTCTCCGGGACACCCCGTATTATTACGAACGTCCACTTCCATTGGACAAAACCATCGTATGGTTATATACGAACTCGAAGGACTTCGAGGATGGTTTCTGGTTCTGGAGAAAACGAATAGGATTATTCAGTTGTCTTTTCTTTTCACCTTCTCTCAGGTTGCAAGTACTCCTTGGTTTAGGAGTAGTACACCTATTACGCAAATTGGATAGTCTTCTTCCAAACCTTAGGCTGGTGCCGACCGGTAGGGAATGAAGAAAACCAATTAGCCTAAACGGTGTACAGAAGGTATTAAGTTAAGACAAAGCAAGGGATTAGTAAGAGGGCAAAGTAAAGTGCGACTACTATTCACGAACAAACCAAGTATTTCTTCGCCAATCCTAAATCACCTTTGTATTTCTCCAGGACACTCCGTATTACTACGAAGATCCCAGTTTATTGGATAATCCATCGTATGGTTATATACGAACTCGAAAGGAACTTGTTCCAGTTCGGGGATGGATTCTGGTCCGGGAGAAATAGGAATAAGGTTTATTCGGTTGTCTTTTATCTTCACCTTCTCTCGCTTTGCGAGTGCTCCTAGGATTAGGACAGTACACCCTTTATGCTTATTGGATAGTCTTCTTCCAAACCATAGGCTGGTGCCGAATGGTAGGGAAGGAAGAAAGCCATTTGGCCTAAGGGGTGTGCAGAAGGTAATGACTAAAGACATATAAAGGGATTTGGAGAGGTGGCAAAGAATTATACGGTTATAGTTGTGAATCTGGATAATGGTAGAGGCATTACTAGGAATACCAGGATACCCCATCGAAACATTTCAATGTTTCAGTTCAACTGTGTACTGTTAAAAGAAAACTGATTTCCCGATTAGACACTTGCTCCAGGGTATGTATTTACCAGGTTGGATTCTCACATCTGTATGGTTTTACAGATGATGAGTGGGAGTAAGTTATTGGGAATTAGGTGACCATCCTCATTATATCGGGATTCGTTGTAATCGGTGATACTTGAGGAGATCATCTGGGTTGTTTGCCGGTCGGCAAATATTTGGTTTTGAATATCCGCTGTTGTGCACCAATTTCAAATTGATATATCTGTACGTCTATTTTCATAGAGTGAGATATACCTTTTGATTTTATGTCGATGACATTTACCTATATCAGTGGATGGTTAGGTAAGGAGCATCAAACAGCGGTGTAATTCTTCTTAACCATAAGTACAGTTTTCAACCTACGACGCACAGTGAAAGAGTTGTTAGACTCAGCGGACTTATACAGAGTATTGTATGTTGTCCAGTGTCCATTAGGACAGAGGGGTTGGTCCTCATACTATATTCTGTTTACTTTTAACTTCTCTAGTTCTTAGACATGTGTTTCGTAGAATCACAGGGTCTAATTTTTTGAGGAGTTATAGGTATTTGAATAGAGTACAGAACCAGGTATTGCAAGTATCGGGATTCTTCAAAGTGATCGAAGATGTAGATACTTGTATATGGTATTCAGTTGATAGTAATGATTAAGAGAAATTGCTTCTCTTTCAGGTTACTTATAATTGGAAGCATTCCTAAGTTGAGTAACGCCGATCGGCCTCTCTCCATTTAGTTTACATGCACTGGAGATAGCTGCATGATTTGAATCTGTTTCAATTAAATCAGTGCCTCTGGTTCTATATTGGATATAGAACAGTTCATATCTTAACTATGTTAAGGTACGGGGAGTTGTCCGGCTTATGCTTAAAACCAGACACTGGACAACTCAAGGCACGTTTCTGTAATGGCTGTTTGTGGGTTGACCCAGGCTATGACGAGGGTTGACTTTCTACCATCTGGCAGATCAATAGAAATATTGTTCTAGACTCGCCACAGTTTTATTAAAAATGGATTTTTCAAAAACAGTAGTGGGAGTATGGTAGAACTGGAAGTGATTCCAGAACCGCAAACGATTACTGAAGATTTGATAAGGAACCTAAAGATTCAATCTGTTTTGACATTCCATTGGCCACTCCGCAGATAAGGTGGGTAACTTCAGGCACCCGATAGGTACTCCGGTAGCCTCAAGGACGGTGACAGGGAGTTCTTGTTTACCCACACTTGCCATTGTTGTTGTTCCAGGCTACGAGACCCGGAAGGAGGATGAGTATAGCGTCGTTCTAAACTAGTTTTAGAAGTGTGCGTCTATATGACTCTGGCAGAGGGTTGTCGTAGTCAGTGGGAGCAGCGGAAGCATTGGTGGACATCAGGCTTATGTCTATTTATAGACTAAAGCAGATGTAGCGGAGATAGATCATCTATTTCTGATGTGACAGTCATAGGTTTGACGTCATCAGAATAGGGGATGGATCTGTTGAGAAGGTAGTAGGGTGTGATATCCTGGTATTTGGATGACATACACAGAGTAGGAAAAGAAACTCCTATACTACGATCGGTTATACTTTGGTCGTCACACAGTGGTTTCTCCACAAGGGACTTGAACATTATATAAGACATACTGGTTACTAGATCTATGTTTTTAGATCTAGATTTGGGTGGTTTCCCAATCTGGGTACCTTGACAGCATTCTAAGAGTATTTAGAATGGATGACTCCTGGCACGGTAGTGTACCTGCAGGTGATGGAGTCACCCTCTCTAAAGGTGTCTTACAGACTAAAGGGGAGAGGGATGTGCATGATTGGCAGATCACTTGCTCAGGCAATTGAGTCAATCATGAGATGTCAAGTACCACACCAGATGTTGTTCTTGCACTAGATGCAATAAGTTGACATTGATCCAATCCTGGAGAAACAGTCGGAAGCGTTTTTAGATCATAAGTGAATGTTCTAGGGATATGATAACGGCTGCCTCCTTTAGGAGACGGTTATCATTCCAGGCTTCCAAGGTGACATGGACGACAAGGGGGTTGTCAGAGTTTTAGTTTTTTCCCTCTGACGAGGGGCAGTATTTTTGGACAGGTGGTCCAAGGCAATACTGAGGGTGGCATGGCGCAGGATACTGATTAAGTTCAGTTGACGATACAGTCTAAGAAGTTTGGATTTGGAGTTCATTTATGAGCTAGGTCCCATCAGACATCCAGACATTCTAAGACGGCTATTGCTCATTTCGGGAGATGGTTTTCTCCGCGAACTTGAGATATAGAGAGACATAGAAAGAAACATCACAGCGGATCCACTCACTGAGGCTATTCCTCGAACGCAATAGTTTCGCAAACGGGTTTTGTGAGACTGACTAGTAGAGGAGTTGGGTGTTCGGTATCATACGGGCTGTGAGTATGCGGCATCGCAATAATTAGCCTTGAGTGCAAGTAGGAGATTGTTGGAGATAGTGTCCTCAGAGTCAATTATTGGATCACAGGCACGTGATTGCAATGATTGAGGGAGGACCTGTCCCGGTAGGACAGTCTTACTCGAGATGATAGTATGCTATCCGGTTTATCTTTATCATCGTGTACTGCTTTAGGTGACCTGAGATGTCGCTATTACACGTTGATAGAGCCCCTAGGATTCTTGCTTGACTACCAACAGTATGATGGCGATCATATACGTGGGAGCTGGTAGTCTATAAGCACATCCTTAAAAGGTCCCTAGTCGTGGGAGTTTCGAGACAGGGCGTCGATACTCCATTAGTAGACTAGTGTATACAGTCGAGACCCCGACAAGGGGCGGTGGCCGGTCTCACAAGCCACTGGTGTCAGTTGGTTCACCTAAGATGTATACAGGTGCTCATTGGGTTATGAGTACACTGGACAGGACTCGCCGGGAACCTGCTAGTTGGTCTTATACCAGATGTCAGATAGCAGTTCCCAGGTGACATGTGTACAGGTTAGTTCATCGACCTGAGATCGTCATTTGTCTCGTGTGAGTTCCCACTGTGCTTTGATTACTACCCTACCACGGCTCAAAGGAGTCGTGCAAACAGGTTTTAGTTGGGTACAGTCCCGAGCCACATAGAGGCAGTGAGCGGATCTTCAGGGGTTCGTCTCTCCCGGTATTGGGGGTGAGGTCGCGCTGTGTCTAGGAGAGCCATTACGCAAAGCCCTCGGCCGAGGCAGGAGATTTACTGGTAGGTATTCCAGTAGTATCTCAGGGCGTTCTGGGCTACACTCCGACACGACTTGTACCGCTTTTGGGGGTCTGACTCTTACCAACCCCCTAGGCCCGACATGCGATGCTCATAGACGAACGGACCGGATTGTACGGATATTGTCACTGACAGGCTCAGTAGGGTGTCAGGATGAGTTAGCTCATCGACGTCCCTTTTGGTCAATAGCTGGTGGCCCGTCACGTATTGGCTTATACCTCTGACGTGCTAGTGGTTAAATCCACAACCATAGTATTGACGAGTCTTTAGAGTCCATCACACTTACAGTTACTCAAGCTTTCGGGCGAAACGCTGTAGAGGCCGTATGGAGATATGGCAGGGTCCGATCAGATACGTGCGGTATTGCACGGATCAGGATCGGACGGATATTACTAGCCGGCTTTGGTTTAAGCCGGTCCTAGTTTAGTACAGTGTAGATTTTGTCTCATTGCATTTGTATCCGGTCGGAATACAGATGCGGGTGTGTATGCACAATATAGGGGTTTTCCTGTAATTTATTACGGGACCAGTTTTCTGGAGTTGCCAGTTTGCATTCCGTTCCGGCCGGTTTTCCTTTGTTCTTTCCCGGCCGGACTTTTCCGATGGAGGGAGTAATTTGCAGTTTTGCAAATTACACTTTGTGGAGGATTTTCATGCAAATGTATTTATCATGATAGCATCTTTAGATACCATTCTTTTCCTTCATCTTTTCATGCTTTATTATGATTAGTTGTGATTAGAGTTGATGTGAGGTTGTGATGATGAGGTTTAGGATATGGTCACCACTTGCTTTACACTACACTCACCTCCCTTCATGCTTCATATTGATTCCTCCACCATTCTTCTCACTTGATGAAAATGGTTGAAGACATTTTTGAGAGAGAAAGAAGATGAGAGCTTCATCTTGAGAGTTTCATTCTTGATCTCATTTTCATGCTAGAAAAATGCAAGCACCATTTTTCTAATCTTGATTCCTCCATTATCTTCAAAGGCAACAAACCCCAAATGAGACATAGCCTCTACAATACACATTCTACAGCATATCTTGAGCATGTCGAGTTGCCGGCTTCATGCCCGAGTTGCCTCGGTATTGAGGCGGGAGCCCGTAAAAGACGCAGGCGATGTGGTGCCCTTTCCGGCGAGGAGGCGACGATATGGAGACAAGACTTTCCGCGGGAGATCGGGATGATGAAGAGAAGACCGGAGGACTCGGATCACTTGGTATACTTCTCTTCCCATCTCTTGTTAGCTAGCATTAGGTTAATGGTTACGATCCGGGTTTTCTTTGTCCGCGGTAGCGCCAGTTTCCAAGTAAGGAAAAATTTTGATTCCGCATTTTGGCTTCGGATAGACGGCCGGGGCGCTGCCGTGGCGCAACAATATATATATATATATATATATATATCAACACACACACACACACACACATATATATATATATATACATATATCACATACACCAATATATATCACGTGTGTGCATGTGTGTGTGTACACATATACTTTAGGGTTCGCGACTAAGAAACTATACAATAAGCACTATCTTGATAATCGTCCATGTATCACAATACATATATAAATAAATATATATAATATATTTGTATACTACACTATGAAACTGCGGGGGTGCTATACGCCATCCACCCGACTTCCCCCGTAGATATATATCTACTCACTTTGATCCTTGCTTGCCGTAGTCGATGACGCCACGCTCATCCTTATCGTTTGAAGTGCACGCGAGGTTGCCTACACATATAAATGCGAGTATCGTAAACTGAAATCGCGCACGAAAACCAAAACGGCACACGTACCACACATAGGTTAAGACCTATGGTCTACACATGCAAAAATAACCCAACAACTCCCGATACCGACGTACAAACGTCAAGTGACCGAGACAAAACACAAATACAAAATTTCAAGTTCACAGAATTCACAAACCGAAATCAGAAACTATGAAAAACACATCCAGATTTTTCTCCAGAAGAAATTGGCCAAGTTTGCATATGTGGAGGGTCTAGTTTACGGAAGATAAAGCCATGGACCAAACACGAACCCACTCACCCCCACCCTGGTCGCAATTTGCGGCCAGAAAGAATAAATTTGCGGCCATACAATAAAATTGGGGTCTCAGGTCTCGGGGTTAGCTTCCTGGGTGCCTGCTTGTATGACTATAATTGGTAAATAATTTTTAGAGTCTCCGGGTCACATCAGTTCCTTAAATATCATCACAATTCCCACAAACTTCCGATATCGGGGTTTCTAAGTTCAAGTCTTTGGTTTAATTCTCTGGTTTTAGTTCACAAAACTAACACTACTGGGGTTGTATGGCTTCTACTAATCTCAATTTACACTTCACATCTCATAAAATTCCCTAACCCTCATCTTGGAATTTTCCAAGATCACTAAACCTCATTAAAACACTTCTAAACATGTATATATGGTAAAGGAAATGTATTACTACACTAATGGTGAAGAAATTACCTCATTTGGCAACTCAAGAATTTTCTTGAGTTGCCCCAAGTGCTCAAAATCCAAACTTTCTTGATCCATCATGGTTGTAGTGAGCTTGTGCATGCTTTTAATGAAGGGGATGAAGTGTTTTGGTGTATTTTTGATGGTGTTGTGAGATGTAGGAGGAGGTGGAAGGAGGAGGGGAGCCGTGAGAGGAAGTGGAGGGAAAAAGATGAAGAAAACAATGAAGGGGGACAAATGGAATCCATGGTCAAATGACCCCTCACCTCTTCTCTCTTCTCTCTCTTGCCTATACCCATTTCTATATTCATTTCCTTTTTCGTTTTCATTTTCTTTTCTTTTCCTTCATTTATCCTTTTCTTTTCTCATGGTTCTATTTTATAAAACAATTGTAAAACCAAAATGAAACCATGCACAATCAAGACTTGAAATCAAGTTTCATAAAAATGTAACAAGTGTTTTTAAAGTCATGTGGATAATCAAGCTTAATTCCAATTTAGTGATTATTAATCAAGTTTAGGATAACATGTATATAATAAATTATAAAAATTTATAATTTTCCTAAATCACATAAATCCCTCCAAAAATCACCATTCAATTTAATTCTCCAATATTTTCCAAACTATCGGTACATAATTATACCACATCATTAAAATATTCATAATATAATTATTTTAATTATATAAATTCCCAAAAATAATATTTTATTTTTCTGAAATGTTACACTGGCTGTCCTACGATTTCAATAACCATTGGGGATAAGAACATCAACCGCGCTCTTTTGGATCTTGGTGCCAGTGTTAACATGCTTTCTTATTCTGTATATGAGCAACTAGGTGTAGGAGAACTGAAACCTACACATTGTACTCTTCAAATGGCCGACCGATTTATCACCCATCCTATGGGTGAGCTAGAGGATGTGTTAATAAAGGCTGGGGACTTCATATTCCCCGTTGACTTCATTGTTTTAGATACACAACCAATAGATAACTGCCGGAATCAAATTCCGGTGATACTCGGTCGCCCATTCCTTGCAACCTCAAATGCCGCGATCAATTGCCGAAATGGTTATATGAACCTATCTTTTGGCAACATAACAATTGAACTCAACATTTTTAGGTTAGGGAATCAGCCATCCGAACCAAGTGCTCATATACTTGATGTTTGTTCCATCCAAGAGATCACCCCTGAGCACTGTGAATTTGAGGAATTCTTGTTTGATCACAGTGATCTTGACGCCACTAGTGCGTCCCACTTTGAACCTGCTGCTTCCGCTCCCGACAATGATTACGCGTGCTTCACGTTTTCGAACGATCTTGGCTTGTCGCCGCCCGAGTTTGAATCTTTTGAATTTTCGGATGCGTTAGTTGAACCATCCGACTCGGTCCCATACACTCACTTTGAGCCCCTGTTGGAATCTTTCGAGTTCGAGACATTTTCTCCGATCCTGCCATCAATCGTTTCACCTCCGACGCTCGAACTCAAGCCTCTGCCGTCTCACCTCAAGTATGCTTACTTAGGTGAGAATGAGACCCATCCAGTCATCATCTCGGCTTCTCTAGCTCTAGAGCAAGAAAAAGCCCTTCTCACGGTCTTGCAATCCAATCGGCAAGCTTTCGGCTTGACGATGGTAGACATCAAGGGGATTAGTCCCCTGATCGTTGAACATCACATTCACCTGATGGATGATGCCAAACCAACTCGGGATCCACAGAGGCAATTAAATCCAGTCATGTAGGAGACTGTGAAAAAGGAGATCGTCAAATGTCTGGATAATGGTATCATTTACCCTATTTCAGACAGCCAATGGGTCAGTTCTATACACGTTGTACCCAAGAAATCGGGCATTACGGTCATCACAAACGAGGTGAATGAGTTGATCCCTACTCGCACCCAGACCGGGTGGCGAGTATGCATTGATTATCGAAAACTCAACGCCGCAACACGGAAGGATCACTTTCCGCTACCCTTCATTGACCAAATGCTCGAAAGATTAGCTGGACATGAGTATTACCATTTTCTGGACGGTTACTCAGGCTACAACCAGATTCCTATCACCGAGAAAGACGAAGACAAGACCACTTTCACTTGTCCTTTCGGCACGTTCGCATATCGCCGCATGCCCTTTGGGCTATGCAATGCTCCCGCTACCTTCCAGCAGTGTATGATGGGAATTTTCTCTGACATGGTTGAGAAATTTCTGGGGATATTCATGGATGATTCTCCATCTTTGGCGATTCTTTCAACGAGTGCCTGCAACATCTTGATGATGTCCTTACCCGATGTAAGGATAAAAATCTCACTTTAAACTGGGAAAAATGCCACTTCATGGTACGTGAAGGTATTGTCTTAGGACATATCATTTCGCGAAATGGCATCGAAGTTGACAAAGCAAAGATTGATGTCATTTCCATCCTCCCTGCTCCCAAATGCGTCAGAGATATCCGATCTTCCTTGGCCATGCCGGTTTTTACAGACGGTTTATCAAGGACTTTAGCAAGATTGCTAGACCCTTAACTCTTCTTCTGGCCAAGGATACCACGTTCAACTTCGACTCGCGCTGTTTGACTGCTTTTGAATCACTAAGAAGCTCTTTCACCACTGCTCCCATTCTTTCTTCACCTGACTGGACGCATACTTTTGAGATTATGTGTGATGCATCCGACTTTGCTATCGGTGCGGTCCTAGGACATCACATCGATAAGATGCCGCACGTAATCTACTATGCGAGACGGACCCTGAATGATGCCCAAATAAATTACACAACAACCGAGAAAGAGTTCTTGGCTGTTGTGTTTGCTTTAGAGAAATTCAAGCCCTATCTCATTGGCTCCCCAGTTGTTGTCTACACCGATCATTCAGCTCCGTGACATCTTTTTGCGAAAAAGGATGCAAAATTTCGGTTAATACGTTGGATCCACTTACTTTAAGAATTTGACCTTGTCATTAAGGACAAAAGAGGATGTGAAAATGTAGTAGCCGATCATCTTTCACGACTTCCTTTTACGCCGACGCTTCCTCTCCCAATCGACGAAACTTTCCCTGATGAACAACTCTTGACGATATCTTGCGAACCATGGTTCGCAGATATTGTGAACTACCCGGCGACTGGACTCATACCTGACGATTGGTCAAGTCAGGACAGACTTAGATTTTTATCCCAAGTAAAACACTTTTACCGGGATGAGCCCTACTTGTTCAAGTACTGTCCAGACCAAATCATCCGCCGTTGTGTTCCAGAAAACGAATTCAAGAGTGTGTTGTCTTTTTACCACGATCAAGCATGTGGCAGGCACTTTGGCCCAAGAAAGACAGCTGAGAAATCTTGCAATGTGGCTTTTACTGGCTAAAACTTTTCAAAGATGCACATGAATACTGCAAGACTTTCTCCCGGTGCCAACATTTGGGCCGGATTTCCAGGCGAAATGAGATGACACTCCAACCAATCTTGGTTGTTGAGATGTTCGATGTTTGGGGGATAGATTTCATGGGCCCGTTTCCCAACTCTTTTAGGAACCTATACATTCTCTTAGCTGTTGATTATGTCTCCAAATGGGTCGAAGCAGTACCGAGCCGGACTAATGACAACAAGGTTGTCATTAAATTCCTTAAAGAAAACATCTTTTCCCTGTTCGGGCACCCTCGCGCTATCATTAGCGACAATGGGACACATTTCTGCAATAGGTCATTTGAGGCCTTAATTCGGAAATACTCAATCAATCATAAGCTATCCACGCTCTACCACCCCCAAACATGTGGGCATGTCGAAGTTTCAAATCGGCAGAACAAGCAAATTCTGGAGAAGACGGTTTCCAAGAACCGTAAAGATTGGTCATTGAAATTAACCGATGCCCTTTGGGCATTTCAAACTGCTTATAAGACCGATCTATGCATGTCTCCCTATCGGCTTATGTACGGAAAGGCTTGCCACTACCCTGTGTTAGTGTATATGCTCTAGAGGCCATTACTGTATCATACTAGTTTGTATATTACTTAATGGAAGCTAGGGATATTCACCTTGTATAGACAATCTAGCTCAATATAGTAGTATGCTACTTGGTTTGTTTCTGCTTCAATGTGTACATGTATTTATTTTAGTATATCACCTATACACATTAGTGGATCTCTTAGGATCTTTGCTTGATTACCAGTGTTGTGATGGCAGTCACACTAGTGGGGGCTGGGTAATCCACAAGCACATCCTTATGCAGGTCCCTAGTCGTAGGACTATCGAGACAGGGCATCGATACTCCGGAGTAGACTAGCGTATGCGCTTCTCATCCCAGTATGGGAGACGATCTATCCCACAACCGTCAGTACGTCGTACTTAAGATAGTATGCGGGTGCTCGTTAGGTTACGAGTACACTGGACAGGACTCGTCGGGAACTGTTGGTTGGTACTATACCTATCATCAGTTATCAGTTCCCAGGTGACATGAGTACAGCTTAGTCCGCTGACTTGACACTGTCACTTCGCCTCGAGTGTGTTCCCACTGTACTTAGATTACTACCCTACCACGGCTCAAAGGAGTCGTGCGAACAGGTAGTAGTTGGGTGCAGTCCCGAAGCACTTTGAGGCAGTGACGGTTAGACAGGATTCGTCTCTCCCGGTATTGGGGGTTGACATCGCGCTGTGTCTAGGAGAGCCATTACACAAGTCGTCCCTGGCTAGGGCAAGCGAGATATACTGGTAGGTTTCCAGTGTTATCTCAGGGTGTTCTGGGCTACACTCCGACACGACTTGTACCGCTATTAGGGACTGACGTTTACCGTCCCCTAGGCCCGCCATGCGATGTTATCAGACGAACAGACCGAACTGTACGGAGATTGTCACATCCAGGCTCAGTAGGAGTTCAGATGGGTTTTACCTCGTCAGTCTTCTTGTCGGCATCTACCTGGGGACCGTTACGCACAGCTAGTGCCGCTTGCGGTCTGTGGTTAAACCCACTGCCAGCGTAGTGTCGAGTCTTTAGAGTCCCACACAGAAAGCTATTCGCCTTTAGGCAAAAGAGTAGAGGTCGCATGGTTTTGCGACAGGTCACATGGTTTTGCGACAGGGTTCGGTCACATCCGTGCACTTGTGCACGTTTAGTGTCCGGACAGTTAACACTAGCGGGCTTTGGTTTAAGCCAGATCCTAGTGTACGATTTGGGATTGGTTTTATCTCGTTTGTATTCGTGTTCCTCGGAACGCGGATGCGGGTGTGTATGCACAGTTGACAGAGAGACAGAGGCAGAGGATTCTCTTTGGGGTTGTTGACTGTTGACTGTTGACTAATGACTTTTTGCTAAACCCTAATGAGAATAAAAAATATGATTAACAATAATATTAATTAAGTATTATAGTGACATGGTTGTTGAGAGGTTGACTTTGTTGACTTGTTGACTTTGTTGACCGGTTGACTAGGTTGGACTAGTTGACCATCATCATTACAATGGCTATCATTTCATGGCAAAGACTTTTGCTTACTTGTTTCTTTTTGCAAAATGAGTGCATGAAATGATATGGCCATTTTGACTTGAACCATCACATAATACTTGATTACTATTATTTGTTATGATGATTTTGGATTATGAGAGCTTCGATGGCAAAAGACTTACTCATTCTCTCATTTGCTTTCTCTCTCTTGCTTGAGCTCTCCCTCTTGCTCTCTCTCTAGCTCAAGGCAACTCCCTCTCATGAGTTGAGAAACATTGTCTTAGAGATAAAAGAAAACCCATATCACTTCTCTACTCATCCAAGTTCACAAGGTTTAGCAAACCAAGTGTTCTAGTTTCTTCTAGTTTGAAGAGAAGCCAAAGGTAGAAGCTTTCAGGTGGATCCATCTTTGGCGCAAGGAGACGACGAGGTGAGGCCGATCCGTACACCGCAAAGAGTTGAAGACGAAGAAGTTCAAGAAAGGTATAACCCCCTAACCGAGTAGGTAAAACTCATGCTAGGTTTGTTAGATAGTTGTTTAACAAAGATCCGTATTTTGAGTCCATGTTACCACCTCTTGAAAAATCGTCTTTCATCATTTTCGCAAGCCCGTAAGTACCGGGAGAGGTAACGTGGACTTACAGTTGTATCAGAGCCTAGTTAAACACTATCTAACATGTTAGCAAAGTAACTAGAAGTTCGATCGGAGAAAAAGTCACGAAACACGCCCGTAAAATCAACTTTCTGCCGAATTTGTTTTCTGTTCCAAAAATGATAAATCTTATCTTAAAATCCGGCTCAGGGTTTTTAGAAGAAACTGTAGAAAAATGGTCCACTGAACCGATCAACGCGCCGCGGAACCGCGGCCGAGTTAACTCGGCCGTGGGCGATTTTTCATGCAGTTTATTCAGTTGGGTGTTTTGGGATTTTTACAGTATGTGTTTTCAGCCCAGATTTTCCAGAAAGCAAAATTTGTTTTTGGGGCCTAAAAATCCGTATTTTGATCGAACTTCTAAAGACTTAAGCTGACGGGTATATATCTGTGATGTGTTATATGTATTGAACGTCTGCTAATCTCTATACGTCGATTAGTGGGGGTTATACATATCTGTGATCTGTAATGTTGATGGTATGTGTATACGAATTCATTGGATTGTCGCGGATGAATAGACGGGGGGTTGTGAGATGAGAGTTTTCTTTTTCTTTCAATTCATCTAAATTTGTAATTGATGTAATATTATTTATATGGCCGCACAACCGGGATTGGGTTGTAGCCGTCATTGTATAATTTCTTTTACTGTTTTTGCTCCTAGGATAGACCCATGGTGGGGTGCACAAACTACCGGGTATCTCGAAGTGCCGAGTGGCCTACTCACAGTGTTGAGGGAGGTTGCTTCGCTTCGGGTACTTGGCGGGTAGTTTGCCGCACCCGTAGGGGTCTAGGGTAGGGTCTTGGCTATTCATCGTGACCGTGTAATCCGCTTTTCGTTACAGGCTCGTACGGATTGCGAATTCCTAGTATATCCAATGTGTTCATCTGTGATCTGGAATGGCTATCATTGCATGTGACGAATGTGTATATCTATATATGATATCTATTTAGGCGTTGCTTATGTTTTGCATCCGCGTTAGTCTAGCCCCCGCTCTGTCGTTAGTTAAGTAACCTAACGGGTAATGACGGGGCCCCGTGGCGAATGCGGATGGCATAAGCGTACGTCATATTTTCGTTGTTTTCTGCAATGGTAGGATTAAATGATGGGACGCATTAAAATTAATGCAAGAAAAATAAACCAAGTAAAAGTCGTTGGAACACTTTCAAAAACCACTCGGTTTCTTTTCAAAAATAACTTTTAAACGCGGAGCTTAAGCCACTCCTTTTAAAAGCTATCTCGTTTCATCGATTATATCAAGTTCACTACGTTCACGGTTTCGCCAAAACCATTCGTAGCCCTCCGTCGTTTCACATGGATAGTCAATAGTATTCAAGCTATGTTTGTTGGCCAAAGTCAAGGCATAGTGATTGGTAGCTATTGGGTATTCATGTGTAGCATAGATAGATTTGTTGGTTTGGGACAGTCGTACTACCTTGTTGGCCAAAGTCAAGGGTAGGTACGGGTGGGTTCAAATTAACCTGGAGAATGACGGGTAGAACTTGACATGTGACTTATGATTTGTTGGCCAAAGTCAAGGTCATAAGAGCATGGGGAAAAAATCCACATCGGGAGTTTCAAAAGAACTGAAACTTGCTAGCACTGCATACCATTTGGAGTGTGATGATTCTGGTAGGATTCCTTCAGTTTTGTCACGCGATGATATTTGGATCCCGATCCTACTGTGAGTATATGCTACTCCTCGGGAAATTTCTCACTTAAATGATCAATGCTATAAACCAAGTAGGTGTCTAGAAAGGTGTTAGCGGGGTTACGACCCCAGGGAAAAGAGGTTATTTAATTAAGGAACTTCGCGAAAGCGTTGGAAAACCTCCCTCGAAGTACCGACACTAGCCTGGCTGAACGGTTAAGCAAGTATTGTATGGTGAGATTGATCCTGACTAATTCTTCCTTTTTGGTTTGAGGAGGGATTCGAGAGACAGTGGGAGCCATCCTGTTTAGACAAATTAAAACCCACTCTAAACTTGCAAGAGCATCATGCTAAAGTGTTTCTTCTCTCTCTCCTAATTAAAGCGACCAAACATCATGACCGGACTTAAGTTACTACTAGATAAAAATATACTGACAGGGCCAAACTACAAAGATTGGCTCAGGAATGTCAAAATGGCAATCACTTATGACAAGTTAGGGTATCTCCTTACCACCAAAGCTCCCCCTGTCCCAGGTCCCAAAACCATCGTCGCGGATAGGGAAATCCGTAAGTCCCGGGAAATCAATTCCGCGAAGGCCAAGTGCCTCGTGCTTTCCTCTATGGACAATGAACATTAGAGGAGGCACGAGAATATGGACCTTGAATCCATATTTCTCCATACAAAAGAACTGTATGGAGAGCAATCTCGTATCGCCAGATACGAAGTCTCGAAAAAGCTGTTTTCGGCGAGATTGGCCGTCGGATCATCGGTAGCGGAACACGTGCTTAAGATGATTGGCTTCATTGAGGAGCTCGCGGACCTAGGGACCACGTTAGAGAACGAGCTCTATACGGACTTGATTCTCCAGTCCCTTCCTTCCACTTACGTCCAGTTTATCCTGAACTTCAACTTGCAAGAAAAGGAAGTTGAACTTTCAGAACTCCTCAACATGTTGAGGAGTGCAGAGGGCACCCTACAAAAAGGTAGGGAACCATCCACTTTGTTTGTAGGAGGATCTTCCTCTTCTAGGTCCAAGGCGAAAGCCAAGGGAAAGAAGAAGAAAGCCCCCGCCAAACCAAGGGGTGGTGTTAGTAAAGTGGATACGAAGGGAAAGACAAAAGCAACAAAAATAGCGGGGAAGCTTGTGTGGAAGGATGAGTGCTTTTACTGTCATAAGAGTGGACACTGGAAGAAAGATTGCAGGGCTTGGAAGGCCAGAACACAGGATCTGAAGCAAGTTGCGGTTTCAGCTTCAGTTGTGTATGTTATTGAAAACCGTCTATCAATAAACTCTACTTCCTGGGTATTGGATACCGGATCAGGATCTCATATCTGTAATTCTTTGCAGGCGTTGAGAAAGCGTAGGTTTTTGAAGGCAGGTGACATGACCCTCAAAGTTGCAAACGGAGCTAGCATGGATGCTAAGGCCGTGGGGGACTATCACCTGGGAATGTCAGATGGACATGTTTTGGTTTTACGTAATTGCTTTTTTGTACCCAACGCAACTTGTAATATCATTTCTATATATTTAATAGCTAAAGAAGGTTATGAATTTGCGTTTGTAAGTAATGTTGTAAACATTCACCTTAATCAAGTTCTGATTGGGTCAGGTACATTAAGCAATGGTATATACGTATTAAACCAACCACAGATTTTCAATGTCCAGAATACACACAAAAGAAAGTCTCCGGAAACAAATCAGGCTTTCTTATGGCATTGTAGACTGGGTCACATCAATGAGAGAAGGTTGATGAAGTTACATACAGAAGGATATTTGTATCCGTTCGAATATCAATCATATGCAACTTGTCAATCCTGTCTCAAAGGAAAGATGACAAAGACTTCGTTCACTGGACACGGAGTAAGAGCAGCGAGCTCTTGGGACTCGTACACAGCGACGTGTGCGGTCCAATGTCTACGCATGCACGAAGCAGTTATTCTTACTTCATTACTTTTACGGATGACTTTTCAAGTTACGGATATGTCTTCTTAATGAAACATAAATCCGAAGCCTTTGGAAAATTCCAGGAATATAAGAATGAAGTAGAAAAACAAACCGGCACAAGTATCAAGACACTAAGATATGATCGAGGTGGTGAATACTTGAGTGCCGAGTTCCTGGATTACTTAAAAGAGAATGGAATTCTCTCTCAGCTTACTCCTCCATGCACTCCGCAACATAACGGTGTATCGGAGAGACGGAACCAAACCCTATTGGATATGGTACGGCCCATGATGAGTAACGCTGAGTTACCGCGATCATTCTGAGGATATGCACTAGAATCAGCTGCATACCTTTTGAACCGAGTTCCAACTAAGACTGTGCCTACTACGCCATATCAGATGTGGTGTGGGAAGAGACCCTATCTTAAGTACATTAAGACATGGGGATGTCCAGCTTTTGTCAAAAAGCAGCATGCGGACAAACTCGAGGCACGCTCAGTACAGTGCAAGTTTGTGGGATATCCAAAGAACTCCAAGGGATATTTCTTCTATTGCGAAGAGGAACAAAAGGTTTTTGTTTCTCGTCATGCCCACTTCTTGAAAACTGAGTTTTTGGAGAATCAGATAAGTGGGAGCGCAATAGAACTGGAAGAAATTCCAGAACCACGAGCTATTACTGAAAGCTTAGTAGAACCAGAGGGTTCGAAAGATCAGGACATTCCTGCGCCGCTCCGCAGGAGTTGTGGGCAGTCTCATCCGCCCGTGAGATACTACGGTTTTCTCATAGACGGGGATAGATAGGATTGCATCATTGATAGTGATGAGCCGACTAGCTTCCAGCAGGCCATTCAGAGCGTTGACTCAATAAAATGGCTGGATGCAATGCGGACCGAAATGGAGTCCATGTACACCAACAAAGTATGGACGTTGGACATTGCTCCAGATGGGGTAAAACCCGTAGGATGCAAGTGGATCTTCAAAAGGAAGATTGGTGTAGATGGACAGGTTGAGACCTATAATGCTAGACTGGTTGCAAAGGGTTTTCATCAAAGACCTGGTTTGGACTATGACGAGACCTTTTCTCCAGTAGCTATGCTGAAATCCATTCGGATCCTTCTTGCCATTGCCGCCTTCCACGATTATGAGATTTGGCAGATGGACGTAAAGACCGCTTTTCTAAATGGAAATTTAGAGGAGTGTGTTTATATAGACCAGCCAGAGGGTTTCATTCAGAGTGGGAGCAGCGGAAAGTTGTGCAAATTGCTTAAGTCCATCTATGGACTAAAGCAGGCATCGCGGAGTTGGAACATCTGTTTTGATGAGACGGTCAAAGAATTTGGCTTTATCAAAAATCCAGATGAACTATGCATCTATAGTAGATTTGTAGCAAGAACTGTCGTATTCCTCGTATTGTACGTGGATGACATTCTTTTGATAGGAAATGACATTCCTATGCTACAATCTGTCAAGGGATTCTTGTCACACATGTTCTCCATGAAAGACCTGGGTTATGCCTCGTACATTCTGGGGATCCGGATCTATCGTGACAGATCCAAGAGAATATTAGGACTTTCACAGTCCAGGTACATCGACACCATACTGAAAAGATTCAGTATGGAAGATTCCAAGAGCGGTAATCTACCGGCTTGTCACGGGATCACCCTCTCCAAAGAGATGTCTCCCAAGACTGATTTGGAAAGGGATCGCATGTCTATTATACCCTATGCTTCTGCGGTAGGCTCTATAATATATGCGATGTTGTGTACCAGACCAGATGTAGCTTATGCACTGAGTGTGGTAAGCCGGTATCAGTCTAATCCTGGGGAGAAGCACTGGATAGCGGTAAAGAACATTCTCAAGTACCTGAGAAGGACTACGGAGATGTTCTTGGTGTATGGCGGAAAAGACCTCCAGATCGAGGCCTTTGCAGACTCCAGCTTCCAGAGTGACAAGGATGATTCCAAGTCCATGTCGGGTTATGTCTTTACCCTCAATGGAGGGGCAGTGTGTTAGAAGAGTTCCAAACAGGAAACCGTTGCTGACTCGACGATGGAAGCGGAATATATCGCTGCTGCAGATGCCGCAAAAGAAGCCGTCTGGATAAGGAATTTCTTAACTGAACTTCAGGTGGTTCCGTCCATTGTTGATCCAAAACCTCTGTATTGCGACAACAACGGGGCTATAGCTTTAGCGAAGGAACCAAGGTCCCATCAGAGATCCAGACACATCTTGAGGCGGTATCACCTGATCAAAGAGATCGTGGGTCGCTAGGAGATCGAGGTTCGGAGTGTTTCTACGGAAGATAACACTGCTGATCCACTCATGAAGGCCTTACCCCAGACTCAGTTCGAGCGGCTGATCGAGATGATAGGTCTTCGATACGCCAGTACATGGCCTTAGTGCAAGTGGGAGACTGTTAGTGTATATGCCCTAGAGGCCATTACTGTATCATACTAGTTTGTATATTACTTAATAGAAGCTTGGGATATTCACCTTGTATAGAAAATCTTGCTCAATATAGTAGTATGCTACTTGGTTTGTTTCTGCTTTAATGTGTACATGTGTTTATTTTAGTATATCACCTATACACATTAGTGGAGCCCTTACGATCTTTGCTTGATTACCAGCATTGTGATGGCAGTCACACTAGTGGGGGCTGGGTAATACACAAGCACATCCTTATGCAGGTCCCTAGTCGTAGGACTATCGAGACAGGGCATCGATACTCCGGAGTAGACTAGCGCATGCACTTCTCATCCCAGTGTGGGAGACGGTCTGTCCCACAGCCGTCAGTACGTCGTACTTGAGATAGTATGCGGGTGCTCGTTAGGTTACGAGTACACTGGACAGGACTCGTCGGGAACTTTTGGTTGGTACTATACCTATCGTCAGTTATCAGTTCCCAGGTGACATGAGTACAGCTTAGTCCGCTGACTTGATACTGTCACTTCGCCTCGAGTGTGTTCCCTCTGTACTTAGATTACTACTCTACCACGGCTCAAAGGAGTCGTGCAAACAGGTAGTAGTTGGGTGCAGTCCCGAAGCACTTGGAGGGAGTGACGGTTAGACAGGATTCGTCTCTCCCAGTATTGGGGGTTGACATCGCGCTGTGTCTAGGAGAGCCATTACACAAGTCGTCCCTGGCCAGGGCAAGCGAGATATACTGGTAGGTTTCCAGTGTTATCTCAGGGTGTTCTGGGCTACACTCCGACACAACTTGTACCGCTATTAGGGGACTGACGTTTACCGCCCCCTAGGCCCGCCATGCGATGTTATCAGACGAACAGACCGGACTGTACGGAGATTGTCACATCCAGGCTCAGTAGGAGTTCAGATGGGTTTCACCTCGTCAGTCTTCTTGTCGGCATCTACCTGGGGACCGTTACGCACAGCTAGTGCTGCTTGCGGTCTGTGGTTAAACACACTGCCAGCGTAGTGTCGAGTCTTTAGAGCCCCACACAAAAAGCTATTCGCCTTTAGGCAAAAGAGTAGAGGTCGCATGGTTTTGCGACAGGTCGCTTGGTTTTGCGACAGGGTTCGGTCACATCCGTGCACTTGTGCACGTTTAGTGTCCGGACAGTTAACACTAGCGGGCTTTGGTTTAAGCCAGATCCTAGTGTACGATTTGGGATTGGTTTTATCTCGTTTGTATTCGTGTTCCTCGGAACGCGGATGCGGGTGTGTATGCACAGTTGACAGAGAGACAGAGGCAGAGGATTCTCATTGGGGTTGTTGACTGTTGACTGTTGACTATTGACTTTTTGCTAAATCCTAATGAGAATAAGAAATATGATTAACAATAATATTAATTAAGTATTATAGTGACATGGTTGTTGAGAGGTTGACTTTGTTGACTTGTTGACTTTGTTGACCGGTTGACTAGGTTGGACTAGTTGACCATCATCATTACAATGGCTATCATTTCATGATGAAGACTTTTTCTTGCTTGTTTCTTTTTGCAAAATGAGTGCATGAAATGATATGGCCATTTTGACTTGAACCATCACATAATACTTGATTACTATTATTTGTTATGATGATTTTGGATTATGAGAGCTTGGATGGCAAAAGACTTACTCATTCTCTCATTTGCTTTCTCTCTCTTGCTTGAGCTCTCCCTCTTGCTCTTCCTCTTGCTCTCTCTCTAGCTCAAGGCAACTCCCTCTCATGAGTTGAGAAACATTGCCTTAGAGATAAAAGAAAACCCATATCACTTTTCTACTCATCCTAGTTCACAAGGTTTAGCAAACCAAGTGTTCTAGTTTCTTCTAGTTTGAAGAGAAGCCAAAGGTAGAAGCTTTCAGGTGGATCCATCTTCGGCGCAAGGAGACGACGAGGTGAGGCCGATCCGTACAACGCAAAGATTTTAAGACGAAGGAGTTCAAGAAAGGTATAACCCCCTAACCGAGTAGGTAAAACTCATGTTAGGTTTGTTAGATAGTTGTTTAACAAAGATCCGTATTTTGAGTCCATGTTACCACCTCTTGAAAAATCGTTTTTCATCATTTCCGCAAGCCCGTAAGTACCGGGAGAGGTAACGTGGACTTACACCCTGTGGAAATCGAACATCATGCTATTTGGGCGATCAAAGAGCTGAATCTCAATCTTAAAGATGCGGGCAGCCTTCGGAAGCTGCAACTGAACGAACTAAACGGACTTCGAGATGAGTCTTACGACAACGCGATTGTTATAAAGAACCGAACGAAGGTGTTTCATAATAAACACCTTACGTGCAAGACCATCACGCCTGGACAATAGGTACTTATTTATGACACCCAACTCCATTTCCATCCCGGTAAACTTCGATCTCGCTGGAAGGGACCTTTTCTTGTGCGGTGTGTGTACCCGCACGGCGCTGTGGATTTGGAGAATCCGAAGGACGGTTCGTTTTTCAAAGTAAACGGACACAGACTGAAACCGTTCCTTAGCACAGAACCATCAGAGGAGCTCCTGATCTTGCAAGAGCCGGTTTACCCTGCATAATCTTCCTCTGTTTACCACTAAACTTCGGTTATCCAGGCAAAAACAGTGGAGGCACTGTTTCAAATAAGTTTGGGGGTATATATATACTATTTTTGGTATATGTATGTTGATATTCTTGTCCTGTGCATATCTATTTTTCTTTTTGACGAGCAATCTTGTCTGGTGATGCTCAGTCTTTGCTCATAAAAAATAAAAAAATAAAAAAATTTCAGGGAGGACCGCCGCTTTTGACCCTTCAACAATTTTGCCCTCTTGATGTACATTGACAGTGAGGGTACTGTCCAGTTTAAGTTTGGGGGTATGCTCGGTAAGCTTTCTCCCTTCACATTCATTTTTATATTCTGCATTTGCATACATATTCAAAAACCCATAAAAATCAAATTTTTTTACAAAAATATAAAAAATTTGTCATCAAGTTAGCTAGTGGGAGAACTTAGATTCGATATTTCGACGGTTTTGTTTGATAAGAAAGAAACAACTAGATCCTATTGTTAGATTTTGAAAACCCAATTGATAACCCTCATTTGAATTTAACTGTTGCCAATATATGTCTTTACATCACACTACACATGTCGTGAGTTCTGAAAATTAGATAACAAGTCTAATATGTCTGAAAACTTTTAAATTGATAAACTATTTTTTTAGGATCAAATAGGTTTGTTCTGAAATAAGTAATATCAAGAATAGTTTTGAAAATGAAGTGGATATGAAGGGATATTATAGATACCTTAATAGGAACTAATTTTGAAGAATAACCCATCTGGAACTTGATTTAAGTGATTACACACCTGATCCACTAAACACGTCTTTTATCCTAAAAATAATCGAACAACTGGTTATATCTCCGTTTGCATTAAATCGTTATGATTTTCACGCTAAAATTGGTCTTTTGTTTTAGGGCCTAAGTAACTTGAGTAATTAAGTCCGCCGGGGTGTCTCTACACCTAATGCCCTAAAACCAACTGGTTTGGGAGCATTGGCCCAAAGCTCGCTAAGAAATCTAGAAAGTCCAAATTAAAACAAAGCCAAGCAAGTGTTCTCTCCGAGTTAAAATTACTAACGGTTCTTTGTGTGAGAATAATCTTGACAAAAGACATGTTTTTATAAAAATATTTTTAATGGAGATATGAAGGTTTTATCCTATGATGAAGACTATTGCACGTTCACGAAGGTGTGTATGAGACGAAAACAAGTAAAAGGAGGAGTGAAAAATAAGACCTAGTTTCCTATTAAGAAAGATAGAAATTCTGAATTTGAAAACCTAACTGGAAAATGAAACTTGAGAAGTACTTAACTCTTTATAAAACTTGTGTGATCCTTTTTAAGATTTTTTATTTGGGCTTTATTTTGTGACATGACGACTTTAATCGATCCTTTTGAAACTTAACGACACTATTTGCACCGCACGTAAAGACATATAGGATCTTAATTTAAATAAGAAGCGAGGTGTGAAAAATAAAGGTTCGATATTTCTAACTTAGGATAATAGAATTTCTAGCTTTGAAACAAAACCTTAGGGTTAGAATCATAGCTATTTTGCAAAAACTTGATTGACGGGATTTTGCAGGTGAAATCCGCTGAAAACCCTCAGGAGACAACACTCCTCCTACTAGGGACACCTAGAGATTTAACGGCTTGTTGCACCAGCTCAGTGCAATCGTGTTCCTTGCGAAAGTGAGGTTATAATTTTTTGTTTTGCTCGGGACGAGCAAATGATAAGTTTGGGGGTATTTGTTCATCACTAAAAACTGCATTTTAATACCGCTCATTCATTATATATTTTGCTATATATCGGTAATATTAAACCGGTGTTTGCTCAGTAATACAGATTACAGGCGTTCGTGATAAAATACTGGAAACACACTCAAAATCACAAACATAACGTTTGGATGCCGACACTGCAAACAGAACAGAAAACCGATCATTGTCCATAGAGTTCTTTTTGCAAATAAATGTGTGCACACAATTTTGGTCCAACACAATGCAAGTGTGCACATGGACCATGGTAGGGATGCCTTGGCTACATGACGTGGTGAAATTGTGCAAGTAGGGAACATGTGCATTAAATGCTAAAAAAGTTGATGCGATTTGAAGCATCAAGATTTCCCTCCAAAAGCTACTAAGCAGCACATGTTATCAAGAAATCAAGCAATGCCAGTAAACTTGTGGAGTACACACAACATCACAGAACCAAGACGAGACCTATTGGCCTACAAAAATCCGGCGAGACCTCCCCAAAAACCGGCGCCGCCGGTTTTTCTTGCTCCAATTTGCCACATTTTTCTTCTGGTGGTTTATCTGGGTCACATTATGTTATTTTTATTGTTTGTTTATTCTGGATTGAAGCCAATAAATACCAGATCAAGGGGCTAGGGGAGAGGATAATTTTTATTTAGTTTTGCTTTAGAACACTTGTAATTTGCTTTCCCTTTGAACTCTTGAGCTCTTGCCCCTTTGTTTGACCTTGCAACTTTTTCATTAAACTTGTAAGCTTAAGATTTAGGTTCTTGAATTCAAGATTAGTTGTATCTTGTTGAAATTCAATAAAAGTTCTCATTTCATTTCATATGTCTTGCTTTTTACATACTTGAACTTGTGAAATCCTTACTTTACTTTGATCTTGCAACCTCTTAAGTAAGGTTGCAACCTTAAAGTTTTGTATATGGATTTCATATTGATACGAGATTAAAGAACAGTTGAAGGAATTTGCACGTTGATTTAACGGTTCTCTCTTTGTCTTTCTTTTCTTGCATTTTTCATTTTGTTGCCTTACTTTTTTCTTTTTCTATGTTGGTATCGTAAATATGTGTGAGTAATCGATTCACTTGTTAAGGGTAGAATATTGTTAGTTTTTGTTAGAAGATGTTTTTTGCTAAAACCTTAAAAACCTTAACTTTGCAATTGAAATTCCGAGCAAACCACTCGCAATTCCACTCCGTTAGGCATCCTATCCTACCACAATAGCGGTGAATCCTAATCGTGACCGGGTTGCAAGTGGTTTGCTGAAGGCTAAGATCAAGAGACATCAACGAAAGGACAAGGGACAAGGAATACAGATTTCGCTCAAAATCGCAAATACCGTATTTCAAGTTCCCTAATCTACGTTGTTGCCTATTGCCTTAGTGTCAATATCAAAATTGGGTCTATAAGGAACCGGCAAACATCACCTCACGCAAACTAATCTAAAACTACCCTTAACAAGTCTTTTTATTGAACATATCCTAGTTACGACACTTAGCATAAACAACAACTCAAAACACGGTATTAACTCGTTACAACAAGCTTGAAAACTTACCATCTCCCTGCGGACGACGGTACTCATAGCGGCTCGCTACACGCGACACCGTCTTTGATTGCTGTAATTTCAAATTCTTTCTAAATACGACACGGTGAAAACGTATAAATCATACACCAAGAATCTTCTCAAGATCCACTTGCTCCTAATGGGTTTTACCCCTTTAGGTGCAACAACCAAAGTCATACTTTGTTGGTGTACATGGATTCCATCTCAGATCGCATAGCATCCAGCCATTTCACAGACTTTCCACTCGTGATGTTCTTCCTAAAACTAGTTGGGTCATCATCATCCATGATTCAATCCTCGCACTCACTGTCATTGAGAAAACCGTAGTATCTCTCAGGCGGAAGAGGAACCCTACTAGATCTGCGGAGTGGCTGAGGTTCGTTGGGAACTATTGAATCCTCTGGTTTCACCAAATCATCAGCTGTTAGTTTTTCTAGTTGGAACTCCTTCCAGTTCTACCTCATGACCACTAATTTCTTCCATAAGAAATTCCTTTTCTAAAAAGGTGGCATGCTGAGAAATAAAACACCTTTCGCTCCTCAGTGTGGTAGAAGATATATCCTCGCGAATGTTCGGGATATCCAACAAACTTATATAGAATTGACATTGCCTCGGGCTTGTCCGGATTTTGCTTTTCAACATAGGCCGGATAACCCCATATCTTAACTCGTTTAAGAGATGGTCTCTTTCCATTCCATATCTCATACGGAGTGGTAGGCACTGATTTGGATGGAACTCTATTCAATAGGTATGCGACTTCTCAAGCGCATAACCCCCAAAAGAAAATAGGTAACTCAGCAGTACTCATCATAGAGCGCGCCATATCTCACAGGGCGCGATACCTCCACCCCGATCCACCGTTGGTCTGTGGTGTATACGGAGGAGTAAGCTGAGAGAGAATCCTAATCTCTTTTAAATAATCCAGGAACTCCGTGATCAAGTATTGTCCTCCTCGATCACATCGAAGGACTTTAATACTTCTACCCGTCTGGATCTCCACTTCGTACTTATATTCCTTGAATTTCTCAAAATTTTCAGACTTGTGTTTCAACAGGAACATATGTCCGAATCTTAAGAGATGGTTAGTGAATATAATGAAGTACGAGGAACCAACCCTGGCGTTTGTAGACATAGGACTGTATACATCATCATGTATCAGTCCTTAGAGTTCAGTAACTCTTTCTCTGTTTCCAATAAACGGAGTATTGGTCATTTTACCTTTGAGACAAGACTGGCAAGTATCATAAGATGAAAATTCGAACGGATTCAAATATTCATCCTTATGTAACTTAGCTAGTTTTGTCGTATTGATATGACCTAGTCTACAATACCAAAAGAAGGATTCGTTCATTTATGAGCTACTCCTCTTGCGTGTGTTCTATATAATTTGAACCGTGGTTTGATTTAGAACATATATGCTATTACATAACGTGCCTGATCCATTCAACTCTTGATTAAGGAAAATGTTCACAAAATTATCCTGCAATACAAAATTATATCCTTCTTTAACTTAATAATGAAACTGATGTAATGTTGTATATCAGGTTCGGTATGTAATAATATTTGTTCAGAATCAATGTATTTACCACTTGGTACTACAAGGTGATATTTGCCAACTGATTTGGCTGCAACAATTGCACCATTCTCTACACTTAGAGACATAACCTAATCCCAGTTCTCTACCTTTCTGTAGCCAATGTAAGAGATTACATATATGGGATCTTGATCCGGTATCTCATACTTAGGACGTAGAGGATACTGAGAAACAGTTCTCGGAAACGAACACACCCGAAGAATATGCATCAACATGATTTTTCCTCGTTTGGGTCGCACAAGAATCCAGATATTCCATTATTTCCTGCTCAGACTTATAACAATTATAAGGAAGAGTGGAACCAAAGTTCCCCAGCTCAGCATAATAAGCAGGTTCGGTCAATACATCCATATTATTATCTTGATTAAGGCATGTCACGGTCACTACCAGGAGAGAGAGAGAAGAAAATGCTGGGTTCCCTTAGGTCGCCTCTGGGTTTCGGGAGGCATCGACCATGCCGTTTTTAAAAATTTGGCGTGCTAAAGAATCCTAACATAGAATCTTAACTAGAGAATTAGACGAAAACATGCATGTAAACATCTTTACATCTAAGTGAACAAGGAATACAACCTTTGTAGACCGGTCCTTCACTTCAATAGCTCCGTGTAGTAGTCCTTTCGCTCCAAGTAGTAAACTCCCGGACTCTAGAAAGGCTCCACAAGATGAAAGGAACATACTATCTTGAATTCTTTGAGGCTGAAGATGATCTACGTCGAGGAGACACTAACTCAAGCTACCTCTTCACTAATATGGAAGTAGTGAAGCAAACAACCTAAACTAAATGGCTAGTCTAGTGCAGGTTGATGAAGTAGGAATTTTGCTCACTTTAGAAATTATTTTCTCATTAGTTTTCTTCACCTCCCAAAAAGCTAGAGAGCTTGAGGAAGGAGATGAAGAAAAGAAACCATGGTGAGAAGCAAGTGTAGAATGAATCTCATGAGTGAGAATAACAACCATGGGTGAGATAATATCTCATATTAACTCATGTAGAGACTTAATCATGGCTTAAGGTAATGGTTGGGTTAATAAATATCTAATGTAAAACAAAATTAGTGGACTAAGTCAATAGTTCTACAAGCTTCCGCTAAGCTCAAACCATGTGACTAATTTCCAACTAATTATGATTTACTTTAAATAAATAAACCCTTCATTATGTTAAGCAAGGTGTGAGTCTCATACACCCATGTTGCATGTAGCAACAAGCATGGTACAATAATATATATCACATATATATTAAGTGTACACAAGTGAGAAAAAGAAATGGTTAAGTGAGCTAATATTAGTTAATGTACATCAATATATCAAATATATAATTATACATTAAATTATTAAATCAACACTTGATTTAATAATCCGGCTATATCACATATAACCAACTAATATTATTTTTATCAACTTATCTAATCAACACTTGATTCGATAACCCGGCTATATCACATATAACCGACCGATATCACATATCGCGAGTTTAGAATACGGTATCACATACGCGTATTAATCTCGGTCCCGCACATATCACATATATGCTCATACTTCGTTTCACCTGAGCCAGGAAGCCTCTGTGTATGACTCTAGAGACTCGTCAATACACCGGCAGTAGGTGGTGATCATATCAGTCACCCACAAGCCGTCAGCGGTACTAGCTGGACGTAACGGCTACCCGGGTATTGAGCGATCAGAAGATCAACAAGCAAGCCTGCTCATACTCCTGCGAATCCAATAAGTAACACTACCATACAGTCCGGTCTCTTCGTCTGATATGTCTCATATCTCAGCCTGGGGGTGGTAAACGTCAGACCCCAATAGCCTGATAAGTCATGCCGTTGTGAGGACCATAACGGTTCGAGAAACTACTGATAACACTTACCAGTAAATCTCAGCAACCTCGGCCAGGGATTTCCTGTTATGGCCAATCGAGCATAGCGCAACATCAACCCCCAATACCGGGAGAGACGAAATCCCCTCCTATCGCTCATTGCCTCCATGTGACTCGGGAATGTACCCAAAAACCACTATTTTGCACATTCTCTTGAACGTGGTAAGGTGGAAATCAAAGCACAGTGGGAATCACACAAGACTCTATGACGGTCTCGGGTCTACAGACTAACCTGTACAGTGTCACCAGAGAACTGCTATCTGACATAAGGTATAATACAATCTAGGAGTTCTCGGCGAGTCCTGTTCTGTGTACCCAGTCTCCACTGAGCACCCGTATACAATCTTTGATGTCTGTTTCCCCCAATCAGAGCAGATCTCTGTTCAAATTTTGAAATTTGAAATGAAGCAGCGCTTCATAATAGCTCCAGCGCTAAGAGTCAAAGACTCTGTTGCTGCGCTCACGTGTATAGCATATGAGCGCTAGCGCTAAGAGCGCTGCATTCTAAGCAGCGCACCATGTGCAAAGCACGTGAGCGCTAGCAGCGCTGCACTCTAACCAGCGCACCACGTGTAAAGCACGTGAGCGCTAGCGCTAAGAGCGCTGCACTCTAAGCAGCGCACCACGTGCAAAGCACGTGAGCGCTAGCGCTAAGAGCGCTGCAATGCAAGCAGTGCACCACGTGCAAAGCACGTGAGCGATAGCGCTAAGAGCGCTGCACTCTAAGCAGTGCACCACATGCAAAGCACGTGAGCGCTAGCGATAGAACAAAATGTTCTCGGCCCTTGGATCAAAGATCCAACGAACATGATTAAAAATCATCAATTGACCAGAATAAAATTCTGTTGAGGAAACATTACTCAGAATCTTACCAAACAGAAAAGATTGTGCTCTGAAAATCAGAGCACCGTTGGATCAATGATCTAAGGGTGATTAAAAAATCACCAAAATACAGAATAAAGTTTATATGGGGAAAATTTCCCAATCTTGTTAAAAACAAGAAGATTGCCTTCTATAAATCAGAAGCTCTTGGATCAAAGATCCAACGGGGGAAACATCCCCAAATCAATTAGAGAAAAGATATCTTCAACCGATTCAACAAATCAGCCTACCCTATATAAAGGCCCTAAGACATCAAGTCTCACAGAGAGGAACCCCCCATAAACTTTGAGAAGTTTCAGAGAGAAGAGCAAGCTCTCAACAGAAGAAAAATTTCTTCAAGGTAAAATAAAGAGATCAAAAAATCTCATCAGAAAAAGAACTTAGTTCTTATGCTAGATCATAGATCTTTAAGACAAATTGTCTTTCACAAAAAAGATCATAACATCTTATCATAAAAAGGGGGGAGAATAATTCAATTCTCTTAGGATCACAGATCCATAAAGACAAAGCCTTTCACCAAAAATATAAGAGATTGAAACATCTCCTATAAAATAAGAACTTTGTTCTTAGATCCATGAGACAAAGTCTCGTATAAGAGAAAATTTAATTCTCAGAGCGCAAAGCTGCCTAAAAAGAGCCTTAGCGCTCAAATTAAAAAGGAGCGCCTCAGCGCTCCAAATCTAGCGCACAACGCTGCAGAGCCTTAGCGCTCCAAACTTAAACAGAAGCGCTCTGCGCTCATTGACTGGCACTCAACGCCAAGCACGCCACGTGCTCCTCACGTGTGCGCTACTGTGCTCATTGACTGGCGCTTATCGCCAAGTGCGCTACGTGCTCCTCATGTGTGCGCTACTTAACAGAAGCGCTTTGCGCTCTTTGACCGGCGCTCACCGCCATGCGCGCCACGTTATCCTCACGTGTGCGATACTTCACAATAAGCGCACTGTGCACTTTGACCGGCGCTCACCACCAAGCACGCCACGTGCTCCTCACGTGTGCGGTACTTCACAATAAGCGCACTGTGCTCTTTGACTGGCGCTCAGCGCCAAACGCGCCACGTGCTCCTCACGTGTGCGCTACTTCACAATAAGAGCACTGCGCTCTTTGACTGGCGCTCACCGCCAAGCGCGCCACATGCTCCTCACGTGTGCGCTACTTCACGATAAGCGCACTGCGCTAATTGACTGGCGCTCAGTGCCAAGCGCGCCACGTGCTCCTCACGTGTGCGCTAAGAGAACATAAACTGTTCTATAATAAAAGCCCCAGAGCTATAATGAGTGCTAAGCACTCAATAAAAGACAAAAAACAATTGTCGGAAACCAAATCAATGCTCAGCATTTAATCTGAATGGGCCGAGCCCAAATTGTGCACAAATCCCTACTTTATACCAATTGAGCCCATATGCTCACAAATCTTTGATCTTAGTCCTAAATTGGACTACAGATCTCCCAACCAATATTGGTTCAAGGGTACATCTCTTCACTCCTCTGATATTTGTCATTGTAATCCTTCAACGTCTTCAGAGAGGTGACGGGTCCCGACAGCCAAACATTTCATGGACTGTGGGGTCCTTAAACTCATGGACTATGATGTCCTTAAACTTTACAAACTATGACGTCTTTAAACTATGCACTATGATGTCCTTAAACTCCATGGACTATGAGGTCCTTAAACTTCTGGACCGCAAACTCCCTAAACTAAAATAATAGAGCCCAAGTGCTCTTTTGTTCGATCTAAATGATCCTGCTAAGTAGATCTTAGTCTAAAATTAGACTAACGTATCCTTAAAAAATGTTTAAGTTGATCTTGATCTCAATGAGATTAACGATCCTTAAACCCAAACCAAACCCAAATCTAAGAAAATACGGATTTGGACTAATCCACGCCTTACGGGCGACAACATAAATTAGTCTCCGTATGCAATCCACGGGCAACCAAAAACAAAACACACATGACACGAAGTGACCATCTGGAGAAGGAGAAAGTGGTTACCGCGATGCGGTAGCGTAATTAACTGCAGGGGCTTGCACCTATAGGGAAAAGCGTCCCCACAATAGAAAACCCATCACAATGAGGGGAAATCTGACGAAGTCTGCTACAACGGCCACATCCGTCTAAACCTTCGATACATGGTGCCATAAATCAACTTGGCATCTTCGGAGTGGTGGACGGATAAAACCAAATAGCATCTGCCCTCAAAATTCAGGCAGGACTTCGCAACGTCCCAGTCGCGTCTTTCGATGGAGAACAGATTCTGGCACGCCCGGTGGGACCTTTTCATCTTTCCACTACACACTTCGTGTGTCGTGTTTCGCGAACGAATCGCGGTTCGACATGGTTGCTTTTGGATGTGAAGTAGATTTTGTGTCTTGCTCCGTGCAGAAAACAGAAGATCAATGGCTGTCAACTGCACAAACTGCAACAACAGCCACAACTCCCACTCTGTCTTCGCCGGAGGAGTGACCTATGGGCCTCAAGCGGCCTCCCTTTTTACGATGCTGGTGTACCAGGTGACGCAAGCCACCACAGGGCTATTCTTTGGGACTATGCCCCCACCAATGAGCTTCAACACCCCAGTGCCGCCGCAGGAAGCTCCAAAGAAGTCGGTCTTTTATTGGCTTACAACTACCGCAACCCTTCTCAACGGGTCACCGAAGTACAGCACTTCAGTCTTCGATAGGCTGAGTCGAAGCTCAGATGGGCCCGTGAAGAAGCCCGCAATACCAGAAGGGGTTATCCCGAAGCGGATAGCCATTCTTGCTCCTGAAGTCGCCAAGGCGGCTTCTCCTGCTAAGGGGTCGGTCTACACAAGACTGGCCGTTTCGGCTCCTACTCCAGGCGAGATCACCAAAGTTGCTTCCCCTGCCAAAGGGTCAATCTTCGACAGGTGTGGCACTTCTTCTCAGCGGACGTCAGTTTTCAAGAGGCTAGCACCGACGGCAACCTTTCACCAGAGCAGGGGGCATGATGAAGCCACCCCTGTAACTGAACTAATACCATCTGCAAGGCATGCTCGACGTCGCCACTGGCACTAAGTAAGGAAGGCTGGGGGCAGCTCTCCTTCTGGACTGACTTCGCCAACTCCAATGGTGGAAATTGATGCTGCTGTTCTAACTGGGAACAGCTTTGAACTACTCAGGAGGGTCCACAAGTTCTCCTCCACCTATGGAAAATGTTTCAAAGGTAGAGACAGAACAACCCCCTCAGCGGCTGTCCTCCAAAATTCGCAGGGTCTGGCAACAGGTCCAAGACTCGGTGATTAACCAAGACTACTCCCACCGATCGAAGAAGATGAAAGTTCGGCAAGAGAAGGACCACCCTGTCATGCCACATGGTATATCTTCTATTTGGGTGCCCGCTGCAACGGCTCCCTCAACTTTGACCACCCACAAAAGAAGAAGGCCGGAGAAAGTCTCCGTGCTCGCGACAAATCTCAAGGGCACTGAATCTAAACGCCCCAAGTCTCGGGGCATGGTGGTACTGTCATGACCCAAATGTAGCACATGACCGCACTTAAAACACATCACATGTAAAGACGTCGACGCGGTTCAAGTAAGCCGAAACCCGGAATCTAAACCCTTTTTAAAATTATTGGAGGTAGGTTTTAAAATAGTTATCCGATGAAATCAGTTTAAAAATAACATTTGAATTTAACTAAGTATGTTGAAAAGCATCTATGATGTTTTGAAATTTGACGTCACCTCCTTTACATTTTTTTGTAAAACCCGATACAACATAATAATAAAATAGCCTCCCAACGGAAGCTAGTCTCCACGTTCAAACGATGGAGCAACCAACAATCTAAATCAGAAATCGACTCCAAAGGGTGCGACATCACCACACATAAACTCTATGTCTCTCTTCTAAGTCCTCAATATACCATCTCTATGTTGATGGAGTTTCCACTAGATACAAGAATATATGAATAATCAAGAGTGAGTATGATACAATAATAACCTACTTATCAATCAATCCCCAAAAAGAATGTGTGCCTATGCCGCTGATAATCCAAGCGGTAAAACCTGCAAGAAACCGTGGCACAATGGGGATGAGTTGCCAACTCAGTGAGTAAAAGTACATCTAAAGGTAGAAATCGAGATGCATGACGATACCTAGGTCATAAGTATAGTCCTATCATAATCTGTACCAATATACTATATGATATGCATATGTGCAATACTAACTATCATGCAATCCCAAGTATAATATCTCAATGTCATATGTGTCAAAATCATGAATCTATAGTTCGTGTTGGAATTCCTTTTTGTATATGAATGTCTGTACAAATATATGCAGGTATTGTCCCCCGGATCAGTCCTGGTTGAATCCAATAAATAATATCTAACTGTGTACCTCATGATAATGATCAGATCAATATATATATATAGATGTCCAGCATCGACATCGAAATCCGAAATCTCTCGTGTCCAGCATCGACACGTAAATGCAGATACCGTCGACACTATCTCAATAGATGATCGCCACTCGATATCCTGGCTACGATCAGTATCCCCTGGATATCTGCCGTGCCCAATCGAACCCCGGTCAGTATCCTCTGGATATCTGCCGTGCTCATCTCAATCTCCGGTATCGAGTATCCTCGCTAGGCTCCCCGCCTACAACTGCGGCTATCCTGCCCCTCATTCTCGACCGGGTCTACAATGTATCCAACTGTATGCCCACCGACTCAGTCTGGATAACATACAAATCCGCAACCGTATGACCCCCGACTCGGTTCATATATCAAAATCAGAAAACACAGAACTCATGGTGGACGTTTACTCATCATATCAAAAATATCAAGTGAGGAATAAGAAACTTGCATAGATTGTATTGATGATATATATATATATATATATATATATATATATATATATATATATATATATATATATATATATATAACAGTGTTCCATACCACCGATATATACCATCAGAAGTAAAATACCAGAAAATCCAAAGAATCAAAATACAACATTTATAGTACTAATAATCATAATTTACAACAGGAATAAAGAAGATTACATAATTATATCATATAAATATAGATTTCAATTCTACTGTGTCATGGCATTACTAATGATGTGTAGTGTAGCATGCGCGTTTGTGCTCGTGCAACATGGCAATCATTAGTATTTGTGAAAGTGTTCTACGGTGTAACAACCTATTTATTTTAATACATATATAACAACACGGTTCTACAGTGACATGGCAGTACCAATGAGGTGTAGTGTAACATATATTCATGTGGTTGTGCAGCATAGTACCCATTGGTATTTGTGCAGTGTTCTATCAGAATGTGCGTAACGCAGAAACGTATAATATGGATAATATAATGCAAACATGTAAAGTAATCTAAACGTAACTATTGTAATTACTTTCTATGAGCTATACCATTATCTTTAGAAATGATCGAAACGTTAAGTTTGAAATAAGGAAGCCGCCCTAGATTTAAAATAGATATCCGTTTTAAAAACTGGCACGCATCCTAGTATTTTATTTAAAAGACAAACGAATCATAGTTTTTAAAAGAATATAGCTCACACAAGTATTACATCCTAAAACAGAATATAACCTAACTCTACGAGTCAAAGGATAAATTGGCCGTTATTCGGTATACAAATTTCATCATTTCCAATACGTATAAATCCTTGTATTATATCTCATCATATCGCTATATCTGTATCATCTTAAGTACGACATGATCCCTCGTACAAACTCATCAAATCATATCTATGTCGTACGGATCTAACATCACGTACATGTCTCACTTAAAACCATAAATGAACTCTATGCAAATGAAGGACATATAAGATACGATATTATATCAATACCTTGAATAACTACTATACTAACTAGAGATCATAATAATATTTATAAGGTTGCGGGGGTGCTATACGACATCCACCCGACTTTCCCTGTAAATGTAAATCTACTCACCAACTTAAAAGCTCGCTGAATCCACGCTGCTACATCGCTAACTCCGTCTCGGAATCCTCGAATCGTACCTATATTCGTATTTAAATCGCATTAATGTAAATATCATATCGAAAACCAAAACAACAAGCTAAACGCCTGTAGGTTAGAACCTACAGTACACTTAATCCAAAAACGACAACATAATTCTTTCGTTAACGTATAAACGTTAACCGTTCAGCTGCAACATCAAAATACGAAAACTCCGTATCGTAAATATCTGAAATTTGATAAAACCATATCTAAAACGTTCCCAGATTTTACTGTATAAATATGTAGATAAAACAAACAATACAGAGACTTGTAAAATACCAACTCAAAGCTACAGAAGAAAAATCAACACCAAAAGACATGAGGAGGCCGGCGTCGCCGAAATTTTGGGGTGGGTCGCCGGATTTTCTAGGGAGTTTGGGGTTCATGTTTGAAGTGGTTTCTCCTAGTAGTATCAGTATACTTTTGGTCTTGCTGGATTTTCTAGTGATTATACCTAGTGGTTCCAGATTCATTTACAGTAGGCTTAACACCACAATTTACACTGTTTTTCCTATTCAGCACACTAAAAACAGATATTTGTTACCAGATTTTATAGACTGAAATAATAACATGAACAAACAATACCAAACAACACAAAATATACACAGAGAGCTACCCTGAAAACCCCAATACCTAACTCTATTACAAAACCGACGAGGTTGGAATTTTGGTGATGGTCGCCGGCCAAAATCCGAGCACCTAGGTTCGTTTTCCTATGGTTAATTCTAGGTCTAGATTATAAGATCAAGGTACTATTTGTGTAGGGTTGCTAGGCACACGCACAAGGGTCTACGAGGCATCAACCATGCTCGATTAAAAATTTAGCCGTGCCGAACAACCCAAAGCCGGATCTTTAAACTAGGGTTTAGGCGAAAACTAGAATATTAAACTCTTTAACACTAAGAGAGAGGGATTACAACCTTTGTAGATCCGGTCCTTCACTTCTTAAGCTCCGTGTTGAGGTCCCTTCGCTGCGATCATCGTGTTCCGGACTCTCGAGAGGCTTCACGAAGAGAAAGATGCAGTCTTGCTTCCGATCTTCGATAACATAGATGATCTACCTTGAAGTTTCGTTAACACAAGCTATCACTCATGAAATGATGTGAACACCCTCATCTAAATGGCAAGGATAGATGAGGATGATGAAGTAGGATTTTTGCTCTCATTTATAATCTTTTTCTCACTCACTTTCAACATAAAAGCAAAACTAGAAAGCTTTTTCAAGAAGGAAGTCAAGGAAGAAGAAGAATCAATCCTTTTGTGATGAACAATGAATTATTGTAGTGGTTACAAATCTAACCAAGGGTTAAGCATGAAGGAGTTAACCCTTGTAGAGAATTAACTAGAGTTAATGGTTTGGATTGGGTTAACATAATATCTTCACAAAATATCAAGCAAAACCTAAAGTCAAAGCTTCATGAAGCTTCATAGATGCTTCATGCAAAAGCTAACCCTAATCCAAACCCTAACCAAGTTTAAACCCTAAACCATTGTTAAATTTGTAACCCTAACATGTTACAATATCATATATCACATATAAAACATATTTTGTAACAATAGAAAATAATACAATTAACATATATCGCATATATATCAATGTATTATCCCGTGAGAAAATGAATCTTTTAGTGAGCTAATATTAGTTAATGTAATTTAATATATCATATATATTATTATACATTAAATTATCGAATCAACACTTGATCCGATAATCCGTCTATTTCACAAATAACCGACTAATACGATGACCCGTGTATATCACATATACCCGGCCGATATCTCATATCGCGAGAATCCAATACGGTATCACATACCGCATTATCCTCGGTCCTGCACATATCACATATGTGCTCCTACTCCGTTTTGCCTGAGCCAAGAAACCTCTGTGTAGGACTCTAAAGAATCGTCAATACGCCGGCAGTAGGTGATGATCATATCAAACACCAACAAGCTGCAAGCGGTCAGCTAAACGTAACAGCCACCCAGGTATTGAGCGCTCAGAAGATCAACAAGCAAGCCTGTACATTCTCCTGTGAATCCAATCAGTAACACTCCCGTACAGTCCGGTCTCGTCGTCTGATATGTTGCATATCTCGCCTAGGGGTGGTAAACATCAGACCCCAATAGCTCGATAAGTCGTGTCGATATGAGGTCTATAACAGTTCGAGAAACTACTGATAACACTTACCAGTAAATCTCAGCAACCCTGGCCAGGGATTTCCGGTTATAGCCAATCGAACACAGCGCAACATCAACTCCCTATACCGGGAGAGACGAATCCCCTCCTATCGCTCATTGCTTCCATGTGATTCGGGACTGTACCCAAAAGCCACCGTTTTGCACGCCCTCTTGGACGTGGTAAGATGGAAATCAAAGCACAGTGGGAACCACACAAGACTCTATGACGATCTCGGGTCAACAGACTACTCTGTACCAAAGTCACCAGAGAACTGCCATCTGACGTAAGGTATAATACCATCTGGGAGTTCTCGGCGAGTCCGTCCAGTGTACCCAGTCTCTACTGAGCACTCGTACACCATTCTAGAAGTCAAACACCGATGGATATGGGATCATCCATCGCCCATCATATGGGTCAAGATGCGTATACGCTAGTCTACTCTGGTGTATCGATTCCCTATCTCGATACACCCTCGACTAGTAACAGTTATAGGATGTACTCGTCGACTACCGTGGCCCCACTAGTTTGATCTCATCATAGTCCCAGTAGTCGAGTACATATCCTAAGCGCTTTATCAACATGTAACATAGAGACAATCAGAGTACATGTTAAGATAAAGTGCAACCAGATAGCATACTATCATGTCGAGCAAGAAAGTCCTCCCTATATATGTCCTAGCATCCTCTACAATATACATCGTATGTACAGTAATGGCCTCTAGGGCATACATATAAGTAACAATCTCCCACTTGCACTAGGGCCATCTGTTGTGGTATCACATACCCAACAATTCGCTGCGGTTGAAGTATTTCATACTCAACCATCCCATAAAAGTCTCTGCTGGGAAAAAGGCCTTTGTGAGTGGATCCGCGCTGTTGTCCTCTGTGTCTCCTCTCCTAACCTTGATCTCCCTGGAGATCAACCATCTCCATGATCAGGTGATACTGCCTAAGAATTATATCTGGATTTCCGATGGGACGGTAGTTCCTTGGCATAAGCCACAACTCCATTGTCACACAATGGTAGGAACGAAGTTCATCTCATGAACTTATATATATCCAGACTGCCTCTTCGGTAGTATCCTTAGTAACGATGTATCTTGCCTTTAATCGTCTAATATGTCACGGTATCTAGCTTGGAACTCTTCCAACATACCGTCCCTCCACCGAGGGTAAAGACAATGCCTGCGACTGACATTCAGTCGTCCTTATCACCCTGGAACCATTCCAGTGATTCTCCCCAGGATCGATTGATACCATCTCACTACAACTAGTGAGTATCTTAACATCCAATTAGATCTATCTCATAGATCCAAAACCCAGGATTTAGGAGGTATCACCTTGATCCTATACAGAGAATCCTTGTGATAAGCAGAGATTGATCGAGCGTAGCATAGGAAACTCCTTCCCTATCAAGAGTATGTCATCCACGTACTCTACGAGGATCACCACCATACTCCCTACTACCTTTTTGTATATACAAGGTTCATCTACCATTTTGATGAAGTGAAACTCTTTGACTACCACATAAAAACAGATGTTCCAACTCCGCGATGCCTACTTTATCAACATAAAACATCTTGCACACGTTTCCGCTGCTCCCACTGTCTACGAAGCCCTCTGGCTGTGTACTTATAGACGCTCTATTCTAAAACATCATTTAGAAAAGCAGTCATGACACCCAACCGCCAGATATCGTAGTCATGGTATGTAGCCGTGGCAAGTAGGATCTGGATGGACTTAAGCATAGCTTTGAAAGTCTCAACTTTTCCATGTACACCAAGTAATCTTCTCAAGATATACTCGCTCCTGATGGGTATTTAACCCTTCAGATAAAGCAACCAAAGTCCATACTTTGTTGGTGTATAAGGATTCCAACTCAGATCGCTAAGCATCCAGCCATTCTTACAGAGTCCCACTCCTGATGGCCAGCTCGAAACTAGTTGGGTCATCATCTCATGATGCAATCCTCGCTCCCACTGTCATAGAGAAACCGAAGTATCTCTCAGGTGGGTGAGGAACCCTATTAGATCGGCGGAGGGGCTGAGGTTCGTTGGAAACTATTGAATCCATTGGTTCTACCAAATCATCTGCTGTAGTTTGTATAGCTGGAACTCCTTTCAGTTCTACCTCATGACCACTAATTTCTTCACAAGAAATTCCCTTTCACAAAGGTGGCATGTTGAGAAACAAAACATCTTTTGTTCCTCGGTTTGGTAGAAGTTATTCCCTTGCGAATGCTTGGGATATCCAACAAACTTCCAAAGATCTGACTTTGCCTCGAGCTTGTCCGGATTATGCTTTTAGACATAGGCCGGACAACCCCAAATCTTAACTTACTTAAGAGATGGGCTCTTACCATACCATATCACATATGGAGTGGTAGGCAACTGATTTGATTTGAATCCTATTCAATAGGTATGCAACTTCTCAAGTGCATAACTCCCATAAGGAAATAAGAAACCCAGTAATACTCATCATAGAGCACACCATATCACATAGGGTGCTATTGCTCCGCCCTGATATACCATCGTGCTATGGTGTATACGGAGGAGTAATGCTGAGAGATAATCTCATTCTCCTTTAGAATAGTCCAGGAATTCCGTGCTCAAGTATTCTCCTCCTTGATCTCATCAAAAGACATAATACTTATACCCGTTGTTGGTTCTCTACTTATAATTTATATTCTGTGAATATCTCAAAAGCTTCGGACTTGTGTTTCAACAGGAACATATGTCTGAATCTTAAGAGATCATCAGAGAATGTAATGAAGTACAAAGAACCAGTCTTGGCATGTGTAGACAGGGACCTTCATATATCAGCATGTATCAATCCCAAGAGTTCACTAACTCTTTCTCTGTTTCCAATAAATGGAGCTATGGTCATCTTATCTCTGTGACATGACCGGCAAGTTTCACAAGATGTAAATTCAAACAGATTTAAATATGCATCTAAATGTAACTTAGCTAGTCGGGTCGCATTGATATGACCTAGTCTACAATGCCTCAAGAAGGATTCGTTCATTTCTGAACTCTTCCTCTTGTGTGTGTTCAGTATACTAAGAACTGTAGTTTGATTTAGAACGTCAATGCTTTTAGATAACGTGCCTGAACCGATCAACTCTTGATATAGGAAATGTTCAAAACATTATCCAACAATACAAAATTATATCCTTTCTCTACTAATAAAGAGACTGATATGATGTTGTATATTAGGTTCGGTATCTAATAACATTCGTTCAGAATCAATGTATTCTGGTAATACTGGGTGATAGTGACCAACAGACTTGGCTGCAACACTTGCACCGTTTCTATCTCATGAAACTTATCACCCGTTCTCAGTTCTCTACCTATCTGTAGCCCATGTAATAGATTACATATGCGGGATCCTGATCCGGTATCTCATACCCAGGACGTAAAGGATACTGAGAAACAGTTCTCTGTAATGAACACACCCGAAGAAGATGCATCAGCATGCACTTTCTTCGTTTGGTCGGCACGGGAAATCTGGTATTCCCCAATTTCCTGCTCTGTCTTATAACAATTATAAGTTGGAGCGGGACCAACGTTCCCCAGCTCAGTATAACAAGCGGGTTCGTTCAATACATCCGTATTATTATCTTGATTAAGGCGTGATATGGTCGCTACCTGGAGAGAGAGAGAAGAAAACACTCAGCGTATGCTCTTGCAAGATTAGATTGGTTATCTAATATATCTAATCAGGATGTCTCCCATTGTTTTAATCAAATTTTCCTTCGAACCCTAAAAGGAAAGACTAGCCGGGATTAATTACACGCTACAAGTTCGCTAATCTTTCAGCCAGGCCAGTGTCGGTACTTTGAGGGAGGTTCCCCGTGCTTTCGCACGGACCTAATTAAAGTAAACCTCGTTTTCCCAGAGGCGTAACCCCGTTAACAACTTTCTAGACACCTACTTGATCGGCTAATTGTAATGTGTAAAACTCTTCCAGGAGTAACTCTTACTCGCAGCGGGTATCGGGATCCAACTATCTCATAGAAGGTATGCAATCTTATTGCAAATTTCAACACTTGAAATTCCCAATAATGTTTTTCCCCTGGCAACTTATGACCTTGGCTAAGGTCAACAAATCATAAGTGCTAGCCAAGTTCAACCCGTCATTTCCCGATTGAATTAAACCCACACGCACGAACCTTGGCTAAGGTCAACAAAGTCGCACGACTACCTTAACTCAATCGCATCATATGCTTATACAGATAAGCACTAATCAGCTACCGCACACTACGCCTTGGCTAAGGTCAACAAACGTAGCACGAATACTAACCAGTACTTATCTGAAATGACGGAGGGCTACGATAGGTTTTTAAGAAAACCTTTGTATAATGAACTTGATATCGTTGTAGAATCGAGTGATTTTAAATGGAGTGTTTTTGAACTTTTCTAGTTTTGCTAAAGGGGTCACTCCCGGTGAAGGGATCGTCGGCCCTTTCCTTATCGAATAAGGTGCGGGATATTTTACAAATATCACTATGCAAAGCAAGAACTATAGAAGGAATCAAAAGACAAACCGAGTTTGTAGCATCTGCTAGTTTCACTAAAGAGGTCACTCCCAGTGAAGGGATCTCGGCTCTTTCCTTATCGAATAAGGTGTTGGATGTTCTACAAGGAACACCGCTATGCAAAGCAAGAACTAGAGCTACCGGTTTTTTTTTAAACAAGTTTCTACAACATCTTTAGGTTTCTTTTATTTCATTAATCTCATTAATGAAGTCCCATTTTATTATGCTTCACAAGCATCACATTTGAAAGAAAATCTACAATATAACATATATCTCATATATATAATATAAACATTCGTCTCAGGCAGTAATATGATCTCATCACAGAACATTGCAGCAGAAGAACAAATATGAAATATTGGATATACTAGGCCGTGTTTTAATACGGGCCTGTATAAAACACGGATTCCACGGTCGCGATGAATAGCCAAACCCACATCCCTAGACCCCTACGAAAGCGGCAAGCAACACTGCCAATTCCAGGGTTAAGAGACCCGGTCTCGACTCCTCGAGATGGTCTCCCACTGGACCCTAGAACCCGGTTACTTGTGCTCCCCTCCTTGGGTCTACCTAATGCGGAAAAGTAAATAATATACAATGGTGATATCATCCTCAGCCCGGAAGTGCCCCAATAAGAGAATATTACATAAAAATGAATTTTACATGAATGAAGAAGAAAAAAATCTCATCTCACATAAAACCCCCGGCTATTCAAACACGACGATCCAATATAATATATCACAGCAACACATAATATCTCATATCATCAACGTAAGCAAGTATGCGCATCCCGATTGTCGTTGATGTATAGCAACGAAGCCGGCGATACACCACATACTACGCTTACGGTCACAGAAAAGAAAGTGAAAAACTACAGCAGTTGGAATCCGCAACCTCTTTAGACATCGCATGCCTAACCAAATGAATACCTTAGACATTGCACGCCTAACAATTATAAACCCCGCATTTTAGTCTCATTTATCGAAAACTCTTTTCAATATCAAGTCGGCCAATTCAACAAGATTCCCGACATCCTGATCGAATGCTCGTCGCAAACTTTAGTAGACGGCCGCACCCCCGGATGCCGTCGACGAAGTGCACTAAGGAGGAACACTGCTGCCGCGAGCACCCGAAAGGATGCTTTTGGCGACGGGGGTTCTCCTACAGTCACTTGGTAGGGGCTATGGGGTGTCGCTGTCTATTAAGTTTACCCGGCGAGTATCCGCGTACGTTACGTGATTGCGACGGAATTTTGATCACATCAAAATTCCGTGGCAACCGATCATCTGAGACTAAACTGCTAGATTTATAACATTCGAATTAGTTATCTCATAACTACATGTGGATTCCAATTATTGTATCACATTCCAGATAAATAGACAATGTTAAACTTTCCGATCGAATAATCAAACACCCAAGATTTCCCCAATAAATCTCAACACTTGAAATCAGTTTAAAAACATCCATCACATGCCACAGTACCAATGGTCCAGCCGAAGGGTCAAGCCAACGCCTCACATGTGGCACGCCGTACTGCCCCAAACCCTAAGGTTCAGAGGTAGTTCAAGACGGTCACATAATCGAGTTAAGATTTGTTGTCTTCTAGAGGGTCCACCGCGTTACTTGCACGACTTAAAACGTTCTAAAACTCGAGAAAAAAAATCCAACTTTTGAAAAAATTTCCGACTGGGGAAAAAGCGAGTTATTGATATCCGGTCGAACTTTTTAACAGTTTCTAAAAATTATCCGGACAAACTAAACAAAGTTAAATTATCCGATCGAATCAACGATTCCCCAATACGAGTGGAATTAAAAAATTCCCAGAAAAAAATAACAAGAAAGGACCTAAGAATAATTACATGAAATTCCAGGGACTAAGTCACAATTTGGGCCGCGGAACAAGCAGGAAAAACTAAGAATTACTGTGAAGTACGGCCCACTAATTCGCTCATATGACCGCGGGACCGCGGCCAAACTAAGGGTAGTTTGACCTCCGTCAATAGGGGTAAGCATCGGGGTTTCCGGGTTCGATCGGACTTTAAACTTCGCTCAGACTTCGCCTAAAGCTCTAGCTTGGCTCTGATACCACTGTAGGGTTGCTAGGCACAGGTACAAGGGTCTACGAGGCATCAAACATGCCCGATTAAAAATTTAGCCGTGCCGAAAAACCCAAAGCCGGATCTTTAAACTAGGGTTTAGGCGAAAACTAGCATGTTAAACTCTTTAACACTAAGTGTGAGGGATTACAACCTTTGTAGATCCGGTCATTCACTTCTTAAGCTCCGTGTTGAGGTCCCTTCGCTGCGATCATCGTGTTCCGGACTCTCTAGAGGCTTCACGAAGAGAAAGATGCAGTCTTGCTTCCGATCTTCGATAACATAGATGATCTACCTTGAAGTTTCGTTAACACAAGCTATCACTCATGAAATGATGTGAACACCCTCATCTAAATGGCAAGGATAGATGAGGATGATGAAGTAGGATTTTTTCTCTCATTTATAATCTTTTTCTCACTCACTTTCATCACAAAAGAAAAACTAGAAAGCTTTTTCAAGAAGGAAGTCAAGGAAGAAGAAGAATCAATCCTTTTGTGATGAACAATGAATTGTTGTAGTGGTTACAAATCTAACCAAGGGTTAAGCATGAAGGAGTTAACCCTTGTAGAGAATTAACTAGAGTTAATGGTTTGGATTGGGTTAACATAATATCTTCACAAAATATCATGCAAAACCCAAAGTCAAAGCTTCATGAAGCTTCATAGAAGCTTCATGCAAAAGCTAACCCTAATCCAAACCCTAACCAAGTTTAAACCCTAAACCATTGTTAAATTTGTAACCCTAACATGTTACAATATTATATATCACATATACAATATATTTTGTAACAATAGAAAATAATACAATTAACATATATCGTATATATATCAATGTATTATCCCATGAGAAAATGAATCTTTTAGTGAGCTAATATTAGTTAATGTAATTTAATATATCATATATATTATTATACATTAAATTATCGAATCAACAGTTGATCCGATAATCCGGCTATTTCAAAAATAATCGACTAATACGATGACCCGGGTATATCACATATACCCGGCCGATATCTCATATCGCGAGAATCCAATACGGTATCACATATCGCATTATCCTCGGTCCTGCACATATCACATATGTGCTCCTACTCTGTTTTGCCTGAGCCAAGAAACCTCTGTGTAGGACTCTAAAGAATCGTCAATACGCCGGCAGTAGGTGATGATCATATCAAACACCCACAAGCTGCAAGCGGTCAGCTAAACGTAACAGCCACCCAGGTATTGAGCGCTCAGAAGATCAACAAGCAAGCTTGTACATTCTCCTGTAAATCCAATCAGTAACACTCCAGTACAGTCCGGTCTCGTCGTCTGATATGTTGCATATCTCGCCTAGGGGTGGTAAACGTCAGACCCCAGTAGCTCGAGAAGTCGTGTCGATATGAGGTCTATAACAGTTCGAGAAACTACTGATAACACTTACCAGTAAATCTCAGCAACCCTGGCCAGGGATTTCTGGTTATAGCCAATCGAACACAGCGCAACATCAACTCCCTATACCGGGAGAGACGAATCCCCTCCTATCGCTCATTGCCTCCATGTGATTCGGGACTGTACCCAAAAGCCACCTTTTTACACGTCCTCTTGGACGTGGTATGATGAAAATCAAAGCACAGTAGGAATCACACAAGACTCTATGACGATCTCGGGTCAACAGACTACTCTGTACCAGTTTCACCGGAGAACTGCCATCTGACGTGAGGTATAATACCATCTGGGAGTTCTCGGCGAGTCCGTCCAGTGTACCCAGTCTCTACTGAGCTCCCGTACACCATCCTTGATGTCAAACACCGATGGATATGGGATCATCCATCGCCCATCATATGGGTCAAGATGCGTATACGCTAGTCTACTCTGGTGTATCGATGCCTTGTCTCGATACACCCTCGACTAGGAACAGTTATAGGATGTACTCGTCGACTACTGTGGCCCCACTAGTATGATCTCATCATAGTCCCAGTAGTCGAGTACATATCCTAAGGGCTTTATCAACATGTAACATAGAGACAATCAGAGTACATGTTAAGATAAAGTGCAACCAGATAGCATACTATCATGTCGAGCAAGAAAGTCCTCCCTATATATGTCCCAGCATCCACTACAATATACATCGTATGTACAGTAATGGCCTCTAGGGAATACATATAACTAACAATTTGATCAATTTACTTATCATCTAAACTATAGCAGATCTTCACAGAGCTAAACTTTTCCTAAAATACGATATCCAATTTCTAAACAAAATATTACTAACTTAAGTTACTGGGTTTGAAGTTATACCTACTGAAAGACCACTAGAAAGGCTTCCTCCAAGATGCACAAGCTTAATCTATTCTAGCTTGATGGTGGTGGTAGTGACCTTAGTACTTCGTCTCATCTTTCTTTTTCTTCTCTTTGATTTGATGAAGGATTTAAATTTGGGGAATGAGGTGTTTGGCTCAGTTTGAGATATAGTGTTTTATTTAGGAGAAAAGAATAGGTGTGAGAATTTGTTGTAGAGAAAAGAGGAGGTTGCATGGAGGAAGGAGGATGTGTCATGAGGATGAGACATGGTGCATTCATGCAAGAAAGAGGTGGCAAGTTATGAAGGAGGAGGTGGAAAGATAATAAGGAGGAGGTGTTAGCTTATAATTAAGGGTGAAATGGGGTGTTTTGAGTGAAGGTTAACATATAATGATATATGCCATCCATGGTAAAATATAATAATAAGTAAAAACCTTCATATCATAAATCAATTTCATAAAAGATATGAAATGATAAATCTATCACTTAATTATTATTAGCTAAATGATAAATACAATGTCATATTAAAATAATTAAAATATCATTTTCTTGATATCACCCACTTTATTCATAATTATCAAAATAATTACATTTTTCGGATATGATTCCAATACTCAATTTCATAAGCGATATCATCTTTGTAAACTTATCAATTTTATTATTTTTATAATAAAAATATAATTTAATATTATTAATTTTTTCCAAAATGTTACAGGTACACACTGTTTATATGGCATCCGGGAAAGAGGATAGCCGTATCTCTACGGGTCATCGACCGCTCACCAGATCCGTAACGAAGGTCTAGGAGCAATAACAGAAGCTTCAGGAAATGTTAACACAGATGGCCGCACTCACCGGGCCAAAAGCAAGCCCGGAGACATCATCGGAGCAGCGTCATGAGCAGGAAACTGATGCCGAATTCCTCCGCAGAATCCTCGAAAAGAAAGACAGAGAGGCCGCGGAACAAGCGGCCAACATAAAACGAATGACGCTTTTATTCCAAGATATGGTCGGGATGATGTTACAGCCGGATCCTCCAGCTGAAGACCCTCCAATTATCCTCGAAGACGACCGAGGGGAGACGTAAAACCCCCTTCCGGCTTGTTCAGCAGCCAAAGAGGAGACGATCTCCAAAGCCGCCCTGGATGACTATATCGCTCAGCAGATACGAGCTCATCAGGCGAACGAAGCGACCGGGCAAATTGTTAAGATTGGACGACCCTATCCAGGCTGGTATGATCAAATCAAGTACCCGCCGGGATATACGATCCCTAAATTCCATGTGTATAAGGGGACGGGGAATCCACACCAGCACGTCGCTCAATTTAGAGCCTTGTGCGGTAATACTGGGGGTGACGACAAACTGCTGCTTCGCCAGTTTGTTGGGAGCTTGTCGGAGACAGCGTTTGAATGGTACTCCGAGCTCCCGAACGACTCCGTTAAGACATTTGCAGAAATGGAGTTACTGTTTACACGAAGGTTCGCAAGCGCTAGCGAGCGCACCCCCATCACAACATTAATTAACGCCATGATGAAGCCGGGAGAAACATGGGTGCTGTACGCGATACAGTGGCGGAATCTTTGGTCGAAGTGCGAGTAGCGTATCGAAGAAGCGCCTGCGGTAGGCATGTTCGTGGGTTCTCTTGATCCGCAAGCGACCATATCCCAGTTCATGATGTTCTTCAAGCCAACTACTTTCCAGGCCTTGATTGACAAGCTGGCCTAAATGGACCAGATAGGCCACACGCCTTCCTCTTCGAAGTCGGTGCCGCGGAGTGAAAAGGGGACAGGGAAAGCGACCTTCGTCGCTAATGCTCAGCAACAGCCGACTGGTCCAAAACCAGCTGATCGCCAAAGCGATAGACATCGATTCCAACGAAAATTTAAGACGTCCTTACTCGTTTCCGCAGGAGAAAACAAAGAGACTGTTCGAACTGGCGATACGCAACAGGCTCATCAATCTGCCGGACCTGAGACGTCCATTGCAGCCCGGTGATGTCAACAATCCCAATTATTGCCCATATCACCGAGTAGTAGGCCATCCAATTGAAGATTGCTTCGTCTTCAAAGGCTGGATTGAAGACCAATACCAACAGGGCAAATTCGCACTGTCCGAGAATTGGAAAGTAAGACCGCCCCAGCCGCACGCTCTTAGAAAGGTGGACACGCCGGGGGCATCATGCTCTTTTATAGAAGATGCTCCTTGGGAGGTCTCTCTTTCAGCCAAGACGAAAAGAATGCTGAAGGATCTTCAAACATGCCCGGCGATCAGGTGAAAAAATCCGCTGGAACCCGAGGTCTTTGAGGAAACGTTTAAGACGCTCCCGACACCAAGAATTAATAGCGATGGGCAAAACGCTCAGGCCTAGCCGTCAATGCCTTCGAAGAAGAAGAAGAAGACCAAAAAGCCCGTGAAGCATGGTGACAAGCGCACAAACCTGTAAAAACATATTGACGCGTTGGAAGAATATAACCAGAAGACGCGAACCCCGGTCACGCTTCAAGAGTTTCTCAACCACATTCTTGAAGACGGAGGTAGCAACAAAGATGAGGGAGAAGACTCATCAGATGAACATGAGGATTATGTGGCAAGCTTCAACGTGATTTCTCACTCGTCAGTAGATGGTGAAGAAATTCCTGATGCAGAGAGACCGAGGGCAAATCCCTAAACGGAACTCCTAGAACCGTCAAACGAGATGATTGACGTATTCCTGAATGAAGCTCTTCAGAAAAGCAAAGCTGATCGAGAGCGTAAAACCGGCATATACGAAAAAGCCAAACGTCGGCGGCTGAATGAAAGGATTGAAATGCCCTAACCGGATAGGAGCACTTCGGCCTCCAGCAAAAACAGGTTCAAGACAAGGAAAAGGTTCGCCAAAGCCATATCGATGGGAATGAAGCAGCTGCCCTCCGAAGGAAACACTCCTGACAGGATACACCTTGACGAAGAGAATGTACATCCAAACTACTGCTTGTACCATCGGAGGACTACACAACCTACTGAAGAGTGTATAGCCTTTAAAAACTGGTGGCAGGGATATGTTGCCCACCGACAACACGTTCAACAGATGAAGCGCAAAACTCATCGGGAACAAAGAAACACGACAGATGAGCATAAAAGAACTTCCGGTGAATGTCACATGGTTAATTCCGGGGGATCACAAGTTCTCACCTTCGGGAGTGATTCTGATGAAGAAATAGCCCTCGGCCCTCTCTTCAAGGAATCCATCTCTGAAACAGAAGAGATGAAGACCTGCGAGAATATTCAGCCGCGCAATCGCACGCTACCTGAAAAGAATCTCGGACCCGCAAACAAGGGATCGAACAAAAAGGATAAGGGGAAAGAAAAGGTCCCTGAGGATATCATGCTCGATGACCGAGTCGTCGAAGAGCTAGCAGCCAGGGACCCGCCCAAGAAAAACAGGTGGATTACAACGTTCTAGCACACCTGAGGAAGATACCCTCGCAGCTAAGCATTCTCGACGCCCTTTTGCTATCCAAAGAGGCGAGAGATTCTCTGATCAAGGAATTACAAGAGCCTGACCAGTTTCAAGCTTTCCTCGCCGAAGAAAAGATGAAGGATGAGCTGGAGGAAATTCACACAGATGACATCACTTTCGGCGATGAAGATCTCCTCCTCGGAACATGCGAGCACAACCGTCCCTTATATGTCTCCGGGTATTGCCATGACATTAAGATTGGGAAGATCCTAGTTGATAATGGTTATTCTGTCAATCTCCTAAATGTGAGGGTGCTAAAAGAAATCTGCATGAGCGTTCAACACCTCGCTCGGGATAAAATCACTATCTCCGGGTTCGACTCCCAGTCATCCCGGATGCTCGGGTCTGTGATACTGACGTTACGCTTTGGGCTACTCGTCACTGATATCAAGTTCCACGTCATTGATGCCAAGACTTGCTACAATGCTTTGCTCGGCCGACCTTGGTTACACGAGTACAACATTATCCCTTCTACACAGCATCAGTGTATGAAGTATTTCCAAAATGGGCTCGAATACACTGTGACAGGGGAGCTGAACCCATTCTCTGTAAACGAAGTCCGAAAGTACGAAGATGCAAAGTACTTCTTACAAGACTTTGAAGACACAGAAAGATGCCATAAACCTAAGGATAAACAAAAAGCTATCACCACCATTTCGGTCTTCGGGAGCGATACCGAGGAGGAAGAAGAGATAGTCTATTCAGGACATCCTCGATACAACAAACCGGGACCGTCTACCCCTATTCTGGTCTTTGGCAGTGACTCTGAAGATGAGGTCAACGCAGTATTCTCGGCTCGTCCATCAGTGCAAGCCTTCATTGGAAATGATCAGAGTTTGCAGATCGCCATGGTTCCACGAGAGCATTACAAAGAGCTCGACGCACTTGATACCTACAGTGTGCAAAAACTGCAGACGTTCTATGTCCCTCCCAGGAGAAAAGATGAAAAGGCGATTCTCTTTTATCGATCCGCGGAAACCAAAGTAGAGGAAGAAATATGGCATGGCGCCGATTCTACGCTTGACGGGATCTAGCCCATCCGTCTGCCCAGATACTACACAAAAGGATTGAAAAGGTTGTTGAGGCGCCAAGGCATACCCTTCAAACATACTGCTCGACAAGCTCAGTTCTACAAAAGCATCTGGAACGTCCCCGGAACTCAACGAAAATTGCCCAACGGGAGAATGGAAACGATCGGGCGTGGATATGTTAAATCCAAGAAACGGGAGCGATTCCATGGCTGCTACGATATACATGATTTCGATGAAGAAGGAGATGCTCTATTAGAAGATGCTAACCCTGAACCAAAATAAGGTTTCGCCATGTGATTGGTAGAGTTTTTGCGTGCTAAGTTTGTTACCGCAATCAAGACGGTTTCGCTTGTAGCTAGCCGGTTGAGTACGGGTCGTCCGCAGGGAGATAGGAATCTTTTTCTATGTGCTTTAACAAGTTAAGTCCAAATGTCCAGGTTTGTTTTTAGATTAACTATGTGCTAAAACGATATATATAGAGAGCTTGTTAGGGTTAGGATTAGGTTAGTTTGAGTTAGGAGTCCCTCACTTCTTTCGTTGCCACTCTTAATATCGGTGTTACAGTAATCGGCAACAACGGGGATTAGCACGACTAGGAAGGAACTTGCGAGTATAAGCTAGGCTTTCCAACGCATAAGTTCTTCCTTTTGGTGCTTGTCCGTCCGTTCTTGGCTCTTAGCCTTAACCTCCGGTTAATTCAACCACAACCGGTCTCACTAAGGAATCACCGCTATCATGTAGGATAGGGTTCCGTAAGGAGCGGATTGTGGTTCAATTAACGGGAGTCCGAATCAAGATGTTGGGCAAGAAAAGAGTGAGAGAGATTTCCTTCTCTCAAACTTTCCTTATCCTACCCTAACAAGTATGAAAACTACTCATCCATTATAGGAAAAAGAAAATAAAACAAAAGGAGGAAGATAGAAAGAAAGAGGTTAGAAGATTACAACTAAAGATTTGAGACCTCACTTTGGCAAGGATCAAGCTTAAGCATCATTGTTGTTTAAGGATAAAGAAAAAGAGAACAAGAAAGAAACAAACAACAAATAACAACAACTAGATTAGCAAATGAAAAATACAAGCAATTATAATTAACAATTACAACAAGATAAGCATGGTAAGAACAAGAACTCCTTTATTCATTCTTCACTCACAAAAACTCAATACAAGTTTTTAATGGAGAAGAGATGAGAGGAGGAAGAAGAACAACACATGTATTCTAAAATATAAATACAAGAATATGGACCCTTGGCTTTGGCAAGTTCTGGACTATTTATAGGCAGGCGAGTGGAAACCTAGGGCAACAATCTGGCTCCACATAAAATGACCAAACTGCCCTTAAAAACCCATCAACTACGGAGCCCGTACGGCCGCGGATCCGCGGCCTAAACCCCCTATTGGCCGCGGATCCGCGGCCCTATGGAGGAGTTGGCCCCTCGGGTTTTATGTGCTTCCCTGGTCTTCTCTTGTCTGTAGTTTGGCATATGTTTCTTCTCAGAAACTCTTTACAATTTTTCCAGAATTCCAGCAGACCAAAAGGTGATTTGATGTGGATCTTTTTGTCATGATTTCCTCGAGCTCCGCGTAGATTTGTTGGATCTTGTGTTGCCATTGAGCTTTGTGCATGAAAATGACATTGATTTGCCATTTTGTCTCTTAAACTGGTGTGCGGCAACATACAGATAGAGAGCGGAGACCCGTGTTTTATCTGTGGTTGGCAGTAATCCGCATTTTGTCGTGCTTTTCCATGAATTTCACCGTTTAGAGCCGAGAACATGTATTCTGCAATTGACCAGCAAACACGGCTCAAGAGTACCTACCGATAAGCAATGTGTTAAAAATTGGGCGGTATAAAAATGCAAAAATCTGATATGAACAAATACCCCCAAACTTATCATTTGCTCATCCCGAGCAATGCCAATTTATTCACAAAAAATTTCCTAACCTCACTTTCGCAGGGAACGCGATTGCACCGAGCATGTGCAACAAGCTGTTAAACCTCTAGGTGTCCCTAGTAGGAGGAGTGTTGTCTCCTGAGGGTTTTCAGCGGATACTACCCACAAAATCCGGTCAAGCTAGTTTTGCAAAATAACTATGATTCAAACCCTAAAGTTTTGTTTCAGAAAATAACAAGTCTATTATCCTAAGTCTAGACTATCGAACCTTTATTTTTCACACCTCGCTTCTTATTTAACTTAAGATTTTATATGTCTTTACCTACAGTGCAAATAGTGTCGTTAAGTTCCAGAAGGGTCGAATAAAGTCATCATGTCATACAATAAAGCCCAGATAAAATTTTTAAAAGGATCATATATGTTTTATAAAGAGTTAAGCATTTTTCAAGTTTCGTTTTCCAGTAAGGTTTCAACTTCAGAATTTCTATCTTCCATAACAGGAAACTAGGTCTTATTTTTTCACTCCACCTTTTTCTTGTTTTCATTTCATACACACCTCTGTGAACGTGCAATAGTCTTTATCATAGAATAAAACCTTCATATCTCCGCTAGAAATATTTTTTTATAAAAGCCTGTCTTTTGTCAAGATTATTCTCACACAAAGAACCGTTAGGAATTTTAACTCGGAGAGAACACTTGCTTGACTTTGTTTTAATCTGGACTTTCTAGGCTTCTTAACGAGCTTTGGGCCAATGCACCCAAACCAGTTGGCTTTAGGGCATTAGGTGTAGAGACACCCCAGCGGACTTAATTACTTAAGTTACCTGGGTCCAAAAACAAAAGACAATTTAGCGTGAAAATCATGATGATTCAATACGAACGGAGATATAACCGGCAGTTCAATTATTTTTTTGGATAAAAGACGTGTTTAGTGGGTTCGGTGTGTAATCATTCCAATCAAGTTCCAGATGGGTTATTTTTTAGACTTAGTTCCAATTAAGGCATCAATAACATTCCTTCATATTCACTTCACTTCATAAACTATTCTTGATATTACTAATTTCAGAACAAACCTATTTGATCCTCAGAAACCTACTCATCCATTTAAAATTTTTTTAGACATAAAAGACTTGTCATCTAATTTCCAAAACTCACGACACGTGTAGTGTAATGTAAAGACGTATATCAGCTATAGTTAACTTCAAAGGAGAGTTATCTTTCAGGTTTTCAAAATCTAAAAATAAGATTTAGTTATTCTTTTCTTATCAAACAAAACCGTCGAAATGTTGAATCAGAATTCTCCCACTAGCTAACTTGACAGAAAAGTTTTTATGTTTTTAGAAAATTTTCTGATTTTTATGGATTTTATGGATTTTAATATGCAGATGCAAAATATACATATGAATGCGAATGTTAGAAATGCGTACCGAGCGTACCCCCAAACTTAAACTGGACAGTGTCCTCACTGTCATTGCATGAAGAGATCATTTGAAGGGTCAAAATTGTCGGTTAGATATACTCAATTTTTTTTTTGTTTATGTTTTTAAAGAGTAAAAATGGAAAAGAATATCCACAAATAAATACAAAATGGTATATACATACCCCCAAACTTATTTGGAACAGTGTCCACTTTTCTTGGCTGGATAACCGAAGTTTGGTGGTAGGCAGAGGAAGATAATGCAGGGTAAACCGGCTCCTGTAAGACCAGGAGCTCCTCTGTTGGTTCGGCGGTAAGGTATGGTTTAAGTCGGTGTCCATTTACTTTGAAAAATGAACCGTCTTTTGGATTCTCCAAATCCACAGCGCCATGCGGATACACATTCCGCACAAAATACGGCCCTTTCCAGCGAGATCTGAGCTTTCCTGGATGGAAGTGTAGCCGGGTGTCATAAAGCAGTACCTGTTGACCAGGTACGAAAGTTTTGCACAAAAGGTGTTTATTGTGAAACACCTTCGTTCGGTTCTTAACGACAACCGCGTTATCGTAAGCCTCATCCCTAAGCTCGCTTAATTCGTTCAACTGCAGCTTCCGATGGCTGCCCGCATCTTCGAGAGACAGATTCAGTTCTTTTATCGCCCAAAATGCGCGATGCTCTATTTCAACAGGGTGGTGGCAAGCCTTTCCGTACACAAGCCGATAGGGAGACATGCCAAGATCGGTCTTATAAGCCGTTCGAAATGCCCAAAGGGCATCAGTAAGTTTCAACGACCAATCCTTTCGGTTCTTGGAAACCGTCTTCTCCAGTATCTGCTTGATTTGCCGATTTGAAACTTCGGCTTGCCCACAGGTTTGAGGATGGTAGGGCGTAGATAGCTTATGATTAATGGAATATTTCCGCATCAAGGCCTCGAAAGTATTATTGCAGAAATGAGTTCTATTGTCGCTAATGATCGCTCGGGGGTGCCCAAACCAGGAGAAAATGTTTTCTTTAAGAAACCTAACAATAACCTTGTTGTCATTAGTCCGGCTGTGCACAACCTCGACCCACATAGAGACGTAATCAACAGCGAGAAGGATGTACAAGTTCCCGAAAGAGCTGGGAAACGTCCCCATGAAATCTATCCCCCAAACGTCGAAAATCTCCACAACCAAGATTGGTTGGAGTGGCATCTCGTTCCTCCGGGATATTCGGCCCAAGTGTTGGCACCGGGAGCAAGTCTTGCAATAGTCATGAGCGTCTTTGAAGAGTTGTGGCCAATAGAAACCACATTGCAAGATCTTCTCAGCTGTCTTTCTGGGGCCAAAATGCCCGCCATATGCTTGATCGTGGCAAAATGACCGCACACTCTTGAATTCATCGTCAGGGACACACCGACGAATAATCTGGTCGGGAAAGTATTTGAACAGATAGGGTTCGTCCCAGTAAAAGTGTTTTACTTGGGATAAGAATCGAAGTCTGTCCTGACTTGACCATTCAGTCGGTAGTAATCCTGTGGCCAAATAGTTCACAATATCTGTGAACCAGGGTTCGCGAGATACTGGCAAGAGTTGTTCATCCGGAAAAACGTCGTTGATCAGAAGTTGAGGCGACGGCGAAGAAGGAAGTCGTGAGAGATGGTCGTCGACTACGTTTTCACATCCTCGTTTGTCCTTGATGACAAGGTCAAACTCTTGAAGCAAGAGGATCCAACGTATTAACCGAGATTTTGCATCTTTCTTCGCAAAAAGATGGCGCAGAGCAGAATGGTCTGTGCAGACAATGACTGGAGAGCCGATGAGGTAGGGCCTGAACTTTTCTAAAGCAAATACAACAGCTAAGAATTCCTTCTCAGTTGTTGTATAATTAAGTTGGGCGTCGTTCAGGGTTCGGCTAGCATACTAGATTACGTGCGGCATCTTGTTGATGTGTTGTCCAAGGACAGCACCAATGGCAAAGTCGGATGCATCGCACATAATCTCAAATGGGTGCGTCCAGTCAGGTGAAGAAAGAACGGGAGTAGAAGTGAGTGAGCTTTTTAATGACTCGAATGCAGTCACACAGCTCGAGTTGAAGTCGAATGGCGTATCCTTGGCCAGTAGAAGAGTCAAGGGCCTAGCAATCTTGGTAAAGTCCTTGATGAACCGTCTATAGAAACCGGCATGGCCAAGGAAGGCTCAGATGTCTCGGACGCATCTGGGAGGAGGGAGATTGGAAATGACCTCGATCTTCGCTTTGTAAACCTCAATGCCATTTTGCGAAATGATATGTCCTAAGACAATACCTTCGCGCACCATGAAGTGGCACTTCTCCCAATTCAAAGTGAGGTTCTTGTCCTTACATCGGGTAAGGAAAGCGTCAAGATGCAGCAAACACTCGTTGAAGGAATTGCCGAAGATGGAGAAATCGTCCATGAAGATCTCCAGGAATTTCTCCACCATGTCTGAGAAGATTCCCATCATACACCGCTGGAAGGTAGCGGGCGCATTGCATAACCCAAAGGGCATGCATCGATATGCAAATGTGCCGAAAGGACAAGTGAATGTGGTCTTGTCCTGGTTTTTTTTCGGCGATGGGAATCTGATTATAGCCGGAGCAGCCATCAAGAAAGCAGTAGTACCTGTAAGTCCATGCTACCTCTCCCGGTACTTTCGGGCATGCGAAATTTGGTGAAAAACAATTTTCTAGAGGTGGTAACATGGACTCAAAACCGGATCTTTGTTAAACATCTAACTAACAACCTAACTAGGAGTTGTTAACTACTCGGTTAGGGGGTTATACCTTTCTTTCTTGAACTCCTTCGTCTTCAAGTCTCTATGGTTGTCCGGATCGGCTTCACCCCGTCGTCTCCTTGCGCCGAAGATCGATCCACCTCGAAAGCTTCTACCTTTGGCTTCTTCTTCGATCTTTGAAGAAACTAGTTCACTTGGTTTGCTAAACCTTGTGAACTAGAGTGAGTAGAGGAGAGTGCGTTGGGATTTTCTCTATGGTTCTTGGTTCTCAACACATGAGACAAGTGAACCATAGACTAAGAGAGGGAGAGCAAGAGGAAGAAGATGAGAGCTCAAGAACACAAGAGAGAGAATGAAAATGATAGAATGAGAAAGACTTTTCTCTCTTGGCTCTCATAATCCAAAGCCATCATCACGAAAAAAATAGTAATCAAGTATTGTGTAGATGGTTTAAGCTACAATAGCCATATCATTTCATGCACTCATTTCTCACAAGAGAAACAAGCAAGTAAAAAGTCTTTGCCATGAAATGATAGCCATTGTCATCATGATGGTCAACTAGTCAAACCTAGTCAACCGGTCAACAAAGTCAACAAGTAAACAAAGTCAACCCCTCAACAACCATGTCACCATAATACTTAATTAATATTATTGTTAATCATATATCATATTCTCATTAGGGTTGAGCAAAAAGTCAATAGTCAACAGTCAACGGTCAACAACCCTAATGAGAATCCTCTGCCTCTGTCTCTCCGTCAACTGTGCATACACACCCGCATCCGCGTTCCGAGGAACACGAATACATACTGGATAAATCCAATCCCAAAACGTACACGAGGATCTGGCTTAAACCAAAGCCCGCTAGTGTTAACTGTCCGGACACTGTACGTGCATAAGTGCACGGATGTGACCGAACCCTGTCGCAAAACCATGCGACCTGTCGCAAAACCATGCGACCTCTACTCTTTTGCCTAAAGGCGAATAGCTTTCTGTGTGGGACTCTAATGACTCGACACTACGCTGGCAGTGGGTTTAACCACAGACCGCAAGCGGCACTAGCTGTGCATAACAGTCCCCAGGTAGAAGCCGACAAGAAGACTGACGAGGTGAAACCCATCTGAACTCCTACTGAGCCTGAATGTGACAATCTCCGTACAGTCCGATCTGTTCGTCTGATACATCGCATGGCGGGCCTAGGGGGGCGGTAAACGTCAGTCCCCTAATAGCGGTACAAGTCGTGTCGGAGTGAAGCCCAAAATACCCTGAGATAACACTGGAAGCCTACCAGTATATCTCGATTGCCCTGGCCAGGGACTACTCGTGTAATGGCTCTCCTAGACACAGCGCGATGTTAACCCCCAATACCGGGAGAGACGAATCCTGTCTAACCGTCACTGCCTCCAAGTGCTTCGGGACTGCACCCAACTACTACCTGTTTGCACGACTCCTTTGAGCCATGGTAGGGTAGTAATTAAAGTACAGTGGGAACACACTCGAGGCGCAGTGACAGTGTCAAGTCAGCGGACTAAGCTGTACTCATGTCACCTGGGAACTGATAACTGACGATAGGTATAATACCAACCGGTCAGTTCCCGACGAGTCCTGTCCAGTGTACTCGTAACCTAACGAGCACCCGTATACTATCTCCAGTACGACGTACTGATGGCTGTGGGACAGACCATCTCCCACTCTGGGATGAGAAGCGCATACACTAGTCTACTCCGGAGTATCGATGCCCTGTCTCGATAGTCCTGCGACTAGGGACCTGTATAAGGATGTACTTATAGACTACCCAGCCCCTACTAGTGTGACTGCCATCACAACGGTGGTAATCAAGCAAAGATCCTAAGGGCTCCACTAATGTGTATAGGTGATATACTAAAATAATCACATGTACACATTGAAGTAGAAACAAACCAAGTAGCATAGTACTATATTGAGCAAGATTGTTTATACAAGGTGAATATCCCAAGTTTCCATTAAGTAATATACAAACTAGTATGATACAGTAATGGCCTCTAGGGCATATACACTAACAGTACTCGTGTCCGGCCAATCGTTCAAGCATTTGGTCAATGAAAGGTAGCGGAAAGTGGTCTTTCCGCGTTGCGGCGTTGAGTTTTCTGTAATCGATACATACTCGCCACCCAGTTTGGGTGCGAGTAGGGAATAACTCATTCGCCTCGTTAGTAATGACTGTTATGCCTGATTTCTTGGGGACAACGTGAATGGGGCTAACCCACTGGCTATCAGAGATAGGGTAAATGATACCACTATCTAGACACTTCACGATTTCCTTTTTCACAGCCTCTTTCATGACTGGGTTGAGTCTCCTTTGTGGATCCTTGGCTGGTTTGGCATCATCCATCAGATGAATGCGATGTTCAGCGATCAGGGGACTAATCCCCTTGATGTCCGCCATGGACCAGCCAAAAGCTTGCCTATTGTTGTGCAAGACCGCAAGAAGGGCTTTCTCTTGCTCTGGAGCTAGAGAAGCCGAGATGATAACAGGGAGGGTCTCGTTCTCACCCAAGTAAGCGTACTTAAGGTGAGACGGCAAAGGCTTGAGTTCGAGCGTTGGAGGTGAAACGATTAAAGGAAAGATTGGTGAAAAGGTCTCGAACTCAAAGGATTCTAGCAAAGGTTCAAAACGAGTGTAAGCGACCGAGTTGGATGGTTCAGGTAACTCATCCGGAAATTCGAAGGATTCAAACTCGGGTGGTGAGTGGCTAAGATCGTTCAAGAAAGTGAAACACTCGTAGTCATTGTCGGGCGCAGAAACAGCAGCAGGTTCGAAGAGGAACGCACTAGTGGCGTTAAGGTTATCGCGATCGAACAAAAACTCCTCGAATTCACACTCTTCAGGGGTGTTCTTCTGGATTGAGCAAACGTCTAGTATATGAGCATTAGGTTCGGAGGGCTGATTCCCCAACCTGAAAATGTTGAGTTCAATTGTCATGTTTCCAAAAGATAGGTTCATCGAACCATTTCGACAATTGATCACAACATTTGAGGTTGCAAGGAATGGGCGACCGAGTATCACCGGAATTTGATTCAGGCTGTGTGTCTAATACAATGAAGTCAACGGGGAATATGAAGTCCCCAATCTTGATTAACACATCCTCTAGCTCACCCCTAGGATCGGTGATCGATCGGTCGGCCATTTGGAGAGTGCAGTGTGTGTGTTTCAGCTCTCTTACACCTAGTTGCTCATATACTGAGTACAGAAGTAGGTTGACACTGGCACCAAGATCTAATAGTGCGCGGTTGATGTTCTTATCCCAAATGGTAATAGAAATTGTAGGACAGCCAGGGTCCTTCCATTTTTGCGGTAAAGATTCGGTAAGAGCATCACTCACAGCACTAGCCAAGAAAACTTTCTTGGGTACCTGAGACTTCCTCTTTTTCGTGCACAAGTCCTTTAAGATTTTCGCGTAGGACGGGACTTGTTGGACAACATCTAAAAGGGGAATGTTGATGTTAACCTGCTTAAACAACTCCAGAATCTTCTCCATTTGTGGATTTTGTTTATTGGACCTCAACCGGTTTGGAAATGGAACGTTTTTAAAATTGGTTGAGTCCAATACTTGTGGAGGAGATTGTGGAGCTGGAACGGATCCCAGAGCTGGTGCTTTCGTGGAGTGAGAAGTGGGTCCGTTCAGAGTAGAAGAAGAAGAAGAAGAGCCTTTTGAAGAATGGAGAATAGGCTCAGAAGACGACGAAGAAGAAGAAGAAGCGGCCGGAGTGTCATTATCCTTAATTGCTGTGCCGATGTTGTTGTGCAGTATCCTTCCCGATCACAATGTAGTCACGGCACTCACATTATGGTTCTGTTGTTCAAGAGCAACATGTACATTATGTGGGTGACCGGGATTTGGGAGTGGTTGAGATGGAAGCTTCCCCTTTTCTCGCTCGCTTAACGCCGCATTCAGCTGTGCAATCTGGGCTTCGATGGTCTTGATGCTTTGCTCGTGTGTAGCAGTGTGTTGCACCAAAGACTGAATAGACGACTGGATGTTGGCGGTGGATTGTGTCGATTGTTTAACGAACGCCTCCAGACTTCGTTCTAGCGAGGAAACCTTATCGTTGTTTGACGGAACAAAGTTGTTTTGTGGAAAAGAATTGTTGGGTGCAAAGTTGTTCGTCTGATTTTGAAAAGGTTGGGGTTGGAAGGGCTGTTGAAACTGATGTTGAGTTTGTTGTTGCGCTTGTTGTTGCGGAGGAGGGGGCCTCTGGAAATTGTTGCATTGGAATTGTTGCTGATTCTGATTCCAGACGAAATTGGGGTGGTTCCTCCAACCGGGATTGTAGGTGGAAGAGTATGGATCATTTCTCGGTCTTTGCTGAAATGCAGCATTAACCTGATCCTGTCCTTGAGATGGTGGATTGTAAGGACACTCTTCGGTTAAGTGAGAAGGATCGGAACAACAAGCACAAATGGTACGAAGGGGAAGAACAGGGGCAGGAGCAGGAGATGAAAATTTGCTCTCTATCGCTTCAAGTTTTCTCGTTATTGCAGCCATTTCAGCTTTCAACGCAATAGAGACATCGAGTTGGTGAATTCCTACCCTAGACTGACCAGTAGAAGTGGAGGAAGAAGAAGAAGAAGTAGTTGGTCTAGTGCTCTCCTATTGAAGCATTTGTTCCGCAAGGTCGTCGAAGAATTGCCACGCTTCCCCGTCAGATTTCGATAGGAAGTGGCCCTGACAAATGGTTTCCAACAACTGCTTGGTTGCTGGGTTCAGGCTCTCATATAAGGTTTGGCAAAGTTGCCATTTATCATTACCGTGGTGAGGGCACTGAACAAGAAGGTCTTTATACCGGTCAAAGCACTTCCAGAAGGGTTCAGTAGGAAGCTGAGAGAATTGGTTGATTTCGTTACGGATCCTTGCGGTTTTATGATTCGGATAGAATTTCTTGAGAAACGCTTTCACAAACTCGTCTCAACTGGTTATGGAGTGGGAAGCGGTGCTATACAACCATTTTTCAGCAAGATCGCATAAAGTGAATAGAATGACCCGTAGCCGTATAGCATCGTCCGACAGTTGGGTGGTTTTCATCATGGAACAAGCATTTTGGAACTTGTTGATGAAGATATAGGCATTTTCAGATTCAAGCCCATGAAATTTCGGAAGCATGTTAATGAAGTGGGGCTTAATTTCAAAATTATCCCCATTGGCCGGTGGAAGAGAAAGACAGGTGGGAAGTGCAGAACGGGTGGGATAGAAACGATCCTGGAGCGCGATTCGCTGCGGCGCTACAACAGGCGGTGGTGGTGGGTTATTCGCCTCCATAGGAGGCGGAGTCAATCCCTGGGGAGTCAAAGAGATGTTTGGATTAAATCCTGACATCGCGGAAGAAGAGGTTGGTGATGGTGAAGGTGAGGATGTATGAACAGAATTCCAGTCAACGTCGGAGTTGGCCGGCAAAGGTATGGGTGAAAGAGGCGTGGACGGAGTTTCGACGTCTGAGTCGATCGCGTAGTCGGTAGCGACTAACGTAACGCGGATTAGGCGGGCGCTAGTGTCCCGAGTCCAAGCGGACATACACTAAACGGGTTTAGTATAGTCAAAGCGGAGAAGGTGAGGGTAAGAAAACGTCAATGGAGAAATACGATGGGTGGTGGGTGAAAAAATGGATTCTGGCGACAAAGGGCAAGTTTTTATAAAAGTTTTTGGTTTTGTGTTTTTTTTTATTTTAGAAAGAGCTTTACGGAAATATGTACGGACTTACAGCTTCAAGCAATCACAAACAAGATATGCACAATCACTCTTAGATCTAGGGTCACCTAGGTTAGCTAGACAGCTCTTAACTGTTCCAAAGGGCAAGAAATAGGATCTCAAACCGCCTCTTCTCCGCCAATTGCGGCCAGGTAAGTGCCAGGTAAGTGGGAGGCTCCCCACTACGTAAGTAGTGGTCCTAATTAAGTAACCACTTGCCTTAGACACACTTGCCTAGACACCGCAAAAGTCAGGATAGGATAAACTGCCGATGCCTGTAATTAGTCCTCTGTCCTATTGAGCGCGAAGTCCTCAGGGCTGAGTCTAGTATTTTTTAATTTAACCAATGGTCAATGCATATGCTTTTTGTGATTTCTGGGGTCCTGGGAAGGGTGATGAAATCCCCACCCAATTTGGATTGGTTTCAAGCCCCTTAAAGTCCGTATTAATAAATGCAAAGCAGTAACAATCAACTGCAATCAATTTTTATTTTTTAGCGCGGCGCAAAGAATCCTGCACAAAAACAATTTATTGGAAGGGGAAGAGAATTTGCGCAAAGAATGCTGCAGAAAACACAGTTCAGTGGAGTTCAGAGGAGTGGGAAATAGGGTAGAGAGACTTACAGGGAACCAGCCAGAGGAAATTTGGTTGCTGATGTCAGCAAATGGCCTCGTTTCCACGGCCAAACAAGCCTTTAGGCCGCGGAAACGCGGCGGTATAGATGAGTTGGGCCTCTGGATTTCTTGAGTTTGCTGTATGGGGTGTCCTCTTCTCTTCTGGAGCCCCTGAATCTTAATTTGCTCACTGGGACTGCTCCAGAATCTTACAGTAGCCCGTTGGTTCCGTTTGGATCAAACGCGGTGTAGCCGCGAGATATGGGTCTAACATCCCACGTCTTTGGCACTGAACTCGACCGTCTTTTTTATCCTGCACACTTGCACAAAAACTAATCAAAAATAACAAGGTGGTTTTTTACAATGTATATTTTTTTGTTTTTCGGTTATATTTATATTCACAAATTAACCCGAAATTACACAAAGAAATAAACTACCGTCTCCCTGGCAACGGCGCCATTTGATTGGTAGAGTTTTTGCGTGCTAAGTTTGTTACCGCAATCAAGACGGTTTCGCTTGTAGCTAGCCGGTTGAGTACGGGTCGTCCGCAGGGAGATGGGAATCTTTTTCTATGTGCTTTAACGAGTTAAGTCCAAATGTCCAGGTTTGTTTTTAGATTAACTATGTGCTAAAACGATATATATAGAGAGCTTGTTAGGGTTAGGATTAGGTTAGTTTGAGTTAGGAGTCGCTCACTTCTTTCGTTGCCACTCTTAATATCGGTGTTACGGTAATCGGCAACAACGGGGATTAGCACGACTAGGAAGGAACTTGCGAGTATAAGCTAGGCTTTCCAACGCATAAGTTCTTCCTTTTGGTGCTTGTCCGTCCGTTCTTGGCTCTTAGCCTTAACCTCCTATTAATTCAACCACAACCGGTCTCACTAAGGAATCACCGCTATCATGTAGGATAGGGTGTCGTAGGGAGCGGATTGTGGTTCAATTAACGGGAGTCCGAATCAAGATGTTGGGCAAGAAAAGAGTGAGAGAGATTTCCTTCTCTCAAACTTTCCTTATCCTACCCTAACAAGTATGAAAACTACTCATCCATTATAAGAAAAAGAAAATAAAACAAAAGGAGGAAGATAGAAAGAAATAGGTTAGAAGATTACAACTAGCTATTTGAGACCTCACTTTGGCAAGGATCAAGCTTAAGCATCATTGTTGTTTAAGGATAAAGAAAAAGAGAACAAAAAAGAAACAAACAACAAATAACAACAACTAGATTAGCAAATGAAAAATACAAGCAATTATAATTAACAATTACACCAAGATAAGCATGGTAAGAACAAGAACTCCTTTATTCATTCTTCACTCACAAAAGCTCACTACAAGTTTTTAATGGAGAAGAGATGAGAGGAGGAAGAAGAACAACACATGTATTCTAAAATCTAAATACAAGAATATGGACCCTTGGCTTTAGAAAGTTCTGGACTATTTATAGGCAGGGAACTGGAAACCTAGGGCAACAATCTGGGTCCACATAAAATGACCAAACTGCCCTTAAAAACCCATCAACCGCGGAGCCCGTACGGCCGCGGATCTGCGGCCTAGACCCTCTATTGGCCGCGGATCCGCGGCCCTATGGAGGAGTTGGCCCCTCGGGTTTTGTGTGCTTCCCTAGTCTTCTCTTGTCTCTAGTTTGGCATATGTTTTTTCTCAGAAACTCTTCACAATTTTTCCAGAATTCCAGCAGACCAAAAGGTGATTTGATGTGGATCTTTTTGTCATGATTTCCTCGAGCTCCGCGTAGATATGTTGGATCTTGTGTTGCCATTGAGCTTTGTGTATGAAAATGACATTGATTTGCCATTTTGTCTCTTAAACTGGTGTGCGACAACATACGGATAGAGAGCGGAGACCCGTGTTTTATCTGTTGTTGGCATTAATCCGGATTTTGTCGTGCTTTTCCATGAATTTCACCGTTTAGAGCCGAGAACATGTATCCTGCAATTGTCTAGCAAACACGGCTCAAGAGTATCTACCAATAAGCAATGTGATAAAAATTGGGCGGTATAAAAATGCAAAAATCTAATATGAACACCATGAAAGTGCCAAGTCCGTCGTTTGAAGAACTGATGGATAAGCTAATAAGGGAAGCGGCTCAAAAGGTCCGGGATGACCATAGCCGCGAAATGGCCATCAATGAAAATGCCAAGACGCAGCGCCTCCTTCAGCAGGCTGCGGAGAATGACGATGCCCTTCGTCGCCAGCCCGTCATACGGAAGACACGACGTGGAGGCAAAAACAAACTGAAGAACGGAAAAAACGTTCGACAACAGCAAAGTGGGTCCAAGAAGCCACTCGATCGAGAATTGGGCAGCCTGGATCAGTCTCTTATAAAGAAGATGGGTCGAGCATATTCTTTTCCCCAAGACAAGAAAATGAAGATATTCGATCTTGTAATAAAGCATCAGATGATGACACTCCCAGAATCTAAACACCCCGAGCAAGCAGGCGAGGTCCATCATCGAGATTATTGCTCCTATCACCGAGCGATAGGACATCCTCTCGAAGACTGTTTCACATTCAAAGACTGTGTAGAAAACCAGTATCAGCAAGGCAAGTTCGCTTTATCTAGCAGTTGGAGGGTAACCCCACCACAGAAGCATGAACCAAAAGCCACATATGCAGCGAGAGTAAATCCGGATCAACATCGGTCTTGGAAGCGATCTAGTACTTTTCACGCGACCTGTCACGCGATAACGCTATCAGGAGAAGGAGTACGCGAGGATATGGATGACCTCTCTTGGTGCTTTGAAAACGAGGACGACGAAGTGATCTCAGAGTTTCCACCGGCACCAAAAGAGCTGGAAGATGGGATACATACTACTGCAGATAATCTCAAAAAAATTAACTTGGGGACTACAAACGACCCACGGCCGATGTTCGTCAGTGAGCTATTATATGAAGAAAAGGTGGCTACGCTAAAAGACGTGCTCATCCAGTATAAAGACTGTTTCGCATGGAACTATTCCGAGATGCGAGGATTAGATCCAGAGATAGCCGTACACAAATTGGCGATATCTCCGGAGATCAAGCCAGTCAAACAAGCACCGAGAAGAATGCGGCTCGAACTTGAAATGAGAAGCTAATCGACTCCGGCTTCATCCAAGAGGTTCAGTACCCTGACTGGATTGCCAACATCGTCCCAGTGATGAAGAAAAATGGGACAGTGCGCAACTACGTGGACTTTCGAGACCTTAACAAAGCTTGCCCAAAGGATTATTTTCCTGTACCAGTTACCGAGCTAATGATAGACAACACGTCCACTCACGAAGTTTTCTCCTTTATGGACGGCTCATCAGGGTACAATCAAATAAAGATGCATCCCGAAGATTAGAAGCATACTGCTTTCCGGACCCCTTTGGGCATATTCTGCTACAAAGTGATGCCTTTCGGTCTGAAGAACGCCGGCGCTACCTATCAGAGGGCCATGACGAAAATTTTCGATGACCTCATACACGAAATCGTCGAATGCTATATCGAAGACCTCGTAGTGAAAAGCAAATCGCATGAGAAGCATTGGGAGCATATGAAGATAGTGTTCCAACATCTTCGGAAATACAACTTGAAGATGAACCCTCTGAAATGCGTGTTCAGAGTTTCTTCGGGAAAATTCCTAGGATGCATCGTATGACATCGAGGCATCGAAATAGACCCGTCAAAGATCAAGGCGATTATGGAAATGCCTCAGCCAAGAACTCTCAAGCAACTGCGATCTTTCCAAGGGAAGCTTGCGTATATTCGGCGGTTCATAGCAAATCTCTCCGTCAAATCCCGCCCCTACAATCACTTAATGAAGAAGGGGACCCCTTTCGTCTGGGATCGAAAATGCCAAAGCGCACTGGACGAAATCAAGTAATACCCGCAGAACCCGCCGATACTGACTTCTCCAGTCAAGGGAAAGCCTTTCATCCTGTACACAACAGCCCTTGAAGGTTCTTTAGGCATGCTATGGGCACAGGAGAATGACCAAGGGAAAGAGAGAGCCCTCTACTATTTGATTCGAGTTCTCCTGGGGGCAGAAAACAACTACTCCCCCATCGAAAAACATTGCCTGGCGTTAATCTTTGCGATAACGAAGCTTCGGCATTATGCTTTGGCGCATGAGGTTCACCTCATATCAAAAGTGGATCCTCTCAAGTATTTGATGTCAAGAGCCATACTAACAGGACGACTCGCTAAATGGGCCCTGCTATTGATGGAGTTCTCGATAACTTATCGTCCGCTCAAGGGAGTGAAAGGCCAGGCCATCGCCGACTTCCTCGCTGAGCATCCAATACTCGCCGATTCACCCCTAAATTGCGAACTGCCCGACGAGCACACGTTTGACACGATCGATGCAAAGAAAGGAGAGAGTGATACCCGATGGGAACTCTACTTCGACGGGGCATCTTCCATGAAGAAGCGAGAGCATAGTACCCCCATAATTAAATCTGGGGTAGGCCTCATCTTCGTGACTCCACAAGGAGGGATAATGCGCTTTGCCTTTTCCTTGACAGAGCCGAGGACAAAAAATGAAGCCGAATATGAAGCTTTGATAGCAGGTCTTGAGATCGCTGTCGACATGGGAATTGGAAACCTCCTCATATACGGAGACTCCCAGCTGGTCGTTAGTCAAGTAAATGGCGACTATCAAACATGCAAACCAGAGTTGGTAAAGTACGGTGAGAGAGTGCAACAACTACTGACTCGAATCCCTTCCTACGCCCTGGAAAGAATACCGCGCGCGGAAAATGGCAAGGCGGATGCATTAGCCAAGCTCACTAAAGAAATGGCCGACGAGAACCTCGATGACGTAAGGATCGTTGTGCAAAGCTGTCGGGTTCTTGCACCGGCAGAAATATCTCCGGAGTCGTCCGAAGAAAAGGGAGCGACCGTGCAAACGGCCCTATAAATAAAAGGCCAGAAAAAGGCTAAGGATTGGAGAGAAGTCTTTATAGACTACTTCAAATCCTGTCAAACATCTGAAGAAGCGTCATCAAGAGATCAGCTCATGAAACGAGCTCTGTCTTTCGCCTTCATCAATGATACTCTGTATAAGAGATCGTTCGACTCTCTATGGCTGAGATGCCTGGGACCTGAAGAAGCAAATAGAGTCGTCCAATAAACTCACGATGGACTCCGCGGTTCTAATCAAGCCGGGCCAAAGAAGAAGTTGAAGATCAAAAGGATGGGCTACTATTGGCCCACGACGATCCAAGAGTGCCTTGAATACGCGAAGCAGTGCCACTCGTGCCAAATTCATGGAGACTTCATCCACCAGCATCCAAATCCGCTACATCCATCGGTGGCTAGCTGGCCATTCGAAATGTGCGGAATTGACATAATCGGGCCCATCGAACCAGCATCGCCCATAGGACATCGGTTCATACTGGAAACAACCGATTACTTCTCCAAATGGGCAGAAGCAATACCGTTAAGAGAAGTGAAGAAGGAGAATATCCTCCAATTCTTCAAGACTCACGTCATCTATCGGTTCGACACTCCGCGACGGATTATCTCCGATAATGGGCTGGCCTACAAAGGCCATAAGATCAGCCGCTTCGCGCAACAACATAATATAGACTGGAGATACTCTTCGTTCTATAATCCTCGAGCTAACGGTCTGGCTGAAGCTTTCAACAAAACCTTGACCAAGATCGTGAAAAAGACGGTGTCCAAAAATAAAATGCACTGGCACGAGAGACTGCATGAAGCTCTCTGGGCGTATCGAACTACGTTCAAAACGGCCACAAACACAACGCCGTATGCATTGGTATTCAGTGCTGAAGCAGCACTTCCCTTGGAGATAGAGCTACCCTCTCTACGAGTGGCGGTCCATTACGAGCTAACAGACAAAGAGAATGCTTATCTTCGCCTGGAGGAGATCGATGCCTTCGATGAAACTGGTCTTATGGCGCAACAAAACTTGGAGTCTTACAAAGTAAAGATGACGCGCTCATACGAGAGATTGACTAGGCCGAGAACATTCCGCCAAGGCGAACTCATGCTATTGGTCAAAAGACCTATGATCCCCAATCGTGCCAAATGGGGGAAATTCGAACCGAACTATGAAGGCCCGTATATTATAGACAAAGTCTACCAAGGCGGGGCTTACTTTCTCATGAATATGCATGGCGAAAGACCCTTCAGGCCGATAAACGGACATTTCGTGAAGAAATACTACGCTCGACCGAGACGTCTATAAACTAATACGGACCGCCGCAGCCTAAGGCTGACGCAAAAAAAAAGCAAAATGGGCACGGATGAAAACCCGAAAGGGCTCCGTGAGTAAAAACAGCAGGGCTACCGACGAGTTTGTGAAAACCCGAGACGGCGCAGGCTCATAAAAAATTCGTGCACACTTGCGAGGTCCTCTCGACCTTGTAAGGAGAAAAATACCTGGGTGAGATCCTTACGACTCACAAGGGAGCAACACACTTATGAATCCCCACGATTCCTAAGGAGACATTACGCTTACGAGATCCTCACGACTCGTAAGGAAAACCCTCTTATGAGACCCTCAAGGCTCATAAGATTCAAAAGCCTTAACCTACGGGAATCTGAACCTGTTTTTAAGCCATCACAATCCCCAGATTTCCCTACAAGCGGTTCAATATTGACCCTTGTATACAATCCACGAGCACAAATAAACGTTTCCCCAACAGAGTCCCACCACTGACGAGGGATATCTTCATATGGCAAACGACACTTGTAAGTCCTCTCGACTTATAAGGAGAAAACACTCTTGTAAGATCCTTACGACTTATAAGAGAACACACACTTAGGAATCGTTACGATTCCTAAGGAGAAAATGCACTTACGAGATCCTCACGACTCGTAGAGAGAAATACCTTCATGAGACCCTTACGGCTTGTAAAGTCAAAAAGCCTTAGCCAACAGGATCCTAACCCTGTTTGCTAAGCCACCTTTATTCGACATTGACAGAGGCAAATGATGATTCGCACTTGGCAATGTCCCGGTTTTAGCGATGCTGATGCCTAAATCGGTATCAAATCCCAAGTCCTTTCATGACAAATGATGATTCTCTCCTGGAAATATTCCAGTCGTTGGATGTTGATGCTGATATTGGCATCAGGTTCCAAGTTCCATAATTACAAAAAAATCAGCAAGTAAAAGAAATGCATATGAAATAGCCGTAATGATGGGGCAACTTGCAACAAAATCAGCAAGTAAAAGATATGCATACAAAAATAGCCGAAATGATTGGGCAACTCGCAATAAAAAGCAGCGAGTAAAAACAAAAGTAGCCGAAATGATTGGGCACCGCGAAAAATAGCCGAAATGATTGGGCAATCGGGACTTTCGCGATATAAAAGCTGAAATGATAGAGCATCGCGGAAAGAAAACAAAAAAATACATATGAAATGAAATTTTTGCCCTACAGATGAGATCACATCGATCCCTGTATACAATACAGGGGCACAAACAAAAAGGGAACCATATCATCCTACCAGGCTCCATCAGAAAGAGAGCCAAGTCTCGACGGCCACACCTACATCCTGTAGACCACATCGACATTCGTCTCATTTCAGCAGACGCAACGTCAGCCAATGACCCCGTCACGGAAACACGTCGTCAAATGACCCCGTCTCGGAAATACGTCATCAAATGAACCTGTCGCGGAAACACATCTGCCAATGACCCCATCACGGAAACACATCATCAAATGACCCCGACGCGGAAACACGTCAGCCGATGACCCCGTCGCGGAAATACGTCATCAAATGACCTCGTCACGGAAACACGTCATCAAATGACCCCGTTTCGGAAATACGTCAGCCAATGACCCCGTTTCGGAAATACGTCATCCAATGACCCCGTCGCGGAAACACGTCATCCAATGACCCCGTCGCGGAAACATGTCATCCAATGACCCTGTCACGGAAACACGCCATCTAATGATGCCGTCGCGGAAACACGTTAGCAAATGACCCCGTCTCGGAAAGACGTCAGCCAATGACCCCGTCACGGAAACACATCATCAAACGACCCCGTCTCGGAAATACATCATCAAAGAACCCCATCGTGGAAACACGTCAGCAAATGACCCCGTCGCGGAAATACGTCATCCAATGACCCCGTCGCGGAAATACGTCATGCAATGACCCCGTCGTGGAAATACGTCAACCAATGACCCCGTCGTGGAAATACGTGAGCCAATGACCCCGTTGCGGAAATACGTCATCCAATGACCCCGTCACGGAAATACGTCAGCCAATGACCCAGTCGCGGAAACACATCATCAAATGAACCCCATCTCGGAAACACGTCAGCCAATGACCCCGTCACGGAAACACGTCATCAAATGACCCCATCTCGGAAACACGTCAGCCAATGACCCCGTCACGGAAATGTAAGTCTACGGTAGCACCCCAGCCGTCTGTCCGAGGCCAAAATGCGGAAACGAAAACTTTTTCTTAACTTGAAACCGGCGCTATCATATGCTTAAAACCCGGTTCGAACCATTAACCTACAACTAGCAACTAGAGAAGGGTTGGAAAGGCTATACCGATCGATCCGTGTCCTTCGGTCTTTGGCGACCATCCTAATCTCCTCGCGGCATCTCTGGTTTCAATCTCCTCGTCGGAAAGGGCACCACATCATCAAGTCTTTTTACGGGCTCCCGCTTCATCCGAAGCAACTAGGGCACGAAGTTCTCTAGCCGACGTGTCCAAGGCGATGTAGAGAATGTGGGTGATAACTTTGTCTCAAGCATCCATTGATTCTCATCACATGAGAGTGTATGGATGGAGGTTAGAGATGATGCCATTAATGGAGGTTGTGAGCTAGAGAAAGAAGAAGAAGAAGAAGCCTTTCTTTTTCTAGTGTGTTTTGTGTTGAAATGAGAGTGAGTATAAAAAATAATACAAGAGCCAACCCTTACCATGGCTGCCCTTCTCTCTCTACCTCTCATTTCAACTCACAAATCCATCACATAATGTGACATATGCACAATAAAAGAGACCATGAGTCACTAGGTTGCATGTGTCACAATACATGCACTTAATCATGGTTTCTAGCTCACAATTTCCATTTGTAATCATTAACCCAAATGTTTACAACAATAAAAAGATACGGCAACATCTAAAGTAAACTCATGACGGATCATAAGGATACCCCTTACCTGTATATACATACCTGCATCAGCATTCCGACCGAATGCGAATGCGATGAGACTAAAGTAATCCAACAAATCTAATACTAGGATCCGGCTTAAACCAAAGCCCACTAGTATGATCCGTTCGATCATGATCCGTGCACTACTGCACATATATGATCGAACCCTGCCATATATCATACGGCCTCTACAACGTTTCGCCCGAAACTTGAGAAACTGTCTGTGGGGGACTCTAAAGTCTCGTCAATACTTTGGCTGTGGATTTAACCACTAGCACGTTAGAGGTACTAGCCGTACGTAACGGGCTACCAGGTATTGACCAAAAGGGAGGTTGATGAGCGAACTCATCCTGACACACTACTGAGCATGTTAGTGACAATATCCGTACAGTCCGGTCCGTTCGTCTATGAGCATCGCATGGCGGGCCTAGGGGGTTGGTAAAAGTCAGACCCCCAAAAGCGGTACAAGTCATGTCGGAGTGCAGCCTAGAACACCCTGAGATACTACTGGAATACCTATCAGTAAATCTCCCGCCTCGGCCGAGGGCTTTGTGTAATGGCTCTCCTAGGCACAGCACGACCACACCCCCAGTACCGGGAGAGACGAACCCCTGCAGATCCGCTCACTGCCTCCATGTGGCTCGGGACTGTACCCAATTAAAACCTGTTTGCACAACTCCTTTGAGCCGTGGTAGGGTAGTAATCAAAGCACAGTGGGAACTCACACGAGACAAATGACGATCTCAGGTCGATGAACTAACCTGTACACATGTCACCAGGGAACTGCTATCTGACGTCTGGTATAATCCCAACTAGCATGTTCCCGGCGAGTCCTGTCCGGTGTACTCATAACCCAATGAGCACCTGTATACATCTTAGGTGAACCAACTGACACCAATGGCTTGTGAGACCGGCCACCGCCCCTCGTCGGGGTCTCGACTGTATACACTAGTCTACTAATAGAGTATCGATGCCCAGTCTCGAAACTCCCACGACTAGGGACATTTTAAGGATGTGCTTATAGACCCCAGCTCCCACGTATATGATCTTCATCAAACTGCTGGCAGTCAAGAAATAATCCTAAGAGCTCTATCAACATGTAATAGCGACTTGTAAGGTCACCTAAAGTAGTACACGATGATAAAGACAAACCATGGTAGCATACTATTCTCTATCAACGTATAATAGGGAACTACAATGTCACCTAAATCATGTACACGATGATAAAGACAAACCAGATAGTATACAAACCGTGTAAGTCCATGCTCCCGCTCCCGGTACTTACGGGCTTGCGGAAATGACGAAAAACGATTTTTCTAGAGGAGGTAACATGGACTCAAAACGGATCTTTGTTAAACTATCTACCTAACAACCTAACTAGGAGTTGTTAACTACTTGGTTAGGGGGTTATACCTTTCTTTCTTGAACTCCTTCGTCTTCAACTCTCGATGGTGTACGGATCGGCTTCACCCCGTCGTCTCCTTGCGCCGAAGCTCGATCCACCCGAAAGCTTCTACCTTTGGCTTCTTCTTCGAACTTTGAAGAAACTAGTTCACTCGGTTAGCTAAACCTTGTGAACTAGAGTGAGTAGAGGAGAGTGTGTTGGGATTTTTCTCTATGGTTCTTGCTTCTCAACACATGAGACAAGTGAACCATAGACTAGAGAGAGAGGGAGAGCAAGAGGAAGAGGGTGAGAGCTCAAAACAAGAGAGAGAATGGAAATGAGAGAATGAGTAAGACTTTTCTCCCTTTGGCTCTCATAATCCAAAGTCATCATAACAAAAATATCAATCAAGTATTATGTGATGGTTTAAGTCAAAATAGCCATATCATTTCATGCACTCATTTTGCATAAGATAAACAAGCAAGCAAAAGACTTTGCCAAGAAATGATAGCTATTGTCATGATGATGGTCAACTCGTCCAACCTAGTCAACCGGTCAACAAAGTCAACAAGTCAACAAAGTCAACCCCTCAACAACCATGTCACTATAGTACTTAATTAATATTAATGTTAATCATATATCATATTCTCATTAGGGTTGAGCAAAAATTCAACAGTCAACAGTCAACAATTCTAATGAGAATTCTCTGCCTCTGTCTCTCCGTCAACTGTGCATACACACCTGCATCCGCGTTCCGAGGAACATGAATACATACGAGATAAAACCAATCCCAAAACGTACACTAGGATCTGGCTTAAACCAAAGCCCGCTAGTGTTAACTGTCCGGACACTGTACGTGCACAAGTGCACGGATGTGACCGAACCCTGTCGCAAAACCATGCGACCTCTACTCTTTTGCCTAAAGGCGAATAGCTTTCTGTGTGGGACTCTATAGACTCGACACTACGCTGGCAGTGGGTTTAACCACAGACCGCAAGCGGCACTAGCTGTGCGTAACGGTCCCCAGGTAGATGCCGACAAGAAGACTGACGAGGTGAAACCCATCTGAACTCCTACCGAGTCTGACTGTGACAGTCTCCATACAGTCCGGTCTGTTCGTCTGATACATCACATGGCGGGCCTAGGGGGCGGTAAACGTCACTCCCCTAAAAGCGGTACAAGTCGTGTCGGAGTGAAGCCCAGAACACCCTGAGATAACACTGGAAACCTACCAGTATATCTCGCTTGCCCTGGCCAGGGACTACTCGTGTAATGGCTTTCCTAGACACAGCGCGATGTCAACCCCCAATACCGGGAGAGACGAATCCTGTCTAACCGTCACTGCCTCCAAGTGCTTCGGGACTGCACCCAAAAACTACCTGTTTGCACGACTCCTTTGAGCCGTGGTAGGGTAGTAATCAAAGTACAGTGGGAACACACTCGAGGCGAAGTGACAGTGTCAAGTCAGCGGACTAAGCTGTACTCATGTCACCTTGGAACTGATAACTGACGATAGGTATAGTACCAACCAACAGTTCCCGATGAGTCCTGTCCAGTGTACTCGTAACCCAACGAGCACCCGCATACTATCTCCAGTACGACGTACCGATGGCTGTGGGACAGACCATCTCCCACACTGGGATGAGAAGCGCATACGCTAGTCTACTCCGGAGTATCGATGCCCTGTCTCGATAGTCCTGCGACTAGGGACCTGCATAAGGATGTGCTTATAGATTACCCAGCCCCCACTAGTGTGACTGCCATCACAACGCTGGTAATCAAGCAAAGATCCTAAGGGCTCCACTAATGTGTATATGTGATATGCTAAAATAAACACATGTACACATTGAAGTAGAAACAAACCAAGTAGCATACTACTATATTGAGCAAGATTGTTTATACAAGGTGAATATCCCAAGCTTCCATTAAGTAATATACAAACTAGTATGATACAGTAATGGCCTCTATGGCATTTACACTAACAATCTCCTACTTGCACTAAGGCTATGTACTGGCGTATCGAAGACCTATCATCTCGATCAGCCGCTCGAATTGAGTCTGGGGTAAGGCCTTTGTGAGTGGATCAGCAGTGTTATCTTCCGTAGAAACTCTCCGAACCTCGATCTCCTGGCGACCCACGATCTCCCTGATCAGGTGATACCGCCTCAAGATGTGTCTGGACTTCTGATGGGACCTTGGTTCCTTTGCTAAAGCTATAGCCCCGTTGTTGTCGGAATATAGAGGTATTGGATCAACAATAGACGGAACCACCTGAAGTTCAGTTAAGAACTTCCTTACCCAGACAACTTCTTTTGCGGCATCTGCAGCAGCGATATATTCCGCTTCCATCGTCGAGTCAGCAACGGTTTCCTGTTTGGAACTCTTCCAATACACCGCCCCTCCATTGAGGGTAAAGACATAACCCGACATGGACTTGGAATCATCCTTGTCACTTTGGAAGATGGAGTCAGCAAAGGCCTCGATCTGGAGGTCTTTTCTGCCATACACCAAGAACATCTCTTTAGTCCTTCTCAGGTATTTGAGAATGTTCTTTATTGCTATCCAATGTTTCTCCCCTGGGTTTGACTGATACCGGCTTACCACACTCAGTGCATAAGCTACATCTGGTCTGGTACACAACATCGCATACATTATAGAGCCTACCGCAGAAGCGTAGGGTATAATAGACATGCGATCCCTTTCCAAATCAGTCTTGGGAGACATCTCTTTGGAGAGGGTGATCTCGTGACAAGCCGGTAGATTACCGCGCTTGGAATCTTCCATACTGAATCTTTTCAGTATGGTGTCGATGTACCTGGACTGTGAGAGTCCCAGTATCCTCTTGGATCTGTCACGATAGATCCGGATCCCCAGAATGTATGAGGCATCACCCAGGTCTTTCATGGAGAACCTGTGTGACAAGAACCCCTTGACAGATTGTAGCATAGGAATGTCATTTCCTATTAAGAGAATGTCATCCACGTATAAAACGAGGAATACTACAGTTCTCGCTACAAATCTACTATAGATGCATGGCTCATCTGGATTTTTGATAAAGCCAAATTCCTTGACCGTCTCATCAAAACAGATGTTCCAACTTCGCGATGCCTGCTTTAGTCCATAGATGGACTTAAGCAACTTGCACACCTTTCCGCTGCTCCCACTCTGAATGAAACCCTCTGGCTGGTCCATATAAACACACTCCTCTAAATTTCCATTTAGAAAAGCGGTCTTAACGTCCATCTGCCAAATCTCATAATCATGGAAGGCAGCAATGGCAAGAAGGATCCGAATGGTTTTTAGCATAGCTACTGGAGAAAAGGTCTCGTCATAGTCCAAACCAGGTCTTTGACGAAAACCCTTTGCAACCAGTCTAGTTTTATAGGTCTCAACCTGTCCATCTACACCAATCTTCCTTTTGAAGATCCACTTGCATCCTACGGGTTTTACCCCATCTGGAGCAACGTCCAACGTCCATACTTTGTTGGTGTACATGGACTCCATTTCGGTCCGCATTGCATCCAGCCATTTTATCGAGTCAACGCTCTGAATGGCCTGCTGGAAGCTAGTCGGCTCATCATAATCTATGATGCAATCCTCTCTATCCCCGTCTATGAGAAAACCGTAGTATCTCTCGGGCGGATGAGACTGCCTACTACTCCTGCGGAGCGGCGTAGGAATGTCATTTTCTTTTGAACCCTCTGGTTCTACTAAGCTTTCAGTAATAGTCTGTGGTTCTGGAATTTCTTCCAGTTCTATTTCGCTCCCACTTGTTTCCTTTTCTAAGAACTGGTGTTCCAGAAAGTGGGCATTACGAGAAACAATGATCTTTTGCTCCTCTGCGAAATAGAAGAGATACCCCTTGGAGTTCTTTGGGTATCCCACAAACTTGCACAGTACTGAGCGTGCCTCGAGCTTGTCCGCATGCTGCTTTTTGACAAAAGCCGGACATCCCCAGATCTTCAGATATTGAAGATAGGGTTTCTTCCTACTCCATATCTCATTTGGTGTGGTAGGCACAGTCTTAGTCGGAACTCGGTTCAAAAGGTATGCAGCCAATTCCAGTGCATTTCCCCAGAATGATCGCGGTAACTCAGCGTTACTCATCATGGACCGTACCAAATCCAATAGGGTTCGGTTCTGTCTCTCCGATACACCGTTATGTTGCGGAGTGTATGGAGGAGTAAGCTGAGAGAGAATTCCGTTCTCTTTTAAATAGTCCAGGAACTCGGCACTCAAGTATTCACCATCTCGATCCGATCTTAGTGTCTTGATACTTTTGCCGGTTTGTTTTTCTACTTCATTCTTATATTCCTGGAATTTTCCAAAGGCTTCGGACTTATGTTTCATTAAGAAGACATAACCGCACCTTGAAAAGTCATCCGTAAAAGTAATGAAGTAAGAATAACCGCTTCGCGCATGTGTAGACATTGGACCGCACACGTCGCTGTGTAAGAGTCCCAAGAGCTCGCTCGCCCTTACTCCGTGTCCAGTGAACGGAGTCTTTGTTATCTTTCCTTTGAGACATGATTGACAAGTGGCATACGATTGATATTCGAACGGATTCAAATATCCTTCTGTATGTAACTTCGTCAACCTTCTCTCATTGATATGACCCAGTCTACAATGCCATAAGAAAGTCTGATTTATTTCCGGAGACTTTCTTTTGTGTGTATTCTGGACATTGAAAATCTGTGGTTGGTTTAGTACGTATATACCATTGCTTAATGTACCTGACCCAATCAGAACTTGATTAAGGTGAATGTTTACAACATTACTTACAAACACAAATTCATAACCTTCTTTAGAAATCAAAGATACAAAAATGATATTACAAGTTGCGTTGGGTACAAAATAGCAATTACGCAAAACCAAAACGTGTCCATCTGATAACCCCAGGTGATAGTGATTGGAGTGGAAAAGTGTGTTTTTGTAGTGTAACCGCAATCAGAACGGTGTCGCGTGTAGCTAGACCCAGATGAGTACGGGTCGTCATCTGGGAAACGTGGAACCTTTTACTCTTACTTTAGATGTGTTGACAAAGAGAGGAGGGATAAAGAATTTTGAAGAATGGTTTTTAGATCTACGTTAAGCAAGAATGCAAAAATATAGATCTAGATTATTTTAGGGATGTAGTTAATATAATAAGGGGGCTTATAGGGTTCATTAGGATTTAGTAGTCATGGATGATTAGTTAAAAGTTACCCTTTTTATCCTTTAATAGATTTAAAACTAGAACAACGGTGATGCGTGTAGATTTGGGTTTCTGGAGGGAAAATGAATCCCACTCTTAACCCTTATCTCGACACGGAACTCCGTTCATATCTAGCCTTTACCAAAACAATCATTAATCTAATCTCTAATCGCGGTCGGAACTAACAAAGAATTGTTAGCGCGCCCGATTAGGATGTTAATGATTCTTTTGATAAAGTTCATAAACATTATAGGACATAAAAAGGGTTTAGGGATGTTCATCATCCATTATCCTACCCTAATCCTACGAACCCTAACAAGCGGAGAATTACTCGCGCATGTTAGGAGAAGAAAATGAAAAGACAGAGAGGGAAAACATAATGTAAAATGCAAAATAACTACCTTTATTAATCAACTTGAACAATCTACACTTTATTCCGTAGAAAATGACTACAAAACTTGATTTGCTTCTCGATCTTTCCTAAGGAGGTAGAATTACTCGCGCATGCGTGAGCGTCTGGGACTTCGTGATCTCATCGGCTTGATAACTTTTCCAAGAGGCTCTCGGTGCCATTTTATATTGCAAAGCTAGAATCTTATTGTTGAAAACTTGGTAAAATATAGCTTTGATTCACCCCAAAAAATCTTGTCTTCCAACTCCTTAAGATTGCGGTGGATCCGCGGCCCAAGTGGTGGTTTGGCCGCGGATCCGCACTCAATGGTGAGGATCTCTTCATCAAAATTCTTGGGCTTGCTTCTTGTGACATGTGGCAATCCTAGGCACCTTTAGAATTCAGAAATCTTCTCTCGGTTGCTTCCAGACTTGGTCTCCAAGTTTTGCTTCTTAATTTGGCAAGTTTTCTTCAACAAATTGATTTGTTTGATAAATTCTGCATAACAACTTAGAAAATTCTGCATAATAATCTCAAATAATATTTAGTAGGCTTATTTCTACTAGGATTTGGTCAATAGATTTATTTGCATACATTTTCCTACCAAATACTAATTAAAATATATTAACACATGGAAAATGGTGCTTTTACACATAAACCCTCATATGTATAATATATTATAATAAAGTCCTTTTTTAATATGAAAATGGTAGGAAAATTGTAATAGAAATGTGCAGTTTTATCAACTGAAAAAATACCCCCAAACTTATCTTTGATCGTCCCGAGCAAACTAGTTTATTCAAGAGGAGAAAAAGAAATAAGAAAACTAAGCACACTTTCGTAGGCAGACACGATTGCACTGAGCACGTGCAACAAGCCGTTAAACCTCTAGGTGTCCCTAGTAGGAGGAGTGTTGTCTCCTGAGGGTTTTCAGCGGATTACACCCACAAAATTCAATAACAAAAGAAAGATGGTGAAATTTACATATAAAGATAAGAACCATAAAAGAAAGGCCTTGAAAAGAAGAGTTTCCAACTATACTAGCTTTTCAGTTGTCATGAGCCCTATCTTAATAGTCATGAAAAAATGTTAGAAATCACATTATCCCTCAATAAAACATCGTCTTTATTCTTCATTCCTACCTTTCTTCCAAACATTGATCATATAACCCCACGTGTGTGAAATGGACATCCCTACACTCGGAGAATTCAATTCAAGCTATCATACACTTGTCCATCTACCTTAGTACTTTTTAATTTAATGAATATTAAAGATTTGCTCACACAATTTCATGCGACCGTTAATACTTCTTGAGGTACTAACCGACCGATTACTTATGTGCTTGCAGATTCGGTGATAATATTTTCCTCGTCTTGCACCACCTAAGGCTTAGCAGTGACTCCCAGACCAATTGGCCTTAGGGCACTAGGTGAAGATGCACCCTCGCTATATTTTTTTATTGCTGTCTTGGCGATACAAAACCAGTGTTCATTTTTTTTCTTTTCACCATTTTTATATTTTCTTCATTTTTTTCACTTCCTTCATACTTTAGCTTTTAGACAAGAGCATTTCAAGGTATCCTCTACTATCCCGAGTTTCAAGACGTGTGTATGTGCATATAGTAGGGTATCAACATTCAAATGTTTGGCTTCCAGAATAGAAACTATTTTTCAGACTTATTTTTATCCTCAGATTAGTGACTTCCTTCATCTTACTAACCCTTGGGACAACATCTCATAACTACTTATTACTAGTTCGTTTAAGAAAACTTCTAATTTTCTTGGTTTTCTTAAACTATTCCTATCTTTTGGATGTAATTTTTCACTTTCTACTCTTTTGTTGTAAAAAATTTAATGCCCGGTGTCAAAAATAATTCAGTGAATACAAACCTCCCCCAAAACCTGTTTTCAGCAGTGTCCTCACTGATGTAGCCTTTTGAGAACATGGACCTGTATACTAAGGGAGAGATACAAGGGGTAAAATAATAGTTAAAAGAAAAATTCCCCCAAACTTATTCTTTGACACGCACAGATATTCAATCAAATCATTTTTTTTACTCACCTCCATTCTTAAAATGTGAAAAAGTTACCAAAACATGGAGGTGAGGCGGAGGAAATTTAGTTTTGATAAAGCGGATCCTGTAAAAACAGGAGCTCCTCCTCGGGGTCAGCAGAAAAATACGGTTTTAATCTATGCCCATTTACTTTAAAAATCGAACCATTTTTCAAATTTTCGACTTCAACTGCCCTGTGCGAGTGTACATACCGCACCACAAAAGGTCCTTTCCAATGAGATTTAAGCTTACCCGGATGAAGATGGAGACGAGAATCGTAAAGAAGGACTTGTTGCCCCGATGTGAAGGTTTTTCTAAAAAGATTCTTATCGTGGAACACTTTGGTCCTATTCTTTACTATCACCGCATTATCGTAAGCTTCATTGGGGAGTTCGCTTAGCTCATTCAATTGCAGCTTCCGATAGCTGCCTGCATGATCAAGATCAAAATTAAGCTCTTTAATAGCCCACATTGCCTTATGTTCAATCTCAACAGGGAGGTGACATGCCTTCCCAAACACAAGGCGGTATGGAGACATACCAAGATCGGTCTTATAAGCGGTGCAGAATGCCCAAAGAGCATCCGTCAATTTGGTTGACCAATCTTTACGGTTCTTAGAAACCGTCTTCTCCAATATCTGTTTGATCTGCCTATTTGAGATCTCAGCCTGCCCGCTTGTTTGGGGATGATAGGGCGTAGAAAGCTTGTGAGTGATTGAATATTTCCGCATCAAGGCCTCGAAAGACCTATTGCAGAAATGTGTCCCGTTGTCGCTAATGATAGCGCGAGGGTGTCCGAATCGCGAAAAGATGTTTTCTTTAAGGAACTTAATGACAACTTTGTTTTCATTAGTGAGACACGGTATAGCTTCCACCCACTTCGAGACATAATCAACCGCTAACAAGATATATAGATTCCCAAAGGAGTTGGAAAAAGGGCCCATAAAATCAATACCCCAAATATCAAATATTTCCACAACCAATATAGGTTGGAGCGGCATCTCGTTCCTTCGTGAAATCCGACCAAAATGCTGACATCGCGGACAGGTTTTGCAATGTTCAAATGCATCCTTAAATAATGTTGGCCAATAAAAGCCACATTGCAAAACCTTCTCCGCCGTTTTTCGAGGTGCAAAGTGACCGCCGCATGCCTGATCGTGACAAAATGATAACACGCTCTTGAATTCATCATTAGGGACACACCTGCGAATGATTTGATCGGAACAATACTTGAATAGATATGGTTCATCCCAGTAAAAATATTTTACTTGGGTTAAAAATCGAAGTTTGTCTTGTTTTGACCAATCGCTAGGTATAAGTCCCGTCGCAAGATAGTTCACGATATCCACGAACCAAGGTTCGTAGGATACATTCAAGAGCCGTTCGTCGGGAAATGAGTCATTTATCGGCACGGTCACAGTTGGCGAAGAAGTGATGCGTGAAAGATGGTCGGCTACTACGTTTTCACATCCACTCTTGTCTTTGATAACAAGATCAAATTCTTGTAACAATAGGATCCAACGTATTAGCCTGGCCTTTGCATCCTTCTTCGTTAAAAGATGTCGTAGGGCGGAGTGATCTGTAAGTGCACGGCGGCGCCCCGGCCGTCAATCCGACGCCGGAATGCGGAAGCGGTGATAAACTTTAATTTTGCAAACTAGCAAACTGGCACCACCGCGCACTAATCACCCGGATCGTGCCATTAAACTAGTCCTAGCTAACTACAAGACGGGTTAGAGATATACCGAGTGGTTCGAGTCCTCCGGTCTTCTCGTCGTCGTCACGATCTCCTGTGGAAACTCCGGCCGTCGCCTCCTCGCCGGAAGGGCACCACGTCGCCTGCATCTTTTACGGGCTCCCACCTCAATACCGAGGCAACTCGGGCGCGAAGTTGGCTAGCCGACGCGTCCAAGATTTGCTGTAGGCTAGTGTAGAGTCTATGTCTCATTGGGGTTTTGTTGCCATGGAGGATAGAGGAAGGGTTTTAGGAAAATTGGTGCTTTCAATTTTTAGCAAGGAAATGAGATGATCAAATCTACACAAAAATGAACCTCTCTCATTTTTCTCTCTCCCTCTCCCCTAATGAAGTGGCCGGCCTATCCCCTTCATATCTCAAAATGGTGGAGGAATAAAACCAACACAAGAAGGAAGGTGAGTGTAGGAAAAGAGAATGGGTGACCACATCCAAAGATCATGATAACAAATCAAATCACACACCATCACAATAAAGCAAGTGATAAGAAGGAAAAAGAATCTCATGATGAAAAACTATCATGATGCCACCAATATGCAAGAAAGCCCTCCACAAAATGTTATTTGCAAACTTGCAAATAACCCCCTCCATCGGAAAAGTCCGGCCGGGAAAGAACAAAGGAAAACCGGCCGGAACGGAATGCAAACTGGAAACTGTAGAAAACTGGTCCCGTAATGAATTACAGGAAAACCCCGATACTGTGCATACACACCCGCATCTGTATTCCGACCGGATACAAATGCAATGAGACAAAATCTACACTGTACTATACTAGGATCCGGCTTAAACCAAAGCCGGCTAGTAATATCCGTTCGATCCTGATCCGTGCAATACCGCACGTATCCGATCGAACCTTGCCATATATCTATACGGCCTCTAGTACTAACCGTCCGATCCTGATCCCTGCAATACCGCACGTATCGGATCGGACCTTGCCATATCTCCATACGGCCTCTACAGCGTTTCGCCCGAAACTTGAGTAACTGAAAGTGTGGTGGACTCTAAAGACTCGTCAATACTATGGCTGTGGATTTAACCACTAGCACGTCAGAGGTATAAGCCAATACGTGACGGGCCACCAGCTATTGACCAAAAGGGACGTCGATGAGCGAACTCATCCTGACACCCTACTGAGCCTGTCAGTGACAATATCCGTACAGTCTGGTCCGTTCGTCTATGAGCATCGCATGGCGGGCCTAGGGGGTTGGTAAAAGTCAGACCCCCAAAAGCGGTACAAGTCGTGTCGGAGTGTAGCCCAGAACACCCTGAGATACTACTGGAATACCTACCAGTAAATCTCCTGCCTTGGCCAAGGACTTCGTGTAATGGCTCTCCTAGACACAGCGCGACCTCACCCCCAATACCGGGAGAGACGAACCCCTGAAAATCCGCTCACTGCTTCCATGTGGCTCGGGACTGTACCCAACTAAAACCTGTTTGCACGACTCCTTTGAGCCGTGGTAGGGTAGTAATCAAAGCACAGTGGGAACTCACACGAGACAAATGACGATCCTCAGGTCGATGAACTAACCTGTACACATGTCACTAGGGAACTGCTATCTGACGTCAGGTATAAGACCAACTAGCATGTTCCCGGCGAGTCCTGTCCGGTGTACTCATAACCCAATGAGCACCTGTATACATCTTAGGTGATCCAACTGACACCAGTGGCTTGTGAGACCGGCCACCGCCCCTCGTCGGGGTCTCGACTGTATACACTAGTCTACTGTGGAGAATCGATGCCCTGTCTCGAAACTCCCACGACTAGGGACTTTTAAAGGATGTGCTTATAGACAACCAGCTCCCACGTATATGATCGCCCTCATACTGCCGGCAGTCAAGCAAGAATCCTAGGGGCTCTATCAACGTGTAATAGCGACCTGTAAGGTCACCTGAAGCAGTACACGATGATAAAGGTAAACCAGATAGCATATTATCATCTCGAGTAAGACTGTCCTACCGGGATAGGTCCTCCCTCAATCATTGCAATCACGTGCCTGTGATCCAATAATTGACTCTGAGGGCACCATCTCCAACAATCCCCCACTTGCACTCAAGGCTAATTATTGCGATGTCGCATACTCACAGCCCGTGTGATACCGAACACCCAACTCCTCTACTTGTCAGTCTCATAAAACTCGTTTGCGAAACTATTGCGTTCGAGGAATAGCCTTAGTGAGTGGATCCGCTTTGATGTTTCTTTCTATGTCTCTCTATATCTCAAGTTCGCGGAGAAAACCATCTCCCGAAATGAGCAATACCTGTCTTAGAATGTCTGGATGTCTGATGGGACCTAGCTCATAAATGAACTCCAGATCCAAATTTCTTTGACTGTATCGTCAACTGAACTTAATCAGTATCCTGCGCCATGCCTCCCTCAGTATTGCCTTGGATCACCTATCCAAAATACTGCCCCTCGTCAGAGGGAAAACTATAACTCTGACAACCTCCTTGTCGTCCAGGTCACCTTGGAAGCCTGGAATGATAACTGTCTCTCGAATGAGGCTGTCGTTATCATATCCCTAGAACATGCACTTATGTTCTAAAACTGCTTCCGACTGTTTCTCCAGGATTGGATCAATGTCAACTTATTGCATCTAGTGCAAGAACAACATCTGGTGTCGTACTTTGACATCTCATGATTGACTCAATTGCCTAAGCAAGTGATCTGTCAATCATGCACATCCCTCTCCCCTTTAGTCTGTAAGACACCTTTAGAGAGGGTGACTCCATCACTTGTAGGTACACTACCATGCCAGGAGTCGTCCATTCTAAATACTCTTAGAATGCTGTTAAAGTACCCAAATTGGGAAACCACCCAAATCTAGATCTAAAACCATAGATCTAGTAACCAGTATGTCTGATATGATGTCCAAGTCCCATGTGGAGAAACTACTGTGTGACGACCAAAGTATAACCGATCGTAGTATAGGAATATCACTTCCTACTCTGTGTATGTCATCCAAATACCATGACATCACACCCTACTACCTTCTCAACAGATCCATCTCCTATTCTGACGAAGTCAAACCTATGACTGTAACATCAGAAATAGATGATCTATCCCCGCTACTCTGCTTTAGTCTATAAATAGACATAAGCTACCTGTCCACCAATGCTTCCGCTGCTCCCACTGACCACGACAACCCTCTGGCAGAGTCATATAGACGTACACTTCTAAAGCAAGTTTAGAACGACGCTATACTCATCCTCCTGCCGGGTCTCACAGTCTGGAACAACAGCAATGGCAAGTGTGGATAAACAAGAACCTCCCTGTCACCGTCCTTGAGGCTACCGGAGTACCTCTCGGGTGCCTGAGGTTACCCACCTTATCTGCGGAGTGGCCAATGGAATGTCAAACCAGATTGAATCTTTAGGTTCCTATCAAATCATCAGTAATCGTTTGTGGTTCTGGAATCACTTCCAGTTCTACCATACTCCCACTACCGTTTTCTGAAAAAATCCATTTTTAATAAAACTGTGGCGAGTCTAGAACAATATCACTATTGATCTTCCAGATGGTAGAAAATCAACCCTCGTCATAGCCTGGGTCAACCCACAAACAGCCATTACAGAAACGTGCCTTGAGTTATCCAGAGTCTGGTTTTAAGCATAAACCGGACAACTCCCCGTACCTTAACATCATTAAGATATGAACTGTTCTATATCCAATATAGAACCAGAGGCACTGATTTAATTGAACCAGATTCAAATCATGCAGCTGTCTCCAGTGCATGTCGACTAAATGGAATGAGGCCGATCAGCGTTACTCAACTTAGGAATGCTTCCAATTATGAGTAATCTGAAAGAGAAGCAAGTTCTCTTAATCGTCACTATCAACTGAATACCATACACAAGGATCTATATCTTCGATCACTTTGAAGAATACCGATACTTGCAATACCTGGTTCTCTACTTTATTCAAATACCTATAACTTCTCAAAATTCAGACCCTGTGTTTCCACGAAACACTTGTCTAAAAACTAGAGAAGTCATAAGTAAACCGAATATAGTATGAAGACCAACCCCTCTGTCCTGATGGACCCTGGACAACATACAATATTCTGTATAAGTCCCTTGAGTCTGATAACTCATTCACTGTGTGTCGTAGGTTGAAAACTGTACTTATGGTTAAGAAGAATTACACCGCTGTTTAATGCTCCTTACCTAACCATCCACTGATATAGGTTAATGTCGTAGACATAATTTCAAAAAGGTATATCTCACTCTATAAAAATAGACGTACAGATATATCAATTTGAAATTGGTGCATAATAGCGGATATTCAAAACCAAATAATTGCCGTCCGGCAAACAACCCAGGTGACTTCCTCAAATATCACTAATTACAACGAATCCCGATATAATGAGGATGATCACCCAATTCCTAATAACTTACTCCCACTCATCATCTGTAAAACCATACAGATGTGAGAATCATACCTGGTAAATACATACCCTGGAGCAAGTGTCTAATTGGGAAATCAGTTTTCTATTAACAGTACACAGTGAACCTGAAACATTGAAATGTTTCGATGGGGTATCCTGGTATTCCTAGTAATGCATCTTCCATTATCCATATTCACAACTGTAACCGTATAATTCTTTGCCACCTCTCCAAATCCCTTTATATGTCTTTAGTCTTTACCTTCTGTACACCCCTTTAGGCCAAATGGTTTTCTTCCTTCCCTACCGTTCGGCACCAGCCTATGGTTTAGAAGAAGACTATACAAAAAGCATAATGGGTGTACTGTCCTAATCCTAGGAGCACTCGCAATGCGAGAGAAGGTGAAGATAAAAGACAACCGAATAAACCTTATTCCTATTTCTCCTGAACCAGGATCCATCCCCGAACTGGAACAAGTTCCTTTCGAGTTCGTATATAACCATACGATGGATTATCCAATAAACTTGGGATCTTCGTAGTGATACGGAGTGTCCTGGAGAAATACAAAGGTGATTTAGGATTGGCGAAGAAATACTTGGTTTGGTCGTGAATAGCAGTCGCAATTTACTTTGCCCTCTTACTAATCCCTTGTTTTGTCTTAACTTAATACCTTCTGCACACCATCGTTATGCTAATTGGTTTTCTTCATTCCCCACCGTTCGACACCAGCCTAAGGTTTGGAAGAAGACTATCCAATTTGCGTAATAGGTGTACTATCTCCTAAGCCAAGGAGTACTCGCAATCTGAGAGAGAAGGTAAAAGGAAAAGACAACTGAATAGTCCTATTCGTTTTCTCCAGAACCGGAAACCATCCTCGAATTCCTTCGAGTTCGTATATAACCATACGATGGTTTGTCCAATAGAAGTGGACGTTCGTAGTAATACGGGGTGTCCTGGAGAAAAGGGTAAAAGTAGGAGTGGCAATGAGGTTTGCAACTCTGATAATCCAAAAGCCAGTGTAAAGAAGGTTCGGTCAACTTGGTCACTGAGTCATAGTCTAGGGTCGGGTCAATGGTCGCTGCCAGAGAGAGAGAAAAGAAACACTCAGCGTGCACTCTATCCTAGATCAGAATGGTTACCAATTTATCTAATCTGGAAACCTCCCACTGTCATCTCAAATTCTCCTCCAAACCTGAAAGAAGAATTAGTCGGGATCACCCGAGGAGTAAACCAACTCATCAATGGGAATCGGGATCCAACTATCATTGCATGATAACGTGACGGAATCCGCTCACGTCATCACACTCCAGAAGGTATGCGCATATCTGGCAAGTTTCAGTTCTTTTGAAACTCCCGATGTGGATTTTTACCCCATGCTCTTATGACCTTGACTTTGGCCAACAAATCATAAGTCACATGTCAAGTTCTACCCGTCATTCTCCAGGTTAATTTGAATCCACCCGTACATACCCTTGACTTTGGCCAAAATGGCAGTACGACAGTCCCAAACCAACGCATCTATCTATGCTGCATATGAATACCCCAATAGCTACCAATCACTGTGCCTTGACTTTGGCCAACATTCACAGCTTGAATACTATTGACTATTCATATGAAACGACGGAGGGCTACGAATGTGTCACGACCCGCAGGGTACGGAACGTGACTGGCACTTAAGTTACGAAACGTCTCAAGACATCCGTAAAATAAGTAAGCCAAAGCCCAGAAACCAAAACCAAATAAGCAAAAGAGTGAAGAAAACCCAATCAATTGAAAGCGAGTTTATCAAATAAGTCATATAAAACCCTTTTTAAAAACAATACCAATTTTTCCGAAAATTTCGGCAGAGTCTCCTTTGTAAATACTGGCCCCCAAAATGGGTACAACAAGAATATACATGAATCCAACAAATAAGGCATCCCCAAGCGGGAGCTAGCTCTTCGCCACAAGGCGGTCACAAATCCCAGGCAATATAAAGCAACAACATGCGAAATAATCATAATGAAGCATAAGAAAAACAACATGTCGACTCAAGTGAGCTCGACCCCAAAATACAGCATAAAAGTCCACAAACCTCACAGCCTCATCTCTAGGTCAATATACAATAATACTGGTTGGTACAGTAGATGGAGTACTCTAGATACAAAGAATATACAAGGTGGTGCAAAAATAATAATATGACCCACCTAAGAGCAAAACCTCGGGTCCAGGCAAAAGAAGCAAGTGCGCCCGCAGCTACTGTACTGACGGAGCGGACCTGAAAAAGGCTGTGGCACAACGGGGGTGAGTTGCCAACTCGTGAGTAATAAATAACATCTACACAGGCTATCGAAAGCATGCACACAAGTATCCTAGCATCTAAAATACAGGTAAGGAAGGACATAATAGCAGGTAGGTATGCAATATGAATATGCTAGCAGGTATGAATGCAATGCGAATCAACTCGTGATCTGAATGTGTAAGTATAAGAAATCATGTTTTTCCCTTTAAGAATCTCTTTTGAAATACCGGCACAATACCAATAGAATCAACCAGAACCTGTGTCCAGCAATGACACCTCAAAATTATCACAAATCTCATATATCCATGTCATAGTATCTCTGGCCTCAGCCATCCGGCTGACCCAGCTCAATATCAAAATCTCATCATCTCGCGGCCACGGTCGGTATCCTCTGGATATCCGCCGTGCCAAACAGTCACCGGTAGGTAATCCGTCCCCTGCCAGGTTCAACGTCAACACCACATTCATCTTGCTCCGGGGTACCATACCGGGCCCACCATGTACCCGAGACGGTTCATCCAACTCCTCGAAACGGGTCTCGAAAACCACAGCAAACTCATGGTGGACGACACATACATCACTAGAAAACCGCAATTTACATATTTTAAAAATATAATAAGTTTAGAAATTTTGCGGCTTTCCCCCGAAATCCAGAAATATCATAAAATCTCAAGAAATTCTCATAAGTGCATATGTCAATGATAATGAATGCATATGGTATCAATAATCAAGTTGCGATGTGTGATTAATAGACTAGGCATGAACAAATAATATGATGAGGTACATGCACCTGAATAGCAATCCTACGATTTCATTTTAAGGAATTAAAGGCAATAACACATGTTTAAGTGTCAATTATAGTAAAAGGTTTCAATTTAAAGGTTATCTAGTGTGGTGGCATGGCAATTACCAGGGTGTGTGTGTAAGCATGAATAGTGCTCGTGCTGCATATAAAAACCCTGGCAATGGTGCAGGTGTCCTATAGAATGGGTTCGTATATGTATGTCAATATAAGGCATGAATGCAGCAAATAATCATATAAGTATTACACCCCTAATTACTAACATCACTAAGAATATTTTAAGTTACTAAAACTATCGGGCGACTTGCGCCATCCAACGATAGTCCCCCGTAGATGTTACATCTACTCACTGAAATCCTCAGCTAGCTACGTCCGATCACCGCTTCCCCTTTTCGTGCCGCATCCGAAGCCTCCGCGACCGAACCTGGAATTTACATCAATACAAGACATAAGGTTACAAATCAAGAACGACGCAATTCCCTAACGAAAATACTAACGTTCACAAGCTAGGTACAACGTGCACAAGGTGCGCGGAACACACGCGAAAATCGCAAAAACTGCAAAAATCGCCGATTTGGTCGCCCGGCAAAACTAAAACCCGTACACCCAAAAATCCGCACTCACACATCCTAAATGTCATAGGATATGCCAAAAAATATAATCTAGATACCGCAATTAATTCGCCACAATAATATAATAAAAACCTAGTAAGCTAGAAGTTTGCAAATTTGGTGCAAACATCGACAATTTGCGACAAAGTGCACATATTATCACACAAATATCCAACTTAAACCATTAGAAAGCCACTACAATTAAATTAACCCCTTTTCCATGCATCAAAACCCACATTCCATACACAAACCTTTTCTTGATTTTGGTAATTAGCAAAGCAAAGAAAATTTCACACAAGTTAACTTAGATTAGCAATACATCAAGTCACTTAAGCAAAGTAACCATATAGGTTGGTTAAGTAAACCACTAGATTAATTAACTAGATTTAATTAACTAAAACATGGTTTCAAGAAACCCTAGTTAACTCAACCATTAACTTTAAACAAAACTAGAATGAAAATAGAACTAAATTAACACTAAAACATTTTAATTAAAGGATTTTAACCATAAGAAATTAAAAGAGTAGAAATTATAGCTCAAACCTATGGATCTAGTAAGAAGAAATTTGCCTCAATGATGGCCTCCTAGCACCATGATTCCAAGCAAGAGAGGTTAAAGAGAAAGGGGATGAAAAATGGGGTTATTTTGTGAGGTTTAAATTTGGAATTTTTGAAGCAACTTAATGAATTTTTGAAGAAAATGAAAAGAACAAGGAGATGAAGGGGGGGGGGGGGGCTGCTGGAAATTCGGCCAGAAATGAGGGAGAGGGGATGGTGTGGGTGTGGGAAAAAAGTCTTGGTCAACTCCCCTCAAAGTCAATGCACCATACCTTCAACATACAATATTTTAAACATACACATTCAACTCAAATCATCCCTAACAAAAGAATTTTAAAACAAAAGAGAGAGGGGGAATTTTCTGCAGTTTGGGACAGCCAAGGAGATGTGAGGATGTGTGTGTGAGAGTGCACAAAATTTTTTTTGCAAAAAGACCCCCTTAAAGTCCAAAACTGCAAGTTTAAGCTTAAATTCAATAAATTTCGTTTTCCATAATAAAAATTAGTTAAAACTTAAAATAAATTACTAAAAATTTATGTTACAACTAGTTTTTAATTAACATGATTTTAAAGCTTAATTTTAGCCCATTTAAATTTGTATTTATCGCTAATTTAATGTATTTTCTTATCGGCTTAAAATAATATTAAAAAATTGAAAAAAAGGGAAAATTTTTTAAATGACCAAAATTTCATAAGTAACTCATTAGATACTAAAAACAAGCAATTACCTATCCATTTTGGTATAATTAGTCCTAAACTACAAAATAACACGAAAGACGGTTTTCGAAAAAATACCGAATTTTCACCGATTTTCAGGAAAACACCAAAACGACTTTTCAAGACGCTACAATCTCCCCCCCTTAAAGAAATTCGGTCCCCGAATTTAAAAATATAACTACGCGTACCTTCAAAGAGATGGGGATATTTCTTCGTCATCTCGCCCTCGGTCTCCCAGGTAACCTCCTCGCTGCTCGGGCTACGCCAAAGGACCTTGACGGTTGGTATAATCTTCGATCTCAACTTTTTCACCTGCTGATCCAGGATGGCCACCGGCTGCTCTGCAAAAGAAAGTTCATGCTCTAGCTGGACTGTCGGGTGCTGAATCGCATGGGAAGGGTCGTGAAGGTACTTGCAGAGCATCGAAACATGGAAGACGGGGTGAACATCGGGAAAGCTGGGAGGAAGAACCAAACGATATGAAACAGGGCCGACACGCTCGAGGATCTCGAATGGACCTACGAATCTAGGGCTAAGCTTCCCCTTTCGCCCAAAACGCATCACGCCCTTCATCGGAGAGACCCTCAGAAAAACATGATCGCCAACTGCGAACTCTAACCTGCGACGGCGCCTGTCTGCATACGATTTCTGTCTGCTCTGAGCTGCCCTCATCCGGTCTCGGATCAACTGTATTTTCGCTGTCGTCTCCTCCACAAGCTGCGGCCCTAAAATACTGCTCTCGCTGAGCTCTGTCCAACAGACGGGCGATCTGCATCTCCTCCCATACAATGCCTCGAAAGGTGCCATCTGAATAGTATCCTGGAAGCTGTTGTTGTAGGAGAACTCCAGTAGAGGTAAATGACGATCCCAACTACCGCCGAAGTCTAAAACGCACGCTCTGAGCATGTCCTCGAGAGTCTGAATGGTCCGCTCTGACTGTCCGTCGGTCTGCGGATGAAACGCTGTGCTGAAGCTCAAACGAGTGCCCAAAGCCTCCTGAAGTCTCTGCCATAGTCGGCTGGTAAACTGAGTGCCTCGATCTGACACGATACAAGTCGGTACGCCATGTAGTCGCACGATCTCGTCAATGTAGAGCTGAGCATACTGAGCGAAGCTGAAAGTGGTCTTCACTGGCAGGAAGTGAGCCGCCTTCGTCAATCGATCTACGATCACCCAGATGGAGTCGTACCATCGACTGGTCCTGGGTAGACCCACAATGAAGTCCATCGAAATCTGCTCCCATTTCCACTCTGGAATGGGCAACGGCTGTAGCTCTCCTGCGGGCCTCTGGTGCTCGGCCTTGACTTGCTGACAAGTCAGGCATCTCGATACAAACTCCGCAATATCCCTCTTCATCCCGTCCCACCAGTAGGTCTCCCTCATATCATGGTACATCTTGGTGGAACCGGGGTGGACACTATACACTGATCGGTGTGCCTCCTCAAGAATGTCGCGCCGCAATCCGTCAGCATCTGGTACGCACAGTCTAGATCCATAACGTAAAATCCCCTGATCGTCAATCACGAATTCGGAAAATCTGCCCTGTCCCATCTGTGCCATGATCTCTGAGCAACGGTCGTCACTGCGCTGTGCCTCATATATACGGTCAAGCAACTGTGGGCGTGTACGAATATGCACGAGCTGTCCCCCTGTCTGAGTGAACTCGAACTCAACTCGGCTGTCGCATAACATCTGCCAATCTGCTGACGACTGCCTCTGCACTGCGCGCAAAAAGGATAGACTACCCCCGGGCCTCCTGCTCAAAGCATCTGCCACCACATTCGCCTTGCCTGGGTGATATAAGATCTCGCAGTCGTAGTCTTTCACCAACTCCATCCAACGACGCTGTCTGAGATTCAGGTCTCGCTGCTGAAATATGTATTTTAAGCTCTTGTGGTCTGTGAATATTTGGCACGACTCGCCATATAGGTAATGTCGCCAAATCTTCAATGCAAAGACCACTGCAGCCATCTCCAAATCGTGAGTGGGGTAGTTCTGTTCATGCTTCTTCAACTGCCGAGAAGCATATGCGATCACCCGGCCATGCTGCATCAATACGCATCCTAATCCCACTCGCGAAGCATCACAGTAGACCACAAATCCGCCTGATCCCGAAGGCAAAGATAATACCGGCGCCGTAGTCAAACATGTCCGCAGCTGCTGAAAACTGCGCTCGCACTCCACCGTCCAGACGAAAGGAACTCCCTTCCGGGTCAAACCGGTCAACGGTGCAGCTATACGGGAGAAGTCCTGAACAAAACGCCTGTAGTAGCCCGCCTGGCCTAGAAAACTACGGATCTCAGTAACCGATGTAGGTCGGGGCCACTGCTGAACAGCCTCAGTCTTCTTCGGGTCCACACATATGTCGTCTTTTGTAACCACGTGACCCAAGAATCCGACGCTGTCCAGCCAGAATGCACACTTGGAGAACTTTGCGAACAGCTGGTGCTCCCTCAGAGTCTGTAACGTAATCTGCAAGTGCTTCTCGTGCTCCTCTCTGCTCCGGGAGTACACCAAGATATCGTCGATAAACACGATGATGAACAAGTCAAGATACGGCCTGAATGTACGGTTCATCAAATCCATGAATGCTGCTGGGGCGTTGGTGAGTCCGAACGACATCACCAAAAACTCGTAGTGGCCGTAGCGCGTGCGGAAAGCTGTCCTCGGTATATCCTCATGTCGAACTCGCAGCTGATGGTATCCTGATCGCAAGTCGATCCTCGAAAAATAACCCTCGCCCTGGAGCTGGTCGAACAAATCATCAATGCGTGGAAACGGATATCTGTTCCGAACGGTAACTTTGTTCAGCTGGCGGTAGTCGATACATAAGCGCAAACCTCCATCCTTCTTCTTAACAAACAGGACCGGAGCACCCCACGGAGAAACACTAGGTCGAATAAGCCCCTTATCTAACAAATCCTGCAACTGATCCTTCAGCTCTCCAAGCTCAGCCGGGGCCATCCGATAAGGCTGTCACGACCCCGAAAGAGCACGTGACTGGCCCTTGAACCCTATGAAGCCTATAGGACTCCATCTGATCCAAGTAAACCAAAAGCCCAGAAATCTAAAACCATTTTGAAGAATAAGTAAAGAAAACTGGTTTAAAGAAGTGAAGAAATACAGGTTTGAAATCAAGGTTTTTAAATAACTAAGCCGAAAGTACGTTTTGGAAACAATAAGTCTTTTCTAAAAATTTCGGCAGAGTCTCTTTTGTAAAACTGGCCCCGAATGGGGTAAAACAAGGATATCAATATATGCAAATGATAAAGGCATCCCCAAGCGGGAGCTAGCTCTTCGTCAATCGACGGTCACAACCACGCAAGATATGATAATATACAACGCCAAGTGGCGAGGATCAAATCCAAAAGAAAGCTCAAAGCAACAAGGAAATCCGCAATACAACTAAGCGCGACTCTAAGGTCGAAATATACAACACTGAAGTCTAGGTCTGAAAGAATATACAAGTTTTGGTTGATGGACATTTCTAGATACAATAAATAAATAAGTACAAAATGGGGATTCTTGATGCAAAAGAATCCACCTACCAAAAGCAAATCACCCGCAAGAAGGTAGTGTGCCAGAAATGCCGCAATAGAACCTGTACGGCATAACCTGCAAGAGCCTGTGGCACAACGGGGGTGAGTTGCCAACTCGTGAATAGAAACATCTACAAGGATAAATCGAATGCAAGACATAATCCTAAGTCAACGATCAATAATATAATCCACAGGAGTACATCTGAGTGTAATAAGGTGGCAAGGTAACATCTAATCATGAATATAGTGCCAGGTACTCAGGTAATAACATGTCATCAGTATAAGGTATGTCTGCATGAAGTATCAATGAAGAAATATCAATAATATCAATACACATATATTAGCGTCCCATACCACTAATATTGGTGTAAGATAAGTGTAATCCAGTCTGTATATGAACCATGTCTGTATATATGTGGGACCCGTCCACCCGTCACCCAATGACAATAAGCATCATGTATGCAATGTGAGGATATAGACAAAATCATGGAAAAACATCATGAAACCCGTGCCTAGCATCGACACGTAAATCCTCCTGTATCGGGCATCCGTCATTCGAGCATACCCTATCTCAATCAATCGGGCATCCGTCATTCCGGAGCATACCCTATCTCAATCCATCGGGCATCCGTCATTCCGGAGCATACCCTATCTCAATCCATCGGGCATCCGTCATTCCGGAGCATACCCTATCTCAATGCATCGGGCATCCGTCATTCCGGAGCATACCCTATCTCAATCCATCGGGCATCCGTCATTCCGGAGCATACCCTATCTCAACGCATCCTCTAGCACCGAGAAAACACGGGGCGACGCCCCAAATATCATATCAAGGGAACCGGATTTTTAAATGGTTACTTATTCGAAAAGGCTACGGTTCCCAAATCCAGAAATCGCATGAAAATCCAACATCAGGAAGTAAATCCAATGCGACGTACTATGCAATCAATCCATGATATATGCAATATGTAAAGAGAGTAATCATATCGGAAATCATGCAACATGGAATAGGAATGCGCATATGTCGAATGAAGCATCATATCACAAATGCAATAGTACTACGGTGTAGTGACATGGCAATTATCGATGATGAAGTGTGTGAGCCGACAAATAGTGTACGTGAAACATACGCATCATCGATAATGGTGCTGGTGTCCTAACAGCATGATAATAACATGGTAATGAACATATGCCAGCAATGCGAATAGCATGAATATGCAGAAATCTAGTAATCAGCAGCACAGTGAAGTATCTACTTTGCAAACTACATCTAAGTATCCTGTCAAATCAGGAGGGGTAGGTGTGGAAACCACCTAAAACTGAGTCTAAGTATATATATAGATATATAGTCGGTGATCCCACCTCAATGTCATATCGTAAGATATCCTCTAGCTATGAGTGCGGATCTATCATCAATATCAGCTCGTACGGTAAACCGTCGTACGGCATTCCCAAAAGCTGGGTACAGGTCAACATCTCACTGTCTCATCACATAACAAATATCACCATCATCAGATCATATAGTCCGGGTGTACTACTCTATATCTAGTACAAACGGTAACATCGGTAAGGTATGCATGCGGGGGTAAACATCATCCAAGCCCGCAAGAATCACAAGTCATAACCCACATATGAATCGTATCAAATCACCGATCCCAGGGCACCAAGCCCACAATATCGACTCATCTCCAAAGTCGTCACATATCATCAATCACAGTGTAAGTATATGTGAAAAGCAAGGGTATGTGTATAGGTGTAACTCTATCCTAGGGTTCGCGACTATGAACTACACTAGTCACTTCTAACCCTACCTTATCCAAAATACACCTAAAATCACAATACTATATAATAAGCTATTTACGGACTGCGGGGGTGCTATACGCCATCCACCCGACTTTCCTCCGTAGATATAATCTACTCACCTTGCATCGTCATTTGCGGATATCACCATGCATTTGCTTGTCGTCCGAAGTCTTCATGGGTACCTACACATCAAAATATCGTATATGCGCATTAAAACCAAATCCAATCTAAAACGGCGCATAAACTCCAAAACGATACGATAAGGGGGCCTATAGGTGAGAACCTATGGCACGCCTTCGAAACCATCCATAGTCCTCTATATCGTCGTATAAACGACAATAGTCGAGGCAAAACACATTCCACCATTTCAGAATCCAAAAATACGGAATACGGAAACACGAATCCAAAACGACAACATAGGATATATGTCCCAGATTTCACCCTAGGAAGAATCTATCAAAACTAGAAGTACCCAGGGCCAAGAATTGATGTAATGGGGCCAGGCACGCAAAACGAGGAGATTCCTCTCTGGTCTGGCCGCAAATTGCGGCCAGAAAGGAGGTTTTGGCGGCCGGGAAAAAGAATCAGGGGCTAGGGTTTTGGGTGTTGCCTCTATGTTGCCTGCACATCTCAATTTCCACTCAAAATTATTTTAGGGTTCTCGGGGTGTTAGCAGATTCTAAATAACAGTGGCAGATTCCAGTTTTTCCCCCGATATTGGTTTCTAAAATCCGTATTATGGGTTCAAGCTTCAGGTTAGGGTCTCAATTCAAACACTAGGGTGTTGGTATAATCTTAACTGAGCTCAATTTCATAATGCAACATCAATTCCACTCAAACCCTAACTAGGTTTTCCTCAATTCCATAATATCACACAATATCGATAAAATCTTGACATGGGGTTATAGGAAAGGCTATAATTAAGCAAATGGTTCAGAAATTACCTTCATTAGCAACTCAAGAAAATTCTTGAGTTGCCCTCTAGTGACCAAATCCATGCTTCTTTAGCTCCATGTGTAGATCTAGGGATTTTGGACATTTTTAGTGAAAGGAGTTTGGGGTTTTTGGGTGATTTTAGAGATGATTCATGGCTTGAGGAGGGGAGGGAGATGGAGGAAGGGGCAGCAGCAGCAAGAGGAGAAGGAAGAGGGAAGAAAATGATGGGAGAATGGCTAAGGGTGCTAGTCAAAAGTCCACTTCTCTTTTTCACCTACCCTCATCATTACTTTTTCTTTTCTTTCCTTTTCTTTTAAAACCAAACCTTCTCACAAGAATAGTAAGCCCAAATGAAAACCATGGCATAGAAAAATACACAAGTGTAGAAAAGGTGATATGTGCAAGTTTTGCACAAAATTGCCAAAAAAAACCCAATTAGCGATTTTAATCGCGATTAGCACTAAATTAGTGTCAAACTAATCACAAAAACTTAAAAATGTCATAATTCACTAATTTACTCTATTTTAGAATTTTCCAAAATTTTTCATAATTTTTCTAACATTTTTCCTATTTATTTGCATTTAATATTAAAATAATCAATAAAATAATATTAAATTATAAAAATTCCCAAAATTAATATTTTATATTTTTGAAGATGTTACAATCTACCCCCCTTAAAGAAATTCGGTCCCCGAATTTAAATTTAAACCCCCACTACTAAAACAATTTCAGTATAATCCATTTTGTCGGGGCTCCGAAAGCATCAACACATAAGAATATCATAAAAGTATACTGCTCTACTAGAAATCAATCCCCAAAATGCATATATAAGAATATCCTATGCGTCTGGTGCGCAAGGAATCAAAATCCATATATGTGTCAAACAGGTGTACAAACAACATCTAGGTGCAACGGGTGTGCACGAAACATCTGTCGTAGGCAACGTGTGTGCCTGACAGAAAAGTCAGGTGCATGTGACATGCACGAAAAATCCCGATTTAGTGCATCTGGCGTGCACCAAAATCGTAAATCAAAACACTAAAGGTGCATGAAAACTATGCTGGAAGTGTAACTCAAATCACTGAATACGATAGGCATGAAATCTCAATCAATATCTCAAATGTAATAACTCAGCGCAAAATATATAAATATCCAGTGGGTGCATGAAACCAAAACCATGAAACTCAGTCACCAAAACTAAATCATGCAAACAGAACGCCCAAAATACCGAAATCCAAAATGACGGATACGTGATAATCGAATCACAAAATCACAAATCCTAAATACCGTCTTCGGTAGTTCCTCCTTCAAGGTCGAGAAGGAGTCGGTGCAATCCACTGCTAGCAGCGCAGGATATCTAACTGCCTCATGTTCACGGTCTGGCGTCCTCTGACTCTCTGGGTCCCTTACCTTCTCTGCGGATTACCTATCACGCGGTCAATCGGCTCATCGGCCCTGTCAGGTGTGCTAACGGGGACGATTCCGTTCTGGCACTTCTCGGTCAAACCTCACGACCACTCGTAAGGAAGCATATCACTGGCGTCGGCCTCTAGCTCTCTGAATGCACGTCACACATCTGATCCTGGGTGCAACATCATTGCAGCAACGCCCTGGAAGGAATCCTGCTCAAGGTCTCTTCCAATCATGCCTATGCCGATCTGTGCGGAGGCTGGCTCTCCTGCACAACCTCTTCTCGCTTAAAAGACACCTGTGTCCTTAGCACAATATTTCTCGGAAACTGGTCACCTCCCAACGTCTCTGTAAGCAAATCAGGTCTCTAGTCTCGACGGGAAGCAATGACAGCTCGTCAGTGTCTCACACGAACCTCTTGTTCCAACTGTCTCCCTCGTCGTCCACTATGACGTCACGCCAAGCTACCTATGCACTGCACTGTTCTCGGCCACGGTCAATCTGAAGTCTCTCACACGGACTCGAAATCGCGTATCCTGTAGCTTCATCACTCTGTAGCAGATGTCAGGCCGAACTGGTCCTCGGAAACACGTCTCAACCATCGGAGGAATACTCATCACTCGTCCGTCCTCGATCAATTCGCAACGCATCTTGTTAAGTTCCTCTATCCGAACTTGGTCAACTACCTCGTCGACAATACCGAACTCTGGCCTGCTGGGTGTGCGCAACACGACCTCTCCTGGTCTAGGTCTTCTCGTATCGTACTCCAGAAAGGTCCTGCCGAGGTTCTTTTCTCAACTCTCAATCCTGCCGAAATGCCCGGAAGTCATCATCCAATGCTGAAACTCAAGCTCATTCCGGAACGGCTGCATACTTATCACGCTTCTTTCTGGAAGATATATCCATAAACCACGCCTCTGGGTGCGTATCACATCTCTAATGTCAGCGGAGTGGAACATCATCTCGTCGAAATCTCGTACGAACTCTTTTCTTCACTCTGCTCAAATGTCGACTGATTCAGACTCGTCTCATCGTGGCTACACGAACTGCGCTCAGACGGCTACGCTCGTATCTGGGGTCTCCCAAGCAGTATCCCATCACGATATCCGAAAGATGTCGAACCATCCGATCGACTCGTCAGATCCTCATAATCCCCCAAGAACTCACATCTCGGGTACAGTTTAATAGTATCGAGTACATGCCACAGCGTCGGTGGTCCAGCCGTAGAAGGGCAAACCCAAGCCTCACTAATGGCACCGCGGAACCGCCATAAACCCTAAGGTTCAAAGGCTGTCACACGGTCATTAAGTCGAGTTAGGGTTTCATTCTTCTAGAGGGTCCATAGAATCACCTGCATGTCTTTCCGTATACTTTAAACTTGGAAAATGGCTCCTGACATTCGATCGTCTCAATCGACTCTCAACGAACCTGCGTGAAGTCGTCTCTATCTGGAATCAATCCACCTGATGTCCTCGCATCGGGGTAAGCGAACTCACCACATGTCCTAGTCATTCATCCTTGGTGACTAGCGACTCGCTATCATCTCTCTAAGTACATGCTCATGCTGCAGTAGCTCCAATCATCTGGGCGATATCTCATCATTTGCAGCAGCAACTGGATCATACGCCTGTACGCCGAACAACGCCTCAATCCTCCAGGAAAGGCAACACATAAGCGGTCATCTCTGAGTCGATCTGCTCTTTAGATCTGAGTAAGACTCTCCACACTGGAAATCTTCAACTCAACTGGGCCCGCTCTGGCGCAAAATCGGACGAATCACCTTCGTCTCTCAAATCGGGTAGACTAGCTATCATCTGTCGCATATCTGCCTGAAAGCTCCGGCAATCTCAGCTCGTAAGCTCCGAAAGCAACGTCCTGTCAATCTCAGCAACAGCTGGTCCATCTGTCTGCACGATAGGCGACATCACAATCTCTGAGGTATGCTGTACATCAACAGTCCTCTCTCAGCTGGCAGCTCTAACAAAGGCACGATCATCCGGTGCACACCAAGCACTCGCCTCCACTAGAGGTCACAAACACCAACACTAACTCGAGACGTTTCCATGTCACCAGAAAACACAAAGGTCGGCCCTCGTACCACACGAGCTCACACCGGCCGTAACCCTAGCAGCAGCCCAAGCTGCGCTCAAACATGGTGACAGGAATCTCAATCGAGTATCAAAGAGTACACCAGTGGCAAGAAGGGAAACAACAGATCCAAAGTGGATACATGATCATAGGAAGGAACAACATCAATGGAGGTATGATCATGAAACTAATAGAATCGGGAATCTCAAATGGATGTATAATCCAGGATATGAAAGAATCACTGATCTCAAAACAAATGTCCATCCTAAGGTTCCTTAAGCGGAAGTGGCGTGTCGTAAGTATGCCGCGGAACATACCAACGGTACGTCACTCTACTTTAGTCACCTAATCCATCAACCAAGGGTCATCCTAAAACGACGAAAGTTCGGGTTTACACCCCCTCAACCAAGTCTAAGTTCCGTAAGGTCAAGCCTAAGTTCCGTATGTAAACAACTCCTTAGGCTCCACATAGTCAAACTTAAACTTGAACCAAGGTCAACCTAGCGCTCTGATACCAACTTTGTCACGACCTGAAAGAGCACGTGACTGGCCCTTGAACCCTATGAAGCCTATAGGACTCCATCTGATCCAAGTAAACCAAAAGCCCAGAAATCTAAAACCATTTTGAAGAATAAGTAAAGAAAACTGGTTTAAAGAAGTGAAGAAATACAGGTTTGAAATCAAGGTTTTTAAATAACTAAGCCGAAAGTACGTTTTGGAAACAATAAGTCTTTTCTAAAAATTTCGGCAGAGTCTCTTTTGTAAAACTGGCCCCGAATGGGGTAAAACAAGGATATCAATATATGCAAATGATAAAGGCATCCCCAAGCGGGAGCTAGCTCTTCGTCAATCGACGGTCACAACCACGCAAGATATGATAATATACAACGCCAAGTGGCGAGGATCAAATCCAAAAGAAAGCTCAAAGCAACAAGAAATCCGCAATACAACTAAGCGCGACTCTAAGGTCGAAATATACAACACTGAAGTCTAGGTCTGAAAGAATATACAAGTTTTGGTTGATGGACATTTCTAGATACAATAAATAAATAAGTACAAAATGGGATTCTTGATGCAAAAGAATCCACCTACCAAAAGCAAATCACCCGCAAGAAGGTAGTGTGCCAGAAATGCCGCAATAGAACCTGTACGGCATAACCTGCAAGAGCTGTGGCACAACGGGGGTGAGTTGCCAACTCGTGAATAGAAACATCTACAAGGATAAATCGAATGCAAGACATAATCCTAAGTCAACGATCAATAATATAATCCACAGGAGTACATCTGAGTGTAATAAGGTGGCAAGGTAACATCTAATCATGAATATAGTGCCAGGTACTCAGGTAATAACATGTCATCAGTATAAGGTATGTCTCCATGAAGTATCAATGAAGAAATATCAATAATATCAATACACATATATTAGCGTCCCATACCACTAATATTGGTGTAAGATAAGTGTAAATCCAGTCTGTATATGAACCATGTCTGTATATATATGGGACCCGTCCACCCGTCACCCAATGACAATAAGCATCATGTATGCAATGTGAGGATATAGACAAAATCATGGAAAAACATCATGAAACCCGTGCCTAGCATCGACACGTAAATCCTCCTGTATCGGGCATCCGTCATTCCGGAGCATACCCTATCTCAATCCATCGGGCATCCGTCATTCCGGAGCATACCCTATCTCAATCCATCGGGCATCCGTCATTCCGAAGCATACCCTATCTCAATCCATCGGGCATCCGTCATTCCGGAGCATACCCTATCTCAATCCATCGGGCATCCGTCATTCCGGAGCATACCCTATCTCAACGCATCCTCTAGCACCGAGAAAACACGGGGCGACGCCCCAAATATCATATCAAGGGAACCGGGTTTTTAAATGGTTACTTATTCGAAAAGGCTACGGTTCCCAAATCCAGAAATCGCATGAAAATCCAACATCAGGAAGTAAATCCAATGCGACGTACTATGCAATCAATCCATGATATATGCAACATGTAAAGAGAGTAATCATATCGGAAATCATGCAACATGGAATAGGAATGCGCATATGTCGAATGAAGCATCATATCACAAATGCAATAGTACTACGGTGTAGTGACATGGCAATTATCGATGATGAAGTGTGTGAGCCGACAAATAGTGTACGTGAAACATACGCATCATCGATAATGGTGCTGGTGTCCTAACAGCATGATAATAACATGGTAATGAACATATGCCAGCAATGCGAATAGCATGAATATGCGGAAATCTAGTAATCAGCAGCACAGTGAAGTATCTACTATGCAAACTACATCTAAGTATCCTGTCAAATCAGGAGGGGTAGGTGTGGAAACCACCTAAAACTGAGTCTAAGTATATATGTAGATATATAGTCGGTGATCCCACCTCAATGTCATATCGTAAGATATCCTCTAGCTATGAGTGCGGATCTATCATCAATATCAGCTCGTACGGTAAACCGTCGTACGGCATTCCCAAAAGCTGGGTACAGGTCAACATCTCACTGTCTCATCACATAACAAATATCACCATCATCAGATCATATAGTCCGGGTGTACTACTCTATATCTAGTACAAACGGTAACATCGGTAAGGTATGCATGCGGGGGTAAACACCATCCCAAGCCCGCAAGAATCACAAGTCATAACCCACATATGAATCGTATCAAATCACCGATCCCAGGGCACCAAGCCCACAATATCGACTCATCTCCAAAGTCGTCACATATCATCAATCACAGTGTAAGTATATGTGAAAAGCAAGGGTATGTGTATAGGTGTAACTCTATCCTAGGGTTCGCGACTATGAACTACACTAGTCACTTCTAACCCTACCTTATCCAAAATACACCTAAAATCACAATACTATATAATAAGCTATCTACGGACTGCGGGGGTGCTATACGCCATCCACCCGACTTTCCCCCGTAGATATAATCTACTCACCTTGCATCGTCATTTGCGGATATCACCATGCATTTTCTTGTCGTCCGAAGTCTTCATGGGTACCTACACATCAAAATATCGTATATGCGCATTAAAACCAAATCCAATCTAAAACGGCGCATAAACTCCAAAACGATACGATAAGGGGGCCTATAGGTGAGAACCTATGGAACGCCTTCGAAACCATCCATAGTCCTCTATATCGTCGTATAAACGACAATAGTCGAGGCAAAACACATTCCACCATTTCAGAATCCAAAAATACGGAATACGGAAACACGAATCCAAAACGACAACATAGGATATATGTCCCAGATTTCACCCTAGGAAGAATCTATCAAAACTAGAAGTACCCAGGGCCAAGAATTGATGTAATAGGGCCAGGCACGCAAAACGAGGAGATTCCTCTCTGGTCTGGCCGCAAATTGCGGCCAGAAAGGAGGTTTTGGCGGCCGGGAAAAAGAATCAGGGGCTAGGGTTTTGGGTGTTGCCTCTATGTTGCCTGCACATCTCAATTTCTACTCAAAATTATTTTAGGGTTCTCGGGGTGTTAGCAGATTCTAAATAACAGTGGCAGATTCCAGTTTTTCCCCCGATATTGGTTTCTAAAATCCGTATTATGGGTTCAAGCTTCAGGTTAGGGTCTCAATTCAAACACTAGGGTGTTGGTATAATCTTAACTGAGCTCAATTTCATAATGCAACATCAATTCCACTCAAACCCTAACTAGGTTTTCCTCAATTCCATAATATCACACAATATCGATAAAATCTTGACATGGGGTTATAGGAAAGGCTATAATTAAGCAAATGGTTCAGAAATTACCTTCATTAGCAACTCAAGAAAATTCTTGAGTTGCCCTCTAGTGACCAAATCCATGCTTCTTTAGCTCCATGTGTAGATCTAGGGATTTTGGACATTTTTAGTGAAAGGAGTTTGGGGTTTTGGGGTGATTTTAGAGATGATTCATGGCTTGAGGAGGGGAGGGAGATGGAGGAAGGGGCAGCAGCAGCAAGAGGAGAAGGAAGAGGGAAGAAAATGATGGGAGAATGGCTAAGGGTGCTAGTCAAAAGTCCACTTCTCTTTTTCACCTACCCTCATCATTACTTTTTCTTTTCTTTCCTTTTCTTTTAAAACCAAACCTTCTCACAAGAATAGTAAGCCCAAATGAAAACCACGGCATAGAAAAATACACAAGTGTAGAAAAGGTGATATGTGCAAGTTTTGCACAAAATTGCCAAAAAAACCCAATTAGCGATTTTAATCGCGATTAGCATAAATTAGTGTCAAACTAATCACAAAAACTTAAAAATGTCATAATTCACTAATTTACCCTATTTTAGAATTTTCCAAAATTTTTCATAATTTTTCTAACATTTTTCCTATTTATTTGCATTTAATATTAAAATAATCAATAAAATAATATTAAATTATAAAAATTCCCAAAATTAATATTTTATATTTTTGAAGATGTTACAAAGGAGGTATAGAAATAGGCCCCGAGCCGGGAATCAAATCGATGCAGAACTCAACATCGCGCTCAGGTGGTAGCCTAGGTAGCTCATCAGGGAAAACATCAGGGAACTCACAAACAACCGGGACCTGGTCCAACGGAACCTCTGCAGCTCGAGTATCACAAATATACGCTAAGAATCCCTGACATCCCTTCCGCAAGAGCTGACCAGCGCGAAGAGACGAAATCAAGCTGGGAAGGGTGACGCTGCGGTCTCCCTGAATAACAAGGACTGGCTCCCCCGGAAAGCTAAATCTGACTGCCTTCTCACGGCAGTCCACCGAAGCATAACAGGTGTCTAGCCAATCCATGCTCAGAAGCACATCAAAGTCCAACATATCGAGGAGAATCAAATCAACTGATGAATCCCTCTCCCCGATACGAACAGAACACAATCGAAATACAAAACGAGCGACAAACGACTCGCCTACCGGAGTAACAACAACAAGCGGATGACTTAACGACGACGACTCACAGCCCAACATCGGTGCAAAGTGTGTAGAGACGTACGAATGTGTGGAACCTGGGTCAAATAATACCCGGGCGTCGAAAGAACAAACTGGCAAGGTACCTATCACAACGGCATTGGATGCCTGTGCATCCTGCGGTGTCAAAGCAAATACTCGGGCCTGTCCTCCACCGATAGCGGCTGACCTCGACCTCGGCCTCTGCCTCCTCGTCCTCTCTGAACAGGACCGCCGCGTCCACGGCCTCTGGGTGCACCTAACTGGCGTGGAGCATCGCCTGTGGTAGGAAGTAGGGCTCTCTGAGGAGGGGGTGGTGATGGTGGTAGGGTCACATGCGGAACTGTCGCTGCTCCCTATCGTCTCACCGGACAGTCTCTGAGAAGATGGTGCGGACTCCCGCACCCAAAACACCCTGGCGACAGCTGCTGCCCCTGGGGATAAGAACCATATAACTGTCCCCGTCCAAATCCTCTGCCCGGCCTATTTCTCGGGAAGAATCTGGCGCGCTGCCTCTGAGACGGTACATCGGTGCGAATCCTCTTCGGCCCAGAAACGGCCGAAGTATGTGATATGCGTGCCTCCATCCGTAATGCCGTATCCATAGCAGCTGAATAAGTGTCGTAGTGCTGGGCGCCAATGGCAAGATATAGCTGGGCATCAAGTCCCTGTACGAACCTCTTCACCATCTTCTCTTCGGTATCCACCAAATACTGAGCATATCGGGATAACTGTGTAAACTGGATGTCATACTCAGACACCGTCATCCCAGGTGTCTTGAATAAGGCCTCAAAACTACGAGCTCTGGCATCACGAACGCTCTCTGGGAGGAAACGAGCTAAAAAGACCGCTGTAAACTCGGCCCAAGTCATAGGTGGTAGACCTGCAGCTCGACCTCTCAAGACTGACTCCCACCATGTCTGCGCAAGACCCTCTAGTCGGAAACTCGCAAGCTCTACCCATCGATCATCCGAACATCTCAGCGAACGGCAGATCCTGACTAAACTGTTAACGAACGTCTGTGGGTCCTCCGCTGCCTCGGTGCCGGTGAATACTGGAGGTCTCAGCCTCATGAAATCCTGTAGTGAAACCGGGATGGTCACGGTGGCAGTAGTAGGAGTAGGTATCATGGTCGTCTGTGATGTAGTAGGTACGTCGTCCGGTCTCGGTGTACGACTGGCTGCAACTAGGGATCCTACCATCTGACGTAGCTCCTGCATACCCCCCATCATCTGTCGCAACTCCTCCATACCAGTCTCGAGCCTATCCATACGGCCTGGGGAAGGTGGATCGGTCTGTCCCTGCGGCGTAGGCATACCACCCTGCTCAGTCCTAGTCTCGGACGAGCCAGCTCGAATCTCGTCTCGGGCGGCAGCCTTCTGTGCCCTCGTAGCCTTCGGCGGCATAGTGACTGGCACAGGAACAGGACAATAAGAATGGTGCAGTAGAATCATAGGATACACGGAATTGAAGAAGGAATTTCAAGCAAGTTTATCCTAAAGTCACTTAGGCGGAGTACCGTATCGCAAGTATGCCGCGGACATACGCACGCTACGTTACCCTACTTAAGTCATTTACTCCATCTACCAAGGGTCATCCTACACTCAAAAAGGTAAAACCTATGGCTCTGATACCAACTTTGTCACGACCCGCAGGGTACGGAACGTGACTGGCACTTAAGTTACGAAACGTCTCAAGACATCCGTAAAATAAGTAAGCCAAAGCCCAGAAACCAAAACCAAATAAGCAAAAGAGTGAAGAAAACCCAATCAATTGAAAGCGAGTTTATCAAATAAGTCATATAAAACCCTTTTTAAAAACAATACCAATTTTTCCGAAAATTTCGGCAGAGTCTCCTTTGTAAATACTGGCCCCCAAAATGGGTACAACAAGAATATACATGAATCCAACAAATAAGGCATCCCCAAGCGGGAGCTAGCTCTTCGCCACAAGGCAGTCACAAATCCCACGCAATATAAAGCAACAACATGCGAAATAATCATAATGAAGGATAAGAAAAACAGCATGTCGACTCAAGTGAGCTCGACCCCAAAATACAGCATAAAAGTCCATAAACCTCACAGCCTCATCTCTAGGTCAATATACAATAATACTGGTAGGTACAGTAGATGGAGTACTCTAGATACAAAGAATATACAAGGTGGTGCAAAAATAATAATATGACCCACCTAAGAGCAAAACCTCGGGTCCAGGCAAAAGAAGCAAGTGCGCCCGCAGCTACTGTACTGACGGAGCGGACCTGAAAAAGGCTGTGGCACAACGGGGGTGAGTTGCCAACTCGTGAGTAATAAATAACATCTACACATGCTATCGAAAGCATGCACACAAGTATCCTAGCATCTAAAATACAGGTAAGGCAGGACATAATAGCAGGTAGGTATGCAATATGAATATGCTAGCAGGTATGAATGCAATGCGAATCAACTCGTGATCTGAATGTGTAAGTATACGAAATCATGTTTTTTCCCTTTAAGAATCTCTTTTGAAATACCAGCACAATACCAATAGAATCAACCAGAACCTGTGTCCAGCAACGACACCTCAAAACTATCACAAATCTCATATATCCATGTCATAGTATCTCTGGCCTCAGCCATCCGGCTGACCCAGCTCAATATCAAAATCTCATCATCTCGCGGCCACGGTCGGTATCCTCTGGATATCCGCCGTGCCAAACAGTCACCGGTCGGTAATCCGTCCCCTGCCAGGCTCAATGTCAACACCACATTCATCTTGCCCCGGGGTACCATACCGGGCCCACCATGTACCCGAGAGGTTCATCCAACTCCTCGAAACGGGTGTCGAAAACCACATCAAACTCATGGTGGACGACACATACATCACTAGAAAACCGCAATTTACATATTTTAAAAATAAAATAAGTTTAGAAATTTTGCGACTTTCCCCCGAAATCCAGAAATATCATAAAATCTCAAGAAATTCTCATATGTGCATATGTCAATGATAATGAATGCATATGGTATCAATAATCAAGTTGTGATGTGTGATTAATAGACTAGGCATGAACAAATAATATGATGAGGTACATGCACCTGAATAGCAATCCTACGATTTCATTTTAAGGAATTAAAGGCAATAACACATGTTTAAGTGTCAATTATAGTAAAAGGTTTCAATTTAAAGGTTATCTAGTGTGGTGGTATGGCAATTGCCAGGGTGTGTGTGTAAGCATGAATAGTGCTCGTGCTGCATATAAAAACCCTGGCAATGGTGCATGTGTCCTATAGAATGGGTTCGTATATGTATGTCAATATAAGGCATGAATGCAGCAAATAATCATATAAGTATTACACCCCTAATTACTAACATCACTAAGAATCTTTTAAGTTACTAAAACTATCGGGCGACTTGCGCCATCCAACGATAGTCCCCCGTAGATGTTACATCTACTCACTGAAATCCTCAGCTAGCTACGTCCGATCACCGCTTCCCCTTTTCGTGCCGCATCCGAAGCCTCCGCGACCGAACCTGGAATTTACATCAATACAAGACATAAGGTTACAAATCAAGAACTACGCAATTCCCTAACGAAAATACTAACGTTCACAAGCTAGGTACAACGTGCACAAGGTGCGCGGAACACACGCGAAAATCGCAAAAACTGCAAAAATCGCCGATTTGGTCGCCCGGCAAAACTAAAACCTGAACACCCAAAAATCCGCACTCACACATCCTAAATGTCATAGGATATGCCAAAAAATATAATCTAGATACCGCAATTAATTCGCCACAATAATATAATAAAAACCTAGTAAGCTAGAAGTTTGCAAATTTGGTGCAAACGACAATTTGCGACAAAGTGCACATATTATCACACAAATATCCAACTTAAACCATTAGAAAGCCACTACAATTAAATTAACCCCTTTTCCATGCATCAAAACCCACATTCCATACACAAACCTTTTCTTGATTTTGGTAATTAGCAAAGCAAAGAAAATTTCACACAAGTTAACTTAGATTAGCAATACATCAAGTCACTTAAGCAAAGTAACCATATAGGTTGGTTAAGTAAACCACTAGATTAATTAACTAGATTTAATTAACTAAAACATGGTTTCAAGAAACCCTAGTTAACTCAACCATTAACTTTAAACAAAACTAGAATGAAAATAGAACTAAATTAACACTAAAACAATTTAATTAAAGGATTTTAACCATAAGAAATTAAAAGAGTAGAAATTATAGCTCAAACCTATGGATCTAGTAAGAAGAAATTTGCCTCAATGATGGCCTCCTAGCACCATGATTCCAAGCAAGAGAGGTTAAAGAGAAAGGGGATGAAAAATGGGGTTATTTTGTGAGGTTTAAATTTGGAATTTTTGAAGCAACTTAATGAATTTTTGAAGAAAATGAAAAGAACAAGGAGATGAAGGGGGGGGGGGGCTGCTGGAAATTCGGCCAGAAATGAGGGAGAGGGGATGGTGTGGGTGTGGGAAAAAAGTCTTGGTCAACTCCCCTCAAAGTCAATGCACCATACCTTCAACATACAATATTTTAAACATACACATTCAACTCAAATCATCCCTAACAAAAGAATTTTAAAAAAAAAGAGAGAGGGGGAATTTTCTGCAGTTTGGGACAGCCAAGGAGATGTGAGGATGTGTGTGTGAGAGTGCACAAAATTTTTTTTGCAAAAAGACCCCCTACAAGTCCAAAATTGCAAGTTTAAGCTTAAATTCAATAAATTTCGTTTTCCATAATAAAAATTAGTTAAAACTTAAAATAAATTACTAAAAATTTATGTTACAACAAGATTTTAATTAACATGATTTTAAAGCTTAATTTTAACCCATTTAAATTTGTATTTATCGCTAATTTAATGTATTTTCTTACCAGCTTAAAATAATATTAAAAAATTGAAAAAAAGGGAAAATTTTTTAAATGACCAAAATTTCATAAGTAACTCATTAGATACTAAAAACAAGCAATTACCTATCCATTTTGGTATAATTAGTCCTAAACTGCAAATTAACACGAAAGACGGTTTTCGGAAAAATACCGAATTTTCACCGATTTTCAGGAAAACACCAAAACGACTTTTCAAGACGCTAAAGAATGGTTTCTGGCGAAAAGCTTTAACGTAATGAACTTGATATCGTTGAAGGAACAGATAGCTTTTTAGAAAATATAGTAACGAAAACCTTTACTAAAGAGGTCACTCCCGGTGAAGGGATTTCGGCTCTTTCCCCGTAGGATGGGGTGCATGATATTCCAAATGAATACCACGATGCAAAGCAAAAGCAATCGGCTATAGTGAAGTTATTGCCCTGACGCAAACTTTTTGTCCAAGGGGTCACTCCCGGTGAAGGGATCTCGGCCCTTGCCTCGTCGACTGAGGAGCAGGATATTCCAACTGAATATCACGATGCAAAACAAAAGAGAACGTCCTTGCAATAACAGCTTTTTGAAAAGTGTTCCAACAACATCAGAATAGGTTTGTTTTAACTTGCATTGATCCGAATCAACGCAGTCTCATCAATAGATCACACCACAAAGAACGAAAATATACTGATGTACGTATATGCCATCCGCATTCGCCACTGGGTCCCGTCATTACCCGTTAGGTTAGCTAACTAACGACAGAGCGGGGACTGGACTAGCGCGGATGTAAAACATATACAACATCTACTAATATATATACCAATATATTATATTTCGCTCAAGGCGTGATAAAATGCAACATCACAGAAATGTACAGCATCACAGAACAATACAGATATCTGGGATCCCTGGGTTTCACAGAGCCACTACTGAAAACCCGACGTTCCCCTGGTCGTGTGGATAGCCTGTGCAATGAAATCCTAGACCCCTACGGGCGCGGCAAGTTACCCGGCAAAACCTGAAGCGAGGCAGTCCCCTTCAGTACCGTGAATGGACCACCCAGCACTTCACGGAATCCGGTAACTTGGGCACCCCTCCTGGGTCAACCTGTACCCCCTACGAGTGCGGCGAATAGCCCGCCAATCCTAGAGTGAAGCCCCCTCCGTCTCAATGCCATGAGATGCGGGCTTGTTGCCTTCCAGAACCCGGCTATCCGTGCACCCCTCCGCGGGGTAATCCTAGTACAGAAAGTAAAATATACATACAACGGGTACATCGACCGCAACCAGGTCGTGCCCCAAAATAATAATACAATCAGGCAGTGACGACAGTCCACATGTCGGACGCTCGCCCCGCAATATCAAATGTACATAATACAACAGAACTGTACTAGCATTGCATCCAGGCTATCCCCACACGACCGATCCGCAACATCACAGCATAACACAGAACATCAACGTGAAAATCACGTTCGCAAATCCGTCTAACCGGGCTATAGCAGTTAGACTGGATTTACCGATCAAGTGAAATTCACGGTCGCAGATACAATGTAAATACTGTGAAATAATGTGTTTAAAATATCCGATCGATCAAAAATTAACAAGTGGCCCCCAAAGCAATACTGTAGCACTCACAGAAATTCTGGGCCCAAACAAAGTATACCAAAACCCCTATTTTCAGCCCACAAGCCCATTGCAAAAAAATGATGACATGAATCCACATTCCTGCGGCGGAACCGCGGCCAAAGAGGGGTTATGGCCGCGGTTCCGCGGTCGTACGGAAGGATCAGGGCACCAAATTTTTCCAGTGTTCTTACGACTTTCAGTACATCACTTTTCTACAACCTGAAAAATTTTTCGAGCCAGAAAAAAATCGACAGAAAACTGATGTGAAGAAAACGCGGGTTTTTGGAATTTTGGTCGATCGGAAATGCAAACACATTAAACAAAGCTAGACTATGTTAATGGCGAGGCTCTGATACCACTGTAAGTGCACGGCGGCGCCCCGGCCGTCAATCCGACGCCGGAATGCGGAAGCGGTGATAAACTTTAATTTTGCAAACTAGTAAACCGGCACCACCGCGCACTAAACACCCGGATCGTGCCATTAAACTAGTCCTAGCTAACTACAAGACGGGTTAGAGATATACCGAGTGGTCCGAGTCCTCCGGTCTTCTCGTCGTCGTCCCGATCTCCTGCGGAAACTCCGGTCGTCGCCTCCTCGTCGGAAGGGCACCACGTCGCCTGCATCTTTTACGGGCTCCCACCTCAATACCGAGGCAACTCGGGCGCGAAGTTGGCTGGCCGACGCGTCCAAGATTTGCTGTAAGCTAGTGTAGAGTCTATGTCTCATTGGGGTTTTGTTGCCATGGAGGATGGAGGAATGGTTTTAGGAAAATTGGTGCTTTCAATTTTTAGCAAGGAAATGAGATGATCAAATCTACCCAAAAATGAACCTCTCTCATTTTTCTCTCTCCTTCTCCCCTAATGAAGTGGCCGGCCTATCCCTTTCATATCTCAAAATGGTGGAGGAATAAAACCAACACAAGAAGGAAGGTGAGTGTAGGAAAAGAGAATGGGTGACCACATCCAAAGATCATGATAACAAATCAAATCACACACCATCACAATAAAGCAAGTGATAAGAAGGAAAAAGAATCTCATAATGAAAAACTATCATGATGCCACCAATATGCAAGAAAGCCCTCCACAAAATGTTATTTGCAAACTTGCAAATAACCCCCTCCATCGGAAAAGTCCGGCCGGGAAAGAACAAAGGAAAACCGGCCGGAACGGAATGCAAACTGGCAACTCCAGAAAACTGGTCCCGTAATGAATTACAGGAAAACCCCGATACTGTGCATACACACCCGCATCTATATTCCGACCGGATACAAATGCAATGAGACAAAATCTACACTGTACTATACTAGGATCCGGCTTAAACCAAAGCCGGCTAGTAATATCCGTTCGATCCTGATCCGTGCAATACCGCACGTATCCGATTGAACCTTGCCATATATCTATACGGCCTCTAGTACTAACCGTCCGATCCTGATCCGTGCAATACCGCACGTATCGGATCGGACCCTGCCATATCTCCATACGGCCTCTACAGCGTTTCGCCCGAAACTTGAGTAACTGAAAGTGTGGTGGACTCTAAAGACTCGTCAATACTATGGCTCTGGATTTAACCACTAGCACGTCAGAGGTATAAGCCAATACGTGACGGGCCACCAGCTATTGACCAAAAGGGAAGTCGATGAGCGAACTCATCCTGACACCCTACTGAGCCTGTCAGTGACAATATCCGTACAGTCCGGTCCGTTCGTCTATGAGCATCGCATGGCGGGCCTAGGGGTTGGTAAAAGTCATACCCCCAAAAGCTGTACAAGTCGTGTCGGAGTGTAGCCCAGAACACCCTGAGATACTACTGGAATACCTACCAGTAAATCTCCTGCCTTGGCCAAGGACTTCGTGTAATGGCTCTCCTAGACACAGCGCGACCTCACCCCCAATACCGGGAGAGACGAACCCCTGAAAATCCGCTCACTGCCTCTATGTGGCTCGGGACTGTACCCAACTAAAACCTGTTTGCACGACTCCTTTGAGCCGTGGTAGGGTAGTAATCAAAGCACAGTGGGAACTCACACGAGACAAATGACGATCCTCAGGTCGATGAACTAACCAGTGCACATGTCACCAGGGAACTGCTATCTGACGTCAGGTATAAGACCAACTAGCATGTTCCCGGCGAGTCATGTCCGGTGTACTCATAACCCAATGAGCACCTGTATACATCTTAGGTGATCCAACTGACACCAGTGGCTTGTGAGACCGGCCACCGCCCCTCGTCGGGGTCTCGACTGTATACACTAGTCTACTCTGGAGAATCGATGCCCTGTCTCGAAACTCCCATGACTAGGGACTTTTAAAGGATGTGCTTATAGACTACCAGCTCCCACGTATATGATCGCCCTCATACTGCTGGCAGTCAAGCAAGAATCCTAGGGGCTCTATCAACGTGTAATAGCGACCTGTAAGGTCACCTGAAGCAGTACACGATGATAAAGGTAAACCAGATAGCATACTATCATCTCGAGTAAGACTGTCCTACCGGGATAGGTCCTCCCTCAATCATTGCAATCACGTGCTTATGATCCAATAATTGACTCTGAGGGCACTATCTCCAACATGATCTGTGTAAACCACAATAGGCGAGCCAATCAAGTAGGGCCTGAATTTCTCTAATGCAAATACAACTGCCAAGAGTTCTTTCTCGGTAGTTGTGTAATTTATTTGTGCATCATTCAAGGTCCTACTTGCATAGTAAATTACATGTGGCATCTTATCAATATGCTGTCCCAAGACAGCACCAATAGCAAAATCTGATGCGTCACACATAAGCTCGAATGGGTGGTTCCAATCCGGAGATGATAGAACGGGGGCTGTAGTGAGTGATTTTTTAAGCGATTCAAAAGCAGCCTTACAATCCGAATCGAAGTGAAAAGTAGTGTCCTTGGCCAATAGAAGGGTTAAGGGTCTAGCAATTTTGCTAAAGTCCTTAATAAATCTCCTATAAAATCCTGCATGGCCAAGGAAGGATCGTATATCTTTGACGCAGTTGGGACGAGGGAGGTTATGAATGACATCTATTTTAGCTCTGTCAACCTCAATGCCTTTTCGTGAAATTATATGTCCAAGTACAATACCTTCTTGGACCATAAAATGGCATTTTTCCCAATTCATAGTCAAGTTCTTATCCTTACAGCGGGTAAGAACAGCGTCAAGATTACGAAGGCAGTCCTCAAAGGAGTCCCCAAAAATGAAGAAATCGTCCATAAAAATTTCTAGAAAAATTTCCACCATATCTGAAAATATCCCCATCATGCACCGCTGAAATGTAGCGGGAGCGTTGCATAACTCAAAGGGCATGCGTCTATAAGCAAAAGTTCCGAAAGGACAAGTAAAAGTCGTTTTATCTTGATCCTTTTCGGTGATGGGGACCTGGTTGTAACCAGAGTATCCGTCCAAGAAACAGTAGTATTCGTGTCCCGCTAATCGTTCCAACATCTAGTCAATGAAAGGTAGAGGGAAGTGATCTTTCCTCGTCGCGGCATTGAGTTTCCTGTAATCGATACATACGCGCCACCCAGTTTGGGTGCGTGTTTGGATTAACTCATTAGCCTCATTAGTGATGACCGTGATGCCAGACTTTTTAGGGACCACATGAATTGGACTTACCCATTGACTATCAGATATGGGGTAAATTATTCCACTATCAAGGCACTTGACGATTTCTTTCTTTACCGCCTCCTTCATAACGGGATTTAGCAGTCTTTGTGGGTTTCGGGTTGGTTTGGCTTCATCCATCAGATGTATGTGATGTTCAACAATTAAGGGACTAATCCCTTTGATGTCGGCCATTGTCCAACCAAATGCTTGCCGATTCGATCTCAACACTACCAAAAGTGCATTCTCTTGCTCTACAGCTAGAGAAGCGGATATAATCACTGGCAAAGTCTCATTCTCTCCTAAATATGCATATTTAAGATGAGAAGGTAGCGGTTTGAGATCAAGAATTGGCGGAGAGACAATAGAAGGAGGGGTAACGGAATGATATTCGGACTCCTTAAGAGGTTCAAAACTTGCATAAGATATTGACTCGGAAAGTGCTGCTGATTTTTGCAACGAGTCAACGGGTTCAATCTCAAGGTCGGACTCATTGAACATATCCTCACTGTGAAGTGGTGCAAGATCAAACGATGTCTCATTAGTGTTGTCGAGAATATCAAAGCAAAGCTCCTCATCCGTGCAGCTTTCGGGAGCTATCTCGTGGATGGAACAAACATCCAGCAAATGAGCAGAAGGTTCTGATGGCTGACTTCCTAGCCTGTAAATATTAAGCTCAATTGTCATTTTCCCGAAAGATAAGTTCATAGACCCGTTAGAAGTTGCTAGGAAGGGTCGACCAAGTATCACCGGGATTTGATTGCGTGGGTTTGCCACAGGTTGTGTATCTAAAACAATAAAGTCCACGGGAAATATGAATTCCCCGACTTTAATTAACACATCCTCTAGTTCGCCCTGAGGTTTGGTGATAGATCGGTCTGCCATTTGGAGAGTACAATGGGCGGGTTTTAACTCTCCAATTCCTAACTGCTCGTATACTGAATAAGGAAGCAAGTTGACGCTAGCGCCTAGATCGAGTAAAGCACGATTTATATTTTTACCCCCAATAGAAATAGAGATTGTAGGACAGCCGGGGTCCTTACGTTTCTTTGGTATTTGTTGGGTAAAAGCTGTGCTAACATTACTCGTCATGAAAACCTTTTTAGGCACTTGAGTTTTTCTCTTCCTAGTGCACAAGTCTTTAAGGATTCTTGCATAAGATGGGACTTGTTGAATAGCATCTAGGAGAGGAATATTCACGCTAACTTGCTTAAACATTTCCACAATCTTCTCCATTTGCGGGTTAGGTCGGTTGGCCCTTAATCGGTTTGGAAATGGAGCTCGATCAATAAGTTTTGGGTCCAACGTTTGTGGAGAAGACTGTGGCGACGGATTCGATCCCAAAATTGGAGTGGGAATCGACTTAGATAGATCTGGTGAAATGTTTGAGCCTTGGGAAAAACGGAGAATAGGCTCGGACGAAGGTGGGAGACTAGATGAATTAGGGGAAGAAGAAGAAGAAGAAGGGGTATCAAATGTGTCACTATCATCAAATTGCTCACCCACTCGGTTATTCAGCACTCTCCCCGATCTCAACGTAGTAATGGCATTCACATTATGACTTTGTGAATGGCCAGGATTCGGTAGGGGTTGAGATGGGAGTTTCCCTTTCTTTCTCGCACTCATTGCGGCGTTAAACTGTGAGATTTGGTTTTCTATTGATTTAATACTCTCACCATGGGAGGAGGAGTTTTTCGTTAGGGTATCAATAGAAGACCTCATCTCAGCTGAAATTTGCATGGATTGTTTCATGAACATATCCAAAGTTTGTGCAAGTGAGTTGTCAGTACCGGCCACTTGTGGTGGAGAAATGTTGGCCGGATTTTGGAAATTTTGTGACTGAAAGGGGGGCTGATTCTGTGGTTGTGGTTGCTGTGGAGGAGGTCTTTGATAATTACTTTGTTGGTTTTGATTCCAAGCAAAGTTAGGATGATTCCTCCATCCTTGATTGTACGTGGAAGAATAAGGGTCGTTTCTAGGTCGCTGCTGAAAAGCAGCATTAGCTTGAAACGATGCATTCATAGGATATTCTTCCGTTAAGTGTGAAGGATCCGAACAACAACCACAGACGGTCTTAGGAAGCGTGACCTGATTTAGGGAGAATGTTGAGAACTTGTTTTCAATAGCATCGAGTTTCTTCTGAATCGCTGCCATTTCGGCTTTTACTGCGATAGAAACATCGAGCTGATGAATACCTCCCTTAGTTGAAGGTGGTCTTACGCTTTCCCACTGCAACGTGTGTTCAGCAAGGTCTTCCAGATATTTCCACGCTTCACCGTCATCTTTAGACATGAAATTGCATTGACACATTGTTTCAAGCATCTGCTTTGTCGCTTGATTAATGCCCTCATATATAATCCGACATAAATCCCATCTTTGTATTCCGTGATGGGGGCATTGGACAAGCAGATCTTTGAAACGTTCAAACCACTTCCAAAATGGTTCATTGGGAAGCTGGGTGAACTGGTTGATCTCGCTCCTAATATGTGCAGTCTTATGATTTGGGTAAAACTTCTTAAGAAATGCTACGACGAATTCATCCCAATTAGTGATAGAGTGTGCGGCAGTATTATAAAGCCATTTTTCTGCCAAGTCGCACAGTGTGAATGGGAGAAGACGTAAGCGCATAGGATCTAAAGTCAATTGTGAAGTACCCGTCATTGCGCATACGTTTTCGAATTTGGTGATGAAAACGTACGCGTCTTCCGACTCAAGCCCGTGAAATTTGGGCAGCAGATTGATGTAGTGGGGTTTATTTTCGAAATTATCCCCGTTAGGTGGTGGAAGAGATAGACAAGTAGGAAGAGGACCACGAATAGGTTAGCATCTCTCTTGGAGAGAGATGCGCGGTGGATTCTGCTCACCTGCGGGCGGTGGCAGCGTGGTGTTATAATTAGATGGAGTGCCGTCCATCACGGTCAATGTGGTGTGTGGTGGGGGAAAAGAAGATGAAGAAGTACCGACTTCGGCATCGATAGCAGGAACGCGGACAAGACGGGCACTAGGATCCCGTGTCCAGCCGAGCATGCACTAAGCGGGTTTAGTGCAAGTGGCAGCGTGTGTGTGATTTTTAAATTGGCTTGTTTTTGAAAAAGTGGGACACAAGACAAATCACCCTAATATGCACAAGCAACCCTAGAACTAAGGTCACCTAGGTCCAGTCTCTAGACCGCTCCTAGACTTCCAAAGGACAAGCCGCAGGATCAATCCTCTACCGCCTCCGTACTACCCTTGTAGCCAGGTAAGTGCCAGGTAAGTGGGAAGGAACCACGTCGTGGGCCTAATTAAAAACCACTAGCCTTTGTCACACTTGCCTAGGCACTACAAAAGTAATGCGGATAAACGATAGATTACCTACGACCTTCCTCTGTCCTTATTGAGCGTGACAGTTCTTAGAGTCTGGTCTAGATATCTTTTAAATTAATGAAGGGTTGATCTATATGCTCGGTTTGTGATTTGTGGGGCATAGGAAGGGTGATGAAATCCTCACCTAATCTTGATTTGGTCTTTGCCCCTTAGAGTCCGTATTAAATATGCAAAACAAAACCAATCACAAAACTTTTGCAAAAAGATTTTTTAGCGGCGTAATTTTGCAAAGAATCCTGCAGAAAATAGATTTTATTGGATTTGAGGAGAGAGAGAAGGAGTTAAGAAAGATACCAGAGAAGATTGAAGCCCTAATTCCTCCAACTTGCCGTGATTCCGCCGCAGAAGGGGTGATTTTGCCGCGGTTCCGCCTCGTGGCAGAGGGATCACTTGATGAATTTTTTTTATAGCCTTCTGTGCTTCTCTGGATCTCTAAAAATGTCTCTGTTTCCTGTTCTCCTTAATTCTGTGACTCCAGATCTCCTTGCAAAAATTCACGCACAAATCGTTAAATATGCAATTTGCAGTTTTCTGTTAATAATGATATGGCTCGTCTAAGAATTCAACACAAATAGTAAAAATAAAAAATTACACACGTATCCCCGGCAACGGCGCCATTTGATTGGAGTGGAAAAGTGTGTTTTTGTAGTGTAACCGCAATCAGAACGGTGTCGCGTGTAGCTAGACCGAGGTGAGTACGGGTCGTCCTCTGGGAAACGTGGAACCTTTTACTCTTACTTTAGATGTGTTGAGAAAGAGAGGAGGGATAAAGAATTTTGAAGAATGGTTTCTAGATCTACGTTAAGCAAGAATGCAAAAATATAGATCTAGATTATTTTAGGGATGTAGTTAATATAATAAGGGGGCTTGTAGGGTTCGTTAGGATTTAGTAGTCATGGATGATTAATTAAAAGTTACCCTATTTTTTCTTTAATGGATTTAAAACTAGAACGACGGTGATGCGTGTAGATTAGGGTTTCTGGAAGGAAAAGGAATCCCACTCTTAACCCTTATCTCGACACGGAACTCCGTTCATATCTAGCCTTTACCAAAACAATCATTAATCTAATCTCTAATCGCGGTCGGAACTAACAAAGAATTGTTAGCACGCCCGATTAGGATGTTAATGATTCTTTTGATAAAGTTCATAAACTTTATAGGACTTAAAAAGGGTTTAGGGATGTTCATCATCCATTATCCTACCCTAATCCTACGAACCCTAACAAGCGGAGAATTACTCGCGCATGTTGGGAGAAGAAGATGAAAAGACAGAGAGGGAAAACATAATGTAAAATGCAAAATAACTACCTTTATTAATCAACTTGAACAATCTACACTTTATTCCGTAGAAAATGATTACAAAACTTGATTTGCTTCTCGATCTTTCCTAAGGAGGTAGAAGAACAGTTGATGATCAGCCTGGATGCGTGAGCGTCTGGGACTTCGTGATCTCGTCGGCTTGATAACTTTTCCAAGAGGCTCTCGGTGCCATTTTATAGTGCAAAGCCAGAATCTTCTTGTTGAAAACTTGGTAAAATATAGCTTTGATTCACCCCAAAAAATCTTCTCTTCCAACTCCTTAAGATTGCGGCAAATCCGCGGCCCAAGTGGTGGTTTGGCCGCGGATCCGCACTCAATGGTGAGGATCTCTTCATCAAAATTCTTGGGCTTTCTTCTTGTGACATGTGGCAATCCTAGGCACCTTTAGAATTCAGAAATCTTCTCTCGGTTACTTCCAGACTTGGTCTCCAAGCTTTGCTTCTTAATTTGGCAAGTTTTCTTCAACAAATTGATTTGTTTGATAAATTCTGCATAACAACTTGGAAAATTCTGCATAACAACTTGGAAAATTCTGCACAATAATCTAAAATAATATTTAGTAGGCTTATTTCTACTAGGATTTGGTCAATAGATTTATTTGCATACATTTTCCTACCAAATACTAATTAAAATATATTAACACATGGAAAATGGTGCTTTTACACATAAACCCTCATATGTATAATATATTATAATAAAGTCCTTTTTTAATATGAAAATGGTAGGAAAATTGTAATACAAATGTGCAGTTTTATCAACTGAACAGATAGTCCCCCACGGCCTTAGCATCCATGCTAGCTCCGTTTGCAACTTTGAGGGTCATGTCACCTGCCTTCAAGACCCTACGGTTTCTCAACGCCTGCAAAGAATTACAGATATGAGATCCTGATCCGGTATCCAATACCCAGGAAGTAGAGTTTATTGATAGACAGTTTTCAATAACATACACACCTGAAGCTGAAGCAGCAACTTGCTTCAGTTCCTGTGTCCTGGCTTTCTAAGCCCGACAATCTTTCTTCCAGTGACCACTCTTATGACAGAAAAAGCACTCTTCTTTATCCACAATCCTTCCCACTACCTTTGTTGCTTTTTCTTTTCCCTTCGTATCCACTTTACTAACACCGCCCCTTGGTTTGGCGGAGGCTTTCTTCTTCTTTCCCTTGGCTTTCGCCATGGACCTAGAAGAGGAAGATCCTCCTACAAACAAAGTGGATGTTTCCCTACCATTCTGTAGGGTACCCTCTGCACTCCTCAGCATGTTGAGGAGTTTTGAAAGTTCAACTTCTTTTTCTTGTAAGTTGAAGTTCAGGATAAACTGGGCGTAAGTGGAAGGAAGGGACTGAAGAATCAAGTCCGTATAGAGTTCATTCTCTAACGTGGTCCTAAGTTCCGCGAGCTCCTCAATGAAGCCAATCATCTTAAGCACGTGTTCCGCTACCGATGATCCGATGGCCAAACTTGCCGAAAATAGCTTCTTCGACACTTCGTATCTTGCGATACGAGATTGCTCTCCATACAGTTTTTTTGTATGGAGAAATATGGATTTGAGGTCCATATTCTCGTGCCTCTTCTGATGTTCGTTGTCCATAGAGGCAAGCACGAGGCACTTGGCCTTCGCGCAATCGATCTCCCAGGTCTTACGGATTTCCCTATCCGTGACGCTGGTTTTGGGACCTGGGACAGGGGGAGATTTGGTGGTAAGGAGATACCCCAACCTGTCATAAGTGATTGCCATTTTGGCATTCCTGAGCCAATCTTTGTAGTTTGGCCCTGTCAGTATGTTTTTATCTAGAAGTAATTTAAGTCCGGTCATGATGATTGGTCGCTGCAATTAGGAGAGAGAGAAGAAACACTTTAGCATGATGCTCTTGCAAGTTTAGAGTGGTTTTTAATTTGTCTAAACAGGATGGCTCCCACTGTCTCTCGAATCCCTCCTCAAACCAAAAAGGAAGAATTAGTCAGGATCAATCTCACCGTACAATACTTGCTTAACCGTTCGGCCAGGCTGGTGTCGGTACTTCGAGGTAGGTTTTCCAACGCTTTCGCGAAGTTCCTTAATTTAAGAACCTCTTTTTCCTGGGGGCGTAGCCCCGCTAACACCTTTCTAGACACCTACTTGGTTTATAGCATTGATCGTTAAGTGAGAAATTTCCCGACGAGTAGCATATACTCACAGTAGGATCGGGATCCAAATATCATCGCGTGACGAAACTGAAGGAATCCTACCAGAATCATCACACTCCAAATGGTATGTAACACTAGCAAGTTTCAGTTCTTTTGAAACTCCCGATGTGGATTTTTGCCCCATGCTCTTATGACCTTGGCGTGAGGTCAAAATGTCATAAGTCACATGTCAAGTTCTTCCCATAATTATCCTGGTTAATTTGAACCCACCCGTACGTACCCTTGACGTAGGCCAAAATGGTAGTACGACTGTCTCAAACCAACGCATTCTATCTATGCAACAGATAAATATCCGGCAGCTACCAATCACTATGCCTTGGCGTGAGGTCAAAATACATATCTTGAATACTACTGAATATTTAACTGAAATGATGGAGGGCTACGAATGGTTTTGGCGAAACCGTGAACGTAGTGAACTTGATATAATCGATGGAACGAGATAGCTTTTAAAAGGAGTGGCTTAAGCTCCGTGTTTAAAAGTTATTTTGAAAAGAAACCGAGTGGTTTTTGAAAGTGTTCCAACGACTTTTACTTGGTTTATTTTTCTTTGCATTAGTTCTTTTAATGCGTATTTTTCTTGCATTAGTTCTTTTAATGCGTCCCATCATTTAATCCTACCATTGCAGAAAACAACCAAAATATGACGTACGCTTATGCCATTCGCTTTCGCCACGGGGCCTCGTCATTACCCGTTAGGTTACTTAACTAACGACAGAGCGGGGGCTGGGCTAGCGCGGCTGCAAAATATAAGCAACGCCTAAATAATATCATATATAGATATATTGCAAAGATAGCCATTTCATATCACAGATGAAAACATTGGATATACTAGGAATCCGCAATTCGTACGAGCCTGTAACGAAAAGCAGATTACACGGTCGCGGTGAATAGCCAAACCCCACCCTAGACCCCTACGGGTGCGGCAAACTACCCGCCAAGTACCCAAAGCGAAGCAACCTCCCTCAACTCCGTGAGTAGGCCACTCGGCACTTCGGGATACCCGGTAGTTTGTGCACCCCCTCCATGGGTCTATCCTAGGAGCAAAAACAGTAAAAAGAAATTATACAATGACGGCTACAACCCCGACCCGGTTGTGCGGCCATATAAATAATATTACATCAATTTACAAATTTACATGAATTGAAAGAAAAGAAAAACTCTCGTCTCACAACCCCCGGCTATTCACCCGCGACAATCCAATGAATTCATATACACATACCAACATCATCACAGATCACAGATTTGTATAACCCCCACTAATCGACATATAGAGATTAGCAGACGTTCAATACAAATATCACATCACAGAAAAATACTCGTCAGCTTAAGTCTTTAGAAACTCGATCAAAATATGGGTTTTAAAGCCCCAAAAACAAATTTTTCTTTCTGGAAAATCTGGGCTGAAAAAACATATACCAAAAATCCCAAAATACCCCATAGAATAAACTGCAGTGAAGACGATCCAGAGAGGAGCTAAATCGGCCGCGGAACCGCGGCAATAGCAAGCTATTGCCGCGTTTCAGCGGCGGTTTGATGGGTTCTCTGGACCATTTTTCTACAGTAGACTACAAAAACCCTGAGTCGATTTTTAAAGCATGATTTATTATTTTTACAGCACTTTAAAAATTGACAGCAAGTTTGATATCGAGGTGTATTTCGCGACTTTTTCTCCGATCGAATTTCTAGTTACTATGCTAACAAGTTAGGTAGTGTTTAACTTGGCTCTGATACCACTGTAAGTCCATGCTACCGCTCCCGGTACTTACGGGCTTGCGGAAATGACGAAAAATGATTTTTCTAGAGGAGGTAATATGGACTCAAAACGGATCTTTGTTAAACTATCTACCTAACAACCTAACTAGGAGTTATTAACTACTTGGTTAGGGGGTTATATCTTTCTTTCTTGAACTCCTTCGTCTTCAACTCTCGATGGTGTACGGATCGGCTTCACCCCGTCGTCTCCTTGCGCCGAAGATCGATCCACCCGAAAGCTTCTACCTATGGCTTCTTCTTCGAACTTTGAAGAAACTAGTTAACTCGGTTAGCTAAACCTTGTGAACTAGAGTGAGTAGAGGAGAGTGCGTTGGAATTTTTCTCTATGGTTCTTGCTTCTCAACACATGAGACAAGTGAACCATAGACTAGAGAGAGAGGGAGAGCAAGAGGAAGAGGGTGAGAGCTCAAAAGAAGAGAGAGAATGGAAATGAGAGAATGAGTAAGAGTTTTCTCCCTTTGGCTCTCATAATCCAAAGTCATCATAACAAAAATATCAATCAAGTATTATGTGATGATTTAAGTCAAAATAGCCATATCATTTCATGCACTCATTTTGCATAAGATAAACAAGCAAGCAAAAGTCTTTGCCATGAAATGATAGCTATTGTCATGATGATGGTCAACTAGTCCAACCTAGTCAACCGGTCAACAAAGTCAACAAGTCAACAAAGTCAACCCCTCAACAACCATGTCACTATAATACTTAATTAATATTAATGTTAATCATATATCATATTCTCATTAGGGTTGAGCAAAAAGTCAACAGTCAACAGTCAACAACTCTAATGAGAATCCTCTGCCTCTGTCTCTACGTCAACTGTGCATACACACCTGCATCCACGTTCCGAGGAACATGAATACATACGAGATAAAACCAATCTCAAAACGTACACTGGGATTTGGCTTAAACCAAAGCCCGCTAGTGTTAACTGTCCGGAAATTGTATGTGCATAAGTGCACGGATGTGACCGAACCCTGTCGCAAAACCATGCGACCTCTACTCTTTTGCCTAAAGGCGAATAGCTTTCTGTGTGGGACTCTATAGACTCGACACTACGCTGGCAGTGGGTTTAACCACAGACCGCAAGCGGCACTAGCTGTGCGTAACGGTACCCAGGTAGATGCCGACAAGAAGACTGACGAGGTGAAACCCATCTGAACTCCTACCGAGTCTGACTGTGGCAGTCTCCATACAGTCCGGTATGTTCGTCTGATACATCGCATAGCGGGCCTAGGGGGCGGTAAACGTCAGTCCCCTAAAAGCGGTACAAGTCGTTTCGGGGTGAAGCCCAGAACACCCTGAGATAACACTGGAAACCTACCAGTATATCTCGCTTGCCCTGGCCAGGGACTACTCGTGTAATGGCTCTCCTAGACACAGCGCGATGTCAACCCCCAATACCGGGAGAGATGATTCCTTTCTAACCGTCACTGCCTCCAAGTGCTTCGGGACTGCACCCAAAAATTACCTGTTTGCACGACTCCTTTGAGCCGTGGTAGGGTAGTAATCAAAGTACAGTGGGAACACACTCGAGACGAAGTGACAGTGTCAAGTCAGCGGACTAAGCTGTACTCATGTCAACTGGGAACTGATAACTGACGATAGGTATAGTACCAACCAACAGTTCCCGACGAGTCCTGTCCAGTATACTCGTAACCCAACGAGCACCCGCATACTATCTCCAGTACGACGTACTGATGGCTGTGGGACAGACCATCTCCCACACTGGGATGAGAAGCGCATACGCTAGTCTACTCCGGAGTATCGATGCCCTGTCTCGATAGTCCTGCGACTAGGGACCTGCATAAGGATGTGCTTATAGATTACCCAGCCCCCACTAGTGTGACTGCCATCACAACGTTGGTAATCAAGCAAAGATCCTAAGGGCTCCGCTAATGTGTATAGGTGATATGCTAAAATAAACACATGTACACATTGAAGTAGAAACAAACCAAGTAGCATACTACTATATTGAGCAAGATTGTTTATACAAGGTGAATATCCCAAGCTTCCATTAAGTAATATACAAACTAGTATGATACAGTAATGGCCTCTAGGGCATATACACTAACAAACCTCTCGAGTAAGACTGTCCTACCGGTATACGTCCTCCCTCAATCATTGCAATCACGTGCCTACGATCCAATAATTGACTCTGAGGGCACTATATCCAACAATCGCCCACTTGCACTCAAGGCTAATTATTGCGATGTGGCATACTCACAGCCCGTGTGATACCGAACACCCAGCTCCTCTACTAATCAGTCTCACAAAAACCGTTTGCGAAACTATTGCGTTCGAGGAATAGCCTCAGTGAGTGGATCCGCCCTAATGTTTCTTTCTATGTCGCTCTTTATCTCAAGTTCGCGGAGAAAGCCATTTCTCGAAAAGAGCAATACCTGTCTTAGAATATATCTGGATATCTGATGGGACCTAGTGTAGGGTTGCTAGGCACGCGCACAAGGGTCTACAAGGCATCAACCATGCCCGATTAAAAAATTAGCCGTGCCGAACAACCCAAAGCCAGATCTTTAAACTAGGGTTTAGGCGAAAACTAACATGTTAAACAGTTTAACACTAAGTGAAAGGGATTACAACCTTTGTAGATCCGTTCCTTCACTTCATTAGCTCCGTGTAGATGTCCACATCGCTGCCATCGTGAACTCCGGACTCTAGAGAAGCTTCACAAGAAGAACGAACATGCTTGCTTCGATGACTTCGAAGCCGAAGATGATCTACGTCGGGGAGACACTAACTCAAGCTATTCCTTCACTAGGTCATGAACTTTGTGAAGAGAACACACTCTACTACATGGCAAGTGGTAGAGGATGAAGAAGTAGGAAGTGGGCTCACTTAAGAATTGATTTTCTCACACTTTTTCTCATGGCACCATTGGAGCTAGTAAGCTTTTCATGGAGCTTGATGAAGAAGAAGAAGAAGAAGAAAGAATAATATCATCATATGAATTATTATCCTCTCAATAATGTAACCATGGGTGAGTTAAGCTATCATGCTTAACTCATGTAGAGAATTAACCAAAGCATGAGGTTAAGGGTTGGGTTAACTAAATATTCTTAAGAATGACAAAAGAGTTGACTTTGTCAATGTTTCCACAAGCTTCATGAAAGCTTGAGAACTTTGACAAAGTCTTTCTCTTTTGTTATTCTTATGATATAAACAAAACTTGATCCGATAACCCGGTTATATCGCATACAACCGATCAATGTTATAAATCGCGAGAATAGAATACGGTATATCATATCGTATCAATCTCGGTCCCGCACATATCACATATGTGCTCCTACTCCATTTCGCTTGAGCCAGGAAACCCCTGTGTAGGACTCTAAAGACTCGTCAATACGCCGGCAGTAGGTGATGATCATATCAAACACCCACAAGCCACAAGCGGTATGCTAAACGTAACGGCCACCCGGGTATTGAGCGATCGGAAGATCAACAAGCAAGCTTGTACATTCTCCTGTGAATCCAATCAGTAACACTCTCGTACAGTCCGGTCTCGTCGTCTGATATGTGTCATATCTCGCCTAGGGGTGGTAAACGTCAGACCCCAGTAGCTTGATAAGTCGTGTCGATTTGAGGTCTATAACAGTTTGAGAAACTACTGATAACGCTTACCAGTAAATCTCAGCAACCCTGGCCAGGAATTTCCGGTTATAGCCAATCGAACACAGCACAACATCAACTCCCTATACCGGGAGAGACGAATCCCCTCCTACCGCTCATTGCCTCCATGTTATTCGGGATTGTACCCAAAAGCCACCTTTTTGCACGCCCTCTTGGACGTGGTATGATGGAAATCAAAGCACAGTGGGAATCACACAAGACTCTATGACGATCTCGGGTCAACAGACTACTCTGTACCAGTGTCACCGGAGAACTGCCATCTGACGTGAGGTATAATACCATCTGGGAGTTCACGGCGAGTCCGTCAAGTGTAGCCAGTCTCCACTGAGCACCCGTACACCATCCTTGATGTCAAACACCGATGGATATGGGATCATCCATCGCCCATCATATGTATCAAGATGCGTATACACTAGTCTACTCTGCTGTATCGATGCCCTGTCTCGATACACCCTCGACTAGGAACAGTTATAGGATGTACTCATCGATTACCGTGGCCCCACTAGTATGATCTCATCATAGTCCCAGTAGTCGAGTACATATCCTAAGGGCTTTATCAACATGTAACATAAAGACAATCAGAGTACATGTTAAGATAAAGTACAACCAGATAGCATACTATCATGTCGAGCAAGAAAGTCCTCCCTATATATGTCCAAGTATCCATTACAATATACATCGTATGTACAGTAATGGCCTCTAGGGCATACATATAACTAACAATCTCCCACTTGCACTAGGACCATCTGTTGTGGTATCACATACCCAACAATTAGCTGCGGTTGAAGTATCTCATACTCAACCATCCCATAAAAGTCTCTACTGGGAAAAAGGCCTTTGTGAGTGGATCCGCGCTGTTGTCCTCTGTGTCTACTCTCCTAACCTCGATCTCTCTGGAGATCAACCATCTCCATAATCAGGTGATACTGCCTAAGAATTATATCTGGATATCAGATGGGAAGGGGGTTCCTTGGCAAAAGCCATAACTCCATTGTCACACAATGGTAGGAACGAAGTTCATCTCATGAACTTATATATATCCAGACTGCTTCTTTGGTAGCATTCTTGGTAACGATGTATCTTGCCTTTAATCGTCTACTAAGTCACGGTATCTAGCTTAGAACTCTTCCAACATACCGTCCCTCCACTGAGAGTAAAGACAATGCCTGCGACTGAGATTCAGTCGTCCTTATCACCCTGGAACTTTTCCAGTGATTCTCCCCAGGATCGATTGATACCATCTCACTACAACTAGTGAGTATCCTAACATCCAATTAGATCTATCTCATAGATCCAAAACCTAGGATTTAGGAGGTATCACTTTGATCCTATATGGAGAATCCTTGTAATAAGCGGAGATTGACCGATCGTAGCATAGGAAACTCCTTCCCTATCAATAGTATGTCATCCACGTACTCTACGAGGATCACTACCATACTCCCTACTACCTTTTTGTATATACAAGGTTCATCTACCATTTTGATGAAGTCAAACTCTTTGAATACCACATCAAAACAGATGTTCCAACTCCGCGACGCCTGCTTTATCTTATAAAACATCTTGCACACGTTTTCGCTGCTCCCACTGTCTACGAAGCCCTCTGGCTGTGTACTTATAGACGCTATCTTCTAAAACATCATTTAGAAAAGCAGTCATGACACCCAACCACCAGATATCGTAGTCATGGTATGTAGCCGTGGCAAGTAGGATCTGGATGGACTTAAGCATAGCTTTGAAAGTCTCAACTTTTCCATGTACACCAAGTAATCTTCTCAAGATATACTTGCTCCTGATGGAGATTTAACCATTCAGATAAAGCAACCAAAGTCCATACTTAGTTGGTGTATAAGGATTCCATCTCAGATCTCTAAGCATCCAGCCATTCTTACAGAGTCCCACTCCTGATGGCCTGCTCGAAACTAGTTGGGTCATCATCTCATGATGCAATCCTCGCTCCCACTGTCATAGAGAAAACCGAAGTATCTCTCAGGTGGGTGAGGAACCCTACTAGATCGGCGGAGAGGCTGAGGTTCGTTGGTTACTATTGAATCCTTTGGTTCTACTAAATCATCTGCTGTAGTTTGTATAGATGGAACTCCTTCCAGTTTTACAGAGCTGACCTTGCCTCGAGCTTGTCCGGATTTTGCTTTTAGACATAGGCCAGACAACCCCAAATTTTAACATACTTAAGATATGGGCTTTTCCCATTCCATATCACATATGAAGTGGTAGGCAACTGATTTGATTTTAACCCTATTCAATAGGTATGCAGCTTCTCAAGTGCATAACTCCCAAAAGGAAATAGGAAACTCAGTAGTATTCATCATAGAGCACACCATATCACATAGGGTGCTATTGCTCCGCCCCGATACACCGACGTGCTGTGGTGTATACGGAGGAGTAATGCTGAGAGAGAATCTCATTCTCCTTTAGAATAGTCCAGGAATTCCTGTAACGTTTCAAAATAATAAAATATTATTTTGGGAATTTTTATAAATTAACATTATTTTAATGAATATTTTAATATTCTGGTATAATTAAATACAAATAAATGGGAAAAAATTATGGAAAATTCTAGAATAGGGTATTTTATGGAATTATGCCATTTAAAAATTTTTATGATTAGCTATACGCTAATTTAGTGCTAATCGCGATTAAAAATCGCTAATCGGATTTTTGGCATTTTTGTGCAAAAATGAGCACATATCATTTTCCACACTTGTTACATGTTTTGGGTACATGGTTGCTTAGGGTTCACCATGGTGGGAGAAGGAAAAGAAAAGAAAAGAAAAGATAAAGGTCTCATGATGAGAGAGAGAGAGACCAAGTCAACCCCCACTTTTTGAACCATACTCCCATCATTTCCTCACACCCATTTCTCTCTCCCCTCTCCTTGAGCTGCTGCTGCTGCTCCTACCTCATCTCCCTCCGCTTCACTCCATAGAACCCTCTCATTTTCCTCACCAAAACCCCATTCCCACTTCACAAAAAGTGTTCCCGAGCTCACTAGCTACACATTGAACCTAGCAAGATTGGATTTGGAGGACCTTGAGCAACTCAAGAATTTTCTTGAGTTGCCAAAGGTGGTAAATTCAGGACCTATTAGAGTAGTATTTCATTTCTTGTGTATCAATTCTAGTTTCATGTCGATATGGTGTCGTTTGGTGGATTTGTGAAACATCAAGTTAGGGTGTAGGGTTTGATCTGAAACGAAAGTGAAATTGATGCTTGTTGTGACCTTAGAACCCCTGGTGTGATGTTATTTTGGATCAAACTAGAGACTAGAACACAGAATACGGATTTTATGAGACGATGTCGGAGAAAAACTGTGAATCTGTGATCGTATTTAGGAATCTGCTATCATCCCGAGACCCCTAAAATAAAATTGAGTTGACAGTGACATGTGCAGGCATCAAGGAAGCTAACCCCAGAACCCTAGCCCCTACTTCCCTTTCCCGGCCGTAAATTTAACGCAATTGGCCGCAATTTGCGGCCCTACCAGCACCAAAATATCTCGTTTTTGTTTCAGAGCTTCTACATGTGTAGTTTAGACCCCTGGCATGTTTAGATTTGTCTAATTTGACCTAGGGCGAAATCTGGAGCCTATTTCCTTAGTTGCTGTTTTGGATTCGTGTTTCCGTATTCCGTATTTCTAATTCTGAATTTGCTTATGGTGTTTTACCTCGACTACTTGGCGTTTATACGACGATATCGAGGGTTGTTGATGATTTTGGAGGCGTACCCATAGGTTCTAACCTATAGGCCGCATAGCGTATCGTTTTGGCTTTCGTGTGTCGTTTTAGCTTTGATTTGGTTTTGATACGCATTTGCGATACGTTAATGTGTAGGTACCCCATGAAGACTTCGGGATGACAAGCAAACGCGTAGCGACGTCGACAGATAAAGACGCAAGGTGAGTAGATTATATCTACGGGGGAAGTCGGGTGGATGACGTATAGCACCCCCGCAGTCCGTAGTTGGTATACCTTATATGTATATATTATTTATGATAGTATAGTGTAGTGGATTATTTGAGATGTGATATCATGTGATAGGGTTAGAAGTAAACTAGAATATTTCCTAGTTGCAAACCCTAGGATAGGTTTACACCCACACGCACACACAAGTTGATTCGCTATACTTATACTGTGATAATGATGGATAGTGAATGACTTTGGAGATGAGTCGATGATATTGGGTTTTGTGCCGCGAGATCGGTGATTTGATATGATTCGTATTTGGGATACGACATGTGATCTCTAGCGGGCCTTGGGACGTGTGTTTACACACACAGTCATATTGATGGTATCAGTTGTACTAGACTTAGATCAGTACCCCAGATTATGTGATATAATGATGAGGATACCAAATAATTGATGAGTTGATTTTGATATCGACCCGTACCCAGCTATTGGGATGCCGTACGACAATTTACCGTACGAGCTTTATATTGATGATAGATCCGCACTCATGACTCGAGGATGTCAGATGATATACTGTATCGTACGCGATACTTTTGAGGCGGGATCACCGACTATATATATATATATATATATATATATAGACTCAGATTTAGGTGGTTTCCATACACCTCCTGATGGACTTGGCTTAGTAGATGTTAGACCAAACCCGAGTCATACCTATTTCAAAACTAACGAATCGGGAGTATCTTAAGGACAAGTAAAGGGATAATACGGGTATTTTCAAAAGACATCTATTCTTAAAAACACCGCAACCCTTATTTTGCTAAAAACCGTGATTCGTCTTATTTCAAATGGCACCACTGCATGACATGTACATATTTGTGTAGATTCTTCACTATTGCATTGATTATTCGATTCCGCATCGCATTGCATGTGTTTATTTATATATTGAAATCATGCTGTTAGGACACCAGCACCATTATCGATGATGCATATGTTCCACGTACACTTGCTTGCCGGCTCACACACTTCATCATCGATAATTGCCATGTCACTACACAGTAGTATTATTGCATCAGGATATGACCTTGTATATGCATACCACTATTCTATGTTGCATGATATACTGTTAAGCTTACATTTCATTTACATGTCGCATACCTCATGCTTTCTGATTATACGCATTGAGATATGTTGTTTCCATGATATTTCGGGATTTGGGAACCGTGGGTATTTCAAAGAGAATATGTAATTGTTTTAAAAACCCGGTTACCCTTAATATGATATTTCATTGCGTCCACCATGTGTTTTCTCGGTGCTGAGAGCGACATGTGAAACCCGACTCGAGGAGGCGGATGTGGCCGATTGCGGGTACATGGTGGACCCGGTATGGTTCCCCGGGGCAAGAAATGTTTTTCGTGGAGTAGACGATGAGCCTAGCAGGGTGGCGAGTACCTACCGGTGATTGGTTGGACCTGGCGGTTATCCGTAGGATACCGACCAGAGTCGATAGATGGACATGGGTTGACCCGTGCTGCCGGGGCCGAGGACCGATACCGCAGACGGAGCCCCATATGGACAAGGATTTACGTGCCGATGCTAGGCACAGGTTTCATGATGTTTCTATGATTTTGATTATATCCTCACATTTACATGCATGACGCATATTGTCATTTGGGTGACAGGTGGACGGGATCCACATTTATACAGCCTAGTATTACATTGATCATACTTCATTGTATATATAACAGGGTATGAGGGCGCTGTTATATATACCCTTACACCAATATTAGTGGAATGGGACGCTAATATATGTGTATTGATATTCATTTTTATACTTCATCTTATTTACTTCATGCAGACATACCTTATGTTTATGACATGTCATTACCTGAGGCACTGACACGAGTATTTGGCACTACCTACATGTTTAGATGTTACATTGCCACCTTATCATGCTTCAGGCTTATTCTTTGAGGTTTATATCTGATTGTATTTACCTAGGATTATGTCATGCATTCGGTTTCTGCTTGTAGATATTCTCTATTCACGAGTTGGCAACTCACCCCCGTTGTGCCACAGTTCCTGCAGGTTTTGCCGTACAGGTTCCATAGCGGCATTTCTGGCACATTACTTCTTTGCGGGTGAATTGCTTTTGGTAGGTGGGTTCCTTTGCATCAAGAACCACCATTGTACTTGTATTATTCCTTTGTATCTAGAATTCCATCAACCAAAACTTGTATATTGTTTCAGACTTAGATATTAGTGATGTATTATTTCGACCTTAGAGTCGCGCATAGCCGTATTGCGGTTTTAATGCTTATTGAGTTTCTTTGGATTTGACCCTCGCCATTCGGCGTTGTATATTATATTGTTTGTATGGTTGTGACCGTCGATTGACGAAGAGCTAGCTCCCGCTTGGGGATGCCTTTTTCATTGCATATATATTGTTCTTGTTGTACCCCGTTCGGGGCCAGTATTTACAAAAGAAACTCTGCCGAAATTTTTAGAAAAGACCATACATTTTTAAAATACATATTCGGCTTAGTTATTTAAAAACCTTGACTTTCAAACATGTTTTTCTTCACTTCTTTAAACTAGTTTTCTTTATTTACTCTTAAAATGGTTTTAGATTTCTGGGCTTTTGGCTTACTTGGATCAGATGGAGTCCTATAGACTTCATATGGTTCAAGGGCCAGTCACGTGCTCTTTCGGGTCGTGACAAAGTTGGTATCAGTACGCTAGGTTGACCTTGGTTCGAGTCTAAGTTTGACTATGTGGAGCCTAGGGCGTCTATATATATACGGAACTTAGGCTTGACCTTACGGAACTTAGACTTAGTCGAGGGGGTATTAGACCCGAACTTTCGTCGCGTAGGATGACCCTTGGTTGATGGAATAGGTGACTAAAGTAGAGTGATGTACCGTGGGTATGTTCTGCGGCATACTTACGACAAGCCACTCCACTTAAGGAGCCTTAGGATGTACATTTCCTTGCACAGTATTATATTCATTCCTGATCTATCTTCATCAATACTGGTTATGATTTTGCTGCCACGATTGCACGGGCAGAGAGAGCTACGGCTAGAGTTGCGTCAGCTTGAGCTCGTCGCAGACGAGGACTGACCAGGGCGTGATTCCAGAGACTTACGGTTGCATCGAGAGGCGTCGTCTTATTGTGTTTTCGCGCCATGAGCGTTTGACAGATCGCTTTCACGAGATTTCTCGGACGTGCCGATTGGTACCAGAGGAGCAGGCTACTGCTAGAGGCCAGCCAGGATGTGATGGCCATTGATATATCGCTTACTCAGGATGATCGAGACACTGTTCAGCGTACAGAAGAATGAGCCAGTTGTTGCTGCAAATGACAAGATGTCACCCAGATGATTGGAGCTACTGCAGCATGAGTATATACTTAGAGATATGTTGGAAGGTCGCTAGTCACCCGAGGATGAATGACTAGGACATGTGGTTCGTTCGCTTACCCCGATGCGAGGTCATCAGATAGATTGCTTCCAGCTAGAGACGACTTCACGCGGGGACGTTGAGAGTCGACGGAGACGATCGAATGTCAGGAGCCCATTTTTCAAGTTTAAAGTATACGGAAAGACATGATGGCGATTCTATGGACCCTCTAGAAGAATGAAACCCTAACTCGACTTAATGACCGTGTGAAAGCCTTTGAACATTAGGGTTTGTGGCAGTTTCGCGGCGCCATTAGTGAGGCTTGGGTTTGCCCTTCTACGGCTGGACCACCGATGCTGTGGCATGTACTCGATACTATTAAACTGTACTCAAGATGTTGAGCTCTTGGGGGATTATGAGGTTTTGACGAATCGATCGAATGGTTCGACTCCTTCGGATGCTAGGTAATGGGATGCATTGCTTGGGAGACTCCAGATACGAGTATAGCCGTTGGAGCACAGTCCATGCAGCCACGATGAGACGAGTCCGAAGCAGTCGACATTGAAGCAAATGAAGTAAAGAGTTCGCAAGAGAGTTCGACGAGATGATGTTCTACTCCGCCGACGTCAGAGATGCGATACGCACGCAGAGGCATTGTTTATGGATATATCTTCTAGAAAAAAGGGGCGCGATGAGTATGCAGCCGCTCCGGAACAAGGATTAGCTTCAGTAAAGGACGATGACTTCCGGGAAATTCGGCAGGGAGGAGATTTGAGAGAAACCTCGATAGGACCCTTCTGGAATACTATACGAGAAGACTAGGACCCAAGAGGGGTCATATTGAGTACACTCAGCAGGCCAGAGCTAGACATCGTTGACGAAGTAGTTGACCAGGTTCGGATAAAGGACCTTACCCAGATGCATTGCGAGTTGATCGAGGATGGACGAGTATTGAGTATTCATCCGATGGTTGGGACGTATTCCCGAGGACCTGTTCGACCAGACATCTCCTACAGAATTATGGAGCTACAGAGTACCAACCTCTGTACAGACCGGCATAGGCAAGATCGGAAGAGACCTTGAGCAGGATTCCTTCCAGGACACAGCTGCAATGATGTTTGCACCCAGGATCAGATGGGTGATGTGCATTCAAGGAATCAGAGGCCGACGCCAGTGACATGCTGCGTTACGAGTAGTCGTGAGGATTGACCGAGAGATGACCAGAGAAGTGCCAGAACGGAATCGTCCCCGTTAGCACACCTGACAGGGCCGATGAGCCGATTGATTATGAGATTGGAAATCCACAGAGAATATAAGGACCCAGAGACAGAGGACGCCAGACTATGAGTAAGAGGTAAGTAGATATCTTGCGCTGCTAGCATTGAATGCACCGACACCTTCTTGACTTTGACGGAGGGACTACCGACGACGGTATTTATGATTTGTGATTTTGTGATTCGATTATCACGTATCCGTCATTTTGGATTTCGGTATTTTGGGCGTTCTGTTTGCATGATTTAGTTTTGATGACCGAGTTTCATGATATTTGTTTCATGCACCCACTGGGTATTTATATTTTGCGCATAGTTATTACATTTGAGATATTGATTGTGATTTCATGCCTATTTTATGCCAGTGATGTGATTTACGTTTCCAGCATAGTTTTCATGCACCTTTAGTGTTTTGATATACGATTTTGGTGCACGCCAGATGCACTAAATCGGAATTCTTCGTGCATGTCAAATGCACCTGATTTGGCTGTCAGGCACACACGTTGCCTATGACAGATACTTCGTGCACACCCGTTGCACCTAGATGTTGTTTTGTGCACCTGTATGGCATATATATGGATTTTGATTTCCGTGCGCACCAGACGCACAGGGTGGTGTTATGTGCATTTTTGGGATTGATTCCTTTTGGAGCAGTACATTTTTATGATATTTGATATTCGTTTTGTACTGGGCAGGACTAGTCAGAGGACAGTACCTGGATATATTTTGCATGCATTGATAGTTATCGAAGGGAATTCCAAAAAGCGAGCTATAGTCTAAGCACATATACCCACGTGTCCGATATGACACGAAACGTTTTAAAAAAAAACAGGGAAACCCTTCTAAATTGTTTTCAAAACGGCGGAACGTACATAGTAAACAAAAGATATATACATATATGGTTATTTTCTTTTGAAAAACGTCCGCCACTGTGCAGTGTTACGCGCATCGCACAGCGACTTAAAAGAGATTTGGCATGCATTTACATCAGCTATTCACATGTATAGATTGGATGTCTACATGTATAGTTCTGATCTATATCATATTGGTTTTGTATTGGATTGGACATTTGTGTCTTTACCATGACTCCGATGATTGCGGGATGCTTGACGGAGTTTTGCTTTTGAGTTATCAGCTCAGTACTCATGCGCATGCATTGCGCTATGATGTTTTATGTATTGATGATTTCGGAGCCCCGATGACTTGGAATTTGTATTGAACTATTTTAGTATTTGGGGGTTTAAATTTAAATTCGGGGACCGAATTTCTTTAAGGGGGGTATATTGTAACGTTTCAAAATAATAAAATATTATTTTTGGGAATTTTTATAAATTAATATTATTTTAATGAATATTTTAATATTCTGGTATAATTAAATACAAATAAATGGGGAAAAATTATGGAAAATTCTAAAATAGGGTATTTTATGGAATTATTCCATTTTAAGTTTTTATGATTAGTTATATGCTAATTTAGTGCTAATCGCGATTAAAAATCGCTAATCGGATTTTTGGCATTTTTGTGCAAAAATGAGCACATATTATTTTCCACACTTGTTACACTTGTTACATGTTTTGGGTACATGGTTGCTTAGGGTTCACCATTGTAGGAGAAGGAAAAGAAAAGATAAAGGTCTCATGATGAGAGAGAGAGAGACCAAGTCAACCCCCACTTTTTGAACCATACTCCCATCATTTCCTCACACCCATTTCTTTCTCCCCTCTCCTTGAGCTGCTGCTGCTGCTCCTCCCTCATCTCCCTCTCCTTCACTCCATAGATCCCTCTCATTTCCCTCACCAAAACCCCATTCCCACTTCACAAAAAGTGTTCCTGAGCTCACTAGCTACACATTGAACCTAGCAAGATTGGATTTGGAGGACCTTGAGCAACTCAAGAATTTTCTTGAGTTGCCAAAGGAGGTAAATTCTGGACCTATTAGAGTAGTATTTCATTTCTTGTGTATCAATTCTAGTTTCATGTCGATATGGTGTCGTTTGGTGGATTTGTGAAACATCAAGTTAGGGTGTAGGGTTTGATCTGAAACCAAAGTGAAATTGATGCTTGTTGTGACCTTAGAGCCCCTGGTGTGATGTTATTTTGGATCAAACTAGAGACTAGAACACAGAATACGGATTTTATGAGACGATGTCGGAGAAAAACTGTGAATCTGTGATCGTATTTGGGAATCTGCTATCACCCCGAGACCCCTAAAATAAAATTGAGTTGACAGTGACATGTGCAGGCATCAAGGAAGCTAACCCCAGAACCCTAGCCCCTACTTCCCTTTCCCGGCCGCAAATTTAACCCAATTGGCCCCAATTTGCTGCCCTACCAGCACCAAAATATCTCGTTTTTGTTTCAGAGCTCCTACATGTGTAGTTTAGACCCCTGGCATGTTTAGATTTGTCTAATTTGACCTAGGGTGAAATCTGGAGCCTATTTCCTTAGTTGCTGTTTTGGATTCGTGTTTCCGTATTCCGTATTTCTAATTCTGAATTTGCTTATGGTGTTTTACCTCGACTACTTGGCGTTTATACGACGATATCGAGGGTTGTTGATGATTTTGGAGGTGTGCCTATAGGTTCTAACCTATAGGTCGTATAGCGTATCGTTTTGGCTTTCGTGTGTCGTTTTAGCTTTGATTTGGTTTTGATACGCATTTGCGAGACGTTAATGTGTAGGTACCCCATGAAGACTTCGGGATGACAAGCAAACGCGTGGCGACGTCGACAGATAAAGACGCAAGGTGAGTAGATTATATCTACGGGGGAAGTCGGGTGGATGACGTATAGCACCCCCGCAGTCCGCAGTTGGTATACCTTATATATATATATATTATTTATGATAGTATAGTGTAGTGGATTATTTGAGATGTGATATCATGTGATAGGGTTAGAAGTAAACTAGAATATTTCCTAGTTGCGAACCCTAGGATAGGTTTACACCCACACGCACACACATGTTGATTCGCTATACTTATACTGTGATAATGATGGATAGTGAATGACTTTGGAGATGAGTCGATGATATTGGGTTTTGTGCCGCGAGATCGGTGATTTGATATGATTCGTATTTGGGATACGACATGTGATCTCTAGCGGGCCTTGGGACGTGTGTTTACACACACAGTCATATTGATGGTATCAGTTGTACTAGACTTAGATCATTACCCCAGATTATGTGATATAATGATGATGATACCAAATAATTGATGAGTTGATTTTGATATCGACCCGTACCCAGCTATTGGGATGCCGTACGACGATTTACCGTACGAGCTTTATATTGATGATAGATCCGCACTCATGACTCGAGGATGTCAGATGATATACTGTATCGTACGCGATACTATTGAGGCGGGATCACCGACTATATATATATATCGACTCAGATTTAGATGGTTTCCATACACCTCCTGATGGACTTGGCTTAGTAAATGTTAGACCAGACTCGAGTCATACCTATTTCAAAACTAACGATCGGGAGTATCTTCAGGACAAGTAAAGGGATAATACGGGTATTTTCAAAAGATATATCTATTCTTATAAACACAGCAACACTTATTTTACTAAAAACCGCGATTCGTCTTATTTCAAATGGCACCACTGCATGACATGTACATATTGGTGTAGATTCTTCACTACTGCATTGATTATTCGATTCCGCATCGCATTGCATGTGTTTATTTCTATATTGAAATCATGTTGTTAGGACACCAACACCATTATCGATGATGCATATGTTCCACGTAGACTTGCTTGCCGGCTCACAAATTTCATCATCGATAATTGCCATGTCACTACACAGTAGTATTATTGCATCAGGATATGACCTTGTATGTGCATACCATTATTTTATGTTGCATGATATACTGTTATGCTTACATTTCTTTTACATGTCGCATACCTCATGCTTTCTGATTATACGCATTGAGATATGTTGTTTCCATGATATTTCGGGATTTGGGAATCGTGGGTATTTCAAAGAGAATATGTAATTGTTTTAAAAACCCGGTTACCTTTGATATGATATTTCTGTGCGTCCACCATGTGTTTTCTCGGTGCTGAGAGCGACATGTGAAACCCGACTCGAGGAGGCGGATGTGGCCGATTGTGGGTACATGGTGGACCCGGTATGGTTCCCCGGGGCAAGAAATGTTTTTCGTGGAGTAGACGATGAGCCTAGCAGGGTAGTGAGTACCTACCGGTGATTGGTTGGACCTGGCGGTTATCCGGAGGATACCGACCAGAGTCGATAGATGGACATGGGTTGACCCGTGCTGCCGGGGCTGAGGGCCGATACCGCAGACGGAGCCCCATATGGACGAGGATTTACGTGCCGATGCTAGGCACAGGTTTCATGATGTTTCCATGATTTTGATTATATCCTCACATTTACATGCATGATGCATATTGTCATTTGGGTGACAGGTGGACGGGATCCACATTTATACAGCCTAGTATTACATTGATCATACTTCATTGTATATATAACAGGGTATGAGGGCGCTGTTATATATACCCTTACACCAATATTAGTGGAATGGGACGCTAATATATGTGTATTGATATTCATTTTTATACTTCATCTTATTTACTTCATGCAGACATACCTTATGTTTATGACATGTCATTACCTGAGGCACTGACACGAGTATTTGGCACTACCTACATGTTTAGATGTTACATTGCCACCTTATCATGCTTCAGGCTTATTCTTTAAGGTTTATATCTGATTGTATTTACCTAGGATTATGTCATGCATTCGGTTTCTGCTTGTAAATATTCTCTATTCACGAGTTGGTAACTCACCCCCGTTGTGCCACAGTTCCTGCAGGTTTTGCCGTACAGGTTCCATAGCGGCATTTCTGGCACATTACTTCTTTGCGGGTGAATTGCTTTTGGTAGGTGGGTTCCTTTGCATCAAGAACCACCATTGTACTTGTATTATTCCTTTGTATCTAGAATTCCATCAACCAAAACTTGTATATTGTTTCAGACTTAGAGATTAGTGATGTATTATTTCGACCTTAGAGTCGCGCATAGCCGTATTGCGGTTTTAATGCTTATTGAGTTTCTTTGGATTTGACCCTCGCCATTCGACGTTGTATATTATATTGTTTGTGTGGTTGTGACCGTCGATTGACGAAGAGCTAGCTCCCGCTTGGGGATGCCATTTTCATTGCATAAATATTGTTCTTGTTGTACCCCGTTCGGGGACAGTATTTACAAAAGAAACTCTGCCGAAATTTTTAGAAAAGACCATACATTTTTAAAATACATATTCGGCTTAGTTATTTAAAAACCTTGACTTTCAAACATGTTTTTCTTCACTTCTTTAAACTAGTTTTCTTTATTTACTCTTAAAATGGTTTTAGATTTCTGGGCTTTTGGCTTACTTGGATCAGATGGAGTCCTATAGACTTCATATGGTTCAAGGGCCAGTCACGTGCTCTTTCGGGTCGTGACAATTCCGTGCTCAAGTATTCTCCTCCTTTATCTCATCAAAGGACATAATACTTATACCCGTATTTTGGTTCTCTACTTCTAACTTACATTCTGTGAATATCTCAAAAGGTTCGGACTTGTGTTTCAACAGGAACATATGTCTGAATCTTGAGAGATCATCAGAGAATGTAATGAAGTACAATGAACTGGTCTTGGCATGTGTTGACAAGAGACTTTCATACATCAGCATGTATCAATTCCAAGAGTTCGCTAACTCTTTCTCTGTTTCCAATAAACAGAGCTGTGGTAATCTTATCTTTGTGACATGACCAGCAAGTTTCACAAGATGTAAATTTAATCAGATTTAAATATGCATCTAAATGTAACTTAGCTAGTCGGGTCGCATTGATATGACCTAGTCTACAATGCCTCAAGAAGGATTCGTTCATTTCTGAACTCTTCCTCTCGCTTGTGTTCTGTATACTAAGAATTGTAGTTTGATTTAGAACGTCAATACTTTTAGATAACGCGCCTGAACCGATCAACTCTTGGTATAGGAAATGTTCAAAACATTATCCAACAATACAAAATTATATCCTTTCTTTACTAATAAAGAGACTGGTATGATGTTGTATATCAGGTTCGGTATCTAATAACATTCGTTCAGAATCAATGTATTCTGGTAATACAGGGTGATAGTGACCAACAGACTTGGCTGCAACACTTGCACCGTTTTCTGTCTCATGAAACTCATCACCCGTTCTCAGTTCTCTATCTTTCTGTAGCCCTTGTAACAGATTACATATGCGGGATCCTGATCCGGTATCTCATACCCAGGACGTAAAGGATACTGAGAAACAGTTCTCTGTAATGAACACACCCGAAGAAGATGCATCAGCATGCACTTTCTTCGTTTGGGCGGTACGGGAAATCTGGTATTCCCTAATTTCCTGCTCTGTCTTATAACAATTATAAGTTGGAGCGGGACCAACGTTCCCCAGCTCAGTATAACAAGCGGGTTCGGTCAATACATCCGTATTATTATCTTGATTAAGGCGTGATATGGTCGCTACCTGGAGAGAGAGAGAGAAGAAAACACTCAGCGTATGCTCTTGCAAGATTAGATTGGTTATCTAATATATCTAATCAGGATGTCTCCCACTGTTTTAATCAAATCTTCCTTCAAACCCTAAAAGGAAAGACTAGCCGGGATTAATTACACGCTACAAGTTCGCCAATTTTTCAGCCAGGCCAGTGTCGGTACTTTGAGGGAGGTTCCCCGTGCTTTCGCACGGATCTAATTAAAGTAAACCTCATTTTCCTAGAGGCGTAACCCCATTAACACCTTTCTAGACACCTACTTGATCGGCTAATTGTAATGTGTAAAACTCTTTCAGGAGTAACTCTTACTCGCAGTGGGTATAGGGATCCAACTATCTCATAGAAGGTATGCAATCTCATTGCAAATTTCAACATTTGAAATTCCTAATAATATTTTACCCCAAGCCTCCTATGACCTTGACAAAGGCCAAAAACCATAGGCTGCTAGTCAAGTTCAACCCGTCATTTCTTGATTGAAGTAAACCCACCCGCACGGCCCTTGACAAAGGCCAACAAGGTCGCACGACTACCCTGATCCAATCTGCATCATATGCATAAGCAGATAAGTACTATTCAGTTACCACACACCACGCCTTGATAAAGGCCAACAAACGCAGCACGAATACTAAACAGTCCTTATCTGAAATGACGGAGGGCTACGACAGGTTTTTAAGAAAACCCTTTGCGTAATGAACTTGATATCGTTGTAGAATCGAGTGATTTTAAATGGAGTGTTTTTTAGGCTTTTCTAGTTTTGCTAAAGGGGTCACTCCCGGTGAAGGGATCGTCAGCCTTTTACTCATCGAATAAGGTGCAAGGTATATCATATATACCACTATGCAAAGCAAAAACTATAGAAACAATCAAAAGACAAACCGAGTTTGTAGCGTCTGCTAGTTTCACTAAAGAGGTCACTCCCGGTGAAGGGATCTCGGCTCTTTCCTTATCGAATAAGGTGCTGGATGTTCTACAAGGAACACCGCTATGCAAAGTAAGAACTAGAGCTACCAGTTTTTAAACAAGTTTCTACAACATCTTAGGTTTGATAGTGTATATGCCCCAGAGGCCATTACTGTATCATAGTAGTTTGTATATTACTTAATGGAAGCTTGGGATATTCACCTTGTATAGACAATCTTGCTCAATATAGTAGTATGCTACTTGGTTTGTTTCTACTTTAATGTGTACATGTGTTTATTTTAGTATATCACCTATACACATTAGTCGAGCCTTTAGGATTTTTGCTTGATTACCAGCGTTGTGATGGCAGTCACACTAGTGGGGGCTGGGTAATCTATAAGCACATCCTTATGCAGGTCCCTAGTCGCAGGACTATCGAGACAGAGCATCGATACTCCGGAGTAGACTAGCGTATGCGCTTCTCATCCCAGTGTGGGAGACGGTCTGTCCCACAGCCGTCAGTACGTCGTACTTGAGATAGTATGCGGGTGCCCGTTAGGTTACGAGTACACTGGACAGGACTCGTCGGGAACTGTTGGTTGGTACAATACCAATCGTCAGTTATCAGTTCCCAGGTGACATGAGTACAGATTAGTCCGCTGACTTGACACAGTCACTTCGCCTTGAGTGTGTTCCCACTGTACTTTGATTACTACCCTACCACGGCTTAAAGGAGTCGTGCAAACAGGTAGTTTTTGGGTGCAGTCCCGAAGCACTTGGAGGCAGTGACGGTTAAACAGGATTTGTCTCTCCCGGTATTGGGGGTTGACATCGCGCTATGTCTAGGAGAGCCATTACACGAGTAGTCCCTGGCCAAGGCAAGCGAGATATACTGGTTGGTTTCCAGTGCTATCTCAGGGTGTTCTGGGCTTCGCTCCGACACAAATTGTACCGCTATTAGGGGACTGACGTTTACCGCCCTCTAGGCCCGCCATGCGATGTATCAGACGAACAGACCAGACTGTATTAGAGATTGTCACATTCAGGCTCAGTAGGAGTTCAGATGGGTTTCACTTCGTCCGTCTTCTTGTCGGCATCTACCTGGGGACCGTTACGCACGGCTAGTGCCGCTTGCGATCTGTGGTTAAAACCACTGCCAGCGTAGTGTCGAGTCTTTAGAGTCCCACACAGAAAGCTATTCGGCTTTAGGCAAAAGAGTAGAGGTCGCATGGTTTTGCGACAGGGTTCGGTCACATCCGTGCACTTGTGCACGTTTAGTGTCCGGACAGTTAACACTAGCGGGCTTTGGTTTAAGCCAGATCCTAGTGTACGCTTTGGGATTAATTTTATCTCGTTAGTATTCGTGTTCCTCGGAACGCGGATGCGGGTGTGTATGCACAGTTGACAGAGAGACAGAGGCAGAGGATTCTCATTGGGGTTATTGACTGTTGACTGTTCACTGTTGACCATTGACTTTTGCTAAACCCTAATGAGAATAAGAAATATGATTAATGATAATATTAATTAAGTATTATTGTGTCATGGTTGAGATGAGGGGTTGACTTTGTTGACTTGTTGACTTTGTTGACCGGTTGACTAGGTTGGACTAGTTGACCATCATCATTGCAATGGCTATCATTTCATGGCAAAGACTTTTGCTTGCTTGTTATGCTTTGCAATATGAGTGAATGAAATGATAATGCCACTTGATATGATATGAACCATCACATAATACTTAATTATTATTATTATTATTATTATTCTTTTTGGATTATGGGAGAGAGGTTGAGAAAAGTCTTGCTCATTCTCTCATTTCATTTCTCTTTCTTGCTTGAGCTCTCCCTCTTGCTCTTCCTCTTGCTCTCTCTCTAGCTCAAGGCATCACCCTATCATGAGTTGAGAAACATTGCCTTATAGATAAAAGAAAACCTAAATCACTTCTCTACTCATCCTAGTTCACAAGGTTTAGCAAACCAAGTGTTCTAGTTTCTTCAAGTTCGAAGAAGAAGCCAAAGGTAGAAGCTTTCAGGTGGATCCATCTTCGGCGCAAGGAGACGACAAGGTGAGGCCGATCCGTACACCGAAAAGAGTTGAAGACGAAGGAGTTCAAGAAAGGTATAGCCCCCTAACCGAGTAGGTAAAACTCTTGTTAGGTTGTTAGGTAGTTGTTTAACAAAGATCCGTATTTGTAGTCCATGTTACCACCCTAGCAAAAATCGTTTTACACCAATTCCGCAACCCCGTAAGTACCGGGGAAGGGTAGCATGGACTTACAGTGGTAACAGAGCCTAGTTAAACACTATCTAACATGTTAGCAAAGTAACTAGAAATTCGATCGGAGAAAAAGTCGTGAAATACACGCGGAAATCAAACTTTCTGTCGATTTTTAAAGTGCTGTAAAAATTATTTGACATATACCAAAAATCGACTCAGGGTTTTCATAGTATACTGCAGAAAAATGATCCACAGTGCCGGCCAACTCTCCGCGGTTCCGCGGCAAGAACAGCTTCTTGCCGCGGATCCGCGGCCGAGTTGACTCGGCCGTGGATCGGTTTCACTGCAGTATACTCTATGGGGTATTTTGGGATTTTTGGAGAATGTTTTTTCAGCCCAAATTTTCCAGAAAGAAAAATTTGTTTTTGGGGCTTAAAAAACCGTATTTTGATCGTGTTTCTAAAGACTAAAGCTAACGGGTTTATATCTGTGATGTGATATATGTATTGAACGTCTGTTAATCGCTATATGTCGATTAGTGGGGGTTATACATATCTGTGATCTGTAATGTTGATGGTATGTGTATATGAATTCATTGGATTATCGCGGATGAATAGTCGGGGGATTGTGAGATGAGAGTTTTCTTTTATCTTTCAATTCATGTAATATGTAAATTGATGTAATATTATTTTTGGCCGCACAACCGGGTCGGGGTTGTAGCCGTCATTGTATAATTTCTTTTTACTGTTTTTGCTCCTAGGATAGACCCAAGGTAGGGTGAACAAACTACCGGGTATCTCGAAGTGCCGAGTGGCCTACTTACGTCGTTGAGGGAGGTTGCTCCGCTTCGGATATTTGGCGGGTAGTTTGCCGCACCCGTAGGGGTCTAGGGTGGGGTATTGGCTATTCATCGCGACCGTGTAATCCGCTTTTCGTTATAGGCTCGTACGAATTGCGGATTCCTAGTATATCCAATGTATTCATCGGTGATCTGAAGTGACTATCATTGCAATATATCTATGTATGATATTATTTAGGCGTTGCTTATGTTTTGCATCCGCGCTAGTCCAGCCCCCGCTCTGTCGTTAGTTAAGTAACCTAACGGTTAATGACGGGGCCCCGTGGCGAATGCGGATGGCATAAGCGTACGTCATATTTTGGTTGTTTTCTGCAATGGTAGGATTAAATGATGGGACGCATTGGAATTAATGCAAGAAAAATAAACCAAGTAAAAGTCGTTGGAACACTTTCAAAACCACTCGGTTTCTTTTCAAAATAACTTTTAAACGCGGAGTTTAAGCCACTCCTTTTAAAAGCTATCTCGTTCCTTCGATTATATCAAGTTCACTACGTTCACGGTTTCGCCAAAACCATTCGTAGCCCTCTGTCGTTTCACATGGATGGTCAATAGTATTCATGCTATGTTTGTTGGCCAAAGTCAAGGCATAGTGATTGGTAGCTATTGGGTATTCATGTGCAGCATAGATAGATGTGTTGGTTTGGGGCAGTCGTTCTACCATTTTGGCCAAAGTCAAGGGTATGTGCGGGTGGGCTCAAATTAACCTGGAGAATGACGGGTAGAACTTGACATGTGACTTATGATATTTTGGCCAAAGTCAAGGTCATAAGAGCATGGGGGAAAAATCCACATCGGGAGTTTCAAAAGAACTGAAACTTGCTAGCGCTTCATACCATTTGGAGTGTGATGATTCTGGTAGGATTCCTTCAGTTTTGTCACGCAATGATATTTGGATCCCGATCCTACTGTGAGTATATGCTACTCCTCGGGAAATTTCTCACTTAACGATCAATGCTATAAATCAAGTAGTTGTCTAGAAAGGTGTTAGCGGGGCTACGCCCCTAGGGAAAAGAGGTTATTTAATAAAGGAACTTCGCGAAAGCGTTGGAAAACCTCCCTCGAAGTACCGACACCAGCCTGGCCGAACGGTTAAGCAAGTATTGTACGGTGAGATTGATCCTGACTAATTCTTCCTTTTTGGTTTGAGGAGGGATTCGAGAGACAGTGGGAGCCATCCTGTTTAGACAAATTAAAAACCACTCTAAACTTGCAAGAGCATCATGCTAAAGTGTTTCTTCTCTCTCTCCTAATTGCAGCGACCAAACATCATGACCGGACTTAAGTTATTACTAGATAAAAACATAATGACAGGGCCAAACAACAAAAATTGGCTCAGAAATGTCAAAATGGCAATCACTTATGACAAGTTGGGGTATCTCCTTACCACCAAAGCTCCCCCTGTCTCAGGTCCCACCTCCAGCGTCGCGGATAAGGAAATCCGTAAGACTTGGCTGATCGATTGCGCGAAGGCCAAGTGCCTCGTGCTTGCGTCTATGGACAACGAACATCAGAGGACGCACGAGAATATGGACCTCGAATCCATATTTCTCCATACAAAAGAACTGTATGGAGAGCAATCTCGTATCGCAAGATACGAAGTGTCGAAGAAGTTATTTTCGGCAAGGTTGGCCATCGGATCATCGATAGCGGAACACGTGCTTAAGATGATTGGCTTCATAGAGGAGCTCGCGGACCTTAGGACCATGTTAGAGAACGAGCTCTATACGCACTTGATTCTCCAGTACCTTCCTTCCACTTACGCCCAGTTTATCCTGAACTTCAGCTTACAAGAAAAGGAAGTTGAACTTTCAGAACTCCTCAACATGCTGAGGAGTGCAGAGGGCACCCTACAGAAAGGTAGGAAAACATCCACTTTGTTTGTAGGAGGATCTTCATCTTCTAGGTCTAAGTCGAAAGCCAAGGGAAAGAAGAAGAAAACCCCCGCCAAACCAAGGGGCGGTGTTAGTAAGGTGGATACGAAGGGAAAGGCAAAAGCAACAAAGAAAGCGGGGAAGCTTGTGGATAGGGAAGAATGCTTTTACTGTCACAAGAGTGGACACTGGAAGAAAGATTGCAGGGCTTGGAAAGCCAGAACACAGGATCTGAAGCAAGTTGCGGCTTCAGCTTCAGGTGTGTATGTTATTGAAAACTGTCTATCAATAAACTCTATTTCCTGGGTATTGGATACCGGATCAGGATCTCATATCTTTAATTCTTTGTAGGCGTTGAGAAACCGTAGGGTTTTGAAGGCAGGTGACATGACCCTCAAAGTTGCAAACGGAGCTAGCATTGATGCTAAGGCCGTGGGGGACTATCACCTGGGAATGTCAGATGGACATGTTTTGGTTTTACATAATTGCCTTTTTGTACCCAACAGAACTTGTAATATCATTTCTGTATCTTTGATTTCTAAAGTAGGTTATGAATTTGCGTTTGTAAGTAATGTTGTAAACATTCACCTTAATCAAGTTCTGATTGGGTCATGTACATTAAGCAATGGTATATACGTATTAAACCAACCACAGATTTTCAATGTCCAGAATACACACAAAAGAAAGTCTCCGGAAATAAATCAGACTTTCTTATGGAATTGTAGACTGGGTCACATCAATGAGAGAAGGTTGACGAAGTTACATACAGAAGGATATTTGGATCCGTTCGAATGTCAATCGTATGCCACTTGTCAATCCAGTTTCAAAGGAAAGATGACAAAGACTCCATTCACTGGACACGGAGCAAGAGCGAGCGAGCTCTTGGGACTCGTATACAGCGACGTGTGCGGTCCAATGTTCACACATGCGCGAAGCGGTTATTCTTACTTCATTACTTTTACGGATGACTTTTCAAGGTACGGTTATGTCTTTTTAATGAAACATAAATCCGAAGCCTTTGGAAAATTCCAAGAATATAAGAATGATGTAGAAAAACAAACCGGCAAAAGTATCAAGACACTAAGATCGGATCGAGGTGGTGAATACTTGAGTGCCGAGTTCCTGGATTACTTAAAAGAGAATGGAATTCTCTCTCAGCTTACTCCTCCATACACTCCGCAACATAACGGTGTATCGGAGAGACGGAACCGAACCCTATTGGATATGGTACGGTCCATGATGAGTAACGCTGAGTTACCGCGATCATTCTTGGGATATGCACTAGAATCAGCTGCATACCTTTTGAACCGAGTTCCAACTTAGACTGTGCCTACTACACCATATCAGATGTGGTGTGGGAAGAGACCCTATCTTAATCACATTAAGACATGGGGAAGTCCAGCTTTTGTCAAAAAGCAGCATGCGGACAAGCTCGAGGCACGCTCAGTACAGTGCAAGTTTGTGGGATATCTAAAGAACTCCAAGGGATATTTCTTCTATTGCGAGGAGGAACAAAAGGTTTTTGTTTCTCGGCATGCCCACTTCTTGGAAACTGAGTTTTTGGAGAATCAGATAAGTGGGAGCGCAATAGAACTGGAAGAAATTCCAGAACAACGAGCTATTACTGAAAGCTTAGTAGAACCAGAGGGTTCGAAAGATCGGGACATTCCAGCGCCGCTCCGTAGGAGTAGTAGGCAGTCTCATCCGCTCGAGAGATACTACGGTTTTCTCATAGACAGGGATAGAGAGGATTGCATCATTGATTATGATGAGCCGACTAGCTTCCAGCAGGCCATTCAGAGCGTTGACTCGGTAAAATGGCTGGATGAAATGGAGTCCATGTACACAAACAAAGTATGGACGTTGGACGTTGCTCCAGATGGGGTAAAACCCGTAGGATGCAAGTGGATCTTCAAAAGGAAGATTGGTGTAGATGGACAGGTTGAGACCTATAAAGCTAGACTGGTTGCAAAGGGTTTTCGTCAAAGACCTGGTTTGGACTATGATGAGACCTTTTCTCCAGTAGCTATGCTGAAATCCATTCGGATCCTTCTTGCCATTGCTGCCTTCCATGATTATGTGATTTGGCAAATGGACGTAAAAACCGCTTTTCTAAATGGAAATTTAGAGGAGTGTGTTTATATGGACCAGCCAGAGGGTTTCATTCAGAGTGGGAGCAGCGGAAAGGTGTGCAAGTTGCTTAAGTCCATCTACGGACTAAAGCAGGCATCGCGGAGTTGGAAAATCTGTTTTGATGAGACGGTCAAAGAATTTGGATTTATCAAAAATCCAGATGAACCATGCATCTATAGTAGATTTGTAGCGAGAACTGTAGTATTCCTCGTTTTATACGTGGATGACATTGTCTTAATAGGAAATGACATTCCTATGCTACAATCTGTCAAGGGGTTCTTGTCACATAGGTTCTCCATGAAAGACCTGGGTGATGCCTCATACATTCTGGGGATCCGAATCTATCGTAACAGATCCAAGAGGATATTAGGACTCTCACAGTCCCGGTACATCGACGCCATAATGAAAAGATTCAGTATGGAAGATTCCAAGCGCGGTAATTTACCGGCTGGTCACGGGATCACCCTCTCCAAAGAGATGTCTCTCAAGACTGATTTGGAAAGGGAACGCATGTCTTTTATACCCTACGCTTCTGCGGTAGGCTCTATAATGTATGCGATGTTGTGTACCAGACCAGATGTGGCTTATGCACTGAGTGTGGTAAGCCGGTATCAGTCAAACCCTGGGGAGAAACACTGGATAGCAGTAAAGAACATTCTCAAGTACCTGAGAAGGACTAAGGAGATGTTCTTGGTGTATGGCGGAAAAGACCTCCAGATCGAGGCTTTTGCTGACTCCAGCTTCCAGAGTGATAAGGATGATTCCAAGTCCATGTCAGGTTATGTCTTTACCCTCTATGGAGGGGCGGTGTGTTGGAAGAGTTCCAAACAGGAAACCGTTGCTGACTTGACGATGGAAGCGGAATATATCGCTGCTGCAGATGCCGCAAAAGAAGCCGTCTGGATAAGGAAGTTCTTAACTGAACTTCAGGTGGTTCCATCCATTGTTGATCCAATACCGTTGTATTGCGACAACAACGGGGCTATAGCTTTAGCGAAGAAACCCAGGTCCCATCAGAAGTCCAGACACATCTTGAGGCGGTATCACCTGATCAGGGAGATTGTGGGTCGCCACGAGATCAAGGTTCGGAGAGTTTCTACGGAAGATAACACTGCTGATCCACTCACAAAGGCCTTACCCCAGACTCAGTTCGAGCGGCTGATCGAGATGATAGGTCTTCGATACGCCAATATATGGCCTTAGTGCAAGTGGGAGATTGTTAGTGTATATGTCCTAGAGGCCATTACAGTATCATACTAGTTTGTATATTACTTAATGGAAGCTTGGGATATTCACCTTGTATAGACAATCTTGCTCAATATAGTAGTATGCTACTTGGTTTGTTTCTACTTTAATGTGTACATGTGTTTATTTTAGTATATCACCTATACACATAAGTGGAGCCCTTATGATCTTTGCATGATTACCAGCGTTGTGATGGCAGTCACACTAGTGGGGGCTGGGTAATCTATAAGCACATCCTTATGCAGGTCCCTAGTCGCAGGACTATCGAGACAGGGCATCGATACTCCGGAGTAGACTAGCGTATGCGATTCTCATCCCAGTGTTGGAGATGGTCTGTCCCACAGCCGTTAGTACGTCGTACTTGAGATAGTATGCGGGTGCTCGTTAGGTTACGAGTACACTGGACAGGACTCGTCGGGAACCGTTGGTTGGTACTATACCTATCGTCAGTTATCAGTTCCTAGGTCACATGAGTACAGCTTAGTCCGCTGACTTGACACTGTCACTTCGCCTTGAGTGTGTTCCCACTGTACTTTGATTACTACCTTACCACGGCTCAAAGGAGTCGTGCAAACAGGTAGTTTTTGGGTGCAGTCCCGAAGCACTTGGAGGCAGTGACGGTTAGACAGGATTCGTCTCTCCCGGTATTTGGGGTTGACATCGCGCTGTGTCTAGGAGAGCCATTACACGAGTAGTCCCTGGCCAGGGCAAGCGAGATATACTGGTAGGTTTCCAGTGCTATCTCAGGGTGTTCTGGGCTTCGCTCCGACACGACTTGTACCGCTATTAGGAGACTGATGTTTACCGCCCCCTAGGCCCGCCATGAGATGTATCAGACGAACAGACCGGACTGTATCAGAGATTGTCACATTCTGGCTCAGTAGGAGTTCAGATGGGTTTCACCTCGTCCGTTTTCTTTTCGGCATCTACCTGGGGACCGTTACGCATAGCTAGTGCCGCTTGCGGTCTGTGGTTAAACCCACTGCCAGCGTAGTGTCGAGTCTTTAGAGTCCCACACAGAAAGCTATTCTCCTTTAGACAAAAGAGTAGAGGTCGCATGGTTTTGCGACAGGGTTCGGTCACATCCGTGCATTTGTGCACGCTTAGTGTCCGGACAGTTAACACTAGCGGGCTTTGATTTAAGCCAGATCCTAGTGTACGCTTTGGGATTAATTTTATCCCGTTAGTATTCGTGTTCCTCGGAACGCGGATGCGGGTGTGTATGCACAGTTGACAGAGAGACAGAGGCAGAGGATTCTCATTGGGGTTATTGACTGTTGACTGTTCACTGTTGACCATTGACTTTTGCTAAACCCTAATGAGAATAAGAAATATGATTAATGATAATATTAATTAAGTATTATTGTGTCATGGTTGAGATGAGGGGTTGACTTTGTTGACCGGTTCACTAGGTTGGACTAGTTGACAATCATCATTGCAATGGCTATCATTTCATGGCAAAGACTTTTGCTTGCTTGTTATGCTTTGCAATATGAGTGCATGAAATGATAATGCCACTTGATATGATATGAACCATCACATAATACTCAATTATTATTATTATTATTATTATTATTATTATTCTTTTTGGATTATGGGAGAGAGGTTGAGAAAAGTCTTGCTCATTCTCTCTTTTCATTTCTCTCTCTTGCTTGAGCTCTCCCTCTTGCTCTTCCTCTTGCTCTCTCTCTAGCTCAAGGCAACACCCTCTCATGAGTTGAGAATCATTGCCTTAGAGATAAAAGAAAACCCAAATCACTTCTCTACTCATCCTAGTTCACAAGGTTTAGAAAACCAAGTGTTCTAGTTTCTTCAAGTTCGAAGAAGAAGCCAAAGGTAGAAGCTTTCAGGTGGATCCATCTTCGGTGCAAGGAGACGACGAGGTAAGGCCGATCCGTACACCGGAAAGAGTTGAAGACGAAGGAGTTCAAAAAAGGTATAGCCCCCTAACCGAGTAGGTAAAACTCTAGTTAGGTTGTTAGGTAGTTGTTTAACAAAGATCCGTATTTGTAGTCCATGTTACCACCCTAGCAAAAATCGTTTTACACCAATTCCGCAACTTCGTAAGTACCGGGGAAGGGTAGCATGGACATACAAGGTTTCTTTTAGTTTCATTAATCTCATTAATGAAGTCCCATTTTTAATTATGCTTCACAAGCATCACATTTGAAACGAAATCTGCAATATAATATATATCTCATATATATAATATAAACATTCGTCTCAGGCAGTAATATGATCTCATCACAGAACATTGCAGCAGAAGAACATATATGAAATATTGGATATACTAGGACGTCCGTGTTTTAGTACGAGCCTGTATAAAACACGAATTCCATGGTCGTGATGAATATCCAAACCCACATCCCTAGACCCCTACGAGAGCGGCAAGCAACACTGCCAATTCTAAGGTTAGGAGACCCGGTCTCGACTCCTCGAGATGGTCTCCCACTGGACCCCAGAACCCGGTTACTTGTGCTCCCCGCCTTGGGTCTACCTAATGCGGAAAAGTAAATAATATACAATGGTGACATCATCCTCAGCCCGGAAGTGCCCCAATAAAAGAATATTACATACAAATGAATTTTACATGAATGAAAAAGAAAAACTCTCATCTCACATAAAACCCCCGGCTATTCAGAACACGACGATCCAATATAACATATCACAACAACACATAATATCTCATATCATCAATGTAAGCAAGTATGCGTATCCCGATTGTCGTTGATGTATAGCAACGAAGCCGGCGATATACCACATATTACGCTTACGGTCACAAAAAAGAAAGTGTAAAAATACAACAGTTGGAATCCGCAACCTCCTTAGACATCGCATGCCTAACCAAATGAATTCCTTAGACATCGCATGCCTAACCAAATGAATTCCTTAGACATCGCATGCCTAACAATTATAAACCCCGCATTTTAGTCTCATTATCGAAAACTCATTTCAATATCAAGTCGGGCAATTCAAAAAGATTCCCGACATTCTGATCGAATGCTCGTCGCAAACTTTAGTAGACGGCCGCACCCCCGGATGCCGTCGACGAAGTGCACTAAGGCGGAACACCGCTGCCGCGAGCACCCGAACGGATGTTTTTGGCGACGGGGTTCTCCTACATTCACTTGGTCGGGGCTATGAGGCGTGGCTGTCTGCTAAGTTTACCCGGCGAGTATCCGCGTACGCTACGTGATTGTGACGGACTTTTGATCACATCAAAATTCCGTAGCAACCGATCATCTGAGACTGAACTGCTAGATTTATAACATTCAAATTAGTTATCTCATAACTACCTGTGGATTCCAAATATTGTATCACATTCCAGATAAATAGACAATGTTAAACTTTCCGATCGAATAATCAAACACCCAAGATTTCCCCAATATATCTCAACACTTGAAATCAGTTTAAAAATATCCATCACATGCCACAGTACCAGTGGTCCAGACGTAGAAGGGTCAAGCCAACGCCTCACATGTGGCACGCCGTACTGCCATAAACCCTAAGGTTCAGAGACAGTTCAAGACGGTCACATAATCGAGTTAAGGTTTGTTGTCTTCTAGAGGGTCCACCGTGTTACTTGCACGACTTAGAACGTTCTTAAACTCGAGAAAAAATCCTACTTTTGAAAAAATTTCCGACTGGGGAAAAAGTGAGTTATTGATATCCGGTCGAACTTTTTAACAGTTTCTAAAAATTACCCGGACAAACTAAACAAAGTTAAATTATCCGATCGAATCAACGAGTCCCCAATACAACCCTAGAAAACTCAACACTTGAGTGGAATTAAAAAATTTCCAGAAAAAATTTCCAAGAAAGGACCTAAGAATAAATATATGAAATTCCAGGGACTAATTCACAATTTTGGCCGCGGAACCGCCGCCAAACCCTTGGTTTGGCCGCGGTTCCGCGGTTATATGAGCGAATTAGTGGGCCTTACTTCATAGTAATTCTTAGTTTTTCCTTCTTGTTTTTATGAGTATTTTTAATTCATAAACAATCACATTTTTGGAAAATGTCCAGAGAAGGGTTCGTGTCGGGGTTTTCGGGTTCGATCGGACTTTAAACTTCGCTCAGACTTCGCCTAAAGCTCTATCTTGGCTCTGATACCACTGTAGGGTTGCTAGGCACGTGCACAAGGGTCTACGAGGCATCAACCATGCCCGATTAAAAAATTAGCCGTGCCGAACAACCCAAAGCCGGATCTTTAAACTAGGGTTTAGGCGAAAACTAACATGTTAAACAGTTTAACACTAAGTGAAAGGGATTGCAACCTTTGTAGATCCGGTCCTTCACTTCATTAGCTCCGTGTAGATGTCCCCATCGCTGCGATCGTGAACTCCGGACTCTAGAGAAGCTTCACAAGAAGAACGAACGTGCTTGCTTCGATGACTTCGAGGCCGAAGATGATCTACGTCGGGGAGACACTAACTCAAGCTATTCCTTCACTAGGTCATGAAATTTGTGAAGAGAACACACTCTACTACATGGCAAATGGTAGAGGATGAAGAAGTAGGAAGTGGGCTCACTTTAGAATTGATTTTCTCACACTTTTTCTCATGGCACCATTGCAGCTAGTAAGCTTTTCATGGAGCTTGATGAAGAAGAAGACGAAGAAGAAAGAATAATATCATCATATGAATTATTATCCTCTCAATAATGTAACCATGGGTGAGTTAAGCTATCATGCTTAACTCATGTAGAGAATTAACAAAAGCATGAGGTTAAGGGTTGGGTTAACTAAATATCCTTAAGAATGACAAAAGTGTTGACTTTGTCAATGTTTCCACAAGCTTCATGAAAGCTTGAGAACTTTGACAAAGTCTTTCTCTTTTGTTATTCTTAAGATATAAACAAAACCCTAATCTTTACCCTAATCTTGGTATAATTCTCATACACCCATCTTTGATGTATCATCAAGCATGACACAATCATATGTACACAAATATATATCACATATACACTTATGCACAATTAAGTGAGAAAATAAATCTTAAGTGAGCTATTACTAGTTAATGTAATGTAATATATCAAATATATAATTATACATTAAATTATTAAATCAACTCTTGATTTAATAACCCGGCTATAACCGACTAATATTTTGTGTAACAACTTATCGAATCAACACTTGATCCGATAACCCGGTTATATCGCATACAACCGATCAATGTTACAAATCGCGAGAATAGAATACGATATCTCATATCGTATCAATCTCGGTCCCGCACATATCACATATGTGCTCCTACTCCGTTTCGGTTGAGACAGGAAACCCCTGTGTAGGACTCTAAAGACTCGTCAATATGCCGACAGTAGGTGATGATCATATCAAACACCCACAAGCCGCAAGCGGTATGCTAAACGTAACGGCCACCCGGGTATTGAGCGATCAGAAGATCAACAAGCAAGCCTATACATTCTCCTGTGAATCCAATCAGTAACACGCCCGTACAGACCGGTCTCGTCGTCTGATATGTCGCATATCTCGCCTAGGGGTGGTAAACGTCAGACCCCAGTAGCTTGATAAGTCGTGTCGATATGAGGTCTATAACAGTTCGAGAAACTACTAATAACACTTACCAGTAAATCTCAGCAACCCTGGGCAGGGATTTCCGGTTATAGCCAATCGAACACAGCACAACATCAACTCCCTATACCGGGAGAGACGAATCCCCTCCTATCCCTCATTGCTTCCATGTGATTCGGGACTGTACCCAAATGCCACCTTTTTGCACGCCCTCTTGGACGTGGTATGATGGAAATCAAAGCACAGTGGGAATCACACAAGACTCTATGACGATCTCGGGTCAACAGACTACTCTGTACCAGTGTCACCGGAGAACTGCCATCTGACATGAAGTATAATACCATCTGGGAGTTCACGGCGAGTCCGTCCAGTGTACCCAGTCTCCACTGAGCACCCGTACACCATCCTTGATGTCAAACACCGATGGATATGGGATCATCCATCGCCCATCATATGGGTCAAGATGCGTATACGCTAGTCTACTCTGCTGTATCGATGCCCTGTCTCGATACACCCTCGACTAGGAACAGTTATAGGATGTGCTCATCGACTACCGTAGCCCCACTAGTATGATCTCATCATAGTCCCAGTAGTCGAGTACATATCCTAAGGGCTTTATCAACATGTAACATAGAGACAATCAGAGTACATGTTTAGATAAAGTACAACCAGATAGCATACTATCATGTCGAGCAAGAAAGTCCTCCCTATATATGTCCAAGCATCCATTACAATATACATCGTATGTACAGTAATGGCCTCTAGGGCATACATATAACTAACACCTTGTTCATAAATGAACTCCAAATCCAAACTTCTTAGACTGTATTGTCAAATGAACTTAATCAGTATCCTGCGTCATGCCTCCCTCAATGTCCGCTTGGATCACCTGTCTAAAACACTGCCCCTCGTCGGAGGGAAAACTACAACTCTGATAGTCACTCTGTCATTCAGGTCACCTTGGAAGCCTGGAATGATAACTGTCTCCTAAAAGAGGCGGTTGTTATCATATCCCTAGAACATCCACTCATGTTCTAGAACTACATCCGAACGTTTCTCCAGGATAGGATTATTATCAACTTAATGCAGCTCGTGCTAAAACAACATCTTGTGTGGTACTTGACATCTCATGATCAACTCAATTGCCTAAGAAAATGATCTTCCGATCATGCACATCCCTCTCCCCTTTAGTCTGTAAGACACCTTTAGAGAGGGTGACTCTATCACCTGCAGGTACACTACCGTTCCAGGAGTCGTCCATTCTAAAACACCTTTAGAACACTATCTAAGTACCCAGATTGGGAAACTACCCAAATCTAGATCTAAAACCATAGATCTAGTATCCAGAATGTTTGATATAATATCCAAGCTTTATGTGGAGAAACCACTGTGTGACAACCAAACTATAACCGATCGTAGTATAAGAATTTCACTTCCTTCTCTGTGTATGTCATCCAAATACCAGGACATCACACCCTACTACCTTCTTAACAGATCCATCCCCTATTCTGATGAAGTCAAACCTATGACTGTCACATCAAAAATAGATGATCTATCTCCGCTATATCTGCTTTAGTCTATAAATAGACATAAGCTACTTGTCTACTATGCTCCCGCTGCTCCCACTGACTACGACAACCCTCTTGCAGAGTTATATACATGTACACTTCTAAAACTCGTTTAGAATGATGCCATACTCATCCTCCTGCCGTGTCTCACAGTCTGGAACAACAGCAATGGCAAGTCTGGGTAAACAAGAACCTCCCTGTCACCGTCCTTGAGGCTACCGGAGTACCTCTCGGGTGCCTGAGGTTACCCACCATATCTGCGGAGTGGCTAATCGAATGTCAAACCAGATTGAATCTTCAGGTTCTTATCAAATTTTCAGTAATCGTTTGCGGTTCTGGAATCACTTCCAGTTCTACTATTCTCCCACAACTGTTTTCTGAAAAAAATCCATTTTTATTAAAACTGTGTCGAGTCAAGAACAATATCACTATTGATCTTCCAGATGGTAGAAAGTCAACCCTCGTCATAGCCCGGGTCAACCCACAAACAGCCATTAAGGAAACGTGCCTTGAGTTACCCAGAGTCTGATTTTAAGCATAAGCCGGACAACTCCCCGTACCTTAACATCGTTAAGATATGAACCGTTCTATATCCAATATAGAAACAGATGCACTAATTTAATTGGAACCAGATTCAAATCATGCAGCTGTCTCCAGTGCATGTCAACTAAATGGAGAGAGGACGATCAGCATTACTCAACTTAGGAATACATCCAGATATGAGTAACCTGAAAGAGGAGCAAGTTCTCATAATCATTATTATCAACTGAATACCATACACACGTATCTATATCTTTGATCACCTTGAAGAATCCTGATACTTGCAACACCTGGTTCTCTACTTTATTCCTATACCTATAACTTCTCAAAACTTAGACCTTGCATTTCTACGAAACACATGTCTAAGAACTAGAGAAGTCACAAGTAAACAGAATATAGTACGAGTACCAACCCCTCTGTCATCATGGACACTGGACAACATACAATACTCTGTATAATTCCCCTGAGTCTAATAACTCATTCCTTGTGTGTCGTAGGTTAAAAACTGTAATTATGGTTAAGAAGAATTACACCGCTGTTTAATGCTCCTTACCTAACCATCCACTGGTAAATGTCATGGACATAATTTCAAAAAGTTATATATCACTTTATAAAAAATAAACGTACAGATATATCAATTTGAAATTGGTGCATAACAATGGATATTGAAAACCAAATATTTGCCGTCCGGCGAACAACCTAGGCGATTTCCTCAAATATCACAAATTACAACGAATCCCGATATAATGAGGATGATCACCCAATTCACAATAACTTACTCCCACTCATCATCTGTAAAACCATACAGATGTGAGAATCAAACCTGGTAAATACATACCCTGGAGCAAGGACTAATTGGGAAATCAGTTTTCTTTTAACAATACACAGTGAAACTGAAACATGTAAATGTTTCGAAGGGGTATCCGGTTATTCTTAGTAATGCCTCTTCCATTATCATATTCACAACTGTAACCGTATATTTCTCTACCATCTCTCTAAATCCCTTTATATGTCTTTAGTCATTACCTTCTGTACACCCCTTTAGGCTAAATGGTTTTCTTCCTTCCCTACCGTTCGACACCAGCCTATTGTTTGGAAGAAGACTATCCATTAAGCGTAATAGGTGTACTATCCTAATCCTAGGAGCACTCGCAACCCGAGAGAAGGTAAAGATAAAAGACAACTGAATAAAACCTTATTCCTATTTCTCCTGACCTAGAATCCATCCCCGAAAAGGAACAAGTTCCTTCGAGTTCGTATATAACCATACGATGGAGTATCCAAATAACTGTAGATCTTCGTAGTGATACGGAGTGTCCTGGAGAAATACAAAGGTGAAGTAGGAATGGCGATGAAATACTTGGTTTGGTTGTGAATAGCAGTCGCAGTTTACTTTGCCCTCTTACTAATCCCTTTATTTGTCTTAACTTATTACCTTCTGTACACCATCGTTATGCTAATTGGTTTTCTTCATTCCCCACTGTTCGGCACCTGCCTATGGTTTGGAAGAAGACTATACAATTAGCATAATAGGTGTACCGTCCTAATCAAAGGAGCACTCGCAACCTGAGAGAAGGTAAAAGGAAAAGACAACTAAATAGTCCTATTCGTTTTCTCTAGAACCGGAAACCATCCTCGAATAAGTTCCTTGAGTTCATATATAACCATACGGTGGTTTTATCCAATGGAAGTGGACGTTCGTAGTAATACGGGGTGTTCTTGAGAAAAGGGTAAAAGTAGGAGTGGCAATGAGGTGTGCAACTCTGACAATCCAAAAGTCTGAGTCATAGTCTAGGGTCGGGCCATGGTCGCCGCCAAAGAGAGAGAGAAAAGAAACACTCAGCGTACACTCTAACCTGGATCGGAATGGTTATCAATTTATCTAATCAGGAAACCTCCCACTGTATCCTCAAATTCTCCTCCAAGCCTGAAAGAAGAATTTGTCGGGATCACCCGAGGAGTAAACCAACTCATCAGTAGGAATCGGGATCCAACTATCATCGCATGATAACGTGATGGAATCTACTCACGTTATCACACTCCAGAAGGTATGCGCATATCTGGCAAGTTTCAGTTTCTTTAGAAACTCCCGATGTGATTTTTACCCCATGCTCTTATGACCTTGACTTTGGCCAACAAATCATAAGTCACATGTCAAGTTCTACCCGTCATTATCCAGGTTAATTTGAACCCACCCTACCTACCCTTGACATTGGCCAACAAAGCAGTACGACTGTCCCAAACCAACGCATCTATCTATGCAACAGAAAAGTAACAAATAGCTACAATACAATATGCCTTGAGTTTGGCCAACAAACATAGCATGAATACTAAGTGCTACCCGTCTGAAATGACGGAGGGCTACGAATGGTTTTTGGAGAAAAACCTTTTAACGTAATGAACTTGATATCGTTGAAGGAACCGGATAGCTTTTTATGAAAATATAGTGGCAAAAACCTTTGCTAAAGAGGACACTCCCGGTGAAGGGATCTCTACTCTTTCCCCGTAGAATGAGGTGCAGGATATTCCAACTGAATACCACGATACAAAGAAAAAAGTAATCGGCTATAGTGAAGTTATTGCCCTGATGTAAACTTCTGTCCAAGGGGTCACTCCCGGTGAAGGGATCTCGGCCCTTGCCTCGTCGACTGAGGTGCAGGATATTCCAACTGAATACCACTGTGCAAAACAAAAGTGAACGTCCTTGTAATAACAGCTTTTTGAAAAATGTTCCAACAACATCAGAATAGGTTTTTTTAGCTTGCATTGTTCCGAATCAATGCAGTCCCATCAATTAATCACACCACAAAAGAACGAAAATACGATGTACGTATATACCATCCGCATTCGCCACTGGGTCCCGTCATCACCCGTTAGGTTACTTAACTAACAACAGAGCGGGGACTGGACTAGCGCAGGTGTAAAACATATACATCATCTACTACTATATATATCAATATATAATAATCGCTCAAGGCGTGATAAAATGCAACATCACAGAAATGTAATAAGCATCACAGAACAATACAGATAATCTGGGATCCCCGGGTTTCATAGAGCCGCTACTGAATCCTGACGTTCCCCTGGTCGTGTGGATAGCCTGTGCAATGAAATCCTAGACCCCTACGGGCGCGGCAAGTTACCCACCAAAACCTGAAGCGAGGCATCCCCCTTCAACAAATTGAATGAACCACCCAGCACTTCACGGAATCCGGTAACTTGAGCACCCCTCCTTGGGTCAACCTGTACCCCCTACGAGTGCGGCGAATAGCCCGCCAATTCTAGAGTAAAGCCCCCTCCGTTTCAAAGCCATGAGATATGGGCCCGTTGCCCTCTAGAACCCGGCTATCCGTGCACCCCACCGCGGGGTAATCCTAGTACAGAAAGTAAAAATATATACAATGGGTACATCGACCTCAGCCCGGTCGTGCCCCAAAAGAATAATATACAAACAGGCAGTGACGGCAGTCCACATGTCGGACGCTCGCCCCGCAATATCAAATGTACAAATAATACCAAACTGTACTACTATTGCATCCAGGCTATCCACCACGACAAATCCGCAACATCACAGCACAACACAGAACATCAACGTGAATGTCACGTTCGCAAATCCGTCTAAAAGGGATATAGCAATTAGACAAGATTTACCGATCAAATTACATTCACGGTCGCAGATATAATGTAAATACTATGAACTAACATGTTTAAAATTTTCAATCGACAAAATTTCCTGAAGTGGGCCCCAAGCACAATTCCCAGTACTCAAACAAATTTGGGCCCAAACAAAAAATTCCAGAAACTTCATTTCCAACTCAGAGACCACTGTAGAAATTTTGGTGCCCTAATGCTACAGTAGTGCGGCGGAACCGCGGCCAAAACAAGGGTCATACCGTGGTTCCGCGGCGCTACAGTGGGCTCAAGCTACGAAATTTCTTCAGTGTTCTAAGAAAAGCCTGCCTGATTTTCTGCAATACTCAAAATAATTTTTTGAAGACAAAAAAATTTCAAAAGAAACTGCACAAATTGGAATCGCGGTTTTGGAAATTTCGTTCGATCGAAGTTCTAAACACGTTAGAGCAATCTAGTAAAGGTTAATGGTGTGGCTCTGATACCATGTAAGTCTACGGTAGCGCCGCGGCCGTCTGTCCGAGGCCAACATGCGGAAACGAAAACTTTTTCTTAACTTGAAACCGGCGCTATCGTATGCTTAAAACCCGGATCGAACAATTAACCTACAACTAGCAACTAGAGAAGGGTTGGAAATGCTATACTGATCGATTCGTGTCCTTCGGTCTTTGGCCACCATCCTAAGCTCTTCGCGGCATCTCCGGTCTCGATCTCCTCGTCGGAAAGGGCACCACATCATCGAGTCTTTTTACGGGCTCCCGCTTCATCCGAAGCAACTCGGGCATGAAGTTCGCTAGCCGACGTGTCCAAGGCGATGTAGAGAATGTGTGTGATAACTTTGTCTCAAGTATCTATTGATTCTCATCACTTGAGAGTGTATGGATGGAGGTTAGAGATGATGCCATTAATGGAGGTTGTGAGCTAGAGAAAGAAGAAGAAGAAGCCTTCCTTTTTATAGTGTGTTTTTGTGATGAAATGAGAGTGAGTATCAAAAATAATACAAGAGCCAACCCTTACCATGGCTGCCCTTCTCTCTCTACCTCTCATTTCAACTCACAAATCCATCACATAATGTGACATATGCACAATAAAAGAGACCATGAGTCACTAGGTTGCATGTGTCACAATAAATGCACTTAATCATGATTTCTAGCTCACAATTTCCATTTGTAAACATTAACCCAAATGTTTACAACAATAAAAAGATATGGCAACATCTAAACTAAACTCGTGACGGATCATAAGGATGCCCCTCACCTGTATATACATACCTGCATCCGCATTCCGACCGAATGCGAATGCGATGAGACTAAAGTAATTCAACAAATCTAATACTAGGATCCAGCTTAAACCAAAGCCCACTAGTATGATCCGTCCGATCATAATCCATGCACTACTGCACGTATATGATCGAACCCTGCCATATATCATACGGCCTCTACAACGTTTCGCCCGAAACTTGAGAAACTGTCTGTGGGGGACTCTAAAGACTCGTCAATACTTTGGCTGTGGATTTAACCACTAGCACATCAGAGATACTAGCCGTACGTAACGGGCTACCAGGTATTGACCAAAAGGGAGGTCGATGAGCGAACTCATCCTGACACCCTACTTAGCCTGTCAGTAACAATATCCGTACAGTCCGGTCCGTTCGTCTATGAGCATCGCATGGCGGGTCTAGGGGGTTGGTAAAAGTCAGACTCCCAAAAGCGGTACAAGTCGTACCGGAGTGTAGCCCAGAACACCCTGAGATACTACTGGAATACCTACCAGTAAATCTCCTGCCTTGGCCAAGGACTTCGTGTAATGGCTCTCCTAGACACAGGGTGATCTCACCCCCAATACCGGGAGAGACAAAACCCCTGCCGATCCGCTCACTGCCTCCCTGTGGCTCGGGACTGTACCCAACTAAAATCTGTTTGCACGACTCCTTTGAGCCGTGGTAGGGTAGTAATCAAAGCACAGTAGGAACTCACACGAGACAAATGACGATCTCAGATCGACGAACTAACCTGTACACATGTCACCAGGAAACTGCTATCTGATGTCAGGTATAATACCAACTAGCATGTTCCCGGCGAGTCCTGTTCGGTGTACTCATAACCCAATGAGCACCTGTATACATCTTAGGTGAACCAACTGACACCAATGGCTTATGAGACCGGCCACCGCCCCTCGTTGGGGTCTCGACTGTATACACTAGTCTACTAATGGAGTATCGATGCCCAGTCTCGAAACTCCCACGACTAGGGACACTTTAAGGATGTGCTTATAGACCCCAGCTCCCACGTATATGATCGCCATCATGCTACTGGCAGTCAAGCAAGAATCCTAAGGGCTTTATCAACGTGTAATATTGACCTATAAGGTCACCTAAAGCAGTACACGATGATAAAGACAAACCATGGTAGCATACTATTCTCTATCAACGTGTAATAGTGAACCACAATGTCACCTAAAGCATGTACACGATGATAAAGACAAACCAGATAGTATACAAACCTCTCGAGTAAGACTGCCCTACCGGTATAGGTCCTCCCTCAATCATTGCAATCACGTGCCTGCGATCCAATAATTGACTCTGAGGGCATTATATCCAACAGGAAACACGTCATCAAATGACCCCGTCTCGGAAATACGTCAGCCAATGACCCCGTTTCGGAAATACGTCATCCAATGACCCCGTCGTGGAAATACGTCATCAAATGACCCCGTCGCGGAAATACGTCATCAACTGACCCAATATGGCTAAAGTCAATCCTGACCCCATATGACTAAAGTTAACCTCTGACCCCGTGGAACACGGCTAAAGTCAATCCTGACCCCGCGGAAAACGGCCAAAGTCAACCCTCGACCTTCCCGTCAAAGCAATGCTTTGATTCGGGAGCAGGTCAACTCATCAATCACTTACGAGTCCTCTCGACTTGTAAGAAAGAAAATTCTCTTGTGAGATGCTTACGACTCTCAAGAAAAAACACAAGTAGGAGTCCTTACGCCCGCTAAGGAGAAAATACACCTACGGGATCCTCTCGACCCGTAGGGAGAAAAGTCTTTATGTGACCTTCCTGGCTCATAAAGTTGAAAAGTCTTTGGTGGCAAATCCTAACCCTGTCTCCTAAGCCATATCTACCCTGCAAAAAGAGTCCAAGATGGATAGCTACCTACTATCTACAGGCCACACTTGCTAAAATCATATGGCGACAACACAACAAAGAGAAGAAAGCAACAGTGGGAGATAAAAAAATGTGTATCTTTTATTCATAAATTCAATTGAGTACAAGATACATCATATAAAAGAATCAAAATGAATGAATACACGTTATTCGTATATTACAAATGTACAATCGATTCAAAGACAACTACTGAGAAGGAGGCGTTTTCAATAAATCAGCCAGCTGCTCACGCACTCCTCTCGGCTCCTTTTCGTGATCAGCCGCCGCGGCCAGCTCTGTTTCAACTTGGGCCCGTTGCTGCAGACAGGATGAAAGTTTCTCATCAATTTCCTGCTGAGTAGCCTCCTGACTCTGCGCAACCTGCTCACTAAGATCAAGCTTCTTCCTCAGCACCAGCCCGTCAGAAATACATCGTTGAAGGTTTTCAAAGATGGAGTTCAGCTGGACAGCATTCGCTGCGATCTCAGCACGCAGTTGGACAGATTCAGCGGAAGTCTCCTCACGTTCCTTTCGCTTAAGGGTCGCCTCTCGTTCGAAATGGCGAAGGAACGGAACGCTTTGCTCAACCCATGCAGCTCGCTGGGAGTTCAAAGCCGACACCTCCGGAGCAGAACGCCTAAGCTCAAGCTCATGAAGGCAGACCTCAATCTTCCTACAGTGATTAACCCAAGACTCAATGACGCCTTCGCTATGGAAGTTCATGAGCGTTGCCATCATGGGATTAACCTCGGCAGCAAAATCTGCAGCAAATGCAGGGACCTCCGCATTAAGCTCCTCGATGTACTCACTTAACATGCGCAGGCTGGTTACAGCACCCTTGGAAAATGGACGTCTGGAAAAGGGCCCTGCCAAAATTAAGATGCGAGACGTGAACGGAGCTGGAGTCGGCATGATTGCTGCGAAAAAAATTATAGTCAGATATTGGCTTAAGAGATAAAGAAGATGCAAGAGCGATGAAGGCTACTATTCCGGCTACGGCAGGTGGCAGAGCTGGGAGTACTGGTGGCGCGACGATTCCCTTGTCCCCTCCTTCAATTTGTAGTGCTGTAATCAACTAAAAGTTAACAACGGAAGGGTCATCCGGTAAAGAAAAGAAAAGACGTCGGTTAGAAAAGATACTCACCGGCACCAGCAGGCAGACTAACTTCCGACTGGAAGGAGAAGTGTGGGTTCAATACTTGATACAGATGATCAAAGAGAACTCCTATAAGGTTGCGACGTTGCATGGTCAGTACAAGGGAGATGACATCTACAATTTAAATTAGACAAATCGCAAACCCATACCTTCCGGCATTTGAGAGGACGCGAGAGAAGGCGAAGGGTCGGCAACCGCCAGAGCAGCAACTGGCGACACTTCTTCAGGTGGCACGACCTCAATGCTCACCACACCTGCATTAGAAATAAAAGAAATGCCTTCAGAAGGGATTGAAAGGGATTCCGGAATAAAAAGGAAAACAATGACTCAAAATCTACCCGATGAGTCGTCAATCGAAACTGCGACAAGAGCATCATTAGGCGCATCGACTCCTTCGCTCTCCTCCATTGGAAGGGTTTCGGCACCAGTGGCTTCATCCCCCGATTCTACGAGAGCCGTCGTGACACTCGCAATGCCGGGCGATGGCAGGGAACCGCGAGGGGAAAGAGTAGCAATTGGGACAGTCCCGGACTACTAAGAAAGTGTAGCCGCTTCAGGCTCGGTGGTTGCCGTCATTTCACCTACCACCTCCTTATAAGGACTTGGCCCTGCAGGGTATGATATATTAGAATCTGAACATCAAACTCTAATAAAAGGACCCAGTGTTACGTTACCTTGGGACGACCTTTCAATTGCCTCCCGAGCCGCGCGTACCGCCTGTCTGTGAGCAGTAGACAGGGCAGCCGAAGCACCTTCTGAAGAAACAGGGATATGGGAAGCAGTGCTCGATCCTGCACCTACAGCTAAGGCGGCATTGCGTTCCTTCGCTGCACGCCTCTTGCGCTTCCTTTCAGCCTGAGCCGCGAGAGCTGACCTCCTCAGGACTTCCGATAAGGGTAAGCCATCATCTGAACCAAGTTCTGCCTCCGGCGCCGTTACGACGTCCATCATCGGCTGCTTCTGCGAGACCCCTAGTGGCGACTGAGGGATAGCCGTGGCTGCAGTGGCCGATGCTAACGATGGAGCTGCGTCACCACTCGCGATCGGCACTGCACTTGGGATAACCTGAGTCGAGGTAGTCCCTGTAATAAGATAGAAAAAAGAAGTGTTAGTTTACCCATAAAAAAAGGGAAAATGAAGACACAGTGAGCCGAAATATACCAAGGCCCAACGAAGCGCGAAGCCTCTCTTCCTCTTCAAAAGTCTTGAGGGAAATGCAAAGAGCCTCATCGGTGGAGATACCTGTTGAAGAAGAAAACGTCAGTCAAAGCATAGAAATTAAAATGACCATGGAGAGATATGACCGAATGATACCTGATTGTGCGATGGTGATTCGTGCTGCTTCATCGTGAGCTAGCTGCTTTGAAACCATGATGGCAACCTCGAGATCGGTATCATCCGGCACCATGAATAAGCCTTCATTGGTCCCGTATTCGCTCAATCCCTCGCTGTAAGGAGCATGGGGCTCCTGTCCGAGTACGACGTCGGTAGAAAACATTGAGTTCTTCTTTTTCTGTGAGCGAGTGTCGGCGGCCGATAACACAAGCTTGCGCTTGGTGGGCAACTTCGGACGACGAGCTCCAATCTCCGCACCGACAATGGACTCGGGAGACGCCATGAATACCGCTTTTTCGGGCACATGGGTTACGGGTAGCTCAGGAATAACACGTGGTACCACAGCCGCAGAAGCTTCCCTCAAGGGAGGACGGACAATGGTCCGTCGCTTCAAGGGAATGACTGGATTACCAGCCGGGGCGGTGCCCTTGCGATCAAGAAGCAATCGCTTTTCTTCCCTAATAACGGGCTTTTCAGGGCTTTCGGAACACAACTCGGTTCACAGATGAAGAAGCTGGACCCTGTGTTTAGGCGCATGAAGGGGTGCAGAGCGCTCTAGATACCCTCTTCAGTAGCAACCGGTTCTGCCAAGAAGGCCTCAAGTGGGACGCCCTGATTATAGCTTAATTGCTGGGCGAAACGATGCGGGTTGTATCTCATGAACAACGCCGAATCATTCTGCCAAAACACGAGAAAGCCCGGCCTGATGGAGTATAAATGAAGAATCTCCCGAGCTTTCAAGACAGAGGCCACGTCTTTAAAGATGTCCTGCAATAGCTGCACCATTTTTGCGGATTCCTGGCCGACGATCAGAATCTTATCGGTGAAGGTCATGCCATTTCCAACCGTGCGCGGACGAAGGAGAAAACCCCTAACTTCCTGCGGTGTCGGATTTACAATGGATGCGTCAACTAGCCGCATGATCCGAGGGAACTTACACTTGTCATAGAAGCAAGGCCATTTGTGGATACCAAAAATGCCAAGTACATGTAGCTCGATCCATGATATAAAATAATGCATCGAGAAGTTCACGTGCTGCACCCCTGTTCAGTAGTGTCTGCCGCCAAGCTGAGGTCATGATACAAATGGGATAACCCAGCAACTCCGACGGCCACTTGCATCCCAACAACCATTCGTTGAGCTGGATAAAAAACGGACGGCCTCATATGGCGAGGGTGCATTGGAAGCGCAAACCAGCTTAGCCATAGCCCGAGGAACCCCAAAAAGAATGCTTCTTCGTCAATCCCAGGAGCTGCAAGCTCTGTGAAAGAGACGACCGGGGTGTTTGGGTGAAAGAAATTCCTCTGATCCGCCTCCGCTGCCTGCTGGTTGTCCAAACCAAAACCAAAAGGATCGTCGAGTTTGGAAAATTTCGTGGCTTCCTTCGACAGGACTTCTGAGCGGAGAAAACGGGCGATGAAATATGTAAAATTAACCCCGCGGCCTCCGGATTCGAGAAAGAGGCTCTCATAGATATTCAACACCTTTATCAAACTCGGGAATTGGTGCTGAATAGCGTTCTCCGGGGTAGGACCCATTACCACTGATTTGGTGGCAAAGATGTACTCATCTGGAGGAAGCAGCTCCTCGTAATGTTCTCCCCTAACTGGTAAGCCAGAAACCTCTGGAAACTCCTCTAAAGAGATTGAGACTTATCGATCCACAGAAGGAAGGTGTGGGTTGGAATATTCCATTGCTCCAGAAAAGCCTTTACCCACCAGGCAGGAGGCGCAGAATATTGAAAGAGAGAAGCGTAAATCGCGGGATACAACCCGAGCCTCAGCAGCTACGACTTCTTGGCCGACAAAATATAGCAGGCCCATGGCAAATACCCAGCTGGATGATGAGGAATTAGGCCTATCATATATGGCTGTCCCCAAGGACGCGACTCACCCTGACAAATACGCCGTCCTAGGGTATCCAAAGCCGCCGGCGGCTGTACGGGTATTGCAGCCATAGAAGGCTAAAGGAGACCCTCTGAAGTCTAATTGACCTCCTCCACAGCATAGTTTATCGGGGGTGCATCTGCATATAGGATCGCCGAAATAGTATCCGAAGATGTCGCGCAAGAAAAACTCCGACGACCTTTAATGACTTGGCTGTACCATGTTCCCCATAAGTGAAGGTTCTTCTGGTCCGGATCATGATCTTTGATCAGTGCAAACACTTCCCTATCCACGGGTGCTTCGGGGAATCCGCCATCCGAACGGACAAACGGGAAGGAAGTGTCGAAAGACATAGTACCTGTGCAGAAAAGAACAAAATTTTCAGCCGCCAATGCTACAGTTTATGTTCTATCACTAGGTACTTTAAATTCATACCGCATTGCAATACAGTGAAAAGGGACCAAAGGGGACCCACATAATCTAGATGGCAGTTCATCATTAATAAAACAGTCTCATCATTTGATGAGACTGTGATTAAATGGGGAAATCCTCAAATGATTCTCATTTAATGAGGGCCCCCCGGGCCAAGGAGTAAATCTCCTATTGAGAGCAGTGCTCTTCAACAGAGTGACATCTGTCAGCTCTGATGATGAAAAGAAATAAAAATTCCTCAAGAAAAATTCTAAGAGCCATGCTCTGTAAAAATGATGGAATAACCCATCAGAAAACTTAAAATAAAACTTTTAATGAATCAAAAATTCCAAGATCTTCAAGATCTGTGAACACTAAGAGTTCTTCATGAACAATGTTCCAATTCATGGGTTAAAATCACCCTAAAATAAAAAGATTATATCTTGAAGATCTCTGATCTGAAAATGAGCATGGCTCTGTTAATGGGTAAAAAACCCTAAAGATGTATTTTTAGATCTATGATCTAAGGAGAGCAAAGCTCTGTTAAAAGTTCAATTCTTACGTAAGTTGGGCAGAGTTTTGACTCTTAAGAAATTTCTTAAGCGAAAGATCTATGCTCTGAAAGAGAATTAATTCTCAAAAAATAAGAAAGAAGATGAACAGAGATCATCTCAAGGGCCAAAGGTCCTATTTATAGGCACTGAGAGACGTTTCAACTTATGAGTTGATCCAATGGCAGAGATGCTGCCACCGCTGCACTCACATGTAGGCCACGTCAGCGCAACGGTGGGGGGGAATTTGTTTCCCCAATCAGAGAAAAGCTCTGTTCAAATTTTGAAATTTGAAATGAAGCAGCGCTTCATAATAGCGCCAGCGCTAAAAGTCAAAGACTTTGCTGCAGCGCTCACGTGCAAAGCACATGAACGCTAGCGCTCACGTGCAAAGCACATGAGCGCTAGCGCTAAGAGCGCTGCATTCTAAGCAGCGCACCTTGTGCAAAGAACAGTGGGAATCACACAAGACTCTATGACGATCTCAGGTCTACAGACTAACCTGTACCAGAGTCACCAGAGAACTGCTATCTGACGTAAGGTATAATACAATCTAGGAGTTATCGGCGAGTCCTGTTCAGTGTACCCATTCTCCACTGAGCACCCATTTACAATCTTTGATGTCTGTTTCTGTAGGACTAAGGTAGCGCCCTGGCCGTCTATCCGAGGCCAAAATGCGGAAACGAAAATTTTTCTTGACTTTAAACCGGCACTACCGCATCCTAAAAACCCGGATCGAACCATTAACCTATACCTAGAAAACAAGAGAAAGGGTAGAATGCTATACCGAGCGATCCGTGTCCTTTGGTCTTCGGCCTCCACTCCGATCTCCTCGCGGAATCTCCGGTCTTCATCTCCTCGTCGGAACGGGCACCACATCGCCGGGTTCTTTTATGGGCTCCCACCTCTGGACCGAGGCAACTCGAGCACGAAGTTGGCGAGTCGATGTGCCCAAGGATGTTGTAGGCTAAGTTTAGTATTGTTTGTCACATGGGGTTGTGAAGTTTCCTTTTGATGGAGGAAACAACAATGGAAAAATGAGCTTGGGATTTTGTAGCAAGCATAATATGATATGATAATTTTTCCACTCCAAAAATGAACCTCTCTCTCCTCAAGAATGTGGCCGGCCCTTTCATAAGAATTAAGAGAAAAAACAAAAGCAATGAAGGGAGGTGAGTGTAGTAAAAACAAGAGGTGATCTTAACAAATGTGATGATAACAAGGAAAAATAATCACATCAATATCCAATCCAAAATCCTTTCATAATCCATCACATTTAATGTAAACCATGTGAAGAAAAGAATAGAATCAAAAGATGCTAGATTATCATAATCCCTCATTTACAAGAAACCCCCTCCACATATCTAATTTGCACACCTGCAAATAACCCCCTCTATCGGGAAAATCCGGCCGTGAAGGAACAAAGGAAAACTGGCCGAAACGGAATGTAAACTGGCAACTTCAGAAAACTGATCCCGTAATAAATTACAGGAAAACCCCGCGACTGTATATACATACCCGCATTTGTATTCCGACCGAATACAAATGCAAACAGACAAAATCTACATTGTACAATACTACGATCCGGCTTAAACCAAAGCCCGCTAGTATTATCCGTCCGATCATGATCCGTGCAATACCGCACGTATATGATCGAAACCTGCCATATCTCCATACGGCCTCTACATCGTTTCGCCCGAAACTTGAGAAACTGTCTGTGGGGGACTCTAAAGTCTCATCAATACTTTGGCTGTGGATTTAACCACTAGCACGTCAGAGGTATTAGCCGTACGTAACGAGCAATCAGGTATTGACCAAAAGGGAGGTCTATGAGCGAACTCATCCTGACACCCTACTGAGCCTGTCAGGGACAATATCCGTACAGTCCGGTCCGTTCGTCTATGAGTATCGCATGGCGGGCCTAAGGGGTTAGTAAAAGTCAGACCCCTAAAAGCGGTACAAGTCGTGTCGGAGTGCAGCCTAGAACACCCTGAGATACTACTGGAATACCTACCAGTAAATCTCCCTCCTCGGCCGAGGGCTTTGTGTAATGGCTCTCCTAGACACAGCGCGACCTCACCCCCAATACCGGTAGAGACGAACCCCTGCAGATCCGCTCACTGCCTCCATGTGGCTCGGGACTGTACCCATCTAAAACCTGTTTTCACGACACCTTTAAGCCGTGGTAGGGTAGTAATCAAAGCATAGTGGGAACTCACACGAGATAAATGACGATCTCAGGTCGATGAACTAACATGTACACATGTCACCAGGGAACTGCTATCTGACGTCTGGTATAATCTCAACTAGCATGTTCCCAGCGAGTCCTGTCCGGTGTACTCATAACCCAATGAGCACCTGTATACATCTTAGGTGAACCAACTGACACCAGTGGCTTGTGAGACCGGCCACCGCCCCTTGTCGGGGTCTCGACTGTATACACTAGTCTACTCTGGAGTATTGATGCCCTGTCTCGAAAACTCCCAAGACTAGGGACCTTTTAAAGATGTGCTTATAGACCCCAGCTCCCACGTATATGATCGCCATCATACTGCTGGCCGTCAAGCAAGAATCCTAAGGGCTCTATCAACGTGCAATAGTGACCTGTAAGGTCACCTGAAGCAGTACACGATGATAAAGATAAAACTGATAGAATACTATCATCTTGAGTAAGATTACCTACCGGTTTAGGTCGTCCCTCCATCATTGCAATCACGTGCCTATGATCCAATAATTGACTCTGAGGGCACTATATCCAACAATCTCCCACTTGCATTCAAGGCTAATTATTGCGATGTCGCATACTCACAGCCCGTGTGATACCGAACACCCAACTCCTCTACTAATCAGTTTCACAAAGCCCGTTTACGAAACTATTGCATTCGAGGAATAGCCTCAGTGAGTGGATCCGCTCTGATGTTTCTTTCTATGTCTCTCATTATCTCAAGTTCGTGGAAAAAGCCATCTCCCGAAATGAGCAATACCTGTCTTAGAATGTGTCTGGATATCTGATGGGACCTAGTTCATAAATAAACTCCAAATCCAAACTTCTTAGACTGTATCATCAACTGAACTTAATCAGTGTCCTGCGCCATGCCTCCCTTAGTATCCGCTTGGACCACCTGTCCAAAATACTTCCCCTTGTCAGAGGGAAAACTATAACTCTGACAGTCACTCTGTCATCCAGGTCACCTTGGAAGCCTGGAATGATAACCGTCTCCCGAAAGAGGCTGTCGTTATCATATCCCTAGAACATCCACTTATGTTCTAAAACTGCTTCCGAACGTTTCTCCAGGATAGGATTAATATCAACTTATTGCATCTAGTGCAAAAACAACATCTGGTGTGGTACTTGACATCTCATGATTGACTCAATTGCCTAAGCAAGTGATCTGCCAATCATGTACATCCCTCTCCCCTTTAGCCTGTAAGACACCTATAGAGAGGGTGACTCCATCACCTGCAGGTACACTACCATGCCAGGAGTCGTCCATTCTAAAACACCTTTAGAATGCTGTCTAAGTACCCAGATTGGGAAACTACCTAAATCAAGATCTAAAACCATAGATCTAGTAACTAGAATATCTGATATAATATCCATGTCCTATGTGGAGAAACCACTGTGTGACAACCAAAGTATAACCGATCGTAGTGTAGGAATATCACTTCCTACTCTGTGTATGTCATCCAAAGACCTGGACATCACACCCTACTACCTTCTTAACAGATCCATCCCCTATTCCGATGAAGTCAAACCTATGACTGTCACATCAGAAATAGATGATCTATCTCCGCTATATCCGCTTTAGTCCATAAATAGACATAAGCCACTTGTCCACTATGCTTCAGCTGCTCCATTGACTACGATAACCCTCTGGCAGAGTCATATACACGTAGGCTTCTAAAGATAGTTTAGAACGACGCTATACTCATCCTCCTGCCGGGTCTCATAGCCTGGAACAACAGTAATATAAAATCATGTAAAATCTGGGTAAACAAGAACCTCCCTGTTACCGTCTTTGAGCATACCGAAGTACCTCTCGAGTGCCTGAGGTTACCCACCATATCTGCGGAGTGGCCAATGGAATGTCAAACCAGATTGAATCTTTAGGTTCTTATCAAATTTTCAGTAATCGTTTGCTGTTCTGGAATCACTTCCAGTTCTACCATACCCCAACTACTGTTTTCTGAAAAAAATCCATTTTTATTAAAACTGTGGCGAGTCAAGAACAATATCACTATTGATCTTCCAGATGGTAGAAAATCAACCCTCGGCATAGCCTGGGTCAACCCATAAACAACCATTACAGAAACGTGCCTTGAGTTATCCAGAGTTTGGTTTTAAGCATAAGCCGGAAAACTCCCCCTACCTTAACAATGTCAAGATATGAACTGTTCTATATCCAATATAGAAACAGAGGCACTGATTTAATTGAAACCAGATTCAAATCATGCAGCTGTCTCCAGTGCATGTCAACTAAATAGAAGGAGGCCGATCAACATTACTCAACTTAGGAATGCTTCCAATTATGAGTAACCTGAAAGAGAAGCAAGCTCTCTTAATCATTACTATCATCTGAATACCATACACAAGTATCTGGATCTTCGATCACCTTGAAGGATCCTGATACTTGCATTACCTGGTTCTCTACTTTATTCTTATACCTATAACTTCTCAAAATTTAGACCTTGCATTTCTATGAAACACGTGTCTAAAAACTAGAGAAGTCACAAGTAAACAAAGTATAGTACGAGTACCAACCCCTCTGTCCCCATGAACACTGGACAACATACAATACTCTGTATAAGTCCCCTGAGTCTAATAACTCATTCCCTGTGTGTCGTAGGTTGAAAACTGTGCTTATGGTTAAGAAGAATTACACCGCTGTTTAATGCTCCTTACCTAAACATCAAATGATATAGGTAAATGTCATAGACAAAATTTCAAAAAGTTATATCTCACTCTATAAAAATAGACGTACAGATATATCAATTTGAAATTGGTGCACATCAACGGATATTCAAAACCAAATATTTGCCGTCCGGCAAACAACCCAGGTGACTTCCTCAAATATCACCAATTACAACGAATTCCGATATAATGAGGATGATCACCTAATTCCCAATAACTTACTCCCACTCATCATCTGTAAAACCATACAGATGTGAGAATCATACCTGGTAAATACATACCCTGGAGTAAGGGCTAATTAGGAAATCAGTTTTCTATTAACAGTACACAGTGAAACTGAAACATTGAAATGTTTCGATGGGGTATCCGGGTATTCCTTGTAATGCCTCTTCCATATCCAGATTCACAACTGTAATCGTATATTTCTTTGCCACCTCTCCAAATCCCTTCATATGTCTTTTGTCATTACCTTCTGTACACCCCTTTAGGCCAAATGGTTTTCTTCCTTCCCTACCGCTCGGCACCAGCCTATGGTTTGGAAGAAGACTATCCAATAAGCATAATGAGTGTACTGTCCTAATCCTAGGAGCACTCGCAATGCGAGAGAAGGTGAAGATAAAAGACAACCGAATAAACCATATTCCTATTTCTCCCGAACCAGAATCCATCCCCGAACTGGAACAAGTTCCTTCGTATATAACCATACGATGGAGTATCCAAATAACTGTGGATCTTTGTAGTGATACGGAGTGTTCTGGAGAAATACAAAGGTGAAATGGGAGTGGAAATGAAATACTTGGTTTGGATGTGAATAGCAGTCGCAATTTACTTTGCCCTCTTACTAATACCTTTATTTGTCTTTACTTATACCTTCTGTACACCATCGTTAGGCTAATTGGTTTTCTTCATTCCCTACCGGTTGGCACCTGCCTATGGTTTGGAAGAAGACTATCCAATTTGCGAATGGGTGTACTTCCCTAATCCAAGGAGCACTCGCAACCTGAGAGAAGGTAAAAGGATAAGACAACTGAATAGTCATATTCGTTTTCTCCAGAACCAGAAACCATCCTCGAATAAATTCCTTCGAGTTCGTATATAACCATACGCTGGTTTTATCTAATAGAAGTGGACGTTCGTAGTAATACTGGGTATTCTGGAGAAAAGGGTAAAAATAGGAGTGGCAATGAGGTTTGGAGCTCTGACAATCCAAAAGCCAGTGTTTAAGAAGGTTCGGTTAACTTGGTCACTGAGTCATAGTCAAGGGTCGGGTCATGGTCGCTGCCAAAGAGAGAGAGAGAAAAGAAACACTCAGCGTGCACTCTAACCTAGATCAGATTGGTTATCAATTTATCTAATCAGGAAACCTCCCACTGTAACCTCAAATTCTCCTCTAAACCTGAAAGAAGAATTAGTCGGGATAACCCGAGGAGTAAACCAACTCATCAGTGGGAATCGGGATCCAACTATCATCGCATGATAACGTGACGGAATCCGCTCACGTTATCACACTCCAGAAGGTATGCGCATGCCTGGCAAGTTTCAGTTTCTTTAGAAATTCCCGATGTATGTTTTTACCCCTAGGACCCAAGTGACCTTGACAATGCCAACATATCAAAGAGTCCTAGTCAAGTTCAACCCGTCATTATCTTGATTGCGTTAAACCCATCCGTACGAGTCCTTGACAATGCCAACATAACCGTACGACTGTCCTAACCAATCCACACATCCATGCGACAGAAAAACTTTACAGAGCTACCGAACACTACGCCTCGGCAATGCACGACATATGTAGCACGAATACTAAGCAATACTAATCTGAAATGACGGAGGGCAACGGTTGGTTTTTGGCGAAAAACCTTTTACCGTAATGAACTTGATATCGTTGAAGGAACTGGATAACTTTTTATAAAAATATAGGTGCGAAAACCTTTGCTAAAGAGGTCACTCCCGGTGAAGGGATCTCGGCTATTTCCTCGTAGAATGAGGTGCAGGATATTCCAACTGAATACCATGATGCAAAGCAAAAAGTAATCGGCTATAGTGAAGTTATTACCCTGACGCGATCTTCTGTCCAAGGGGTCACTCCCGGTGAAGGGATCTCGGCCCTTGCCTCGTCGACTGAGGTGCTGGATATTCATAACCGAATACCACTGTGCAAAACAAAAGAGAACGTCCTTGCAATAACAGCTTTTTGAAAAATGTTCCAACAACATCAGAATAGGTTTGTTTAGCTTGCATTGATCTGAATCAACGCAGTCCCATCAATTGATCACACCAATAAAGAACGAAAATACGATGTACGTATATGCCATCCGCATTCGCCACTGGGTCCCGTCATCACCCGTTAGGTTACTTAACTAACGACAGAGCGGGGACTGGGCTAGCGCGGATGCAAAACATATACATCATCTACTAGTATATATATCAATATATAATATTCGCTTAAGGCGTGATAAAATGCAACATCACAGAAATGTAATAAGCATCACAGAACAATACAGATATCTGGGATCCCCGGGTTTCATAGAGCCGCTACTGAAACCCGACGTTCCCCTGGTCGTGTGGATAGCCTGTGCAATGAAATCCTAGACCCCTATGGGCGCGGCAAGTTACCCGCCCAAACCTGAAGCGAGACAGCCCCCTTTAGCAACGTGAATGGACCACCCAGCACTTCACGGAATCTGGTAACTTGGGCACCCATCCTTGGGTCAACCTGTACCCCCTACAAGTGCGGCGAATAGCCCGCCAATTCTAGAGTAAAGCCCCCACTGTCTCAAAGCCATGAGATGCGGGCCCGTTGCCCTCTAGAACCCGGCTACCCGTGCACCCCTCCGCGGGGTAATCCTAGTACAGAAAGTAAAATATATACAACGGGTACATCGACCTCAGCCCGGTCGTGCCCCAAAAGAATAATATACAAACAGGCAGTGACGGCAGTCCACATGTCGGACGCTCGCCCCGCAATATCAAATGTACATATAAAACGAAACTGTACTATCATTGCATCCAGGCTATCCACCACGACAAATCCGCAACATCACAGCACAACAAAGAACATCAACGTGAATGCCACGTTCGCAAATCTGCCTAAAAGGGCTATAGCAGTTAGACAGGATTTACCGATCAAGTGACATTCACGGTCGCAGATATAATGTAAATACTGTGAACTAACATGTTTAAAATTTTCGATCGACTAAATTTACCGAAGTGGGCCCCAAGCACAACTGTAGCACTCAATGAAAATCTGGGCCCAAACAGTATATACCAAAAAACCTATTTCCAAGTCAGAAGCCCACTGTAAAATTTTCGTGCTGTGAAGAGTTAAAGTGGCGGCGGAACCGCGGACAATGCGTGGGTTTGGCCACGGTTCCGCGGTGGAACAGTGACGTCACGTGGCCAAATTTTCACAGAATGCTAAAAAAACCCTGCTCGTATTTTTACAATGTACCAAATAATTTTTAGAGCACTGGAAAAATTCGACAAAAACAGTACTTAAGAAATCGGGTTTTCGGAAAATCCGTTCGATCGAACTTGTAAACACGTTAGAGCAAGCAAGACTAGGTTAATGGCATGGCTCTGATACCATGTAGGACTACGGTAGCGCCCCGGCCGTCTATCCGAGGCCAAAATGCGGAAACGAAATTTTTTCTTGACTTTAAACCGGCACTACCGCATCCTAAAAACCCGGATTGAACCATTAACCTATACCTAGCAAACAAGAGAAAGGGCAGAATGCTATACCGAGCGATCCGTGTCCTTCGGTCTTCGGCCTCCACTCCGATCTCCTCGCGGAATCTCCGGTCTCCATCTCCTCGACGGAACGGGCACCACATCGCCGGGTTCTTTTACGGGCTCCCACCTATGGACCGAGGCAACTCGAGCACGAAGTTGGCGAGTCGACGTGCCCAAGGATGCTGTAGGCTAAGTTTAGTAATGTTTGTCTCATGGGGTTGTGAAGTTGCCTTTTTGATGGAGGAAACAACAATGGAAAAATGAGCTTGGGATTTTGTAGCAAGCATAATATGATATGATAATTTTTCCACTCCAAAAATGAACCTCTCTCTCCTCAAGAATGTGGCCGGCCCTTTCATTAGAATGTAGAGAAAAAAACAAAAGCAATGAAGGGTGGTGAGTGTACTAAAAGCAAGAGGTGATCATAACAAATGTGATGATAACAAGGAAAAATAATCACATCAATATCCAATCCAAAATCCTTTCATAATCCATCACATTTAATGCAAACCATGTGAAGAAAAGAATGGAATCAAAAGATGCTAGATTATCATAATCCCTCATTTACAAGAAACCCCCTCCACATATCTAATTTGCGCACTTGCAAATAACCCCCTCCATCGGAAAAATCCGGCCGTGAAGGAACAAAGGAAAACTGGCCGAAACGGAATGCAAACTGGCAACTTCAGAAAACTGATCCCGTAATAAATTACAGGAAAACCCCGCGACTGTATATACATACCCGCATTTGTATTCCGACCGAATACAAATGCAAAGAGATAAAATCTACACTGTACAATACTAGGATCCGGCTTAAACCAAAGCCCGCTAGTATTATCCGTCCGATCATGATCCGTGCAATACCGCACGTATATGATCGAACCCTGCCATATCTCCATTCGGCCTCTACACCGTTTCGCCCGAAACTTGAGAAACTGCCTATGGGGGACTCTAAAGTCTCGTCAATATTTTGGCTGCGGATTTAACCACTAGCACGTCAGAGGTATTAGCCGTACGTAACGAGCTACCAGGTATTGACCAAAATGGAGGTCGATGAGCGAACTCATCCTGACACCCTACTGAGCCTGTCAGTGAAAATATCCGTAGAGTCCGGTCCGTTCGTCTATGAGTATCGCATGGCGGGCCTAGAGGGTTGGTAAAAGTCAGACCCCCAAAAGCGGTACAAGTCATGTCGGAGTGCAGCCTAGAACACCCTGAGATACTACTAGAATACCTATCAGTAAATCTCCCGCCTCGGCCGAGGGCTTTGTGTAATGGCTCTCCTAGAAACAGCGCGACCACACCCCCAATACCGGGAGAGACGAACCCCTGCAGATCCGCTCACTGCCTCCATGTGGCTCGGGACTGTACCCAACTAAAACCAGTTTGCACAACTCCTTTGAGCCGTGGTAGGGTAGTAATCAAAGCACAGTGGGAGCTCACACGAGACAAATGACAATCTCAGGTCGATGAACTAACCTGTACACATGTCACCAGGGAACAGATATCTGACGTCTGGTATAATCCCAACTAGCATGTTCCCGGCGAGTCCTGTCCGGTGTACTCATAACCCAATGAGCACCTGTATACATCTTAGGTGAACCAACTGACACCAGTGGCTTGTGAGACCGGCCACCGCACCTCGTCGGGGTCTCGACTGTATACACTAGTCTACTCTGGAGTATCGATGCCCTGTCTCGAAAACTCCCACGACTAGGGACCTTTTAAGGATGTGCTTATAGACCCCAGCTCCCACGTATAGGATCGCCATCATACTGCTGGCCGTCAAGCAAGAATCCTAAGGGCTCTATCAACGTGCAATAGTGACCTGTAAGGTCACCTGAAGCAGTACACGATGATAAAGATAAACCAGATAGCATACTATCATCTTGAGTAAGACTGTCCTACCGGTATAGGTCCTCCCTCAATCATTGCAATCACGTGCCTGTGATCCAATAATTGACTCTGAGGGCACTATATCCAACAGTTTCCCCCAATCAGAGCAAAGATCTGTTCAAAATTTTGAAATTTGGAATGAAGCAGCGTTACATAATAGCGCCAGCGCTAAGAGTCAAAGACTCTGCTGCAGCGCTCACGTGCAAATCACATTAGCGCTAGTGCTAAGAGCGCTGCATTCTAACCAGCGCACCACGTGCAAAGCATGTGATCACTAGCAGCGCTGCACTCTAAGCAGTGCACCACGTGCAAAGTACGTGAGCGCTAGCGCTAAGAGTGCTGCAATGCAAGCAGCGCACCACGTGCAAAGCACATGAGCGATAGCGCTAAGTGCGCTGCACTCTAAGAAGCGCACCACGTGCAAAGCACGTGAGCGCTAGCAATAGAACAAAATGTTCTCGGCTCTTGGATCAAACATCCAACGAACATGATTAAAAATTATCAATTGATCAGAATAAAATTCTGTTGAGGAAACATTCCTCAGTATCTTTCCAAACAGAAAAGATTGTGCTATGAAAATTAGAGCACCGTTGGATCAATGATCCAAGGGTGATTAAAAAATCACCAAAATACAAAATAAATTCTGTATGGGGAAAATTTCCTAATCTTGATAAAAACAAGAAGATTGCCTTCTGTAAATCAGAAGCCCTTGGATCAAAGATCCAACGGGGGAAACATCCCCAAATCAATTAGAGAAAAGATCTCTTCAACTGATTCAATAAATCAGCCTATCCTATATAAAGGCCCCAAGACTTCAAGTCTCACAGAGAGGAACCCCCTATAAACTTTGAGAAGTTTCAGAGAGAAGAGAAAGTTCTCAACAGAAGAAGATTTTCTTCAAGGTAAAATAAAGAGATCAAAGCATTTGATCAGAAAAAGAACTTAGTTCTTATGCTAGATCATAGATCTTTAAGACAAATTGTCTTTCACAAAAGAGATCATAACATCTCATCATAAAAAGGGGGGAGAATAATTCAATTCTCTTAGGATCACAGATCCATAAAGGCAAAGCCTTTCACCAAAAACATAAGAGATTGAAACATCTCCTATAAAATAAGAACTTTGTTCTTAGATCCATGAGACAAAGTCTCGTATAAGAGAAAATTTAATTCTTAGAGCGCAAAGCTGCCTAAAAAGAGCATTAGCTCTCCAATTAAAATAGAGCGCCTCAGCGCTCCAAATCTAGCGCACAGCGCTACAGAGCCTTAGCGCTCCAAACTTAAACAGAAGCGCTCTGCGCTCATTTACTGGCGCTCAATGCCAAGCGCGCCATGTGCTCCTCACGTGTGCGCTACTGCGCTCATTGACTGACGCTTATCGCCAAGCGAGCCACATGCTCCTCACGTGTTCGCTACTTAACAGAAGCGCTTTGTGCTCTTTGACTGGCGCTCACTGCCAAGCGCGCCACATGCTCCTCACATGTGCGCTCCTTCACAATAAGCGAACTGCGCTCTTTGACTGGCGCTCACCGCCTAGCACGCCACGTGCTCCTCACGTGTGCGCTACTTAATAATAAGCGCACCGCGCTCTTCGAATGGCGCTCACCGCCAAGCGCGCCATATGCTCCTCACGTGTGCGCTATTTCACAATAAGCGCACTGCGCTCTTTGATTGGCGCTCACCGCCAAGCGCGCCACGTACTCCTCACGTGTGTGCTACTTTACGATTGCGCTCATTGACTGGAGCTCAGCGCCAAGTGTGCCACGTGCTCCTCACGTGTGCGCTAAGAGAACATAAACTGTTATATAATAAAAGCCCCAGAGCTATAATGAGTGCTCAGCACTCAATAAAATACAAAAAACAATTGTCGGAAACCAAACCAATGCTCAGCATTTTAACTGAAAGGGCCGAGCCCAAGTTGGCCACAAATCCCTACTTCAGACCAATTGAGCCCATATGCTCACAAATCTTTGATCTTAGTCCCAAATTTAACTACAGATCCCTCAACCAATATTGGTTCAAGGGTACAACTCTTCACTCCTCTGATATTTGTCGTTGTAATCCTTCAACGTCTTCAGAGAGGTGACGGGTCCTGACAGCCAAACATTTCATGGACTGTGGGGTCCTTAAACTCATGGATTATGATGTCCTTAAACTTTACAGACTATGACGTCTTTAAACTATAGAATATGATGTCCTTAAACTCCATGGACTATGGGGTCCTTAAACTTCTAGACCGCAAAGTCTCTAAACTAAAACAATAGAGCTCAAGTGCTCTTTTGTTGGATCTAAATGATCCTGTTAAGTAGATCTTAGTCTAAAATTAGACTAACGTATCCTTAACAAACGTTTAAGTTGATCTTGATCTCAATGAGATTAACGATCCTTAAACCCAAACCAAACCCAAATCTAAGAAAATACGGATTTGGACTAATGCACGCCCTACGGGAGACAACATAAATTAGTCTCCGTATACAATCCACGGGCAACCAAACACAAAACACACACGACACAAAGTGACCATCTGGAGAAGGAGAAAGTGGTTACCGCGATGCGGTAGCGTAATTAACTGCAGAGGCTTGCGCCTGCAGGGAAGAGCGTCCCCACAATCAAAAACCCCTCACAATGAGGGGGAATCTGACGAAGTCTGCTACAACGGCCTCATCCATCTAAACCTTCGATACATGGTTCCATAAATCAACTTGGCATCTTTGGAGAGGTGGACGGATAAAACAAAATTGCATCTGCCCTCGAAATTTAGGCGGGACGTCCCAACGTCCCGGTCGCGTCTTTCGGCGGAGAACAATGTCAAACACCAATGGATGTGGGATCATCCATCGCCCATCATATGGGTCAAGAAACGTATATGCTAGTCTACTCTGGAATATCGATGCCCTGTCTCGATACTCCCATGACTAGGAACAATTGAAGGATGTACTTATAGACTACCCTTGCCCCACTAGTATGATCCTCATTATAATCCTGGTAGTCAAGTACACATCCTAAGGGCTTTATCAACATGTAACAGAGAGACAATAAGTGTACATGTTAAGATAAGGAGTAACCAGATAGCATAATATCACGTTGAGCAAAAAAATCGTCCCTATATATGTCCAAGCATCCATTATATATACATCATATGTACAATAATAGCCTCTAGGGCATCCATACAACTAACAATATAACACAAGAACCAACAACTAAAAACATTCTTTACATATTCCTTGAATCTTCCAATTTCATATATTTTGAATCTGTCCTAACCTAAAAATTTCTTTCAAGGTTATGGATTCCCCAAACAACAGTAACACCAATTTCAACAACACTCCACCACCTCTGCCGCTTACACCTACCGTCGCTACTCCGATCAATGAGCAGACGGTACTGCTTGAGGCGATCCGCAGCCTCCTGGAGGTACACCAGCAGCAATCCGCTATTTTGATGAACCTCCCAGAAGCGGAAGCACCGGGGGTAAAGCAATTCCGGGCTTTACACCCCAAGCAATTCTCGGGAGAAGAGAGACCTCTGGAAGCTGAGGAGTAGGCTCAAAGCATTGAGGATGATCTGGCAGCGGCACAAGTTCCAGAGATCGCTTGGGTTCGAGTTGCAAAGCTACAGCTCACTGACAATGCACGAGTCTGGTGGAAGGAGGAAGAAAGCCGTATTGACCAACCGATCGAATGGAGGACTTTTCGCGATATGTTCGACGCGAAATACTTCCCAGAGACTGTCCGATTCGACATAGAGCAGCAATTTATTCATCTACACCAGGGTTCGATGTGGACCAAGTCTGTGGATGAGTATGATGCAGAGTTTACCATGATCAGTAGGTAAGATATATCTTAATATTTGATTTCCTAATATCACATATTACACAGCTAACACAAGACCTTAACTGGTTCGCGGCACATTTGATACCAACTGCTGAGATTAGATCTAGACGGTTTCATCAAGGGTTAGATTCGGAAATCCAAGCTGCCTTAGCTACAGGGAATTTCCCAACCCACGAATTGGCTCTGAAAGCTGCCCGCCGCTATGAGGCAGTGGTGAAAATGAGGGGCAGACCTCAATCTGCCGGGATGAAGCACCCTGCCACTCATATGGCAGGAGGAGCCTCTTTAAAGCCACCATTTGTGCCCAGGAGACCGGGAGTACGGAACAACCGGCCCAACCCAGCCTTTTGCACTTACTGCAGGAGAGATGGACATTTGGCGAAAGACTGCCGGCGTGCAAATCGCCTTTGCTTAGTCTGTGACTTAGCTACTCATGACATTGGGTCTTGTCCTCGTAGACATAACCCAAATGCTGCACCCAGGCTAGCAATCACTTATCAGCAGCGCCCAGCCATCCAGGCACCTGCTCCACGACTCGCACTACCTGCTCCACCTCCTCATGGACTGACTGCACCTCCTCCTCGTCAGTTCCATCAAGCTCCACGGAACGTACCTCAAGGACCAAGGAACCAGCAAGGAGGAATGTGTCGAGGCGATAGGCTTTCACAATGACTGTGGAAGAAGATGAAGACACCGGCCAAGTCATTACTGGTAACACTTCTCCATCAAGATTTTTTTTCCATCTATACATACCCATATATTTTTTCCTTATACCTAAAACTATCCCACATAACTTAGGTACAATCTTAGTAGCCTCACTCCCTGCACTAGCACTCTTCGATACTGGAGCATCTCATTGCTTTAGTCGCAACGGTTCGTCCGAACTCATGCGATTCCAGTCAAACCCCTTGTATCCAGCTGGAATGTCAGTTCAGGGAACGGCGTTCTAAAGGAAGTAATGGGATACGATCTGTGTCCAGTGGTCATCTGCAGCAGAGAATTCTATACTGACTTCAAGGTGCTGGACATACTGAATTTCGATGTCGTTTTGGGTATAGATTGGCTCGGAACATTCTATGCTACCATTGATTGTCGTCAAAGGAGAGTAGTATTCTAGATTCCAGACCATCTGGTCTTTTATTTCAAAAGTGGAGACAGTACCCTGGAGCTAAGTACATACAAGGCGAAACTAAAGATGGCAGAGATTGCAGCAATTCAAGCGGAGGAAGGATCAAAGCCAGAAATAGTTCGAGAGCTCGACGATGTGTTTCCTGAAGACATATCTGTTAGTTATATGTATGCCCTAGAGTCCATTACTGTACATAGGATGTATATTGTAGTGGATGCTTGGACATATATAGGGATGACTTTCTTGCTCGATATGATAGTATGCTATCTGGTTACTCTTTACCTTAACGTGTACACTGATTGTCTCTCTGTTACATGTTGGTAAAGCCCTTAGGATGTGTACTTGACTACCTGGACTATGATGCGGATCATACTAGTGGGGATATGGTAGTCCATAAGTACATCCTTCAAGGTCCCTAGTCGTGGGTGTATCGAGACGGGGCATCGATATACCAGAGTAGACTAGCGTGTAGCTTCTTGACCCATATAGATGGGCGATGGATGATCCCATATCCATTGGTGTTTGACATCAGAGATGATATACGGGTGCTCAGTAGAGACTGGGTACACTGGACGGACTCGCCGAGAACTCCCAGATGGTATTATACCTCACGTCAGATGGCAGTTCTCTGGTGACACTGGTACAGGTTAGTCTGTAGACTCGAGATCGTCATAGAGTCTTGTGTGATTCCCACTGTGCTTTGATTTCCATCATACCACGTCTAAGAGGGCGTGCAAAAAGGTGGCTTTTGGGTACAGTCCCGAATCACATGGAGGCAATGAGCGATAGGAGGGGTTTCGTCTCTCCCGGTATAGGGAGTTGATGTTGCGCAGTGCTCTATTGGCTATAACAGGAAGTCCTTGGCCAAGGCAGCTATAGGGATTTACTGGTAAATGTTACCAGTAGTTTCTCGACCCGTTATGAGCCTCATATCGACACGACTTATTGAGTTATTGGGGTCTGACGTTTACCACCCCTAGAAGAGATATGCGACATATCAGACGAACAGACCGGACTGTACGGTAGTGTTACTCGTTGGATTCACTGGAGTGTGAGCGGGCTTGCTCGTTGATCTTCTGATCGCTGAATACCCGGGTGGCCGTTACGTTTAGCAGACCGCTTGCGGCTTGTGGGTGTTTGATATGATCATCACCTGCTGCCTGCGTATTGACGAGTCTTTAGAGTCCTACACAGGGGTTTCCTTGCTCAAGCGAAACGAAATAGGAGCGCATATGAGATATGTGCGGGACCGAGAATAATACCAGTATGTGATACTGTATTCAATTCTCGCGATTTGTGACATTGATCGGTTGTATTCGATATAGCCGGGTTATCGGATCAATTGTTGATTCGATAAGTTGTTACTATTGGTATTAGTCGGTTATATGCGATATGACCGGATCATTAAATCAAGTGTTGATTTAATGATTTAATGTATAATTATATATTTGATATATTACTTTACATTAACTAGTATTGGTTCACTTAAGATTTGTTTTCTCACTTGAATGTGCACATTGTTTATATGTGATATATGCAAGTGTACATGTTTGTATCATGCTTGATGATACAAACAAGTTGTGTGTATGAGACTTGAACCATATCAAAGGTTAGATTAGGGTTTACTATTTAACTTAGCATATAACAAAAGAGTGTGAATTTGGTCAAAGTTATCAAGCTTCATGAAGCTTGATGAACATTGACAAAGTCAACTCTTTTGTCATTTGTTCAAGATATTAGCTAACCCAACCCTTAACCTTATGCTATGGTTAATTCTCTACATGAGTTAAGCATGAGGGCTTAACTCAACCATGGTGCTATGATTAAAAGGATAAGTGTTCATATTATTCTTTTAATGGAAATCATTCTTTCTTCTTCATCATCTTCATCAAGCTTGAAAAAGCTTGCTAGCTCCAATGGCATCATGAGAAAAAGAGTGAGAAATCCAATTCTAAAGTGAACCTACTTCCTATTTCTTCATCCTATACCACTTGCCATGTAGTATAGGGTGTTCTCTTCACAATGTTTTCGACCGAGTGAAGGAATAGCTTGAGTTTGAGTCTCCCCGACGTAGATCATCTTCGGCCTCGAAGTCAATGACCTAGCCCGATCATTTCTCCGACGAAACCATTTCTAAAGTCCGGGATCCGATGATCGCAGCGGAGGGACGTCAACACGGAGCTAAAGAAGTGGTGGTCCGGATCTACAAAGGTTGTATTTCCATTCACTTAGTTAAGTTGTTAACTTGTTGCATGTTTCGCCTATACATCTAGTCAACGATCTGTATTAGGGTTTCTCGGCACCGTAAATTTTTGAAATTGGCATGGTTGATGCCTTGTGAGACCTCAATTGCGTGCCTAGGAACCCTACAGTGGTATCAGAGCCTAGCTAGAGCCTTAGGCGATGTGTAGACGATGTTAGAAACCCGATCGAACCCGGAACCCTAATCCGAGACCACTCTCTGTACATTTTTTCAAAACTGGGAATTTTGTGAATTAAAAATATGCAGAAAAATAAGCAGGCTTTTATAAGAATTACTGTACAAAACGGGACCGATAAATCGTTCAAATCGCCGCGGAAACGCGGCACGAGCATGGTTCGTGCGGCGCTTCCGCGGCCGTACGGTCGCTTCCTTCAGATCTGTTTGCACAGTAATTCCTAACTTTGATTCCTGTATTTTCTGGGTATTTTTATTTTCTACTCAACAGTTGAGTTTTCTGGGATGTATTGGAGACTCGATGATTCGATCGGATTGTTTAGCTTTGTCTATAAGTTTTTCCAGATAATTTTAGAATATGTTAAAAAGTTCGACCGGATATAAATACCCACTTTTTCCCCTGTCGGGAAATTTCCAAGTGTTGGATCTTTCCGTGGTTTAATAACGTTCTAAGTAGTGCAAGTAACGCAGTGGACCCTCTAGAAGAGAACAAACCTTAACTCGATTATGTGACCGTCTTGAACTGCCCTTTGAACCTTCGGGTTTGGGGCAGTTCGGCGTGCCACATGTGAGGCGTTGGCTTGACCCTTCTACGGCTGGACCGTTGGTCCTGAGGCATGAACTGGATGTTTTTAAAACCTATTTCATGTGTTGATTTGTTTCGGGAAAACTTTGGTGTTTGATTGTTCGAGCGGAAAGTTTAACATTTTCTATTTATCTGGAATGTAATACAATATTTGGAATTCACAAGTAGTTATGAGATAACTAATATGAATGTTATAAACATAGCAATTTAGTCTCGATTGATCGGTTGCCGCGGAATTTTGATGTGATCAAAAGTCCGTTGCAATCACGTAGCGTACGCGGATACTCGCCGGGTAAACTTAATAGACAGCTACACCCCTTAGCCCCGACCAAGTGACTGTAGGAGAACCCCGTCGCCGAAAGCATCCGTTCGGGTGTTCGCGGTAGCGGTGTTCCGCCTTGGTGCACTTCGTCGACGGTATCGGGGGTGCGGCCGTCTACTAAAGTTTGCGAAGAGCATTCAATCAAAATGCCGGGAATCTTGTTGAATTGCCCGACTTGATATTGAAAAGTGTTTTCGATATAGAGACTAAAATGCGGGGTTTATAATTGTTAGGCATGTGATGTCTAAGGAATTCATTTGATTAGGCATGCGATGTCTAAACAGGTTGCGTATTCCAACTGTTGTAGTTTTACACTTTCTTTTCTGTGACCGTAAGTGTAATATGCGATATCGCCGGTTTCGTTGCTATATGTCAACGACAATTGGGGTGCGCACATTTACTTACGTTGATGACATGTGATGTTATGTGTTGCTGGATATGTTATACTGGATCGTCGCGTTTTGAATAGCCGGGGGTTTTATGTGAGATGAGAGTTTTTATTTTCATTCATGTAAAATTATATTGTATGTAATATTCTTTTATTGGGGAACTTCCAGGTAGCGGAAGATGTCACCCATTGTATATTATTTACTTTTCCGCACTAGGATAGACCCAAGGAGGAGGGCACAAGTAACCGGGTTCTGGAGTCCAGTGGGAGACCAACTCGAGGAGTCGAGTCCGGGTCTCCTAACTCTAGAATTGGCAGGGTTACTTGCCGCTCTCGTAGGGGTCTAGGGGTGTGGGTTTGGCTATTCATCACGACCGTGGAATCCGTGTTTTATACAAGCTCATATTGAAAACACGGACGTCCTAGTATATCCAATATTTCATATGTTTCTTCTGCTGCGATATTTGTGATGTGATCATGTGATGTTCTGTGATAGATACAGTATATAGTATATATGATATATTATATATACGTTACTTATTTTTTGCACTCGCGCTAGCCCTGCCCCGCTCTGCCGTTAGTTACCTAACCTAACGGTGCACGAGGGGACATCGAGGCGAATGCGGATGGCATAAGTGTACGTCGTATTTATCTGTGATGTTTAGGTGATTTAAATGATGGGACTTCATTAATGTGATTAATGAAAGAAAATAAACCTAAGATGTTGTGGAATCGAATTTTCAAAAACAGGTAGCTACAGTTCTTGTTTTGCATCGCGGTGTTCCTGAAAGGTTCCTAGGCACCCTATAAAGGTCTCACAAGGCATCAACCATGCCAATTTATAAAAATTATGGTGCCGAGAAACCCTAAAACGGATCGTCGGCTAGAATCCTAGGCGAAACAAGAATCTAGTTAACAATTTAACTAAAGGAGAGAGGCTACAACCTTTGTAGATCCGTATATCCACTTCCTTAGCTCTACGTGGTCGTCCTCTCGCTGTCCATCTCGAATCTCGGACTCTCGCGACGGCTTCATCGGAGAAGTGAGCGGAATAGGTCGTCGGCTTCGTGCCGAAGATGATCTACGTTGAGGTTGCAAAAGTTCAAGCTCCAACTTCACCAAGTGGTGAGACTTGTGAAGAAAACACCCAAAACAACTTGGCAAGAGGTAGAGGGTGAAGAAATAGGAGGTGGGTTCACTTTAGAATTGGATTTCTCACTTTGGATCTCAAGTTGCCATTGATGGCATCTAGGTTTCTTTCTTGAAGAAGAAGGTCAAGAAGAAGAAAGAATATGATAAGTGTTGAATTAAAATGAAAATAATTCAATACTTATCATAAGAAAACCATAGTTGAGTGTAGAGAATAGACCATGGTTAGTTGGATAGGTTAGGGTTAAGCATGAAGACAAGAATGGTTAAGAAGTCAAAGCTTCATGAAGCTTCAACTAAAGACAAACTTCTCCACCATTCTTATCTCAATCTTTTCCAAATAAATAAATGAACAAATAAATAAATAAATGAATATGCAAAACCCTAATTATCAAATTAACCATGGTTTAATTCTATATACTTAACTAAATAATCAAGTATCATCAAACATGATATAAATATGTGCACAAAAGTATATCACATATACAACTTGCACATCAAGTAAGAAAATCCATATAAAGTGAACCAATACTAGTTAATGCAAAGTAATATATCAAATATATAAATATACATTAAATCATTAAATCAACATTTGATTCAATGATCCGGTCATGTCGCACATAACCGACTAGTATTCAATGTATCGATTTATCGAATCAATGATTCGATAACTAGGTCATATCGAATATAACCAATCGAAACATTTATCGCGAGAATGAAATGCGGTATCACATACGCGCATTATTCTCGGTCCCGCACATATCTCATATGCGCTCCTATTTCGTTTCGCTTGAGCCAGGAAACCTCTGTGTAGGACTCTAAAGACTCGTCAATAAGCCGGTAGCAGATGATGATCATATCAAGCACACACAAGCCGCAAGCGGTCTGCTAAACGTAACTTCCATCCGGGTATTGAGCGATCAGAAGATCGACGAGCTAGCCCGCTCACACTCCTGTGAATCCAACCAGTAACACTTACCGTACAGTCCGGTCTGTTCGTCTGATATGTCGCATATCAAGTCTAGGGGTGGTAAACGTCAGACCCCAATAACCGATAAGTCATGCCGATGTGAGGCTCATAACGGGTCGAGAAACTACTGGTAACACTTACCAGCAAATCTCTGATCAGCCCTGGCCAGGGACTTCCCTGTTACGGCCAATTGAGCACAGCGCAACATCAACCCCCAATACCGGGAGAGACGAAACCCCTCCTATCGCTCATTGCCTCCATGTGACTCGGGACTGTACCCAAAGACCACCATTTTGCACGCCCTCATGGACGTGGTAAGGTGGAGATCAAAGCATAGTGGGAATCACACAAGACTCTATGACGATCTCGGGTCTACAGACTAACCCGTACAAGTGTCACCTGAGAACTACCATCTGACGTGAGGTATAATACCATCTGGGAGTTCTCGGCGAGTCCGTCCAGTGTATCCAGTCTCCACTGAGCACCCGTACACCATCTCTGATGTCAAACACCAATGGATATGGGATCATCCATCGCCCATCTCATGGGTCGAGAAGCATATACGCTAGTCTACTCTGGTATATTGATGCCCCGTCTCGATACACCCACGACTAGGGACCTTGAAGGATGTACTTATGGACTACCATGTCCCCACTAGTATGATCTCCATCATAGTCCAGGTAGTCAAGTACACATCCTAAGGGCTTTACCAATATATAACCATAAGACAGTTTAAAGAGACTAGTGTACATGTTAAGATAAAGAGTAACCAGATAGCATACTATCATATCGAGCAAGAAAGTCATCTCTATATATGTCCAAGCATCCAATATAATATACATCATCTGTAATACTGGCCTCTAGGTCATACATACAACTAACAATCTCCCACTTGCACTAGGGCCAGCTGCTGTAGTATCGCATACCGAGCATCCCGAAGAGTCTCTCAAACTGTATCTGGGGAATGGCCTTCGTGAGTGGATCCGCCGTGTTGTTCTTCGTGTCAACCCTCCTGACCTCGATCTCCCGGCGATCAACTATCTCCCGGATCAGGTGATACCGCCTCAGAATATGCCTGGATCGCTGATGGGACCTGGGTTCCTTGGCTAAAGCCACCGCTCCATTGTTATCGCAATACAAAGGTATTGGATGCTCAATGGATGGAACCACTCCAAGTTCAGTAATGAACTTCTTGATCCAGACAGCCTCTTTGGCAGCATCGTTGGCAGCGATGTATTCAGCCTCCATCGTCGAGTCTGCCACGGTTTCCTGCTTGGAACTCTTCCAGCTAACCTCCCCTCCGTAAAGGGTAAAGACAAAGCCCGACTGAAACTTAGAGTCGTCCTTATCACTCTGGAAGCTCGAATCGGTAAAGGACTCCACTTGGAGTTCTCCGTTACCATACACCAAGAGCTTCTCTTTAGTCTTTCGCAAGTACTTGAGAATGCTCTTCACAGCTGTCCAGTGACTCTCTCCAGGATCAGCTTGATACCTGCTCACTATACTTAGTGAGTATGCTACATCGGGTCTAGTACATAGCATCGCGTACATGATAGAGCCTACTGCCGAAGCATAGGGTATCCCTTGCATGCGAGCTCTCTCCAAATCAGTCTTGGGAGACATCTCTTTGGAGAGAGTGAGTCCAGAGATCGTGGGCAAGTTCCCGCTTGGATTCTTCCATACTAAACCTCTTTAGTATGGTGTCAATGTACCTGGATTGGGACAATCCCAATATCCTTTTGGATCTATCTCTATAGATCCTAATTCCCAATATGCAGGAGGCATCACCAAGATCTTTCATTGAGAATCTTTGTGATAAGAAGAGCTTGACCGATTGCAGCATAGGAATATCATTTCCTATCAAGAGTATGTCGTCCACGTACAATACGAGGAAGACAACCTTACTCTCTGCCACCTTCTTGTAGATACAAGGTTCATCTGGATTTTTGACGAAATCAAACTCTTTGATAACGACGTCAAAGTAGATGTTCCAACTCCGCGATGCTTTCTTTAATCCATAAATGGATTTAAGCAGCTTGCACACCTTCCCGCTGCTCCCACTGTCTATGAAGCCCTCTGGCTGAGTCATGTACACGCACTCTTCTAAATCACCATTTAGAATGGCGGTCTTAACATCCATTTGCCAGATTTCGTAATCATGATATGCAGCGATGGCAAGCATGATCCGGATGGATTTAAGCATAGCCACTGGAGAAAAGGTTTCGTCATAGTCCACACCTGGTCTTTGACGAAAACCCTTTGCAACAAGTCTAGCTTTGAAAGTCTCCACTTTCCCATCTACACCTAGTTTCTTCTTGAAGATCCACTTGCTCCCAATGGGTTTTACCCCTTCAGGAGCAACGTCCAAAGTCCATACTTTGTTGGTGTACATGGATTCCATCTCGGACCGCATAGCATCCAGCCATTTCACTGAGTCCCTACTCGTGATGGCCTGCTCGAAGCTAGTTGGGTCATCATCCTCCATGATGCAATCCTCGCTTCCACCGTCAATGAGAAAACCGTAGTTTCTCTCAGGTGGACGAGATACCCTACTAGATCGGCGGAGAGGCTGGGGTTCGTCGAGTTCTACTGAATCCTCTGGTTCTACCAAGTCTTCTGTTACAGTTTGTGTTGCTGGAACCTCTTCTTGTTCTACCTCAATGCTACTTGTCTGTTTCATAAGAAAACTCTTTTCTAAGAAAGTGGCATGTCGAGAAACAAACACTTTTTGTTCCTCGGAGTGGTAGAAGATATACCCTCGCGAATGTTTGGGATATCCAACAAACTTACATAGAACAGACCTTGCCTCGAGCTTGTCCGGATTTTGTGTTTTAACATAGGCCGGACAACCCCATATCTGAATAAAATTAAGACATGGTCTCTTGCCATTCCATATCTCATATGGAGTGGTAGGCACTGATTTGGTTAGAACTCTATTCAATAGGTATGCAGCAGTCTCCAGTGCATATCCCCTTAAGGAAATAGGTAACTCAGCTGCACTCATCATAGAGCGCACCATATCTAATAGGGTGCAATTTCTCCGCTCCGATACACCGTTGTGCTGTGGTGTATAAGGAGGAGTAAGCTGAGAGAGAATCCCATTCTCTTTTAGATAATCTCTGAATTCGTTACTTAAGTATTCTCCTCCTCGATCAGATCGAAGGATCTTAATACTTTTGCCCGTTTGGTTCTCTACTTCTTGTTTATATTCTCTAAATTTCTCAAAAGCTTCTGATTTGTGTTTCATCAGGAACACATATCTGAATCTAGAGAGATCGTCAGTGAATGTAACGAAGTACGAAGAACCATTCCTGGCATGGGTAGACATGTGACCGCATACATCACTATGTACCAGTCCTAAGAGTTCAGTAACTCTTTCTCCGTGTCCACTAAACGGAGCTTTGGTCATTTTTCCTTTGAGACATGAATGGCAAGTATCATATGATGATAATTCGAACAGATTCAAATAACCATCCTTATGTAACTTAGCCAATCGTGTCGCATTGATATGACCAAGTCTACAATGCCACAAGTAGGATTCATTCATTTCTGAACTTTTCCTCTTGTGTGTGTTTTGTATATTGAGAACTGTATTTTGATTTAGAATGAATATGCCATTATGTAACGAGCCTGATGCAATCAACTTTTGATCTAGGAATATGTTCATAACATTATCCTGTACTACAAAATTATATCCTTCTTTACTCAATAAAGAAACTGATATAATGTTGCACATCATGTTCGGTATATAATAGCACTCATTCAGAATTATTGTATCACCACTTGGTAATACTAGGTGATATTCTCCAACTGCTTTGGCTGCAACATTTGCACCGTTCCCTACTTGAACGGAATGATCACCTTTTCCCAGTTCTCTACCTTTTCGCAGCCCATGTAACATCTTACATATGTGGGATCCTGATCCGGTATCTAATACCCAGGACGTAGGGTGAACTGAGAAACAGTTCTCAATGACAAACACACCCGAAGATGATGCATCAACATGCATATTCTCCGTTTGGGCGATGTGAGAATCCAGATATTCTCATGTTTCCTGTTCATTCTTATAACACTTATAAGACAGAACGGGTTCAACGTTCCCCTGCACAGTATAACATGCGGGTTCGGTCAATACATCCATATTATTATCTTTATTAGGGCATGAACTGGTCGCTACCTGGAGAGAGAGAGAAGAAAACACTTTAGCGTATGCTCGTGCAAGATCAGATTGGTTTTTATCTTATCTAATCAGGATGGCTCCCACTGCTTTTTATCAAATCTTCCTTCAAACCCTAAAAGGAAAGACTAGCTGGGATTAATTACACCCTACAACTTCATCGATCTTTCAGCCAGGCCAGTGTCGGTACTTTGAGGGAGGTCCCCCATGCTTTCGCACAAACCTAATTAATGTAAACCTCATTTTCCCAGAGGCGTAACCCCGTTGACACCTTTCTAGACACCTACTTGATCGGCTAATTGTTGTGTGCAAAACTCTCCCAGGAGTAACTCTTACTCGCAGTGGGTATCGGGATCCAACTATCTCATAGAAGGTATGCAATCTCATTGCAAATTTCAACACTTGAAATTCCCGATAATACTTTTGCCCCTAGCGACCTGTGACCTTGACGGAGGCCAAACTACCCACAGGGTGCTAGTCAAGTTCAACCCGTCATTTCTTGATCGAATTAAACCCACCCGTACGACCCTTGACGGAGGCCAAACTACGCCGTACGAATTGTTGGAGATAGTGCCCTCATAGTCAATTATTGGATCACAGGTACGTGATTGCAAAGATTGCGGAGGACCTATACCGGTAGGACAGTCTTACTCGAGATGATAGTATGCTATCTGGTTTGCCTTTATCAGTCGTGTACATGATCAGGTGATTGATTACATGTTACACTTTGATAGAGCCCTTAGGATCTTGCTTTACCACCAACAGTATGATGGCGATCATATACGTGAGAGTTGGGTGGTTTATACGCATATCCTTAATTGTGGTCCCTAGTCGTGGGAGTTTCGGGACAGGGCATCGATACTCCAGAGTAGACTAGTGTGTACAGTCGAGACCCCGACGAGGGGCGGTGGCCGGTCTCACAAGCTACTGGTGTCAGTTGGATCACCTAAGATGTATACAGGTGCTCATTGGGTTATGAGTACACCGGACAGGACTCGCCGGGAATCTGCTAGTTAGTACTATATCTATCATCAGATAGCAGTTCCCTGGTGACATGTGTACAGGTTAGTTCATCGACCTGAGGTCGTCATTTGTCTCGTGTGAGTTCCCACTGTGCTTTGATTTCTACCCTACCACGGCTCAAAGGAGTCGTGCAAACAGGTAGTTTTTGGGTACAGTCCCGAGCCATATGGAGGCACGTGAGCGAATCGGCAGGGGATTCGTCTCTCCCGGTATTGGGGGCGAGGTCGTACTGTGTCTAGGAGAGCCATTACACAAAGTCCATGGCCATGGCAGGAGATTTACTGGTAGGTACTCCAGTAGTATCTCAGGGTGTTATTGGGCTACACTCCGACACGACTTATACTGCTATTGGGGGTCTGACGTTACTAGCCCCCTAGGCAGATATGCGATACTCATAGACGAACGGACCGGACTGTATATACATTGTCACTGTTTGGCTCAGTAGGGTTTCCGGATGAGTTCGCTCATCGGCCTCCCTTGAGGTCAGTCCATGGGCAGCCGTTACGCATTGCTAGTGCCGCTGACGGTTTGTGGTTAAACCCACTGCCAGGGTACTGACGAGTCATTAGAGTCCCCCACAGACAGTTTCCCAAGTTCGGGCGAAACGTTGTAGAGGCCGTATGGTTTTATGGCAGGGATCGGAAAATGCACGTGCGTTTACGCACGTGTTATTTTTCGGGCAGATAATACTGGTCGGCTTTGGTTTAAGCCGGATCCGAGTATTATATTGAGTAGGTATAATATCTTTGTCTCAGTTGCATTTGTATTCGGTCGTAATACAAATGCGGGTATATTTATACAGTTTCGGGGTTATCCTGAAAGTCGTTTCAGGATCACTTTTGGAAGTTGCCAGTTTCCAGTTTTCTATCAGCCGTCTTTTAACATTCGGTTAAAGACGGATTTATCTTTTCTTGGATGAGAGTGAGTCGTGCTTCTAGAAGGTTCTAGAAGGTTCTAGAATTTGGTGACAAGGTTAAATGACTCATGCTTTGATTTCAATGAGGTTTTGTTTTCCTTAAGATATTTTAGTTTGTGTTCACATATGATATTTTGCTTAAGGTTACTCTCCCCTCTCCTACACTCACCCCCCTCTTGCTATAAGTGGCCGGCCCCCTCCTCTCTCTCTCTCACTTGTTGTTTCACTTGAAAAGATATGATAGTATTTGGGGTGCATGGAATTTTACAGTTCATTTCATTCCATCACCCAATTCCCTCGGCAACTTCATTAACCGATCGTCCACGGATTTGGACGAAGTGAGACAAAGTCATCTACTCATTCTCTACATCATTCTTGGTCGTCTCTTTTAGCAAACTTGACGATCGAGTTGCCTCAAGTCAGAGGCGGGAGCCCGTTTAAAGAATAGATGATGTGGTGCCACCTCGACGAGGAGATCGGAGATTGACGAGATCAGAGAAGCCGCAACGGAGCGTGGGATGATGGTTGAAGAACGAAGGACTCGGATCGTTCGGTATAACCTTTCTACACTCTTTACAGTTTGTTAGTTTAGCAATAATGGCAGATCTGGGTTAAAGTATACGATAGCGCCAATTAAAAGTTTCTTGTTCCGCATTTGGCGTCTGTAGACGGCCGGGGCGCTAGCGTAGACTTACAGTGGTATCAGAGCCTAACCATTTTGCTATGCTAACTTGTGCTAACGCGTTTAAAACATCGATCGAACCGGAAATCGAAAATTGCAAAATTCCAAGCTCACAGTTTCTGTCGATTTTAAATGATCTCCTAAAATTTTTCTACATGTCTCAGAGAACTGTGCAGGCTTTTCTAAGAACCACGACGAAATTTAGGGACATGACTCCACCAAACCGCCGTGGAAACGCGGCAAAACCCATGGTTTGGCCGCGCATCCGCGGCCACTTGGTGAGCTCATGCTCCCAAATTTGTACAGTGAGTTCTGTGTTGGTTTTTGTGGTTTTTGGTAAATATCGTTTTGGCCCAGATTTTGTTACTGTTCACCAGTAAGTCGTGGGGCCCACTTTGTGATTTTTGGTCGATCGAAATTTAAACACGTTAGTTTACAGTGCTTACATTATATCTCCGACCGGGAATGTCATTTGATCGGTAAACCGCGTCTGATTGCTATAGTTCTTTTAGACGGGTTTGCGAACGTGACATTCGCGTTGATGTTCTGTGTTGTGCTGTGATGTTGCGGATTTGTCGTGGTGGATAGCCGTGTGCTATGGTAGTACAGTTTGAGTTTATTTGTACATTTGATATTGCGGGGCGAGCGTCCAACTTGTGGACTGCCGTCACTGCCTGTTGTATAATATTCTTTTGGGGCACGACCAGGTTGCGGTCGATGTACCTATTGTACTATTTTTCATTACTGTACTAGGTTTTGCCCTGAGACGGAGTGCACGGATAGCCGGGTTCTGAGAAGCAACGGGTCCACATCTCATGGCTTTGAGAGGCAGAGGGGCCCCACTCTAGAATTGGCAGACTATTCACCGCACTCGTAGGGGGTACAGGTTGACCCAAGGAGGGGTGCCCAAGATTACCGGATTCCGTGGAGTGCTGGGTGGTCCATTCACTATGCTGTAGGGGACTGCCTCGCTTCAGGTTTTGGCGGGTAACTTGCCGCACCCGTAGGGGTCTAGGTTTCATTGCACAGGCTATCCACACGACAGGGGAACGTCGGGTTTCAGCAGCGGCTCTGTGAAACCCGGGGATCCCAGATTATCTGTATTGTTCTGTGATGCTTATTACTTTTCTGTAATGTTGCATACTATAACTCTTGGAGCGATTATTGTATATTGGTTTATATACTATTAGATGTTGTATATGTTTTACACCCGCGCTAGTCCAGTCCCCGCTCTGTCGTTAGTTAAGTAACCTAACGGGTGATGACAGGACCCAGTGACGAATGCGGATGGCATATACGTACATTTTATTTTCGTTCTTTTCTGGTGTGATTAAATGATGGGACTGCGTTGATTCTGATCAATGCAAAGTTAAACAAACCTGTTTACAGTTGTTGGAACAAATTTAAAAATTGTTATTGCAAAGACGTTTCCTTTTGTTTTGCATAGCGGTATTCAGTGGAATATCCTGCACCTCATTCGACGGGGCAAGGGCCGATATCCCTTCACCGGGACCGACCCCTTGGGCAGAAGTTTGCGTCAGGGTAATAACTTCACTATAGTCGATTACAAGTTGCTTTGCATAGCGGTATTCAGTGGAATATCCTGCACCTCATTCCACGAGGAAAGAGCCGAGATCCCTTTACCGGGAGTGACCTCTTTAGCAAAAGGTTTTCGCCACTATATTTTAAAAAGCTATCAGGTTCCTTCAGCGATATCAAGTTCACTACGTTAAAGGTTTTTCGCCAAAAACAAGCCGTAGCCCTCCGTCATTTCATATGAATGGTCAGTAGTATTCAAGCTATGTTGGTCTGGCCCTTAGCTAGGACAGAGTGATTGGTAGCTGCTGGGGTGTTCACATGTTGCATAGATAGATGCGTTGGTTTGGGACAGTCGTACAGCCTTGTTGGCCCTTAGTCAAGGGCGAGTACGGGTGGGTTCAAATTAACAAGATAATGATGGGAAGAACTTGACATGTGACTTATGATGGGTTGGCCCTTAGTCACGATCATAAGAGCATGGGGTAAAAATCATATCGGGAGTTTCTAAAGAAACCGAAACTTGCCAAGTATGCGCATACCTTATGGAGTATGAGTAACGTGGATGCATTCCATCACGTTATCATGCGATGAGAGTTGGATCCCGATTCCCACTGATGAGTTGGTTTACTCTTCGGGTGATCCCGATTGATTCTTCTTTAGGTTTGGAGGAGAATTTGACAGGACAGTGGGAGGTTTCCGGATTAGATAAAGTGATAACCATTCTGATCTAGGTTAGAGTGCACGCAGAGTGTTTCTTTTCTCTCTCTCTTTGGCAGCGACCTTTGACCGACCCTAGACTATGACTCAGTGACCAGGTTTACCGAACCTTCTTAAAATACTGGCTTTTGGATTGTCTGAGTTGCATAAGTCATTGCCACTCCTTCTTTTACCCATTGAATTTCTCAGAACACCCGTATTACTACGGATATCCACTTCCATTGGATAGATCCATCATATGGTTATATACGAACTCGAAGGGACTTCTTCGAGGATGGATCCAGGTTCAGGAGAAATAGAATTGGTTTATTCAGTTGTCTTTTATTATCACCTTCTCTCAGGTTGCGAGGGCTCCTTGGTTTAGGAGAGTACATCTATTACGCTTATTGGATAGTCTTATTCCAAACCATAGGCTGGTGCCGAAAGGTAGGGAATGAAGAAAACCAATTAGCCTAAGTAGGGTGTGCAGAAGGTAATATGTAAAGACAAAATAAAGGGATTAGAAAGAGGGCAAAGTAAATTGCGACTGATATCATTCACGACCAAAACCGCGTACTTCATCGCCACTCCTATTTCACCTTTAAAAGAATAAGGTATTATTCAGTTGTCTTTTATCATCACCTTCTCTCAGTTGCGAGTACTCCTTGGTTTAGGAGGGTACACCTATTATGCTTACTGGATAGTCTTCTTCCAAACCATAGGCTGGTGCCGAACGGTAGGGAAGGAAGAAAACCATTTAGCCTAACGATGGTGTACAGAAGGTAACGACTGAAGACAAATAAAGGGATTTGGAGAGATGGCAATAAAATATACGGTTGAAGTCATGAATTGGATTATGGAAGAGGCATTACTATGAATACCTGGATACCCCTACGAAACATTTTCATGTTTCAGTGCATTGTTAAAGGAAAAATTGTTTTCCCGATTAAACACTTACTCCAAGGGTATGTATTTACCAGGTTTCATTCTCATATCTGTATGGTTTTACAGATGATGAGTGGGAGTAAGTTATTGGGAATTAGGTAATCATCCTCATTATATCGGAATTCGTTGTAATTGGTGATATTTGAGGAAATCGCCAGGATACAGTTTTCAACCTACGACGCACAGGTTTTGAGTTGTTTAACTCAGCGGACTTATACAGAGTATTGTATGTTGTCCAAGTGTCCATCAGGACAAAGGGGTAGGTCCTCGTTCTATGTTCTGTTTACTTATAACTTCTCTAGTATTTAGACAAATATTTCGTACAAATACAAGATCTAAGTTTTGAGAAGTTGTGGGTATAAGAATAAAGTAGAGAACCAGGTATCACAAGTATCGGGATTCTTCAAAGAGATCGAAGATGTAGATTCTTGTGATTGGTATTCAGATGATAGTGATGGTTTTGAGAAACGTGTTTCTCTTTCAGGTTACACATAATTGGATGGATTCCTAAGTTGAGTAATGCTGATTAGCCTCTTTCCATTAAGATGATATGCACTGAAGACAGCTGCATGATTTGAATCTAGTTCCAATTAAATAAGTGCCAAAGTTTCTATATTGGATATAGAATAGATCGTATCTTAAAAGATATTAAGGTACGGGGAGTTGTCCAGCTTATGCTTAAAACCAGACTCTGGATAACTCAGGGCACGTTTCTGTAGTGGCTGTTTGTAGGTTGACCCTGGCTATGACAAGAGTTGATATTCTACCATTTGGAAGATCAATAGTGATATTGTTCTTGACTCACCACAGTTTTAGTAAAATGGATCTTTTTCAGAAAACAGTAGTGGGAGTATGGTAGAACTGGAAGTGATTCCAGAACCGTGATCGATTACGGAAAATTTAATAGGACCTATATATTCAATCAGGTTTGACATTCCAATAGCCACTCCGCAGATATGGTAGGTAACCTCAGACACCCGAGAGGTACTTCGGTAGGCTCAAGGACGGTGACAGGGAGGTTCTTATCTACCCAGACTTGACACTACTGTTGTTCCAGGATATGAGACCCGGTAGGAGGGATGTCGTAGTCAGTGGGAGCAACGGAAGCATGGTGCGCAAGTAGCTTATGCCTATTTATAGACTAGAGCAGTTATAGCGGAGATAGATCATCTATTTTTGATGTGATAGTCATGGTTTTGACTTCAATCAGAATAGGGGATGGATCTGTTAAGAAGGTAGTAGGGTGTGATGTCATGGTATTTGGATGACATACACAGAGTAGGAAGTAAAATTCCTATACTACGATCGGTTGTACTGTGGTCGTCACACAGTTGTTTCTCCAGACAGGATATGGATATAATATTTGACATTCTGGTTTCTAGATCTATGGTTTTAGATCTGGATTTGGGTAGTTTCCCAATATGGGTACTTTGACAGATATTCTAATGGTTTTTGGAATAGTTGACTCCTAGCATGGTGGTGTACCTGCAGATGATGGAGTCACCCTCTCTAAAGGTGTCTTACAGACTAAAGGGGAGAGGGATGTGCATGATTGGCAGATCACTTGCTTAGGCAATTGAGTCAATCATGAGATGTCATGTACCACACCAAATGTTGGTTTTGCACTAGATGCAATAAGTTTGTATTAATCCAATCCTGGAGAAACATAAGGAAGCAGTTTTAGAACATAAGTACAAGTTCTACGGATTTGATGACGGCAGCCTCCTTCGGGAGACGGTTATCATTCCACGCTTCAAAGGTGACATGGATGACAGAGTGATTGTCAGAGTTATAGTTTTCCCTCTGACGAAGAGGGACAGTATTATGGACAGGTGGTCCAAGAGGATACTGTGGGTGGCATGGTGCCGGATACTGATTAGGTTCAGTGATCGATACAGTCTAAGAAGTTTGGATTTGGAGTTCATTTATGAACTAGGTCCCATCAGATATCCAGACATATTTTAAGACAGGTATTGCTCAATTCGGGAGATGGCTTTCTCCGCGAATTTGAGATTAAGAGAGATATAGAAAGAAACTTCTAGGCGGATCCACTCACTAAGGCTATTTCTCGAACACAATAGTTTTACAAACGGGCTTTGTGATACTGATTAGTAGAGGAGTTGGATGTTCGGTTTAACACGGGCTGTGAGTAGTCGACATCGCAATAATTAGCCTTGAGTGCAAGTGGGAAATTGTTGGAGATAGTGCCCTCATAGTCAATTATTGGATCACAGGTACGTGATTGCAATGATTTCGGAGGACCTATACCGGTAGGACAGTCTTACTCGAGATGATAGTATGCTATCTGGTTTGCCTTTATCAGTCGTGTACATGATCAGGTGACTGATTACATGTTACACTTTGATAGAGCCCTTAAGATCTTGCTTTACCACCAACAGTATGATGGCGATCATATACGTGTGAGTTGGGTGGTTTATACGCATATCCTTAATTGTGGTCCCTAGTCGTGGGAGTTTCGAGACAGGGCATCGATACTCCAGAGTAGACTAGTGTGTACAGTCGAGACCCCGACGAGGAGCGGTGGCCGGTCTCACAAGCCACTTGTGTCAGTTGTTGGAGATAATGCCCTCAGAGTCAATTATTGGATCACAGGTACGTGATTGCGGTGATTGAGGGAGGACCTATCCCGGTAGGACAGTCTTACTCGAGATGATAGTATGCTATCTGGTTTACCTTTATCATCGTGTACTGTTTTAGGTGACCTGACACGTCGCTATTACACGTTGATAGAGCCCCTAGGATTCTTGCTTGACCACCAGCAGTATGAGGGCGATCATATAAGTGGAAGCTGGGAGTCTATAAGCATATCCTTAAATGGTCCCTAGTCGTATGAGTTTCGAGACAGGGCATCGATACTCCATAGTAGAATAGTGTATACAGTCGAGACCCCGACGAGGGGCGGTGGCCCGTCTCACAAGCCACTGGTGTCAGTTGGATCACCTAAGATGTATACAGGTGCTCATTGGGTTATGAGTACACCGGACAGGACTCGCCGGGAACATGCCAGTTGGTCATATACCAGACGTCAGATGGCAGTTCCCTGGTGACATGTGTGCAGGTTAGTTCATCGACCTGGGGATCGTCATTTGTCTTGTGTGAGTTCCCATTGTACTTTGATTACTACCCTACCACGGCTCAAAGGAGTCGTGCAAACAGGTTTTAGTTGGGTACAGTCCCGAGCCACATGAAGGCAGTGAGCGTATCTTCAGGGGTTCGTCTCTCCCGGTATTGGGGGTGAGGTCGTGCTATGTCTAGGAGAGCCATTACACAAAGCCCTCGGCCGAGGCAAGGAGATTTACTGGTAGGTATTCCAGTAGTATCTCAGGGTGTTCTGGGCTACACTCCGACACGACTTGTACCGCTTTTGGGGGTCTGACTTTTACCAACCCCCTAGGCCCGCCATGCGATGCTCATAGACGAATGGATCGGACTGCACGGATATTGTCACTGACAGGCTCAGTAGGGTTGTCAGGATGAGTTCGCTCATCGACGTCCTTTTAGTCAATACCTGGTAGCCCGTTATGTATTGGCTTATACCTCTGACGTGCTAGTGGTTAAATCCACAACCAAGGTGTTGACGAGTCTTTAGAGTCCCCCACATTCAGTTACTCAGCTTTCGGGCGAAAAGTTGTAGAGGCCGTATGGAGATATGGCAAGGTCCGATCAGATACGTGCGGTATTGCACGGATCAGGATCTGACAGTTTGTACTATAGGCCGTATGGTTATATGGCAGGGTTCGATCAGATACGTGCGGTATTGCACGGATCAGGATCGAACAGATATTGCTAGCCGGTTTTGGTATGAGCCGGATCCTAGTATAGTACAGTGGAGATTTTGTCTCATTGCATTTGTATTTCGGTCGAAATACAGATGCGGGTGTGTATGCACAGTATTGGGGTTTTCCTGTAATTTATTACGGGAACAGTTTTCTGGAGTTGCCAGTTTGCTTTCCGTTTCGGCCGATTTCCATTGTTCCGTTCATTGGCCGAAGATTGGTGGAGGAGGGCTTATTTGCATTGTTGCAAATAAGCATTTGTGGAGGGGGTCTTTTGCTTATTGCCATGTCATGATCACTTGACTTTTTGACTTCATCATGGTTGCACCATACCTTTTGACTTGACTTCTTCATGATGGCTTGACTTTTTGAAGTCATCATGCTTGATGATGGTAGAGGTGGAGTGTTGGTTTTAGCGTGTTATCATGCTTATGCATGATAGTCTTTTTCCCCCTCTCTCTTGCATTATGAGATTGTTTATCTTTTGATACATACACTCCTCTCTCTCACACCATTCTCATTCTCTCCTCCTCTAGTTATGGCCGGCCAAGCATGGAGGAGGGGTTGCCCATTTTGTAGTGGGGATTTTTGCTCTCTAGTTGATAGAAAAATCCCCAAGTTCCTCCACAAAATTCTTGTATCATCCCTCCACTAAAATGGCACCTCCATGAACCCCAAATAAGACACAAGTTCTACTAGATATTCTACAGCATATCTTGGGCACGTCGAGTAGCCGGCTTCGTGCCCGAGTTGCCTCGGCATTGAGGTGGGAGCCCGTAAAAGAAGTAGGCGATGTGGTGCACTTCCGGCGACGAGGAGGAGACGGGACATTCCGCAGGAGATCGGGACGATGACGAGAAGACCGGAGGACTCGGATCTGTCGGTATACTTCTCTTCCCTATCTTGTTAATAGCTTAGACTTGTTAATGGTTACGATCCGGATGTTTAGTGCGCGGTGGTGCCGGTTTGCTAAGTCCGCAAAATTTAAGTTTATCACCGCTTCCGCATTCCGGCGTCGGATTGACGGCCGGGGCGCCGCCGTGCACTTACAGTGGTATCAGAGCCTCGCCATTAACTTAGTCTAGCTTTGTGTAATGTGTTTGCATTTCCGATCGATCAAAAAGTCCAAAAACCAGTATTTTGTCGCATCAGTTTTCTGTTGGAATTTTTTAGTGTCGAAAATTTTTTCAGGTTGTAAAATATTGATGTACTGGAAAATCTAAGAGCTCTGTAAAAATTCGATGAGGTGACTCCACAGTGGGAGCGCGGAACCGCCGCGAAAACCCCCTTCCCGCTGCCCTTCCGCCGCACACTGTGGGGATCACTGCACCAATTTTTTACAGAGGCTTTCTGGGTTTAAAATTGGGGTTTTGGAATATTAAAATTGGGCCAATTATTTCTGTGAGTGCTACAGTATTCCTTTGGGGCCCACTTGTTAAATTTTGATTGATCGGATATTTTAAACACATTTTTCACAGTATTTACATTATATCTGCGACCGTGAATGTCACTCGATCGGTAAATCCGGTCTAACTGCTATAGCCCGGTTAGACGGATTTGCGAACGTGACTTTCACGTTGATGTTTTGTTTTTGCTGTGATGTTGCGGATCGGTCGTGGGGGATAGCCTGGATGCAATGCTAGTACAGTTGTGGTTGTATTATGTACATTTGATATTGCGGGGCGAGCGTCCGACATGTGGACTGCCGTCACTGCCTGTTTGTATTATTCTTTTGGGGCACGACCTGGTTGCGGTCGTTGTACCCGGTGTATGTATATTTTACTTTCTGTACTAGGATTACCCCGCGGAGGGGTGCACGGATAGCCGGGTTCTAGAGGGCAACAAGCCCGCATCTCATGGCATTGAGACGGAGGGGGCTTCACTCTAGGATTGGCGGGCTATTCGCCGCACTCGTAGGGGGTACAGGTTGACCCAGGAGGGGTGCCCAAGTTACCGGATTCCGTGAAGTGCTGGGTGGTCCATTCACGGCGCTGAAGGGGGTTGCCTCGCTTCAGGTTTTGGCGGGTAACTTGCCGCGCCCGTAGGGGTCTAGGTTTTCATTGCACAGGCTATCCACACGACCAGGGGAACGTCGGGTTTCAGTAGTGGCTCTGTGAAACCCGGGGATCCCAGATATCTGTATTGTTTCTGTGATGCTATACATTTTCTGTGATGTTGCATTTCTTTTCACGCCTTGAGCGAAATATAGTATATTGGTATATATATTAGTAGATGTTGTATATGTTTTACATCCGCGCTAGTCCAGTCCCCGCTCTGTCGTTAGTTAGCTAACCTAACGGGTAATGACGGGACCCAGTGGCGAATGCGGATGGCATATACGTACGTCAGTATATTTTCGTTCTTTTTGGTGTGATCAATTGATGGGACTGCATTGATTCGGATCAATGCAAGTTAAAAACAAACCTAATCTGATGTTGTTGGAACACTTTTCAAAAAGCTGTTATTGCAAGGACGTTCACTTTTGTTTTGCATCGTGATATTCAGTTGGAATATCCTGCTCCTCAGTCGACGAGGCAAGGGCCGAGATCCCTTCACCGGGAGTGACCCCTTGGACAAAAAGTTTGCGTCAGGGCATTAACTTCACTATAGCCGATTACTTTCGCTTTGCATCGCGGTATTCATTTGGAATATCCTGCACCCCATTCTACGGGGAAAGAGCCGAGATCCCTTCACCGGGAGTGACCTCTTTAGCGAAGGTTTTCGTCACTATATTTTAAAAAAAAGCTATCCGTTCCTTCGACGATATCAAGTTCATTACGTTAAAGGTTTTCGCCAGAAACCATTCGTAGCCCTCCGTCGTTTCAGACGGGTAGCACGTAGTATTCATGCTATGTTTGTTGACCTTCGTCAAGGCATAGTGTATGGTAGCTGCTTGTTACCTTTCTGCTGCATAGATAGATGCGTTGGTTTGGGACAGTCGTATAGCCTTGTTGACCTTCGTCAAGGGCTTGTACGGGTGGATTCAGATTAACCCTGGATAATGACGGGTAGAACTTGACATGTGACTTATGATTTGTTGACCTTCGCCAAGGTCATAAGAGCATGGGGCAGAAATCTCGTCGGGAGTTTCAAAAGAACTGAAACTTGCCAGATATGCGCATACCTTCTGGAGTGTGATGACGTGAGCGGATTCCGTCACGTTATCATGCGATGATAGTTGGATCCCGATTCCCACTGATGAGTTAGTTTACTCCTCGGGTGACCCCGACTAATTCTTCTTTCAGGTTTGGAGGAGAATTTGAGGTACAGTGGGAGGATTCCAGATTAGATAAATTGGTAACCATTCTGATCTAGGTTAGAGTGCACGCTGAGTGTTTCTTTTCTCTCTCTCTTTGGTAGCGACCTTTGACCCGACCCTAAGACTTTGACTCAGTGACCAAGTTGACCGAACCTTCTTAAACACTGGCTTTTGGATTGTCAGAGTTGCGAACCTCATTGCCACTCCTACTTTTACCCTTTTCTCCAGGACACCCCGTATTACTACGAACGTCCACTTCCATTGGACAAAACCATCGTATGGTTAGATACGAACTCGAAGGGATTTATTCGAGGATGGTTTCAGGTTCTGGAGAAAACGGATAGGATTATTCAGTTGTCTTTTCCTTTTACCCTCTCTCAGGTTACGAGTACTCCTTGGTTTGGGGGTAGTACACCTATTACGCAAATTGGATTGTCTTCTTCCAAACCTTAGGCTGGTGCCGACCGGTAGGGAATGAAGAAAACCAATTAGCCTAACGATGGTGTACAGAAGGTATTGAGCTAAGACAAAGCAAGGGATCAGTAAGAGGGCAAAGTAAATTGCAACAGATATTCACGACCAAACCAGGTATTTCTTCGCCAATCCTAAAATCACCTTTGTATTTCTCCAGGACACTCCGTATCACTGCGAAGATCCACAGTTTATTGGATACTCCATCGTATGGTTATATACGAACTCGAAAGGAACTTGTTCCAGTTCGGGGATGGATTCTGGTTCAGGAGAAATAGGAATAAGATTTATTCAGATGTCTTTTATCTTCACCTTCTCTCGCATTACGAGTGTTCCTAGGATTGGGACAGTACACCCATTATGCTTATTGGATAGTCTTCTTCCAAACCATAGGCTGGTGCCGAACGGTAGGGAAGGAAGAAAACCATTTGGCCTAAAGGGGTGTGCAGAAGATAAAGACTAAAGACATATGAAGGGATTTTGAGAGGTGGCAAAGAATTACACGGTTACAGTTGTGAATCTGGATACTGGAAGAGGCATTACTAGGAATACCAGGATACCCTATCGAAACATTTCGATGTTTCAGTTTCACTGTATAATGTTAAAAGAAAACTGATTTCCCGATTAGATACTTACTCCAGGGTATGTATTTACCAAGTATGAATCTCACATCTGTATGGTTTTACAGATGATGAGTGGGAGTAAGTTATTGGAAATTGGGTGATCATCCTCATTATATCGGGATTCGTTGTAATCGGTGATATTTGAGGAAATCACCTGGGCTGTTTGCCGGTCGGCAAATATTTGGTTTTGAATATCCGCTTTTATGCACCAATTTCAAATTGATATATCTGTACGTCTATTTTCATAGAGTGAGATATACCTTTCTGAAATTATGTCTACGACATTTACCTATATCAGTGGATGGTTAGGTAAGGAGTATTAAACAGCGGTGTAATTCTTCTTAACCATAAGTACAGTTTTCAACCTACGACACACAGTGAATGAGTTATCAGACTCAAGGGACTTATACAGAGTATTGTATGTTGTCCAGCGTCCATCAGGACAGAGGGGTTGGTCCTCGTACTATATTCGGTTTACTTATGACTTCTCTAGTTTTTAGACAAGTGTTTCGTGGAAACACAGGGTCCGAATTTTGAGAAGTTATAGGTATTTGAATAGAGTAGAGAACCAGGTGTAGCAAGTATCGGGATTCTTCAAAGAGATCGAAGATGTAGATACTTGTGTATGGTATTCAGTTGATAGTAATGATAAATAGATCTTGCTTCTCTTTCAGGTTACTCATGATTGGAAGCATTCCTAAGTTGAGTAGCGCTGATCGGCCTCCTTCCATTTAGTTGACATGCACTGGAGACAGCTGCATGATTTGAATCTGGTTCAATTAAATCAGTGCCTCTGGTCCTATATGGGATATAGAACAGTTCGTATCTTGACGTTGTTAAGGTACGGGGAGTTGTCCAGCTTATGATTAAAACCATACTCTGGATAACTCAAGGCACGTTTCTGTAATGGCTGTTTGTGGGTAGACCCAGGCTATGACGAGGGTTGACTTTCTACCATCTGGATGAACAATAGCGATATTGTTCTAGACTCGCCACAGTTTTATTAAAAATGGATTTTTTCAGAAAACAATAGTGGGAGTATGGTAGAACTGGAAGTGATTCCAGAACCACAAACGATTACTGAAGATTTGATAAGGAACCTAAAGATTCAATCTGGATTGACATTCCATTGGCCACTCCGCAGATAAGGTGGGTAACTTCAGGCACCCGAGAGGTACTACGGTAGCCTCAAGGATGGTGACAGGGAAGTTCTTGTTTACCCACACTTACCATTGCTGTTGTTCCAGACTGTGAGACCCGGCAGGAGGATGAGTATAGCGTCGTTCTAAACTAGTTTTAGAAGTGTCCGTCTATATGACTCTGCCAGAGGGTTGTCGTAGTCAGTGGGAGCAGCGGAAGCATTGGTGGACAGGTAGCTTATGTCTATTTATAGACTAAAGCAGATATAGCGGAGATAGATCATCTATTTCTGACGTGACAGTCATAGGTTTGACTTCATCAGAATAGAAGATGGATCTGTTGAGAAGATAGTAGGGTGTGATATCCTGGTATTTGGATGACATACACAGAGTAGGAAAGGAAACTCCTATACTACAGTCGGTTATACTTTGGTCGTCACACAGTGGTTTCTCCACAAAGGAAATGGATTTTATATCAGACATACTGGTTACTAGATCTATGGTTTTAGATCTAGATTTGGGTGGTTTCCCAATCAGGGTACTTGACAACATTCTAAGAGTATTTAGAATGGACGACTCCTGGCACGGTAGTGTACCTGCAGGTGATGGAGTCACCCTCTCCAAAGGTGTCTTACAGACTAAAGGGGAGAGGGACGCGCATGATTGGCAGATCACTTGCTCAGGCAATTGAGTCAATCATGAGATGTCAAGTACCACACCAGATGTTGTTCTTGCAGTAGATGCAATAAGTTGATAATAATCCAATCCTGGAGAAACAGTCGGAAGCAGTTTTAGAACATAAGTGAATGTTCTAGGGATATGATAACGACAGCCTCATTCGTGAGACAGTTATCATTCCAGGCTTCCAAGGTGACATGGACGACAAGGAGGTTGTCAGAGTTTTAGTTTTCCTTCTGACGAGGGGCAGTATTTTGGACAGGTGGTCCAAGGCAATACTGAGGGTAGCATGGCGCAGGATACTGATTAAGTTCAGTTGACGATACAGTCTAAGAAGTTTGGATTTGGAGTTCATTTATGAGCTATGTCCCATCAGACATCCAGATACATTCTAAGACAGGTATTGCTCATTTCGGGAGATGGGTTTCTCCGCGAACTTGAGATATAGAGAGACATAGAAAGAGACATCAAGGCAGATCCACTCACTGAGGCTATTCCTCGAACGCAATAGTTTCGCAAACGAGATTTGTGAGACTGACTAGTAGAGGAGTAGGGTGTTCGGTATCACACGGGCTGTGAGTATGCGACATCGCAATAATTAGCCTTGAGTGCAAGTGGGAGATTGTTGGATATAATGCCCTCAGAGTCAATTATTGGATCACAGGTACGTGATTGCGGTGATTGAGGGAGGACCTATCCCGGTAGGACAGTCTTACTCGAGATGATAGTATGCTATCTGGTTTACCTTTATCATCGTGTACTGTTTTAGGTGACCTGACACGTCGCTATTACACGTTGATAGAGCCTCTAGGATTCTTGCTTGACCACCAGCAGTATGAGGGCGATCATATAAGTGGGAGCTGGGAGTCTATAAGCATATCCTTAAATGGTCCCTAGTCGTATGAGTTTCGAGACAGGGCATCGATACTCCATAGTAGACTAGTGTATACAGTCGAGACCCCGACGAGGGGCGGTGGCCCGTCTCACAAGCCACTGGTGTCAGTTGGATCACCTAAGATGTATACAGGTGCTCATTGGGTTATGAGTACACCGGACAGGACTCGCCGGGAACATGCCAGTTGGTCATATACCAGACGTCAGATGGCAGTTCCCTGGTGACATGTGTGCAGGTTAGTTCATCGACCTGGGGATCTTCATTTGTCTTGTGTGAGTTCCCACTGTACTTTGATTACTACCCTACCACGGCTCAAAGGAGTCGTGCAAACAGGTTTTAGTTGGGTACAGTCCCGAGCCACATGAAGGCAGTGAGCGTATCTTCAGGGGTTCGTCTCTCCCGGTATTGGGGGTGAGGTCGTGCTGTGTCTAGGAGAGCCATTACACAAAGCCCTCGGCCGAGGCAAGGAGATTTACTGGTAGGTATTCCAGTAGTATCTCAGGGTGTTCTGGGCTACACTCCGACACGACTTGTACCGCTTTTGGGGGTCTGACTTTTACCAACCCCCTAGGCCCGCCATGCGATGCTCATAGACGAACGGACCGGACTGCACGGATATTTTCACTGACAGGCTCAGTAGAGTTGTCAGGATGAGTTCGCTCATCGACGTCCTTTTAGTCAATACCTGGTAGCCCGTTATGTATTGGCTTATACCTCTGACGTGCTAGTGGTTAAATCCACAACCAAGGTGTTGACGAGTCTTTAGAGTCCCCCACATTCAGTTACTCAGCTTTCGGGCGAAAGGTTGTAGAGGCCGTATGGAGATATGGCAAGGTCCGATCAGATACGTGCGGTATTGCACGGATCAGGATCTGACAGTTTGTACTATAGGCCGTATGGTTATATGGCAGGGTTCGATCAGATACGTGCGGTATTGCACGGATCAGGATCGAACAGATATTGCTAGCCGGTTTTGGTATGAGCCGGATCCTAGTATAGTACAGTGGAGATTTTGTCTCATTGCATTTGTATTTCGGTCGAAATACAGATGCGGGTGTGTATGCACAGTATTGGGGTTTTCCTGTAATTTATTACGGGAACAGTTTTCTGGAGTTGCCAGTTTGCTTTCCGTTTCGGCCGATTTCCATTGTTCCGTTCATTGGCCGAAGATTGGTGGAGGAGGGCTTATTTGCATTGTTGCAAATAAGCATTTGTGGAGGGGGTCTTTTGCTTATTGCCATGTCATGATCACTTGACTTTTTGACTTCATCATGGTTGCACCATACCTTTTGACTTGACTTCTTCATGATGGCTTGACTTTTTGAAGTCATCATGCTTGATGATGGTAGAGGTGGAGTGTTGGTTTTAGCTTGTTATCATGCTTATGCATGATAGTCTTTTTCCCCCTCTCTCTTGCATTATGAGATTGTTTATCTTTTGATACATACACTCCTCTCTCTCACACCATTCTCATTCTCTCCTCCTCTAGTTATGGCCGGCCAAGCATGGAGGAGGGGTTGCCCATTTTGTAGTGGGGATTTTTGCTCTCTAGTTGATAGAAAAATCCCCAAGTTCCTCCACAAAATTCTTGTATCATCCCTCCACTAAAATGGCACCTCCATGAACCCCAAATAAGACACAAGTTCTACTAGATATTCTACAGCATATCTTGGGCACGTCGAGTAGCCGTCTTCGTGCCCGAGTTGCCTCGGCATTGAGGTGGGAGCCCGTAAAAGAAGTAGGCGATGTGGTGCACTTCCGGCGACGAGGAGGAGACGGGACATTCCGCAGGAGATCGGGACGATGACGAGAAGACCGGAGGACTCGGATCAGTCGGTATACTTCTCTTCCCTATCTTGTTAATAGCTTAGACTTGTTAATGGTTACGATCCGGATGTTTAGTGCGCGGTGGTGCCGGTTTGCTAAGTCCGCAAAATTTAAGTTTATCACCGCTTCCGCATTCCGGCGTCGGATTGACGGCCGGGGCGCCGCCGTGCACTTACATCAGTTGGATCACCTAAGATGTATACAGGTGCTCATTGGGTTATGAGTACACCGGACAGGACTCGCCGGGAATCTGCTAGTTAGTACTATATCTATCGTCAGATAGCAGTTCCCTGGTGACATGTGTACAGGTTAGTTCATCGACCTGAGGTCGTCATTTGTCTCGTGTGAGTTCCCACTGTGCTTTGATTTTTACCCTACCACGGCTCAAAGGAGTCGTGCAAACAGGTAGTTTTTGGGTACAGTCCCGAGCCATATGGAGGCACGTGAGCGGATCGGCAGGGGATTCGTCTCTCCCGGTATTGTGGGCGAGGTCGTACTGTGTCTAGGAGAGCCATTACACAAAGTCCATGGCCATGGCAGGAGATTTACTGGTAGGTACTCCAGTAGTATCTCAGGGTGTTATTGGGCTACACTCCGACACGACTTATACTGCTATTGGGGGTCTGACGTTACTAGCCCCCTAGGCAGATATGCGATACTCATAGACGAACGGACCGGACTGTATATACATTGTCACTGTTAGGCTCAGTAGGGTTTCCGGATGAGTTCGCTCATCGGCCTCCCTTGAGGTCAGTCCATGGGCAGCCGTTACGCATTGCTAGTGCCGCTGACGGTTTGTGGTTAAACCCACTGCCAGGGTACTGACGAGTCATTAGAGTCCCCCACAGACAGTTTCCCAAGTTCGGGCGAAACGTTGTAGAGGCCGTATGGTTTTATGGCAGGGTTCGGAAAATGCACGTGCGTTTACGCACGTGTTATTTTTCGGGCAGATAATACTGGTCGTCTTTGGTTTAAGCCGGATCCGAGTATTATATTGAGTAGGTATAATATCTTTGTCTCAGTTGCATTTGTATTCGGTCGTAATACAAATGCGGGTATATTTATACAGTTTCGGGGTTATCCTGAAAGTCGTTTCAGGATCACTTTTGGAAGTTGCCAGTTTCCAGTTTTCTATCAGCCGTCTTTTAACATTCGGTTAAAGACGGATTTATCTTTTCTTGGATGAGAGTGAGTCGTGCTTCTAGAAGGTTCTAGAAGGTTCTAGAATTTGGTGACAAGGTTAAATGACTCATGCTTTGATTTCAATGAGGTTTTGTTTTCCTTAAGATATTTTAGTTTGTGTTCACATATGATATTTTGCTTAAGGTTACTCTCCCCTCTCCTACACTCACCCCCCCTCTTGCTATAAGTGGCCGGCCCCCTCCTCTCTCTCTCTCACTTGTTGTTTCACTTGAAAAGATATGATAGTATTTGGGGTGTATGGAATTTTACAGTTCATTTCATTCCATCACCCAATTCCCTCGGCAACTTCATTAACCGATCGTCCACGGATTTGGACGAAGTGAGACAAAGTCATCTACTCATTCTCTACATCATTCTTAGTCATCTCTTTTAGCAAACTTGACGATCGAGTTGCCTCAAGTCAGAGGCGGGAGCCCGTTTAAAGAATCGATGATGTGGTGCCACCTCGACGAGGAGATCGGAGATCGACGAGGAGATCGGAGATCGACGAGATCGGAGCAGCCGCAACGGAGCGTGGGATGATGGTTGAAGAACGAAGGACTCGGATCGTTCGGGATAACCTTTCTACACTCTTTACAGTTTGTTAGTTTAGCAATAATGGCAGATCCGGGTTAAAGTATACGATAGCGCCAGTTAAAAGTTTCTTGTTCCGCATTTGGCGTCTGTAGACGGCCGGGGCGCTAGCGTAGACTTACACGAATACCCTAATCCAATCGCATCATATGCTAGCAGATAAGCACTAGTTAGCTACCATACACTACGCCTTGACGGAGGCCAAACTACCGCAGCATGAATACTAAGTAGTACTTATCTGAAATGACGGAGGGCTACGCAGGTTTTTCTGAAAACCATGAGCGTAATGAACATGATATCGTTGTAGAATCAAAATGAAGTTTTGAAATGGAGTGATTTTGAGGCTTTTCTAGTTTTGCTAAAGGAGTCACTCCCGGTGAAGGGATCTCGGTCCTTTCCTCGTCGAATGAGGTGCGGGATATATCATATATATCGCTGTGCAAAGCAAAAACTCTTCTAAGCAATCAAAACCAAACCGAGTGTGTAGCGTCTGCCAGTTACTGCTAAAGGTGTCACTCCCGGTGAAGGGATCTCGGTCCTTTCCTCATCGAATAAGGTGCAGGGTATATCATATATACCGCTATGCAAAGCAAGAACTGTAGCTACCTGTTTTATTTAAAATTTGATTCTACAACATCTTAGGTTTCTTTTCTTTCATTAATCACATTAATGAATTCCCATCATTTAAGTACCTAAACATCATAGATAAATACGACGTACACTTATGCCATCCGCATTCGCCTGGATGTCCCCTCGTACACCGTTAGGTTAGGTAACTAACGACAGAGCAGGGCAGGGCTAGTGCGGGTGCAAAACATAAGTAACGTCTATATAATATATCATATATACTATATAAAGTATCTATCAAAGAACATCACATGATCGCATCACAGATATCGCAGCAGAAGAAACATATGAAACATTGGATATACTAGGACGCCCGTGTTTTCAATACGAGCCGGTATAAAACACGGATTCCACGGTCGTGATGAATAGCCAATCCCACACCCCTAGACCCCTACGAGAGCGGCAAGCAACCCTGCCAATTCTAGGGTTAGGAGACCCGGACTCGACTCCTCGAGTTGGTCTCCCACTGGACCCCAGAACCCGGTTACTTGTGCTCCCCTCCTTGGGTCTATCCTAATGTGGAAAAGTAAATAATATACAAAGGGTGACAACTTCCGCAACCTGGAAGTGCCCCAAATAAAAGAATATTACATACAAGTTTTTACATGAATGAAAATGAAAAACACTCATCTCACATAAAAAACCCTCGGCTATTCGGACACGACAATCCAATATAACATATCCAGCAACACATAACATCACATGTCATCAACGTAAGTAAATATGTCCATCCCAATTGTCGTTGACATATAGCAACGAAACCGGCGATTTCACATATTACACTTACGGTCACAGAAAAGAAAGTGTAAAACTACAACAATTGGAGTCCGCAACTTCTTTAGACATCGCATGCCTAATCAAATGAAATACTTAGACATCACATGCCTAACAGTTATGAACCCCGCATTTTAGTCTCATTATCGAAAACTCTTTTCAATATCAAGTGAAACTAAACTGCTAGATTTATAACATTCATTCAGTTATCACATAACTGTTTGTGAATTCCAATTATTGTATCCCATTCCGGATAAATAGAAAATATCAAACTTTCCGATCGAACATTCGAACACCCAAGTTTTCCCGATACAGTCCAACACATTAAATAAGTCTAACAACATTCAGTTCGTGCCTCAGTACCAACGGTCTAGCCGTAGAAGGGTCAAGCCAACGCCTCACATGTGGCACGCCGTACTGCCCCAAACCCGAAGGTTCAAAGGGCAGTTCAAGACGGTCACATAATCGAGTTAAGGTTTGTTGTCTTCTAGAGGGTCCATCGCGTTACTTGCACTACTTAGAACGTCGTTAAACTACGGAAAAATCCAACACTTGGAAATTTCCCGACAGGGGAAAAGTTGGGTATTTATATCCGGTCGAACTTTTTAACATATTCTAAAATTTATCCGGAAAGCCACATAGACAAAATCTGATACTCCGATCGAAACACCAAATCCCCAAAACAATTCCAGAAAATTCAACTCTTGAATAAATATTAAAAATTCCCAGAAAATCCAGCATAATCAAATAGGAGTTACTGTGCAAACAGGGGATGATGATGTCATCCTTTGGCCGCGGAACCGCCGCATAAGCCAGGCTTATGCGGCGGTTCCGCCGCACTATGAACAGTTCATTGGAAAATTTTTGCACCGTAATTCTTATATTTCCCTGCTGAATTTTTTAAGCATTTTTAATGTGGAAAAATCCCAGATTTTAGAAAAAGTCCAGAGAGCATGTTTGGTTTAGGGTTTCGGGTTCGTTCGGACTTCAAACGTCGTCTAGACTTCGCCTAAGGCTCTAGCTAGGCTCTGATACCACTGAAAGGTTCCTAGGCACCCTGTAGAGGTCTCACAAGGCATCAACCATGCCAATTTATAAAAATTATGGTGCCGAGAAACCCTAAAACGGATCGTCGGCTAGAATCCTAGGCGAAACAAGAATCTAGTTAACAATTTAACTAAAGGAGAGAGGCTACAACCTTTGTAGATCCGGATATCCACTTCCTTAGCTCCACGTGGTCGTCCTCTCGCTGTCCATCTCGAATCTCGGACTCTCGCGACGGCTTCATCGGAGAAGTGAGCGGAATAGGTCGTCGGCTTCGTGCCGAAGATGATCTACGTCGAGGTTGCACAAGTTCAAGCTCCAACTTCACCAAGTGGTGAGACTTGCGAAGAAAACACCCAAAACAACTTGGCAAGAGGTATAGGGTGAAGAAATAGGAGGTGGGTTCACTTTAGAATTGGATTTCTCACTTTGGATCTCAAGTTGCCATTGATGGCATCTAGGTTTCTTTCTTGAAGAAGAAGGTCAAGAAGAAGAAAGAGTATGATAAGTGTTGAATTAAAATGAAAATAATTCAATACTTATCATAAGCAAACCATAGTTGAGTGTAGAGAATAGACCATGGTTAGTTGGATAGGTTAGGGTTAAGCATGAAGACAAGAATGGTTAAGAAGTCAAAGCTTCATGAAGCTTCAACTAAAGACAAACTTCTCCACCATTCTTATCTCAATCTTTTCCAAATAAATAAATGAAAAAATAAATAAATAAATGAATATGCAAAACCCTAATTATCAAATTAACCATGGTTTAATTCTATATACTTAACTAAATAATCAAGTATCATCAAACATGATACAAATATGTGCACAAAAGTATATCACATATACAACTTGCACATCAAGTGAGAAAATCCATATAAAGTGAACCAATACTAGTTAATGCAAAGTAATATATCAAATATATAATTATACATTAAATCATTAAATCAACATTTGATTCAATGATCCGGTCATGTCGCACATAACCGACTAGTATTCAATGTATCGATTTATCGAATCAATGATTCGATAACTAGGTCATATCGAATATAACCAATCGAAACATTTATCGCGAGAATGAAATGCGGTATCACATATGCGCATTATTCTCGGTCCCGCACATATCTCATATGCGCTCCTATTTCGTTTCGCTTGAGCCAGGAAACCTCTGTGTAGGACTCTAAAGACTCGTCAATACGCCGGTAGCAGATGATGATCATATGAAGCACCTACAAGCCGCAAGCGGTCTGCTAAACGTAACGGCCATCCGGGTATTGAGCGATCAGAAGATCGACGAGCTAGCCCGCTCACACTCCTGTGAATCCAACCAGTAACACTTACCGTACAGTCCGGTCTGTTCGTCTGATATGTCGCATATCAAGTCTAGGGGTGGTAAACGTCAGACCCAAATAAACGATAAGTCGTGCCGATGTGAGGCTCATAACGGGTCGAGAAACTACTGGTAACACTTACCAGCAAATCTCTGATCAGCCCTGGCCAGGGACTTCCCTGTTACGGCCAATCGAGCACAGCGCAACATCAACCCCCAATACCGGGAGAGACGAAACCCCTCCTATCGCTCATTGCCTCCATGTGACTCGGGACTGTACCTAAAGACCACCGTTTTGCACGCCCTCATGGACGTGGTAAGGTGGAGATCAAAGCACAGTGGGAATCACACAAGACTCTATGACGATCTCGGGTCTACAGACTAACCTGTACAAGTGTCACCTGAGAACTGCCATCTGACGTGAGGTATAATACCATCTGGGAGTTCTCGGCGAGTCCGTCCAGTGTACCCAGTCTCCACTGAGCACCCTGTACACCATCTCTGATGTCAAACACCAATGGATATGGGATCATCCATCGCCCATCTCATGGGTCGAGAAGCGTATACGCTAGACTACTCTGGTATATCGATGCCCCGTCTCGATACACCCACGACTAGGGACCTTGAAGGATGTACTTATGGACTACCATGTCCCCACTAGTATGATCTCCATCATAGTCCAGGTAGTCAAGTACACATCTTAAGGGCTTTACCAACATGTAACCATAAGACAGTTTAAAGAGACTAGTGTACATGTTAAGATAAAGAGTAACCAGATAGCATACTATCATATCGAGCAAGAAAGTCATCTCTATATATGTCCAAGCATCCAATATAATATACATCATCTGTACAGTACTGGCCTCTAGGGCATACATACAACTAACAGTTCCTTGTAGAACATCCTGCACCTTATTCGATAAGGAAAGGACCGAGATCCCTTCACCGGGAGTGACTTCTTTAGCAATAACTGGCAGATGCTACAACTCTCGGTTTGTCTTTTGATTGCTTCTATAGTTTCTGCTTTGCACAGTGATATATATGATATATCCCGCACCTCATTCGACGAGGAAAGGGCCGACGATCCCTTCACCGGGAGTGACCCCTTTAGCAAAACTAGAAAAGCCTCAAAAACACTCCATTTTAAATCATTTGATTCTACAACGATATCAAGTTCATTACGCAAAAGGTTTTCAGAAAAACCTGTCGTAGCCCTCCGTCATTTCAGATATGTACTGGTTAGTATTCGTGCTGCGTTTGTTGACCTCTGTCAAGGCGTAGTGTGCGGTAGCTGATTAGTGCTTATCTGTATAAGCATATGATGTGATTGATTTAGGGTAGTCGTGCGACCTTGTTGACCTCTGTCAAGGGTCGTGCGGGTGGGTTTACTTCAATCAGGAAATGACGGGTTGAACTTGACTAGCAGCCTATGGTTTGTTGACATCTGTCAAGGTCATAGGACGCTAGGGGCAAAATATTATCGGGAATTTCAAGTGTTGAAATTTGCAATGAGATTGCATACCTTCTATGAGATAGTTGGATCCCGATACCCACTGCGAGTAATTGTTACTCCTGGGAGAGTTTTACACATTACAATTAGCCGATCAAGTAGGTGTCTAGAAAGGTGTCAACAGGGTTACACCTCTGGGAAAACGAGGTTTACATTAATTAGGTTCGTGCGAAAGCACGGGGCACCTCCCTCAAAGTACCGACACTAGCCTGGCTGAAAGATTGGAGAACTTGTAGCGTGTAATTAATCCCGGCTTGTCTTTCCTTTTAGGGTTTGAAGGAAGATTTGATAAAAATAGTGGGAGCCATCCTGATTAGATAAAATAATAACCAATCTGATCTTGCAAGAGCGCACGCAGAGTGTTTTCTTCTCTCTCTCTCCTGGTAGCGACCATGTCACGCCTTAATCAAGATAATAAAACGGATATATTGACCGAACCCGCTTGTTATACTGAGCTGGGGAACGTTGGTCCCGCTTCAACTTATAATTGTTATAAGACAGAGCAGGAATTAGGGGATTACCAGAATTCCCGTGCCGCCCAAACGAAGAAAGTGCATGTTGATGCATCATCTTCGGGTGTGTTCATTACAGAGAACTGTTTCTCAGTATCCTTTACGTCCTGGGTATGTGATGCCAGATCAGGATCCCGCATATGTAATTTGTTACATGGGCTACAGAAAGGTAAAGAACTGAGAACGGGTGATAAAGTTTCATGAGACAGAAAACGGGGCAAGTGTTGCAACCAAGTCTGTTGGTCACTGTCACCCTGTATTACCTGAATACATTGATTTTGAACAAATGTTAATAGATACCGAACCTGATATACAAAATCATATCAGTCTCTTTATTTAGATAAAGAAGGATATAATTTTGTATTGGTGGATAATGTTTTGAACATTTCCTATATCAAGAGTTGATCGGTTCAGGCACGTTATCTAAAAGCATTGACGTTCTAAATCAAACTACAGTTCTTAGTATATAGAATACACACAAGAGGAAGAGTTCAGAAATGAACGGATCCTTCTTGAGGCATTGTAGACTAGGTCATATCAATGCGACCCGACTGGCTGAAGTTACATTTAGATGTATATTTAAATCAGTTTGAATTTACATCTTATGAAACTTGCCAGTCATGTCACAGAGATAATATGACCATAGCTCCGTTTATTGGAAACAGAGAAAGAGTTAGTGAACTCTTGGGATGATACATGTTGATGTATGTAGGTCCCCTCTCTACACATGCCAAGACCGGTTCTTTGTACTTCATTACATTCTTTGATAATCTCTTAAGATTCAGACATATGTTCCTGTTGAAACACAAGTCCGAACCTTTTGAGATATTCATAGATTATAAGTTAGAAGTAGAGAACCTAAATACGGGTATAAGTATTATGTCCTTTGATGTGATCAAGGAGAAGAATACTTGAGCACGGAATTCCTGGATTATTCTAAAGGAGAATGAGATTCTCTCTCAGCATTACTCCTCCGCATACACCATAGCACGATGGTGTATCGGGGCGGAGCAAAAGCACCCTATGTGATATGGTGTGTTCTATGATGAGTACTACTGAGTTTCCTATTTCCTTTTAGGGAGTTATGCACTTATGAAGTTGCATACCTATTGAATAGGGTTCTGATCAAATCAGATGCCTACCATTTCATATGGGATATGGAAAGAGAAGAGCCCATCTCTTAAGTCAGTTACGATTTGGGGTTTTCCGGCCTATGTCTAAAAGCAAAATCCGGACAAGCTCGAGGCAAGGTCTGTTATATAGATCTGGAAAGGTTCCAGCTATACAAACTGAAGCAGATGATTTGGTAGAACCAAAGGATTCAATAGCAACCAACGAACCTTAGCCTCTCCGCCGATCTAGTAGGGTTCCTCACCCACCTGAGAGATACTTCGGTTTTCTCTATGACAGTGGGAGCGAGGATTGCATCATGAGATGATGACCCAACTAGTTTCGGGCTGGCCATCAGGAGTAGGACTCTGTAAGAATGGCTGGATGCTTATCGATCTGAGATGGAATCCTTATACACCAACAAAGTATGGACTTTGGTTGCTTTATCTGAAGGGTTAAATCCCCATCAGGAGCAAGTATATCTTGAGAAGATTACTTGGTGTACATGGAAAAGTTGACACTTTCAAAGCTAGACTCGTTAAAGGTCTGCATCATAGACCAGTTGTGGCTAATGATGAAACCTTTTCTGGGGCCTATGCTTAAGTCCATCCAGATCCTACTTGCCACGGCTACATACCATGACTACGATATCTGGTGGTTGGGTGTCATGACTGCTTTTCTAAATATTGATTTAGAAGAGAACGTCTATAAGTACACAGCCAGAGAGCCTCGTAGACAGTGGGAGCAGCGGAAACGTATGCAAGATGTTTTATGTGATAAAACAGGCATCGCGGAGTTGGAACATCTATTTTGATGTGATAGTCAAAGAGTTTGACATCATCAAAATGGTAGATGAACCTTGTATGTACAAAAAGGTAGTAGGGAGTATGGTAATGATCCTCGTAGAGTACGTGGATGACATACTCTTGATAGGGAAGGAGTTTCCTATGCTACGCTCGGTCAATCTCCGCTTATCACAAGGATTCTCCATATAGGATCAAAGTGATACCTACTAAATCCTGGGTTTTGGATCTATGAGATAGATCTAATTGGATGTTAGAATACTCACTAGTTGTAGTGAGAAGGTATCAATCGGTCCTGTGGAGAATCACTGGAAAGGTTCCATAGTGATAAAGATGACTGAATGTCAGTCACAGGCATTGTCTATACCCTCGGTAAAGGGACGGTATGTTGGAAGAGTTCCAAGCAAGATACCGTGACATACTAGACGATTAAAGGCAAGATACAACGTTACGAAAGATAGTACCAAAGAGGAAGTCTGGGTGTATACTAGTTCATGAGATGAACTTCGTTCCTGCCATTGTGTGACAATGGAGTTATGGCTTATGCCAAGGAACGCCCGTCCCATCAGTGATCTAAACATATTCTAAGGCAGTATCACCTGATCGTGGAGATGGTTGATCTCCAGGGGATCGAGGTAAGGAGAGTAGACTCAGAGGACAACACGGCGGATCCACTCACGAAAGGCCTTTTCCCAGAGAGAGACTTTTTATGGGATGGTTGAGTATGAGATACTACAACCACTGCTATCAGATGGCCCTAGTGCAAGTGGGAGATTATTAGTTATATGTATGCCCTAGAGGCCATTACTGTACATAGGATGTATATTGTAGTGGATGCTTGGACATATATAGGGATGACTTTCTTGCTCGATATGATAGTATGCTATCTGGTTACTCTTTACCTTAACGTGTACACTGATTGTCTCTCTGTTACATGTTGGTAAAGCCCTTAGAATGTGTACTTGACTACCTGGACTATGATGCGGATCAAACTAGTGGGGACATGGTAGTCCATAAGTACATCCTTCAAGGTCCCTAGTCGTGGGTGTATCGAGACGGGGCATCGATATACCAGAGTAGACTAGCGTGTAGCTTCTCGACCCATATAGATGGGCGATGGATGATCCCATATCCATTGGTGTTTGTCATCAGAGATGATATACGGGTGCTCAGTAGAGACTGGGTACACTGGACGGACTCCCCGAGAACTCCCAGATGGTATTATACCTCACGTCAGATGGCAGTTCTCTGGTGACACTGGTACAGGTTAGTCTGTAGACCCGAGATCGTCATAGAGTCTTGTGTGATTCCTACTGTGCTTTGATTTCCATCATACCACGTCCAAGAGGGCGTGCAAAAAGGTGGCTTTTGGGTACAGTCCCGAATCACATGGAGGCAATGAGCGATAGGAGGGGTTTCGTCTCTCCCGGTATAGGGAGTTGATGTTGCGCAGTGCTCGATTGGCTATAACAGGAAGTCCTTGGCCAAGGCAGCTTTAGGGATTTACTGGTAAGTGTTACCAGTAGTTTCTCGACCAGTTATGAGCCTCATATCGACACGACTTATTGAGTTATTGGGGTCTGAGGTTTACCACCCCTAGACGAGATATGCAACATATCAGACGAACATACCGGACTGTACGGTAGTGTTACTCGTTGGATTCACTGGAGTGTGAGCGGGCTTGCTCGTTGATCTTCTGATCGCTCAATACCCCGGTGGCCGTTAAGTTTAGCAGACCGCTTGCGGCTTGTGGGTGTTTGATATGATCATCACCTGTTGCCGGCGTATTGACGAGTCTTTAGAGTCATACACATGGGTTTCCTTGCTCAAGCGAAACGAAATAGGAGCGCATATGAGATATGTGCGGGACCGAGAATAATACCAGTATGTGATACTGTATTCAATTCTCGCGATTTGTGACAATGATCGGTTGTATGCGATATAACCGGGTTATCGGATCAATTGTTGATTCGATAAGTTGTTACTATTGGTATTAGTCGGTTATATGCGATATGACCGGATCATTAAATCAAGTGTTGATTTAATGATTTAATGTATAATTATATATTTGATATATTACTTTACATTAACTAGTATTGGTTCACTTAAGATTTGTTTTCTCACTTGAATGTGCACATTGTTTATATGTGATATATGCAAGTGTACATGTTTTTATCATGCTTGATGATACAAACAAGTTGTGTGTATGAGACTTGAACCATATCAAAGGTTAGATTATGGTTTACTATTTAACTTAGCATATAACAAAAGAGTGTGACTTTGTTCAAAGTTATCAAGCTTCATGAAGCTTGATGAACATTGACAAAGTCAACTCTTTTGTCATTTGTTCAAGATATTAGCTAACCCAATCCTTAACCTTATGCTATGGTTAATTCTCTACATGAGTTAAGCATGAGGGCTTAACTCAACCATGGTGCTATGATTAAAAGGATAAGTGTTCATTTTATTCTTTTAATGGAAATCATTCTTTCTTCTTCTTCATCTTCATCAAGCTTGAAAAAGCTTGCTAGCTCCAATGGCATCATGAGAAAAAGAGTGAGAAATCCAATTCTAAACTGAACCCACTTCCTATTTCTTCATCCTCTACCACTTGCCATGTAGTATAGGGTGTTCTCTTCACAAAGTTTTCGACCGAGTGAAGGAATAGCTTGAGTTTGAGTCTCCCCGACGTAGATCATCTTCGGCCTCGAAGTCAATGACCTAGCCGGATCATTTCTCCGACGAAACCATTTCTAGAGTCCGGGATCCGATGATCGCAGCGGAGGGACGTCAACACGGAGCTAAAGAAGTGGTGGACCGGATCTACAAAGGTTGTATTTCCGTTCACTTAGTTAAGTTGTTAACTAGTTGCATGTTCCGCCTATACATCTAGTCAACGATCCGTATTAGGGTTTCTCGGCACCGTAAATTTTTGAAATTGGCATGGTTGATGCCTTGTGAGACCTCAATTGCGTGCCTAGGAACCCTACAATATCAGGTTTGCCTCCCGATCGAGCTCTTGAATTCGGAATTGATTTTGTAACGCTTTATAATGCGGTTAGTGTTAATTAAGCGATATTACGGGTATTTAATGAAATTTAACTAATAATTATTTTCTTCGGATTTTATTTAATTAATTAATATTTTATTTAATTGTTTTTACACTTGCACACATATGTGTATGTTGAATTAGGGTTAATGAGGTGTTAATGTTGGAGATAGTGCCCTCATAGTCAATTATTGGATCACAGGTACGTGATTGCAATGATTGCGGAGGACCTATACCGGTAGGACAGTCTTACTCAAGATGATAGTATGCTATCTGGTTTGCCTTTATCAGTCGTGTACATGTTCAGGTGACTGATTACATGTTACACTTTGATAGAGCCCTTAGGGTCTTGCTTTACTACCCACAGTTTGATGGCGATCATATACGTGAGAGTTGGGTAGTTTATATGCATATCCTTAATTGTAGTCCCTAGTCGTGGGAGTTTCGAGACAGGGCATCGATACTCCGGAGTAGACTAGTGTGTACAGTCGAGACCCTGACGAGGGGCGGTGGCCGGTCTCACAAGCCACTGGTGTCAGTTGGATCACCTAAGATGTATACAGGTGCTCATTGGGTTATGAGTACACCGGACAGGACTCGCCGGGAATCTTCTAGTTAGTATTATATCTATCGTCAGATAGCAGTTCCCTGGTGACATGTGTACAGGTTAGTTCATCGACCTGAGGTCGTCATTTGTCTCGTGTGAGTTCCCACTGTGCTTTGATTTCTACCCTACCACGGCTCAAAGGAGTCGTGCAAACAGGTAGTTTTTGTGTACAGTCCCGAGCCATATGGGGCCACGTGAGCGGATCGGCAGGGGATTCGTCTCTCCCGGTATTGGGGGCGAGGTCGTGCTGTATCTAGGAGAGCCATTACACAAAGTCCATGGCCATGGCAGGAGATTTACTGGTAGGTACTCCAGTAGTATCTCAGGGTGTTATTGGGCTACACTCCGACACGACTTATACTGCTATTGGAGGTCTGACGTTACCAGCCCCCTAGGCAGATATGCGATACTCATAGACGAACGGACCGGACTGTATATACATTGTCACTGTTAGGCTCAGTAGGGTTTCCAGATGAGTTCGCTCATCGGCCTCCCTTGAGGTCAGTCCATGGGCAGCCGTTACGCATTGCTAGTGCCGCCGACGGTTTGTGGTTAAACCCACTGCCAGGGTACTGACGAGTCATTAGAGTTTCCCACAGACAGTTTCCCAAGTTCGGGCGAAACGTTGTAGAGGCCGTATGGTTTTATGGCAGGGTTCGGAAAATGCACGTGTGTTTACGCACGTGTTATTTTTCGGGCAGATGATACTGGTCGGCTTTGGTTTAAGCCAGATCCGAGTATTATATTGAGTAGGTATAATATCTTTGTCTAAGTTGCATTTGTATTCGGTCGTAATACAAATGCGGGTATATTTATACAGTTACGGGGTTATCCTGAAAGTTGTTTCAGGATCACTTTTGGAAGTTGCCAGTTTCCAGTTTTCTATCAGCCGTCTTTTAACATTCGGTTAAAGACGGATTTATCTTTTCTTGAGATGAGGTGAGTCAGTGTTCTGGAAGTTTCTAGAAGCAACTAGAAGAGGTGACTAGGTTCTTGAACCTTAGCTTACATTGATTACATGATGACTAGGTGTTTATGACTCATGCTTTGACATTAATGATTCTTGTTTATCCTTAGGATATTTGTTCATGATATTTATTCTTAAGGTTACTCTCCCCTCTCCTACACTCACCTCCCTCCACCTATAGATGGCCGGCCCCTCCTCTCACACTCTCACTTGAAGTTTTCATTTGGTTACAAAAGATATGATAGATTTTGGGGTGTATGGAATTTCACAGCTCATTTCATTCCATCACCCGATTCCCTCGGCAACTTCATTAACCGATCGTCCATGGATTTGAACGAAGTGAGACAAAGTCATCTACTCATTCTCTACATCATTCTTGGTCGTCTCTTTTAGCAAACTTGACGACCGAGTTGCCTCAAGTCAGAGGCGGGAGCCCGTTTAAAGAATCAGTGATGTGGTGCCACCTAGACGAGCAGATCGGAGATCGACGAGATCAAAGAAGCCGCAATGGAGAGTGGGATGATGGTTAAAGAACGAAGGACTCGGATCGTTCGGTATAACCTTTCTGCACTCTTTACAGTTTGTTAGTTTAGCAATAATGGCAGATCCGGGTTAAAGTATACGATAGCGCCAGTTAAAAGTTTTTTGTTCCGCATTTGGCGTCTGTAGACTGCCGGGGCGCTACCGTAGACTTACAGTGGTATCAGAGCCTCACCATTTTGCTTTACTAACTTGTGCTAACGTGTTTAAAACATCGATCGAACCGGAAATCAAAAACCGCATTTTTCATTTTCACAGTTTCTGTAGATTTTAAATGATGTCTTAAAATTATTCTACATATCTCAGAAAACTGTGCAGGGTTTTATAAGAACGCCGTACAAATTTGTGCACGTGAATCGACAAGACTGCCGCGGAAACGCGGCCAAACCCATGGTTTGGCCGCGCATCCGCGGCCGTTCTGAGCGATCATGCTCCCAAATTTGCACAGTGTATTCTTCTCTGGAATTTGGGGTTTTTGGTATATATCTTTTGGGCCCAGATTTTGTTACTGTTCAACAGATGTTCGTGGGGCCCACTTCTTGATATTTAGTCGATCGAAATTTAAACATGTTAGATTGTAGTGCTTTCATTATATCTCCGACCGGGAATGTCATTTGATCGGTAAACCGCGTCTGATTGCTATAGTTCTTTTAGACGGGTTTGCGAACGTGAAATTCGCGTTGATGTTCTGTGTTGTGCTGTGATGTTGCGGATTTGTCGTGGTGGATAGCAGTGTGCAATGGTAGTACAGTTTGAGTTTATTTATACATTTGATATTGCGGGGCGAGCATCCAACTTGTGGACTGCCGTCACTGCCTGTTGTATAATATTCTTTTGGGGCATGACCAGGTTGCGGTCGATGTACCTGTTGTACTATTTTTCATTACTGTACTAGGTTTTGCCCCGCGACGGAGTGCTCGGATAGCCGGGTTCTGGAGGGGCAACGGGTCCGCATCTCATGGCTTTGAGAGGCAGAGGGGCCCCACTCTAGAATTGGCAGACTATTCGCCGCACTCGTAGGGGGTACAGGTTGACCCAAGGAGGGGTGCCCAAGATTACCGGATTCCGTGAAGTGCTGGGTGGTCCATTCACTGTGCTGTAGGGGGCTGTCTCGCTTCAGGTTTTGGCGGGTAACTTGCCGCACCCGTAGGGGTCTAGGTTTCATTGCACAGGCTATCCACACGACAGGGGAACGTCGGGTTTCAGCAGCGGCTCTGTGAAACCCGGGGATCCCAGATTATCTGTATTGTTCTGTGATGCTTATTACTTTTCTGTAATGTTGCATATTATCACGCCTGGAGCGATTATTGTATATTGGTTTATATACTATTAGATGTTGTATATGTTTTACACCCGCGCTAGTCCAGTCCCCACTCTGTCGTTAGTTAAGTAACCTAACGGGTGATGACGTGACCCAGTGACGATTGCGGATGGCATATACGTACATTTTATTTTCGTTCTTTTCTGGTGTGATTGATTGATGGGACTGCGTTGATTCTGATCAATGCAAAGTAAAGCAAACCTGTTTACAGTTGTTGGAAAAAATTTAAAAAGTGTTATTGCAAAGACGTTTCCTTTTGTTTTGCATAGCGGTATTCAGTGGAATATCCAGCACCTCATTCGACGAGGCAAGGGCCGATATCCCTTCACCGGGACTGACCCCTTGGGCAGAAGTTTGCGTCAGGGTAATAACTTCACTATAGTCAATTACAAGTTGCTTTGCATAGCGGTATTCAGTGGAATATCCTGCACCTCATTCCACGAGGAAAGAGCCGAGATCCCTTTACCGGGAGTGACCTCTTTAGCAAAAGGTTTTCGCCACTGTATTTTAAAAAGTTATCAGGTTCCTTCAGCGATATCAAGTTCGTTACGTTAAAGGTTTTTCTCCAAAAACCAGTCGTAGCCCTCCGTCGTTTCTTATGGATGGTCAGTAGTATTCAAGCTATGTTTGTTGGCTTTCATCAAGGCATAGTGTTTGGTAGCTGCTGGGTATTGATTTGTTGCATAGATAGATGAGTTGGTTTGGGACAGTCGTATTACCTTGTTGGCTTTCGTCAAGGGTATGTACGGGTGGGTTCAAATTAACAAGATAATGACGGGCAGAACTTGACATGTGACTTATGATTTGTTGACTTTCGCCAAGGTCATAAGAGCATGGGGCATAAATGATATCGGGAGTTTCTAAAGAAACTGAAACTTGCCAAGTATGCGCATACCTTCTGGAGTATGAGTAACGTGGATGCATTCCATCACGTTATCATACGATGAGAGTTGGATCCCGATTCCCACTGATGAGTTGGTTTACTCTTCGGGTGATCCCGATTGATTCTTCTTTCAGGTTTGGAGGAGAATTTGACAGGACAGTGGGAGGTTTCCGGATTAGATAAAGTGATAACCATTCTGATCTAGGTTAGAGTGCACGCAGAGTGTTTCTTTTATCTCTCTCTTTGGCATCGACCTTAGACCGACCCTAGACTATGACTCAGTGACCAAGTTGACCGAACTTTCTTAAAATACTGGCTTTTGGATTGTCTATGTTGCATAAGTCATTGCAACTCCTTCTTTTACCCTTTGCATTTCTCAGAACACCCGTATTACTACGGATATCCACTTCCATTGGATAGATCCATCGTATGGTTATATACGAACTCGGAGGGACTTCTTCGAGGATGGATCAAGGTTCAGGAGAAATAGAATTGGTTTATTCAGTTGTCTTTTATTATCACCTTCTCTCAGGTTGCGAGAGCTCCTTGGTTTAGGAGAGTACACCTATTACGCTTATTGGATAGTCTTGTTCCAAACCATAGGCTGGTGCCGAAAGGTAGGGAATGAAGAAAACCAATTAGCCTAAGTAGGGTGTGCAGAAGGTAATATGTAAAGACAAAATAAAGGGATTAGAAAGAGGGCAAAGTAAATTGCGACTGATATCATTCACGACCAAAACCGTGTACTTCATCACCACTCCTATTTCACCTTTAAAAGAATATGGTATTATTCAGATGTCTTTTATCATCACCTTCTCTCAAGATATGATTACTCCTTGGTTTAGGAGGGTACACCTATTATGCTTACTGGATAGTCTTCTTCCAAACCATAGGCTGGTGCCGAACGGTAGGGAAGGAAGAAAACCATTTAGCCTAACGATGGTGTACAGAAGGTAATGACTTAAGACAAATAAAAGGATTTGGAGAGATGGCAAAGAGATATACGGTTGAAGTCATGAATTGGATTATGGAAGAGGCATTGCTATGAATACCAGGATACCCCAACGAAACATTTTCATGTTTCAGTGCATTGTTAAAAGAAAACTGTTTTCCCGATTGGGTACTTACTCTAAGGGTATGTATTTACCAGGTTTCATTCTCATATCTGTATGGTTTTACAGATGATGAGTGAGAGTAAGTTATTGGGAATTAGGTAATTATCCTCATTATATCAGAATTCGTTGTAATTGGTGATATTTGAGGAAATAGCCAGGGTACAGTTTTCAACCTACGACGCACAGGTTTTGAGTTGTTTAAACTCAGCGGACTTATACAGAGTATTGTATGTTGTCCAGTGTCCATCAGGACAAAGGGGTAGGTCCTCGTACTATGTTCTGTTTACTTATAACTTCTCTAGTACTTAGACAAGTGTTTCGTAGAAATACAAGGTCTAAGTTTTGAGAAGTTGTGGGTATAAGAATAAAGTAGAGAACCAGGTGTCACAAGTATCGGGATTCTTCAAAGAGATCGAAGATGTAGATTCTTGTGATTGGTATTCAGATAATAGTAATGGTTTTGAGAAACGTGTTTCTCTTTCAGGTTACTCATAATTGGATGGATTCTTAAGTTGAGTAATGCTGATTAGCCTCTTTCCATTAAGTTGATATGCACCGGAGACAGTTGCATGATTTGAATCTGGTTCTAATTAAATAAGTGCCAAAGTTTCTATATTGGATATAGAATAGTTCATATCTTAACGATGTTAAGATACGGGGAGTTGTCCAGCTTATGCTTAAAACCAGACTCTGGATAACTCAGGGCACGTTTCTGTAATGGCTGTTTGTGGGTTGACCCTGGCTATGACGAGGGTTGATATTCTACCATTTGGAAGATCAATAGTGATATTGTTCTTGACTCGCCACAGTTTTAGTAAAATGGATTTTTTCAGAAAACAGTAGTGGGAGTATGGAAGAACTGGAAGTGATTCCAGAACCGCGAACGATTACGGAAAATTTAATAGGCCCTATATATTCAATCAGGTTTTACATTCCAATAGCCACTCCGCAGATATGATGGGTAACCTCAGACACCCGAGAGGTACTCCGGTAGCCTCAAGGACGGTGACAGGGAGGATCTTGTTTACCCAGACTTGACACTACTGTTGTTCCAGGATATGAGACCCGGTAGGAGGGTTGTCGTAGTCAGTGGGAGAAGCAGAAGCATAGTGGGCAAGATGCTTATATCTATTTATAGACTTGAGCAGTTATAGCGGAGATAGATCATCTAATTTTGATGTGACAGTCATGGGTTTGACTTCAATCAGGATAGGGGATGGATCTGTTAAGAAGGTAGTAGGGTGTGATGTCATGGTATATGGATGACATACACAGAGTAGGAAGTAAAATTCCTATACTACGATCGGTTGTACTGTGGTCGTCACACAGTTGTTTCTCCAGACAGGATATGGATATAATATTTGACATTCTGGTTTCTAGATCTATGGTTTTAGATCTGGATTTGGGTAGTTTCCCAATGTAGGTACTTTGACAGTATTCTAATGGTTTTTAGAATAGATGACTCCTAGCATGGTGGTGTACCTGCAGGTGATGGAGTCACCCTCTCTAAAGGTGTCTTACAGACTGAAGGGGAGAGGGATGTGCATGATTGGCAGATCACTTGCTTAGGCAATTGAGTCAATCATGAGATGTCAAATACCACACCAAATGTTGTTTTTGCACTAGATGCAATAAGTTTGTATTAATCCAATCCTGGAGAAACATAAGGAAGCAGTTATAGAACATAAGTACATGTTCTACGGATTTGATGACGGCAGCCTCCTTCGGGAGACGATTATCATTCCAGGCTTCAAAGGTGACATGGTTGACAGAGTGATTGTCAGAGTTATAGTTTTCCCTCTGATGAGGAACAGTATTATGGACAGGTGGTCCAAGAGGATATTGTGGGTGGCATGGTGCCAGATACTGATTAGGTTCAGTGATCGATACGGTCTAAGAAGTTTGGATTTGGAGTTCATTTATGAACTAGGTCCCATCAGATATCCAGACATATTCTAAGACAGGTATTACTCAATTCGGGAGATGGTTTTCTCCGCGAACTTGAGATTTAGAGAGACATAGAAAGAAACATCTAGGCGGATCCACTCACTGAGTCTATTTCTCGAACACAATAGTTTTACAAACGGGCTTTGTGAAAATGATTAGTAGAGGAGTTGGATGTTCGGTTTCACACGGGCTGTGAGTAGTCGACATTGCAATAATTAGCCTTGAGTGCAAGTGGGAGATTGTTGGAGATAGTGCACTCATAGTCAATTATTGGATCGCAGGTACGTGATTGCAATGATTGCGGAGGACCTATACCGGTAGGATAGTCTTACTCAAGATGATAGTATGCTATCTGGTTTGCCTTTATCAGTCGTGTACATGTTCAGGTGACTGATTACATGTTACACTTTGATAGAGCCCTTAGGGTCTTGCTTTACTACCAACAGTATGATGGCGATCATATACGTGAGAGTTGGGTAGTTTATATGCATATCCTTAATTGTAGTCCCTAGTCGTGGGAGTTTCGAGACAGGGCATCGATACTCCGGAGTAGACTAGTGTGTACAGTCGAGACCCCGACGAGGGGCGGTGGCCGGTCTCACAAGCCACTGGTGTCAGTTGGATCACCTAAGATGTATACAGGTGCTCATTGGGTTATGAGTACACCGGACAGGACTCGCCGGGAATCTGCTAGTTAGTATTATATCTATCGTCAGATAGCAGTTCCCTGGTGACATGTGTACAGGTTAGTTCATCGACCTGAGGTCGTCATTTGTCTCGTGTGAGTTCCCACTGTGCTTTGATTTCTACCTTACCACGGCTCAAAGGAGTCGTACAAACAGGCAGTTTTTGTGTACAGTCCCGAGCCATATGGAGGCACGTGAGCGGATCGGCAGGGGATTCGTCTCTCCCGGTATTGGGGGCGAGGTCGTGCTGTGTCTAGGAGAGCCATTACACAAAGTCCATGGCCATGACAGGAGATTTACTGGTAGGTACTCCAGTAGTATCTCAGGGTGTTATTGGGCTACACTCCGACACGACTTATACTGCTATTGGGGGTCTGACGTTACTAGCCCCCTAGGCAGATATGCGATACTCATAGACGAACGGACCGGACTATATATACACTGTCACTGTTAGGCTCAGTAGGGTTTCAGGATGAGTTCGCTCATCGGCCTCCCTTGAGGTCAGTCCATGGGCAGCCGTTACGCATTTCTAGTGCCGCTGACGGTTTGTGGTTAAACCCACTTCCAGGGTACTGACGAGTCATTAGAGTTCCCCACAGACAGTTTCCCAAGTTCGTGCGAAACGTTGTAGAGGCCGTAAGGTTTTATTGCAGGGTTCGGAAAATGCACGTGCGTTTACGCAAGTGTTATTTTTCGGGCAGATGATACTGGTCGGCTTTGGTTTAAGCCGGATCCGAGTATTATATTGAGTAGGTATAATATCTTTGTCTCAGTTGCATTTGTATTCGGTCGTAATACAAATGCGGGTATATTTATACAGTTACGGGGTTATCCTGAAAGTTGTTCCAGGATCACTTTTGGAAGTTGCCAGTTTCCAGTATTCTATCAGCCGTCTTTTAACATTCGGTTAAAGACGGATTTATCTTTTCTTGAGATGAGGTGAGTCAGTGTTCTGGAAGTTTCTAGAAGCAACTAGAAGAGGTGACTCGGTTCTTGAACCTTTGCTTACATTGATTACATGATGACTAGGTGTTTATGACTCATGCTTTGACATTAATGATTCTTGTTTATCCTTAGGATATTTGTTCATGATATTTATTCTTAAGGTTACTCTCCCCTCTCCTACACTCACCTCCCTCCACCTATAAATGGCCGGCCCCTCCTCTCACACTCTCACTTGAAGTTTTCATTTGGTTACAAAAGATATGATAGATTTTGGGGTGTATGGAATTTCACAGCTCATTTCATTCCATCACCCGATTCCCTCGGCAACTTCATTAACTGATCGTCCACGGATTTGGACGAAGTGAGACAAAGTCATCTACTCATTCTCTACATCATTCTTGGTCGTCTCTTTTAGCAAACTTGACGACCGAGTTGCCTCAAGTCAGAGGCGGGAGCCCGTTTAAAGAATCAGTGACGTAGTGCCACCTAGACGAGCAGATCGGAGATCGACGAGATCAAAGAAGCCGCAACGGAGCGTGGGATGATGGTTAAAGAACGAAGGACTCGGATCGTTCGGTATAACCTTTCTGCACTCTTTACAGTTTGTTAGTTTAGCAATAATGGCAGGTCCGGGTTAAAGTATACGATAGCGCCAGTTAAAAGTTTTTTGTTCCGCATTTGGCGTCTGTAGACTGCCGGGGCGCTACCGTAGACTTACAGTTAACCATGCTCATATAGTCATGGCACACTTAACCCTCTACCTTTATCAAGTCATGCTAAAATTTAACATTTTATATCTATTTTTATTATTTAAACAAAAGGGTTTTAATGAATTTTCTTTTATTTTAAAGAAAATAGAATGAAGGGAATAGAAGAGAAAGAAGGTTAGAATTCTTGAGACTTAGGGGGGATGGCTGCCATTAATGGCTTTAATGAGAGGGAGAGTGAGTGTAACACTTAAATACACTCACCTCATACACTCACACTCATATACACTCACTTCACAACACTTATACACTCACTTCCTTCACTATATCTCTCATTCTCACCCCACTCTATCAATTATTAATCCTAACTTAGTTTCTCTTTCTTACTTCACTACACTTCAAGTTCTCCACTTTATTTATATGTTTGCATCGCAATCCAAAGCCAAAACTTTAATCCAACCTCACAAAACCCTTCACAATTCATGCTAAAGCCCTTGTGATGACTTGGAGCTTGGAAAGCTAGGGTTTTCCCATGTTTTGGTGAGGTAGTGATCTTTATACCCTTATTAGGCTCTAATGAAGTTTGTATGCTTATTAGTTTCAGTTTTAAAACTCTGAAGTTATGGTTTTATGCAAATATCGCATTTTTATGTATGTTTTGGTGTCTCTGTGATCTGCTATCACTAAGTTAGTCTACTGTAAAATCTAGCAATACAATAGTATAGTGTTAGAAGCCCTGAGTGTGCACCTGAAACCCGGACCCCACCCCTCATAGTCGAACCGGAGAGACTTAGGGAAAATCTGGGGCCGCCGGATTTTTAGGCACCTGGGGAGTTGTGTTTTTGAGGGTATGTGTCTGTATGTTATTCTTGGTGTTTGGTACTGCTTGATTTTCCTATATTGACTGTAGGAAAAATGTGGAAGCACTTTGCTAGTTTCTAGTGTTTCGGCAACGCGCGATACGGATATCCGACCCGGTTTTTGTACTTCATATAACTTGCTGCACTTGGGTTGGTTTAGGGTGTCGCTACACTCGTTCGCCACTAAGATAACACTTAAATAGCTTGTTGAAGTCGGTACGTTCGTTTAGGCGTTGTTTGTGTGTATCATCGGGAAGTTTCTAATTTGCACTTGTTATGTTTTTGATGCGATATTAGGATCAATTGCGGGGACTTCGGGCGCTACAAGGAAAGGGAAAGAGGTGGTTGGATTCACCTAGCTCGAGTTCATCGGTGAGTAGATTTAACATCTACTGGGGAATCGCCCGTATGGCGCTAAGCGTCGAGGGCTGGATTCAGTGATATAAACCTATGTTGTTTGTATATACATTGATTGTGCATAAACATCATCTTGCACATGCCATTACCTGTTGAACATTGACACTGTATTGATTGGACACTACACCATTACTAATGGTTCATGTTGCACGAGTACTGAATTGTATGCCACATACACACCGTTAGTAATTGCCATGAGACGCACACTATAGAAATTACTATGGATAACATATATTGCATCGCTTTCTTTATCATTCACAGTTAGATATTAATTGCCGTCCTATTGTGCATGTGAATTGCATCATACTTACATACATACATTTCTAGCCACATATTTACTATGATGTTGCATTTCGACTTCGGTGATTTGGGAAACCGCAAGATACCTATGAAAACTTGATATACTTAAAAGAGCGGTTTTCCCTTGATATGCTCACATTACTGTTCCGTATTTGCATATCTCGTTTTTCATGGACATATGCATTGATGTACTGATTATATGCGATTTCTGGATTTGAGAACCGTGATTATATTTAAAAGGGAAAATATAATGTATTGCTTATAAAGAAAATGTGGTTTCTCTTGATATGATATTTCGAGGCGTCCACCATGAGTTTTCTCGGTTTTGAAATGTGAGTATACCCGATTCGAGGAGCGGTAGGAACCGTCTGTGGGTACATGGTGGACCTGGTGAGGTACCCTGGGGCAAGAAGACACGTATAGATAGGCGGTGAGCCCGACGGAGGGAGTACTACCTAACGGTGTTTGTATAGAACTCGACGGATGTCCGTAGGATACCGTCTTGGAGTTATGAGATGAGATATATATATGAGGTGCGATCGGAGTATGTGGCGTCTGAGATATGAGTATTTACGTGTCGATGTTAGACACGGGTTTCATAATGTTTTCGAGTGTCGATGTTGGACACTCAGGTTTCATGATGTGACGGATACGAGGGCCGGTTAGAGTGATGGCGCCTGAGATATTGAGATTTGGGGTGTCATTGATAGACATAGGTTTTCCATGATGATGATTCATACATGAGGTTTTATGTATTATTCCGTACTCAGGATTTTTTAGACATGCATTGTTTCATGTAGTTTTTATACCCCGGTGGTGTACCTTGATCATGATTTTACTGTATATCCGTATTGTTATATTTATGCCATCATATTGCATATTTTAGATTATCGCTTTTCATGCATTCTTGCGATTATCTGTACGATGTTATTTACTATTCACGAGTTAGCAACTCACCCTCGTTGTGCCACAGTATTTTGCAGGTTTGGCCCTCAGTATAGTCGCGGCAGGGGTACTCATTTCATCTACTTCTACGGATACCGCTGCTGTTGGTCGTGATTTTGGATAGGTGGGTGGTGTTCATATCAGATTTTTGCATTTTCATACCGCCCAATTTTTATCACATTGCATATCGGTATGTACTCTTGAGCCGTGTTTGCTAGTCAATTGCAAGATACAGGTTCTCGACTCTAAAACGGTGAAATTCATGGGAAAACACGACAAAGTCCGGGTTCCTGCCAACCACAGATAAAACACGGATCTCCTCTCTTTATCCGTCTGTTGCCACACGCCAGTTTAAGAGACAAAATGGAAAATCAATGTCGTTTTCATGCACAAGGCTCAATGGCAGCACAAGATCCAAGAAATCTACACGGAGCTCGAGGAAATCATGACAAAAAGATCCACATCAAATCACCTTTTGCTCAACAGAAATTCTGGAAGAAATGTGGAAGGCTTATCAGAAAACACATATGCCAAACTACAGACCACAACAGACCAGGGGGCCCCACAAAACCGGAAGACCTAAGTCCTCTATATGGCCGCGGTTCCGCGGCCTAAGCATGCTTAGGCCGCGGTTCCGCGGCCGTACGGCCTTGTCGGATGATGTGTTTTGAGGGGTATTTTGGTCTTTCTATGTACAGGCAGAATTTTGCCCTAGATTTCCATTTCCCTGCCTATAAATAGCCCAGATCCTTGTGAAGCCAGGGGTGCATAATCTTGTATTTTTTTTCTAGGATTTAGAATACTTGTTCTTCTTCCTCTTCTCATCTCTTCTCCATTAAAACTTGTAATGAGCTTTTGTGAGTGAAGAATGGTGAATAAAGAAGTTCATTTTGCTATTATATCTTGTCTTGTTCTTTTATAATTGCTTTTAATTTTAATTTGTTAACTTAGTTTTTGTTATTTCTTGTTGTTTCTTTCTTTTCTCTTTTCCTTTATCATTAAAACAACCATGATGCTTATGCTTGATCCTTGCCAAGGTGAGGTCGCAAATAACTAGTTGTTATCTTCTAATCTCCTTCTTTTGTTTTGTTTTCTTTTCATTATGATGTGTGAGTAGTTTCATACTTGTTAGGGTAGGATAAGGGAAGTTTGAGAGAAGGAAATCTCTCTCACTCTTTTCTTGCCCAACATCTTAAATCAACTCCCGTTAATTGAACCACAATCCGCTCCTTACGGCACCCTATCCTACATGATAGCGGTGATTCCGTAGTGAGACCGGTTGTGGTTGAATTAACCGGAGGTTATGGCTAAGAGCCAAGAACGGACGGACAAGCACCAAAAGGAAGAACTTATGCGTTGGAAAGCCTAGCTTATACTCGCAAGTTCCTTCCTAGTCGTGCTAATCCCCGTTGTTGCCGATTACCGTAACACCGATATTAAGAAGGGCAACGAAAGAGGTGAGCGACTCCTAACACAAACTAACCTAATCCTAACCCTAACAAGCTCTCTTTACATATCAATTTAACACTTAGATAATCACAAACAAAATCTGGACCTTCGGACTTAACTCGTTAAAACACATAGAAAAAGATTCCCATCACCCTGCGGACGACCCGTACTCAACCGGCTAGCTACAAGCGAAACCGTCTTGATTGCGGTAATTAAATAAACTTAAACACGCAGAATCTCTAACAATCAAATGGGGCCGTTTCCCCGCTCTTTTGGGAATTTGTACATCCTTCTCGCTGTTGATTACGTCTCTAAATGGGTCGAGGCTGTGCCCAGCCGGACTAACGACAACAAGGTTGTCGTTAGGTTTCTTAAAGAAAACATTTTCTCCCGTTTTGGGCACCCCCGAGCGATCATTAGCGACAATGGAAGTCATTTCTGCAATAAGACTTTCGAGGCCTTGATGCGGAAATACTCCATTAATCATAAGCTATCCATGCCCTACCACCCCCAAACCTGTGGGCAGGCCGAAGTTTCAAATCGGCAAATCAAGCAGATACTGGAGAAGACGGTTTCCAAGAACCGTAAGGATTGGTCGCTGAAACTCACTAATGCCCTTTGGGCATTTCGAACCGCTTATAAGACCGACCTTGGCATGTCTCCCTATCGGCTTGTGTACGGAAAAGCCTGCCACCTACCTGTCGAAATAGAGCATCGCGTATTTTGGGCGATAAAAGAGCTGAATCTGTCTCTCAAAGATGCGGGCAACCATCGGAAGCTGCAGTTGAACGAACTGAGCGAGCTTAGTGATGAGGCGTATGATAACGCGGTTGTCGTTAAGAATCGAACGAAGGTGTTCCACGATAAACACCTTTTGCGCAAAACCTTCGTACCTGGTCAGCAGGTACTGCTTTACGACACCCGACTTCACTTCCATCCAGGAAAGCTCAGATCTCGCTGGAAAGGGCCGTATTTTGTGCAGAATGTGTATCCGCAGGGCGCTGTGGATTTGGAGAATCCGAAGGACGGTTCATTTTTCAAAGTGAATGGACACCGACTCAAACCGTACCTTAGCGCCGAACCAACAGAGGAGCTCCTGGTCTTACAGGAGCCGGTTTACCTGCATAATCTTCCTCTGCCTACCTCCAAACTTCCGTTATCCAGCCAAGAACAGTGGACACTGTTCCAAATAAGTTTGGGGGTATGTATAAACCATTTTGTATATATTTGTGTATATTCTTTTTCTTTTCTTTAAAAACAAAAACATAAAAAAAATTGTGTATCGCTAACCGACAATTTTGACCCTTCAAATGATCTCTTCATGCAATGACAGTGAAGACACTGTCCAGTTTAAGTTTGGGGGTACGCTCGGTACGCATTTCTTACCTTCGCATTCATATGTATATTTTGCATCTGCATATTAAAATCCATAAAATCCATAAAAATCTGAAAATTTTCTAAAAACATAAAAACTTTTCTGTCAAGATAGCTAGTGGGAGGACTCTGATTCAACATTTCGACGGTTTTGTTTGATAAAATAAGAATAACTAAATCTTATGTTTAGATTTTGAAAACCTGAAAGATAACTCTCCTTTGAAGATAACTATAGCTGATATATGTCTTTACTTCACACTACACGTGTCGTGAGTTTTGGGAAATTAGATGACAAGTCTTTTATGTTTAAAAACTTTTAAACAGATAAATGATTTTCTGAGGATCAAATAGGTTTGTTCTGAAATAAGTAATGTAAAGAATAGTTTATGAAGTAAAGCGAATATGAAGGAATGTTATTGATGCCGTAATTGGAACTAAGTCTGAAAAATAACCCATCTGGAACTTGATTGGAATGATTACACACCAAACACACTAAACACGTCTTTTATCCAAAAAAATAATTGAATTGCCGGTTATATCTCCGTTCGTATTAAATCATCTGATTTTCACGCCAAACTGTCTTTTGTTTTTGGACCTGGGTAACTTGAGTAATTAAGTCCGCCGGGGTGTTTTTACACCTAATGCCCTAAAGCCAACTGGTTTGGGTGCATTGGCCCAAAGCTCGCTAAGAAGCCTAGAAAGTCCAGATTAAAACAAAATCAAGCAAGTGTTCTCTCTGAGTTAAAATTCCTAACGGTTCTTTGTGTGAGAATAATCTTGATAAAAGACAAGCTTTTATAAAAATTTTAGCGGAGATATGAAGGTTTTACTCTATGATAAAGACTATTGCACGTTCACAGAGGTGTGTATGAAATGAAAACAAGAAAAGGGTGGAGTGAAGAATAAGACCTAGTTTCCTGTTAGGGAAGATAGAAATTCTGAAGTTGAATCTTTATTGGAAAATGAAACTTGAAAAATGCTTAACTCTTTATAAAACTTATGTGATCCTTTTAAAATTGTTATCTGGGCTTTTTTGTGTGACATGATGAATTTAATCGATCCTTCTGGAACTTAACGACACTATTTGCACTACACGTAAAGACATATAAAATCTGTAGTTAAATAAGAAGCGAGGTGTGAAAAATAAAGGTTCGATAGTCTAGACTTAGGATCATAGAATTGTTATTTTCTGAAACAAAACTTTAGGGGTTTGAATCTTAGTTATTTTACAAAACTAGCTTGACCGGATTTTGTGGGTAGTATCCGCTGAAAACCCTCAGGAGACAACACTCCTCCTACTAGGGACACCTAGAGGTTTAACGGCTTGTTGCACATGCTCAGTGCAATCGCGTTCCCTGCGAAAGTGAGGTTAGTAAATTTTTTGTGAATAAATTGGCTTTGCTCGGGACGAGCAAATGATAAGTTTGGGGGTATTTGTTCATATCAGATTTTTGCATTTTCATACCGCCCAATTTTTATCACATTGCATATCGGTAGGTACTCTTGAGCCGTGTTTGCTAGTCAATTGCAGGATACAGGTTCTCGACTCTAAAACGATGAAATTCATGGAAAACACGACAAAGTCCGGGTTCCTGCCAACCACAGATAAAACACGGATCTCCGCTCTTTATCCGTCTGTTGCCACACACCAGTTTAAGAGACAAAATGGCAAATCAATGTCATTTTCATGCACAAGGCTCAATGGCAGCACAAGATCCAAGAAATCTACACGGAGCTCGAGGAAATCATGACAAAAAGATCCACATCAAATCACCTTTTGCTCAACAGAAATTCTGGAAGAAATGTGGAAGGCTTATCAGAAAACACATATGCCAAACTACAGACCACAGCAGACCAGGGGGCCCCACAAAACCGGAGAACCTAAGTCCTCTATATGGCCGCAGTTCCGCGGCCTAAGCATTCTTAGGCCGCGGTTCTGCGGCCTTACGGCCTTGTCGGATGATGTGTTTTCAGGGGTATTTTGGTCTTTCTATGTACAGGCAGAATTTTGCCCTAGATTTCCATTTCCCTGCCTATAAATAGCCCAGATCCTTGTGAAGCCAGGAGTGCATAATCTTGTATTTTTTTTCTAGGATTTAGAATACTTGTTCTTCTTCCTCTCCTCATCTCTTCTCCATTAAAACTTGTAGTGAGCTTTTGTGAGTGAAGAATGGTGAATAAACAAGTTCATTTTGCTATTATATCTTGTCTTGTTCTTTTATAATTGCTTGTAATTTTAATTTGTTAACTTAGTTGTTGTTATTTCTTGTTGTTTCTTTCTTTTCTCTTTTCCTTTATCATTAAAACAACAATGATGCTTACGCTTGATCCTTGCCAAGTTGAGGTCGCAAATAGCTAGTTGTTATCTTCTAATCTCCTTCTTTCTATCTTCTTCTTTTGTTTTGTTTTCTTTTCATTATGATGTGTGAGTAGTTTCATACTTGTTAGGGTAGGATAAGGGAAGTTTGAGAGAAGGAAATCTCTCTCACTCTTTCCTTGCCCAACATCTTAATTCAACTCCCGTTAATTGAACCACAATCCCCTCCTTACGGCCCCCTATCCTACATGATAGCGGTGATTCCGTAGTGAGACCGGTTGTGGTTGAATTAACCGGAGGTTATGGCTAAGAGCCAAGAACGGACGGACAAGCACCAAAAGGAAGAACTTATGCGTTGGAAAGCCTAGCTTATACTCGCAAGTTCCTTCCTAGTCGTGCTAATCTCCGTTGTTGCCGATTACCGTAACACCGATATTAAGAAGGGCAACGAAAGAGGTGAGCGACTCCTAACACAAACTAACCTAATCCTAACCCTAACAAGCTCTCTTTACATATAAATTTAACACTTAGATAATCACAAACAAAATCTGGACCTTCGGACTTAACTCGTTAAAACACATAGAAAAAGATTCCCATCTCCCTGCGGACGACCCGTACTCAACCGGCTAGCTACAAGCGAAACCGTCTTTACAGTTTGTTAGTTTAGCAATAATGGCAGATCCGGGTTAAAGTATACGATAGCTCCAGTTAAAAGTTTTTTGTTCCGCATTTGGCGTCTGTAGACTGCCGGGGCGCTACCGTAGACTTACAGTTAACCATGCTCATATAGTCATGGCACACTTAACCCTCTACCTTTATCAAGTCATGCTAAAATTTAACATTTTATATCTATTTTTATTATTTAAACAAAAGGGTTTTAATGAATTTTCTTTTATTTTAAAGAAAATAGAATAGAAGGGAATAGAAGAGAAAGAAGGTTAGAATTCTTGAGACTTAGGGGGGATGACTGCCATTAATGGCTTTAATGAGAGGGAGAGTGAGTGTAACACTTAAATACACTTACCTCATACACTCACACTCATATACACTCACTTCACAACACTTATACACTCACTTCCTTCACTATATCTCTCATTCTCACCCCACTCTCTCAATTATTAATCCTAACTTAGTTGCTCTTTCTTCCTTCACTACACTTCAAGTTCTCCACTTGATTTATATGTTTGCATCGCAATCCAAAGCCAAAACTTTAATCCAACCTCACAAAACCCTTCACAATTCATGCTAAAGCCCTTGTGATGACTTGGAGCTTGGAAAGCTAGGGTTTTCCCATGTTTTGGTGAGGTAGTGATCTTTATACCCTTATTAGGCTCTAATGAAGTTTGTATGCTTATTAGTTTCAGTTTTAAAACTCTGAAGTTATGGTTTTGTGCAAATATCGTATTTTAATGTATGTTTTGGTGTCTCTGTGATCTGCTATCACTAAGTTAGTCTACTGTAAAATCTAGCAATACAATAGTATAGTGTTAGGAGCCCTGAGTGTGCACCTGAAACCCGGACCCCACCCCTCCTAGTCGAACCGGAGAGACTTAGGGAAAATCTGGGGCCACCGGATTTTTAGGCACCTGGGGAGTTGTGTTTTTGAGGGTATGTGTCTGTATGTTATTCTTGGTGTTTGGTACTGCTTGATTTTCCCATATTGACTGTAGGAAAAATCTGGAAGCACTTTGCTAGTTTCTAGTGTTTCGGCAACGCGCGATACGGATATCCGACACGGTTTTTGTACTTCATATAACTTGCTGCACTTGGGTTGGTTTAGGGTGTCGCTACACTCGTTTGCCACTAAGCTAACACTTAAATAGCTTGTTGAAGTCGGTACGTTCGTTTAAGCGTTGTTTGTGTGTATCATCGGGAAGTTTCTAATTTGCACTTGTTATGTTTTTGATGCGATATTAGGATCAATTGCGGGGACTTCGGGCACTACAAGGAAAGGGAAAGAGGTGGTTGGATTCACCAAGCTCGAGTTCATCAGTGAGTAGATTTAACATCTACTGGGGAATCGCCCATATGGCGCTAAGCGTCGAGGGCTGGATTCAGTGATATAAACCTATGTTGTTTGTATATACATTGATTGTGCATAAACATCATCTTGCACATGCCATTACCTGTTGAACATTGACACTGTATTGATTGGACACTACACCATTACTAATGGTTCATGTTGCACGAGTAATGAATTGTATGCCACATACACACCGTTAGTAATTGCCATGAGACGCACACTATAGAAATTACTATGGATAACATATATTGCATCGCTTTCTTTATCATTCACAGTTAGATATTAATTGCCGTCCTATTGTGCATGTGAATTGCATCATACTTACATACATACATTGCTAGCCACATATTTACTATGATGTTGCATTTCGACTTCGGTGATTTGGGAAACCGCAAGATACCTTTGAAAACTTGATATACTTAAAAGAGCGGTTTTCCCTTGATATGCTCACATTACTGTTCCGTATTTGCATATCTCGTTTTTCATGGACATATTCATTGATGTACTGATTTTATGCAATTTCTGGATTTGAGAACCGTGATTATATTTAAAAGGGAAAATATAATGTATTGCTTATAAAGAAAATGCGGTTTCTCTTGATATGATATTTTGAGGCGTCCACCATGAGTTTTCTCGGTTTTGAAATGTGAGTATACCTGATTCGAGGAGCGATAGGAACCGTCTGTGGGTACATGGTGGACCTGGTGAGGTACCCTGGGGCAAGAAGACACGTATAGCTAGGCGGTGAGCCCGACGGAAGGAGTACTACCTAACGGTGATTGTATAGAACTCGACGGATGTCCGTAGGATACCGTCTTGGAGTTATGAGATGAGATATATATATGAGGTGCGATCGGAGTATGTGGCGTCTGAGATATGAGTATTTACGTGTCGATGTTAGACACGGGTTTCATAATGTTTTCGAGTGTCGATGTTGGACACTCAGGTTTCATGTTGTGACGGATACGAAGGCCGGTTAGAGTGATGGTGCCAGAGATATTGAGATTTGGGGTGTCATTGATAGACATAGGTTTTCCATGTTGATGATTCATACATGAGGTTTTATGTATTATTCCATACTCAGGATTTTTTTGACATGCATTGTTTCATGTAGTTTTTGTACCCCGGTGGTGTACCTTGATCATGATTTTACTGTATATCCGTATTGTTATATTTATGCCATCATATTGCATATTTCAGATTATCGCTTTTCATGCATTCCTGCGATTATCTGTACGATGTTATTTACTATTCACGAGTTGGCAACACACCCTCGTTGTGCCACAGTATTTTGCAGGTTTGGCTCTCAGTATAGTCGCGGCAGGGGTACTCATTTCATCTACTTCTACGGATACCGCTGCTGTTGGTCGTGAATTTGGATAGGTGGGTGGTGTTCATATCAGATTTTTGCATTTTCATACCGCCCAATTTTTATCATATTGCATATCGGTAGGTACTCTTGAGCCGTGTTTGCTAGTCAATTGCAAGATACAGGTTCTCGACTCTAAAACGGTGAAATTCATGGAAGAACACGACAAAGTCCGGGTTCCTGCCAACCACAGATAAAACACGGATCTCCGCTCTTTATCCGTCTGTTGCCACACGCCAGTTTAAGATACAAAATGGCAAATCAATGTCGTTTTCATGCACAAGGCTCAATGCCAGCACAAGATCCAAGAAATCTACACGGAGCTCGAGGAAATCATGACAAAAAGATCCACATCAAATCACCTTTTGCTCAACAGAAATTCTGGAAGAAATGTAGAAGGCTTATCAGAAAACACATATGCCAAACTACAGACCACAACAGACCAGGGGGCCCCACAAAACCGGAAGACCTAAGTCCTCTATATGGCCGCGGTTCCGCGGCCTAAGCATGCTTAGGCCGCGGTTCCGCGGCCGTACGGCCTTGTCGGATGATGTGTTTTGAGGGGTATTTGGGTCTTTCTATGTACAGGCAGAATTTTGCCCTAGATTTCCATTTCCCTGCCTATAAATAGCCCAGATCCTTGTGAAGCCAGGGGTGCATAATCTTGTATTTTTTTTCTAGGATTTAGAATACTTGTTCTTCTTCCTCTTCTCATCTCTTCTCCATTAAAACTTGTAGTGAGCTTTTGTGAGTGAAGAATGGTGAATAAAGAAGTTCATTTTGCTATTATATCTTGTCTTGTTCTTTTATAATTGCTTGTAATTTTAATTTGTTAACTTAGTTGTTGTTATTTCTTGTTGTTTCTTTCTTTTCTCTTTTCCTTTATCATTAAAACAACCATGATGCTTATGCTTGATCCTTGCCAAGGTGAGGTCGCAAATAACTAGTTGTTATCTTCTAATATCCTTCTTTTGTTTTGTTTTCTTTTTATTATGATGTGTGAGTAGTTTCATACTTGTTAGGGTAGGATAAGGGAAGTTTGAGAGAAGGAAATCTCTCTCACTCTTTCCTTGCCCAACATCTTAAATCAACTCCCGTTAATTGAACCACAATCCGCTCCTTACGGCACCCTATCCTACATGATAGCGGTGATTCCGTAGTGAGACCGGTTGTGGTTGAATTAACAGGAGGTTATGGCTAAGAGCCAAGAACGGACGGACAAGCACCAAAAGGAAGAACTTATGCATTGGAAAGCCTAGCTTATACTCGCAAGTTCCTTCCTAGTCGTGCTAATCCCCGTTGTTGCCGATTACCGTAACACCGATATTAAGAAGGGCAACGAAAGAGGTGAGCGACTCCTAACACAAACTAACCTAATCCTAACCCTAACAAGCTCTCTTTACATATCAATTTAACACTTAGATAATCACAAACAAAATCTGGACCTTCGGACTTAACTCGTTAAAACACATAGAAAAAGATTCCCATCTCCCTGCGGACGACCCGTACTCAACCGGCTAGCTACAAGCGAAACCATCTTGATTGCGGTAATTAACTAAACTTAAACACGCAGAATCTCTAACAATCAAATGGGGCCGTTTCCCCGCTCTTTTGGGAATTTGTACATCCTTCTCGCTGTTGATTACGTCTCTAAATGGGTCGAGGCTGTGCCCAGCCGGACTAACGACAACAAGGTTGTCGTTAGGTTTCTTAAAGAAAACATTTTCTCCCGTTTTGGGCACCCCCGAGCGATCATTAGCGACAATGGAAGTCATTTCTGCAATAAGACTTTCGAGGCCTTGATGCGGAAATACTCCATTAATCATAAGCTATCCATGCCCTACCACCCCCAAACCTGTGGGCAGGCCGAAGTTTCAAATCGGCAAATCAAGCAGATACTGGAGAAGACGGTTTCCAAGAACCGTAAGGATTGGTCGCTGAAACTCACTGATGCCCTTTGGGCATTTCGAACCGCTTATAAGACCGACCTTGGCATGTCTCCCTATCGGCTTGTGTACGGAAAAGCCTGCCACCTACCTGTCGAAATAGAGCATCGCGCATTTTGGGCGATAAAAGAGCTGAATCTGTCTCTCAAAGATGCGGGCAGCTATCGGAAGCTGCAGTTGAACGAACTGAGAGAGCTTAGGGATGAGGCTTATGATAACGCGGTTGTCGTTAAGAATCGAACGAAGGTGTTCCACGATAAACACCTTTTGCGCAAAACCTTCGTACCTGGTGAGCAGGTACTGCTTTACGACACCCGACTTCACTTCCATCCAGGAAAGCTCAGATCTCGCTGGAAAGGGCCGTATTTTGTGCAGAATGTGTATCCGCAGGGTGCTATGGATTTGGAGAATCCGAAGGACGGTTCATTTTTCAAAGTGAATGGACACCGACTCAAACCGTACCTTAGCGCCGAACCAACAGAGAAGCTCCTGGTCTTACAGGAGCTGGTTTACCCTGCATAATCTTCCTCTGCCTACCTCCAAACTTCGGTTATCCAGCCAAGAACATTGGACACTGTTCCAAATAAGTTTGGGGGTATGTATAAACCATTTTGTATATATTTGTGTATATTCTTTTTCTTTTCTTTAAAAACAAAAACATAAAAAAAATTGTGTATCGCTAACCGACAATTTTGACCCTTCAAATGATCTCTTCATGCAATGACAGTGAAGACACTGTCCAGTTTATGTTTGGGGGTACGCTCGGTACGCATTTCTTACCTTCGCATTCATATGTATATTTTGCATCTGCATATTAAAATCCATAAAATCCATAAAAATCTGAAAATTTTCTAAAAACATAAAATCTTTTCTGTCAAGATAGCTAGTGGGAGGACTCTGATTCAACATTTCGACGGTTTTGTTTGATAAAATAAGAATAACTAAATCTTATGTTTAGATTTTGAAAACCTGAAAGATAACTCTCCTTTGAAGATAACTATAGCTGATATACGTCTTTACGTCACACTACACGTGTCGTGAGTTTTTGGAAATTAGATGACAAGTCTTTTATGTTCAAAAACTTTTAAACAGATAAATGATTTTCTGAGGATCAAATAGGTTTGTTCTGAAATAAGTAATGCCAAGAATAGTTTATGAAGTAAAGCGAATATGAAGGAATGTTATTGATGCCGTAATTAGAACTAAGTCTGAAAAATAACCCATCTGGAACTTGATTGGAATGATTACACACCAAACACACTAAACACGTCTTTTATCCAAAAAAATAATTGAACTGCCGGTTATATCTCCGTTCGTATTAAATCATCTGATTTTCACGCCAAACTGTCTTTTGTTTTTGGACCTGGGTAACTTGAGTAATTAAGTCCGCCGGGGTGTTTTTACACCTAATGCCCTAAAGCCAACTGGTTTGGGTGCATTGGCCCAAAGCTCGCTAAGAAGCCTAGAAAGTCCAGATTAAAACAAAATCAAGCAAGTGGTCTCTCCGAGTTAAAATTCCTAACGGTTCTTTGTGTGAGAATAATCTTGATAAAAGACAGGCTTTTATAAAAAAATTTAGCGGAGATATGAAGGTTTTACTCTATGATAAAGACTATTGCACGTTCACAGAGGTGTGTATGAAATGAAAACAAGAAAAAGGTGGAGTGAAGAATAAGACCTAGTTTCCTGTTAGGGAAGATAGAAATTCTGAAGTTGAATCTTTACTGGAAAACGAAACTTGAAAAATGCTTAACTCTTTATAAAACTTATGCGATCCTTTTAAAATTGTTATCTGGGCTTTTTTGTGTGACATGATGACTTTAATCGATCCTTCTGGAACTTAACGACACTATTTGCACTACACGTAAAGACATATAAAATCTGTAGTTAAATAAGAAGCGAGGTGTGAAAAATAAAGGTTCGATAGTCTAGACTTAGGATCATAGAATTGTTATTTTCTGAAACAAAACTTTAGGGGTTTGAATCTTAGTTATTTTACAAAACTAGCTTGACCGGATTTTGTGGGTAGTATCCGCTGAAAACCCTCAGGAGCAACACTCCTCCTACTAGGGACACCTAGAGGTTTAACGGCTTGTTGCACATGCTCAGTGCAATCGCGTTCCCTGCGAAAGTGAGGTTAGGAAATTTTTTGTGAATAAATTGGCTTTGCTCGGGACGAGCAAATGATAAGTTTGGGGGTATTTGTTCATATCAGATTTTTGCATTTTCATACCGCCCAATTTTTATCACATTGCATATCGGTAGGTACTCTTGAGCCGTGTTTGCTAGTCAATTGCAGGATATAGGTTCTCGACTCTAAAACGGTGAAATTCATGGAAAAACACGACAAAGTCCGGGTTCCTGCCAACCACAGATAAAACACGGATCTCCGCTCTTTATCCGTCTGTTGCCACACACCAGTTTAAGAGACAAAATGGCAAATCAATGTCATTTTCATGCACAAGGCACAATGGCAGCACAAGATCCAAGAAATCTACACGGAGCTCGAGGAAATCATGACAAAAAGATCCACATCAAATCATCTTTTGCTCAACAGAAATTCTGGAAGAAATGTGGAAGGCTTATGAGAAAACACATATGCCAAACTACAGACCACAGCAGACCAGGGGGCCCCACAAAACCGGAGGACCTAAGTCCTCTATATGGCCGCGGTTCCGCGGCCTAAGCATTCTTAGGCCGCGGTTCTGCGGCCGTACGGCCTTGTCGGATGATGTTTTTTCAGGGGTATTTTGGTCTTTCTATGTACAGGCAGAATTTTGCCCTAGATTTCCATTTCCCTGCCTATAAATAGCCCAGATCCTTGTGAAGCCAGGGGTGCATAATCTTGTATTTTTTTTCTAGGATTTAGAATACTTGTTCTTCTTCCTCTTCTCATCTCTTCTCCATTAAAACTTGTAGTGAGCTTTTGTGAGTGAAGAATGGTGAATAAACAAGTTCATTTTGCTATTATATCTTGTCTTGTTCTTTTATAATTGCTTGTAATTTTAATTTGTTAACTTAGTTGTTGTTATTTCTTGTTGTTTCTTTCTTTTCTCTTTTCCTTTATCATTAAAACAACCATGATGCTTACGCTTGATCCTTGCCAAGGTGAGGTCGCAAATAGCTAGTTGTTATCTTCTAATCTCCTTCTTTCTATCTTCCTCTTTTGTTTTGTTTTCTTTTCATTATGATGTGTGAGTAGTTTCATACTTGTTAGGGTAGGATAAGGGAAGTTTGAGAGAAGGAAATCTCTCTCACTCTTTCCTTGCCCAACATCTTAAATCAACTCCCGTTAATTGAACCACAATCCGCTCCTTACGGCACCCTATCCTACATGATAGCGGTGATTCCGTAGTGAGACCGGTTGTGGTTGAATTAACCGGAGGTTATGGCTAAGAGCCAAGAACGGATGGACAAGCACCAAAAGGAAGAACTTATGCGTTGGAAAGCCTAGCTTATACTCGCAAGTTCCTTCCTAGTCGTGCTAATCCCCGTTGTTGCCGATTACCGTAACACCGATATTAAGAAGGGCAACGAAAGAGGTGAGCGACTCCTAACTCAAACTAACCTAATCCTAACCCTAACAAGCTCTCTTTACATATCACTTTAACACTTAGATAATCACAAACAAAATCTGGACCTTCGGACTTAACTCGTTAAAACACATAGAAAAAGATTCCCAATTCCCTGTGGACGACCCGTACTCAACCGGCTTGCTACAAGCGAAACCGTCTTGATTGCGGTAATTAACTAAACTTAAACACGCAGAATCTCTAACAATCAGGTGGTTTTGCGGTTATCCGTATGATCTCATTGTATATCTTATTGTATCTAGTACTCTCCATCCACCACTTTCATGTTTATTGACTTAGAGACGAGTTTGTGAGGATCAGTATTGTATTATTTGCGACTTTGGGTGTCGAGCTCGTTGAGTCAGCTGTTTTATTTATGTTTTGATGTTGTTTCACTTACTTATTGCTTATTCCATCGCTATGGCGTCGTATAAATATTATATAAACTTGTTGTGGCTGTGTTCCGCCTTTTGGCGTGAGTTGCTCCCCTTCGGGATGCTTTATATTTATGTTATGCTTGTACCCGTTTGGGGCTAGTTTTTACAAAGAAGATGCTGCCGAAATTTTCAAGAAAATAAATTAACTTAAGATTTTCAAATGTTTTAAATGTTATATCTTTCTACCTTTTTATGGTTTAGATTTCTGGGTTGTCGGCTTACTTGATTTACGTTATGCCTTTAGACGGTGCGAGATTTAAGTGCCGGTCACGTTCCTAATTTGGGTCGTGACAGATTTAATACCCGGATCTCAACCGGTGATCAATGCACCATATCGGTTAAGCCCAGAAGGCTTGAAGGAGGTCCGAACTCAGTTGGACAAATTATTGGCGAAACGATGGTTTCGTCCCAGCACTTCAAGTTGGGGATCACCAGTTCTGCTTGTAAAGAAGAAGGAAGGTTCATATCGAATGTGCATTGATTATAGAGCTCTGAACGAAGTAACTATAAAGAACAAGTATCCACTCCCGCGCATCGACGATCTGTTTGATTAGCTAAGTGGATCTTGCGTTTTCTCCAAGTTAGATCTTCGTTCGGATTATCATCAGGTGAAGGTCAAGGAATCTGATATCCATAAAATGGTATTCAGAACTCGCTATGGTCATTACGAATTTCTTATGATGCCATTTGGAGTGACCAACGCACCAGCTATATTCATGAACCTAATGAATCAAGTTTTCCAAGAGTACCTAGACAGGTTTGTTGTCATCATCATCAACGACATCTTGGTGTATTCTAAGAGTCGGAAGGAAGATGCCGAACACCTACGAATTATCCTGGAAACTCTACCAGAACATCAACTCTATGCCAAGTACAACAAATGCAAGTTTTGGCTAGATCAAGTCAGTTTTCTTGGACATATTGTATCAGGCGATGGAATCTTTGTAGATCCAGCTAAAGTATCAGTAGTAAGAGAATGGCCGACACCGAAGTCAGTGAAGGACATTCGAAATTTCTTGCGTCTGGTTGGATATTACAGAAGGTTCATTGAAGGATTTTCGAAGATTGCAACACCCCTGACCAAGATCAAATATAAAGATGAAAAATTCGTGTGGTCAGAAGCATGCGAACAAGCTTTTGTAGAACTCAAGTCAAGATTGACATCAACGCCTATTCCCGTTATACCGGACCAATCTGGAGGTTTTGTAGTGCATTGCGATGCATCCGGTAAGGGATTAGGATGTGTTCTACATCAGCACGGTAAGGTTGTGGCTTATGCTTCAAGACAGCTGAATATTCATGAGCGCAATTATCCGACGCAGGATTTGGAGTTGGCGGCCGTAATCTTTGCTCTTAAGATTTGGCGCCATTATCTTCTTGGTGAACGAGTGGACATATACACAGATCATAAGAGTCTGAAATATGTGTTTACTCAGAAAGAGTTGAATATAAGGTAGAGTAGATGGTTAGAACTCATGGCAGACTTTGACATCAACCTGCAATATCACCCAGGGAAGGTGAATGTAGTACCTGATGCCCTTAGTTGCCAACTATTAGCATTGAATCTCACCGCACAGTGGAAGCTTCAACAAAAATTGCAACAAATGGAGATTCAAGTAGTCATGCCAGATAATGCTTAAAGTTTGAAGAACTTATAAGTTCAATCTACCTTTGTCAATCAGATCAAAGCAGCTCAAGCAAGTGATGCTAAGCTGCAAAAGATCAGAGAACAAGTGTAAAGTGGACTTCGAACAGACTTCATCATATATGAAGACGGATCTTTAAGATACGGCAGTAGATTGTGTGTACCAAAAGGTTATGTGCAAGAAGTGTTAATGAAAGAAATGTTGGGTTTCCCTTGCACCTAGTCTAGGGTTTGGAAGAAGCACACATGCCACTTTAAAATTTAGAGAGATGCGAAGCAAACAACCATCAATCTTAACTAGAATATTTAGGGTATCAACAATTGTATCACATACAAATGAAACATTCTATCACTAAGTGAAGAAATTACAACCTTTGTAGTCTTCCTTTGGTGACTCCTTAGACCTTTGAGAGTTTGGAACGGATCGCTAGCAACCTTCTTTGTCCATGATGATCCACCCGAAGTCCCTTTGCCCAAAGCTCCTTGCTTTACTTGGTCTTTCAATGAAGTATAGCAAAACACCCTACACAAATGGGCTAGAGAGGTGTAGAATGATAAGGTGGTTTGTATTCCCTAATCAAAACCCTTTCTTTTTATCAACCTCACTCTAAAGAAAACTCAAGAGAGCTTGGAGGAAGAAGAAGATCATGGTGGCTAAGCTTTGAGCTCAAGAGATAAAAATAATGATGAATGAATTAAGTGAGAATGAATAATCAATATTAATCCTTCTCACTTCAACCATGGTTAACAAATATCTAGATATTATTGTGTTGAGTTAAAGTCCAAATGAAATTTAAACCATGGTTTGAATTAGGTCAAAGAAAAGTCAAGTTTGGATAATTATCAACCATGATTTAATTTTCATTTCCTTTTAATCCAATATATATATATATATATATATATATATATATATATTTGTGAACCATGTGAGTCTTGCATTGCCACCATTTAGTGTATCATCAACCATGATACTACGTATATATGTATGTGTCCATACACATCAACATGTGCATACATGCATGCATACATCTTCAACAAAGAAAAGGGTTTAAATAAAGAATTAAACTAAAAGTCAAATGTTAATTCAACACTTGATTTAACAAACCGGTCATATCACATACGACCCGACCAATAGAAAAATGCCTGATTAACATACGGTATCACATACTCGCATTCAATCGGGTCCCCGCGCATATCCCATATGCACACCACATCGTTTCGCCTGAGCTAGGAAACTCCTGTGTGGGACTCTAAGACTCGTCAATACGCCGGCAGTAGGTGATGATCATATCAAACACCTACAAGACACAAGCGGTCAGCTAAACGTAACGGCCACCCGGGTATTGAGCGATCAGAATAAAACCAGCGAAGCTGTCAAAACTCCTGTCGAGCCAATCAGTAACACTACCGTACAGTCCGGTCTCTTCGTCTCATCTGTCGCATATCCAGTCTAGGGGTGGTGAACGTCAGACCCCAGTAACCGATAAGTCATATCGATGTGAGGCTCATAACGGGTCGAGAAACTATTGATAACACTTACCAGTAGATCTCCATATCAGCCCTGGCCAGGGACTTCCAGTTATAGCCAATCGAACACAGCGCAACATCAACCCCCAATACCGGGAGAGACGAAACCCTTCCTATCGCTCATGGCCTCCATGTGATTCGGGACTGTACCCAAAAGCCACTGTTTTGCACGTTCTCTTGAACGTGGTAAGGTGGAAATCAAAGCACAGTGGGAATCACACAAGACTCTATGACGATCTCGGGTCTACACACTAACCTGTACGAGTGTCACTAGAGAACTGCTATCTGACGATAGGTATGTTCCCCTCCGAATGGCGGCCGAGACGTTAGGACGTCCTGCCTGAGATTCGGGGCAGATGCCAATAGGTGCTATCCGTCTGCCTCTCCGAAGATGCCAAGTTGATTTATGGCGCCATATATCGGAGGTTTAGACGGATGCGGCCGATGTAGCAGACTTCGTCAGATTCCCCCTCAGGGTGAGGGGTTTTTGATTGTGGGGACGCTCTTCCCTGCAGGCGCAAGCCCCTGCAGTTAATTACGCTACCGCGTCGCGGTAACAACTTTCTCCTTCTCCAGATGGTCACTTCGTGTCGTGTGTTTTGTTTTATGTTTTACTGCCCGTGGATCGTTTACGGAGACCGAGTTATGTCGTCGCCCGTAGGGCGTGGACTAGTCCAAATCCGTATCTTCTTAGATTTGGGTTTGGGGGTTTGGTTTGAGGATACGCTAGCCATGCTTGAGGCTAAGATCAACTCAAATATTTGTTAAGGACACATTAGTCTAGTTTAAGGCTAAGATCAACTTAACAGGATCGTTTAGATCCGACAAAGGAGTGTTTGGACCCCATTGTTCCAATTTCAGGACATAGTAGTCCGTCGTATGTGTGGCCGTCGGGACCCGTCACCTCTCTGACGACGTTGAAGGATTACAACGACGAATGTCAGAGGAGTTCAGAGATGTACCCTCGAGCCATAGTTAATTAGGGGGATTCATAGTCCAGTCTGTTTGAGGGTTTAAGAACGCGTTAGCCATCTTTGAGGCTAAGATCAACTTAAATAGGACCGTTTAGATCCGACGAAAGAGCATATGGAGGCTCTATGGTTCTAGTTTAAGGACATCGCGGTCCATGGGTAGTTTAAGGACATTGCGGTCCATGGCTAGTTTAAGGACATTGCGGTCCATGGGTAGTTTAAGGACATTGCGGTCCGTGGGTAGTTTAAGGACATTGCGGTCCGTTGGTAGTTTTAAGACATCTCGGTCAAGGTTAAGGACGTCATAGTCCATGGGTTTAAGGACTCCACAGTCCGGTATGTGCTTTGGATGCTTCACACGGGTTCACTGCCGTGCTAGGCGAGGACCAGGCTCCGCTCTGGATGCTTCACACGGGTTCACTACCGTGCTCTGCGAGGACCAGGATCCGCTCTGGACGTTTTCCGCGGGGTCAAAGAGTGACGTTATCCGCGTTCCACGTAACCAGGAATTTTGCATTATGCATGGGTTTAAGGACCCCACAGTCCATATCATGAATGGTCTTCGGGACCCGTCACCTCTTTGAAGACATTGAGGGATTACAATGCCAAGTATCAAAGGAGTGAAGAGATGTACCCTAGAACCGGGGTGGATTAAATAGTCCCTGGCCCAATTTGGGTCAAGACTGATCAATTATGTTATGAGCCTATCGGCCCAGTTAATCACAAATTGAGGACTTATGGCCAGCTTAGGCTAAGTCCAGTCAGGTCTGGAATATTGACTCTTTGTTGGTCCATTGAGGGAGAATGTTTGCCTCTATCCCTTTAGCCAATTGGGCCAAAGCCTAGTGTTAAACACTTCAGAGCAATCAGTGTTGAACACTGGGAATAAGGTTGATAAGTTAGTGTTCAACACTAAGAGATAATTGGTGTTAAACACCAGCAATAAGGCTTTTTCAAATTAGTGTTAAACACGAAAACAGATCAGTGTTGAACACTGCCAATAAGGCTTTTTTAATCATTGTTGAATGCTAAGGCCCAACAGTGTTTTGATGCTGGGTTTGAGAGTTCCAATTTAGTGTTGAACACTAAGGCAAAAGGGGTCACGTAGCAACACGTGAGAGCGCCCTCTTTTCAATGGTTCTGCTGAGATTACTGCATCTTTCAGAGCATCACGTGTCAGCACGTGACGGGCATTCGTATGCTCATTTGTTAGAGCTTTTATTAAGGGTCACGTGGGTCACGTGAAGGACAGCCTCAAAGGGTTTTCTGTAGATCTCTTGGGGGGTCACGTGGTGGCACGTGACCCTGCCTCTATGTGTGTCGTTTTTAGAGGATCTGTTGATCTTTTTTCAGGAATTAAATTCCTCGGGCCTTTAATTTTCAAAGGAATTAAATTCCTACTTCCTTTTGCAGATTTATATTCTGAAACAGAGTTGAACTCTGAATTTTCTGTAGGAATTAAATTCCTAACATATGTGAAGAACTGAATAGGGTTAAACCCTAATGAAAGCTTTTAAGGAGCTAAACTTCCCGTTTTAAAGAATTATGATTAAGGGAATCAAATTCCTGCTGTTTCAACAGAACTATGTTCTTAATTAGGGTTAAACCCTGCTTCTTTTTATTTTGAAGGAATTAAATTCCCATGATACAGGGTCGAGCCCTAATTTTATTTTAAAGGAATTTAATTCCTATAGTTCTGCGAGAATTAAATTCGCATGCTTGCATTCCTTCTCTATATTTTGGATCTGCATGGCAGGATCTCGACCCATTGAGAATTAAATTCTCAACCTTAAGGGGAGATGTGCACTTTGTAGATCCTCTATCAAAGAGAGAAGAGATGTGTTCTTCTGTTTTATATATTAGAGTTAAACTCTGTTGAGAATTAAATTCTCTTTCTTTCCGAAAGCCTTCCCTTTCTTACCTAGGGTTTTTGCAGAAGATCCAAGTCTTTTCCAAGTATCAAAGCTTTTCTCCTTTTTTCTTTCTCTGCGCGTATGTATCTCCCTTCTCTGTGTCTTTTGGCTCCTATTTATAGGAGAAGCAGCCGAATGAATTAGTTTTTTGATGAATCTTCACTGAGAGATTTGATTTGCATCCATCATTCGTTTTGGGCCTTTGGATTATTGGGTGAATTTTATTCACCATTGGATTTTAAATCCAGAGATTCTCCTTTGTTATTTTGGTTAGATTTAAGGGGGAAATCTTTCCAAACCCGAGATTTTCCATAGATAGACGATATTTAATCATCTCTAAATCTTTAATTTGATTGGTCCCAGATACTCACTTTCCTTTGGAAGGATTCAAATTTCCTTCAGAATTTAATTTTGCTGTCAACATGGGCTTTGAAAGCCGGTCACATGTGACCACGTGACCCATGGTCACGTGCGGACACGTGACCCCCTTTTGGAATGAAGGATCCTCTTTCATTCTGCGCTGTCTTCTGGTTGCTGTTTTAGCCATCACGTGCTACCACGTGACCCCTGGTCACGTGTGAGCACGTGACCCCTGTCTGGCACTTCTTTCCTTGGTTCAATTGGAGAGCGAGTTTGCTGCTTTGAACGTCACGTGTCGATACGTGACCCTGGTCACGTGGGAGCACGTGACCTCTTCTGAAGCTCTTTTCCTTGACTTTGCTCAACGAATCGATGTGCGCTTTTTCTGCACTTCATAGGTCACGTGTCAACACGTGACTGCTGGTCACGTGTAAGCACGTGGCCCCTTTTTGAAGCTTTTCTCAGAAGCTTTCCTGATTTTAAATCAGGAAACAAATGCCCCCACAGCGTTGTTCTCACGTGTCAGCACGTGAGTGCAACGCTGTCTCCTCTCACGATCGTTGGATTCCTTTAGGGATCTGGGTAGATGAAACGTTTCCATTGTTTTCTATAAATACTGCTGTCTCTTCATAGGAGCCTTCACTTTGCTCATCTTCTTCCTCTGAGAATTTCCTCTTTGAGAATTTAATTCTCTTCTTCCAGAGCTTAGTTCTCTGTCTTGAACATTTCCCAGAGTTTAACTCTGTCGACGGATCCTCTCCCTCAGGTAATAATGTCGAACGGCCAAAGCGCCTTCGTCTTCAAAAGAACTCCTTGGATTTCAAATCCATATTAAGGGTTTCGTAAAGAACCCATTTTTCTTCAAGTTTTTTTTTTGTAAGAACAGGGAACCTTCGAACTGTAGGATCTCTTAGGGTTTAGGTGATCTTCGGGGGGATGATGACAGCGTTTCAACTCCATGGACTTTAATTCCATCAAAATTATTTCTGGGAATTTAATTTCTCTTTTTCTGATAAGGAATTTAATTCCTATGAAGAACTGAATTTCTTCACCCAAAGGCTCCTTGGGGTCTCTTGGCCCGAGGCTGTTCTCCTGCAATTAATGCGATGGGGACTTTGTAATGATTCTAGTGATTTTTATTTCAGGTATTATGGACGCCCATCTGTATCGTCTTGACGAGATCATTTCCTATGGGAACATTCGTGCGCTGGGCCGCAGTCAGAACCAGGAGTTCACCGATGCTCAGTGTGCCGAGATCATGAGCCGCTTTGATGAGTACAACCATCGGCTACTTCCCCGTCGCTCTTCTCTTCTGAGGCTGATCGTGCTGGCGATCCGGGAGGCCCTTCCTCTCTTTTGCGCCGGCATACCACTCGGGGACTTGGACACCGCCGAGGACAAGGTGCATTCGGTGTACCTTATGGGCTTGATCTCAAAGAGAAGGCGGGATGATCTCATCGATCTCCTTCATCAGATTTTTCAGCAGTCAGCCATATTGGGTGCCTACCGGAGGGTAGAGGACATCCGCGGGGACCCCGATGCTTGTGACCGTGAGAGAAAGCATATCCGGGAGGTTCGAAATGCTTGGAAGATCTTGAATAAAGTCAATTTTGAGTTTCTCAACCCATGCCCCGCGTCTGAAACCTTACCATTGTAAAAGTTTTTCTTTTATTTTGTATCGCCTTCTTAAAGTCTGGACGATAAGCTTTGTTGTGTCTCTGTGTGTTTGCATGCTTTTTCTCTGAAATCTTATTATTCTGTTACTATTGTTGTTTGTGATTTAATATGCTGGGTACTACTCCATATTCTTCCTTTTAAATACACTGCAGGTTTGGGCCTCACGTGTTCTACACGTGAGATCTCTTGATGCGACGGTTCACAAGATTTTCCTCATGCCATATTTTCAGTGCACAATATTAGGTGCTGAAAAAGGGGCTTGGGAATCGTTCCATCTCCTTGACTTTCGGTACCTTTCCATTTTTAGGCCCTGAAAATAGATTCACCATGCAAGATTTTCCGCGCATAGCACTTAATGCGCTTCATTATATATGAGGCTATAACCTTCTTCTCCTTTCTCAGAGAGATTCATATCATATATACATATATATATATATATATATATATATATATATATTTTTAGAGAGAAACGAGTGCCATGGCTTGTAATCGCCCTCATGCTCGTCGGCAGCCGTGGGAAGTTCCTCTTGAGGGGATGATCCCCCGCTTTGCTGCTCGGTTGGTGGACCCCCTCCTTTCTGACAACGAATGTGACTCGGCCATGCACGAGCTCTCGATCCGTAGAGGGTCTCCCCTCCCGATGGGTTCTCTCTGGCTCCGGATGATTCTCACGGCCGTGCTTGCCGATATTCCTCCTCACCCGGCGGAGATGACCCTGGCGATGCTCGACGCGGCAGAAGAAAAGCTCGAGGGCTTTCATGAAGCGTGCCTGATTACTCAGGCTTTGAAGGATTGCTCGATTCATCTGCTGGGCCAAATTAAGGCCCGGCGAGCTATTATGTTTGCTTTTGCAGACGAACACGGCACCAATCGATGGGGATCGACTCCTCGTGAGAACCGTCGCTTCGACGTGCTGGAGAAAGCAGAGAGAGAGATGGAGAATTTTGTTCTTTGCTTTGTTAACCCTTGTGCCATTGATCCGGTGTTTGGTGATCTTTTCCTTTAGCGTAGTGTTTTTAAATTAGTCCTCTCTTTTGTATGCTTTATGTTGAATCCCTATGTAGGCTTGGTACTCGTATGCATGTTTTCGCTTGCCTGAATAAACATTGTGTTCTTCTTATGCAAGCTTCTTCTAATTATCAACATTGTCATTATGTCGCATGCAAATTAAAGCCTCGAACTTTATTTCTTCTTCGGATGCTCATATAATCGTGAACACTTGCTTGATAGGATAAACACTGGAAATTTTCTCATTGCTTTTCATACCAGGTGATGTGAATACGTTTCAGATCGATCATCTCTGTCGACCGGGGGCCCATTTATACGGTCTTGTAAATGTCTTGTGTTCGAGGCTGTGGTTGCGAGTGCGGGCTTTCGTGGCCACGTAGCGAACATATTGTTGTGTGAGAAAAGGGTTCGGTCGTAAATTTTTTTTTTTGGAGAGAGAGCTAGCCTCCAAAGCGTTGGGCGAGCTTCAGGTCAGCCTCACAGCCAAGACCAATAAAACGCGTGAACTCTGGTGGGTGTTTCAGGAGTCCATCAAGGAGGCGGTGGCTCTTGATAAAGCCTCTACGTTTACTCGTGAGAGGGTTGAGGCTCACAAGGCCACTGAGAAAGAGCTTGAAGCCCGGCTTGCTTCATATCAGGCCCAACAAGCTCAGGCGGAGGCTCGCCTTCTGGAGATCTTGCGTCATGAAGCCGTGGCTCAGCAACAGAACGATGAGCTGGTGAAATTATTGCACCGCCCGCCGGCTTAAGGACTGTATCTTTTCTCCCCTTTTTTGTACATACTCATGGATAATAGTATCTTCCTTTTTGTTTCTTTCATGAATTGTATTTTGTATCCATTTTGGTCTATGAATAAAAGATACATTTTTTTTAATGGTGTGTTTCCTTTTCATTGAATGCATTCTGCGGATATTCTATCTTGATCTCCTTGCAGGACAGCAGTGGCTCAGGGCTCAGGGTTAAGATCTGCTTCTTAAGACTTCTGCGTTTTACGAGCCCCGAGGGTCTCATAAAGAGTTTTCCTCCCGGCCGTGAGGACTTGTAAGTGCCGGATGCGGTTACCCTTGTCCGTGTTTTACGGAGTCAGGGGTTTCTCCAAATATTGTAGTTTAAAGACGTCGCGGTCAAGGTTAAGGACCTCATAGTCCGTGGATTTAAGGACTCCACAGTCCGATGTTAGTTTTAAGACATCACGGTCAAGGTTAAGGACCTCATAGTCCGTGGATTTAGGGACTCCACAGTCCGATGTTAGTTTTAAGACATCACGGTCAAGGTTAAGGACCTCATAGTCCGTGGATTTAGGGACTCCACAGTCCGACGTTTGGTTGCAGGGACCCGTCACCTCTTTGAAGACGTTGAGGAATTACAACGCCAGGCATCAAAGGAGTGAAGAGATGTACCCTTAAACCGAGGCAAAAATCTGTAAGGAATAGGGGTGCTTGATCGTTAGTTTTAAGACATCGCGGTCGAGGTTAAGGACGTCATAGTCCGTGGATTTTAAGGACTCCACAGTCCGGTGTTTGCTCTGGATGCTTCACACGGGTTCACTGCCGTGCTTGGCGAGGACCAGGCTCTGCTCTGGGCGTTTTCCGCGGGGTCAAAGAGTGACGTTATCCACGTTCCACGTAACCAGGAATCTTGTACTAGATGCTTCACACGGGTTCACTGCCGTGCTCGGCGAGGACTACGCTCCGCTCTGGATGCTTCACACGGGTTCACTGCCGTGCTCTGCGAGGACCAGGATCCGCTCTGGACGTTTTCCACGGGGTCAAAGAGTGACATTATCCGCGTTCCACGTAACCAGGAAGTTTGCACTAGATGCTTCACACGGGTTCACTGCCGCGTTAGGTGAGGACTAGGCTCCGCTCTGGATGCTTCACACGGGTTCACTGCCGTGCTCTGCTAGGACCAGGATCCGCTCTGGACGCTTTCCACGGGGTCAAAGAGTGACATTATCCGCTTTCTACGTAACCAGGAATTTTGCACTAGATGCTTCACACGGGTTCACTGCCGCGTTAGGCGAGGACTAGGCTCCGCTCTGGATGCTTCACACGGGTTCACTGCCGTGCTCTGCGAGGACCAGGATCCGCTCTGGACGTTTTCCACGGGGTCAAAGAGTGACATTATCCGCTTTCCACGTAACCAGGAAGTTTGCTCTAGATGCTTCACACGGGTTCACTGCCGTGCTCTGCGAGGACTAGGCTCCGCTCTGGATGCTTCACACGGGTTCACTGCCATGCTCTGCGAGGACCAGGATCCGCTCTGGACGTTTTCCACGGGGTCAAAGAGTGACGTTATCCACGTTCCACGTAACCAGGAAGTTTTTTGATTGTATCCGCATTTCACGGGATGGAGGTTTGACTCTTGGTGATATGTATCGCCGAGCCATGGAACTTGGGGTTGCCGCTGTTCCGTTTCGCTTGATGTTGTGTCTGCTGTGTCGAGACGAACGTCGAGGTGGTGATCACTCCATGTTGGTATGAGATGATCTCTGAATGTCTTTCCGGTTTTATATGACTTACCGTCAAGGCGTTGAAGCTAGGAATTTGGCTTTCGCTTCATTTGCTGGTATCGCGTCTGCTGTATCGAGACGAATGCCGCGGTGGTGATCACTAGGCTATCTGTGAACCGCCGAGATTTGGCTTCTCCTTATGGTGAAACCCGGGGGAGGAGTATGATCCCTTCTTTGATTGCGCCCCTGGATTGTATACAGGGTTAGATGTAACATCACCCGTAGGGCGAGGATTTCACTTTTATTTCATTTCTCCTTTCGCGATGCTCTATCATTTCAGTTTTTATACCGCGAAGGTCGCGATTGCCCCATCATTTCGGCTATTTTTCGCGGTGCCCAATTATTTCGGCTATTTATTTCATTTTCACTCGTTGTTTTTTTTTTTTTTTTTGCGAGTTGCCCCATCATTTCGGCTATTTTATCATGCATGTGTGGCTCGCTAGCTTTTTCGCGGCAAGCTCGGATTTTTTGGATACCGGTTTCGGCATCAGCACCGCTACAACTGGAATGTTTCCAGGAGCGAATCATCATTTGCCTCTGTCGACGTTTGAACAAAGGTGGCTTAGTAAACAGGGTTAAGGGTCCTGCCGACCAAGGCTTTTGACTTCATGAGCCATAAGGGTCTCACAAAGGTGTTTCTCCCTACAAGTCGTGAGGATCTTGCAGGTGTGTTTTCTCCTTAAGGATCGTGAGGATTCTTAAGTGCATGTTCTCTTGTAAGTCGTAAGGATCTTACAAAGAGGATTTTCTCCTTATAAGTCGAGAGGACTTACAAGGGTTGTTCACCATATGGATATATCCCCAGTCACGGGTGGGACTTTGTTAGGAAAATTTTTATTCGCGCCCGTGGATTGTATACAAGGGTCAGTATGAGCCGCGTGTAGGGCAATATCGAAGGTTGTGGGGGATTCGCTTAAGAACAGGTTTAGGTTTCTGTAACTTAAGACTTTCAAGTCTTATGAGCCGTGAGGGTCTCATAAGAGAATTCTCCTTACGAGTCGTGAGGATCTCGTAAGTGTATTTTCTCCTTAGGAATCGTGAGGATCCCTAAGTGTGTTGCTCCTTTGTGAGTCGTAAGGATCTCACGCGGGTGGTTTCTCCTTACAAGGTCGAGAGGACCCTATAAGTGTCTTTTAACGAGGTTGCGCCCTTTCGGGTTTTCACAAACACTCGCCGGTAGTCCTGCTGTTTTTACTCACGGAGCCCTTTCGGGTTTTCATCCGTGCCCATTTTGCTTTATGGACATACCGTTTTTTTTTCTTTTTTTTTTAATCATTTCATTTTTTTTATTTTTCTTCCTTTTCTCCCTTCTTTATCTCGTCAGCCTAAGGATGCTGCGGCAGTAGTTTAGGGACGTTTCGGTCCGTCGTTAGTTTAAGGACGTTTCGGTCCGTCGCTAGTTTAAGGACGTTTCGGTCCGTCGTTAGTTTGAGGACATTTCGGTCCATCGTTAGTTTAAAGACGTTTCGGTCTGTTGATAGTTTAAGGACGTTTCGGTCCGTTGATAGTTTAAAGACGTTTCGGTCCGTCGTTATGGGAAGGCCAGCTACTGCTTGTAAAGCCTGAGCCTAGGAAGATAGCGAGCGGACATAGTCGTCGTCATCTACCGTTGACCCAGGCTGTGGCTCACTAAGCATAGTATTTCTTCAAGAAGCGGCCGTTTATTGGCCTGAAAGGCCTTTCACCGTGCATGTCCACGAGTAGATAGGCTCCACCCTGGTAGACCTGGTCTGTGATGTACGGGCCTTCATAGTTTGGCTCGAATTTCCCTCGCTTGGAACGATTGGGGATCATAGGTCTTTTGACCACCAGCATGAGTTCGCCTTGGCGGAATGCCCTTGGCCTGGTCAGTCTTCCGTACGAGCGCGTCATCTTTGCTTTGTAGGCTTCTAGATGTTGTTGCGCTATGAGTCGGGTTTCGTCGAGGGCATCAAGCTCCTCAAGTCGAAGGTGAGCATTTTCTTCGTCGGTCAGTTCGTGGTGGACTGCCACTCGTAGAGAGGGTAACTCTATCTCGAGGGGGAGTACTGCTTCCGTCCCAAATACCAACGCGTATGGCGTTGTGTTTGTGGCCGTCTTGAATGTAGTTCGATAAGCCCAAAGGGCTTCCTGCAGCCTTTCGTGCCAGTCTCTCTTATTCCGGGAAACGGTCTTTTTTATGATCTTCGTCAAGGTCTTATTGAAGGCCTCGGCCAGACCGTTAGCTCGTGGGTTGTAAACTGAAGAATACCTCCAATCTATATTGTGCTGCTGTGCGAAGCGGCTAATCTTATGGCTTCTGTAGGCTGGCCCGTTATCGGAGATAATCCGCCGTGGGGTTCCAAACCGGTAGATAACGTGCGTCTTGAAGAAATGGAGGATATTCTCCGTCTTCACTTCCCTCAGTGGTATTGCTTCTGCCCATTTGGAGAAGTAATCAGTTGTCGCCAGGATGAAACGATGTCCCCGAGATGATGCCGGCTCGATAGGGCCGACTATGTCAGTCCCCCACATTTCGAATGGCCAGCTGGCCACCGTTGGGTGTAGTGGATTTGGGTGTTGGTGGATAAAGTCTCCATGAATCTGGCACGAGTGGCATTGCCTCGCGTATTCGAGGCAGTCCTGGATCATCGTGGGCCAGTAGTAACCCATCCGTTTAATTTTTAACTTCATCTTTGGGCCTGCTTGATGAGAACCGCAAAGTCCGTCATGAACTTCCTGAAAGACTTTTTCTGCTTCGTCAGGTCCTAAGCATCTCAGCCATAGAGAATCAAACGATCTCTTGTATAGGGTATCGTTGACGAAAGCGAAAGATAGAGCTCGTTTCACGAGCTGATGTCTTGCGGACGCTTCTTTGGGCATTCGGCGGGACTTAAAGTAGTCTATGAAGACTTCCCTCCAGTCTTCGGCCTTCTCTTGGTCTTTTATTTGTAGGGTCATCTGCTCGGTCGCTCCCTCTTTATGTAGTTCCAGAGATAGTTCTGCCGGGGTGAGCACTCGACGGCTTTATACCACGATTCTGACATCATCGAGGTTCTCGTCAGCCAGTTCTTCAGCGAGTTTGGCCAGCACGTCTGCTTTTCTGTTCTCCGCGCGCGGTATGTTCTCTAAAACATAGGAGGGAATTTGGGCCAACAGTTGTTGCACCCTTTCGCCGTACTTTACCAACTCCGGTTTGCACGTTTGGTAGTCACCGTTTACTTGACTAACGACTAGCTGAGAATCTCCGTATATAAGGAGGTCTTCAATTCCCATGTCGATGGCGATTTCGAGGCCTGCTATCAAAGCTTCATATTCAGCCTCGTTGTTTGTCCTCGGCTCTGTCAAGGAGAAGGCGAAGCGCATTATCCCTCCTTGTGGGGTTGCAAAAATGAGGCCTATCCCCGATTTGATCATTGGGATACCTTGCTTTTGTTTCTTTACGGAGGACGCTCCATCGAAATAGAGTTCCCATCGGGTGCTACCGCCGCCAATCGCATCAAATGCATGCTCGTCCGGCAAATCACAGTTCAGAGGAGAATCGGCCGGTATCGGGTGCTCAGCGAGGAAATCGGCAATGGCCTGACCTTTCACTGCCTTGAGAGGTTGATATGTTATCGAGAACTCCATCAAGAGCAGGGCCCATTTAGCGAGTCGTCCCGTCAATATGGCTTTTGACATCAAGTATTTAAGGGGGTCCACCTTTGAAACAAGACGGACTTCATGCGCCAACGCATAGTGCCTGAGCTTTGTCGTTGCGAAGATTAATGCCAAGCAATGTTTTTCAATGGGAGAGTAATTGCTTTCTGCCCCCAGTAGAACTCGACTTAAGTAGTAGAGTGCTCTCTCTTTCCCCTGATCGTTCTCTTGCGCCCATAATGCGCCCAAGGAACCTTCGAGGGCGGTTGTATAAAGAACGAGGGGTTTTCCCTTGACCGGCGCAGCCAATACCGGCGGGTTCTGCAGGTACTGCTTGATCTCGTCTAGTGCACCTTGGCATTTTTGATCCCAGACGAATGGGGTTCCCTTCTTCATCAGGTGACTGTAGGGGCGGCATTTTCCTGAAAGATTTGCGATAAATCGCCGGATGTATGCGAGCTTCCCTTGGAGAGACCGCAACTGTTTGAGGGTTCTTGGCGGAGGCATCTCCATGATTGCTTTAATCTTAGACGGATCTATCTCAATACCTCGGTGTTGGATGACGAATCCCAGGAATTTTCCCGAGGAGACTCCAAACGCGCACTTGAGGGGATTCATCTTCAAATTATATTGCCGAAGGCGTTGAAATACAGTCTCCAGATGCTTTAAGTGATCTTCGTATGACATACTCTTTACTACGAGGTCATCGATATAGCACTCGACGATGTCATGTATGAGGTCGTCGAAGATCTTTGTCATGGCCCTTTGATAGGTAGCGCCGGCGTTCTTTAGACCAAAGGGCATAACCCTGTAGCAAAATACACCCAAAGGGGTCCGGAAAGCGGTGTGCTTCTGGTCTTCGGGATGCATCTTTATCTGATTGTATCTTGACGAACCGTCCATAAAGGAGAAAACCTCGTGAGTGGACGTGTTATCTATCATCAGCTCGGTTACCGGTACTGGGAAATCATCCTTTGGACAGGCTTTATTGAGATCCCTGAAATCCACGCATATACGTACCGTCCCATTCTTCTTCATTACTGGGACGATATTGGCGATCCATTCGGGATATTGGACTTCTTGAATAAACCCAGAATCGATCAGCTTCTTGACTTCGGCGTTGATGCTCATCTCAAGCTCGAGTCGCATCCTTCTTGGCGCTTGCTTGACTGGCTTGATATCTGGGGATATTGCTAATTTATGCACAGCAACTTCCGGATCTAATCCTGGCATCTCGGAGTAGTTCCACGCGAAGCAGTCTTTATGCCGTAGAAGCACGTTCTTTAACGTGGCCACCTTTTCTTCAGAGAGTAGCTCGCTGACAAATGTCGGTCGCGGGTCATTCGCCGATCCCAACTCAATCTTCCTGAGGTTATCTGCAGTAGTATGTATATCGTCTTCCAGCTCTTTCGGAGCGGGCGGAAATTCTGAGATCACCTCATCATCGCTGTTTTCAAAGCACCGGGGAAGGTCATCTATGTTCTCGGGCCCTTCTTTTAATATCGTAATCGTATAACAGGTGCGAATCCGCTCCCGAGACTGAGGTGGATCTGGTTCTGCTCTTGCGGCCTTGGGCTCGTGCTTTCGTGGCGGCGTTACCCTCCAGCTGTTGGATAAAGCGAATCTGCCCCGTCGGTACTGGTCTTCGACCCAGTTCTTGAAGGTGACGCAGTCTTCGGTAGGATGTCCTATGGCTTGGTGATAAGAGCAATAGCTCGAACGAGAAGTCTTGTTGGTTTGCTCAGGGTGTTTAGATTGTGGAAGCGTGATCATCTGATGTTTTAGGGCGAGCTTGAGTAACCTTTCCGTCTTATCTCGGGGGAAGGAGTACGCTTGACCCCTCTTTCCGCTTCTCGACTTATTCCCGTCTCCGCATCGGGCCTTTTGCATGACGGGTCGATAAGGCTGAGCATTCTTGCCTTTCGCAGCCTGTTGAAATAGACGTTGCGTCCTGGCCTTCTCGTAGATGGCCATTTCGTGGTTGGGGTCTTCCCGACCTTTCTGACCCACTTTCCTGATAGGCTTGTCCATTCGTTCTAGAAATGACGGACTCGGCGCCTCAATCGCGTGGTCTGGTTTTGATGAGGGGTCGGCCTTTCCTGACATGGCGTCCTCTTCTTCATCAAAGGTATATATGGCGTAGCTACTGTGGGCTCGTTCCCGTTTTCCGGCTCTCGCGTATCCAAGCCCGAGTGTTTCCATTTTTCCATTAGGCAATTTGCGTTGAGTCCCAGGGACATCCCAAATCTTGTTATAGAACCGAGCCTGCCGAACAGTTTGTTTTAAGGGTACTCCTTGGCGCTTCAACAGCTTCTTTAACCCGTCTGTATAGTATCTAGGCAGACGGATGGGTTGGATCCTGTCAAGTGTAGCATCCACGCCGTGCCAGATCTCTTTCTCTACTTTCGACTCTGAGGATCGATAGAATAGGATCATCTTCTCACCCCTTCCCCTTGGAGGGACGCAAAACGTTTGCAGCTCTTGCACACTGTGAGCTTGAAGCGTGTCGAGGTCCTTGTAGTGTTCTCGCGGTACCATGGTGATTTGCAAGTTATGGTCATCGCCAGGAGGTGCTTGCATTGAAAGCCGATTGGAGAATACGGCATTGACCTCATCTTCTTAATCACTTCCGAAGACCAGTATGGGGGTGGGCGTCCTCCGGTTGTTGCGTTGAGATGGCCCCGTATAAACTATCTCTTCCTCTTCTTCGGTATCGCTTCCGAAAACAGGGATGGTGGCGGCGGCCTTGTTCTCCGAGTCGCGACACCTTTCTGTATCTTCGAAGTCTGGCAAAAAGTATTTCGCGTCTTCGTATTTGCGGACTTCGTTCACGGAAAATGGGTTCAGCTCACCCGTTACAGTATACTCGAAACCATCTTTAAAGTACTTCATACACTGATGTTGTGTAGAAGGGACGATGTTGTACTCGTGTAACCAAGGACGGACGAGCAAGGCATTGTAACAGGTCTTGGCGTCAATGACATGGAATTTTATGTCTGTGACGAGAAGCCCGAAGCGTAACGTTAGTATCACAGATCCGAGAGTCCGTGACGATTGTGAATCGAAACCGGAGATAGTAATTTTGTCACGGGCGAGATGTTGCACACTCATGCAGATCTCCTTCAACACCCGAACATTAAGGAGATTGACGGAGGATCCATTATCCACCAGGATCTTGCCTATCTTGATGTCATGGCAGTATCCGGAGACATATAGGGGACGGTTATGGTCGCACGTCCCAAGAAGGAGGTCTTCATCACCGAAAGTGACGTCGGCCGTATGCACTTCCTCCAGTTCGTCCTTCATCTTTTCAGTGGCGAGGAAGGCTTGGAATTGCTCAGGTTCTTGTAATGCCTTAATTAGTGAGTCCCGTGCTTCTTTTGATAATAGGAGGGCGTCAAGAATGCTAAGCTGAGAAGGTAGCTTCCTTAAATGCGCGAGGATGTTATAGTCCACTTTACTCCTCCTAGGAGGGTCTTTAGCAGCCAGTTCTTTCGCGACTTGGTCATCCAAAGTGATATCTTCAGTGACCTTTTCCTTTCCCTTATCTTTTCTGTTCGTAGGCCCGAGATTCTTTTCTGGGAGTGTGCGATTGCGCAGCTGAGTGTTTCCGCAGGCCTCTGATTCCTCATCCTTCCCTAGCGCGGATTCTTCAAAGAGAGGGCCCAGAGTCACTTCTTCATCAGAGTCGCTTCCAAAGGTGAGGACTTGCGACCCCTCGGCACGAGCCATATAACAGTTGCCAGTAATTCTGTTGGGCCCGTCGACAGTGCTTCTTTGCTCCCGACGGCTCTTGCGTTTCATGCGCTTGAAATGTTGCCGACGAGCAACATATCCTTCCCACCATATCTTAAAGGCGTCGCACTCCTCTGTGGGGTGTGAGATTTTCCGATGATATGCGCAGTAATCGGGGTGCTTCTCCGCCCCATTGTGTGTGTTTCCTTCCGAGGGTGGTAGCTTCATTCCCATTGACATGGCTTTGGCGAACCTTTTCCTCATCTTGAATATCTTCCTGTCTACTTCGGATGCCTTTTGATCTGGCGAGGGTAGTTCAACTCTTTCGTTCAGTCGCCCGCCTTCGGCTCCTTCTGATGCTGCCATCTCACGCTCCTGATCCGCTTTACTTTTTAGACGAATTTTGTCTAGGAAGGCATTGATCATATCAGTTGTCAGCCTCGCACGCTCTGGTTCGGGCTCCGTCTCCGGCTTCTTAGTGTCAGGCGTTTTCTCGTCGTCGGAAAACGAGTGGGAGATTACGTTACAACTTGCTACATACTCTTCGGATTCATCCGATGAGCTCTCTCCATCATCTCCCTCTTGAAAGGTATGGTTGAGGAACTCTCGCAGTGTGACAGGAGTTCGTGCCTTTTGATTGTATTCTTCCAGCGCGTCGATTTGCTTTTGCAAGTTCGTGCGATCGTCTCCAAGCTTCGCGGGCTTCTTGGATTTCTTCTTCTTTTTCTTTGAAGATTTTGACGATTGTGTGTGAGTATTTGGGCCCTTATCAGCAGTCTTCGTAGTTGCGCGGGGCTTCACTGCTCCTTCGATAATTTGGGGTTCGAGAGGATCCTTCCATTCGATTGCAGGGCACGCATGAAGGTCTCTCAGCATCCTTTTGGTTTTCGTTGATAGCACGACCTCCCATGGAACTTCTTCGATAAAGGAGCAGGTTGACCCCGGTGTATCGGCCTTTTTAGGAGTGTGCGGTTGTGGTGGGTTCACCTTCCACTTTTCGGATAGTACGAACTTCCCCTGGAGGTATTGATCTTCGATCCATCCTTTGAAGACGAAGCAATCTTCAATCGGATGGCTTACCGTTTGATGGTAAGGGCAATAGTTGGGGTTATTCACCTCGGTGGGTTGTGGCGGTCGCCTTGGATTTGGTAGGTTTATAAGTCTGTTGCGTATTGCCAGCTCAAATAACCGTTTTGTCTTGTCTCGTGGGAACGAGTAGGGACGCTTCATCTTTTCGTTATAATATCGGCGTCTTTCTTCCAATTGATCTGCCGATTTCGGGGCGTCAGGTTGCTGTTGGGCATTCGCGACAAAAGTCGCCCTTCCTTTTCCCTTGTCATTCCGAGGTTCTGGCTTCGGGGCAGGTGGTCTATGACCCATCTGGTCCATCTGAGCCAACTTGTCGATTAAAGCCTGGAATGTGGTTGGCTTAAAGAACATCATAAACTGGGAGATAGTTGCGTGGGGGTCTAGGGTTCCCACGAACATACCCACTGTGGGTGCTTCCTCAATGCGTTGCTCGCATCTCGACCACAAATTCCGCCAGCGTATAGCGTACTGGACCCAGGTTTCGCCTGGCTTTACCCTGGCGTTAATCAAAGCAGTCATTGGAGTGCGCTCGCTGGCACTTGCGAACCGATGAGTGAATAACAACTCCATTTTAGCGAACGTTTTGATGGAATCGTTCGGGAGTTCCGAATACCATTCGAACGCTGTTTCTGATAAGCTGCCAACGAACTGACGGAGTAACAGTTTATCGTCACTGCCGGTGTTACCGCAGAGGGCCCGGAACTGGGCGACGTGTTGATGAGGATTGCCGGTCCCCTTATACACATGGAATTTCGGTATCGTATAGCCTTGCGGGTATTTGATTTGATCGTACCAGCTTGGATACGGCCGCCCCGTCTTCACGACTTGACCAGCCGCCTCAGTCGCATGATGGGCCCGGATTTACTGGCCTATGTAGTCGGCCAAGTCCGCTTTAGAGATCGTCTCCTCCTTGGCCGTAGAGAGGGCTGGTGGTGGATTTGACGTTTCTCCTAGGTCATCTTCCAGAACGATTGGGGGATCTTCAATGGGTGGGTCCTGTTGGATCATCATTCCTATCATATCTTGGAAGAGAAGGCCCATGCGCTGTATATTAACCGCTTGTTCAGCAGCCTCTTTGTCCTTTTTCTCCAATGTCCGGCGAAGGAACTCAGCGTCGGTTTCGTCCTCTCGGCGCGCGTCTGAGGATGTTTCTGGGCTTTCTTTTGGCCCGGTAAGTGCAGCCATAGCACTCATCATTTCCTGCAACTTTTGTTGTTGTTCTTGGGCTCTCGTCACGGATCGGGTCAGCGGTCGGTGGCCCGTAGAAGTGCGGCTCTCTTCCTTTCCAGAGACCATGTAAACAGTGTGCACCACCGTGCCCCCAGACTTAGGGTGTCTGGGCTCATTGCTTTTAGCCGTCGTTGCATGTTGAGGGATCTTCTCTGGCTCCCTCCTTTTATGAGCCATGGAGGTTGAGGGGGCCATCGAGGTGGGCGTCCAGACAGCCTTTTGGGGTTTCGCCTGGTGACCAACCTTCGGTTGGATTTTCAGCTTCTTATGCTGGCGGGAGAAGTTTGGATCGATGATTGAGTCTCGGGCCTGCCGCCAAACCTTATAGATTTTGGAAGACAGCCGTTGAGGAGATCGGGGCTGTTCTGATTCAATTTCCACAACCTTTTCTGATGGGGGAGGAGACCTCTTCAGCACTGCAGTAGAGGAATTCCTTCGCACCTTATTTAGCATTTCGAAGCTGTTCCCAGTTGGAACAGCAGCATTAACTTCTGCCACCGGGGCTGGTGGAGTCAATCCGGAGGGGGAGTTCCCCCAGCTTTCCTTATTCGGCGCCAATGACGACGCCGAGCACGTCGAGCAGACGGCGTAGAGTCAGATATAAGAATGGTTTCGTCTTGCCCCCTGTGTGGGTGGGGGGTCGTTGTTGGTGTTAGCCTGTCAAAGACCGATGTCCTTTGTGCAGCGGGAGAGGGAGCTGAAGCCGTTAATCTGGTAAAGACCGACTTTTTGGCCGGGGAAGCTGCCTTGGCGATTTCGGAGGCATGAGCGGCCGTTTTCTTAGGAGCAGCCTTCTCTGCGATGAATTTGCAGGATTTCTGGCCCAATCTAGAAAAGACTGAGGCGTTGACATCGGACGACTCGTTGAGAGGAGCCGTGGCAGGGGTGAGACGATCAAAGACCGACTTCTTGAGAGCTTCCTTTGTCAGCACTGGCGCCGTGAAGCTGGATGGTGGGAGTATAGTCCCAAAGAACAATCCGGTAGTGGCTTGAGTCACCTGGTCCACCGGCATTGTGAACAACGAAGCAGCTTGGGGTCCATAGGCTATACCTCCTGGCGAGGTAGAGCGTTGGTCGCAATTGCAGTTTGAGCAGTTGAATGACTTTGCGGAAGCAGCAGCCATCGATCCTTTGTTTTCTGCAATAGGCAAGAAGCTAATTCTTAGTACCTTGAAACCCAAGGGCAACTATTAGCGAACCGCGATTGGTTCGCGAATCACGACACACGAAGTGTGGAGTGGAAAGAGGAAAAGGTCCCAACGGGCGTGCCAAAATCTGTTCCCCTCCGAATGGCGGCCGAGACGTTAGGACGTCCTGCCTGAGATTCGGGGCAGATGCCAATAGGTGCTATCCGTCTGCCTCTCCGAAGATACCAAGTTGATTTATGGCGCCATATATCGGAGGTTTAGACGGATGCGGCCGATGTAGCAGACTTCGTCAGATTCCCCCTCAGGGTGAGGGGTTTTTGATTGTGGGGATGCTCTTCCCTGCAGGCGCAAGCCCCTGCAGTTAATTACGCTACCGCGTCGCGGTAACAACTTTCTCCTTTTCCAGATGGTCACTTCGTGTCGTGTGTTTTGTTTTATGTTTTACTGCCCGTGGATCGTTTACGGAGACCGAGTTATGTCGTCGCCCGTAGGGCGTGGACTAGTCCAAATCCGTATCTTCTTAGATTTGGGTTTGGGGGTTTGGTTTGAGGATACGCTAGCCATGCTTGAGGCTAAGATCAACTCAAACATTTGTTAAGGACACATTAGTCTAGTTTAAGGCTAAGATCAACTTAACAGGATCGTTTAGATCCGACAAAGGAGTGTTTGGACCCCATTGTTCCAATTTCAGGACATAGTAGTCCGTCGTATGTGTGGCCGTCGGGACCCGTCACCTCTCTGACGGCGTTGAAGGATTACAACGACGAATGTCAGAGGAGTTCAGAGATGTACCCTCGAGCCACAGTTAATTAGGGGGATTCATAGTCCAGTCTGTTTGAGGGTTTAAGGACGCGTTAGCCATCTTTGAGGCTAAGATCAACTTAAACAGGACCGTTTAGATCCGACGAAAGAGCATATGGAGGCTCTATGGTTCTAGTTTAAGGACATCGCGGTCCATGGGTAGTTTAAGGACATTGCGGTCCATGGGCAGTTTAAGGACATTGCGGTCCGTGGGTAGTTTAAGGACATTGCGGTCCGTTGGTAGTTTTAAGACATCTCGGTCAAGGTTAAGGACGTCATAGTCCATGGGTTTAAGGACTCCACAGTCCGGTATGTGCTCTGGATGCTTCACACGGGTTCACTGCCGTGCTAGGCGAGGACCAGGCTCCGCTCTGGATGCTTCACACGGGTTCACTGCCGTGCTCTGCGAGGACCAGGATCCGCTCTGGACGTTTTCCGCGGGGTCAAAGAGTGACGTTATCCGCGTTCCACGTAACCAGGAATTTTGCATTATGCATGGGTTTAAGGACCCCACAGTCCATATCATGAATGGTCTTCGGGACCCGTCACCTCTTTGAAGACATTGAGGGATTACAATGCCAAGTATCAAAGGAGTGAAGAGATGTACCCTAGAATCGGGGTGGATTAAATAGTCCCTGGCCCAATTTGGGTCAAAACAGATCAATTATGTTATGAGCCTATCGGCCCAGTTAATCACAAATTGAGGACTTATGGCCAGCTTGGGCTAAGTCCAGTCAGGTCTGGAATATTGACTCTTTGTTGGTCCATTGAGGAAGAATGTTTGCCTCTATCCCTTTAGCCAATTGGGCCAAAGCCTAGTGTTAAACACTTCAGAGCAATCAGTGTTGAACACTGGGAATAAGGTTGATAAGTTAGTGTTCAACACTAAGAGATAATTGGTGTTAAACACCAGCAATAAGGCTTTTTCAAATTAGTGTTAAACACTAAAACAGATAAGTGTTGAACACTGCCAATAAGGCTTTTTTAATCATTGTTGAATGCTAAGGCCCAACAGTGTTTTGACGCTGGGTTTGAGAGTTCCAATTTAGTGTTGAACACTAAGGCAAAAGGGGTCACGTAGCAACACGTGAGAGCGCCCTCTTTTCAATGGTTCTGCTGAGATTACTGCATCTTTCAGAGCATCACGTGTCAGCACGTGACGGGCATTCGTATGCTCATTTGTTAGAGCTTTTATTAAGGGTCACGTGGGTCACGTGAGGGACAGCCTCAAAGGGTTTTCTGTAGATCTCTTGGGGGGTCACGTGGTGGCACGTGACCCTGCCTCTATGTGTGTCGTTTTTAGAGGATCTGTTGATCTTTTTTCAGGAATTAAATTCCTCGGGCCTTTAATTTTCAAAGGAATTAAATTCCTACTTCCTTTTGCAGATTTATATTCTGAAACAGAGTTGAACTCTGAATTTTCTGTAGGAATTAAATTCCTCACATATGTGAAGAACTGAATAGGGTTAAACCCTAATGAAAGCTTTTAAGGAACTAAACTTCCCGTTTTAAAGAATTATGATTAAGGGAATCAAATTCCTGCTGTTTCAACAGAACTATGTTCTTAATTAGGGTTAAACCCTGCTTCTTTTTATTTTGAAGGAATTAAATTCCCATGATACAGGGTCGAGCCCTAATTTTATTTTAAAGGAATTGAATTCTTATAGTTCTGCGAGAATTAAATTCTCATGCTTGCATTCCTTTTCTATGTTTTGGATCTGCATGGCAGGATCTCGACCCATTGAGAATTAAATTCTCAACCTTAAGGGGAGATGTGCACTTTGCAGATCCTCTATCAAAGAGAGAAGAGATGTGTTCTTCTGTTTTATATATTAGAGTTAAACTCTGTTGAGAATTAAATTCTCTTTCTTTCCGAAAGCCTTCCCTTTCTTACCTAGGGTTTTTGCAGAAGATCCAAGTCTTTTCCAAGTATCAAAGCTTTTCTCCTTTTTTCTTTCTCTGCGCGTATGTATCTCCCTTCTCTGTGTCTTTTGGCTCCTATTTATAGGAGAAGCAGCCGAATGAATTAGTTTTTTGATGAATCTTCACTGAGAGATTTGATTTGCATCCATCATTCGTTTTGGGCCTTTGGATTATTTGGTGAATTTTATTCACCATTGGATTTTAAATCCAGAGATTCTCCTTTGTTATTTTGGTTAGATTTAAGGGGGAAATCTTTCCAAATCCGAGATTTTCCATAGATAGACGATATTTAATCATCTCTAAATCTTTAATTTTATTGGTCCCAGATACTCACTTTCCTTTGGAAGGATTCAAATTTCCTTCAGAATTTAATTTTGCTGTCAACATGGGCTTTGAAAGCCGGTCACGTGTGACCACGTGACCCATGGTCACGTGCGGACACGTGACCCCCTTTTGGAATGAAGGATCCTCTTTCTTTCTGCGCTGTCTTCTGGTTGCTGTTTTAGCCATCACGTGCTACCACGTGACCCCTGGTCACGTGTGAGCACGTGACCCCTGTCTGGCACTTCTTTCCTTGGTTCAATTGGAGAGCGAGTTTGCTGCTTTGAACGTCATGTGTCGACACGTGACCCTGGTCACGTGGGAGCACGTGACCTCTTCTGAAGCTCTTTTCCTTGACTTTGCTCAACGAATCGATGTGCGCTTTTCCTGCACTTCATAGGTCACGTGTCAACACGTGACTGTTGGTCACATGTATGCACGTGGCCCCTTTTTGAATCTTTTCTCAGAAGCTTTCCTGATTTTAAATCAGGAAACAAGGTATAATACCATCTAGGAGTTCTCGGTGAGTCCGTTCAGTGTACCCAGTCTCTACTGAGCACACATACACCATCTTATTGTCAAACACCGATGGGTATGGGATCATCCATCGCTCATCATATGGGTCAAGATGCGTATACGCTAGTCTACTCTGGTGTATCGATTCCCTGTCTCGATACACCCTCGACTAGGAACAATTATAGGATGTACTTTTGGACTACCCTGGCCCCATAGTATGATCTGCATCATAGTCCTAGTAGTCGAGTACATATCCTAAGGGCTTTATCAACCTGTGAGAGCAAGACAGTAAACCAATACAAGTCAACATGTTTAGACAAAGTGAAACCAGATAGCATACTACCATATCGAGCAAGAATGTCCTCTCTATATATATCCAAGTATCCACTATAATATACATCATATGTACAACAATGGCCTCTAGGGCATATATACAACTAAAAATCTCCCACTTGCACTAAGGCCAGCTTTTGTAGTATCTCATGCCCAACATCCTGAAAAGTCTCTCAAATTGTATCTGGGGTATGGCCTTCGTAAGTGGATCCGCAGTGTTGTCCTTCGTGTCAACTCTCCTGACCTCGATCTCACGGCGATCAACTATCTCCCAGATCAGGTGATATCGCCTCAGAATATGTCTGGACTTCTGATGGGACCTGGGTTCCTTGGCCAAAGCCATAGCTCCATTGTTATCACAATACAAAGGTATTGGATGCTCAATGGACGGAACCACACCAAGTTCAGTGATGAACTTCTTCATTCAGAAAGCCTCTTTGGCAGCATCATTGGCAGCGATGTATTCAGCCTCCATCGTCGAGTCTGCCACGGTTTCTTGCTTGGAACTCTTCCAACAAACTGTACCTCCATTTAGGGTAAAGACAAATCCCGAGTGCGACTTAGAGTCGTCCTTATCACTTTGGAAGCTCGAATCGGTAAAGGACTCCACCTGGAGTTCTCCGTTACCATACACCAAGAACATCTCCTTAGTCCTTCTCAAGTACTTGAGAATTTTCTTCACAGCTGTCCAGTTACTCTCTCCCGAATTTCTTGATACCTACTCACTACACTTAGTGAGTATGCAACATCGGGTCAGGTACATAGCATCGCGTATATGATAGAGCCTACTTTCGAAGCATAGGGTATCCCTTGCATGCGAGCTCTCTCCAAATCAGTCTTAGGAGACATCTCTTTGGAGAGAGTGAGTCCAGAGATCGTGGGTTGGTTCCCATGCTTGGATTCTTCCATACTAAACCTCTTTAGTATGGTGTCAATGTACCTGGATTGGGACAATCCCAGTATCCGCTTAGATCTATATCTATAGATCCTAATCCCCAAAATGCAGGAGGCATCACCTAGATCTTTCATTAAGAATCTATATGATAAGAAGAGCTTGACTGAGTGCAGCATAGGCACATCATTTCCTATCAAGAGTATGTCATCCACGTACAATATGAGGAAGACAACCTTACTCTCTGCAACCTTCTTGTAAATACAAGGTTCATTTACATTCTTGATGAAGTCAAACTCTTTGACTACAACATCAAAACAGATGTTCCAACTCCGCGATTCCTGCTTTAACCCGTAGATGGATTTAAGAAGCTTGCACACCTTTCCGATGCTCCCACTGTCTACGAAGCCCCCTGGCTGAGTCATGTACACGCACTCCTCTAAATCACCATTTAGAAAGGCGGTCTTAACATCCATCTGCCATATTTCATAGTCATGGTATGCAATAATGGCAAGTAGGATCCGGATGGACTTAAGCATAGCCACTGGAGAAAAGGTTTTGTCATAATCCACACCTGGTCGTTGACGAAAACCCTTTGCAACAAGTCTAGCTTTGAAAGTCTCAACTTTTCCATCTACACCAAGTTTCTTCTTAAAGATCCATTTGCTCCCAATGGGTTTTACCCCTTCAGGAGCAACTTCCAAAGTCTATACTTTGTTGGTGTACATGGATTTCATCTCAGATCGCATTGCATCCAGCCATTTCACAGAGTCCCCACTCGTGATGGCCTGCTCGAAGTTAGTCGGGTCATCATCTTTCATGATGCAGTCCTCGCTCCTACCATCAATGAGAAAACCATAGTATCTCACAGGTGGATGAGGAACCATACTAGATCGGCGGAGAGGCTGGGGTTCGTTGGGAGCTATCGAATCCTCCGGTTCCACCAAATCTTCTGTTGCAGTTTGTGTAGCTGGAACTTCTTCCTGTTCTACCCATTGCCACTATCTTGTTTCTTAAGAAAACCCTTTTCTAAGAAGGTGGCATGTCGAGAAACAAACACTTTTTGTTCCTCTGAGTGGTAGAAGATATACCCTTGCGAATGCTTGGGATATCCAATAAACTTGCACAGAACAGACCTTGCCTCGAGTTTGTCCGGGTTTTGTGTTTTCACATATGCCGGACAACCCCATATCTTAACATAATTAAGATATGGTCTCTTTCCTTTCCATATCTCATATGGAATGGTTGGCACAGATTTGGTTGGAACCATATTCAATAGGTCTGCAGCTGTTTCCAGTGCATATCCACGAAGGAAATAGGCAACTCAGCAGTGCTCATCATAGAGCGCACCATATACAATAGGGTGCAATTCCACCGCTCTGATACACCGTTGTGCTGTGGTGTATAGGGAGGAGTAACCTGAGAGAGAATCCCATTCTCATTTAGATAGTCGCGGAACTCATTGCTTAAGTATTCACCTCCTCGATCTGATCGAAGGATCTTAATACTTTTTCCCGTTTGGTTCTCTACTTCATGCTTATATTCTTTGAATTTCTCAAAAGGTTTAGACTTGTGTTTCAACAGGAACACATGTCCGTATCTTGAGAGATCGTCGGTGAATGTAATGAAGTACGAGGAACCATTCCTGGCATGTGTAGACATGGGACCACATACGTCACTATGTACCAGTCCCAAGAGTTCTGTAACTCTTTCTCCGTATCCACTAAACGGAGTTTTGGTCATATTACCTTTGAGACATGACTGGCAAGTGTCATAAGATGAAAATTCGAACGGTTTCAAATATCCATCTTTATGTAACTTAGCTAGTCATGTCGCATTGATATGACCTAGTCTACAATGCCACAAGAAAGATTCGTTCATTTCCGAACTCTTCCTCTTATGTGTGTTTTGTACATTAAGTACTGTAGTTTGATTCAGAACGTATATGCCATTATTTAACGAGCCTGATCCAATCAACTTTTGATTCAGGAAGATGTTCATAACATTATCCTGTATTATAAAATTATATCCTTCTTTACTCAATAAAGAAACTGATATAAGATTGCATATCAGGGTCGGAATGTAATAGCATTCGTTCAGAATCATTGTATTACCATTTGGCAACACAAGGTGATATTCGCCAACAGCTTTGGCTGGAACATTTGCACCATTCCCTACTCTTACGGAATGATCACCCTCTCCTAGTTATCTACCTTTACGTAGCCCATGTAACATATTACATATATGGGATCCCGATCCGGTATCTAATACCTAGGACATAAGGTGAACTGAGAAGCAGTTCTCGATAACAAACACACCCGAAGAAGATGCATCAACATGCTTATTCTTCATTTGGGCGGCATGAGAATCCGGATATGTCCATATTCCCTGCTTAGACTTATAACAATTATAAGTTAGAGCGGAACCAACGTTCCCCTGCTCAGTATAATAAGCGGGTTCGGTCAATACATCCATATTATTATCTTGATTAAGGACTGACATGGTCACTACCTGGAGAGAGAGAGAAGAAAACACTTTAGCGTATGCTCTTGCAAGATTAGATTGGTTATTATCTTATCTAATCAGGATGGATCCCACTGTTTTTATCAAATCTTCCTTCAAACCCAAAAAAGGTAAGACTAGCTGGGATTAATTACACTTTACAAGTTCGCCAATCTTCCAGCCAGGCCAGTGTTGGTACTTTGAGGGAGGTTCCCCGTGCTTTCGCACGGACATAATTAGAATAAACCTCATTTTTCCAGAGGCATAACCCCGTTAACACCTTTCTAGTCACCTACTTGATCGGCTAATTGTCCTGTGTAAAACTCTCCCAGGAGTAACTCTTATTCGCATTGGGTATCAGGATCCAACTATCTCATAGGAGGTATCCAATCTCATTGCAAATTTCAACTCTTGAAACTCCCGATAAAGCCTTTACCCCTAGCGTGCTATGACCTTGACGCATGCCAAACAACCCATAGTCCGCTAGTCAAGTTCAACCCGTGCATTTCCTGATTGAATTAAACCCACCTGTACGACCCTTGACGCATGCCAAACAACGCCGTATGAATACCCTAATCCAGTCACATCTTATGCTACAGATAAGTACTAATCAGCTACCGTACACTACGCCTTGACGCATGCCATATAACATATCATCGCAACACATAATATCTCATATCATCAACGTAAGCAGGTATCCGTATCCCGATTGTCGTTGATGTATAGCAATGAAGCCGTCGATACACCACATACTACACTTACGGTCGCAGAAAAGAAAAGTGAAAAACTACAACATTTGGAATCCACAATCACCTTAGACATCGTAAACCCGAAATATCACATATTACGGATTTCATGCCTAACAATGTGAATTCCACATATTGTATTACATTCAGATATATCAAGACGATGTTTAACGTTTCGATCGAATCAACATACACTCACAAATTACCCCGAAAGCTCAACACTTGAGCAAAGTCAAAATACTCAAAAACCGTGCCATAGTGTCTATGGACCAGCCGTAGAAGGGGTTAACCAATGCCTCACCTATGGAACCACGGAACTACGGCAAACCCTAGGGTTCGATCGCGGTTCCGTGGGCATAGAATCGAGTTAAGGTTAATATATTCTTCTAAAGGGGCCATAGGGATACTTGCACGATTTTACGAATACAATCAACCATGGAAAATTGTAACACTTAGAAATTTCAGCGGGGTACAAAATGTGGTGTTCGAAGTTCGTTCGATCTACTACACATTGTCAAGGTTACCTTTACAATGTTAAAATATACGACTACGAAACACTACGAATTAGCCCCTGAACAAAACAATCATCACATGAAAAACCGGGCTAAGCAAACAATACCTGAAACCCCAAATCCTACAGAGCAAACCACAGTAGAAATACGGAGCAGTTTGGGGCTAGGATGGCCAAGCAGGCCGGCCATATGGACAATGTGCTCGGTTTTCTTGAGGTGTAAATGCTCCGTATTTCTCCAGTGTTCTCAGTACATCTCATATTAACTTCTGCAGTTGCCAAAAAATTTTTAAACGACTTTTTAGAAAATTTCCAGAGAGCAATATCAAGGGTTTCAAACATCGTACTTTCGGAGTCGATTTCATTTTCGAAATTGTTTTAACACCGTATCTAAAATTCTAGCTTGGCTCTGATACCACTGTTGAGTTTCCCTTGCACCTAGTCTAGGGGTTTGAAAGCATCACACATGCCACTTTAAAATTTATAGAGGTGCAAAAGCAAACAAACTATGAATCTTAACTAGAATATTTAGGGTAACAACAATTGTATCACATACAAATGAAACATTCTATCACTAAGTGAAGAAATAAAAACCTTTGAAGTCTTCCCTTGGTGACTCCTTAGACCTTTGAGAGTTTGGAACGGACCGCTTGTGATTGGTAAAGTTTTTGCGTGCTTAGTTAATTACCGCAATCAAGACGGTTTCACTTGTAGCTAGCCGGTTGAGTACGGGTCGTCCGCAGTGAGATGTGAATCTTTTTCTAAGTTCTTTAACGAGTTAAGTCCAAATGTCGAGGTTTGTTTTTAGATTACTTATGTGCTAAAATGATATATAAAGAGAGCTTGTTAGGGTTAGGATTAGGTTAGTTTGAGTTAGAAGCCGCTCACTTCTTTCATTGCCACTGTTAATATCGGTGTTACGGTAATCGGCAACAACAGGGATTAGCACGACTAGGAAGGAACTTGCGAGTATAAGCTAGGCTTTCCGACGCTTAAGTTCTTTCTTTTGGTGCTTGTCCGTCCATTTTTGGCTCTTAGCCTTAACCTCCGGTTAATTCAACCACAACCGGTATCACTAAGGAATCACCGCTATCATAAAGGATAGGGTGCCGTAGAGAGCGGATTGTGGTTCAATTAACGGGAGTCTGAATTAAGATGTTGGGCAAGAAAAGAGTGAGAGAGATTTCCTTCTCTCAAACTTTTTTTATCCTACCCTAACAAGTGAGAAAACTACTCACCCATTACAAGAAAAAGGAAAATAAAACAAAGGAAGAAGATAGAAAGAAAGAGTTTAGAAGATTACAACTAGCTACCTCACTTTGGCAAGGATCAAGCTTAAGTATCATTGTTGTTTTAAGGATAAAGAAAAAGAGAACAAGAAAGAAACAAACAACAAATAACAACAACTAGATTAGCAAATGAAAAATACAAGCAATTATAATTAACAATAAGACAAGCATGGTAACAAAAAGAACACTTTATTCATGACTTCACTCACAAAAGCTCACTACAAGGTTTTAATGGAGAAGAGATGAGAAGAGGAAGAAGAACAACACCATGTATTCTAAAATCTAAATACAAGAATTAGCACCCTTGGCTTTGGCAAGTTCTGGACTATTTATAGGCAGGGAACTGGAAACCTAGGGCAACAATCTGCCATAAAATAAAATTACCATACTACCCCCAGAAGACGACCCACTGAAGAGTCAGCATGGCCGCGGTTCCGCGTCCTAAGCATGCTTATGCCGCGGAACCGCGGACATAATGTGGAGTTAGGCCTTCAGTTTTTGTCGGTTTTCCTGGTTTTGTGTACTCTTCAGAGTGGTATATGTTTTTTTCCAGAATCTCTTCACAATATTTCCAAAATTCCAGCAGAACAAAAGGTGATGTGATGTGGATCTTTTGCCATGATTTCCTCGAGCTCCGCGTAGATATGTTGGATCTTGTGTTGACATTGAGCTTTGTGCATGAAAATGGCATCGATTTGCCATTTTGTCCCTTAAACTGGTGTGCGGCAACATACGGATAGAGAGCGGAGACCCGTGTTTTATCTGTGGTTGGCAGTAATCCGGAATTTGTCGTGCTTTTCCATGAATTTCACTGTTTAGAGCCGAGAACCTGTATCCTGCAATTGACTAGCAAACACGACCGAGAGTACCTACCGATAACCAATGTGATAAAAATTGGGCGGTATAAAAATGCAAAAATCTGATATGAACAAAAACCCCCAGACTTATCATTTGCTCGTCCCGAGCAAAGCTAATTTATTCACAAAAACTCCTAACCTCACTTTCGCAGGGAACACGATTGCACTGAGCATGTGCAACAAGTTGTTAAACCTCTAGGTGTCCCTAGTAGGAGGAGTGTTGTCTCCTGTGGGTTTTCAGTGGATACTACCCACAAAATCCGGTCAAGCTAGTTTTGCAAAATAACTATGATTCAAACCTTAAGGTTTTGTTTCAGAAAAAAAAAATTCTATTATCCTAAGTCTAGACTATCGAACCTTTATTTTTCACCCCTCGCTTCTTATTTAATCTTAAGATTTTATATGTCTTTACGTGCAGTGCAAATAGTGTCGTTAAGTTCCAGAAGGATCGATTAAAGTCATCATGTCACACAATAAAGCGCAGATAAATTTTTTAAAAGGATCACATAAGTTTTATAAAGAGTTAAGTATTTTTCAAGTTTCGTTTTCCAGTAAGGTTTCAACTTTAGAATTTCTATCATCCTTAAGAGGAAACTAGGTCTTATTTTTCACTCCACCTTTTTCTTGTTTTCATTTCATACACACCTCTGTGAACGTGCAATAGTCTTTATCATAGAATAAAACCTTCATATCTCCGCTAGAAATATTTTTTTATAAAAACCTGTCTTTTTTCAAGATTATTCTCACACAAAGAACCGTTAGGAATTTTAATTCGGAGAGAACACTTTCTTGACTTTGTTTTAATCTGGACTTTCTAGGCATCTTAACGAGCTTTGAGCCAATGCACCCAAACCAGTTGGCTTTAGGGCATTAGGTGTAGAGACACCCCAGCGGACTTAATTACTCAAGTTACCTAGGCCCAAAAACAAAAGACAATTTAGCGTGAAAATCATGATGATTCAATGCGAACGGAGATATAACCGGCAGTTCAGTTATTTTTTTTTGATAAAAGACGTGTTTAGTGGGTTAGGTGTGTAATCATTCCAATCAAATTTCAGATGGGTTATTTTTCAGAATTAGTTCCAATTAAGGCATCAATAACATTCCTTCATATTCGCTTCACTTCATAAACTATTCTTGATATTACTTATTTCAGAACAAACCTATTTGATCCTCAAAAAATCATCTATCCATTTAAAAGTTTTTAGACATAAAAGACTTGTCATCTAATTTCCAAAACTCACGACACGTGTAGTGTAATGTAAAGACGTATATCAGCTATAGTTAACTTCAAAGGAGAGTTATCTTTCAGGTTTTCAAAATCTAAAAATAAGATTTAGTTATTCTTATCTTATCAAACAAAACCGTCGAAATGTTGAATCGGAGTTCTCCCACTAGCTAACTTGACAGAAAAGTTTTTATGTTTTTAGAAAATTTTCTGATTTTTATGGATTTTATGGATTTTAATATGCAGATGCAAAATATACATATGAATGCGAAGGTTAGAAATGCGTACCGAGCGTACCCCCAAACTTAAACTGGACAGTGTCCTCACTGTCATTGCATGAAGAGATCATTGAAGGGTCAAAATCGTCGGTTAGATATACACAATTTTTTTTGTTTATGTTTTTAGAGAAAAGAAAAATAGTAAAAATGGAAAAGAATATTCACAAATATATACAAAAAGGTATATACATACCCCCAAACTTATTTGGAACAGTGTCCACTGTTCTTGGCTGGATAACAGAAGTCTGGTGGTAGGCAGAGGAATATTATGCAGGGTAAACCGGCTCCTGTAAGACCAGGAGCTCCTCTGTTCGTTCTGCGCTAAGGTACGGTTTAAGTCGGTGTCTGTTTACTTTGAAAAATGAACCGTCCTTTGGATTCTCCAAATCCACAGCGCCATGTGGATACACATTCTGCACAAAGTTTGGCCCTTTCCAGTGAGATCTGAGCTTACCTGGATGGAAATGCAGCCGGGTGTCGTAAAGCAGTACCTGTTGACCAGGTACGAAAGTTTTGCGCAAAAGGTGTTTATCGTGAAACACCTTCGTTCGGTTCTTAACGACAACCGCGTTTTCGTAAGCTTCATCCCTAAGCTCGCTCAATTCGTTCAACAGCAGCTTCCGATGGCTGCCCGCATCTTCGAGAGACAGATTTAGCTCCTTTATCGCCTAAAATGCGCGATGCTCTATTTCCATAGGGAGGTGGCAAGCCTTTCCGTACATAAGCCGATAGGGAGACATGCCAAGATCGGTCTTATAAGCAGTTCGAAATGCCCAAAGGGCATCAGTGAGTTTCAGCGACCAATCCATACGGTTCTTGGAAACCGTCTTCTCCAGTATCTGCTTGATTTGCCGATTTGAAACTTCGGCTTGCCCACAGGTTTGGGGGTGGTAGGGCGTAGATAGATTATTATTAATGGAATATTTCCGCATCAAGGCCTCGAAAGTCTTATTGCAGAAATGAGTTCCATTGTCGCTAATGATAGCTCGGGGGTGCCCAAACCGAGAGAAAATGTTTTCTTTAAGAAACCTAACGACAACCTTGTTGTCGTTAGTCCGGCTGGGCACAACCTCGACCCACTTAGAGACGTAATCAACAGCGAGAAGGATGTACAAGTTCCCAAAAGAGCTGGGAAACGGCCCCATGAAATCTATCCCCCAAACGTCGAAAATCTCCACAACCAAGATTGGTTGGAGCGGCATCTCGTTCCTCCTGGATATCCGACCCAAGCGTTGGCACTGGGAGAAAGTCTTGCAGTAGTCATGAGCGTCTTTGAAGAGTTGTGGCCAGTAGAAACCACACTGCAAGATCTTCTCAGTTGTCTTTCTGGGGCCAAAATGCCCGCCACATGCTTGATCGTGGCAAAATGACAGCACACTCTTGAATTCATCGTCAGGGACACACCGACGAATAATCTGGTCGGGACAGTACTTGAACAGATAGGGTTCGTCCCAGTAAAAGTGTTTTACTTGGGAAAAGAAGCGAAGTCTGTCCTGACCTGACCATTCAGTCGGTAGTAATCCCGTGGCCAAATAGTTCACAATATCTGCGAACCAGGGTTCGCAAGATACTGTCAAGAGCTGTTCATCCGGGAAAACGTCGTTGATCGGAAGTTGAGGTGACGGCGAAGAAGAAAGTCGTGAGAGATGGTCGGCGACTACGTTTTCACATCCTCTTTTGTCCTTGATGACAAGGTCAAACTCTTGAAGCAAGATGATCCAACGTATTAGACGAGATTTTGCATCTTTCTTCGCAAAAAGATGGCGCAGAGCAGAATGGTCTGTGTAGACAATGACTGGAGAGCCGATGAGGTAGGGCCTGAACTTTTCTAAAGCAAATACAACAGCTAAGAATTCTTTCTCAGTTGTTGTATAATTAAGTTGGGGGTCATTCAGGGTTCGGCTAGCATAATAGATTACGTGCGGCATCTTGTTGATGTGTTGTCCAAGGACAACACCAATGGCAAAGTCGGATGCATCGCACATAATCTCAAATGGGTGTGTCCAGTCAGGTGAAGAAAGAACGGGAGCAGAAGTGAGTGAGCTTTTTAATGACTCGAATGCAGTCACACAGCTCGAGTTGAAGTCGAATAACGTGTCCTTGGCCAGTAGAAGAGTCAAGGGCCTAGCAATCTTGCTAAAGTCCTTGATGAACCGTCGATAGAAACCGGCATGGACAAGGAAGGCTCGGATGTCTCTGACGCATCTGGGAGGAGGGAGATTGGAAATGAACTCAATCTTCGCTTTGTCAACCTCTATGCCATTTTGCGAAATGATATGTCCTAAGACAATACCTTCGCGCACCATGAAGTGGCACTTCTCCCAATTCAAAGTGAGGTTCTTGTCCTTACATCGGGTAAAGACAGCGTCGAAATGCAGCAAACACTCATTGAAGGAATCGCCGAAGATGGAGAAATCGTCCATGAAGATCTCCAGGAATTTTTCCACCATGTCTGAGAAAATTCCCATCATACACCGCTGGAAGGTAGCGGGCGCATTGCATAACCCAAAGGGCATGCGACGATATGTAAACGTGCCGAAAGGACAAGTGAATGTGGTCTTGTCCTGGTCTTTTTCGGTGATGGGAATCTGATTATAGCCGGAGTAGCCATCAAGAAAGCAGTAGTACTCATGTCCGGCCAATCGTTCAAGCATTTGGTAAATGAAAGGTAGCGGAAAGTGGTCCTTCCGCGTTGCGGCGTTGAGTTTTCTGTAATCGATGCATACTCGCCACCCAGTCTGGGTGCGAGTAGGGATTAACTCGTTCGCCTCGTTAATGATGACCGTTATGCCTGATTTCTTGGGGACAACGTGAATGGGGCTAACCCACTGGCTATCAGAGATAGGGTAAATGATACCACTATCCAGACACTTTACGATTTTCTTTTTCACAGCCTCCTTCATGACTGGGTTGAGTCGCCTTTGTGGATCCCTGGCTGGTTTGGCATCATCCATCAGATGAATATGATGTTCAACGATCAGGGGACTAATCCCCTAGATGTCCGCCATTGACCAGCCAAAAGCTTGCCTATTGTTGTGCAAGACCGCAAGAAGGGCTTTCTCTTGCTCTGGAGCTAGAGAAGCCGAGATGATAACAGGGAGGGTCTCGTTCTCACCCAAGTAAGCTTACTTAAGGTGAGACGGCAAAGGCTTGAGTTCGAGCGTTGGAGGTGAAACGATTGAAGGAAAGATTGGTGAAAAGGTCTCGAACTCAAAGGATTCCAGCAAAGGTTCAAAACGAGTGTAAGCGACCGAGTTGGATGGTTCAGATAACTCATCCGGAAATTCGAAGGATTCAAACTCGGGTGGTGAGTGGCTAAGATTGTTCGAGATAGTGAAACATGTTAGTTATATGTATGCCCTAGAGGCCATTACTATACATAGGATGTATAATGTAGTGGATGATTGGACATATATAGGGATGACTTTCTTGCTCGATATGATAGTATGCTATCTGGTTACTCTTTACCTTAACGTGTACACTGATTGTCTCTCTGTTACATGTTGGTAAAGCCCTTAGGATGTGTACTTGACTACCTGGACTATGATGTGGATCATACTAGTGGGGACGTGGTAGTCCACAAGTACATCCTTCAAAGTCCCTAGTCGTGGGTGTATCGAGACGGGGCATCGATATACCAGAGTAGACTAGCGTGTAGCTTCTCGACCCATATAGATGGGCGATGGATGATCCCATATCCATTGGTGTTTGGCATCAGAGATGATATATGGGTGCTCAGTGTAGACTGGGTACACTGGACGGACTCTCCGAGAACTCCCAGATGGTATTATACCTTACGTCAGATGGCAGTTCTCAGATGACACTGGTACAGGTTAGTCTGTATACCCGAGATCGTCATAGAGTCTTCTGTGATTCCCACTGTGCTTTGATTTCCACCTTACCACGTCCAAGAGGGCGTACAAAACGGTGGTTTTTGGGTACAGTCCCGAATCACATGGAGGCAATGAGCGATAGGAGGGGTTTCGTCTCTCCCGGTATAGGGAATTGATGTTGCGCAGTGCATGATTGGCTATAACAGGAAGTCCTTGGCCAAGGCTGCTTTAGGGATTTACTGGTAAGTGTTATCAGTAGTTTCTCGACCCGTTATGAGCCTCATATCGACATGACTTATCGAGTTATTGGGGTCTGACGTTTACCACCCCTAGACGAGATATGCGACATATCAGACGAACGGACCGGACTGTACGGTTGTGTTACTGGTTGGATTAACAGGAGTGTGAGCGGGCTTGCTCGTTGATCTTCTGATCGCTCAATACCCGGGTTGCCGTTACGTTTAGCAGACCGCTTGCGGCTTGTGGGTGTTTGATATGATCATCACCTACTGCCGGCGTATTGACGAGTCTTTAGAGTCCTACACAGGGGTATCCTGGCTCAAGCGAAACGAAATAGGAGCGCATATGAGATATGTGCGGGACCGAGAATAATACCAGTATGCGATACTGTATTCTATTCTCGCGATATGTATAATCGGACGGTTGTATGAGATATATCCGGGTTACTGAATCAAGTGTTGATTCGATACATTGATACACTTGATATTAGTCGGTTATATGCAATATGACCGGATCGTTAAATCAAGTGTTGATTTAATGATTTAATGTATAATTATATATTTGATATATTACTTTACATTAACCAGTATTGGTTCACTTAAGATTGATTTTCTCACTTAAATGTGCACATTGTTTATATGTGATATATGCAAGTGTACATGTTTGTATCATGCTTGATGATACAAACAAGTTGAGTGTATGAGACTTGAACCAAATCAATGTTAAATTAGGGTTTACTATTTTCTTAGCATATAACAAAAGAATGTGACTTTGGTCAAATTTATCAAGCTTCATGAAACTTGATAAACATTGACAAAGTCAACTCTTTTGTCATTTGTATAAGATATTAGTTAACCCAACCCTTAACCTAATGCTTTGGTTAATTCTCTACATGAGTTAAGCATGAGGGCTTAACTCAACCATGGTGCCATTATTTATTGGATAAATTTCATTTGGATATTTATTCTAATAATTCTTTTCTTCTTCTTCTCCTTCATCAAGCTCACAAAAGCTTGCTAGCTCCAATGGTGCCATGAGAAAAAGAGTGAGAAATCCAATTCTAAAGTGAACCCACTTCCTATTTCTTCATCCTCTACCACTTGCCATGTAGTATAAGGTGTTCTCTTCATAAAGGTTTTGACCAAATGAAGAAATAGCTTGAGTTTGAGTCTCCCCGACGTAGATCATCTTCGGCCTCGAAGTCAACGACCTAGCCCGCTCATTTCTCCGACGAAACCAACGCTAGAGTCCGGGATCCCGATGATCGCAGCGGAGGGACGTCAACACGGAGCTAAAGAAGTGGAGGACCGGATCTACAAAGGTTGTATTTACATTCACTTGTTAGCAAAGTAGTTTGCTTTCTTCTCTTTTTCACCTTACCTCTAGTAATCGATCTAGTTTAGGGTTTCTCGGCACCGAAAAATTTGAATTTGGCATGGTTGATGCCTTGTGGAACCTCTTGAGTGTGCCTAGGAATCCTACAAAACACTCGTAGTCATTGTCGGGCGCAGAAACAGCAGCAGGTTCGAAGAGGAACGCACTAGTGGCGTTAAGGTCATCGTGATCGAACAAAAACTCCTCGAATTCACATTCCTCAGAGGTGATCTCCTGGATTGATCAAATGTCTACTATATGAGCATTAAGTTCGGAGGACTGATTCCCCAACCTAAAAATGTTGAGTTCAATTGTCATGTTTCCAAAAGATAGGTTCATTGAACCATTTCGACAATTGATCACAGTATTTGAGGTTGCAAGGAATGGACGACCGAGTATCACCGAAATTTGATTCCGGGGGTTAGCTATAGGCTGTGTGTCCAAAACAATGAAGTCAACGGGGAATATGAAATCCCCGACCTTGATTAACACATCCTCTAGCTCACCCCTAGGATGGGTGATTGATCAGTCGGCCATTTGGAGAGTACAGTGTGTGGGTTTCAGCTCTCCTACAACTAGTTGCTCATATACTGGGTACGGAAGAAGGTTAACACTGGCACCAAGATCTAATAGTGCGCGGTTGATGTTCTTATCCCCAATGGTAATAGAAATCGTAGGACAGCCAGGGTCCTTCTATTTTTGAGGTAAAGATTGGGTAAGAGCATCACTCACAGCACTAGCCAAGAAAACTTTCTTGGGTACCTGAGATTTCCTCTTTTTCGTGCACAAGTCCTTTAAGATTTTCGCGTAGGACGGGACTTGTTGGACAGCATCTAAAAGGGGAATGTTGATGTTAACCTGCTTAAACAACTCCAGAATCTTCTCCATTTGTGGATTTTGTTTATTGGACCTCAACCGGTTTGGAAATGGAACGTTTTTAAAATTGGTTGAGTCCAATGCTTGTGGAGGAGATTGTGGAGTTGGAACGGATCCCAGAGCTGGTGTTTTCGTGGAGTGAGAAGTAGGTCCGTTCAGAGCAGAAGAAGAAGAAGAAGAGCCTTTTGAAGAATGGAGAATAGGCTCGGAAGACGAAGAAGAAGCGGCCGGGATGTCATTATCCTCAATTGTTGTGCCGATGTTGTTGTGCAACATCCTTCCCGATCTTAATGTAGTCACGGCACTCACATTATGGTTCTGTTGTTCAAGAGCAACATGTACATTATGTGGGTGACCGGGATTTGGGAATGGTTGAGATGGAAGCTTCCCCTTTTCTCGCTCGCTTAACGCCGCATTCAGCTGTGCAATTTGGGCTTCGATGGTCTTGATGCTTTGCCCATGTGCAGCAGTGTGTTGCACCAAAGACTGAATAGACGACTGGATGTTGGCGGTGGATTGTGTCGATTGTTTAACGAACGCCTCCAGACTTCGTTCTAGCGAGGAAACCTTATCGTTGTTTGAGGGAACAAAGTTGTTTTGCGGAAAAGAATTGTTGGGTGCAAAGTTGTTCGTCTGATTTTGAAAAGGTTGGGGTTGGAAGGGCTGCTGAAACTGATGTTGAGTTTGTTGTTGCGCTTGTTATTGCGGAGGTGGGGGCCTCTGGAAATTGTTGCCTTGGAATTGATGCTGATTCTGATTCCAGGCGAAATTGGGGTGGTTCCTCCAAACGGGATTGTAGGTGAAAGAGTATGGATCATTTCTCGGTCTTTGCTGAAATGCAGCATTAACCTGATCCTGTCCTTGAGATGGTGGATTGTAAGGACACTCTTCGGTTAAGTGAGAAGGATAGGAATAACAAGCAAAAATGGTACGAAGGGGAAGAACAGGGGCAGGAGTAGGAGATGAAAATTTGCTCTCTATCGCTTCAAGTTTTCTCGTTATTGTAGCCATTTCAGCTTTCATCGCAATAGAGACATCAAGTTGGTGAATGCCTATCCTAGACTGACCAGTAGAAGTGGAAGAAGAAGAAGAAGTTGGTCTGGTGCTATCCCATTGAAGCGTTTGTTCCACAATGTCATCGAAGAATTGCCACGTTTCCTCGTCAGATTTCGATAGGAAGTGGCCCTGACAAATGGTTTCCAACAACTGCTTGGTTGCTGGGTTCAGGCCCTCGTATAAGGTTTGGCAAAGTTACCATTTCTTAATACCATGGTGAGGGCACTGAACAAGAAGGTCTTTATACCGGTCAAAGCACTTCCAGAAGGGTTCAGTAAGAAGCGGGGAGAATTGGTTGATTTCATTACGGATCCTAGCGGTTTTATGATTCGGATAGAATTTCTTGAGAAACGCTTTCACAAACTCGTCCCAACTGGTTATGGAGTGGGAAGCAGTGCTATACAGCCACTTTTCAGCAAGATCGCACAAAGTGAACGGAATGACCGGTAGCCGTATAGCATCGTTCGATAGCTGGGTCGTTTTCATCATGGCACAAATATTTTGAAATTTGTTGATGATGATATAGGCATCTTCAGATTCAAGCCCATGAAATTTCTTAAGCATATTAATGAAGTGGGGTTTAATTTCAAAATTATCCCCATTGGCCGGTGGAAGGGAAAGAAAGGTGGGGAGTGCAGAGCGGGTGGGATAGACACGATCCTGGAGCGCGATTCGCTGTGGCGCTACGACAGGCGGTGGTGGTGGGTTATTCGCATCCATAGGAGGTCGAATCAATCCCGGGGGAGTTGTAGGGATGTTTGGATTGAATCCTGACTTCGTGGAAGAAGAGGTTGGTGATGGTGAAGGTGAAGATGTATGAACAGAATTCCGATCAACGTCGGAGTTGGCCGGCAGAGCTAAGGGTGAAAGAGGCATGGACGGAGTTTCGACGTCTGAGTCGATCGCGTAGTCGGTAGCGACTAACGTAACACGGACTAGGCGGGCGCTAGTGTCCCGAGTCCAAGCGGACATACAATAAACGAGTTTAGTATAGTCAAAGCGGAGAAGGTGAGGGTAAGAAAACGTCAATGGAGAAATACGATGGGTGGTGGGTAAAAAATTGGATTCTGGCGACAAAGGGCAAGTTTTTATAAAAGTTTTTGGTTTTTTGTGTTTTTTTAGATTGAGCTTTATAGAAATATGTACGGACTTACGGCTTCAAGCAATCACAAACAAGATATGCACAATCACACCTAGATCTACGGTCACCTAGGTCAGCTAGACAGCTCCTAACTGTTCCAAAGGGCTAGAAATAGGACCTCAAACCGCCTCTTCTCCGCCAATTGCGGCCAAGTAAGTGCCAGGTAAGTGGGAGGCTCCCCACTACGTAAGTAGTGGTCCTAATTAAGTGACCACTTGCCTTGGACACACTTGCCTAGACACCGCAAAGTCAGGATAGGATAAACGGCCGATGCCTGTAACTAGTCCTCTGTCCTATTGAGCGCGAAGTCCTTAGGGCTGAGTCTAGTATTTTTTAATTAAACAATGGTCAATGCATATGCTTTTTGTGATTTCTGGGGTCCTGGGAAGGGTGATGAAATCCCCACCCAATCTGGATTGGTTTCAAGCCCCTTAAAGTCTGTATTAATATATGCAAAGTAGTAACAATCAACTGCAATCAATTTGTATTTTTTAGCGCGGTGCAAAGAATCCTGCACAAAAACAATTTATTGGAAGAGGGAAGAGAGTTTGCGCAAAGAATGCTGCAGAAAAAACAGTTCAGTGGAGTTCAGAGGAGTGGGCAAGAGGAGAGAGAGACTTACAGGGAATTTGGGTTGATGAGGGCACCAACAAGCCGCGGTTCCGCGGCCAGAAAGTAAGATTGAACCTTTAAATTTCCTGCACATGATGTTTTGGGTGCCCTCGTCTTTTCTGGAGCTCCTAAATCTTGATTTGCTTACTGGGTTCGCTCCAGAATTTTACAGTAGACCGTTGGGTCCGTTTGGATCAAATGCGGTGTAGCCGCGAGATACGGGTCTAACTTCCCACGTCTTTGGCACTGAACTTGAACTTCCTTTTCTCCTGCACACTTGCACAAAAACTAATCAAAAATAACAAGATGGTTTTTTTTACAATGTATATTTTTTTTTGTTTTTCGGTTATATTTATATTCACAAATTAACACCAAATTACACAAAGAAATAAACTACCGTCTCCCCGGCAACGGCGCCATTTGATTGGTAAGTTTTTTCGTGCTTAGTTAATTACCGCAATCAAGACGGTTTCGCTTGTAGCTAGCCGGTTGAGTACGGGTCGTCCGCAGGGAGATGAGAATCTTTTTCTAAGTGCTTTAACGAGTTAAGTTCAAATGTCCAGGTTTGTTTTTAGATTACTTATGTGCTAAAATGATATATAAAGAGAGCTTATTAGGGTTAGGATTAGGTTAGTTTGAGTTAGGAGTCACTCACTTCTTTCATTGCCACTCTTAATATCGGTGTTACGGTAATCGGCAACAACAGGGATTAACACGACTAGGAAGGAACTTGCGAGTATAAGCTATGCTTTCCAACGCTCAAGTTCTTCCTTTTGGTGCTTGTCCGTCCATTCTTGTCTCTTAGCCTTAACCTCCGGTTAATTCAACCACAACCGGTCTCACTAAGGAATCACCGCTATCATGTAGGATAGGGTGCCGTAGGGAGCGGATTGTGGTTCAATTAACGGGATTCCGAATTAAGATGTTGGGCAAGAAAAGAGTGAGAGAGATTTCCTTCTCTCAAACTTTCCTTATCCTACCCTAACAAGTGAGAAAACTACTCACCCATTAAAAGAAAAAGGAAAATAAAACAAAGGAGGAAGATAGAAAGAAAGAGGTTAGAAGATTACAACTAGCTATTTGAGATCTCACTTTGTCAAGGATCAAGCTTAAGCATCATTGTTGTTTTAAGGATAAAGAAAAAGAGAACAAGAAAGAAAAAAACAACAAATAACAACAACTAAATTAGCAAATGAAAAATACAAGCAATTATAATTAACAATAAGAAAAGCATGGTAACAAAAAGAACTCTTTATTCATCATTTCACTCACAAAAGCTCACTACAAGGTTTTAAGGGAGAAGAGATGAGAAGAGGAAGAAGAACAGCAACATGTATTCTAAAATCTAAATACAAGAATTAGCACCCTTGGCTTTGGCAAGTTCTGGAATATTTTTAGGCAGGGAACTGGAAACCAAAGGCAACAATCTGCCATAAAATAAAATTACAAAACTACCCCCAGAAGACGACCCACTGAAGAGTCAGCATGGCCGCTGTTCCGCGACCTAAGCATGCTTATGCCGCGGAACCGCGGCCATAATGTGGAGTTAGGCCTTCAGTTTTTGTCGGTTTCCCTGGTTTTGTGTACTCTTCAGTGTGGTATATGTTTTTTTCCAGAATCTCTTCACAATATTTCCAGAATTCCAGCAGAACAAAAGGTGATGTGATATGGATCTTTTGCCATGATTTCCTCGAGCTCCGCGTAGATATGTTGGATCTTGTGTTGACATTGAGCTTTGTGCATGAAAATGACATCGATTTTCCATTTTGTCCCTTAAACTGGTGTGCGGCAACATACGGATAGAGAGCGGAGACCCGTGTTTTATCTTTGGTTGGCAGTAATCTGGAGTTTGTCGTGCTTTTCCATGAATTTCACTGTTTAGAACCGAGAACCTGTATCCTGCAATCGACTACCAAACACGGCTCAAGAGTACCTACCGATAAGCAATGTGATAAAAATTGGGCGGTATAAAAATGCAAAAATCTGATATGAACAGCTAGCAACCTTCTTTGTCCACGATGATCCACCCGAAGTCCCTTTGCCCAAAGCTCCTTACTTTACTTGGTCTTTCAAAGAAGTATAGCAAAACACCCTACACAAATGGGCTAGAGAGATGTAAAATGATGAGGTGGTTTGTATTCTCTAATCAAAACCCTTTCTTTTTATCAACCTCACTCTAAAGAAAACTCAAGAGAGCTTGGAGGAAGAAGAAGATCATGGTGGCTAAGCTTTGTGCTCATGAGATAAAAATAATGATGAATGAATTAAGTGAGAATGAATAATCAATATTAATCCTTCTCACTTCAACCATGGTTAACTAATATCTAGATATTATTGTGTTGAGTTAAAGTCCAAATGAAATTTAAACCGTGGTTTGAATTAGGTCAAAGAATAGTCAAGTTTGGATATTTATCAACCATGATTTAATTTTCATTTCCTTTTAATCCAAAAACAATATATATATATATATATATATATATATATATATATTAGTGAACCATGTGTGTCTTGCATTGCCACCATTTAGTAATCATCAACCATGATACTATTTATGTATGTATGTTTCCATACACATCAACATGTGCATACATGCATGCATACATCTTCAACAAAGAAAAGGTTTTAAATAAAGAATTAAACTAAAAGTCAAATGTTAAACCAACACTTGATTTAACAAACCGGTCATATCACATACGACCCGACCAATAGAAAAATTCCCGATTAGCATACGGTATCACATACTCGCATTCAATCGGGTCCCCACGCATATCTCATATGCACACCGCATCGTTTCGCCTGAGCTAGGAAACTCCTGTGTGGGACTCTAAGACTCGTCAATACACCGGCAGTAGGTGATGATCATATGAAACACCTATAAGCCGCAAGCGGTCAGCTAAACGTAACGGCTAACCGGGTATTGAGCGATCAAAAGAAAACCAGCGAAGCTGTAAAAACTTCCGTCGAGCCAATCAGTAACACTACCGTACAGTCTGGTCTCTTCGTCTCATATGTCGCATATCCAGTCTAGGGGTGATGAACGTCAGACCCCAGTAACCGATAAGTTATGTCGATGTGAGGCTCATAACGGGTTGAGAAACTACTGATAACACTTACCAGTAGATCTCCATATCAGCCCTGGCCAGGAGTTATAGCCAATCGAACACAGCGCAACATCAATCCCCATACCGGGAGAGACGAAACCCCTCCTATCGCTCATTGCCTCCATGTGATTCGGGACTGTACCCAAAAACCACCGTTTTGCACTTTCTCTTGAACGTGGTAAGGTGGAAATCAAAGCACAGTGGGAATCACACAAGACTCTATGACGATCTCGGGTCTACAGACTAACCTGTACCAGTGTCACCAAAGAACTGCTATCTGACGATATGTATAATACCATCTAGGAGTTCTCGGCGTGTCCGTTCAGTGTACCCAGTCTCCACTGAGCACCCGTACACCATCTTTGATGTCAAACACCGATGGATATGGGATCATCCATCGTCCATCATATAGGTCAATATGCGTATACGCTAGTCTACTCTGGTGTATCGATGCCCTGTCAACAGTTATAGGATGTACTCGTGGACTACCCTGGCCCCACTAGTATGATCTGCGTCATAGTCCTAGTAGTCGAGTACATATCCTAAGGGCTTTATTAACATGTGAGAGCAAGGCAGTAAACCAATACAAGTCAATATGTTTAGACAAAGTGAAACCAGATAGCATACTATCATATCGAGCAAGAAAGTCCTCTCTCTATATATCCAACCATCCACTATAATATACATCATATGTACAACAATAGCCTCTAGGGCATATATACAACTAACAAGAAACTCATAACTCTCCTTATTCAGTACACCCTGGAGGTACAAAGATGTACAAAGATCGACGTCAAAATTACTTGCGGCATGAAATGAAGTGTGAAGTAGCCAGAAGCGTTGCTAAATGCTTGGTGTGTCAGCAAGTAAAGTCTGAACATCATAGGACTGCTGGATTACTTCAACCGTTACCTATTCTAGAATGGAAGTGGCAACACATCATAATGGATTTCGTGACTGCACTTCCTCGCAGCACAAAGGGTAACGATGTGGTATGGGTTATCGTGGATCGACTCACAAAGTCAGCTCACTTTATTCTATTTCGAGTTGGCCAATCTACGAAGACACTAGCAAAGAAGTACATGGAGGTAAGAATCTAAGTAAGATTTAAAATCTTCAAATATGTACTATCTATGATACCCATGAACTCATGCAGGAAATCATGAGATTACATGGAGTACATGTCTGCATTGTCTCCGATTGTGACACCATGTTCCGATCGCAATTTTGGCAAAGTCTACAAGCTAGATTGGTAACAAGTCTGAACTTCAGCACGGCTTATCATCCACAAACAGATGGTCAGTCTGAGCGAACTATTCAGATATTAAAAGATATGCTTAGAGCGTGATGCTAGACTTAGGAGGATCGTGGGAAGATCACCTACATCTTGTGGAATTTTCATACAACAACAGCTACCAAGCAAGTATCGGAATAGCACCTTTTGCAGCACTTTATGGAAGTAAGTGTCGATCGCCATTAAGTTGGGATGACATCGGAGATAGAGAACTCCTTGGTCCTGAGATGATAGTAGCAACCGTCGACGTGGTTCGTACTATCAGGGAACGAATGCACATAGCCTAAGATCGACAGAAGCACTAGGCTGATGCAAAGCGCCGTCACTTGGAGTTTCAACCGGGAGAACATGTATTTCTGAAGATATCTCCGAACCATGGAGTAATTCATTTTGGAAGACGGGGTAAGCTAAGTCCGAGGTATATTGGACTGTTCGACATACTCGAACGAGTCGGTGAATTAGCTTATCGCTTGGCACTTCCACCTTCATTGGAAGGAGTGCACAATGTTTTCCACATATCCCATCTCAGAAGGTATGTGAGTGACCCCAGCCATATTCTTGAGCACTCCGAGCTCACTGTACAGCCATATTTATCCTGTGAGCAACAACCTATTGAGATCCTGGATAGAAAGGTGAAGTCACTTTGGAACAAGGATGTCAACTTGGTTCGAGTGATGTGGAGAAAAGACACAACAGGAGAATCAACATGGGAAAGGGAAGATGACATGTGTGCAAGATATCCTTATTTATTTGTAAACTAGTCCTTCAAACAAATTGTAAATTTCGAAGACGAAATTTTTGTAAGGAGGGTAGACTATAACAACTCCAATTTCAATGTACAGAAAATTGTTTAAAACTTAATGTACAATTGGGGTATTTGCAATCCTGTATACACTATAAGTATTTGTTTTACTTAGAACAGCAAGAAAGTACTTGTAGCACATTGGTAAAGTTTTGCACTGCTGTGATGTAGTCCCTGTGATCAAATCCCCCCAGCCACATTATCTTTTTAATTAATTTTCTTTTAATCTTTTAAAAGCTCAAGATTTTGCACGTGCACTACACGTAATATGTTAAGTTACAGATTAATTAAACATGTGCACGAGGGTATACGAGACTACTAGGATACATGGCACAAATCTAGAACCCATCTCACCGGTTTGGACCGGCGAGATTCCTTGATGGGGCAGGTACCGCCGGGCCGCCCGTAGGGAATAGCCTCCATATTTTCACCTGAGCACCTCTTCAGCTATCCCACTTCTCTCACATTGTTTATTTTCTGTGCACATTTTCCAGAGAACAATAAATCACCTTTAATCCAATTTTAATGAAAATTTTCAATGCATTATTTAACCCTCTAAACCCTAATTTTTCCTATAAATACCACACTCCATTTCACTCATCCTAACTCCGAAATTCCCTGTCAAAACTCTAAAAATTTCTCAAGTCCTTTTAGTGTGCATGTGGAGTTAGCGAAGGGTGAAGTTCCGGCGACGTTCCAAGGAGATTCCGGCGACGAAACGACGCCCTGAAGCCTTTCTTAGTTTCCCATCTCCCTTCTCTTGTTCAATAGCTAGTAAGTCCTTTCTCCCCCTCTCTCCTACTATCTTAAAAACTTTAAATTCTAAAACCCGACGGAAACGGAGTTAATCTGACATCCGATTCGGTTTTTCTTTAAATAAGTTATTTTTCTTAAACAATCAATACCATACTCTCATATAATGTTTAACAAACATTAACAAACACTTTAAAACAAGTTTCATCTCAAAATAATCTTTTATGCAACTTTTGTTGTATTTTTACGGTAAAATACCACATACTTCATTTTCGATATAAAACAACATAAAACTTGTTTTACCTTTAGATAACTCATGAGGTAATGACCTACCTCATCAAAACACGCATCTTTGACATAGCATCATTATGTTTTGGGAATATAGTTATGGGATAATACGACATTACAAATAAATACCATCAAACTTGCAAAACCATTTCTTTAAAAAGTGTATTGATCAATCCTTGCAATTACACCTCTAGAACCCATTTGGGGACCCCGATCGGGATGGTGCAGGTTATCGTACATCTTCGGGCCTAGTAGAGCGAGATGCAGACCTCCGAAAGGAGCATTCGATCTCGATGGAATTTTTAATGCATTTTTCTTTAGAAAATGAGATTTCTACAAGAATAAATAAAATTTATTTTTATTAAATATATAACTAGTATCAAAATATCTATATTAATTATTTTATATAAATATTCCAAGTTTTTCAAATCAAAGGATTCACCATTACATGAAAATACCATCCAAATACAAACAATACCGATATTTCAATAAAATACCATATACTATGAAAAATAGGTTCTACTCACTAGAAATTTCACTTTTATAAAATATACGTTTATGAAAACCCTAAATATGATAATTAAATGCTTGAGGTGTATTTTGAAAATTATATCAAACTATTTTTACATAAAACCCCCTCAAGTTATACGAAATTACAATAAGGACCCTAGTAAACATAAGTTTAAGCTGGACCAGTTCTCTTAAGCCTCAGGGAGTCGGAGAATGTGGCTGCTTTCCTATCTAAGGTAGAAAATCTAACAAACGGTGTTATCAACACGGTAATTGTCTTGGAAAAAGACACAAATCCTGCCGTCCATGTGCAGCAGTTACCGATAACATGAAAACTAATTCAGGATTTCAATTTCTTTTTAAGTGTCCGACTCAGACTGAGTCTCATCAATCTGACTTGAACCTGATTCAAGTATAATCTACAATTCAACATGAATCCGTCTATTCAATATATATCAATTTATATTGACCGAACCGAACAATGGATATACTCCGTCTACATGACTCTCCATTTATATCCATTCTGTTTTGCTGATATCATTGTTTCAGCAAGTCATCCTTCTATTTAACAAAACAATACAATCAATACAAAAGACATCGTAGGGTTTATAAGGGGTAGATTGGTACGGAAGGTGTTAGAAATGACACGAGACTGTAACCATAATACACCTAACCTGAATATCCATTGCCGTTGTACCGTAGCAGAACGGTTCCTTGTGCTAAGTATACCTTGGTCTCCGGAATAGTAGAACTCCTCTCGTATACACTGGCATTTTCTGTACAAAGCTTCAAACAACAGCGTTGACAATATAATCAAACATTATAAGTTATATTCTTTTTCCGTCTATTCTATCTCTACTCACCTTTGGGACTTACCGAGCGATTGTCCGCTGACGACATTCCTTTTCTTCTTTCTTTGGAATGTTGTCAGGTGTTTTGGACTCATTGGAGATCGAGCCCAGCATTGAAGATTTGGAGCAGTTAGCATTTGACCCAGAGCTGTAGGCACTTGTACATATTTTCATTTCAGTTATGCCATTGTTTATGCATCGCTTTCTATTCATGTATTTACATTTCAGTTGTACCTGTAAAAGAATGTTTAATAAATAAAGTTGTTGTTCATTTACATTCCCGTCTCTTGTGTACTTTAGTTTCTATTTCTTAGATACGCTTAGCGTGTTTAATTCTGAGTAAATACGTAGCGGGCCTCGCCGCGTCCCCTCCCCATACTCCGGGATGTGGGGCATGACACTGATTTTGATGGAACATGATTCAATAGGTATGCAGCTGTCTCAAGTGCATAAACCCAAAAGGAAATAGGTAACTCAGCAACACTCATCATACAGCGCACCATATCTAATAGGGTGTGGTTTCTCCGCTCCGAAACACCATTCTGCTGTGGTGTATACTGAGAAGTAAGCTGAGAGAGAATCCCATTCTCTTTTAAATAGTCTCGGAATTCCGTGCTCAAGTATTCTCCTCCCCGATCAGATCATAGAATTTTAATACTTTTACCCATCTGGTTCTCAACTTCGTACTTATATTCCTTGAATTTCTCAAAATCTTCAGATTTGTGTTTCAACAAGAACACATGTCTGAATCTTGAGAGAACATCGGTGAATGTAATGAAGTACGAGAAACCATTCCTGCCATGTGTAGACATAGGACCGCATACATCACTATGTATCAGTCCCAAGAGTTCAATAGCTCTTTCTCCGTGTCCAGTAAACGGAGTTTTGTTCATCTTGCCTTTGAGACATGACTGGTATGTTTCATAAGATGTAAATTCAAACCGATTCAAATATCCATCTTTATGCAACTTAGATAGTCTTGTCGCATTGATATAACTAAGTCGACAATGCCACAAGAAAGCTTCGTTCATTTCTGAACTTTTCCTCTTGTGTGTGTTCTGTACATTTAGAACTGTATTTTGATTTAGAACGTATATACCGTTACATAAAGTACCAAACCCAATCAACACATGATTTAGGAAAATGTTCATAACATTTTTCTCTAGTGTAAAGTTATATCCTTCTTTATCTGATAAAGAAACGGATATTATATTGCACATCATCGACGGAACGAAATAACAGTCATTCAAAATCAATGTATTACCATTTGGAAATACAAGGTGATATTCGCCGACAGCTTCAGCAGCAATAATTGCTCCGTTCCCAACTCTGAGAGACATATCACCCTTTCCCAGTTCTCTACTTCTTCTTAACCCTTGTAACTGATTACAAATATGGGATCCTGATGCGGTATCTAATACCTAGGACGTAGAGCAAACTGAGAAACAGTTCTCAATGATGAACACACCCGAATAAGATGCATTAGCATGCTCTTTCTTCGTTCGGGTTGCGTGGGAATCCATGTATTCCCCTATTCCTTGCTCATACTTATGACAATCATAAGATAGAGCGGAACGAACGTTTCCCAGCTCAGTATAATAAGGGGGTTCGGTCAATACATCCATATTATTATCTTGAGTAAGGCGTGTCATGGTCGCTACCTGGAGAGAGAGAGAAGAAAACACTTTAGCGTGCGCTCTTGCAAGATTAGATTGGTTATTACCTTATCTAATCAGGATGGCTCCCACTATTTTTATCAAATCATCCTTCAAACCCAAAAAGGTAATATTAGCCGGGATTAATTACACCCTACAAGTTCGTCAATCGGTCAGCCAGGCAGGTATTGGTACTCCGATGGAGTCTCCCCATGCTTTCGCATGGAACTAATTAAATAACCTTGTTTCCGCAAGGGCATAACCTCATTAATAAAAGTGTTTCCTAGCACCACCAAAGGGTTTATACCGGCTTCTAGCATGCTATTTTAAAAAATTCGTGGTGCTAAAACTAGATAATTAGGGTTTAAGTGATGATATGATAAGAACTATACTAAGTGAAAGATATTACAGCCTTTGTAGATCGTGTCCTTCACTTGTAAAGCTCCGGGATGTAGTCCTTACGACTCTACTAGGCTCCACTTGAAGAAGGATCGAGCTTCCTACGCGATCTTCGTGTCGAAGATGATCCACCCAAAGCTTCTCTAATTCAAGCTACCTTTTCACTAATCTTTCTTTAGTGAAGGAAACACCCTAAACTCAAGTGCTATTCAAGTGTAGGATGGTGAAGTAGAGGTTCTAAGCTCACTTAGGATTTATCCAGAACCCTATGGTTCACATCACATGTGAGGGTTAGGACTTAGAGGTGGAGGAGGAGGAAGAAGGAAAATGGAGAGTGAAAAAGCTAAAGCACATAAACACAAGTGAAGAATGGCTCTCATTTTGTTTGCTCACTTATTGAAGCATGAATAAAATGCAATACATATAATGCACCATGCTTCAATAGTGCAAACAAATGAATAAACAATGCAAAAAACCATGTCTCACCCATACCACAAATATCGCCCCATTTTCCACCTCATTTCTATTTTCTCAAAATAGAAAATCCAAACATACTTCATAATATATATATATATATATATATATATATATATATATAGACACACACACATATCATATATATATATACACATATATCATATATATATATATTAATATATATATTAAGAAGAAAATAATTAGTGATCTATAATATTAGTCAATATATATAATTAAATCAAATATAAATATATATCATATTATTAAATCAACACTTGATTCAATAATCCGGTTATATCACATATAACCGACTAATATCATTTATTTGTATATCACATTTTCAAATCAATACTTGATTAAATAATCCGGTTATATCACATATAACCTAACCGATATCAAATAACCTCCAGATTAGAATACGGTATCACATAATCGTATTTAATCAGGCTACCGCACATATCAACATATGTGCCCTACTTCGTTTCGCTTGAACTAGGAAACCTCTATGTAGGACTCTAAAGACTCATCAATAAGCCAACAGTAGGTAATGATCATATCAGTTACCCACAAGCCGTCAGCGGTACTAGCAGGACGTAACGGCTACCCAGGTATTGAGCGAATAGAAGATCAACAAGCAAGCTTGTCCAAAATCTCATGAAGTCTATAAGTAACACTTACCGTACAGTCCGATCTCTTCGTCTGATATGTCGCATATCAAGTCTAGGGGTGGAATCTTCAGACCCCAGTAACTTGATAAGTCATGCCGATGTGTGGCACATAACGGTTCGAGAAACAACTGATAACACTTACCAGTAAATCTCATCAGCCCTGGCCACGAAGTTACTGTTATAGCCAATCGAGCATAGAGGAACATTAACTCCCTATACCAGGTGAGACGAAACCCCTCCTATCGCTCATTACTTCCATGTGACTTTGGACTGTACCCAAAATCCACCAGTTTTCAAGACTCCTTTGAGCCGTGGTAGGGAGGAAATCAAAGCACAGTGGGAACCACACAAGACTCTATGACTATCTCGGGTTTACAGACTAAGTTGTACTAGTGTCACTAGAGAACTGCTATCTGACGATAGGTATGGTACCATCTAGGAGTTCTCGGCGAGTCCTATTCAGTGTACCCATTCTCTAATGAGCACCTGTGTACAATCTTTGATGTCAAACACCAATGGTTATGTGATCTATCATCGCCCCCTATAGTGTCAAGAAACGTACACTCTAGTCTACTCTGGAATATCGATGCCCTGTCTCGATACTCCTTCGACTAGGAACAGTTAAAGGATGTGCTTGTGGAATACATAAGTGTTAGTAATATGTATTCCCTAGAGGCCATTATTGATGATATTGTGGATGCTTGGACATATATATAGGAATGTTAAGCACGAGAGCAAGGTTTCGGGAGGCATCGTCCATGCCATTTTCAAAAATTTTGCCATGCTAAACAATTCTAACCCTAGAATCTTAACTAGAGATTTAGACAATACAAAGTGTAAAATACTTTACAACTAAGTGAACAAGGAATACAACCTTTGTAGACCGGTCCTTCACTTCGATAGCTCCGTGTAGTAGTCCTCTTGCTCCAAGTAGTGATTTTCCGGACTCTAGAATGGCTTCACAAGATGAAAGGAACGAGCTTGCACGAAGTCTTCGAGGACGAAGATGATCTACGTCGAGGAGACACTAACCCAAGCTACCTCTTCACTAATGTGGGATTAGTGAAGTTAACACCCTAAACTAAATGGCTAATGAAGTAGGATTTTTGCTCACTTTAGAATTAATATTCTCTCTATTTTTATTCTCCTCTCAAAAACCTAGAGAGCTCTCTTATGAGCAAGATGAAGATGAAGCAAAATAATGGATAAGAGAGTGAATGACAACCATGGGTGAGAAATATCAAATATAACTCATGTAGAGACATAACCATGAGTTTAGATAATGGTTGGGTTAATAAATATCTTAAGTAAAACAAAATTAGTGGACTAAGTCAATGCATCTACAAGCTTCATGCCATGTGACCAATTTCCATCTAATTTGGATTTACTTTAAATAAACAAATCTCACATTATCATGAGTATGGTGTGAGTCTCATACACCCATGTAGCATGTGGCATCAAGAATGACACAAAAAGAAATAGAATTAATATATATCATATATATATATTAAATGCATAAGTGAGAAAATAAATGCTTAAGTGAGCTAATACTAGTTAATGTAAATTAATATATCTAATATATAATTATACATTAAATTATTAAATCAACACTTGATTTAATAATCCGGTTATATCACATATGACCGACTAATATTATTTGTATCAACTTATCGAATAAACACTTGATTCGATAACCCGACTATATCTCATATAACCGACCGATAACATAAATCACGAGAATAGAATACTGTATCACATACTCGTATTAATCTCGGTCCCACACATATCATATATGTTCTCTTACTTCGTTTTTCCTGAGCCATTAAAACCTCTATGTAGGACTCTAAATACTCGTCAATACGCCGGCAGTAGGTGATGATCATATCAGTCACCCACAAGCCGTCAGCGGTACTAGCTCGACGTAATGACTACCCGTGTATTGAGCTATCAAAAGATCAACAAGCAAGCCTGCTCTTACTCCTGAAAAGCCTATCAGTAATACTAACTTACAGTTCGGTCTCTTCATCTGATATGTCGCATATCCAGTCTAGGGGTGGTAAACGTCAGACACCAGTAACCGATAAGTCGTGCCAATGTGAGGCACATAACGGGTCGAGAAACTACCGATAACACTTACCAGTAAATCTCCGTATCAGCCCTGGCCCGGGACTTCCTGTTATGGCCAATCAAACACAGTGCAATATCAACCCCCAATACCGGGAGAGACGAATCCCATCCTACCCCTCATTGCCTCCATATGATTCGGGACTGTACCCAAAAGCCACCGTTTTGCACGTTCTCTCGAACGTGGTAAGGTGGAAATCACACAAGACTCTATGACGATCTCGGGTCTACAGACTAACCTGTACCAGTGTCACGAGAGAACTTCTATTTAACGATAGGTATAATACCAACTAGGAGTTATCGGCGAGTCCATTCAGTGTTCCCAGTCTCCACTGAGCACTCGTATACCATCTTTGATGTCAAACACCAATGTATGTGGGATCATCCATCGCCCATCATATGGGTCAAGATGCGTATACGCTAGTCTACTCTGGAATATCGATGCCCTGTCTCGATACACCCTCGACTAGGAACAATTATAGGATGTACTTGTGGACTACCTTTGGGCCCACTAGTATGATCTCCATCATAGTCCTGGTAGTCAAGTACACATCTTAAGGGCTTTATCAACATGTGAGAGCAAGATAGTATCACAATACAAGTCAACAAGTTAAGACAAAGAGCAACCAGATAGCATACTTGTTGGATATAGTGCCCTCAAAGTCAATTATTGGATCACAGGTACGTGATTGCAAAGATTGATGGAGGACCTATACCGATATGACAGTCTTGCTCGAGATGATTGTATGCTATCTGGTTTGACTTTATCATCGTATACATGCTTTAGTTCACTATTGCATGATGATAGGGCCCATAGGATTCTTGCTTGACTACCAGCTGTATGATGGTGATCATATACATGGGAGCTGGGGTCTGTAAGCACATCCTTAAAGTGTCCCTAGTCGTGGGAGTTTCGAGACAGGGCATCGATACTCCAGAGTAGACTAGTGTATACAGTCGAGACCCCGACGAGGGGCGGTGGCCGGTCTCACAAGCCATTGGTGTCAGTTGGTTCACCTAAGATGTATACAGGTGCTCATTGGGTTATGAGTACACCGGACAGGACTCGCCGGGAACATGCTAGTTGGTATTATACATATTGTTAGATAGAAGTTCCCTAGTGACATATGTACAGGTTAGTTTGTCGACCTGAGATCGTCATTTGTCTCATGTGAGTTCCCACTGTGCTTTGATTTCTACCCTACCATGCTCAAAGGAGACGTGCAAACAGGTATTTTTTGGGTACAGTCCCGAGACACATGGAGGCAGTAAGCGGATCGTCGGGGATTCGTCTCTCCCGGTATTGGGGGTTGATGTCGCACAGTGCACGGGTGGCCATCACTAGAAATCCTCGGCCGAGGTAGTGGAGAATTACTGATTTGGATTAGTAGTTTCTCAGATGGTGATGGGCTTCATGCCGACACGATTTATCGCGTTATTAGGGGTCTGACTTTATCCACCCCCCTAGACTCGATATGCGATACTCTTTAGACGAACGGACCGGACTGTACGTATATTGTCACTGTCAGGCTCTGTAGGGTTTATGGATGAGTTCGCTCGTCAGCTTTCCTTCCAATCAATACATAGGCAATTGTTATGTACAGCTCGTACCTCTGACGTGCTAGTGGTTATACCCAGTTCCAGTGTGTTGATGAGTCATTAGAGTCCCCCACAGACCGTTTCCCAAGTTCGGGCGAAACGTTGGAGAGGCCGTATGGTTTTATGGCAGGGTTCGGAAAATGCACGTGCGTTTTTGTTCGTGTCATTTTTCGGGCAGATAGTACTGGTAGGCTTTGGATTAAGCCGGATCCCCGTATTATACTGTGTAGATATAATATCTTTGTCTCAGTTGCATTTGTATTCGGTCGTAATACAAATGCGGGTATGTTTATACTGTTACGGGGTTATCCTGAAATTCGTTTCAGGATCACTTTTGGAAGTTGCCAGTTTCCAGTTTTCTATCGCCCGTCTTTAACATTCGGTTAACGACGGATTAATCTTTTCTTGAGGCGAGTCATGAGTGTGGAATGTTCTAGGATGGTGACTAGGATTAGTGAGTCACTCATTGCATTTAATGTTTTGGTGAGGTGTTTAAAGTGACTCATTATGTGCATTTAATAAATGCAAGGTGTCATTAGTGACTCATTTGTATTCATTAAGTGTGATGATAAGGTTTCTTCTTGTGGTCACCTCCTTAGCCCGTACACTCACCTCCCCCCTCCTATTTAGTGTCCGGCCCCCTCTCAGAAGAGGGTTATGGTTGTGGAAAAGATTATGGTTTGGGTTCATGAAAATTAGATAGCCTCATTTCTCATTTCACCCGATCCAAAAGGAAACTTCATTAACCGTTCGTCCACGGCTTTGGACGAAGTGAGACAAAGTATTCTACTCATTCTCTACATCATCTTGGTCATCTCTTTTAGCAAACTTAACGACCGAGTTGCTTCGTTTCAGAGGCGGGGGCCCGTTTAAAGATCCGTCCACGTGGTGCCACCTGGACGAGAAGAATGGAGATTCAGGAGATCGGAGCAGCCGCAACAAAGCGTGGGATGATGGTTGAAGACCGAAGGACACGGATCGTTCGGTATAACATTTCTACCCACTTTGTAGTTTGTTAGTTTAGCTTTAATGGCAGATCCCGGTTATAGTACGCGATAGCGCCAGTTGTAAAAGTTTTTGTTCCGCATTTGGCGTCTGTTAGACGGCCGGGGTGCTACCGTGGACTTACAGTGGTATCAGTGCCTCGCCATTAAGCTATACTAACTTGTGCTAACACGTTTAAAACATCGATCGAGCGAAAATTTCAAAATCGCAATTTCCAAGTTTAAAGTTTCTGTTGATTTTAAATGTTGTCTAAAAATCATTTTGACCATACCAGAAAATAGAGCAGGCTTTTTAATGAACTCAACAGAAATACGATCCAGTGATTCGATCGTACGGCCGCGGATCCACGGTCAACTCCTTGCTTTGACCGCGGAACCGCGGCCATCTTGGTGAATCAGTGGGCTATTTTTCTTCTGGTGCTTCAACTTTGGAAATTGTTGTTTTTTGGTACTGTTCATTTGGGCCCAGATTTTATTACTGTACACCAGATGTACGTGGCGCCCACTTCGGGAAGTTTTGTCGATCGAAATTTTAAACTTGTTTGTATGCAGTACTTATATTATATCTCCGACCGGGAATGTCATTCGAGCGGTAAATTGCGTCTAATTGCTATAGTCCTTTTAGACGGATTTGCGAACGTGACATTCGCGTTGATGTTCTGTGTTATGCTGTGATGTTGCGGATTTGTCGTGGTGGATAGCAGTGTGCAATAGTAGTGCAATTTGGATTTATTTTTACATTTAATATTGCGGGGCGAGCGTCAAACATGTGGACTGCCGTCACTGCCTGTTTGTATAATATTCTTTTTGGGGCACGACCGGGCAGAGGTCGATGTACCCGTTGTACATATTTGTATTTCTGTACTAGGTTTGCTCCGCGAAGGAGTGCAAGGATAGCCGGGTTCTGGAGGGCAACGGGTCTTTATCTCATGGCTTTAAGAGGCAGAGGGGCCTCACTCTAGTATTGGCAGACTATTCGCCGCACTCGTAGGGGGTACAGGTTGACCCAAGGAGGGGTGCTTAAGTTACCGGATTCCGTGAAGTACCGGGTGGTCCATTCACTTTGCTGTAGGGGGCTGCCTCGCTTCAGGTTTTGGCGGGTAACTTGCCGCACCCGTAGGGGTCTAGGTTTCATTGCACAAGCTATCCACACGACCAGGGGAACGTCGGGTTTCAGTAGCGGCTCTGTGAAACCCGGGGATCCCAGATTATCTGTATTGTTCTGTGATGCTTATTACTTTTCTGTAATGTTGCATATTATCATGCCTGGAGCGATTACTGTATATTGGTATATATACTATTAGATGTTGTATATGTTTTACACCAGCGCTAGTCCAGCCCCCGCTCTGTCGTTAGTTAAGTAACCTAACGGGTGATGACGGGACCCAGAGGCGAATGCGGATGGCATATACGTACATTATATTTTCGTTCTTTTCTGGTGTGAATGATTGATGGGATTGCATTGATTCTTATCAATGCAAGGATAAAACAAACCTATATTTGATGTTGTTGGAACAAATTTTAAAAGGTGTTATTACAAAGATGTTTCCTTTTGTTTTGCATAGCGGTTTTCAGTTGAAATATCCTGCACCTCATTCGACGAGGCAAGGGCGGAGACCCCTTCACCGGGAGTGATCCCTTGGGCAGAAGTTTACGTCAGGGTAATAAATTCAATATAGTCGATTACAAGTTTCTTTGCATCGCGGTATTCAGTTAGAATATCCTGCACCCTATTCCACGAGGAAAGAGCCGAGATCCCTTCACCGGGAGTGACCTCTTTAGCAAAAGGTTTTCGTCACTATATTTTTATGTAAAGCTATCAGGTTCTTCAACGAAATCAAGTTCATTACGTTAAAGGTTTTTCGCCAAAAACCAGCCGTAGCCCTCGGTCATTTCTTTTGGGTATTCAGTAGTATTTGTAAGTGCACGGCGGCGCCCCGGCCTCCATCCCGAGGCCAAAATACGGAAGCGGTGATAAACATTAATTTTGCGAACTTAGCAAACCGGCACCACCGCGCACTAAACCCGGATCGAACCATTAACTAGTCCTAGCTAACTACAAGATGGGGAATAGAGATATACCGACTGATCCGAGTCCTCCGGTCTTCTCGTCGTCATCCCGATCTCCCGCGGAAACTCCGGTCATCGCCTCCTTGCCGGAAGGGCACCACATCGTCTGCATCTTTTACGGGCTGCCACCTCAATACCGAGGCAACTCGAGCACGAAGCTGGCTAGTCGACGTGCCCAAGATTTGCTGTAGAATGTAGTGCTCAAGTCTCATTTATGGGGTTGTAGGAATTGCCATATGGTGGAGGAAATGATACAAGCTTTTGGAGGAGGAGCTAATATGATTTTTGCCAAGCCAAATGGGTGTAAATCCCTACACCAAAAATTGGGACAGCCCAAGGGGGAATGGCCGGCCAAAAACAATGAGGGAGAGAGAGGAATGTGAGGGTGAGAGTGTATCAAAAATGAAGGGAGCCACACCCTCTTCCAAGTGAGAGAGAGAGGTCAAAAGATATCATGAAAGGAAATCATCACAAACACAAACCCACACTCAACCACAACCATCATAACCCATCATCAAGCATGATGACTTCAAAAAGTCAAGCCATCATGAAGAAGTCAAGAAGTCAAGGTCAATGGATGGTGCACCATCATGACACAAGAATATGCAAATACCCCCTCCACAAAAGCTTATTTGCACAATTGCAAATAAGCTCTCCTCCACCAATCTTCGGCCATTGAAAGATACAAATGAAAATGGCCGAAACGGAAAACAAACTGGCAACTCCAGAAAACTGGTCCCGTAATAAATTACAGGAAAACCCCGATACTGTGTATACACACCCGCATCTGTATTCCGACCGAAATACAAATGCAATGAGACAAAATCTACACTGTACTATACTAGGATCCGGCTTATACCAAAGCCGGCTAGTAATATCCATTCGATCCTGATCCGTGCAATACCGCACGTATCTGATCGAACCCTGCCATACAACCATACGGCCAGTAGTACAAACTGTCTGATCCTGATCCGTGCAATACCGCACGTATCTGATCGGACCCTGCCATATCTCCATACGGCCTCTACAGTTTTTCGCCCGAAAGCTTGAGTAACTGAATGTGGGGGACTCTAAAGACTCGTCAACACCTTGGCTGTGGATTTAACCACTAGCACGTCAGAGGTATAAGCCAATACGTAACGGGCTACCAGGTATTGACCAAAAGGGACGTCGATGAGCGAACTCATCCTGACACCCTACTGAGCCTGTGAGTGACAATATCCGTACAGTCCGGTCTGTTCGTCTATGAGCATCGCATGGCGGGCCTAGGGGGTTGGTTAAAGTCAGACCCCCAAAAGCGGTACAAGTCGTGTCGGAGTGTAGCCCAGAACACCCTGAGATACTACTGGAATACCTACCAGTAAATCTCCTGCCTTGGCCAAGGACTTCGTGTAATGGCTCTCCTAGACACAGCACGACCTCACTCCCAATACCGGGAGAGACGTACCCCTGAAGATCCGCTCACTGCCTCCATGTGGCTCGGGACTGTACCCAACTAAAACCTGTTTGCACGACTCCTTTGAGCCGTAGTAGGGTAGTAATCAAAGTACAGTGGAAACTCACACGAGACAAATGACGATCCCCAGGTCGATGAACTAACCTGTACACATGTCACCAGGGAACTGCTATCTGACGTCTGGTATAAGACCAACTAGCATGTTCCCGGCAAGTCCTGTCCTGTGTACTCATAACCCAATGAGCACCTGTATACATCTTAGGTGAACCAACTGACACCAGTGGCTTGTGAGACCGGCCACCGCCCGTCGTCGGGGTCTCGACTGTATACACTAGTCTACTTTGGAGTATCGATGCCCTATCTCGAAACTCCCACGACTAGGGACCATTTAAGGATATGCTTATAGACTACCAGCTCCCACGTATATGATCGCCCTCATACTGCCGGTAGTCAAGCAAGAATCCTAGGGGCTCTACCAACGTGTAATAGCGACCTGTCAGGTTACCTAAAGCAGTACACGATGATAAAGATAAACCAGATAGCATACTATCATCTCGAGTAAGATTGTCCTACCGGGATAGGTCCTCCCTCAATCATTACAATCATGTGCCTGTGATCCAATAATTGACTCTGAGGGCACTATCTCCAACAGTATTCAAGCTATGTATGTTGGCCTTCGTCAAGGCATAGTGTTTGGTAGCTGCTGGGGTATTCATTTGTTGCATAGATAGATGCGTTGGTTTGGGACAGTCGTACTACTATTTTGGCCTTCGTCAAGGGTATGTACTGGTGGGTTCAAATTGACCTGGACAATGACGGGTAGAACTTGACATGTGACTTATGATATTTTGTCCTTCGTTAAGGTCATAAGAGCATGAGGCAAAAATATATATCGGGAGTTTCAAACATACAGGAAACTTGCCAGGCATGCGCATACCTTCTGGAGTGTGATAACTTGAGTGGCTTCCATCAAGTTATCATGCGATGATAGTTGGATCCTGATTCTCACTGATGAGTTGGTTTACTCTTCGGGTGATCCCGACTAATTCTTCTTTCAGGTTTAAAGGAGAATTTGAGATTACAGTGGGAGGTTTCCTGATTAGATAAAGTGATAACCATTCTGATCTAGGTTAGAGTGCACGCAGAGTGTTTCTTTTCTCTCTCTCTCTTAGGCAGCGACCTTTGACCGACCCTAGACTATGACTCAGTGACCAAGTTGTCTGAACCTTATTAAAATACTGGCTTTTGGATTGTCCGAGTTGCATAAGTCATTGCCGCTCCTTCTTTTACCCTTTGCATTTCTCAGAACACCCCGTATTACTACGGACATCCACTTCCATTGGATAGATCCATCGTATGGTTATATACGAACTCGAAGGGACTTCTTCGAGGATGGATCCAGGTTCAAGAGAAATAGAATTGGTTTATTCAGTTGTCTTTTATTATCACCTTCTCTCAGGTTGCGAGGGCTCCTTGGTTTAGGAGAGTGCACCTATTACGCTTATTGGATAGTCTTCTTCCAAACCATAGGCTGGTGCCGAAAGGTAGGGAAGGAAGAAAACCAATTGGCCTAAGTAGGGTGTGCAGAAGGTAATATGTAAAGACAAGATAAAGGGATTAGAAAGAGGGAAAAGTAAATTGCGACTGTTAACATTCACGACCAAACAACATACTTCATCGCCACTCCTATTTCACCTTTGCTTTTTCCCAGTTCGGGAGAAATAGAATAAGGTATTATTCAGTTGTCTTCTATCATCACCTTCTCTCAAGTTGCGAGTACTCCTAGGATTAGGAGAGTACACCTATTATGCTTACTGGATAGTCTTCTTCCAAACCATAGGCTGGTGCCGAACGGTAGGGAAGGAAGAAAACCATTTAGCCTAACGATGGTGTACAGAAGGTAACGACTAAAGACAAATAAAGGGATTTGGAGAGAAGGCAAAGAAATATACGGTTAAAGTCATGAATTGGATTATGGAAGAGGCATTACTAAGAATACCAGGATACCCCTACGAAACATTTTCATGTTTCAGTGCATTGTTAAAGGAAAACTGATTTCCCGAGCAGATACATACTCTAGGGTATGTATTTACCAGGTTTTATTCTCATATCTGTATGGTTTTACAGATGATGAGTGGGAGTAGGTTATTGGGAATAAGGTGATCATCCTCATTATATCGGAATTCGTTGTAATTGGTGATATTTGAGGAAGTCGCCTGAGTTTTTGCCAGACGGCATGTATTTGGTTTTCAATATCCGTTGTTGTGCGCCAATTTCAAAATGATATATCTGTACGTTTATTTTTATAAAGTGAGATTTAACTTTTTGAAATTATGTCTGTGATATTTACCTATATCAGTTGACGACTGGGTAAGGAGCATTGAACAACGGAGAAGTTCTTAACCATAAGTACAGTTTTCAACCTACGATGCGCAGGTTTTGAGTTATTTGACTCAGCGGACTTATACAGAGTATTGTATGTTGTCCAGTATCCATCAGGACAAAGGGGTAGGTCCTCGTACTATGTTCTGTTTACTTATGACTTCTCTAGTTTTTGGACAAGTGTTTCGTAGAAATACAATGTCTAAGTTTTGAGAAGTTGTGGGTATAAGAATAAAGTCCAGGTATCACAAGTATCGGGATTCTTCAAAGAGATCGAAGATGTAGATTCTTTTGATTGGTATTCAGTTGATAGTAATGGTTTTGAGAAACTCGTTTCTCTTTCAGGTTACTCATAATTGGATGGATTCCTAGGTTGAGTAATGCTTAGTAGCCACTTTACATTAAGTTGATATGCACTGGAGACAGCTGCATGATTTGAATCTGGTTCCAATTAAATTAGTGCCTCTATTTCTATATTGTATATAGAATGGTTCATATCTTAACGATGTTAAGATACGGGGAGTTGTCCAGCTTATGCTTAAAACCAGACACTGGATAACTCAAGGCACGTTTCTGTAATGGCAGTTTGTGGGTTGACCCTGGCTTTGACGAGGGTTGACTTTTCTACCATCCGGAAGATCAATAGTGATATTGTTCTTGACTCGCCACAGTTTTAGTAAAATGGATTTTTTCAGAAAACAGTAGTGGGAGTATGGTTGAACTGGAAGTGATTCCAGAACCACAAACGATTACGGAAAATTTAATAGGACCTATATATTCAATCATGTTTGACATTCCATTAGCCACTCCGCAGATTTGGTGGATAACCTCAGACACCCGAGAGGTACTCAGGTAGCCTCAAGGACGGTGACAGGGAGGTTCTTGTTTACCCAGACTTGACACTACTGTTGTTCCGGACTATGAGACCCGGCAAAAGGATAAGTATAGCGTCGTTCTAAACTAGCTTTAGAAGTGTACGTATATATATATTATTCTGCCAGAGGGTTGTCGTAGTCAGTGGGAGCAGCAGAAGCATAGTGGGCAAGTAGCTTATGTCTATTTATAGGCTTGAGCAGATAAAGCAGAGAAAGATCATCTAATTTTTGATGTGACAGTCATGGGTTTGACTTCATTAGAATAGGGGATGGATCTGGTGAGAAGGTAGTAGGGTGTGATGTCCCGGTATTTGGATGACATACACAGAGTAGGAAGTAAAATTCCTATACTACGATCGGTTGTACTTTGGTCGTCACACAGTTGTTTCTCCACAAAGGATATGGATATAATATTAGACATTCTGGTTTCTAGATCTATGGTTTTAGATCAAGATTTGGATAGTTTCCCAACGTGGGTAATTTGACAGTATTCGAAAGGTATTTAGAATAAATGACTCCTGGCATGGTGGTGTACCTGCAGGTGATGGAGTCACCCTCTCTAAAGGTTTCTTACAGACTAAAGGGAAGAGGGATGTGCATGATTGGAAGATCACTTGCTTAGGCAATTGAGTCAATCGTGAGATATCAAGTACCACACCAGATGTTGTTTTTGCACTAGATACAATAAGTTTGTATTAATCCAATCCTGGAGAAACATAAGTGCATGTTCTACGGATTTGATGACGGCAGCCTCCTTCGGGAGACGATTATCATTCCAGGCTTCAAAGTTGATATGGTTGACAGAGTGATTGTCAGAGTTATAGTTTTCCCTATAATGAGGGATAGTATTATGGACAGGTGGTCCAAGAGGATACTGTAGGAGGCTTGGTGCTGGATACTGATTAGGTTCAGTTATCGATACAGTCTAAGAAGTTTGGATTTGAAGTTCATTTATGAACTAGGTCCCATCAGATATCCAGACATATTCTAAGACAGGTATTACTCGATTCGGGAGATGGCTTTCTTCGCGAACTTGAGATTAAGAGAGAAATAGAAAGAAACATCAGGGCGGATCCACTTACTGAGGCTATTTCTCGAACACAAGAGTTTTATAAACTAACTTTGTGAAACTGATTAGTAGAGGAGTTGGATGTTCGGTATCACACGGGCTGTGAGTATGCGACATCGCAATAATTAGCCTTAAGTGCAAGTGGGAGATTGTTGGATATAGTGTCCTCAAAGTCAATTATTGGATCGCAGGTACGTGATTGCAATGATTGATGGAGGACCTATACCGATATGACAGTCTTGCTCGAGATGATAGTATGATATCTTGTTTGTCTTTATCATCGTATACATGCTTTAGTTCATTATTGCATGGTGATAGAGCCCATAGGATTCTTTCTTGACTACTAGCAGTATGATGGCGATCATATACGTGGGAGCTGGGGTCTGTAAGCACATCCTTAAAGTGTCCCTTGTCGTGGGAGTTTCGAGATAGGGCATCGATACTCCAAAGTTGACTAGTGTATACAGTCGAGACCCCGACGAGGGGCGGTGGCCGATCTCACAAGTCATTGGTGTCAGTTGGTTCACCTAAGATGTATACAGGTGCTCATTGCCGAACAGGACTCGCCGGGAACATGCTAGTTGGTATTATACATATCGTCAGATAGCAGTTCCCTGGTGACACGTGTACAGGTTAGTTTGTCGACCTGAGATCGTCATTTGTCTCGTGTGAGTTCCCACTGTGCTTTGCTTTCTACCCTACCACGCTCAAAGGAGACGTGCAAACAGGTATTTTTTGGGTACAGTCCCGAGCCACATGGAGGCAGTGAGCGGATCGTCGGGGATTCGTCTCTCCCAGTATTGGGGGTTAATGTCGCACAGTGCACGGGTAGCCATCACTAGAAATCCTCGGCCGAGGTAGTGGAGAATTACTGATTTGGATCAGTTTCTCAGATGGCGATGGGCTTCATGCCGACACGATTTATCGCGTTATTAGGGGTCTGACTTTATCCACCCCTAGACTCGATATGCGATACACTTTAGACGAACGGACCGGACTGTACGGATATTGTCACTGTCAGGCTCAGTAGGGTTTATGGATGAGTTCACTCGTCAGCTTCCCTTCCAATCAATACATAGGCAAACGTTACGTACAGCTCATACCTCTGACGTGCCAGTGTGTTGATGAGTCATTAGAGTCCCCCACAGACCATTTCCCAAGTTCGGGCGAAACGTTGTCGAGACCGTATGGTTTTATGGCAGGGTTCGGAAAATGCACGTGCGTTTTCGCACGTGTCATTTTTCGGGCCGATAATACTGGTAGGCTTTGGTTTAAGCCGGATCCCAGTATTATACTGTGTAGATATAATATCTTTGTCTTAGTTGCATTTGTATTCGGTCATAATACAAATGCGGATATGTTTATACTGTTACGAGGTTATCCTGAAATTCGTTTCAGGATCACTTTTGGAAGTTGCCAGTGTCCATTTTTCTATCGCCCGTCTTTAACATTCGGTTAAAGACGGATTTATCTTTTCTTGAGGTGAGTCATGAGTGTGGAATGTTCTAGGATGGTGACTAGGACTAGTGAGTCACTCATTGCATTTAATGTTTTGGTGAGGTGTTTAAAGTGACTTATTATGTGCATTTAATGAATGCAAGGTGTCATTAGTGACTCATTAAGTGTGATGATAAGGTTTCTTCTTGTGGTCACCTCCTTAGGCCCTACACTCACCTCCCTCCTCCTATTTAGTGGCCGGCCCCCTCTCAGAAGAGGGTTATGGTTTTGGAAAAGATTTTGGTTTGGGTTCATGAAAATTAGATAGCCTCATTTCTCATTTCACCCGATCCAAAAGGCAACTTCATTAACCGTTCTTCCACGGCTTTGGACGAAGTGAGACAAAGTGTTCTACTCATTCTCTACATCATCTTGGTTGTCTCTTTTAGCAAACTTGACGACCGAGTTGCCTCGGTTCAGAGGCGGGAGCCCGTTTAAAGATCCGTCGACGTGGTGCCACGTGGACGAGAAGAATGGAGATTCAAAAGATCGGAGCAGCCGCAACAAAGCGTGGGATGATGGTTGAAGACCGAAGGACTCGGATCGTTCGGTATACCATTTCTACCCACTTTGTAGTTTGTTAGTTTAGCTTTAATGGCAAGTCCGGGTTATAGTACGCGATAGCGCCAGTTGTAAAAGTTTTTGTTCCGCATTTGGCGTCTGTTAGACGGCCGGGGCGCTACCGTGGACTTACAATACTATCATGTCGAGCAAGAAAGTCCTCTCTATATATATCCAAGCATACACAATAATATACAAGACATGTACAATAATGGCCTCTAGGGCATACATATAACTAACAATATATATAGAGGACTTTCTTGCTTGACATGATAGTCTGCTATCAGGTTACCTTTATCTTAACATGTAGACTAGTATTTATACTTTTTGTCTCTTGCATGTTGATAAAGCCCTTAGGATATATACTTGACTACCAGGACTATGATGAGATCAAACTAGTGGGGCCAGGGTGGTCCAGAAGTACATCCTTTAATCAGGTCCTAGTCGTTGGAATATCGAGACCAGGGCATCGATATTCCAGTGTTGACTAGTGTGTACATTTCTTGTCTCTTAAAGAGCGATGGTTGATCCCACAACCATTGGTGTGTGACATCAAAGATTGTACACAAGTGCTCATTGGAGAATGGGTACACCGAACAGAACTCGCCGAGGACTCCTATGTTGTAGTATACCTATCGTCAGATAGAAGTCCTTTGGTGACACTGGTACAGGTTAGTCTGTAGACCCGAGATCGTCATAGAGTCTTGTGTGGTTCTCACTGTGCTTTGATTTCCTCCCTACCACGGCTCAAAGGAGTCATGCAAACAGGTGGATTTTGGGTATAGTCCAAACTCACATGGAAGCAATGAGCGATAGGAGGGGTTTCGTCTCGCCCGGTATAGGGAGTTAATGTTGCGCTATGCTCGATTGGCTATAATAGTAAGTTCCTGGCCAGGGATGATGAGATTTACTGTTAAGTGTTGTCAGTTGTTTCTCGAACCGTTATGAGCCACACATCGGCATGAATTATCAAGTTACTGGGGTCTGACGATTCCACCCCTAGACTTGATATGCGACATATCAGACGAAGAGACCGGACTGTACGATAGTGTTACTGATCGGCTTCATGGAGAGTATAGACGAGCTTGCTTGTTGATCTTCATATCGCTCAATACCCGGGTAGCTGTTACGTCCATTTAGTACCGCTGACGGCTTGTAGGTGTTTGATTTGATCATCACCCACTGCTGGCATATTGACGAGTCTTTAAAGTCCCACACAGAAGTTTCCTGGTTTGAGCGAAACGAAGGAGGGCACATATGTTGATATGTGCGTGGGCCTGATTAAATACGTGTATGTGATACCGTATTGTAATCTGGCAGTTATCGGTTATCGGTCGGTTATATGTGATATAACCAGATTGTCGAATCAAGTGTTGATTTGATAATGTGATATACAGATAAATGATATTAGTCGGTCATATGTGATATAACCGGATTATTAAATCAAGTGTTGATTTAATAATGTGATATACATTATATGTGATATAATTATATCTTAACTAATATCATTAGCTCACTAATTATTCTTCATTATATATTTATTAATATATATGATATATATATATATATAATAATGAAGCATGACATGATTTCTATTTTTGAGAAAAATGTAAAAGAGGTGGAAAATGAGTGCATGGTTGCAAGCATGGGCTTTATTCATAGTTTATTCATCTTGGCCCACTATTCAAGCATGGTTGCAATTTTATATTTCAAAATTCCATGCTTGAATGAGTGGAGGTCAAGAGTTGCATTCATTCTAGGCTAATTCTCAACACTAAGCCATTTTTCTTGAGTTGCTCCCATGGTTGCTCTCTAGCTTCATCTTTTTCCTCAATTGCCATGGTTCAAGCTTCAACCCTCACATAAGATGTGAATCATGAAGCTTGAACATAAACTTGTGAGCTTTTAACATCTCCTACTTCACCATCCCACAACAAACTAGCAATTTGGTGTGGTGTGTTTCCTACACTAAAGGAGTTTAGTGTAGAGTTAGCTTGGGCTAGAGGGACATCGGGTAGATCGTCTTTGTCACGCCCCGCTTCCCAGATTACGCAAGATTGGGCACGTGACATAGCCAACCATGCTACCTGTGGGTAGGAAGTATCCATCCACAGTTACATTACGGTTGTAAGGATATCAAGAACAAGATAAAACTAATCTAATACATGTCCAAATCCATAATAACAAGAATCAATAAACAATAAGTGCGGAAGCTAATGATCCAATACAATGAATAAACAGTACGTCCCATAATGCGGGCTCACATCTGGAAATGAAAAGAAATAAATAAACTAAACCCTAAGGACTCACTGTTCAGCCTGCTGGCTGAAGTACTCCTGCTCGGTCGTCGACAGTGGTACGGAATCTGGGCCATGCAAAACCCAGACGTCAGCGCGTCATGACATCAAGTATATAGCATAAACATGGTAATAAGCAATGTAAGTATGAACATGAATAAAGCAATAATAAGAGATAACAAGCAGGGTAGTGTGCAATGGTGACTAAACTATCCTATCAGGTTTTCTACTCTATAGTCTTTGAAACCAATTGATGAATCGTCGATGTAACCCAATAGTATCCTGTACATACCCGGGACCACGGCCACAATATTCCCGGCTGCAGCCGAGACATGCCGTTAGGCACAGAAAGGAAAGTGTACACTTGGCATTACCCCGTACATACCCGGGATCACGGCCACAATATTCTCGGCCGAAGCCGAGACATGCTGTTAGGCACAGAAAGGAATGTGTACACTCGAACGGTAGTGAACTGTCGAGTTACAAGTCAGGTTCATCTTTGATTTCCCCATACCCCCAAGCTATGTATGTCAGGTCAGGTATTCAGTAGTCAAGGACTAATGCCAACACAAATCCGGTAAGAGTAGGTCTGTCTGGATAGACAGCGGGGATGGTCGGGTTTGTCGGCATTAGGCATGAAATCATGAAACAAGTAATGTCATGGTACAACAGGATGAGTCGGTATGTATGTATATGTCAGGTGTAGCAGGGTCAGGCCAATATGTAGTGCAATCGGGTAAGTGCTCACAACAGGTATACAATCAATAATGAACAGCAGCAGGAAACAGTAATTAACCATAATATTCCATGTAACCACAGTGATGTTTGTATTCTCTTATTAACAGGTTCAAGCACCTTTAGGGTGCAATAGCCACAAGGTGAAGCAATATCCACAATCATGAAGTAATGAAGCTACAGGAATTTACATTAAGTATAATAATTGTTTTGTGAATGATTTAACTGTTTAAGCAGATATGATCCAGTCGTTTTATTTAGTTGAAATATGGATTGATGTGGGTTGATTAATTACGAGGAACTGTCGTAACGATTCCATGATAAAGATAACTGCAATAGTATGATATCAATTACCATCATTAAGTTGTTGTATTAAATAGTATGAATTCAATTGCGTGGCAAGACTAGATCCCGCACGCTAGCATGTTAGAGCAAGTATTCAGATACTTGCCTCGACGATTCTGCAGTCTGGAACACGGATGCGATGTCGGCAGAAAACACGATATGCTAGCACGGGCCACGGATCAAGTCCCAACAGAGAACAACGGAATCACACGGACCCGGGGGCTTCGCTGGAGCGTCGGGTTCGCCAAGACGGCACGGTCGGATTCCGGCAAAAACACGGCAACAAGTTAGCAACACACGATAAGCTAATACGATCAGCGGGGGTGATTTGCATAGAAGAAAGGAAGAGGAAGCTTACAGAGAGATATACCAGGTGACCCCGGCGAGCTCGACGGCGCTGGAACGCCGGCGAGGCAACGGCGGCGGCTGCAAGGGCTGAATGGCCTCGGGGTGCGCGGGAGAGGGTGCTGCGGCGAGTGGAGGAAAGGGTGGTCGGCTCTGGTGGCGAGGGGGACACGGAGGTGGCCCTGGTGATGACGGCGAGGTCGCCGGCGCGTTCTCCGGCGAACAGCGGAGGGTAGGCGATGGGTTAAGGGCTCGGGTTGGTGGTCCGGCGAGGGGAGGAGGGCAGCGACGACGAGGTCGGGACGAGGAGGGTGAGAGGGAGTCGCGGGAGTCGTCGACGACGAGAGGTGGCGTAGACGGCGAGGTCTGCGGGGATTGGAGGCGTCGTCGGGGTTGGATGCAGGCGCGGGAATCGGCGGAGGAATGAGGTAGGTGGGTGCGGTGAGGTCGACGAGGTGGTGACGGCGATGGCGAGGTCGTGAGGAGGTCGGCGGTGAGGTCGCGAGGCTAGGTTTAGGGTTTTCGTTGGGTTCTCGTGATGGAGCAGAAACATGGGGGAGGCGGCTGCATGCGTTTTAAATAGAGGAAGAGAGAGAGAGAGATTGGAGAGAGATTGAGGGAAGAGAGAGAGAGAGATAGAGAAAGGGAAGGGGCCCACGAGTGAGGGTTGGCGGCCTGTGATTGGCCACGAAAAGGATTTGAGAAGGAAATACGAAGGATTTGTGAAAGATTTATTGTTAAGGAATTTTAGATTCGTATATATAGTTTTATATATTAAATTGAAATGGGCCCTTTTTGGCGCGAAATGAAACATTTCCAAATCGCGCCCGGGTTGCGCCCAAATGTTCCAAATTCAAATTGTAGGATTTTAAGCGGATTCCAAATTTTGAAAAGAGGTGTTTAAAGATTAAAATGCATGCCCCTAAGTCGGACACTTGCACGCGCGCGTAGTCGTCCGAACTTGCCCGTTTAGCCAAACGGAACGGAATCTCGACACGCGGACGCTACCACGCGACTAGTGGCGACGAGTAGGCCAACATGGACATTTTAAATTTCATTTTAGGAGTTAAAATTTGTTATGTGCCAAAATGACTTAACCGGTTAAAATTTAGCAATAAACCCCAGAAAAACAGAATAATTGGAAATGAGCGATATATAACTCTCAACTAGTAATAAAATAGTATTATCGGGCTCGGGTGTTACATCATACCCAACTACAAAAAGAATTTCGTCCTCGAAATTCCAAGAATACAAGATAGCTAACTACTGGAAAAGGTGAGGGAATTTCTGCCGGATCTCGTCTTCTCGCTCCCAAGTAGATTCTCCATGCGATCGATTACCCCAAGAAACTAGCACAAGAGGGATAACCTTGTTCTTAAGAACCTTTTCTCTTCGATCCATGATTTCAACTGGTCGCTCCTCAAAAGTCAGGTCCTCTCGCACAGTCAACTCCGAATGATCCAAGACATGAGTCTCATCACGAACATACCTCCGTAGTTGAGACGCATGAAACACGTCGTGAACTCCTGCTAATGACGGCGGTAACGCCAACCGGTACGATACCTCTCCAACACGCTCCACTATCTCGAAGGGTCCAACGAATCGGGGACTAAGCTTTCCCCGACTTCCAAAGCGAATCACCCCTCTAGTCGGCGATATCTTCAGGAATAACAAATCACCCACGGCGAACTCTAGAGGTCTTCTTGACGTGTCGGCCCAACTCTTCTGTCTGTCTTGAGCTGCCTTCATATGCTTCCTGATTGTATTCACCTTCTCGACTGTCTGTACCACCAAATCTGGTCCTAGTAACCTTCGTTCACCAACATCATCCCAACAAACAGGTGAACGGCACTTACGACCATACAGTGCTTCAAACGGGGCCATCTGAATAGTTGCTTGGAAGCTATTGTTGTACGAAAACTCCACCAGGTGTAGATGATCCTCCCAAGAACCTTTGAAGTCCAACATGCAAGCCCTCAACATATCTTCAAGGGTCTGGATCGTTCTCTCTGATTGTCCATCAGTCTGAGGATGATAAGTTGTGCTAAACTTCAATCGAGTCCCCAAACTTTCTTGTAAGCTCCTCCAAAAGTGCGACAAGAACCGAGTGTCCCGATCGGACACGATGCTTACCGTTACTCCATGCAATCTGACAATCTCCTGCATGTACCGCTCTGCCAAAGTCTCTGTCGATTGACCAATCCGAAAAGGAATAAAGTGAGCTGCCTTGGTCAACCGATCGACAATCACCCATACAGCATTGTTGCCCTTTGGACTCCGCGGTAAAGCCGTCACGAAATCCATGGTTATATGTTCCCACTTCCACTGAGGAATCGGATGTGGTTGCAACAAACCAGCAACCCTTTGGTGTTCAGCCTTGACTTGCTGACACACCAAGCACTTAGCCACGAAGCGAGCAATTTCCCTTTTCATACCTTCCCACCAGAAGTGCTGTCGAATATCTCGGTACATCTTTGTCCCTCCTGGATGTACAGAGTAAGCTGAACTGTGTGCCTCCTTCATAAGCTCTTCACGCACATCTCCTTTTGGCACACACACCCGGCTACCATATCTCAACGAACCGTCTTCGTGGATCAGTAAATCGGTTCGTAGTCCGGCTTCAACCTGCTCTCGAAACTTTTGCAGTCTAGGATCCTGCGATTGTGCCGCTTTAATCTTCTCAACTAAGGACGATTGTACTTGCAACTGCATCAACTGTCCTGTAGCATGTGGTAGCACAACCTCCAAGTCAAATCTCCGAAAATCCGCAATGATCTCTCTCCATGCAGTCAACACCTGAATTGCTGGTAACCGACTCAGCGCATCCGGCACGACGTTGACCTTTCCCGGATGGTACTTAAGATCGAGGTCATAGTCGGCCATCAGCTCCAACCATCTGCGTTGCCTCATGTTCAACTCCTTCTGAGTGAACACATATTTCAAACTCTTGTGATCTGTAAAGACTTCGACTCTCTTGCCCAATAGGTAGTGTCTCCAAATCTTCAGGACGAAGATCACGGCTGCAAGCTCTAAGTCATGAGTCGGATAGTTCTTCTCATGAGTCTTCAGCTGTCTCGATGCGTAAGAGACGACTTTCCCGTTCTGCATTAAAACACATCCCAATCCCTTTCCAGATGCGTCGCTATGAATCACCAGTCCTCCTGAATTATCCGGTACGGTCAGGATCGGGGCGGTTATCAACTTCTGCTTCAACGTCTCGAAGGCCAATGCACATCCATCCGTCCAAACAAACGGTACCTCCTTACGCGTAAGCTTGGTTAACGGCTCAGCTAAACGCGCGAAGTTCTCCACAAATCTTCTGTAGTAACCAGCGAGTCCAAGAAAACTGCTTATCTCCGCAACAGTTTTTGGAATAGGCCAATCCCGAACTTCTGCAATCTTTTCGGGATCGGCGGCGATTCCATCGCCCGACACGACATGCCCCAGAAACTTCACTTCTTCCAGCCAGAATTCACACTTACTCATCTTCGCAAATAACTTCTCTTGTCTCAGCGTCTGCAGTGCGACCCTTCTTCTTCACTAAAAGAACTGGAGCTCCCCACGGTGAGTTGCTGCTTCGAATCCATCCCTTCTCGAGTAATTCACCAACTTGTTTCTTAACTTCTTCCAATTCCACCGGTGCCATCGGATAATAAGATTTTGATACTAGCGCTGCACCAGGAATAAGGTCAATCGCAAACTCCACATCTCGCTTCGGCGGTAAGCCCGAAATATCTTCAAACACATCCATAAAGTCGCGGACAACTGCCGGCTCTTCATCACTATCCACTACCATAGCCGCAAGAACATTGTTCGTCGGCCTAGCCCCAAACTCGACTGGCCCGACAGAACTGCTTCCACCGATGAAAGTAAACTCAGGGTGTCCGGGAATCTGGAAAATTACTTTCCTTGCTCTACAATCAATGTGTGCGTGGAAAGTGCCAAGAAAATCCATTCCCAAGACTACTTCACAACTGCCCGTATCAATCACCAAGAAATCTGCAAAAACTCCCGTCCGCAAACAACAACCGTACAATCTTTACATTCCTTACTAGCTATGATTTTCCCATTCCCAGTGTGTATGTCCCAGAAACTAGACAGGGTCGTGTAGGAAATCGAGTGTGTAGTTATAAATTTGGATGACATAAAACAGTGGGATGCTCCGAAAATAAATAATACCAATTCGAGAAAATCATGAACGAGTAAATTACCTGAAACCACCTCTCCTGATTCCTTAGCTTCCTCGGCTGTCAACGTGAACGCTCGAGCCTGGATTGGTCCTTGAGTCAGCTGTTCCTGCCCTTGGAACGGTCCCTGCGGAGGCTTCTGAATATCATCCCTTGTACGAAGCTTCGACGGACAAGCACTAACGGTGTGATCTGCCGCTCCACATCTAAAACAGAGTCCCAGCCTCCTACGACACTCCTTTCGCACGTGCCCGGGTATATGGCAGTAGTTACAAGTCACGCTCCTTTTTCGATCGCCCACAATTGTTTTCTTCATTGGTGCTATGCTGCGCTTGTTCACCGGAATACTTCTACGTACAGACGTCTGGTTCAGTGCAAATGCCGGTTCCAGCTCGGTTTGTTCCTTTAGTTTCTCCAGCAATCCCCTTATCACTCTACGCCTGGCGGCTAAGACCGCACGTCTTTGGTCCATCCTCAAATCCTGACCGGCCATATTCCTGGAAATCAAAGTACCCAACATCAGCATGATGATAGATTCTGAGTATAGATCAAGGCTAGAACTCCAAGATACTTAAATAGAGTGCTGCATTGTGGCTATGCCGCGGTATCATAGCCGCAATTACTTAACTCCACCCAAGTTGCCTAAGTCCTAGAGATAACAAGAAGTTAGGTTTTCGAGTTGACACTGCAAAGTAAGTTTACATGCCGACATGATCCGGAAGAATGATTCAAGGATGGTAAAACGGTCAAAGTGGCGGGACATGTTTCCTAATCACGGGTATTATGATTCGTGTATCGGGTGCAATACCCAACTACAAAGAATCAACCCAATTAACCTATGGCTCTGATACCAAAAGAACCATGTCACGCCCCGCTTTCCAGAGTACGCAAGATTGGGCACGTGATATAGCCAACCATGCTACCTGTGGGTAGGAAGTATCCATCCACAGTCACATTACGGTTGTAAGGATATCAAGAACAAGATAAAACTAATCTAATACATGTCCAAATCCATAATAACAAGAATCAATAAACAATAAGTGCGGAAGCTAATGATCCAATACAATGAATAAACAGTACGTCCCATAATGCGGGCTCAAATCTGGAAATGAAAAGAAATAAATAAACTAAACCCTAAGGACTCACTGTTCAGCCTGCTGGCTGAAGTACTCCTGCTCGGTCGTCGACAGTGGTACGGAATCTGGGCCATGCAAAACCCAGACGTCAGCGCGTCATGACATCAAGTATATAGCAAAAACATGGTAATAAGCAATGCAAGTATGAACATGAATAAAGCAATAATAAGAGATAACAAGCAGGGTAGTGTGCAATGGTGACTAAACTATCCTATCAGGTTTTATACTCTATAGTCTTTGAAACCAATTGATGAATCGTCGATGTAACCTAATAGTATCCCGTACATACCCGGGACCACGGCCACAATATTCCCGGCTGCAGCCGAGACATGCCGTTAGGCACAGAAAGGAAAGTGTACACTTGGCATTACCCCGTACATACCCGGGATTACGGCCACAATATTCTCGGCTGAAGCCGAGACATGCCGTTAGGCACAGAAAGGAATGTGTACACTCGAACGGTAGTGAACTGTCGAGTTACAAGTCAGGTTCATCTTTGATTTCCCCATACCCCCAAGCTATGTATGTCAGGTCAGGTATTCAGTAGTCAAGGACTAATGCCAACACAAATCCGGTAAGAGTAGGTCTGTCTGGATAGACAGCGGGGATGGTCGGGTTTGTCGGCATTAGGCATGAAATCATGAAACAAGTAATGTCATGGTACAACAGGATGAGTCGGTATGTATGTATATGTCAGGTGTAGCAGGGTCAGGCCAATATGTAGTGCAATCGGGTAAGTGCTCACAACAGGTATACAATCAATAATGAACAGCAGCAGGAAACAGTAATTAACCATAATATTCCATGTAACCACAGTGATGTTTGTATTCTCTTATTAACAGGTTCAAGCACCTTTAGGGTGCAATAGCCACAAGGTGAAGCAATATCCACAATCATGAAGTAATGAAGCTATAGGAATTTACATTAAGTATAATAATTGTTTCGTGAATGATTTAACAGTTTAAGCAGATATGATCCAGTCGTTTTATTTAGTTGAAATATGGATTGATGTGGGTTGATTAATTACGAGGAACTGTCGTAACGATTCCATGATAAAGATAACTGCAATAGTATGATATCAATTACCATCATTAAGTTGTTGTATTAAATAGTATGAATTCAATTGCGTGGCAAGACTAGATCTCGCACGCTAGCATGTTAGAGCAAGTATTCAGATACTTGCCTCGACGATTCTGCAGTCTGTAACACGGATGCGATGTCGGCAGAAAACACGATATGCTAGCACGGGCCACGGATCAAGTCCCAACAGAGAACAACGGAATCACACGGACCCGGGGGCTTCGCTGGAGCGTCGGGTTCGCCAAGACGGCACGGTCGGATTCCGGCAAAAACACGGCAACAAGTTAGCAACACACGATAACCTAATACGATCAGCGGGGGTGATTTGCACAGAAGAAAGGAAGAGGAAGCTTACAGAGAGATATACCAGGTGACCCCGGCGAGCTCGACGGCGCTGGAACGCCGGCGAGGCAACGGCGGCGGCTGCAAGGGCTGAATGGCCTCGGGGTGCGCGGGAGAGGGTTCTGCGGTGAGTGGAGGAAAGGGTGGTCGGCTCTGGTGGTCGAGGGGGAGATGGAGGTGGCCCTGGTGACGACGGCGAGGTCGCCGGCGCGTTCTCCGGCGAACAGCGGAGGGTAGGCGATGGGTTAAGGGCTCGGGTTGGTGGTCCGGCGAGGGGAGGAGGGCAGCGACGACGAGGTCGGGACGAGGAGGGTGAGAGGGAGTCGCGGGAGTCGTCGACGACGAGAGGTGGCGTCGACGGCGAGGTCTGCGGGGGTTGGATGCGTCGTCGGGGTTGGATGCAGGCGCGAGAATCGGCGGAGGAATGAGGTAGGTGGGTGCGGTGAGGTCGACGAGGTGGTGACGGCGACGGCGAGGCCGTGAGGAGGTCGGTGGTGAGGTCGCGAGGCTAGGGTTAGGGTTTTCGTTGGGTTCTCGTGATGGAGCAGAAACATGGGGGAGGCGGCTGCATGCGTTTTAAATAGAGGAAGAGAGAGAGAGAGATTGGAGAGAGATTGAGGGAAGAGAGAGAGAGAGATAGAGAAAGGGAAGGGGCCCACGAGTGAGGGTTGGCGGCCTGTGATTGGCCACGAAAAGGATTTGAGAAGGAAATACGAAGGATTTGTGAAAGATTTATTGTTAAGGAATTTTAGATTCGTATATATAGTTTTATATATTAAATTGAAATGGGCCCTTTTTGGCGCGAAATGAAACATTTCCAAATCGCGCCCGGGTTGCGCCCAAATGTTCCAAATTCAAATTGTAGGATTTTAAGCGGGTTCCAAATTTTGAAAAGAGGTGTTTAAAGATTAAAATGCATGCCCCTAAGTCGGACACTTGCACGCGCGCGTAGTCGTCCGAACTTGCCCGTTTAGCCAAAAGGAACGGAATCTCGACACGCGGACGCTACCACGCGACTAGTGGCGACGAGTAGGCCAACATGGACATTTTAAATTTCATTTTAGGAGTTAAAATTTGTTATGTGCCAAAATGACTTAACCGGTTAAAATTTAGCAATAAACCCCAGAAAAACAGAATAATTGGAAATGAGCGATATATAACCCTCAACTAGTAATAAAATAGTATTATCGGGCTCGGGTGTTACAGTCTTTGGCGTGAAGATCACGAAGGAGGGTCGTTCAAATCGAAGAGGAGCCTTGTAGAGTCGCGTGGACTTCAACCCGGAGCTTTAGAAGAGAAGGACTCGAACTACAAAGGTTGTATACTCTTTTCTTCTCTTGAGTTAATCACTTCACAAAGGCAAACCCTAATAATCTAGCAATGATCTTGTTAGTCTAACTTAGCACCTAATAAAAATTAAAATGGGGCATGCTTGATTCCTCTAAAACCTCATGGTGGTTTTAAGGTCGACTTTCAACAAGTCCCAGTAGTATGATCCGCATCATAGTCCTGGTAGTCAAGCAAACATCCTAAAGGTTTTATCAAGATGTATCAAAGAGATAATATAATAATACAAGTGTACATGTTATGATAAAGAGCAACCAGATAGCATACTATCATGTCGAGCAAGAAAGTCCTCTATATATATGTCCAAGCATCCACTATATCATACAATAATGGCCTCTAGGGCATACATATTCCTAACAATTTCCCACTTGCACTAAGGCCAGATGTTGTAGTATCTCATACCCAACATCCCAAAAAGTCTCTCAAACTGCGTCTGGGGGAGGGCCTTCGTGAGTCGATCCGGTACGTTGTCCTTCGTGTCAACTCTCCTGACCTCGATCTCCCGTCGATCTACTATCTTCCGGATCAGGTGATACCGTCTAAGAATATGTCTGGATCGCTGATGGGACCGGGGTTCCTTGGCCAAAACCACAGCTCCATTGTTATCACAATACACAGGTATTTGACGCTCAATGGATGGAACCACACCAAGTTCAGCTATGAACTTCTTCATCCAGACAGCCTTTTTGGCAGCATCGTTGGCAACGATGTATTCGGCCTCCATCATCGAGTCTGCTACGGTATCTTTCTTGGAACTCTTCCAATATACCGCCCCTCCATTTAGGGTAAAGACAAAACCCGAGACCGACTTACTGTCGTCCTTATCACGCTGGAAGCTCGAATCGGTAAAGGACTCCATTTGGAGTTCACCGTTACCATACACCGATAACATTTCTTTAGTTCTTCTCAAATACTTAAGAATGTTCTTCACAGCTGTCCAGTGCTTTTTCCCAGGATCTGATTGATACCTACTCACTACACCTAGTGAGTAAGCTACATTTGGTCTGGTACATAACATCGCATAAATGAAAGACCCGACTGCCGAAGCATAGGGTATCCCTTGCATTTGAGCCTCTCCAAATCAGTCTTGGGAGACATCTCTTTGGAGAGAGTGATTCCTGAGCAAGCGGGTAAATTACTACGCTTAGAATCTTCTATACTAAACCTCTTTAGTATGGTGTCAATGTACCTGGATTGGGACAATCCCAAAATCGGTTTAGATTTATCTCTATAGATCTTTATCCCCAGGATGTATGAGGCATCACCTAGATCTTTCATGGAGAACTTGTTGAAAGGTTACGCTAGCGCCGCTGGCCATCTACCGTGGACGATATGCGGAACAATTTTTTTTTCTTGGATGCTTAAACTGCCGCTACATAACCGAAACACCCAGATCTACCATAAGCCCTAGATAAACAAATCAACTTAAGAAGCTATCTACTATGAAAAGAGTTATACCATGAGACTCGATTCCTTCGGGTCTTCACTCCTCTCCCTTAGAATGCTCCTAGTGGCCTCCATGATCGAGCTTGATCGTCAGCTCCTTGTGTCGAAGATGATCCACCCGAGAGTGTCTACTTTGGGTTCCTACCTCTAAACCGAGGTTACTAGGTCACTTGTTTTGCTAATCTACGTGACCTAGGTGATGTAGAGAGTGATGATGGAGTGTTTTTTCTCAAGAACACTAGGTTTCTCAAAACAGGAGACTATAAGGGCTTGAGGTAGAAAAAGAAAAACTTGGAGGAGATGAGAGAGTTGTAGAGAGCAACCATGAAAAAAAAAATCAAGTGAAGAATGGCTAATTCTCTCTCTCCTAATAATGCAAGCATGCCTATATAATGATGAGGAAATTCTCCATCACAAAAATATCTTAGGTGCATCTGACCAATGGCTCCGGGACCAACCATTGCCTCTTATCGGGGCTAGAAGCGTGTACACTAGTCTACTCTGGAGTATCAATGCCCAGTCTCGATACTCACGCGACTAGAGACCATTTAATGATGTGCTTATGGACTACCCTGCTCCCACAAGTATGATTGCCATCACAACGCAGGTAGTCAGGAAAGATCCTACGGGCTTTATCAACATGTAACCGCAATATGTGATAACATGTATAACATATGCCATGTTAAGATAAAGTCAAACCATAATAGTATATCACTGTATCAAGTCTTTATCAATATGTGCAAGCTGGATAATGCAAGAATAAAAACAAATACACATATCCTGATAAAAGACAACTGAAACAATATATTATATAACTGAGCAAGAATGTCATGTACATACATATCCCTAGCATCCACATATATGCATATACAATAATGGCCTATAGGGCATACATATCCAAAAATCTTCCACTTGCACTAAAGGCCAGTAATTGGTGTACTGAATACCCAACGTTTGCACTAAGGCTAGCTGCTGACGTACCGTTTACCCAATAGCTCAAAAAGTCGCTCGAAGTGTGCTTGAGGAAGGGCCTTTGTAAATGGATCCGCTGTGTTGTCTTTTGTATCAACTCTCCGGACCTCGATCTCCTGGCGATCTATGATCTCCCGGATCAGGTGATACCACCTTAAGATGTGTCTGGATTTCTGATGGGACCGTGGTTCCTTCGCTAAAGCTATAGCCCCACTGTTATCATAATACAAAGATATCGGATCAACAATGGACGGAACCACCTGAAGTTCAGCAATGAACTTCTTCATCCAGACCGCTTCTTCTGCGGCGTCGTTTGCAGCAATGTATTCAGTCTCCATCATTGAGTCTGCGATGGTGTCCTGTTTGGAACTCTTCCAACACACCGCCCCTCCGTTGAGGGTAAACAAAAAACCCGAGACAGACTTGCACTACTACAATATGGGGTTGCCCTTACGGATAATGGAATCCGTAGGGGAAGATTTTTGTTGCCCCTACGGATTAATCCGTAGGGCCCAATGGTTGTCCCTACGGTGCCCGACGTTTTAATTTAAAAATATTAAATCATAATTTGTTGTTTGGCCCTACGGAGCCGCAAACCAATGACCTACGGATTAGTCCGTAGGGGCATCTAAATTTGAATTTAATAAAAAAAAGGGCACAGAAATGCCCTACGCCTCGATCTCACTCGTTCCCGAAATTCCCTGTGATCCCTATGATCTTGTTCCCGCGTCTGCAGTTTTCTCGTCGTCGCCACCGCCCTCCTTTCTCGTCGTCGCCACCGCCTTCGTTCTTCCTCGTCGTCGATTGGGCGCGTCGTCGACCACCAATCGAGCGTCTCCGTCGTCTCCTCCAGCGCCTACAGGTTAGTAAATCTCCAATTAAACATAATTTTGATGATTTTAGTGCTAGGGTTCAGGGTTTGGGTGCCGATGAGCGTTAGGGTTAGGCATCAGTTGGGGTTAGGGTTAGGGTTCGGTTGGAGTTTGGTGTTGGGGTTGGGGTTCGGCTGGGGTTGGGGTTCGGGTTCGGGTTAGGGTTGGGGTTCGGCTGTGGCTGTGGCTGGGGTTGGGGATAATAAAACCCCACTCCAACCTGTCAAAAGCTTTTTCCATATCCAATTTGAAGAGGATATTATGACCTCTTGTTTTTCTGTTAATATCCTGAGCAAGTTCCTGTGCTAAAACTATATTTCTGCAGTACTTTTATCTTTTGTGAATGCTCATTGATTCTGAGAAATGATTTTTGGCAATAGAGTAGCTAGTTTGTCTGATCGAAGCTTGGTGAAAATTTTATAGAAAAATACAAAGGTTTATAGGCCTATAATCGTTGATGGAGCGAAAAATGGCGCCGTTGCCAGGGAGACGGTAGCGTATTTTCTTTCTTGTTATTCGGGTTAATATTCTTTTTGTATATATTTATAAATAAAAAAATAAAATCTTTTTGTTATTTTTTGATAATTTTTGTGAGCAAGTGTGCAGGCTAATCTGGAGCAAGTACAGTAATCCAAAAAGAAAACAGAGATTTTTATTTTGGAAAAGAGAAGAAGTGGAGTTCGTTGACCAAAGAGAAATCCCCAAGTCAACATTTTGACCGCGGAACCGCGGTCAAAAGGTGCCTTGCGTGGCGGTTCCGCAGTCCCATTGAGGCCTCTGTGCCCAATTTTTTTCTCCACCCCTTTGTCTTTTCTTTTATCTTCTCTGTGAATTCCACTATACTGTATTTTCTGCAGATTTTTGCGGATTTGCGAACTGCGATTGTGGGGAGCAAAGTGTACGTTCAAGGCTAAGGTGATTGCAAAGTATAGTGCCAAAGATCCGGGTAGTTTGACCCGCGTAAGCGAACTTTTCAAGCTTACCGGATTTGATTCAACGGGGGGTTTTCTTAACCCAAAAACTTAACGGTACGTATTTCTTAAACACCTTCTTCTCAAATCCGACGCATCCAATATACTATTCTTTGCAGGATTCTTTGCAAGTTCACTAGCAAACGCTAAAAATTGACTAACCCGTATTTGTTGCAGTGCCGTGCTTAAACTAAAAAACGATTGTTTGATTCTTTATAGAATTTTTATTAAATTGCGCATTGCATACATTAATACGGACTTAAGGGCAAGCGAACCCCACAACATACGGTAAAGGATTTCATCACCTTTTCCGTGGCCCACAAATCACGAACTTGAGCATAACGTTTACCCGCACAAACTTTAAAAGAAACTAGACTTTAAGCCTTAAGGACTTCGCGCTCACTAGGAGAAGTTGACTGTGTTTAGAACCTCGCTTAACGGTACATTGTATACGGGGTGTCTAGCAAAGTGTTAACGACGAAACCGCCAAAAGAGAAAGGGTTATTTAATTAAGGACCTTCACGAAAGCGTCGAAAAAGCTCCCCTTATCTCTGCACTTACCTGGCCTCGTGATCAGTGTATCTTAAGCCCGTTTCTCGACATAGTTTTACTTCGACAATCAAGTTCTGGAGCAGGTCTAGTTGACCTTGGTGAACTCTAGAACGATTAGGTGTGTGGTATTTTTGTGTCGTGATTGTCTTTTGTTTTTTTGGGTCCAGTTTCTTTTTATGTGTATATTTCATTCTTTTGTTAATAACTAACTAAAAATAAAAAAAAATCCACATTCTTTTTCCCCTCCTTTTCTCTGCATTTCTTTCTTTCTCTCTTCATATCATGGGTACCCCACCTCGCAAAACTCTTGCCGAACTTTGGTACCCACAACCAGACATTACCTCTTACGGTTCTTGCTTTGGCTGAACGTCGAACGATCCCTCCATGCCCAAAATCTCTTTGAAAGATCGGATAGACGCGTCTAGGACAAACACTTGCCCTCCGCAATCCACTTTGTATCAACCTTTTCAACCTCCCCCACCCACTTATGTTGATACCCCTTTTGCAAGTCGTCCTTTGTCCATCGCTGAACATATTGAACAATCCTGTAGCCGATCGTTCAATCCTTTCACCACTACAGATTCTTAGGATCAACAATTCCATTCACCTTCTTATCCAAATGTTGATCCTGCTCCTGTCCAGCCATTCAATTCCTACCAGGCCTACTCGACTTTTGCACCTTCCCTAGACATTGCTTCTGAACCGCCATTTGGGAGTTTTCAGTATCCAAACAACTTTGAGTCTTTTACTGAAACCCCTTCACAACCCATGTCTAGTCTGGAACAGTCTTTGGAAGACTTTAGGGTAGCGTCGTACCAACAGATGATGGATTTGAATGCGTCGATGGCCGCCCTCATACAACCTAGTGACCCGGTAGCTAGTTTTCAACTAGCTCCAAATTTTCCAATGTATGAAGAGGCGGTAGGACAGGTTGAGAATTTGAGTGGAGAGAGTGAGATGTACCCCCTTCCGAATCAAGCCTACCCGTTTCAACTTGAATCCCACAACTCCGGTTTTGAATGTCAATCTAGTGTTCCAAACGATTCATTGATTAAAGATAGAACAGATAATGAGTTGTGTGACTTTGTAGTGTTTGATTTGCCCGATTGTGAAGGGTCCTTTTCGAGTGAAACCACACCCAATCCTTTTGACCTCTACACCTCCACTCTAGAACCTGAATTGATTAATATCCATGCTTTTGTTGAGGTGTCTGTGAATATTGATTTTCACTTGATTGAGGATATCGACGCTGGGAATATTTTGGATGATGAACCTGTAGATTTGACAGAGTTTTTCTCTCCAATTCATCATCCCGAGTCATTAACTGTTTTTCCTGAACCCCATATGCGTCTTGATTTTGATGAAATTTGCATGGATAAGCTGAATTTTGAGGAAACTTTTGAGGATATTTTTGAGGATGAACCAGTTTTAATTGGTGAGTCGGATTTTCCAATTCATCCTGTTCCTTTCATTGACTGTGTACACCCTACTGATAACCTTCCTCAATCACCTACCTCCATCCTTTCCATCGTTACGACCTTGCAAGAAACCGTCTCACTTTCATTTCATATGTCTGGTTTACCGAGTTCGGCGTACCCATAGTTTCTCACGAAACTTGAGGGATTTGACCCAATTTCTCGCCATATTGATAGATTAGTACAATCCATTTTTTCACATCGATCATTACAGATTGTACTAATTTATTCAATCCATTTCCACCCTTAAGTTCGTATTCCACTTCTTTCTCCCTTTCCGCCATTCTTCTTCTCATATACCGAGACTGTATCCCGCTTCTATCTCCATACGGTCTCGCGTAATCTCCATTTCTTACCTCTCCACGTTCTTTCACCAACCAGCACATTATAGAGATAAAATCTTTGAATGGTTGGTGCTCTCTTTTGGCCTGTGTAAGGCCTTGTATAGTTTGAAACTGTTCTCTTTCCCCCCTAATCCTGAACTTCAACGTTTAACAGTGGAAACACTGTTTTACTTAAGTTTGGGGGGACCCTTTTTTTGTATATATTTTTTGTTTTCCTTTTTGTTTTGTATATAATTTGTTTTTAGGGAGAGCGCCGACAATTTTGACCCTCTTGGTATAGCCTGACAGTGAGGGCACTGTCAAGTTTACGTTTGCGGGTGTGCTCGGTAAGCTTTCTTCCTTCACATTCATTTGTATATTTTGCATTTGCATACCTTATTAAAAACCCATAAAAATCGAAAATTTTCCAAAAAATATAAAAACTTTGTCGTCAGGTTAGCTAATAGGGTAACTTAGATTTTTATTCTGAAAGTTTAGTTGATATATTAGAAATAACTAAATTCTAGGCTTAGGAGTTGAAAACCCTAAAAATAACCCTCTTTCTTTTTAAACTTGGTGATTATACGTCCTTACAGTTTTTTTGAGAGAAATAGGTAATCTTGAGTTCATTTCTTGAGTTAAGTCAAGATGAGGGGAAAGTATTGAAGCTTTACTGAAGAATAAGTTTGAAAAATAGTTTCTTTTCTTTAGTTCAAATTTAGAAAGTATATACCCTAAAAATTGCACTTACACGCACCTTGAAACTTGGGATAGTAGAAGATACCTAGAAATACTCTTGCCTGAAAGCCTAGTATGAAAGAAAAAACGGTATTTAAAGCTAAACACCAAAAGAGCATATTGAAAAATATATCCGGTCTTGAAAAATAAAAAGAAAAAGAAAAAGAAAAATAGAATAAAGTCAAGACCTGGAAACTGCTATTTACGCTTTAAAATTCACATATTCAGTAATCGGCCGTTAGTGCCTCAAGAAGCATAAATAGTCGCAAGAAAAGTGTGTGAGCAACACCGTCCATCATTAAATGAAAAGAAGTAGTATTAGGTATTAGGGCAAGGGTATTATAGCTTGAATTGAATTCTTGAGTATAGGGGTGCAAATATACACACACGTAGGGGTATACAATTGATGTTTGGATAAAAGATAGAAATAAAGAATAAGACCTGTGTTTTCTGTAAGGTTGATAAAAATCCCTGATTTGAGGCCACACTTTAGAAGGAAAACTCAGGAGAATCAACATCTTTCTAAACTTTTTTTGAACGTATAGGATCCAAGGTTAAATAGATAGGAAGTGTGAAAAATAAGGGTTGGATATTTCTAACTTAGGATGATAGAGTTTCTAACGTAAATATTAAACTGTAGGAGTAGAATCGATGTTAACTTATGACACTAGCTTGACGGGATTTTGTGGGTATAATCCGCTGAAAACCCTCAGGAGACAACACTTCTCCTACTAGGGACACCTAGAGGTTTAACGGCTTGTTGCACGTGCTCAGTGCAATCGCGTTCCCTGCAAAAGTGCGGTTAGGATTTTTTTGTGAATAATTGGTTTTGCTCGGGACGAGCAAAAGTTAAGTTTGGGGGTATTTGTTCATGCCAGAATATTGCATTTTATACCGCCCATTATTACGCTCGTTTTGTTTATAGGCAGGTGCTTTTGATCAGTGTTTGCTACATATTTGTAGAATACTGGTTCTCAGCTCTAAACAGTGAAATTCATGGAAAAGTACGACAAATTCCGGATTACTGCCAACCACAGATAAAACACGGGTCTCCGCTCTCTATCCGTATGTTGCCACACACCAGTTTCAGGGACAAAATGGCAAATCGATGTCATTTTCATGCACAAAGCTCAATGTCAACACAAGATCCAACATGTCTACGCGGAGCTCGAGAAAATTATGGCAAAAGATCCACATCACATCACCTTTTTGATCTACTGAAATTCTGGAAGAATTGTGAATAGCTTCTGAGAAATGTACTATACCACACTGAAGAGGACCACAAACCAGAGGATACGACAAAAGATGAAGGCACAATCCTTCTAAAAGGCCGCGGAACCGCGGCATAAGCGCGCTTAGGCCGCGGAACCGCGGCCATGTGGGCTCCGCACTTGGTCAAATTTCAGGGGCAGTTTTGGAATTTCATATATTGACAGATTGTTGCCCTAGGTTCTCTGTTTCCTTCCTATAAATAGCCCAGAACTTGCCAAGCCTTGGATGTTCATTCTTATGCCCACTTTTTGTTAGTTTTTAGTTTACTTCTTCTTCTTCTTCATTCTTTCCTCCATGAAATTGTTGTGAGAGCTTTTGAGTGGATGTTAAATGAAGATGAGGGTTATTTTGTATCATTCTTTTTTGCTTAGCTTCCCCCTTGAGCTCTCTATCTTAACTTGATCTTGCAACCTCTTAAGTGAGCTTGCAAGTTTAAGCTTTGGTCATTGATCTCAAGGGGTTGTATCATTTGTTCTCTCTTTTGTGCTTCATTCTCCATGAGTTCTTTGCCTTTTCTTGATCTTGCAACCTCTTAATTGAGCTTGCAAGTTTAAGATTTGGTTATTGAACCCATGTCTTATTTTGGGTTCTATGGTTCCTAGTTTCATTTCTTGTTTTACTTTCATGCACTTAAATTCCATGCACTTTTAATTACTTGCTTGTAATCTTTTCTTTTCTTTGTTTATCTTTTCTTTTGCTCTTTTTGGTTCGTTTTGTGAATGGTTGTAATTGTTGTTGTTAAGAATAAATACAATATTGTAAGTTAATGTTTCTTTGCTCATTTCCTTTTCCCGTTATTTTCCTTTGAACTCCGCCCAAACGTTACGCAAGCGCTCCGTTAGGCACCCTACCCTACCAAGGTAACGGTGATTCCTAACCGCGACCGGTTGCGTTCGGTTTGGCCGGAGGCGAAAGCAAGAGACATGAACGGACGGACAAGGGTCAATAAGCCGGATTCCACGAATACCGTGCTTAAGTACCCTAATCCACGTTGTTGCCGATTGCTCTAGCTTCAATTGGTCAAGACTCGGCTCAATGGTTTTGAGTGCGGATTTCTTTAGCTTACACTTTCGTATCTTTTTTCATAACAATTTTATACTTGCATATAACACTTAGGATAGAATTGAACAAACATATACACATTCTTTATTGACTCGTCTAAAACTCGAACGGATATACAACCATCTCCCTGTGGATCGACCCGTGCTCAACCGGCTAGCTGCATAGCGACACCGTCCTGATCGCGGTTATAACTTTAGAACTTTGAACATCTGACACGCCAAAAGCGTGCGATCAACAAACGGGAGTAGAATTGACAGGCCTTGGCACCTCTTTATGTTTGAAAAAATATTTCCCATCTTCCAAAAGATCTTCACTAATAATCTGCCATGCAGCCAAATAGAACTTGTCAGAGAACCCATCAGGACCAGGAGCACTATTTGAATCCATATTCTTAATACAACTGTGTAGCTCTGTTAGGTTTACCTAGCACCCTATGAAAAGTTTGGAAGCATCACATGTCACAAAGATTAGATTTTTATGGTGCTAAGTAAGCATACAAAGGATCTATCCTAGAAAATTAGGGTTTCAAAACTTTACAAGTAACAAAGGCTAGGGTTTTGAGAGTACAACCTTTGTAGCTCCCTATTCTTAACTCCTTGGCCACTTGAGAGTTGGAAAACGGTTAGCTTGAGGTCTTCTAGCGTCCACGACGATCCACCAGAAGCTCCTTTGTCCAAGCTTGCAACTTCACTTTATCAAGAGAATGAAATGAAGCTAACACTCTAAACAAGTGGGCTAGACTTGTGTAGAATGGTGTTGTGCTTCTCTTTCTCACTTCAAAATCCTATCTTGATGAGTATTTTGCTCACTACAAAAGTCTAGAGAGCAAAAGAAGAAGGAAGAAGAAGATGATGGCCTTTTAGAATAAGAGTGAAAGAAATAACTTTTATGAAGAAAATGGAAAATACATGTATATATATTTTTCACCCTTCATCTCAAACCATGGTTAATGATAAAGATATTATTGTATTTGAGTTTAAAACACAAAAGAAAAATTAACCCATGGTTAATAAGTAGGTGAGCATGGTATGATGAAGAAGAGTGTAGAAACTAATCCATGAATTAACCCTTTTTCTTTTCCTTTTTGTTTTAACACAAATGCGATAATAATCCATATAAAAACCCATGGTGTGAGTCTTATATTGCCACCATTTTCAATGTATATGCAACCATGAAGGATGATGTATGTATGTATGTGTGCATGCACATCCATATGTGCATGAATCTAGAAAGAAAGCATACATGCATGCATACATCCATCAAATACAAGAAAAGATTTCTAGTGAGAAACTAATGGTTAAATGATAAATCTACACTTGATTTATCAATCCGGTCATATTACATACGACCCCACCAAAAGCAAGCCGCCCGATTAATATACGGTATCTCATACGCGCATTTTAACCGGGTCCATGCGCATATCGCATACGCGCACCACAACGTTTCTCCTGGACTAGGTAACTCCTTTGTGGGACTCTAAGACTCATCAATACGCCGGTAGTGGATGATGATCATATCAAGCATCCCGAAGCCGCAAGCGGTCAGCTAAACGTAACGGCCACCCGGGTATTGAGCGATCAGAAGAAAACAAGCGAACCTGCTACAACACTCGTCGAGCCAACCGGCAACACTACCGTACAGTCCGGTCTCTTCGTCAGATATGCTGCATATCGAGTCTAGGGATGGTAACGTCGACCCCAATAACTCAGTAAGTCGTGCCGGTGAATGGTCTATAACAGATCGAGAAACTACTGATAACACTTATCAGTAAATCTCAGCAGCCCTGGCCAGAGACTTACTGATATAACCAGTCGAGTACAACACAGCATCAACTCCCAATACCGGGAGAGACAAAACCCCTCCTATCGCTTATCGCCTTCGTGTGTCTCGGGACTGTACCCAACGACCACCTATTTGCACGACTCAGTAGAGCCGTGGTAGGGTGGTAATCAAAGCACAGTAGGAGACCACACAAGACTCTATGACGATCTCGGGTCTAAAGACTAACCTGTACCAGTGTCACCTGAGAACTGCTATCCGACGATAGATATAATTCCATATAGGAGTTCTCGGTGAGTCCGTCCAGTGTACCAAGTCACCACTGAGCACCCGTATATGATCTTGATGTCAAACATCGATGAATGTGGGAACATCCAACGCCCATCATATGGGTCTAGTATCATATACGCTAGTCTACTCTGGTATATCGATGCCCCGTCTCGATACACCCACGACTAGGGACATTTCAGGATATGCTTATAAACTACAGATGTCCCATTAGTATGATCTCTATCATTATCACTGTAGTCAAGCCAATATCCTCAGGGCTTTATCAACATGTATGAATGAGTAAAAAGCATGATCAAATCAACATGTCAGATAAAGTAGAACCAGATAGCATACTATCATGTCGAGCAAGAATGTACACTGAATATATATATATATATACATGTACAGATACATCCACAATCATATAATGGCCTCTAGGGCATACATATATCCAACAATCTCCCACTTGCACTAAGGCCAGTTATTGGCGTATCTCATACCCAACATCTCAAAAAGTCGCTCATGCTGCGGCTGAGGGAGGGCCTTGGTGAGTGGATCCGCGGCGTTATTCCTTGTGTTTACTCTCTTAATATCGATCTCGCGGCGATCTACAATCTCCCGGATCAAATGAAAGCGCCTCAGGATGTGTCTGGACCACTGATGGGACCTGGGCTCCTTGGCTAACTCCATAGCCCCATTATTATCACAATACAATGGTATTGGATCAATAATGGTTGGAACAACTCCTAGCTCCGAGACGAACTTCTTCATCCAGACGGCTTCCTTGGCGGCATCATTTGCAGCAATGTACTCAGCCTTCATCGTAGAGTCTACAACGGTATCCTGTTTGGAACTCTTCCAACTTACCGCCCCTCCATTGAGGGTAAATACAAACCCTGAGATAGATTTGCTGTCGTCCTTATCGCTCTGGAAGCTCGAATCGGTAAAGGCCTCCATTTGGAGATCTCCATTACCATACACCAAGAACAATTCTTTAGTCCTTCATAAGTACTTAAGAATGTTCTTCACAGCTGTCCAGTGATTCTCCCCTGGGTTGGATTGATACCTGCTTACAACACTAAGTGCATAAGCTACATCTGGGCGTGTACATAACATCGCATACATTATAGATCCTACTGCCGAAGCATAGGGTATAATGCTCATGCGAGCTCTATCTTCATCGGTCTTTGGACAAGAATCCTTGGAGAGAGTGACTCCATGGCAAGCGGGTAAGGCACTCCGCTTGGAGTCTTCCATACTAAACCTTTTTAGGATGGTGCTGATGTACCTGGTTTGGGACAATCCCAATAACTTTTTGGATCTATCCCTATAGATCCTTATGCCTAGGATGTATGTGGCATCACCCAGGTCCTTCATGGAAAACCTTAATGATAAGAAAGATTTGACCGACTGTAGCATAGAAATATCATTTCCTATCAGAAGAATGTCATCCACGTACAGTACGAGGAATGTGACAGCTCTTCCTACAGCCTTCTTATAAACACAAGGTTCATTTGGATTTTTGATGAAATCAAACTCTATGATAACATCATCGAAACAGATGTTCCAACTCCGTGATGCTTGCTTTAACCCATATACGGATTTAAGCAATCTATATGCTTTCCCGCTGCTCCCACTGTCAATGAAGCCCTCCGGCTGATCCATATAAACGCATTCTTCTAAATCTCCATTTAGAAATGCTGTTTTAACGTCCATCTGCCAGATTTCATAGTCGTAGTTAGCAGCGATAGCAAGTAGGATCCGAATGGATTTAAGCATGGCTACGGGCGAAAAAGTTTCGTCATAGTCCAAACCTGGTCTTTGACGAAAACCCTTCGCCACAAGTCTTGCCTTATTGGTCTCTATCTGCCCATCTACACCAATATTTCTTTTAAAGATCCATTTGCATCCCACAGGTTTTACCCCAGGGGGTACAACGTCCAAAGTCCATACTTTGTTGGTGTACATAGACTCCATTTCGGATCTCATGGCATCCAGCCACTTCACAGAGTCTCCACTAGTGATAGCTTGCTGAAAACTGGTAGGATCATCATCATCCATGATGCAGTCTTCTCCGTCACCATCAATGAGGAAACCGTAGTACCTATCCGGTGGGCGAGAAGTCCTACCAGACCTTCGGAGTGGCCGAGGTTCTTCAGTTTCTACTGCAACAGCTGGTTCAACTAAATCGTCATTTGTAGTTTGTGTCTCTAGAACCTCTTCTAGATCTACCACTTTGCCATCATCTTTATCTGTGAAAAACTCTTTTTCCAAGAATGTGGCATATTGAGAAACAAACACCTTTTGTTCCTCTTTGCGGTAGAATAGATATCCATAAGAATTCTTTGGATACCCCACAAAATTACACATGACTGACCGTGTCTCGAGTTTGTCCGGATTCTGCTTTTTAACATAGGCCGGGCAACCCCAAATCTTAATTCTCTTAAGAGATGGTCTCTTCCCATGCCATATCTCATATGGAGTGGTAGACACGGCTTTGGTTGGAATCCTGTTCAGTAGAAACGCATCAGTCTCCAATGCATGCCCCCAAAATGAGACGGGTAACTCAGCATCACTCATCATGGATCAGACCATATCTAATAGGGTCCTATTCCGTCGTTCTGACACACCGTTGTGCTGTGGTGTGTAAGGAGGAGTGAGCTGAAAGAGAATCCCATTCTCTTTTAGGAAGTTTGCAAATTCCGTACTGAGATTCTCTCCACCTCGATCTGATCGAAGCATCTTGATACTCAAGCCGGTTTGTTTTTCTACTTCTTGTTTATATTCAATGAATTTCTCGAAAGCTTTGGACTTGTGCTTTAATAAAAATACATTACCGAATCTTGAGAAATCGTCAGTGAACGTAATGAAGTATGAAAAACCACCTCTACCATGTGTAGACATTGGCCCGCATACATCACTATGTATGAGGCCTAGGGGCTCAGTAGCTCTTTCTCTGTGTCCGGTAAACGGAGTTTTGGTCATTTTACCCTTGATACAAGACTGGCAAGACGCATAAGATTTATATTCAAAAGAGTTTAAATATCCATCTTTGTGTAACTTGTTTAGTCTTGTTTCGTTAATATGACCAAGTCTACAGTGCCAAAGAAAAGCTTCATTTAATTCTGAAAATTTTCTTTTATTAGTGTGTTGTATACTGAAAACTGTGTGTTGATTTAGGACGTATATCCCGTTATTAAGTTTACCATACCCAACCAACATTTGATTTAGGTGAATGTTCATAACATTGTTCTGCAATACAAAATTATATCTTTCATTGTCTAACAAAGAAATAGATATTATATTACATAGCATACTTGGTACAAAATAACATGGGTTCAAAACCAACATACACCCAGATGGCAACCCCAAGTGATACTCTCCCACTGCGACTGTATGTACATTGGAACCATTTCCAACGCGGAGAGTATGGTCACCTGTCTTCAAAACTTTTCTATTTCTCAGCCCCTGCATAGAATTGCAAATGTGAGAACCTGAACCGGTATCTAATACCCAGGAAGCAGAGTTTATTGAAAAATAGTTTTCTGTCACAAACACACCTGAAGCGGAAGCATCCCCATGCTTCTTCTTAAGGTTCAAGTACTTCGTACAGTTGCGCTTCCAATGTCCTGTCTTGTGGCAATGAAAACATTCACCTTTCCCCGAGTCTACAGCTTTAGACTTTTCCTTTCCCTTCACCTTTTTAACTCCACCCTTAGGATTGGTAGGCTTCTTCTTTTTCTTTCCTTTGGCCTTAGTTTTTGGGAGAGAAGAAGAAGATTGCCCAATAGTCATAACGGGAGTTTTCATTGATTTCATAGTGCGCTCTGCACTCCTTAACATATTAAGGAGTTCAGGTAGTTCCTTCTCCATGCCGTGCATGTTGAAGTTAACTGTGAACTGAGCAAAGGTGGAGGGGAGGGACTGCAAAATAATATCCGTATATTGTTCATTGTCCATAGTCCATCCTAGGCCTTCAAGCTCTTCTATAAGAGCTATCATCTTCAGAACATAGTCTCCTACCGGTGTGCCAGGGGCCATTCGCATCTGAAACAATTTCTTTGATGCTTCGTATCGTAATACGCGGGATTGCTCTCCATACAACTCCTTTGTATGGAGGAATATGGTTTGAATGTCCATATTCTCGTGCTGCTTTTGATGTGTATTGTCCATCGATGCAAGCGCGAGGCATTTGGCCGTGGCACAGTCAGCGTCCCATGTCTTGCGGACTTCAATGTCCGCAACTGAGGATTTTGGACCTGGGGTGGGCGGGGCTGAAGCCGTGAGGACATATGATACTTTATCATAAGTCAAGGCTATTTTCAGATTCTTCAGCCAGTCTTTATAATTGGTCCCATTCAGTTTGTTTTTATCTAGTAGAAGCTTGAGTCCAGTCATTGGTATCTGTCATTAAGAGAGAGAAAATAATACACTCAGCGAAAGCTCTTGCATAGATCAGATTGGTTATTATCTTGTCTAATCGATGTCTCCCACTGCTTTAATCATGTTTTTCTTTCAAACCTTAAAAAGAAAACTAGCCAGGATTAATTACAGTCTACAACTTCGCTAACCGTTCAGCCAGGCCAGTGTCGGTACTTGAGGGAGGTTCCCCGTGCTTTCGCACGGACCTAATTAAAGTAAACCTTGTTTTCCCAGAGGCGTAGCCCCGTTAACACCTTTCTAGACACCTAATGAGTTAGCTAATTGTAAACTACAAAACTCTCCTAGGAGCAACTATTGCCCACAGTGGGATCGGGATCCAACCATCATATGGAAGGTATGCAATCTCATTGCAAATCTCAACATTTGAAATTCCCGATGTGATTTTTACCCCTAGTACTTATGACCTTAACTATGGTCAACAAATCATAAGTACCAGTCAAGTTCTACCCGTCATTTCTTGATCAATTAGACCCACCCATATGACCCTTAACTATGGTCAACAAAGTCGCATGAATGTCCTAATTAATCTGCATCATATGTAGTGTAGGAAGACATCACTTAGCTACCGTACACTATGCCTTAACTAAAGTTAACAAACGTAGCATGAATACTAAGTACTCTACTTCCTAAAATGACGGAGGCTTGCGGATGATTTTTAAGAAAATCTTTAACGCTTTGAACTTGATATCGTCGTAGAATCAAATGGTTTTCAAAAGGAGTGGCTTGTGCTCCACAGTTTTGAAATATAGCTATTTCATAAAGAGCCGAGTGGTTTTCAAATCTGATTCTACAACATCTTTTTAGGTTTATTTTCTTTACATTAATCATATTAATGTACACTAGTAACATAGGGGGTTGCCCCTACGGATATTGAAATCCGTAGGGGAAGATTTAAGTAGGCCCTACGGATTAATCCGTAGGGTTAAAAGGTTGCCCCTACGGGCCCAGACGTCCAAGAATAAAAATATTAATTCTTAACTTGGTGTTTGCCCCTACGGAGCCGCAAACCAAAGACCTACGGACAAATCCGTAGGGGCAACTAAATATCGATTTAATAAAGGCACAGATCGATCGCCTACGCTCACTTTCTTTCTCTCTCGATCGCGCGCGAAAGAAAATCCCCAAATCGCCACCGCCGTTCTCGTCATCGCCACCGCCGTTCTCCTCGTCGCCACCGCCGTTCTCGTCGCCACAGCCGTTCTCGTCGTCGCCACTGCCGTTCAGGTCGTCGCCACCGCCGTTCAGGTGAGTAAATCTTCATGTAAATTAAAGAATTTTTTGATTATTTAGGACTAGGGTTCATGGCTGGGTCTGGGGTTGCGCGCGCGAGTTGGGGTTCGGCAGGGGTCGCGGTCGGGGTCGGGGTTGGGGTTAGGGTTACGGTTGGGGTTCGGCTGTGGCTGGGGCTGGGGTTGGGGTTAGGGTTTGGCTTACGGTTGGGGTTGGGGTTTAGCTGGCCGCGCTGGGGTTAGGGTTAGGTTGGGGCGGGGCTGGGCTGGGGCTGGGGCTGGGGCTGGGGTTAGGTTGGGGTTGGGGCTGGGGCTAGGGTGGGCATGGCTAGTTTTCGTGTGTGGGCGGTTTAATGGTGGTTGGTCAACTAATATCCAACTTGGAGAGAGTTTTAATGGGTTAGTTGAGGATATGTAAATGTTATGAGCATGGCTAGTTTTCGTTTGTGGGCGGTGTGATTGGTTTTGACGGTTGTACTCATCGCGACCTATACTAGTATAATTGATTTGATGGGAGAAAAACGTTTGACAGCAGGGTATGATTTAGAGAGAGATCCATCTGATTGTCGACTAACGGTTGTCGTAGGAATGATTAGTGGTGCAAGATTGATTATACGTGAACAGTGTTGGTTAAATTCCCGTGTTGCTTGATCATTGCTATCAACTTTTAATCAATGACGGGTTTTTAGGAAGATAAATATGATTAAATGATCTGAATTTGTTTATCGGCTTAACTCATGCCTAACAACATATTTCGTAACTCGGCCATTTATAATGCTGCTTACAAAGAGAACAAAAAGCACGGATAGGCTTTATTTTCATCCTACTCGTTACTTTTTTGGGAATTTGGAGTTGGTATTTACATTTTTTTAATGATGTTGGTTCGTTCTTTTAAAATGATGGTTGGAGTTGAATTTGATTAGACAAAAACTCCATTAAGATAAATTTATCTAGTGTTGTCACATGACTTGATGATATCCTAATCCCATGTTGGAAAATTATATATATATATGAATACCATTGCAATAATAGTTTTTGGTTGATGAATGCTATTGTAATGTAGGATGATCAGTTCTATCAATCTTGATCTCAATGGTTTAAAATCATGTTACACATACAACACGAATGCACAACAAACGCATAATTAGAGAGCGATTCGAGATATTCAGGTTAAAACCAATATATGATACTCGATGATAATATGAAACCTTCATATTCCCATCGATACTCATATATGAAACTAAAAGCGCCACTTAGTCCCCGTCTATCGGTTAACATACGTGCGATGCTCGTCGTGACCTAGAACTATACGAAAGTTGTTAAATATCGGACAGTATAGCTCGATACTAACAACCGTCGTATAGTCTACGCGACGAGAAAATTCAATCGTATGGTAACCCATAGATTTGTCCCGTGTGGACAAGTTAAGAATGTATAAAGCAAACGCCTTCATTCACTTGTGTTTTCATCCGTTTCGAGATATTTCGTCGGAACCTTTCCGCTGGTTCTCCATGTACAAAGATAGATTAGATGTTCATTTCAACGTTGTTTCACAGCTTTGAAATGATTATCTATTCTATTACAGTGTACTCGGAGAACAGCGGGGAGGTGCTGCCGAAATTTACTCAAAACGGTTGAAAGCACAAGTGATGGGCGTTCGCTCTATACATTCTTAATGGGATAGAAGCCTACCCCCGACAGCCGGAACACACACATACAACAAGAATGCACAACAAACGCATAATTAGAGAGCGATTCGAGATGTTCTGGTTAAAACCAATATATGATACTCAATGATAATATGAAACCTTCATATTCCTATCGATACTCATATACGAAACTAAAAGCGCCACTTAGTCCCCGTATATCGGTTAACATTCGTGCAATGCTTGTCGTGACCTAGAACTATACGAAGGTTGTTAAATATCGGACAGTATAGCTCGATACTAACAACCGTCGTATAGTCTATGCGACGAGAAAATTCAATCGTATGGTAACCCATAGATTTGTCCCGTGTGGACAAGTTAAGAATGTATAAAGCAAACGCCTTCATTCACTTGTATTTTCATCCGTTTCGAGATATTTCGTCGGTACCTTTCCGCTGGTTCTCCGTGTACAAAGATAGATTAGATGTTCATTTCAACGTTATTTCACAGCTTTGAAATGATTATCTATTCTATTACAGTGTACTCGGAGTTAAGGACATAAAAACATCTACAACCACTCAGAATAATGGGATTGCGACGGTAGGATCGGACGGTGTGATTTACTATGGGTACTTAAATTGTTTACTCGGCATCCACTATCCCGGACGATCAGAACCTTTTTATATATTCCAGTGTACTTGGTACGATCCGCGAACCGATACGGACAGGTGGAGAAGCAGTCTTGGGACTTGGAAAGATGGATATGGATTGACCAGTGTGAACACACTTCGATTTTACGGTCAGGACGATCCTTTTATCTTTCCGAACCAAGCGTTCCAAGTATACTACTCACAGTGTTTGAAGCATCCGGGGTGGAGTGTTGTTTGCCGATGGAAACCAAGAGATGTCTACGATGTCCCAGAATACGAGGACAGCGATGAGGACGAAGAAGAGAGAAGGCTTAAAGTGCTCCGACCGTCTGTTTCGAAGGACGGGTTGTCTTCGACCGATCATGAAGTTACGTGGGTTAGAAATGACATTGACGATGAAATCCAAGTAGATATGTATGATGCGCCCACGAAACGAAAAAGGTTATCAGTAATATTATATTACTTCACATTTTACGCTCTATACATATATAGTCAATACTTTTAATGATTGTCTAATGCGTCCACGAACCGTTTATCTAGATTTGATGACGATGTCGGGAGCAGCGAGGGGCGGCAGGAGCTCCAGCCGCGGCAGAGGCAGAGGCAGAGCGGTTCTGCCGCCCGGAGAGCTCCGTAGGGAGCTTCAGAGGGCCGGTCTTGCACCTAGATCGGAGACCCCTTCTGATGCCTCCTTCCCTGTGGATTTTGCCACACCTCCAGGTATACTGCACGCATATCCATTTTGAATGTAATATTACAGATATTCATGCCTGTTTATGTCAAAATTACTTATACTGTCAATGTTTGATTGTCTAGTTGTTGGTGATGCATCCACATCTGGGACAGAGGCCACCCCCGCTCCTCCAGGTATGTTTATATATTATATAGTGTATGTATATTGATTTAGAATGCTATATCATAAATACAGACATTCCTTTTGCTCTTACTTAGCAATTTTTATTATTGTCTAGCTGTAGGTGGTGACACCACCGCGCCTGCGGGTATGTTTTTATATCCTATAGTGCATGCATATTGATTTAAAACGTTATATTATTGATCTACACATTCTTTTTGCAATTACTTATATAATCTATTTTTAATTGTCTAATTATAGGTGGTGCGTCCACATCTTCCGCAGGGGCCACTCCTGCCGCTTCCATACCCTCCGCATCGTCTGCAGGTTAGTATGAATAAATTTAAAATATTTACTCATTTTACATATGCTCTATAGAATAAATATGAACTTCATGGAAATTTAGCGTCGATGTTTATTTTCTAGTTGGAGGGTTTGCGTCCGCATCCGGGACCCCGGTTGTTCCTCACCGGAGGAACTATCGTCCCGCTCGTGCTGCTGCCCGGGCCCAGGCTCGTGCGATAGTCACCGGAGGTATATATCACACTTGAATTTTCGTTTAACCTTATTTATTAATACAACTTTGTCTTATTATTGATTGTCTTGATATTTCGTGCAGACGCAGGGCCTCCCCATCCCCAGAGGGGGACTCGAGGCCCGAATCAGTCCCATAGGCTGAGGCCTGACAGAGCTAGGGGGGAGGCAGCATTCCCCTTTTTTTTACCCTTAACTATCGCTATACCGGTCCTCATGCCGAGAGGTTCGGCCGGTATTTGGGGGACGAGAGCCGGCTCGTGAAGAACTATCCACTTCACGTTGAGTGGGGCGAGCAGCACCAGCGCTCATTCGCCCTCTTCTTTGATCACGCTCGGGTATGTATTAATATATATTTTCATTTGATCTATCCAATATATTTATTATTAACACTTGCAATCTAATAACAATGTTTTTTTTTATGTTCAGTTGGATTACGATTTTCAGCCTGTAGCCGACCCTGATCACCCGGGGAGGGTGCTCGACCTTCATGCTCTGTGCAATGGCCTGATGAAGAACATGCAGGCCAAGGTCCGATACAACAGGAATGAGCTGAAGGCCGACTGCTATTCCCTGTGGATGGCGACCCCCGAGGCAGAGAGAGCGGCCCTCCTATCTACTCCGGCGTTTGCGAGAATCGACGTAGAGACATGGCCTCTATTGTGCGCTTATTTCGACTCCCAACGCAAACAGGTATGTATTTTAAATGTAATTCATTATTTATGATATAATTTATTTCTTTGTGTTTCTTAATTAGAAAACTAAATGATAATGCGTTGTGCAGAAATAGGCCGCTCAGAATACAGAGAACAGGAAGTCGGCGAAGAGGGGTCTCCCCACTTACACAGGTGGCTCGAGGAACATTACTCGAGCCATGGAGTTATCGGTAAATTACAATAGACCGACCTTTGTGATATTCTGCAATATTAAGAGTTATTTTCTAATATTTCTAATATTAAGAGTTACTTTCTAATATTGCAGACATCTCGGACCGTGGCGTCAGGTGGTACACCGAGCGTGCTGTCCGCATATCTTACCGTCCACGCACCTCGACAGATCCCGCCACGGGCGAGCTTCGATATCCCGACGTCGCTACCCAGAGTACTGCGTAAGTGTTAATATTTTTTCTACCCAAATTTGAAATTTTAGTTTTGGAAGGTTCAAGTTTAAATTTTATACTTTATACTTTACTGCTTAATGTGGGTGTAGGAGCGGGTGGTTGAGCAGGCCCAGGCCTCGGGGATCGATTTTACCGGACAGAGCGATCCGAGGCTGCTAACCCCAGTTCTGGACACCGCACACGGAGGGCACCACGGAGGTTGGGAGAGAGGCCGGGGACTGGGCCCTAGCAGGGCCCCATATGAGGTTGGACTCCACCCCGGCGGTTACTTCCTCCGTCTCCAGTGACCGACGTGTCCACAGGAAATGGAGAGCTTGAGGGGCCACCGTTCAGGAGTTGAAGGAGATGCTGGTATGTATACTGCTTTATAGTAAAATATCATGTCATATTATATAGATATCAACATATCCATAATTAGTACGTAGCTTGAGCTTATTGGTTTTAGACTTAAGTTTGATTAATCATACATAAAGATGTAATTAAAATAAACAACAAAAACTACTTATCCAAACGGGGTTTCAAAATAACTTAATAATGATACGAATTCGAATAATACACAGTTCTTACACGCTTATTACACACGTTAGGTCCAGACGCGACAGGTACATCGGCCGAGCCTCCACATGCATATCCTTCGGCTGCGGCTCCGCAACGCCACTGCATCGCTGCGGTTCCGCAGACAGCTCCTGTAGCTCCATCGCCCGCTCAGACTCCCGCAGCCGCGGCTCCGCAAGCGACTACCTCGACAGCGGGCTGCGCAGACCACAGTCGCCAGCTCCAAAGGCCGCTCAGACTCCCGCTCGTGCCGAATTGCAGAGTTTATTGACCGAGGAGCAGGCACGCGTTTTCTATCGTTATTCAGAGGTGGAGCTGGACCGAACTAGGGTAGCTTTTGGTTCTTTTTTTTGAAACATGTATTTATTTATATCATACACATTGCACTACATTTTGAAACGATATTGATTGATATTGGTTTATATTTATATCATATTCAGTTTTTGGGTTTCTTTTGAATATTATATATATGCGTGAGATGTGATTATGAATACTGCGATATATGTTGTATGATGATTAATTTTATATTTGATTGATGTATATATTATTGTGCACAGGGCGGGAAAAAAATCAAGAAGCACATTTTTAAAAAAAAATACAGATAATATGTACCTACGGATTAATCCGTAGGTACACATGTTGCCCCTACGGCTCTATCCGTAGGGGCACAATATCAGCAGTAACTGATATTTCCCCCCTGATTTCAGTACCAGGGGTTGGGAGTGCCCCTACGGATGTATCCGTAGGGGCTACTACTTCGCCCTACGGCGTTATCCGTTAGGGGCAATATATATCAGGATTCCTGATATTTTGCCCCTATGGATAGGTACCTACGTAGCTATCCGCACGGGGTAGAACTTGGACCTACGAACATGTCCGTAGGTACACTTAATATATTAAAAAAAACAATAAATAATATAAATTTTTTTACCCTACGGCATAGTCCGTAGGGGCAACAGGACCTACACAGAAATCCGTAGGGGCAATAATTTGCCCGTAGGGGCAAGTTCAGGGCTTCAACTTGCACCTGCGGCCTTTGCACCTACGGGGTATTTTTTCGCCCCTACGGATATATCCGTAGGGGCAGTGGGGTTGCCCCTACGGATAAATCCGTAGGGGCAACCCTTATTTGTAGTGGTGGTAATCCCATCATTTAAGTCCTTAAGCCAATCACAGAAAAGAAACGAAAATAACACGTACGCTTATGCCATCCGCATTCGCCGCATTGTTCCGTTATGCACCGTTTGGTTACTTAACTAACGGCATACCGGGACGGGACTAGCGTCGGGTGTAAAACATAAGCAACGTCTACTATATATCATATATATATATGTCCTCGTCTCAGATATCTCAGAACACAGGAAGCAGAAACATATATATATATAATATATATATATATATAGAATATGGGATATACTAGGACGTCCGTATTTTGTATTTTGCCAACAATAGAAAATACGGATTCCACAGTCGCGATGAATAGCAAGCCCATACCCCTAGACCCCTACGAGAGCGGCAAGCGACCCTACCAATCCTGGAGTTTAGGAGACCCGGTCTCGACTCCTCGAGATGGCCTCCCACTGAACCCCAGAACCCGGTCACTCGTGCTCCCCTCCTTGGGTCTATCCTAATGCGGAAAAGTAAATAATATACAACACTGGTGACATCAACCTCAACCCGGAAGTGCCCCAAATAAAAGAATATTACATTACATTTGAATTTTACATGAATGAAAAATAAAACTATCATCTCACATAAAACCCCCCGGCTATTCAATCGCGACAATCCTGCACATCATATCTCAGCAACACATAATATAATATATCATCAACGTAAGTAAGTATACATACCCCAATTGTCGTTGCTGTATAGCAACGAAACCAGTGATATCGAACATACTACACTTACGGTCAAAGAAAAGAAAGTGTAAAACTGCAATATTTGGAATCCACATTCTCTTTAGACATCATAAATGCGAAATATCACATACTTCGTATTTCATGCCTAAACTATATGAATTCCACATATTGTATCAAATTCCAGACAAATAGACAGTATTAAGTTTTTCGACCGAACGTTCAAATACCCAAAATTCCCTAAAGCTCAACACTTGAGCGGAGTTCAAAAAAATACGGAGTGTGTCACAGTACTAGCGTCCAGCCGTAGAAGGGTCAAGCCAACGCCTCACATGTGGCACGCCGTACTGCCCCAAACCCTAAGGTTCAAAGGGCAGTTCAAGACGGTCACATAATCGAGTTAAGGTTTGTTGTCTTCTAGAGGGTCCACCACAAAACTTGCACATATATCCAAAAGATTTAAACCCGTGAAATGTGAGCAAACGACACTCGTTCGAACAATTCAATACTTTCTAGTTATTCGGAAAGACAAGAAGTTAAAATTCCGATCGAATCACTGAACTCAAAACCATCCCCAGAACAGTCATCACTGAAGACGGATTAAAAATAACAAAAAATATCAACAAGCAGTTATAGGTATTACTGTATAAAAACCATGCATTGACTCACCTATACGGCCGCGGAACCGCGGCCCAAGCAAGCTTTGGCCGCGTTTCCGCGGCGGAAATGACTGTTCACTGCATTGTTTTTTACAGCGTTTCTTAGATTTGCCTGCTGAATTTTTTACATATTTTTAATTCTTAAAATAACCAGGTTTGAAAAAATGTCCAGAGAGGGTTCCAAAAACCCGTATTTCGGTTCGATCGGAGTTTTTACTTCACTAAAGTGTCGCCTAATGTTCTAGGTCGGCTCTGATACCAATGTTAGGTTTACCTAGCACCCTATGAAAAGTTTGGAAGCATCACATGTCACAAAGATTAGATTTTTATGGTGCTAAGTAAGCATACAAAGGATCTATCCTAGAAAAATAGGGTTTCAAAACTTTACAAGTAACAAAGGCTAGGGTTTGAGAGTACAACCTTTGTAGCTCCCTATTCTTAACTCCTTGGCCACTTGAGAGTTGGAAAACGGTTAGCTTGAGGTCTTCTAGCGTCCACGACGATCCACCCGAAGCTCCTTTGTCCAAGCTTGCAACTTCACTTTATCAAGAGAATGAAATGAAGCTAACACTCAAAACAAGTGGGCTAAACTTGTGTAGAATGGTGTTGTGGTTCTCTTTCTCACTTCAAAATCCTATCTTGATGAGTATTTTGCTCACTACAAAAGTCTAGAGAGCAAAAGAAGAAGGAGGAAGAAGATGATGGCCTTTTAGAACAAGAGTGAAAGAAATAACTCTTATGAAGAAAATGGAAAATACATGTATATATATTTTTCACCCTTCATCTCAAACCATGGTTAATGATAAAGATATTATTGTATTTGAGTTTAAAACACAAAAGAAAAATTAACCCATGGTTAATAAGTAGGTGAGCATGGTAAGATGAAGAAGAGTGTAGAAACTAATCCAAGAATTAACCCTTTTTCTTTTCCTTTTTGTTTTAACACAAATGCAATAATAATCCATATAAAAACCCATGGTGTGAGTATTATATTGCCACCATTTTCAATGTATATGCAACCATGAAGGATGATGTATGTATGTATGTGTGCATGCACATCCATATGTGCATGAATCTAGAAAGAAAGCATACATGCATGCATACATCCATCAAATACAAGAAAGGATTTATAGAGAGAAACTAATGGTTAAATGATAAATCAACACTTGATTTATCAATCCGGTCATATCACATACGACCCCACAAAAGCAAGCCTCCCGATTAATATACGGTATCTCATACGCGCATTTTAACCGGGTCCATGCGCATATCGCATCCACGCACCACAACGTTTCGCATGGACTAGGTAACTCCTTTGTGGGACTCTAAGACTCGTCAATACGCCGGCAGTGGGTGATGATCATATCAAGCACCCCCAAGCCGCAAGCGGTCAGCGAAACGTAACGGCCACCCGGGTATTGAGCGATCAGAAGAAAACAAGCGAACCTGCTACAACTCCCATCGAGCCAACCGGCAACACTACCGTACAGTCCGGTCTCTTCGTCAGATATGTTGCATATCGAGTCTAGGGATGGTAACGTCGACCCCAATAACTCAATAAGTCGTGCCGGTGAATGGTCTACAACAGATCGAGAAACTACTGATAACACTTATCAGTAAATCTCAGCAGCCCTGGCCAGGGACTTATTGATATAACCAGTCGAGCACAGCACGACATCAACTCCTAATACCGGGAGAGACGAAACCCCTCCTATCGCTCATCGCCTTCGTGTGTCTCGGGACTGTACCCAACGGCCACCTGTTTGCACGACTTAGTAGAGCTGTGGCAGGGTGGTAATCAAAGCACAGTGGGAGAGCACACAAGACTCTATGACGATCTCGGGTCTACAGACTAACCTGTACCAATGCCACCTGAGAACTGCTATCCGACGATAGATATAATTCCATATAGGAGTTCTCGGTGAGTCCGTCCAGTGTACCCAGTCACCACTGAGCACCCGTATATGATCTTGATGTCAAACATCGATGAATGTGGGAACATCCATCGGCCATCATATGGGTCATGTATCATATACGCTAGTCTACTCTGGTATATCGATGCCCCGTCTCGATACACCCACGACTAGGGACATTTCAGGATATGCTTATAAACTACAGATGTCCCACTAGTATGATCTCTATCATAATCACTGTAGTCAAGCCAATATCCTCAGGGCTTTATCAACATGTCAGATAAAGTAGAACCAGATAGCATACTATCATGTCGAGCAAGAATGTACACTGAATATATATATATATATACATGTACAGATACATCCACTATCTTATAATGGCCTCTAGGGCATACAAATTGTAGGGTTCCTAGGCACACTAATGAGGTCTCACAAGTGATCAAACATGGCCAATTAAAGTTTTTCCTTGTGCCTACAAACCCTAATACGGATCGTTAACTAGATGTATAGGTGATGCGATACAAGTAAACAACTTTAACTTAAAGGAAAGAGGCTACAACCTTTGTAGATCCGGTCCTCCACCTCCTAGGCTCCATGATGACGTCCCCTCGCTGTCCATATCGGATCCTGGACTCTAGCATCGGCTTCATCGGAGAAATGGGCGGGCTAGGTCGTCGTCTTCGATGCCGAAGATGATCTACGTCGAGGCAACTCAAGATCAAGCTCCAACTTCACCAAGTCATGAAACTTGTGAAGAAAACACCCTATACTACTTAGCAAGAGGTAGAGGATGAAGAAATAGGAAGTAGGTTCACTTTGGAATTGTATTTCTCACTCTTTTTCTCAAATCACAATTGAAGCTATCAAACTTTTTCTTCTTGAAGAAGAAGAAGAAGAAGAAAGAATATGATAAGTATTTTCCTAAATAGAAAATAAATGAATACTTATCATATACCAGCCATGGTTAGGTGTAGAGAATAGACTATGGTTAGTTTGATTGGTTAAGGTTAAGCATGAGATAAGAATGGTGGACTTGTTCAAAGCTTCATGAAGCTTCAACAAACAAACAAAATAAGCCACCATTCTTTTCTTTATCATTTCAAAAAGAATAATAAATAAATAAATAAACAAAACCCTAACCATTCATATAACCATGGTTTAATTCTTTACACAAACCTAAGTGAGTATGTATCATCAAACATGATACAAACAAGTGCACAAAAATATATCACATATACAATGTGCAATTCAAGTGAGAAAATCCATTTAAAGTGAACTAATATTAGTTAATGCAAAGTAATATATCAAATATATAATTATGCATCAAATCATTAAATCAATACTTGATTTAACGATCCGGTCATATCTCATATAACCGACTAATATCCAATGTATCGTCTTATCGAATCAATCCTCGATTCGATAACTAGGTTATATCGCATACAACTAATCGATACATTAATCGCGAGAATAGAATACGGTATCATATACACGCATTATTCTCGGTCCCGCACATATCTCATATACGCTCCTATTTCGTTTCGCTTGAGCCAGGAAACCTCTGTGTAGGACTCTAAATACTCGTCAATACGCCGGCAGCAGGTGATGATCATATCAAACACCCACAAGCCGCAAGCGGTCTGCTAAACGTAACGGCCACCCGGGTATTGAGAGATCAGAAGATCGACGAGCAAGCCCGCTCACACTCCTGTGAATCCAACCAGTAACACTTACCGTATAGTCCGGTCTGTTCGTCTGATATGCCGCATATCTCGCCTAGGGGTGGTAAACGTCAGACCCCAGTAGCTTGATAAGTCATGCCGACGTAAGGTCCATAACATTCGTGAAACTACTGATAACTCTTACCAGTATATCACTGCAACCCTGGCCAGGGATTTCCTGTTATGGCCAGTCGAGCATAGCGCAACAGCCACCCCCAATACCGGGAGAGACGAATCCCCTCCTATCGCTCATTGCCTCCATGTGAATCGGGACTGTACCCAAAAACCACCTGTTTGCACGACTCAGTAGAGCCGTGGTAGGGTGGAAATCAAACCACAGTGGGAGACACACAAGACTCTATGACGATCTCGGATCAACAGACTAAGCTGTACCAGTGTCACCAGAGAACTGCCATCTGACGTGAGATATAATACCATCTGGGAGTTCTCGGTGAGTCCGTTCAGTGTACCCAGTCACTACTGAGCACCCGCATACCATCTCTGATGTCAAACACCAATGGATATGGGATCATCCATCGCCCATCACATGGGTCGAGAAGATATACGCTAGTCTACTCTGGAATATCGATGCCCCGTCTCGAAATTCCCACGACTAGGAACAATGAAGGATGTACTCATTGACTACCCAGGCCCCACTAGTATGATCTTCATCATAGTCCTGGAAGTCGAGTACACATCCTAAGGGCTTTATCAACATGTAATCAGAGAGACAGAAAGTATACATGTTAAGAAAAAGAGCAACCAGATAGCGTATTATCATGTCGAGCAAGAAAGTCCTACCTATATATGTCCCAGCATCCACTACAATATACATCCAATGTACAGTAATGGCCTCTAGGGCATACATATAACTAACAATCTCCCACTTGCACTAGGGCCATCTGTAGCAGTGGTTGCAGTATCACATACTCAACCATCCCATAAAAGTCTCTCTTTGGGAAAAGGCCTTCGTGAGTGGATCCGCCGTGTTGTCCTCTGAGTCTACTCTTCTAACCTCGATCACCCTCGAGATCAACTATCTCCATGATCAGGTGATGCTGCCTCAGAATATGTCTGGGTCACTGATGGGACCAGGGTTCCAGGGCCAAAACCACACTTCCATTGTCATACAATGGCAGGAACCTAGTTCATCTTATGAACCAATATACACCCAAACTTCCTCTTTTGTAGTATCTTTAATAGTGATGTTACCAGCCTTTATCGTCTAGTTTGCCACGGTATCTAGCTTGGAACTCTTCCAACATACCGTCCCTTTACTGAGGGTAAAGACAATGTCTGCGACTGACATTCAGTCGTCCTTATCACTCTGAAACCTTTCCAGTGATTCTCCCAAGGATCAATTGATACAATCTTACTACAGCTAGTGAGAATCCTAACATCCATTTAGATCTATCACATAGATTCAAAACCTAGGATTTAGGAGGTATCACTTTGATCCTATATGGAGAATCTATGTGATAAGAGGAGATCGACCGATCGTAGCATAGGAAACTCCTTTCCTATCAAGAGTATGTCATCCACGTACTTTACGAGGATCATTACCATACTCCATACTATCCTTTTGTACAAACAAGGTTCATCTACCATTTTGATGAAGTCAAACTCTTTGACTACCACATCAAAACAGATGTTCCAACTCCGCGATGCCTGCTTTATCCTGTAAAGCAACTTGCACACGTCTCCGCTGCCCCCACTGTTTACGAAGCCCTCTGGCTGTGTTCTTATAGACGTTCTCTTCTAAATCATTATTTAGAAAAGTAGTCATGGCACCCAACCACCAGATATCGTAGTCATGATATGCAGCAATGGCAAGTAGGATCTGGATGGACTTAAGCACAGCTACTGGAAAAGGTTTCATCATTATCCACGCCTGGTCGATGACGAAAACCTTTAACGAGTCTAGCTTTGAAAGTCTCAACCTTTCCATCTACACCAAGTAATCTTCTCAAGATATACTTGCTCCTGATGGGGATTTAACCCTTCAGATATCGCAACCAAAGTCCATACTTTATTGGTGTATATGGATTCCATCTCAGATCGTTAAGCATCCAGCCATTCTTACAGAGTCCCTACTCTCGATGACCTGCTCGATACTAGTTGGGTCATCATCTCATGATGCATTCCTCGCTCCCACTGTCATCGAGAAACCGAGGTATCTCTCAGGCAGGTGAGGAACCCTACCAGATCGGCGGAGAGGCAGAGGTTCGTCGGGGACTATTGAACCCTTTGGTTCTGTCAAATCAGCTGCAGTTTTGTATAGCTGGAACCTTTCCAGTTCTACAGAACTGACCTTACCTCGATTTTGTCCGGATTTTGCTTTTAGACATGGGCCGGACAATCCCAAATCTTAACTCGGTTAAGAGATGGGTTCTTCCCATACCATATCTCATATGGAGTGTTAGGCACTGATTTGATTCGAACCTAATTCAATAGGTATGCAGCTTCTCAAGTGCATAACCCCAAAAGGAAATAGGTAACTCACTAATACTCATCATAAAGCACACCATATCTAATATTGTGCGATTGCTCCGCCCCGATACACCGTTGTGCTGTGGTGTATTCAGAGGAGTAACACTGAGAGAGAATCTCATTCTCCTTTAGAATAGTCCAGGAATTCTATGCACAAGTATTCTCCTCCCTGATCTTATCAAAAGACATAATACTTATACCCATATTTTGGTTCTCTACTTCCAACTTATATTCTGTGAATACCTCAAAAGCTTCGGACTTATGTTTCAACAGGAACATATGACTGAATCTTGAGAGATTATCAGAGAATATAATGAAGTATAAAGAACCAGTCCTGGCATGTGTAGACAGGAGACCATACATACATCATCATGTATCAGTCCCAAGAGTTCATTAACTCTTTCTCTGTTTCCAATAAACAGAGCTATGGTCATCTAATCTTTGTGACATGACTGGCAAGTTTCACAAGATGTAAATTCAAACCGATTTAAATATGCATCTAAAATGTAACTTCAGCCAGTCGGGTCACATTGATGTGACCTACTCTACAATGCCTCAAGAATGATTCGTTCATTTCTGAACTCTTCCTCTTATGTGTGTTCTGTATTCTAGGAACTGTAGTTTGATTTAGAACGTCAATACTTTTAGATAACGTGCCTGAACCGATCAACTTTTGATATAGGAAATGTTCAAAACATTATCCAGCAATACAAAATTTTATCATTTCTTTACATATAAAGAAACTGATATGATTTTGTATATCAGGTTCGGTATCTAATAGCATTTTTTCAGAATCAATGTATTGGTAATACAGGGTGACAGTGACCAACAGACTTGGCTGCAACACTTGCCACGTTTTCTGTCTCATGAAACTTATCACCCGTTCTCAGTTTTTTTACCTTTTTGTAGCCCTATGTAACATATTACATATCTGGGATCCTGATCCGGTATCAAATACCCAGGATGCGGAGGATACTGAGAAACAGTTCTTTGCAATGAACACACCCGAAGGAGATGCATCATATGCACTTTCTTCGTTCGGGCGGCATAGGAATTCTGGTATTCCCCTATTCCCTGCTCTGTCTTATAACAATTATAAGTTGGAGAGGGACCAACGTTCCCCTGCTCAGTATAACAAGCGGGTTCGGTCAATTCATCCATATTATTATCTTGATTAAGGCGTGATATGGTCGCTACCTGGAGAGAGAGAGAAGAAAACACTCTGCGTGCGCTCTTGCAAGATAAGATTGGTTATTTATTTTATCTAATCAGGATGGCTCCCACTGTTATTATCAAATCTTCCTTCAAACCCTAAAAGGAAAGACTAGCCGGGATTAATTACACTCTACAAGTTCGCCAATCTTTCAGCCAGGCCAGTGTCGGTACTTTGAGGGAGGTTCCCCGTGGTTTCGCACGGACCTAATTAATGTAAACCTCGTTTTCCCAGAGGCGTAACCCCGTTGACACCTTTCTAGACACCTACTTGATCGGCTAATTGTAAAGTGCAAAACTCTCCCAGGAGTAACAATTACTCGCAGTGGGTATCGGGATCAACTATCACATAGAAGGTATGCAATCTCATTGCAAATTTCAACACTTGAAACTCCCGATAATTGTTTTTACCCCTAGCACCTATGACCTTAACTATGGTCAACAAATAATAAGCACTAGTCAAGTTCTACCCGTCATTTTGTGATTAATTAGACCCACCCACATGACCCTTAACTAAGGTCAACAAAGTCACGCGACTGTCCTAACTAATCGCATCATATGCGGTGTAGGAAGACATCACTTAGCTACCGTACACTGTGCCTTAACTAAGGTCAACAAACACAATACGAATACTAAGTACTCTACTTCCTAAAATGACGGAGGGTTGCGGCTGGTTTTTTTGAAAACCTTTAACGCTTTGAACTTGATCTCGTTGCGGAATCAAATGGTTTTTAAATGGAATGTTTTTGAAGCTTTTCTAGTTTTGCTAAAGGGGTCACTCCCGGTGAAGGGATCGTCGGCCCTTTCCTCGTCGAATGAGGTGCGGGATATATCATATATATCACTGTGCAAAGCAGAAACTATAGAAGCAATCATAAGACAAACCGAGAGTTGTAGCATCTGCCAGTTATTGCTAAAGGAGTCACTCCCGGTGAAGGGATCTCGGTCCTTTCCTTATCGAATAAGGTGCAGGATGTTCTACAAGGAACACCGCGATGCAAAGCAAGAACTGTAGCTACCTGTTTTAATTTGAAATTCGATTCCACAACATCAATTAGGTTTATTTTCTTTCATTATTCTCATTAATGAATATCCCATCATTTAAGTCCACCTAATCATCACAGATAAATATAACGTACGCTTATGCCATCCGCATTCGCCTCGATGTCCCATCTGCACCGTTAGGTTAGGTAACTAACGGCAGAACGAGGCAGGGCTAGCGCGGGTGTAAAACATAAGCAACGTCTATATAATATATCATATATACTATATATAATATCTATCTGAACAAATCACATGATCACATCACAGATAACGCAGCAGAAAATATCATATGAAATATTGGATATACTAGGACGTCCGTGTTTTCAGTACGAGCCAGTATAAAACACGGATTCCACGGTCGTGATGAATAGCCAATCCCACACCCCTAGACCCCTACGAGAGCGGCAAGCAACCCTACCAATTCTAAGGTTAGGAGACCCGGACTCGACTCCTCGAGTTGGTCTCCCACTGGACCCCAGAACCCGGTTACTTGTGCTCCCCTCCTTGGGTCTATCCTAATGCGGAAATGTAAATAATATACAAACGGTGACATCTTCCGCAACCTGGAAGTGCCCCAATAAAAGAATATTACATACAATTTTTTACATGAATGAAAATGAAAAACACTCATCTCACATAAAAAAATTCCGGCTATTCAAACACGACGATCCAATATAACATATCCAGCAACACATAACATCACATGTCATCAACGTAAGTAAATATGCGCATCCCAATTGTCGTTGACATATAGCAACGAAACCGGCTATATCACATATTACACTTACGGTCACAGTGAAGAATGTGTAAAACTACAACAGTTGGAATCCGCAACCTCTTTAGACATCGCATGCCTAATCAAATGAAATAATTAGACATCGCATGCCTAACAATTATAAATCCCGCATTTTAGTCTCATTATCGAAAACACTTTTCAATAACATGTCGGGCAATTCAACAGGATTCCCGACATTCTGATCGAATGCTCGTCGCAAACTTTAGTAGGCAGCTGCACCCCCGATACCGTCGACGAAGTGCACCAAGGCGGAACACCGCTACCGCGAGAACCCCAACGGATGCTTTCAGCGACGGGGTTCTCCTACAGTCACTTGGTCGGGGCTATGGGGTGTAGCTGTCTATTAAGTTTATCCGGCGAGTATCCGCGTACGCTACGTGATTGCGACGGACTTTTGATCGCATCAAAATTCCGTGGCAACCGATCAAGTGAGACTAAACCGCTAGATTTATAACATTCATTCAGTTATCTCATAACTGCTTGTGAATTCTAATTATTGTATCACATTCCGGATAAGATAGAAAATGTTAAATTTTCCGATCGAACAATCGAACACCCAAGTTTTCCCGATACAGCTCAACACATGAAATAAGTCTAAAAGCATTCAGTTCGTGCCTCAGTACCAACGGTCCGGCCGTAGAAGGGTCAAGCCAACGCCTTACATGTGGCACGCCGTACTGCCTCAAACCCTAAGGTTCAAAGGGCAGTTCAAGACGGTCACATAATCGAGTTAAGGTTTGTTGTCTTCTAGAGGGACCATCGCGTTACTTGCACTACTTAGAACGTCATTAAACTATGGAAATATCCAACAATTGGAAATTTCCCGGCAGGGGAAAAAGTGGGTATTTATATCCGGTCGAACTTTTTAACATATTCTAAAATTACCCGGAAATACACACTGACAAAATTAGACAATCCGATCGAAACACCGAGTCCCCAATACAACCCAGAAAACTCAACTCTTGAGTTCAAATTAAAAATTCCCTGGAAAACCAGCACTACAATATAGGAGTTACTGTGTAAAATTCATTGAACAAGGAGGCCGTACGGCCGCGGAACCGCCGCACGAGGCATGCTCGTGACGCGGAACCGCGGCTGTTTGATGGAATTACGCGATCGAATTTCACAGTAACTCTTACGATTTCCTGCTCATTTTTCTGCATATTTTTAATCTGGAAAAAACCCTGTTTTTGAAAAAAGTCCAGAGAGCAAATTTGTGTTAGGGTTTCGGTTCGATCGGACTTCTAACTCCGTCTGTGCATCGCCTAAGGCTCTAGCTAGACTCTGATACCACTGTAGGGTTCCTAGGCACACTAATGAGGTCTCACAAGTGATCTAACATGGCCAATTAAAATTTTTCCTTGTGCCTAAAAACCCTAATACGGATCGTTAACTAGATGTATAGGTGATGCGCTACAAGTAAACAGCTTTAACTTAAAGGAAAGAGGCTACAACCTTTGTAGATCCGGTCCTCCACCTCCTTGGCTCCATGATGACGTCCCCTCGTTGTCCATATCGGATCCCGGACTCTAGCATCGGCTTCATCGGAGAAATGGGCGGGCTAGGTCGTCGACTTTGATGCCGAAGATGATCTACGTCGAGGCAACTCAAGATCAAGCTCCAACTTCACCAAGTCATGAAACTTGTGAAGAAAACACCCTATACTACTTGGCAAGAGGTAGAGGATGAAGAAATAGGAAGTGGGTTCACTTTGGAATTGGATTTCTCACTCTTTTTCTCAAATCACCATTTAATCTATCAAGCTTTTTCTTCTTGAAGAAGAAGAAGAAGAAGAAAGAATATGATAAGTATTTTCCTAAATAGAAAATAAATGAATACTTATCATATACCAACCATGGTTAGGTGTAGAGAATAGACTATGGTTAGTTTTATTGGTTAGGGTTAAGCATGAGATAAGAATGGTGGACTTGTTCAAAGCTTCATGAAGCTTCAACAAACAAACAAAATAAGCCACCATTCTTTTCTTTATCATTTCAAAAAGAATAATAAATAAATAAATAAACAAAACCCTAACCATTCATATAACCATGGTTTAATTCTTTACACAAACCTAAGTGAGTATGTATCATCAAACATGATATAAACAAGTGCACAAAAATATATCACATATACAATGTGCAATTCAAGTGAGAAAATCCATTTAAAGTGAACTAATATTAGTTAATGCAAAGTAATATATCAAATATATAATTATGCATTAAATCATTAAATCAATACTTGATTTAACGATCCGGTCATATCGCATATAACCGACAAATATCCAATGTATCGTCTTATCGAATGAATCCTCGATTCGATAACTAGGTTATATCGCATACAACTAATCGATACATTAATCGCGAGAATAGAATACGGTATCATATACACGCATTATTCTCGGTCCCGCACATATCTCATATGCGCTCCTATTTCGTTTCGCTTGAGCCAGGAAACCTCTGTGTAGGACTCTAAAGACTCGTCAATACGCCGGCAGCAGGTGATGATCATATCAAACACCCACAAGCCGCAAGCGATCTGCTAAACGTAACGGCCACCCGGGTATTGAGCGATCAGAAGATCGACGAGCAAGCCCGCTTACACTCCTGTGAATCCAACCAGTAACACTTACCGTATAGTCCGGTCTGTTCGTCTGATATGCCGCATATCTCGCCTAGGGGTGGTAAACGTCAGACCCCAGTAGCTTGATAAGTCATGCCGACGTAAGGTCCATAAAATTTGTGAAACTACTGATAACTCTTACCAGTATATCACTGCAACCCTGGCCAGGGATTTCCTGTTATTGCCAGTCGAGCATAGCGCAACATCCACCCCAAATACCGGGAGAGACGAATCCCCTCCTATCGCTCATTGCCTCCATGTGAATCGGGACTGTACCCAAAAACCACCTGTTTGCACGACTCAGTAGAGCCGTGATAGGGTGGAAATCAAAGCATAGTGGGAGACACACAAGACTCTATGACGATCTCGGGTCAACAGACTAAGCTGTACCAGTGTCACCAGAGAACTGCCATCTGACGTGAGGTATAATACCATCTGGGAGTTCTCAGCGAGTCCGTTCAGTGTACCCAGTCACTACTGAGAACCCGCATACCATCTCTGATGTCAAACACCAATGGATATGGGATCATCCATCGCCCATCACATGGGTCGAGAAGATATACGCTAGTCTACTCTGGAATATCGATGCCCCGTCTCGATATTCCCACGACTAGGAACAATGAAGGATGTACTCATTGACTACTCAGGCCCCACTAGTATGATCTTCATCATAGTCCTGGAAGTCGAGTACACATCCTAAGGGCTTTATCAACATGTAATCAGAGAGACAGAAAGTATACATGTTAAGAAAAAGAGCAACCAGATAGCGTACTATCATGTCGAGCAAGAAAGTCCTACCTATATATGTCCCAGCATCCACTACAATATACATCCAATGTACAGTAATGGCCTCTAGGGCATACATATAACTAACACATATATCCAACAAGCTCTTCAATAAAAGGAATATCATTAAGTATTTTATTTTCAACATCTGAAATCATATTAGAAATGATATGTCTGCAATCAAATTCTGCATATATATTTTGTAAAGTAAAAGCTTTTTCAAAATGAGAAGCTGCCATATGAACAATCTGTTTATGCTCCTCAAAACAAATGCCTTCTACATTTTGCAATTTTGTAATTCTGTTTGGACATCTTCTGACATTAACCGAACAATGAAAGATTTTGGTATTTTCATCACGCCTCATTAGAGAGTGATTCAAGATATTCATGTTAAAACCAATATATGATACTCGATGATAATATGAAACTTTCATATTCTCATCGATACTCATATATAAAACTCAAAGCGCCACTTAGTCCCCGTCTATCGGTTTACATACGTTCAATGTTCGTCGTGACATAAAACTATACGAAGGTTGTTAAATATCGGACGGTATAGCTCGATACTAACAACCGTCGTGTAGTCTATGTGACAAGAAGATTCAATCGTATGATAACCGATAGATTTGTCCCGTTTGGACATATTAGGAATGCATAAAGTAAACACCTTCATTCACTTGTGTTTTCATCCGTTTCGAGATATTTCGTCGGTACTTTTCCGCTGGTTCTCCGTGTACAAAGATAGATTGGATGTTCATTTCAACGTTGTTTCACAGCTTTGAAATGATTATTTATTCTATTACAGTGTACTCGGAGAACAGCGGGGAGGTGCTGCCGAAATTTAGTCGAAACAGTTGAAAGCACAAGTGAATGTGTGTTCGCTCTATACATTCTTAATGGGATAGAAGCCTTACCCCCGACATCCGAAACACACACATACAACAAGAATAAACAACAAACGCATAATTAGAGAGTGATTCAAGATGTTCAAGTTAAAACCAATATATGATACTCGATGATAATATGAAACTTTCATATTCTCATTGATACTCATATATGAAACTCAAAGCGCCACTTAGTCCCCGTCTATCGGTTAACATACGTTCGATGTTCGTCGTGACATAGAACTATACGAAGGTTGTTAAATATCGGACGGTATAGCTCGATACTAACAACCGTCGTGTAGTCTATGTGACGAGAAGATTCAATCGTATTATAACCGATAGATTTGTCCCGTGTGGACAAGTTAGGAATGTATAAAGAAAACACCTTCATTCACTTGTGTTTTCATCTGATTCAAGATATTTCGTCGGTACTTTTTCGCTGGTTCTCCGTGTACAAAGATAGATTAGATGTTCATTTCAACGTTGTTTCATAGCTTTGAAATGATTATCTATTCTATTACAGTATACTCGGAGAACAGTGAGGAGGTGCTGCCTAAATTTACTCGAAACGGTTGAAAGTACAAACGAATGGGTGTTCGCTCTATACATTCTTAATGGGATAGAAGCCTTACCCCCGAAAGCCGAAACACACACATATAACAAAAATACACAACAAACGCAGCATTAGAGAGTGATTCAAGATGTTCAAGTTAAAACCAATATATGATACTCGATGATAATATGAAACTTTCATATTCTCATACATGAGTATCCTCAAATCTAACTTTGATTATCGATAATTTATTCTTTTCAACGACAAACGCACACACAAAGTATATACACGGATTTTCTCCTTTGTCAGTAACCATCCCGTTCTTAGATTTCTCAATATAGTCATCATAACCTACAATTTATATGTTATACGGTCTAACATGGACCATGAGTACGTCAGAGTTAAGGACTGGATGTATGTGGATTGGCAACAATGTATTTAACCTAAGTTTGTCACAAGAGTTGCTGCTTTTATTGAATTTGCACGCGCACATAATAAGATCGTGATAGAGAAGATTCTCTGCCCGTGCAATAGATGTGGGAATAAGTGCTGGCAGAAGGTAGAATTGGCAGAGCTTCATATCGTAAAATATGGTTTTACTAGACTTTATACAACTTTGCTATATTTACGGGGTAGGAGAAGAACACAGTAATGCGGTAGAAGAAGAAGGAGTAGACGATAATGTAGTAGAAGAAGAAGGAGAAAACGGTAATGCGGCAGAAGAAAAAGACGGTAATTTATTTCCATCAGAAGAAATGGAGGATATGGTAGAGGCTGCCCTAGGTGAATCTATTCGTACCGAAGATGACATTCCTTCCGGTCAAGGACTGCGTGCGGATAAATATGAAAATTTCATGAATGATGCTAGAAAACCAATTTATGAGAATGTAAAGTATTCCATCTTCTCATGGTTCTTACAACTTTTCCAGATTAAGTGCCTAAATGGATGGAGCAACAAGTCATTCACAATGCTTCTTTTGTTCTTAAAAGATTCTATGTCCCCGGGAAATAACGTGCCCTACAGCAGGTACGGAGCCCAGAAGATGATGTCTGATTTGGGTCTGAAGTGTGAGAAGATTCAAGTATGTCCTAAAAATTACGTGTTGTACCGGAGAGAGAATTCAGATTTGAAAGAGTGTCCAATATGTGGAGAGGCCAGATATAAGCCGAAAGATTCTGATAAGAAGCCCGATATACCTGTTAAGATAGAACGATACTTTTCCATAACACAGAGGCTACAGAGGCTATTCAGGTGCAAGAAAACAACCGAGGCAATGATTTGGCATCACCGTGCTCCTCCAAGTGAAGATGGAAAAATGAGCCATCCAAGAGATTCACCGGCATGGAGGGATTTCGATAGGAGGCACGCAATATTCAGTAGCGATCCTCGCAATGTCAGGCTCGGACTGGCTAGTGATGGCTTCTGCCCATTCAACTATATGGCTGGAAGCCACAAGACATGGCCCATTGTAATGATAATTTATAATTTGTCGCCTAGTTTGGCTATGGACCAATCATACTTTATGATGCCTCTTCTTATCGACAGACTAAACTCACCAGGAAACAATATCGACGTCTATCTCCGACCTCTGATCGAGGAGTTAAAATCTTTGTTTATTGATGGTGTAGAGACATACGATGCAAACACAAATACAACCTTCATACTGCGTGCGGCTTTAATATGGACAATTAATGACTTTCCTGCGTATGGAATGCTATCAGGTTGGTCCGTACATGGTCACAAAGCATGTCCTCATTGCTATCAACATACAACATCGAAATTCTTTAATTTTAGCAAGAATGTTTGTTATTGCGGCCATCGACGTTTCTTGCCTCTAGACCACAACTACAGGTTAGACGCTGTTCACTTTGATGGTCATCAGGAGCTTCTTGGACCTCCAGCCCCATTGTCTGGAGAGGACGTGACTGTTCATTGGGATGGTTACAATAATGTGACCTTCGGGATGGATCCGACAAAACAGGTCAAACCACCATTCTGGAACAAGTTAACCATTTTCTTCGAGCTTCCGTACTGGTCAACAAATTTAGTGCGTCATTGTCTGGACGTCATGCATATAGAGAAGGGAGAATTCGAGCACATACTCAACTTGCTTCTTTATAAAGACGGGAAATCAAAAGACAACCTCAATACTCGGATAGATCTACAAGACTGGGAAATAAGAAGTGAATTGCATCCTAAACCGGTAGCGGGTAAACCAGGAAAGTTTGTACTTCCCAATGCTGCTTATCATATGTCATAACCGGAGAAGAAAAGATTACTGCAGGTGTTGCATGGTTTGAAAGTTCCCACAGGTTTCTCAAGATCATTTAGCATGAAGATAAAAATTATGAAAGGCAAGATCGATGGGCTGAAAAGTCATGATCACCATGTTATCGTGGAGCACCTTCTCCCATTAGCCCTCAGGACTTCTCTCCACGAATCGGTTGGTCTAGTAATCAACGACCTATGTTGTTTTTTCAGAGAGTTATGCACTAAAACACTGGATATTGTGACACTGGATAAACTAGAAAATTCTATCGCGTTGATACTTTGCAAGTTTGAGCGTATTTTCCCACCGTCATTCTTCGATATCATAATACACCTGACGGTTCATCTTGCAACTGAGGCTAAGTTAGCCGGACCGGTACAATATCTATGGATGTATCCCGTCGAGAGGTACGTGGAATTTTTCGTTTCGTGCAATTTTTAAAATTATTGTTGTCCTGTATGCCCATATTTATTTATTCAACATATTTTCTTTCGGTACCTCTACACTCTTAAAAAGTATATACGCAATAGAAATCGACCAGAGGGTTCTATCATGGAAGGTTATCTTCTTGATGAAGCAACCATATTTTGTTCCCGCTATCTGGACGAGAACATTGAGACGAGCCTTAACCGGCCTCGAAGAATTCAAGACGGGCCATATGATAAAGCCGATTATAAGAGGGTAGACACTATATTTATCAACAAGATATACCGGTTTATCTTGCTTAATTGCGCATGTCTTGAAAAAATTAGAGAGTAAGTTTTTTTGGATTAATTGTTATATTTGTGTTTGTGTGTGTATGAAATGATATAATATTAATGTCATAATTTATTGTTTAAAACAGAATTCATTTTAACGAGGTACATGAGGGGCATCCTGATTGGAACGATGAACGATTGGAAAAATATCATCAGGATAATTTTTGCGATTGGGTTGCAGATCAAGTAAGTTATTCGAATAACATGTTATTCCTATCAGTTTTAATCTAAACTTATATCGTTCTGTATTTGTCGTAAAATTTGTTTTGTTAGATCCACGATCCGAACTTGTCTGCATCATTAGAGAGTGATTCAAGATGTTTAGCTCAATTTCCTAGTATGGAGGTTGCATATTATAAAGGATTCGGTGTCCTTGGATACAAGTTCGAAGTTAAGGACATAGAAACATCTAGAACCACTCAGAATAATGGGATTGCGATGGTAGGATCGGATGGTGTGATTTATTATGGATACTTAAATTGTATACTAGGCATCCACTATCCCGGACGATCAGAACACTTTTATATATTTCAGTGTACTTGGTACGATACGCGAACCGATACGGATAAGTGGAGAAGCAATCATGGGACTTGGAAAGATGAATATGGATTGACCAGTGTGAACACACTTCGATTTTACGGTCAGGAAGATCCGTTTATCTTTCCAAACCAAGCGTTCCAAGTATATTACTCACAATGTTTGAAGCATCTGGGATGGAGTGTCGTATGCCGTTGGAAACCCAGGGATGTCTACGATGTCCCAGAATTCGAGGATAGCGATGAGGATGAAGAAGAGAGAAGATTTGGAGTGCTCGGACCGTCTGTTTCGAAAGACGGGTTGTCTTCGGCTGATCATGAAGTTACGTGGGTTAGAAATGATATCGATGTTGAAATCCAAGTACATTTGACTAATGCGCCCACGAAACGAAAAAGGTTATCAGTAATGTTATTTTCACGACCCAAAATTTGGCCCGTAACCGGCACTTAAACTACGTAACGTCTACAGGAGTACGCAGCTTAAGTAAGCCGAAAACCCAGAAATCTAAAACCACCAAAAGCTGGATTAACGGAGAAAAACATAGTTTTAAACATTTGGAAAATCACAATTTAAAATCTCTAACTCTAGTTTTCTTTCTCAAAAATTTTGGCAGTACCTCCTTTGTAAAAACTAGCCCCGAAAACGGGTACAACATAGATAATATACAAAGCATCCCAAATGGGAGTAAATCACTCCCAACGGCCGAGAAAACCACCACAAGATATAAATACGACGCCGAAGCGAAGAATATAAAGGAATACTGCATAAAGAAGTGAAACTTTTCAACATAACCGGCTCCCACGAGCACGACACCGAAAGTCACCAAATAATATAACACAGAATCCTCACAATCGTCTCTAAGTCGTATACAAAAAACTGGTAGATGGAGAATACTAGATCCAACAAAAGGATATACAATGTACAGACAGATAACCGCAAAGCCACCTAAAAGCAACGGCCTCACAGCCAAACGTAGCGGTATCCGCAAAAGTAGAGATGATAAGACGCCCTGCCGCGACTACTCAGAGGGTAAGCCCTGCAAAACACTGTGGCACAACGGGGGTGAGTTGCCAACTCGTGAATAGTAAATAACATCATACTGAAATCGCAAGTATGCACTAACAACGATGATCAATAACATGTAAGCTGGTAGCATGAGTATGACAATATGAATATGCAACTATCATGATCAAGGTACACCACCAAGGTACTATATCTACATGAATCAAATGCATATCAACTGAATACCGAGTGCGGGATAATAAATAATCTCATGCACAAATCATAAGCATGGAAAAAACCCGGTGTATCTCAACAACACTCCAAATCCCAAAATTCTCAGATCGGCCCTCCGATTGGCCCTCAAATCCTGTAAGTCTCATGGAACCTGAGTGTCAAACGTCGACACTCTAAAACATCATGAAAACCAGTGCCTAACATCAACACATAAATACTCGTATCCATACATTCCTCGAAACCCAAGTATCCCACTTCGACACTTGTGTTCCACGTATCGGTCTTTCTGATATCCATACGTTCCTCGAAACCCAAGTATCCCATCTCGACACTGTGTTCCACGTATCGGTATTTCTAAATCCATATATCTCTCGGAATATAAGTGCCTAACATCGACACTTGAAATTCCCATATCGCATGAAAACATATCTCAAATGCGTAAATCCATGTAAAATAGCATATGCAACATAAAACATCAATTTGAGCATATCACGGGGAAAGTCCTCTATTTAATGCATCAATTCATTAAATATATCTCGCGGTTCCCAAAATCCAAATCCAAAATATATATATATACAGCGTCCCATTCCACCAATATATATGTTATAAAAACTGAACATGTAACAATAGCAATGTATATGTGCGAGCATGTAGGTATAGTATGGCATATGTATAAGCATGTAGGTATACAGGTATGCTATATGTCATATGCGCTATCGCACAAGTATAACTTTTTCAATGTCGCTAACCAATAGCAAGGTAAGTCAATGAATATTTGTGTTGTGCATATCATGGCAATTACTGACAGTGTGTGTGTAGTATATCATTGGTGGTCGTGCAACATGGACTATCGATAATAGTGCAGTGTATAATAGATACAATATCAGGCACAACAAGTATCTATATGCAATGAAACTCATACATCATCTCTATATGAGCATATAAACATACGGCTAATATCATATCATATCTAGCCCTGACGCGTAGCGCCATACGGGCGATTTCCCCGTGGATGTTAAATCTACTCACTGATGGTCTCGAGCTATATAAATCCGACCACCTGCTTCCCTTTGTTCACAGCGTCCGAAGTCCCCACTTGCGATGCTATAATTCCACAAACACACAAATAGTGCAAACATCTCAGAAATCGACCAATATAACGTAAAACTATGTTTTAAACGACGCACCAACACTAAACTAACTCATAAGTCTCCGTCTAGTGGCTAACGAGCGTAACGATACCACAAAACCTACCCAAGTACAGCAGCTGCACAAGATCCCGATTCGTGTCGCAAAACGTGACACGCGGACTCAAAACACTAGATTATAGGTAAACGATTCCAGATTTTTCATACTGCAATTACTAAAAAAGTAAATAGTACCAAACACCCATAACCAACAGCAAACAACTACCCATAAAAACCAAACCCCAACACATCCATCAAAAGCCGGCGTCGCTGGAATTCGTCGAAGGGCCGCCGGCCGATGCCGGTGGGGTGGTGCTCGTGTCTCAGGTGGTACTCCAGGGTCACTAGTACATCACTACAATTTTGTTTGGTCACTCACTAAAAATTCCAGATCACAGCAGTTCACAAAGGCCCTAAAAGACACTAAAAATACGATATTTCACAAATCGATTACTTTAAGTGTTCTACACTACAACCAATGAGCTACACCACATAAAAACTCCTATTTATCAGTGTAGGGATTATACCTATCAACCCTTGCTCCCAAGATCCAAGCTTTCCTAGCTCCAAGTGATCAAGAAGCAAAAAAACCAAGACTTGAGGTATTTTGTGATATAAATTGGGATTTTGGGGATTTATTGGCTTGGATTGATGCAAAAATGGAAGGGAAATGATCAAGAGCAGTGGGGGGAGGAAGGATTTCGGCCAAGTGAGGGAGGATGGAGTTTTGTGTGGAATTTCCTAGCTATTCTCATCAATAAATGAACATAAATGCATTCACACACACATGCATGCACCTCTTCCAATTTCTATTCTTTTTCTTTAATCTTAATTCAAATTTCCAAACAAATATCTAGATATTGTGTGAAGGTTTAATTAACTCAAACTTAATTTGTTAAAAAGATCACTTAAGAGAAATTTCTCAAAAATGTGAATACCGCAATAAAATAATATTAAAATAGGGAAAAATTCTAATTGAACCAAAACGTCGCATATACCATTAAAGCTTCCGCGCTAGCTTTATTTTAGCTAAACTAGGTGCTGGCAAATCTATATGGTTGTTTGATCACAGTCGGGTTAAAACTGAAAATACCGACAATTTAACCCTAAAACGGAAAATTTCGCATAACGATTTCTAAAACGTTACAATCTCCCCCCTTATAGAAATTCGGTCCCCGAATTAAAATTTCATACTAAGCGTACCTTCAAAGAGATGAGGGAACTTCTTCCGCATCTCACTCTCGACCTCCCAAATGATCTCCTCACTAGTAGGGCTATGCTAAAGAACCTTCACAGACGGCAAGACCTTTGACCGAAGTTTTTTCACCTGCCGATCAAAAATAACTACCGGCTGCTCGGTGAACGAAAGATCGCGCTCAAGCTGAACGGTCTCGTGCTGAATCATGTGAGAAGGATTATGAAGGTATCTACGAAGCATTGACACATGGAAAACGAGGTGAACATCCGGAAAACTAGGCGGGAGCGCTAAACGATAAGCAACGGAACCCACTCACTCAAGGATCTCGAAAGGACCTATAAATCTGGGACTGAGCTTCCCCTCTTCCCAAATCGCATAACGCCTTTCATCGGAGAAATCCTCAGGAATACATGATCCCCCACTGCGAACTCAAGTCTACGACGACGACGGTCGGCATACGACTTCTGTCTGCACTGGGCTGCTCTCATCCTGTCCTGAATCAGCTGGATCATTTCCGTAGTCTCCTGAACTAACTGGTGTCCCAAAAATAGACTCTCGCTGATTTCGGTCCAACAGACTGGCAATCAAAACTTCCTACCATATAAAGCCTCAAAAGGTGCCATCTGAATAGTCTCCTGAAAGCTGTTGTTGTAGGAGAACTCAATCAACGGCAAGTGACGATCCCAACTGCCACCAAAATCCAGCACACATGCACGAAGCATATCCTCCAGAGTCTGTATAGTCCGCTCCTACTGACCATCGGTCTGTGGATGAAAAGTGGTGCTAAAACTCAACCGGGTACCCAAAGCTTCCTGGAGCTTCTGCCAAAGACGGCTAGTAAACTGGGTGCCTCTGTCTGATACTATGCATGTAGGAACACCGTGCAAATGCACAATCTCATCTATCTACAACTGCGCGTACTGAGCTTAACCGAAAGTGGTCTTCACTGGAAGGAAGTGTGCCGCTTTCGTCAACCGGTCAACAATTACCCAAATGGAGTCATACCCTCTACTATTCCTGGGTAGACCCATAATGAAATCCATGGAAATCTGCTCCCATTTCCACTCCGGAACGGGTAAAGATTGCAACTCTCCAGCCGGTCTATGATGCTCAGCCTTGACTTGCTGACAAGTCAGGCACCTCGAGACGAAGTCCGAAATATCGCGTTTCATCCTTTCCTACCAGTAAAAGTCTCTTAGTTCACGGTACATCTTGGTGGAACCTGGATGGACGCTAAAGGCTGACTGATGTGCCTGCTCTAGGATCCGTGTCTCAACCCATCAGCATCTGGTACACACAAGCGAGTCCCACATCGTAGCACACCCCGGTCATCAATCATGAACTCCGAAACTGTACCCTGTCGAACAAGCTCAAGAATCTAGGACAAACGGGCATCACAGGGCTGCGCCTCACGGATACGATCAAATAGTAGTGGACGGGCACGGACATGAGCAAGCTGTCCCCCAGCGGAAGTAAACTCGAACTGCACTCTACTATCACACAAGAGCTGCCAATCTGCAGAAGAATGGAACTGAACTGCGCTCAACTGGGACAAGCTACCCCCGGGCCTACGACACAAAGCATCAGCTACCACATTCGCCTTGCCCGGGTGATAAAGGATCTCACAATCATAATCCTTCACTAGCTCCATCCACCGGCACTGTCTCAGATTCAGATCCCGCTGCTGGAAGATGTACTTCAAGCTCTTGTAATCCGTGAAGATCTGACACGACTCTCCGTACAAGTAGTATCTCCAAATCTTCAACGCAAAGACCACCGAGGCCATCTCAAGATCGTGAGTGGGTAATTATGCTCATGCATCTTTAGTTGCCTAGAAGCATATGCAATCACTCTATCATGCTGCATCAAAACACAGCCGAGCCTCACTCAAGAAGCATCACAATAAACAACAAAGCCGCCCGATCCAGAAGGTAAAGATAGAACTGGTGTTGTCGTCAACCGAGTCTTCAACTGCTGAAAACTCTGCTAGCACGCATCAGTTCACAGAAAAGGAACTCCCTTTCGGGTCAGTCCAGTCAGCGGTGCAGCGATACTCGAGAAATCCTGCGCAAAACGGCGATAATAACCAGCTAAGCCCAAAAAGCTGCGGACCTCGTCACCGATACAGGTCTGGGCCAAAGATGTACAGCCTCGATCTTCCTCGGGTCCACAAGAATACCATCACTAGTCACCACATGACCCAGGAAGTCAACTTTATCAAGCCAAAACACGCACTTTGAGAATTTTGAATACAGCTGGTGCTCTCTCAATATCTGTAAGGTAATCCTCAAGTGCCGCTCATGCTCCTCACGACTCTTAAAGTAGACCAGTATGTCATCAATAAACACAATAATAAACTGATCAAGGAACGGCCTGAAAATCCGGTTCATCAGATCTATGAATGCTGCTGGCGCATTGGTGATTCCGAACGATATCACCAAAAACTCATAATGCCTATAGCGTGTACGAAAAGCAGTCTTCGGAATGTCATCATTCCGAACCCGCAACTGATGATAACCCGAACGTAAATCAATCTTAGTAAAATGTTTCGCACCCTGGAGCTGATCAAATAAATAGTCAATGCGAGGTAAAGGATACCTGTTCCGCATCGTAACTCGGTTCAATTGACGATAATCCACACACAGCCTCAAACTGCCGTCCTTCTTCTTGACGAACAGAACAGGAGCTCCCCACGGCGAAACACTCGGACGCACAAGTCCCCTATCAATCCCTGCAATTGATCTTTAAGCTCTCTAAGCTCTGCCGGAGCTATCCGATAAGGCGGTATAGAAATAGGCTCGGTGCCAGGAATCAGATCAATGCAGAACTCAATATCGCGCTCTCGCGGCATCCTAGGTAAATCATCGGGAAAGACATCGGGAAACTCTCGCACGGTAGGAACCTGGTCCAACGACTCCACTGTGGCTCCTGTATCATGAATGAAAGCTAAGAATCCCCGACATCCCCTCCTCAAAAGCTGACTAGCACAAAGGACAGAAATCAAACTGTGAGGGGCGGCACCACGGCCCCCCTGCACAACAAACACTGATTCGCCGGGAAAATAAAACCTAACTGTCTTCTCACGGCAGTCAATAGACACGTAGCAAGTAGCTAACCAGTCCATGCCCAACAGAACGTCGAAGTCCAACATCTCAAGAAGGATCAAGTCGACGGGAAAATCTCGGTCTCCTAAACGGACAGCACACGACCGAAACACGTGTCGCGCAACAAACGACTCTCCTACAGGAGTAGCCACGACAAGCGGCTGATCTAGCCAACACGACTCTCGGCCTAACCTCGGCACGAAGTGCGAAGAAACATACGAATGCGTAGATCCCGGGTCAAAAAGAACATGTGCATCATAAGAACATACAAAAAGGGTACCTGAAACCACAGCATTGGACGCCTGAGCGTCCTGGTGAGTCAAGGCAAACACCCGAGCCTGCCCTCTACCGGCAACTGGCTGACCTCCGCCTCTAACACCCCACCCTCTCGGTACAAAACCACCGTGACCCCGACCTCTCTGCACAAGAGTCTGACGCGGAGCAACAACCGGCATAAGGGGCAACGCCCTCTGAGGTGGGGAAGGTGGTAAGGTAACCTGCGGTACAGCTGCCTCGCTCACACGTGGCTCAGCACCATCTCGAACCCGATGACCCACACTCCCGCACCGGTAACATCCAGATACAAACTTCCGACCCTCCTGAGGGTAAGAGCTAAAAAGTCGACCTCGTCCCGAACCTCCACTGTCTGAACGAAAACTGTCAAGACGTCTAAACGCCGGCCTCGCTGTCGGATCACCAGTACGAACCCTCTTCGGTTCCGGAGCAACCGACGACTCAGAAAGACGCTCCTCTACCAATAGGGCTGCATCCACTGCTGCCGCATATGTGTCTCAATGCTGAATGATGATGGCTAGGAATAACTGGGTAAGCAGGCCTCGAACAAACCTATTCACCCTCATCTCCTCGGTCCCCACCAAGTACGGAGCATACACAGACAGCTCGGTAAACAATACATCATACCCAGACACCGTCAACCCCGGAGTCTGACGTAACAACTCAAATCTACGCGCTCGCGCATCCTTGACGCTCGGTGGAAGAAAACGGGCGAGAAAAACTGTCACAAACTCAGCCCAGGTCATAGGAGCAAAACCAGCGGCTCTGCCCCTCTCCAACGACTCATACCACTTCTGGGCCAGACCCTCCAACCGGAAATTCGCGAACTCCACCCATCTCTCGTCAGAGCATCTGAGTGAACGACAAATCCTGGCCATCCGGTCGATAAACGACTGCGGATCCTCAGTAGTATCTGTGCCAGTGAACACCGGAGGCCTCAGCCTCATGAACTCGGTCAGTGATACGGTAATAACCTCCGGAGCTGTAACCGCGACGGCCTGAACTGTAGGTACGATCGTGGTCCCCGCAACGGGTGGGAGAACTGCCTTCCCCTGCGCTCTAATGGCCTTAACTAAAGTCCCCATCATTTGGCGCAGGTCCTGCATACCAGCCCCAAACATAGCAATGTGATCCGGTACAACAGGCGTACCGCCCTGGTCAGTCCTCGCCTCAGACGAGTCAACTCTGACCTCGGCCCTCGCGGCCACTCTCTGTGCCCTCGTAGTCTTCGGCGGCATATAGGCTGGAAATTTGAAACAAGATTCGATAAGGAAACAGGAATCGAATCACAAAGATGTATATCATCACGGAGGAAAATCAATAAATAACTCCTAAGGTCACTTAGGCGGAGTACCGTGTCGTAAGTATATCGCGGAACATACACACGCTACGTCACTCTTCTTAAGCTACCTACTCCATCATACCAAGGTCATTCTATACTCCAAAAGGTAAAAACCTAGCGCTATGATACCAACTTTCTGTCACGACCCACCCCCAATACAGAGAGTATTGTCCTCTTTGGCCGAAGCCGCACGGTTTTGTCCTTCGGGGCGAACTGGACCAGACCAGGGGCCACTTCCCAGGAGGTCACCCATCCCAGGACTTCCCTGGCCCGAGCACGCTTAACTACGTAGTTCTCAAACTCCTGTAGTGCCAGTTTACTTAAAAGGCACCTTTGTATTGAAGATTGGTATCACTCCATTTATAGTACAGATTCGTCCTCTTCCGGAATGTATTCCGAAAATTCCCCATTGTTTTATAGTGGGTCCCCATGCTTATCTAGTATAAATGGGTATACCGGATAATACCTGGGGTATTACAGTTATATTATTACTTCACATTTTACGATCTATACATATATAGTCAATACTTATAATGATTGTCTAATGCGTCCACGAACCGCTTTGTCTAGATTTGATGATGATGACGGGAGCAGCGAGGGACGACAGGAGCTCCAGCTGCGGCACCGGCAGAGGCAGAGGCAGAGCGGTTCTGCCGCCCGGAGAGCTGCGTGGGGAGCTTCAGAGGGCCGGTCTTGCACCCCGATCGGAGACCCCTTCGGATGCCTCCTTCCTTGTGGTCATTGCCACACCTCAAGGTATATTGCACGCATATTCATTTTGAATGTAATATTATAGATATACATGCATGTTCATGTCAAAATTACTTATATTGTCAATGTTTGATTGTTTAACTGTTGGTGATGCGTCCACATCAGATACAGAGGCCACTCCCGCAACTCCAGGTATGGTTATATATCATATAGTGCATGTATATTGATTTATAATGCTATATCATAAATATACATACATTCTTTTTGCTCTTACGTACTTACATCAGGGATATAGGCCACTACCGCACCTCCAGGTATGTTTATATATCATATACCTGCGGGTATGTTTATATATCCTATAGTGTATACATGTTGATTTAGAATGTTATATTATTGATATATGCATTCTTTTTGCAATTACTTATATAGCTGATACTTGATTGTCTAATTATGGGTGGTGCGTCCTCGTCTGGTGCAGGGGCCACTCCCGTCACATCCATACCCTCCGCTCAGTCTGCAAGTTTGTATGAATAAATATAAAATATTTATTCATTTTACATATCCTTTAAGAATAAACATGAACATCATGTAATTTTATCGATGCTTATTTTCTAGTTGGAGATGCGTCCATGTCCGGGTCACCGGCTGTTCCTCACCGGAGGAACTATCGTCCCGCTCGTGTTGTTGCCTGGGCCCAGGCTCGTGCTTTAGTCGCTGAAGGTATATATCACACTTAAATTTTCGTTAAACCTTGATTTCTTAATAACACTTTTTCTTAATATTGATTGTCTTGATATTTCATGTAGACGCAGGGCCTCCCCATCCCGAGAGGGGGACTCGAGCCCCGAATCAGTCCCACAGGCTGAGGCCCGACAGTGCTAGGGGGGAGGCAGCATTCCACCTCTTTTTTTCCCCTGATTATCGCTATACCGGCGATCATGCCGAGAGGTTCGGCCGGTATATGGGGATGAGAGCCGCCTCGTGAAGAACTATCCACTTCACATTGAGTGGGGCGACCAGCACCGGCGCTCATTCACCCTCTTCCGGGATCAGGCTCGGGTATTAATATATATTTTCATTTGATTTATCCAATATATTTATTATTAACACTTTCAATCTAATAACAATGTTTTTTTTTGTATTTTCAGTTGGATTACGATTTTCAGCCTGTACCAGACCCTGATCACCCGGGGAAGGTGCTCGATCTTCACGCTCTGTACAATGGACTGATGAAGAACATGCACACGAAGGTCTGATACAACAAGAATGAGATGAAGATCGACTGCTATTCCCTGTAGATGGCGACCCCCGAGGCAGAGAGAGCGGCCTTCCTATCTACTCCGGCCTTTGCGAGAGTCGACGTAGATACATGGCCTCTATTGTGCCAATATTTCGACTCTCATCGCAAACAGGTATGTATTTTAAATGTAATTCATTGTTTAGTATATAAAAATTTTTTTGTGATGCTTAATTAGAAAACTAAATCTGAATGTGTTGTGCAGAAACAGGCCGATCAAAATAAAGAGAATAGGAAGTCAGCGAAGAGGGGTCACCCCACTTATACAGGTGGCTCGAGGAATATTACTCGTGCCATGGAGTTATCAGTAAATTACAATAGACCGGCCTTTGTGATATAATGTAATATTAAGAGTTTTTTTCTAATATATCTAATATTAAGAGTTATTTTCTAATATTGCTGAGAGCTCAGACCCTGGCGCAGGCTGGTACACCGAGCGTGTTTTCCGCATATCTTGCCGTCCACGGCACCTCGACAGATCCCGCCACGGGCGAGCTTCGATACCCCGACACCGCTACCCAGGAGTATTGCGTAATTGTTAATATTTATTCAACCCCTATTTGAAATTTTTGTTTTGAACGGTTCAAATTTAAATGATATACTTATATTTTACTGGTTAATGTGGGTGTTGGAGCGGGTGGTTGAGCAGGCGGAGGCATCGGGGATCGATTTTACTGGACAGAATGATCCGATGCTGCTGACCCCAGTTCTAGACGCCGCATACGGAGGGCACCACGGAGGTTGGGAGAGAGGCCGGGGACTGGGTCCTAGCAGGGCCCATATGAGATTGGACTCCACTCTGGCGGTTACTTCCTCTGTCTCCAGTAAGTGACGTTTCCAGCAAGAACTGGACACCTTGAAGGCCACCGTTCAGGAGTTGAAGGAGATTTTGGTATGTATACTACTTAATAGTAAAATATTATGTCATATTATAGATAGCAACATATCCAATATTAGTACGTAGCCTGAGCTTATTTGGTTGTAGACTTAGCTTTAATTAATCATACATAAATATCTAATTAAAATAAACTATGGTTTTCCAAACTAGATATCCAAACGAGGCCTAAGTCCCTAAGTATACATAGATTGGGGTTTCGCAATAACTTGATAATGATACCAATTCAACTAATACACGGTTCTTACTCGTTTATTACACACAAAATTGAACAGACGCGACAAGGTACATCGGCCGAGCCTCCACATGCATCTCCTTCGGCTGCGGCTCCGCAAGCCACTACCTCGGCTGCGGTTCCGCGGACAACTCCTATAGCTCCACTGCCCGCTCAGACTCCCGCAGCTGCGGCTCCGCAAGCCACTACCTCGGCGGCGGTTGCGCAGACCACTCCTAGAGCTCCACAGCCCGCTCAGACTCCCGCACACTCCGCATTGCATGATTTATTGACTCAGGGTATATCCGAGGAGCAGGCGCGCCAGATTACGGCGTTTATCAGAGGTGGAGCTGGACCGAGCTAGGGTAGCTTTTTGATTCTTATATTTTAAACATGTATTTATTTATATGATATATATTGTATATATTTTTGACGATATTGATATTGGTGGTGTTTGCGTGTTTATATTGATATCGTATTCTGCTTGTTGATTTCTTTTGTATATTATGCGTGAGATATGATTATGAATACGGCGGTACATATTCTGCGTGTTGATTAATTTTATATATGATGTATATATTATTGTGCACAGGGCGAGAAAAAAACATGCAGCCCTTTTTTTTAAAAAAAACCTGATAATATGTCCTTAAGGATTAATCCGTAGGGCCAAGATTGCCCCTACGGACTAATCCGTAAGGTCTTACTTTGTCCCTACTGATTTATCCGTAGGGGCAAAATATCTGGATACCTGATATTTTGCCCCTATGATCTCAGTAAGAGGGGGTTATATTTGTCCCTACGGAGTTGTCCGTAGGGGCTTAAACATGCCCCTACACAGGTATCCGTAGGGACAAAACATCAGGATACCTGATATTTTGCCCCTACACATCTGTACCTACGCATGTATCCGTATAGGCAGACATTTAGCCTTACGGATATATCCGTAGGGACAACTATTTTATTTTTTAAACTGATAAATTAATTAACTTTTTTGTCCCTACAGCCTAATCCGTAGGGACATATGGACTTACGCAGTACGCCATATGGGCAAGTATTTAACCGTAGGGGCATGTTTAAGGCTCAGACTTGCACCTACGGCGTTTGCACCTACAGGGTAATTTCTTGCCCCTACGGATATATCCGTAGGGGCAGTGGTTTGCTCCTACGGAAAAATCCGTAGGGGCAACCCCTATTTGTAGTACTTTTGTTGTCATACTTGTCATTATGAAAGCTGAAATCGGTAAAGGACTCGATACTGAGGTCTCCATTACCGAAAACCAAGAACATCTCCTTAGTCCTTCTCAGGTACTTGAGAATGTTTTTTACTGCAGTCCAGTGGTTCTCACCTGGGTTGGACTGATACCGGCTCACCACGCTTAGCGCGTAAGCTACATCTGGTCTTGTATATAGCATCGCATACATTATAGATCCTACCGCCGATGCGTAGGGTATAGTGCTCATACGAACCCTCTCTTCGTCGGTCTTGGGAGACATCTCCTTGGAGAGTGTGATTCCGTGCAATGCGGGTATGTTACCGCGCTTGGAATCTTCCATACTAAATCTCTTTAGTACGGTCTCTATGTACCTGGACTGAGAAAGTCCTAATAATCTCTTGGATCTATCTCTTCAGATCTTGATCCCCGGAATGTACGAGGCATCACCCAGGTCCTTCATGGAGAACCGTTGTGACAAGAATAGCTTGACCGATTGTAGCATAGGAATGTCATTTCCTATCAAAAGAATGACGTCCACGTATAAGACTAGGAATATGTAACGCTTTAGGAATTGTTTAGGCGATTTTCCGTTTTTAGGTAAAATAAATTGTATTTTCCGTAAAAACCTAGAAGCGATCTTTTTGCAGTATAGAATTCACTACACCTAGTTTAGCTAGAATATTGCTAGTTTGCGGGTTGATGTAAGCAACTTGTAATTTTAGTGCATTTTAATATTTTTCCCTAATTAAAATATTATTTTAAACTTTTAATTATGCACTAAATTAGTGGTAATTATATTTTTTCTTGGGTTAATTATTGCTAATGTGGATCTATGCTAAGTTAATCACTAGATTAGCACTAATCCATCTTTGAAAATATCTATCCAAAATATCTAGATATTTGTTGATTTAATGGGAAATTTTAATTAGAAAAGAAAATGAATTTCAATGTGGCATTTGAAATAATGCTTTTCTTCTGTTTTCTTCTAGATTTTTTTCCACAACATTCTACACATTTCCCACTTCCTTATGCCTTGGCCGAAACCTCCCCTTGCTTCCGTTCATCTTTTTCCACCCCATTTCATCTCTCCAAAGCCAAATTAAATCATCAAAAATCCTAAATAAATCACACAAACTCAAATATAAATCATTTCCCTTCATTCCTTAACCCTAATCTTTCTTGGATCTTCATAGAAGTCATCTTTTTGGAGGGTTAAATTTGGTGTTTTGTTGCAAGTTTTTTGTTCTTGAGGAGGTATAAAATTCTAATAAGGGTTGTATGGTTTAATCATGCTATATTGTGATGTTTGTGATTTCTAGTTTTGGTAAAACTTGTAGTTTTGAGCTAAAATGATATAAGTTGCTTAATAGCTTTCCGGATAATTTAGGCGTGGATTTCTTTTGACGTTGCGACGTTATTTTTATTAGATTCCACGTTATTTATTGTGTTGTGAATGCGCGATTGGTACGATTAGGGTCTAGGCTTGATGATTGTGTCGTTTAGCATTCCTAGCTAGGGTTTTGCCCATGTCATTCGTGTTTTTGTATAGTTTTTGCTCTTGAGTTGGTTTCGTAGTGTTGCTACGCGCGTTAGCCACTAGACGGACACTTGAGAGTATGTTGGAGTTGGTGCGTCGGTTAAACGTAGTTTGTACGTGTTATTGGTCGATTGCTAATATATACGTGTTATATTGTTTTATAATCTTAGGGTTGCAGGCGAGGACTTCGGACGCTGCAAAGAAAGGAAAGCGAGTGGTTGGCTTTACTTAGCCCCAGGATCATCAGTGTGTAGATTTAATATCTACAGGGGAATCGCCCGCATGGCGTTATGCGTCTGGGCTAGATTAAATGATATGACTATTAGTTAGATGTATACGGATATTGATTGTGCATGTGTACCTTTTTTGCATCTCATTTGCTATTGTGCATGGACTTAGTATTAATGAGACACAACACCATTATTGACGGTTCATGTTTCACGAGCACTAATTGTATGATACACACACACCGTCGATAATTGCCATGACACGCACAACACCTATAAATTTGTGATATTGTATTGTTTAGGGACATTGAGACTTGATCCTTATTTTCCTTCGTGCATATGACATATAGCATACCTGTATACCTACATGCTTATACAAATGCCTTGATATGCTTACATGCTAGTTACCCATATACCTATATGGTATTATATCATTAGTGATAGGTATATACACATATGAGACATAGCTACATGTACATCTTGCCTATATGCTTACACATATACCTGGAGGGTATTACATCATTATTGATAGGTAGATACACATATCTTGCTATACCAACATGGTTACGCACACCTGGAAATAGCTACATGTTCACCTTTATTTGATGTTATATGGACTTGAAGAAATTAGGAACCGCATGATATATATTAATTTTTTGCAGTTAAATAGTGGTTTTTCCTTTATATGCTCACATTACAGTTTTATGTTGCATATATTATATTTCATGGATTTCGCATTGATAGATGGTTTTCATATGATGTCCTCTGATATTTTTACTCCTAGGTATATATAACAGTGGAATGGGACGCTGTTATATATGCATATATATATATATATATATTAGTGGAATGGGACGCTAATATATATGTATATATTTCTAATTTATATATATCATCATAATGATTCATGCAAATATAGTTATTCATTACTTGATGTTTTCTGGATTTGAGGACCGTGGCAGTTTCATGAAATTATGCATTATTTGAAAAACCCGGTTTCTCTTGATATGATTTTTCAGTTTCCACCATGAGATTTCTCGGTTCTGAGCTTATATATTACCCCATGCGAGGAGTGAGTGGGCTGTGTGCGGGTACATGGTGGAACCCGATTGGTTCTCCGGGGCAAGAAGATCGAAGGTCCATGCCGATGAGCCTGGCTGGGGGCGTTTGCCAACCGGTGATAGTATTTGGACTCGACGGATATCTGGGGGATATCGATCGAGGTTATATACGCACATCCCTTATCGATTTCGGGAGTGCACACTCAGGTTCTATAGATTGTACGTACATGACATAGGAGGGCCAGTCCCAGGTGACGGCGCCTCAGAGATGAGTATTTATGTGTCGATGCTAGACACTTGTTTTCATGATGTTTTTGGGTGTAGATATTGGACACTCAGGTTTCATGAGACTTACTCGATATTGGATACTGGTTATATGAGATTTACTTGATATTGGACACTCGGGATATATGAGACTTACAGGATATGATGGCCAATTTGGGGGCTGATTTGAGGAAATTTGGGATTTAGATTGTCTTGATAGACTTTGGTCCTACCACGAGGTCAGGATTCCGTGAGGATGACATGTTTTATCCCATACTCCGCATTTATTTTATATGCATTGCTTCATGTATTAGTAGTACCTGATAGAGTACCTTTCATACTGTTGCACACATATTGCCTTTATTTGCTATCAGCTTGCATGTGTTAGATTCGCGCTGTACGTGCATACTTGCGATTACCTGCATATGTTATTTACTATTCACGAGTTGGAAACTCACCCCCGTTGTGCCACAGGGTTTGCAGGTTGTTCCTCAGAGTAGTCGAGGCAGGGCTTCTACCTATCGTATCATCTTTTGCTGTGGATACCGCTAAGGCTGACTGTGTACAGTTTTGCTATAGGTGGGTTTTGCGGTTATCTGTTTATGTACATTGTATCTTGTTGTATCTTGTACTCTCCATCTACCATTATCATGTATTGACTTAGAGACTTGATGTGAGGACGATATTGTATATTTTTGGTGACTTGGATGTCTTTTATGTAGTTTTATTTATATCGTCTTTTATTTCTTCGCTACGGCGTTGTATATCTGTTGTGGTGGTTGTTTCCGCCTTTGGGCGTGGATTTGCTCCCGTTGGGGATACTTTACTTATATTTATGTTGTACCCATTTTTGGGGTTAGTTTTTCCAAAAGTGGTGCTGCTAAAATTTTTAAGAAAGAAAATGTGGACTTTAAAGAATTTGGTTTGAGATTTCAAAGGTTTTACAGAAAAATGTTATTATCACTTACTACTTTTGATGGTTTAGATTGCTGGGTTTTCGGCTTACTTAAATTGCGTTACGCATGTAGACGTTACGTACTTTAAGGGCTGTAACGTGCCAATTTCGGGTCGTGAAAAAATACGACAGCTAGTCCTACAATGTTCTTATAAATACATGGCTCATCCTCGTTCTTGATGAAGTCAAATTCCTTGACTGTTTCATCAAAACAGATGTTCCAGCTCCGCGATGTCTACTTCAATCCATAAATGGATTTGAGCAACTTGCACACCTTCCCGCTGCTCCCACTGTCTACAAAACCTTCTGGTTGATCCATATAAACGGACTCTTCCAAACTTCCATTTAGAAAAGCCATTTTTACGTCCATCTTCCAGATCTCATAGTCATGGAAGGCAGCAATGCCAAATAGGATCCGAATGGATTTGAGCATAGCCATTGGAGAAAAGGTTTCGTCATAGTACACACCTGGTCATTGACGAAAACCTTTTGCAATGAGTCTAGCATTATAGGTTTCCACCTGTCCATCTACACCAAATTTCCTTTTGTAGATCCATTTGCATCCAACGGGTTTTATCCCAGGTGGAGCAATATCCAAGGTCCACACTTTATTGGTGTACATGGACTCCATTTCGGATCGGATAGCATCCATCCACTTATTAGAGTCCCTACTGATAATGGCCTGCCTGAAACTAGTAGGGTCATCTTCTTCCAAGATGCAATCCTCTCGATCCCCGTCTATGAGAAAACCGTAGTATCTCTCGGGCGGATGAGAAATCCTACTAGATCTGCGGAGTGGCTGAGGTTCGTCTGGGGTTATTGAATCTTGAGGTTCCGTCAAATCTTCAGTTTCAGTTTGTGGTCGCTGAATTTCTTCCAGTTCTACTATGCTCCCACTAATTTCTTTTGCAAGAAACTCCGTTTCTAAGAAAACAACATGTTGAGCAACAAACACCTTCTGTTCCTCGGTGTGGTAGAACAGATATCCATAAACATTCTTTGGATATCCCACAAACTTACATAAAACTGACCGTGCCTCTAGTTTATCCGGTTTATGCTTTTTAACATAAGCCGGACAACCTCATATCTTGAATCTTTTACGATATGGCATTTTTCCATTCCATATCTCGAACGGTGTCTTAAGCATTGATTTGGACGGAACATCATTCAATAGGTATTCTGCTGTCTGAAGCGCCTGTCCCCAAAATAAAAGAGGCAACTCAGCATTACTCATCATGGAGAGAACTATGTCCAATAGGGTACGGTTCCTCCTATCCGACACACCGTTGTGCCGTAGTATGTACGGAGGAGTAAGCTGAGAGAGAATTCCATTCTCTTTTAGGTAATCTAGGAATTCCGTGCTTAAGTACTATCCTCCTCTATCAGATCGGAGAATCTTAATACTTTTGCCAACCTTGTTCTCTACTTCGTTCTTATATTCTTTCAATTTCTCAAAAGCTTCAGATTTATGTTTCATAAGATACACATATCCGAACCTAGAGAGATTGTCAGTGAATGTAATGAAGTATGAGAACCCAGCCCTTGCATTGATAGACATCGGACAAAATACATCATCGTGTATGAGTCCCAAGAGCTCTGCTGCTCTTTCTCCATGTCCGGTGAACGGAGATTTGGTCATTTTTCTTTGAGACAAGACTGACAAGTTTCATAAGATGAAAATTCGAACGTATTCAAAAGTCCATCTTTATGCAACTTACTTAGTATTTTCTCTCCGATATGACCAAGTCTACAATGCCACAAGTAGAATTCATTCGTTTCTGAACTTTTCCTCTTGCGTGTGTTTTGTATATTGAGAACTGTGTTTTGATTTAGAACATAGATACCATTACACAGTGTACCTTCTGCAACCAATACCTGATTAAGGTAAATGTTCATGATATTTCTATCAAGTACAAACTTATATCCATCTTTATCAAGTAAAGAAACTGATATGATGTTGCAAACCATGGAAGTTACATAGTAGCGATTGTTCAAAATCATAGTATTGCCTATTGGCAACACAAGGTGATATTCACCGACGGCTGTAGCATCAACTTGTGCTCTGTTACCTACTCTGAGGGACATATCACCAGGTCCAACCATACTTTTTCTCAGTACCTGCAATAAATTATAGATATGAGATCCTGATCCGGTATCCAGTACCCAGGAGGTAGGACTGACCGAAAAACAGTTCTCAATAACAAGAACACCTGAAGAAGACGCAACAACGTGCTTCTTCATCGATGGGTTCATCAAGGAATTCATGCAATCCTCTTTCCCTAGCTCATACTCATGACCGCCATCATAAGTTAGAGCTAAACCGACGTTCCCCAGTCCCGAATAATAATTCGTATCGGTCAAGTGATACATTTTATTATCTTGATTTGGGCGTGAAAAGGTTGCTACCTGGAGAGAGAAAAGAAACACTTAGCGTGCGCTCTTGCAAGATTAGATTGGTTACTAATTTATCTAACCAGAATGGCTCCCACTGTTTCCTCGAATTCTTTTTCAAACCTTAAAAGAAGAACTAGTCAGGATTAATCGCACGCCATAATACTTGCTTAACTGTTCATCCAGGCTAGTGTCGGTACTTCGAGGGAGGTTTTCCAACGCATTCGCGAAGTTCCTTAATTATAAAACCTCTTCTCCCTAGAGGCGTAGCCCCACAAACACCGTTCTAGATGTTAGTGTATATGCCCCAGAGGCCATTATTGTATCATACTGGTTTGTATATTACGTAATGGAAGCTTAGGATATTCATAGTTGTATTAACTGTCTTGCTCAAAATGGTAGTATGCTACCTGGTTTGTTTCTACCTCAATATGTGCATGTGTTTCTTTTAGCATATCGCTTATACATATTGGTAGAGCCCTTAGGATCTTTTGCTTGATTACCAGCGTTGTGATGACAGTCACACTAGTGGAGGCTGGGTAGTTTGTAAGCACATCCTTATACTGGTCCCTAGTCGTAGGATTATCAAGACAGGGCATCGATACTCCAGAGTAAACTAGTGTATACGCTTCTTATCCTAGCATGGGAGATGTTATATCTCACAGCCATTAGTACGTTGTACTGGAGATTGTTTGCATGTTCTCATTAGGTTATGATTACACCGGACATGACTCGTCGGGAACTGTTGGTTGGTGTTATACCTATGGTTACATAGCAGTTCCTAGGTGACATGAGTACATCTTAGTCCGTGGACTTTACACTGCTGCTTCGCCTCGAGTGTGTTCCCACTGTACTTTGATTATTACCCTACCACGCTTAAAGGAGTTTTGAAAACTGGTAATAGTTGGGTGCAGTCCCGAAGCACTTGGAGGCAGTAGCGGTTAGATATGATTCGTCTCTCCCGGTATTGGGGGTTGATATCACGCTGTGTTTGGAGAGCTATTACACAAAGTCCCTTGCCAGGACAAGCGAGATTTACTGGTAGATACTCCAGTAGTTTCTCAGGGTGTAATGGGCCATGCTCCGACATGACTTATTGCACTATTAGGGGTCTAACGCTTGCCGCCCCTAGGACCGATATGCGATACTCTTAGACGAACATACCGGATTGTACGGAGATTGTCACAGATAGGATCAGTTGGAGTTCGGATGAGTTATTCTCATCGGCCTTCTCATCGAAATATACCTGGGGGCCGTTACGTACAGCTAGTACCGCTTGCGGCCTGTGGTTAAACCTACTGCCAGCGTAGTTTCGAGTCTTTAGAGTCCTACACAAAGGGTTTCCCTGAATCGGGTAGAAGATGTAGAGGTCGTATGATTTTACGACAGGGTTCGATCGCGTACGTGTGCTTGTGCACGGATGATGATTCGGACGGACAATACTAGTGGGCTTTGGTTTAAGCCGGATCCTAGCATTGTATTGATGGATTGTTTTCGTCTTTTGTATTTGTATTTTTCGGAATACGGATACAGGTATGTATATACGGACGAGGGGATTTTTTGTAATTTGGTCAAGAATGTTAAATGAAGATGACATATCATAATTTGTATTTATCATTTTAGTATAAATGATTATTCATTTTATGTATTGAGGAAATGAGGTGTAAATTGCATGATAATGAGCATGGCTACATGTGACACATGTTGGGTTTTAAGACCATGACTCATTTGTTGTAACTTGAACCTAATTTTATTATTCATTAGTGATTTATTGATGAATTAATTCACATGGTTCAGTTTGCAACACTTGAGAAGAGAGAAAAAAAAAAGAACAACTCATTCTCATTCTTCTTCTTCACCAAAATTTTCTCAAGCTATCTTCATCACCCTGAAACCCTAGAACACTCATGTGTTGAGTAACCTAGGATGAAAAGAGACAACCTGTAACATTTTGGAAAATTATAAATATTAATTTATAATTTGAAATATAAAAATAATGAATTTATAAAAGTGATATCACATACAACTTTTGGTATCGGAATTATATCCTTAAAATTGTAATTATTTTGGTAAATATGAAGAAAATATGTGATATCATAATTATGTTATTTTAATTGTTCTATACATGACATGAGATGTTATTATAAGATAATGGTATTTAAGTGTTAAGATAAGTATTTCATTCTTTTTGCATTTGAATTTAGATTTTACATAAAAGGTTTTTAATTATTTTATAGTTGGTTATATCTTAACCTAGGTATAAACCCTCACCCTCAACACACCCTCACCCTTGCTTAACTCCCTCCACCTCCTCCTACTTCACTTTACACCTCCTCCTTCCTCCATGCCACCTCCACCTCTCAACCTCCACCTCATGCTCTATCTACACCACACACCATATTGATCTCTTTAGCCTCCTCAAACTTAACACTACACATTCTTCAGCTCCCAAACTAAAATTCCTAAGTGTTCATCAATTCAAATGAAGAAGATCTTAACCCCTTCATCAATTTGTGCATACCATCAACCTAGAAGCCACTATAACCCCTAGATGATTCCATAAGCACTTCATGAGCTGGTGTTCCATTGTACACAATCTCCATAGGTATAATTCCTTTCCTCTTTGCAAGTTCAGTATAATTCCATATCTGTTTTTAGTGTGCAGTATAGAAAACAGTGTATTTTGTGATATCTTGCTCACTGAAATTGAATCGGGAACCATTAAGTATAACTACTAGAAAAACTAGTAAGACCAAAACTATAATAAGATCATTAATAGACTTAACCTAAAGCCCGAGACCCCATCCCCATGTTTTGGCCGGCGACATCTGTAAGTCGATGTAGTACACCCCAGTACTTGTGGGGAGGCAGAATTTTCAAAAACGAACTTGTTTAGTGAACGAACATCGACTAACCGCTTGAATCGAAGCTAAACTATAAACAACCAAACACAAAGTGTTTCTAAACTACTGTGTTTAAGGATTATACCTAATGAACCAACTCCTTCGTCTTTACGAACTCCTTGTTCTCCTCGGCCTTCTCGAAGTAGTAGACGATCCACCCGAGAGCAAAACTCCAAGCTTAGCCTCTAAACTTGAGGCAACTAACCTTCTTGGATTGCTAATCAAAGAAGATAGATTGAGATAGAGTGATGGTTATGGATTGATTAGTCTTTCTAATCCTTTGATCTCAACTCATGAGGTGTAAGGATTAGGGTTTGGAGATGAGAGCTTGAAGAGAGAGAAGATGATAATAATAATGAAATGAGAATAGTAAGTTATCATAATATAAATGAAGCATTCTCTTTTATCAATAAAAGAAAATAAGTGATGAATAAGCATGCTTCACAAATATCTAGTGGTGATTCATTAGCATGACTCATTAAGCATTTATCATGCATTAATGATATGCTTGAATCACCCTCATGACTCACTAAACTCATTTAATGCAAATGACACATAACCCTCCTTAGTCACCATCTTCTAGAAGCTTCTCGTACAATTACGAGAACGCCCCTCCAATCCGCAAAAATACGGAAAAACTTTAGACTGTAAAAATCCAATAACCGGATACCAGTAACTGGCTTAAACCAAAGCCGACTGGTAAAAACTGTCCGAAAGTCGTACGCGCGTAAACGCACGTATGTGTCCGAACCCTTGTCGTACAACCATACGACCTTTATATCGTTTCGCCTGGAGTAGGAAACTCTCTGTGTGGGACTCTAGAGACTCGACTACTACGCTGGCAGTGGGTTTAACCACAGACCGCAAGCGGCACTAGCTGTACGTAACGGTCCCCAGGTAGTTGTCGATAAGAAGGCCGATGAGGAAACCCATCCGAACTCCTACTGAGTCTGATGTGACAATCTCCATACAGTCCGGTCCGTTCGTCCAAGACTATCGCATATTGGGCCTAGGGGGGCGGCAAGTGTCAGTCCCCTAATAGCGGTATAAGTCGTGTCGGAGGGAAGCCCATTACACCCTGAGAAACTACTGGATCCTACCAGCAAATCTCGCTTGCCCTGGCCAGGGACTTTGCGTAATGGCTCTCTGACACAGCACGATATCTACTCCCAATACCGGGAGGGACGAATCCTGTCTAACCGCCACTGCCTCCAAGTGCTCGGGACTGCACCCAACTGCTACCTGTTTGCACGACTCCTTTGAGCCGTGGTAGGGTAGCAATCTAAGAACAATGGGACACACTCGAGGCGAAGTAGCAGTGTCAAGTCTGCGGACTACGCTGTACTCATGTCACCTGGGAACTGTTCACTGACGACTGGTATCAAACCAACCAACAGTTCCCTGTGAGTCCTGTCTGGTGTACCCGTAACCTAACGAGCACCTGTATACTATCTCCAGTACAACGTACTGACGGCTGTGGGACAGACCATCTCCCCAACTGGGATGAGAAGCGTACACACCAGTCTACTCTGGAGTATCGATGCTCTGTCTCGATAATCCAACGACCAGGGACCTGAATAAGGATGTGCTTGTAGACTACCCAGCCCCCACTAGTGTGACTGCCATCACAACGCTGGTAGACAAGCAAGATCCTAAGAGCTCTATCAATACGTACACTCACATATTAAGATAGAAAAACCAAGTAGCATACTACCATGTTTAGCAAGACTGTTATATACATGTGAATATCCCAAGCTTCCATTAAGTAATATACAAACTAGTATGATACAGTAATGGCCTTCTAGGGCATAAATACTAACAATCTCCCACTTGCACTAGGGCCATGTACTGGCATATCGTAGACCAATGATCTCGAGTAGCCTCTCGAACTGAATCTTAGGAAGGGCATTTGTGAATGGATCAGCAATGTTCTCTTTTGAAGCAACTCTCCGAACCTCGATCTCCTGACGATCAATGATCTCCCTGATCAGGTGATACCGCCTCAAGATGTGTCTGGACTTCTGATGGGACCTTGGTTCCTTCGCTAAAGCTATAGCTCCGTTGTTGTCGCAATACAGAGGTATTGGATCAACTATGGTAGGAACTACCTGAAGTTCTGTTAGGAACTTCTTCATCCAGACTGCTTCTTTTGCGGCATCTCAAGCAGCTATATACTCCGCTTCCATCGTCGAGTCAGCAACGGTGTCCTGCTTGGAGCTCCTCCAGCACACCGCCCCTCCATTGAGGGTAAAGACATAACCCGACATGGACTTGGAATCGTCCTTATCACTCTGGAAGCCGGAATCAGCAAAGGCCTCCAACCTGAGGTCTTTTCCGCCATAAACCAAGAACATCTCCTTAGTCCTCCTCAGGTACTTGAGAATGTTCTTTACTGCTATCCAGTGTTTCTCCCCTGGGTCTGACTGATACCGGCTCACCACGCTTAGTGCGTAAGCTACATCTGGTCTGGTACACAACATCGCATACATTATAGAGCCTACCGCAGAAGCGTAGGGTATAATAGACATGCGTTCCCTTTCCAAATCAGTCTTGGGAGACATCTCTTTGGAGAGGGTGATTCCGTGACAAGCCGGTAGATTACCGCGCTTAGAATCTTCCATACTGAATCTTTTCAGTATAGTGTCGATATACCTGGACTGCGAAAGTCCCAACATCCTCTTGGATCTATCACGATAGATCCGGATCCCCAGAATGAAAGAGGCATCACCCAGGTCTTTCATGGAGAACCTGTGTGACAAGAATCCTTTGACAGATTGTAGCATAGGAATGTCATTTACTATCAATAGAATGTCATCCACGTACAAGACGAGGAATACGACACTTCTGGCTACAACTTTACTATATATGCACGGCTCATCTGGATTTTTGATAAAGTCATATTCTTTGACTGTCTCATCAAAACAGATGTTCCAACTCCGCGATGCCTGCTTTAGTCCATAAATAGACTTAAGCAGCTTGCATACTTTCCCGCTGCTCCCACTATGATTAAAACCCTCTGGCTGATCCATATAGACGCTCTCTTCTAAATTTCCATTCAGAAAAGCCGTCTTTACGTCCATCTGCCAGATTTCATAATCATGGAAGGCAGCAATAGCAAGAAGGACCCGAATGGATTTGAGCATAGCCACTGGAGAAAAAGTTTCGTCATAGTCCAAACCAGGTCTTTGACGAAAACCCTTTGCAACAAGTCTAGCCTTATAGGTTTCCACCTGTCCATCTACACCAATCTTTTTCTTGAAGATCCATTTGCATCCTATGGGTTTTACCCCATCTGGAGCAAAGTCCAAAGTCCATACTTTGTTGGTGTACATGAACTCCATTTCGGTCCGCATTGCATCTAGCCATCGTACCGAGTCGCCGCTCTGGATGGCCTGCTGGAAGTCAGTAGGTTCATCATCATCTATGATGCAATCCTCTCTATCCCCGTCTATGAGAAAACCGTAGTATCTCTCAGGCGGATGAGACGGCCTACTACTACTGCGGAGGTGTGCGGGAATGTCTTGTTCTTCTTGAACCTCCGGTTCTACCAAACTTTCAGTAGCAGTTTGTGGTTCTCGAATTTCTTCCAGTTCTATTTCGCTCCCACTTATTTCCTTTTCTAAAAACTGATTTTCCAGAAAATGGGCATTACGAGAAACAAAAATCTTTTGTTCCTCTGCGTAATAGAAATAATATCCCTTGGAGTTCTTTGGATAACCCACAAACAAACATTTTACTGATCGTGCCTCGAGCTTGTCCACATGCTGCTTTTTAACAAAAGCTGGACATCCCCAAATCTTCATATGCTGAAGATGGGGTTTCTTCCCTGTCCACATCTGATATGGAGTGGTAGGCACAGTCTTGGTAGGAGCCCTGTTCAGAAGATATGCGCTGATTCTAGCGCATAACCCCAGAAAGATCGTGGTAACTCAGTATTACTCATCTGGATCGTACCATATCTAATAGGGTTCGATTCCGTCTCTCCGATACACCGTTATGCTGTGGAGTGTATGGAGGAGTAAGCTGAGAGAGAATTCCTTTCTCTTTTAGGTAACCTAGGAACTCGGCACTTAAGTATTCACCACCTCGATCAGATCTTAGTGTCTTGATACTTTTGCCGGTTTGGTTTTCTACTTCATTCTTATACTCTTGGAATTTCTCAAAAGCCTCGGATTTATGTTTCATCAGATAAATGAATCCGTATCTTGAGTAATCATCCGTGAATGTAATGAAATAGGAAAAACCACCTCTCGCATGTGTAGATATTGGACCACATACATCACTGTGTATGAGTCCTAAGAGCTCGCTCGCTCTTACTCCTTGTCCAGTAAATGGAGTCTTTGTCATCTTTCCTTTGAGACAAGATTGACAAGTGTCATAAGTTTGATATTCGAACGTGTCCAAATATCCTTCTCTATGCAACTTAGTCAACCTTCTCTCATTGATGTGACCCAGTCTACAATGCCATAAGAAAGCTTTATTTAAATCTGGAGACTTTCTTTTTAGTGTGTTCTGGACATTGAAAATTTGGAGTAGGTTTAAAACATATATGCCGTTATTTAATGTACCGGACCCAATCAAACCATGATTAAGGTGGATGTTGACAACATCTCTTACAAACGTGAAATCATAACCTTTATTTGATAACAAGGAAACTGATATGATATTACACGTTAAGCTTGGTACAAAATAACAGTTATGTAAAACCAAAATGTGTCCACTCGTCAATCCTAGGTGATAATCCCCGACAGACGCAGCTCCTACGCTAGCTCCGTTAGCAACCCTGACGATCATATCACCTTCCTTCAGCACTCTACGGTTTCTCAGTGCCTGCAATGAATTGCAAATATGAGATCCTGATCCGGTATCCAATACCCAGGAAGTAGAGTTGATCGACAGACAATTCTCAATTACAAACACACCTGAAGTCGAAGCCACAGCTTGCTTCGGTTCCTGGTTCTTGGCGTTCCACGCCTTGCAATCCTTCTTCCAGTGCCCTTTCCTGTGACAATGGAAGCACTCATCCTGGCCAACTATCGGTACTGCAGTCCTTTTCTTTCCCTTCCCTCTCACCTTGCTAACACCTCCTCTAGGTTTGGGTGCGGCCTTCTTCTTCCTTCCTTTGGCCCTAGCCTTGGACCCGGAAGAAGATGTACCGCCAACAAACATAGCGGGTGTTTCCCTTGCCTTCTGCAAGGTGCCCTCTGCACTCCTTAACATGTTCAGGAGTTCCGCAAGTTCAACTTCTTTTCCTTGAAGATTTAAGTTGAGGATAAACTGGGCGTAGGTGGGAGGAAGGGACTGGAGAATAAGATCTGTATAGAGCTCATTATCCAAAGTCGTCCCAAGGTCTGCGAGCTCTTCAATATAGCCGATCATCTTTAGGACATGTTCTCCTACTGATGACCCGACAGCCAACCTCGCTCGAAACAAGTTCTTAGAGGTCTCGTATCTTGCTATACGAGATTGCTCCCCATAAAATTCCTTTGTATGGAGAAATATGCCATCTAGGGACATATCCTCGTGCCTCCTCTGATGTTCATTGTTCATCGAGGCAAGCAAGATGCACTTGGCTCTCGCGCAATCTAAATCCCAGGTTTTGCGGATTTCCTTATCCGCATTGCTGGATTTGGGACCAGGGACAGCAGGTGCCGTAGCGGTGAGGACGTACCCCAGTTTGTCATAGGTCAAAGCCATTTTGACATTCCGCAGCCAATCTTTATAGTTTGGCCCCGTCAGTATATTTTTCTCTAAAAGTAACTTAAGTCCAGTCATTTTCAGGGTCGCTGCAATTAGGAGAGAGAGAAGAAAACTCTTTAGCATGATGCTCTTGCAAGTTTAGAGTGGTTTTTAGTTTATCTAAACTGGATGGCTCCCACTGTTTCTCGAATCCTTCCTCAAACCATAAAAGAAGAATTAGCCAGGACTATTCTCACCGTACAATACTTGCTTAACCGTTCAGCCAGGCTGGTGTCGGTACTTCGAGGGAGGTTTTCCAACGCTTTCGCGAAGTTCCTTAATTAAATAACCTCTTTTCTCTGGGGGCGTAACCCCGCTGACACTTTTCTGGACACCTACTAGGTTTATAGCATTGATCGTTAAGTGACGAATATCCTGATAAGTAGCATATACTCACAGTAGGATCGGGATCCAAATATCATCGTCTGATAATGTTGTAGGAATGCTACCAACATTCATCAAACTCAAAATGGTATGCATCTCTTTGCAAATTTCAGTTTCTTTAGAAATTCCCGATATACATTTTTGCCCCATGCTCTTATGACCTTGGCTTTGGTCAAAATGTCATAAGTCACATGTCAAGTTCTACCCGTCATTATCTTGTCAATTTGAACCCATCCGTATATACCCCTGACTTTTGTCAAATGGTAATACGACTGTCCCAAACCAACTCATCTATCTTATGCAACAAATGAAAACCCAGTAGCTACCAAACACTATGCCTTGACTTTGGCCAAAATGCATAGCTTGAATACTACTGAATACCCAAATGAAATGACGGAGGGCTACGACTGGTTTTGGCGAAACCGTGAACGTAGTGAACTTGATATAACCGAAGGAACCTGATAGCTTTTAAAAGGAGTGGTTAAAGCTCCGCGTTTAAAAATATTTGTTTTAAAATTAACCGAGTGGTTTCTTTTAAATTGTTCCAACGATTTAAACTTGGTTTATTTTCTTTGCATTATAGATAATGGGTCCCATCATTAACCTATCATTGCAGAAAACAACGAAAATACAACGTCCTCTTATGCCATCCGCATTCGCCACGGGGTCTCGTCATTACCCGTTAGGTTACTTAACTAACGACAGAGCGGGGGCTGGGCTAGCGCGGGTGCAAAACATAAGTGACGTCTAAATAGCTATCATAAATATAGATATTTTACATTCGTCTGACGCAATGATATTCATTCCAGAACACAGATAAACAATATTGGATTTGCAAGCAATCTGTATTTCTTTTGAGCCTGCAAGAAAAGACAGATTACACAGTTGTGATGAATAGCCGTTACCCCACCCTCGACCCCTACGGGTACGGCAAACTACCCACCCGGCAGTTTGTGTACCCCACCTTGGGTCAGTCCTAGGAGCAAAAACAGTAAAATGAAATAATACAACGGTGGCTACAACCGCAACCTGGATGTGCCCTGCAAAAATAATATTACAACAAATTACATTTACAACAAATGAATTAAACAATAACCCATTGCTAAACCCCGGCTAAACACCACAACAGTCCAATACAGTTTATAAGCACAAACAGATATAACCATTTCAGAAATGTGCAACCCCCTGCTAACCGACATACTAGCAGTTAGGGGAGGTTTACGAACACATTAAACAATCACAGATATAATCCAATATGCAAATACTGTACAATTTCGATCGATTAAACATCTTTAATATTGCTCCAAAAACTGCTCTGTTAAACTGAAACCTGAGCAAAATTAAAATATTCCAGAAACTCCCAAATTTCACAGAGAAGCAACAGAAGAAAATTGGGTTCCTGACTCGCCAACTCGGCGGCGGAACCGCGGCGACTCAGTAGGGTGAGGCCGCGGATCCGCGGCGCGTTAGACGATTCAGGGCACCAGTTTTCTTGGGTGTTCTTATAATGTCTTGTTAAGCTTTCTGAACGAACCTGAAAAATTTTTGGACATCGTTTTGAATTCGACAGAAACTTGACAGATTTAGGGTTTTCCGGCTTCGTTTTTCCGTTCGAAATTCGTACAAATTTGCAATTAAGTTATTTATTGTTTAGCGAGTCTCTGATACAACTGTAAGTCGATGTAGTACACCCCAGTACTTGTGGGGAGGCGGAATTTTCAAAAACGAACTTGTTTAGTGAACGAACATCGACTAACCGCTTGAATCGAAGCTAAACTATAAACAACCAAACACAAAGTGTTTCTAAACTACTGTATTTAAGGATTATACCTAATGAACCAACTCCTTCGTCTTTACGAACTCCTTGTTCTCCTCGGCCTTCTCGAAGTAGTAGACGATCCACCCGAGAGCAAAACTCCAAGCTTAGCCTCTAAACTTGAGGCAACTAACCTTCTTGGATTGCTAATCAAAGAAGATAGATTGAGATAGAGTGATGGTTATGGATTGATTAGTCTTTCTAATCCTTTGATCTCAACTCATGAGGTGTAAGGATTAGGGTTTAGAGATGAGAGCTTGAGGAGAGAGAAGATGATAATAATAATGAAATGAGAATAGTAAGTTATCATAATATAAATGAAGCATTCTCTTTTATCAACAAAAGAAAATAAGTGATGAATAAGCATGCTTCACAAATATCTAGTGGTGATTCATTAGCATGACTCATTAAGCATTTATCATGCATTAATGATATGCATGAATCACCCTCATGACTCGCTAAACTCATTTAATGCAAATGACACATAACCCTCCTTAGTCACCATCTTCTAGAAGCTTCTCGTACAATTACGAGAACGCCCCTCCAATCCGCAAAAATACGGAAAAACTTTAGACTGTAAAAATCCAATAACCGGATAGCAGTAACTGGCTTAAACCAAAGCCGACTGGTAAAAACTGTCCGAAAGTCGTACGCGCGTAAACGCACGTATGTGTCCGAACCCATGTCGTAAAACCATACGACCTCTATATCATTTCGCCTGGAGTAGGAAACTCTCTGTGTGGGACTCTAGAGACTCGACTACTACGCTGGCAGTGGGTTTAACCACAGACCGCAAGCGGCACTAGCTGTACGTAACGGTCCCCAGGTAGTTGTCGATAAGAAGGCCGATGAGGAAACCCATCCGAACTCCTACTGAGTCTGATGTGACAATCTCCATACAGTCCGGTCCGTTCGTCCAAGACTATCGCATATCGGGCCTAGGGGGCGGCAAGCGTCAGTCCCCTAATAGCGGTATAAGTCGTGTCGGAGGGAAGCCCATTACACCCTGAGAAACTACTGGATCCTACCAGCAAATCTCGCTTGCCCTGGCCAGGGACTTTGCGTAATGGCTCTCTGACACAGCACGATATCTACTCCCAATACCGGGAGGGACGAATCCTGTCTAACCGCCATTGTCTCCAAGTGCTCGGGACTGCACCCAACTGCTACCTGTTTGCACGACTCCTTTGAGCCGTGGTAGGGTAGCAATCTAAGAACAGTAGGACACACTCGAGGCGAAGTAGCAGTGTCAAGTCTGCGGACTACGCTGTACTCATGTCACCTGGGAACTGTTCACTGACGACTGGTATCAAACCAACCAACAGTTCCCTGTGAGTCCTGTTCGGTGTACCCGTAACCTAACGAGCACCTGTATACTATCTCCAATACAACGTACTGACGGCTGTGGGACAGACCATCTCCCCAACTGGGATGAGAAGAATACACACCAGTCTACTCTGGAGTAACGATGCTCTGTCTCGATAATCCAACGACCAGGGACCTGAATAAGGATGTGCTTTTAGACTACCCAGCCCCCACTAGTGTGACTGCCATCACAGCGCTGGTAGACAAGCAAGATCCTAAGAGCTCTATCAATACGTACACTCACATATTAAGATAGAAAAACTAAGTAGCATACTACCATGTTTAGCAAGACTGTTATATACATGTGAATATCCCAAGCTTCCATTAAGTAATATACAAACTAGTATGATACAGTAATGGCCTTCTAGGGCATAAACACTAACAACATCCGCCCAAGATCTGAGCTCGCCGGTTTTGTGGTGAGCTTTGGGATTGTATTTTCTTCTGTAGTTTTATAATGGTATTTTATAAGTTACCGTGTTGTTTGATTTGTCCCAATAATTACACAGTAAAATCTGGGATGTATTAGTAAAGGTTTTATCACATTTCTAATATTTACGATACGGATTTTTTTTTTGAACTGCAACTGAACCGTTAACATTTATATGTTAGCAACAGAAATATATTGTTATTTTTGGGTTAAGTATGCTGTAGGTTCTAACCTATGGGTGCCTATTTCTTTGTTTTGAGTTTTGATATGATATTTACGTCGATATGATATAAAGACGATTATAAGTATGATTGCGAAGATTTCCGAGATGGAGTTGGTGGACATATCAGCTTGGATTTCAGCAAGCTCATCATGTTGGTGAGTAGATTTACATCTATGGGGAAAGTCGGGTGGATGGCGTATAGCACCCCCGCAACCTTATAAATAGTAGTATGGTATATAGTAGTTTTAGTAATTAATTAAGATATGGATATTGAAGTTAATTTGCATATAGCATGATACTCATTTGCATGTAGTTACTTATGGTTTGGGTAAGGTGATATGAAAGACCATGCAGTACTAGAGGTGAATTTGATATAGTGATAATGTAAGGTATTTTACTAGATATTATAATGTATTGATGATAATGAGATTAGTATGTCGTATAACGGCCAAGTTACATTTAGACTCGTAAATTAATGTTTCATTCCATTCTTAGAACGTAATACTTGAGTCAGCTATACTCATTTTAAAACAAGCGTTTCATTCTTTTTTAGGAAAATGGTATAGCTCATAGCAAGTAGTTACAATTATTAGTCATGCATATATTTACATTACTTGTTCACGTTATAATTATCGATAATATACGTTTTCGTAATACGAACACCTTGATAGAACACTGCACAACTACCAATGAGTACTATGCTGCACAAGCACGTACATATGTTACACTACACCTCATTGGTACTACCATGTCACTGTAGGACCGTTCTGATATATATAATGCATATGTAGATGTCGATATGAGTAGGCTTTTACACTTTTAGAACACTTGCACAAATACTAATGATTGTCATGCTGCACGAGTACAGACACGTATGTTACACTACACATCATTAGTAGTGCCATGACACAGTAGAATTGATAATTTGGTGCCTGTATGATTTATTAACGCAGTCTTACTTTATTATCTGTTGCACATTACGAATTCCAGTACTATAGATGTTTATATTTGATTCTTATGGATTTTCTGGTTATTTTATTCCTGATGATATATATCAGTGGTATGGGAAGCTTTTATATATATAATATATCATCAGAATGATCTATGCAAGTATTCTCCTTCTTTACTTATGATTTCTGGATATGATGAGTTGACGTCCACCACGAGCTTGATGTTTTCTGATTGTTTTGTTCCGAACAGAGTGGGGGAGATATACGGTTTCAGACTTGTTACTTATCCGGACTGAGTGGGGGAGATATACAGTCGGATACAAGGTGGACCCAGATTGAGACCGAGGTGAAGGATTGCCGCATTGAGGCGGGGGAGCCTAGCGAGGATAATCGATACCGGAGATTGAGATGAGCACGGCGGTTATCTAAGGGATACCGACCGGGGCCAGGGATATCGGGTGGCGATCATATGTTGAGATGGTGTCGACGATATCCGCATTTACTTGTCGGTGATGGACACGAGAGATTTGAGGATTTACGTGTCGATGATGGACACGAGAGATTTCTGATTTCGGGTGTCGATGCTGGGCATCCATGTATATTGATATGTTGCTATCATGAGGTACACAGTTAGATTACAGTTATTGTAGCCGACCAGGACTAATCCGGGGGACAGTACCTGCATACCTATTTACGAGTAGTTGCATATAAAAAGAAATTCAAAATCGAGCTATAGCCTCATTATTTTGACGTGTCTAATATGACATGGAAATCTTTTAAATTGTAAACCTCTTAACACTATTCATTAAAACAACAAGACATATATCTTAAATAAGATATAAACTATATTCCATACTATCACGTCTGCTTTTATGCCGAGACATATGTATTCAGAGGCTATTTTTAAGAAGAGGTTTATATATATATATATATATTTTTTTTTTCGGCTACATATGGACGTATACCTAGATACATGTCATTTGCATTTGATATATTCTATATTGGGATCATGTGATAGATAGACTTGCATTTAGGATACATATGCATTTCATATATTATATTAGTACAGATTATGATAGTACTATACTTATGACCTAGGTATCGTCATTTATTTCGATTTCTACCTTGTGATGTACTTTTATTCACTGAGTTGGCAACTCATCCCCGTTGTGCCACAGTTTCTTGCAGGTTTTACCGCTTGGATTATCAGCGGCTTGGGCACACATTCCTTTCGATGACTACTTTGGGTAAGTGAGTTACTATTGTATCGCACTCGCACTTGGTTATTCATATATTCTTGTATCCAGCAAAAACTCCATCAACATAGAAAGGGTATATTATGGACTTAGAAGCGAGACTTAGAGTTGTGTGTTGTGCCATCGTACTCATTGGAGTCGACTTTTTATATAGTTTGTTTGGTTTTCCTACCGTTTGGGCGTGGAAGCTTGCTCCCGTGGGATGCTATTTTATTATCATGTTGTATTGGGTTTTATGCGAAATTTACAAAGGAGCTGTTGTCGAATTTCAAAATGTCATATATTCTTTTTAAACATACTTATTGAAAATCAAATGGTTAATTTAAATTGATTCCTTCTGATGATTATTTAAACTTCACCTCCAATGTTTTCAAATGAAAAGGTTTAGATTCCGGGTTTCGTCTTACTTAAACCGCGTCGGTGTCTTTAGATTCACGTGATTTAAGTGCCGGTCACGTGCCACATTTGGGCCGTGACACATCCCAATCCATCTTTATACTCTACATCGTCTACGACATCTTGTGCAGCGAAGATGATGCCCTAGTAGCTTCAGTTGAGGTAGGAGCTTGATGCACATTCTCTTGGGTGGATCATCTTCGATTTGAGAATGCCGACGAGGAGGCGGCGATTCGATACGATCCATGGAGTCGATGGCGAGGTGGAAGACAGCAAGGAATGAATACTCGAAGGACATGAACGTGAGGTATAACTTCTGTACATGTAGTTAGATCTCATGTTCTTGCAGTTAGTAAAGGTTTAGCAACGATCTTGGCGTATAATATATGTTACAAAGCTTTTGAAAACCGTTTTTTGAAAATTCCGCCTCCCCGCAATCCCGTGGGGTGCGTGGCATGTTAGCTTTATGTATGCCCTAGAGGCCAGTATTGTACATATGATGTATATTATATTGGATGCTTGGACATATATAGAGAAGACTTTCTTGCTCGACATGATAGTATGCTATATGGTTTCTCTTTATCTTAACATGTATACTTCTCTCTTGATACTGTCATAAGGACGACTCTAAGTCGCACTCGGGATTTGTCTTTACCCTCTACGGAGGGGCGGTATGCTGGAAGAGTTCCAAGCAGGAAACCGTGGCAGACTCGACGATGGAGGCTGAATACATCGCTGCCAATGATGCTGCCAAAGAGGCTGTCTGGATCAAGAAGTTCATAACTGAACTTGGAGTGGTTCCATCCATTAAGGATCTAATACCTATGTATTGTAATAACAATGGAGCGGTGGCTTTAGCCAAGGAACCCAGGTCCCATTAGCGATCCAGGTATATTCTGAGGCGGTATCACCTGATCTAGGAGATAGTTGATCGCCGGGAGATCGAGGTCAGGAGAGTTGGCACGAAGAACAACACATCGGATCCACTCACGAAGTCCATTCCTCAAATAAAGTTCAAGAAACTCTTCGGGATGCTCGGTATGCGATACTACAGCAGCTGGACCTAGTGCAAGTGGGAGATTGTTAGTTGTATGTATGCCCTAGAGGCCAGTATTGTACATATGATGTATATTATATTGGATGCTTGGATATATATATAGAGAGGACTTTCTTGCTCGACATGATAGTATGCTATCTGGTTGCTCTTTATCTTAACATGTATACTTGTCTCTTGATACTGTCTTATGGTTACATGTTGGTAAAGCCCTTAGAATGTGTACTTGACAACCAGGACTATGATGAAGATCATACTAGTGGGGCCATGGTAGCCCATAAAGTCATCCTTTAACGTTCCTAGTCGTGGGTGTATCGAGACAGGGCATCGATATACCAGAGTAGACTAGCGTATACGCTTCTCGACCCATGAGATGGGCGATGGATGATCCCATATCCATTGGTGTTTGACATCAGAGTTGGTATACGGTTGCTCAGTGGAGACTGGGTACACTGGACGGACTCGCCGAGAACTCCCAGATGGTATTATACCTCACGTCAGATGGCAGTTCTCTGGTGACACTTTCACAGGTTAGTCTGTAGACCCGAGATTGTCATAGAGTCTTGTGTGATTCCCACTGTGCTTTGATTTCCACCTTACCACGTCCAAGAGGGCGTGCAAAACGGTGGTTTTTGGGTGCAGTCCCGAGTCACCTGGAGGCAATGAGCGATAGGAGGTGTTTCGTCTCTCCCGGTATTAGGAGTTGATGTTGCGCTGTGCTCGATTGGCCATAACAGGGAAGTCCCTGGCCAGGGCTGATTTTGAGATTTACTGGTAAGTGTTACCAGTAGTTTCTCGACCCGTTATGAGCCTCACATCGTCATGACTTATCGGTTATTAGGGTCTGACGTTTATCACCCCTAGAATTGATATGCGACATATCAGACGAGGAGACCGGACTGTATGGCAAGTGTTACTGTCAAGCTTTTGAAGGAGTTGTAGCGGGCTTGCTTGCTGATCTTCTGATCGCTCAATACCTGGGTAGCCAGCTAGTACCGCTGACGGCTTGTGGATTCTTGATGTGATTATCACCTACTGCCGGCGTATTGACGAGTCTTTAGAGTCCTACACAGAGCTTTTACTGGCTCAGGAAAATCGAAATAGGAGCGCATATGTGATATGTGCAGGACCGAGAATAATGCCTGTATGTGATACCGCATTCTATTCTCGCGACTTTTGTATCGGTCGGTTATATGTGATATAGCCGGGTTATCGAATCAAGTGCTGATTCGATAAGTCGATACATTAAATGTTAGTCGGTTGTATGTGATATAGCCGGATTATTAAATCAATTGTTGATTTGATAATTTAGTGTATAATTGTATATTAGATATATTAATTTACATTAACTAACATTTGCTCACTTAAGCTTTTATTTTCTCACATGTGCACATTTATTTGATATGAGATATATATTAAATTGTGTATTGTTTTGTAACATGGTTGTTGATACAATATATATGGGTGTATAATACATACACCATTCTAATTTTAGTGGTGGGGTTTTAATATTTAAGGTAAATCAAAATTAGTGGATATTTGTTAAGTGCATGTAGCTTGTAGAAGCTTGTGAGTGCCTTGACAAATTCAACTCATTTTGTTTTACTTAAGATATTTGTTAACCTAACAATTAGAATTAGCCATGGTTATGTCTCTACATGAGTTAGTATATGATACTCACTCACCATGGTTTACTCTCTCACTTGATCATTATCTCATTCTCTTCTTCTTTTTTCATCTTCTTTCTCCAAAAGAAAAAGGATTCTAGTGTTTGAAAGAGTGAGAAAGTGTTGTGAGAATAATAATTCTAAAAAGAGCCTACTTCCTATTTCCTCATCCTCTACTAGATTACCACTTTAATATAGGGTGTTTTCTTCACTAATCCTTTAGTTAGTGAAGTAGAAGCTTGAGCTAGTATTCCCTCGACGTAGATCATCTTCGGCCTCGAAGACTCCAAGCAAGAACATTCCATTCGCCTTGTGAAGCCATGCAAGGGTCCGAGAGTTCTATCAACGCTGCGAAGGGACTACTACAAGGAGCTTATAAAGTGAAAGACCGATCAACAAAGGTTGTATTTCTAGTTCACTTAGTTGTAAATGGTTTACCGTAGTTTCCGTATTATATTCTAGTTAACGATTCTAGTTTAGAGTTCCTTGAAACGACAAATTTTTTAAATGGCATGGACGATGCCTCCCGAAACCTTGCAGCCGTCGATAGGAACCCTACAGTGGTATCAGCGCCTAGCTAGAAAATTATACGGTTTTTTTAAGATTACGAATACGAAAAGAACTCTGAAACTTGAAATCCTAAATCCATGTTTCTGTCGATTTTAAAACAAGCTCCAAACTTTTTTCAAACAAGTGTAGAATCATCTATGAGTAAATATAGGAGCATGGAAGAAACTTGGGACCTTGTGCTCGGTTTTGGACCGAGCACATGGGCAGAAAAACCGAGAAGGCCGGCCTGGGCATGTCCTTAGGGTCCCAAATTTTTTTCATGCTCTGGCCTCTGGGATTTAGGGTTTCAGGTGTTGTTTATTTTTGCTACTTTTTCATGTGATGATTAATTCAATGCAATAGCAACTCGGAGTGTTTCGTAGTCATAATTTTAACTGTTTTCGGGTTACTTTAGACGTTAAAAAGTTCAATTGGATGTCAAATACCCGGTTTAACCCTTGCCGGAAAAATTTCCAGGTGCTAGATTTTTCCCGTAGTTAAAAAGCTTTCAAACATCATGCAAGTTATGCGATGGACCCTCTCGAAGAACAAAACCTTAACTCGATTATGTGACCGTCAGAACCGCCACTGAACCCTCGGGTTTGTGGTGGTTCAGCGATGCCACATGTGAGGCGTTGGTTTGGCCCTTCTACGGCTGATTCATTGGTACTGTGGCATGTGCTGAATCTTTCAAATCTACGCTCAAGTGTTGAGATTTCTGGGTAATTGTGGGTGTTTGTTGATTCGATCAGAATGTTTAACATCGTCTAGTTTTTTCTGCGACCGTAAGTGTAATATGTGGTGTATTTCCGGTTTCTTTGCTATATGTCAACGACAATTGGGATACACATATTTACTTATATTGATGACATGTGATGTTTTGTGTTGCTGGATATGTTATATTGGATCGTCGCATTTTGAATAGCCGGGGTCTTATGTAAGATGAGAGTTTTTATTTTCATTCATATAAAATTCGATGTATGTAATATTCTCTTATTGGGGCACTTCCAGGTTGAGGATGATGTCACCATTGATGTATATTATTTACTTTTCGGCAATAGGATAGACCCAAGGAGGGGAGCACAAGTAACTGTGTTCTAGAGTCCAGTGGGAGACCAACTCGAGGAGTCGAGTCCGGGTCTTCTAACTCTAGAATTGGTAGGGTTTCTTGCCGCTCTCGTAAGGGTCTAGGGGTGTGGATTTGGCTATTCATCGCGACCGTGGAATCCGTGTTTTTCAGAGGCTCAAACTAAAACACGGACCTCCTAGTATATCCAATATTTCTTATGTTTCTTCTGCTGCGATATCTGTGATGTGATCATTTGATATGTTGTGATAGATAAAGTATATAGTATATATGATATATTATATAGACGTTGCTTATGTTTTACACCCATGCTAGCACTGCCATGCTCTGCCGTTAATTACCTAACCTAACGGTGCACGAGGGGACATCAATACGAATGTGGATGGCATAAGGGTACGTTGTATTTATCTGTGATGTTTAGGTGACTTAAATGATAGGACTTCATTAATGTGATTAATGAAAGAAAAGAAACCTAAAATTTGTTGTAGAATCAAATTTTCAAAAAGGGTAGCTACATTTTTTTGCTTTGCATAGTGATATATATGATATATCCCGCACCTTATTCGATGAGGAAAGAGCCGAGATCCCTTCACCGGGAGTGACCTCTTTAGCAAAACTGGCAGATGCTACAACACTCGGTTTTTCTTTTGATTGCTCTTTTGATTGCTTTTGGAGTTTTGCTTTGCATAGTGATATATATGATATATCCCGCACCTTATTCGATGAGGAAAGAGCCGAGATCCCTTCACTGGGAATGACCTCTTTAGCAAAATTAATGAAAGCCTCAAAAACACTCCTTTTCAAAATTCACTTGTTTCTACAACGATATCAAGTTCATTACGCAATAGGTTTTCAGAAAAACCTGTCGTAGCCCTCCGTCATTTAAGATAAGAACTGTTTAGTATTCGTGCTACATTTGTTGGCCTTTGTCAAGGCGTAGTGTGCGGTAGCTGAATGGTGCTTATCTGCTTATGCATATGATGCAGATTAATTTAGGGTAGTCGTACGACCTTGTTGTCCTTTGTCAAGGGTCGTGCGGGTGGGTTTGATTCAATCAAGAAATGACGGGTTGAACTTGACTAGCATCCTATGATTTGTTGGCCTTTGTCAAGGTCATAGGGGTTAGGGGAAAAATGTTATCGGGAATTTCAAGTGTTGAAATTTGCAATGAGTTCTATGAGATAGTTGGATCCCGATACCCACTGCGAGTAATTGTTACTCCTGGAAGAGTTTTACACAGGACAATTAGCCGATCAAGTAGGTGTCTAGAAAGGTGTCAACGGGTTTATGCCTCTAGGAAAACGAGTTTTATTTTAATTCGGTCCGTGCGAAAGAACGGGGAACCTCCCTCAAAGTACCAACACTGGCCTGGCTGAAAGATTGGCGAAATTGTAGGGTGTAATTAATCCCGGCTAGTCTTTCCTTTTAGGGTTTGAAGGAAGATTTGACAAAAACTGTGGGAGCCATCCTGATTAGATAAAATAATAACCAATCTGATCTTGCCAGAGCATACGCTAAAGTGTTTTCTTCTCTCTCTCTCCAGGTAGCGACCATATCATGCCTTAATCAAGATAATAATATGGATGTATTGACCGAGCCCGTATGTTATACTGTACTGGGGAACGTTGGTTCCGTTCTTTCTTATAAGAGTTATAAGACTGAACAGGGTATAGGGGAATAACAGGATACCCATGCCACCCGAATGAAGAAAGTACATGTTGATGCATTTTCTTCGGGTATGTTCGTTACAGAGAACTGTTTCTCCATTTGCTCTACGTCCTGGGTATTAGATACCGGGTCTGGATCCCATATATGTAATCAGTTACATGGGCTGAGAAAAGGTAGAGAACTTGGAGAAGGTGATAAATACATAAGGGTTGGAAATGGTGCAATTGTTGCAGCTAAAACCGTCGAGGAATATCACCTTGTATTACCAACTGGTAATACATTGATTCTGAACGAATGCTCTTACATGCCGAACCTGATATGCAACATTATATCGGTTTCTTTGTTGAGTAAAGAGAGATATAATTTTGTATTACAGGATAATGTTATAAACATTTTCCTGAATCAAAAGTTGGTTGGATCAGGCACGTTGTACAATGGCATTTATGTTCTAAATCAATCAACAGTTCTGAGTATAACAAACACACTCAAGAGGAAGAGTTCAGAAATGAACGAATCCTTCTTGTGGCATTGTAGACTTGGTCATATCAATGCGACACGGCTATCTAAGTTGCATAAGGATGGGTATTTGAATCCTTTCGAACTTTCATCTTATGACACTTGCCAGTCATGTCTCAAAGGCAAGATGACCTAAACTCCATTTACGGGACATGGAAAAAGAGTTACGGAACTCTTGGGACTGGTACATAGTGATGTATGCGGTCCCATGTCTACACATGCCAGGAATGGTTCATCGTACATCATTACATTCACTGATGAACTCTTTAGATTCGGATATGTGTTCCTGATGAAACACAAATTAGATGCTTTTGAGAAATTTAGAGAATATAAACAAGAAGTCGAGAACCAAACCGGGAAAATTATTAAAATCCTTCGATCTGATCGAGGAGGTGAATACTTGAGCAATGAATTCCTGGACTTCCTAAAAGAGAATGGGATTCTCTCTCAGCTAACTCCTCTATATACACCACAGCACAACGGTGTATCGGAACGGAGAAACCGCACCCTATTAGATATGGTGCGCTCTATGATGAGCACAACTGAGTTACCTATTTCTTTCTGGGGGTATGCGCTGGAGACAGCAACATACCTATTGAATCAACTTCCATCTAAATCTGTACCTACCACACCATATGAGATATGGAGTGGGAAGAGACCATGTCTTAAACGGGTTAAGATATGGGGTTGTCCGGCCTATGTCAAAAGGAAAAATCCGGACAAACTCGAGGCATGGTCAGTTATATGCAAGTTTGTGGGATATCCCAAACACTCACATGGATATCTTTTCTACCATGGCGAGGAACAAAAGGTGTTTGTTTCTCGGCATGCCACCTTTTTAGAAAAGGAATTTCTTGCAAAGGAAATTATTGGCAACGAGGTAGAAATGGAAGATATTCCGGCTACACAAACTGAAACTGAAGATTTAGTGGAACAAGACGATTCGGAAGTTCCCAACGAACCTCAGCCTCACCGCCGATTTAGTAGGGTTCCTCACCCACCTGAGAGATACTACGGTTTTCTCATGGACGGTGGAAGCGAGGATTGCATCATGGAGGATGATGACCCAACTAGCTTCGAGCAGGCCATCACGAGTGGGTACTCAGTGAAGTGGCTGGATGCAATGCGGTCCGAGATGGAATCCATGTACACCAACAAAGTATGGACTTTGGAAGTTGCACCTGAAGGGGTAAAACCCATGGGGAGCAAGTGGATCTTCAAGAAAAAAACTTGGTGTAGATGGGAAAGTGGAGACTTTCAAAGCTAGACTTGTTGCAAAGGGTTTTCGTCAACGACCAGGTGTCGATTATGAAGAAACCTTTTCTCCAGTGGCTATGCTTAAATCCATCCGGATCATGCTTTCCATCGCTGCATATCATGACTATGAAATATGGCAAATGGATATTAAGACCGCCTTTCTAAATGGTGATTTAGAAGAGTGCGTGTACATGACTCAGCCAGAGGGCTTCGTAGACAGTGGGAGCAGCGAAAAGGTGTGCAAGCTGCTTAAATCCATCTACGGGTTAAAGCAAACATCGCGGAGTTGGAACATCTGCTTTTACGTCGTTATCAAAGAGTTTGATTTCGTCAAAAACATAGATGAACCTTGTATATACAAAAAGGTTGCAGAGAGTAAGGTTGTCTTCCTCATATTGTACGTGGATGACATACTCTTGATAGGAAATGACATTCCTATGCTGCAATCGGTCAAGCTCTTCTTATCACAAATATTCTCAATGAAAGATCTAGGGGATGCCTCCTACATCTTAGGGATTAAGATCTATAGAGATAGATCTAAACGGATACTGGGATTGTCCCAATCCAGGTATATTGACACCATACTAAAGCGGTTTAGTATGGAAGAATCCAAGCGTAGGTTTTTACCCACGATCTCTAGACTCACTCTCTCCAAAGAGATGTCTCCCAAGACTGATTTGGAGAGAGCTCGCATGCAAGGGATACCCTATACTTCGGCAGTAGGCTCTGTCATGTACACGATGCTATGTACCAGACCCGATGTAGCACACTCACTAAGTGTAGTGAGTAGGTATCAAGCAGATCCTGGAGAGAGTCACTGGACAGCTGTGAAGAGCATTCTCAAGTACTTACGAAGAACTAAAGAGATGCTCTTGGTGTATGGTAACGGAGAACTCCAAGTGGAGTCCTTTACCGATTCGAGCTTCCAGAGTGATAAGGACGACTCTAAGTTGCACTCGGGGTTTGTCTTTACCCTCTATGGAAGGGCGGTATGCTGGAAGAGTTCCAAGAAGGAAACCGTGGCAGACTCGACGATGGAGGCTGAATACATCGCTGCTAACGATGCTGCCAAAGAGGCTGTCTGGATCAAGAAGTTCATAACTGAACTTGGAGTGGTTCCATCCATTAAAGATCCAATACCTTTGTATTGTGATAACAATGGAGCGGTGGCTTTGTCCAAGGAACCCAGGTCCCGTCAGCGATCCAGGCATATTCTGAGGCGGTATCACCTGATCCGGGAGATAGTTGATCGCCGGGAGATCGAGGTCAGGAGAGTTGACACGAAGAACAACACATCGGATCCACTCACGAAGGCCATTCCCCAGATACAGTTCGAGAGACTCTTCGGGATGCTCGGTATGCGATACTACAGCAGCTGGCCCTAGTGCAAGTGGGAGATTGTTAGTTGTATGTATGCCCTAGAGGCCAGTATTGTACATATGATGTATACTATATTGGATGCTTGGACATATATAGAGAGGACTTTCTTGCTCGATATGATAGTATGCTATCTGGTTGCTCTTTATTTTAACATGTTTACTTGTCTCTTGATACTGTCTTATGGTTACATGTAGGTAAAGCCCTTAGGATGTGTACTTAACTACCAGGACTATGATACAGATCATACTAGTGGGTCCATGGTAGTCCATAAGTTCATCCTTTAACGTTCCTAGTCGTAGGTGTATCGAGACAGGGCATCGATATACCAGAGTAGACTAGTGTATACGCTTCTCGACCCATGAGATGGGCGATGGATGATCCCATATCCATTGGTGTTTGACATCAGAGATGGTATACGGGTGCTCAGTGGAGACTGGGTACACTGGACGGACTCGCCGAGAACTCCGAGATGGTATTATACCTCACGTCAGATGGCAGTTCTCTAGTGACACTTGTACAGGTTAGTCTGTAGACCCGAGATCGTCCTAGAGTCTTGTGTGATTCCCACTGTGCTTTGATTTCCACCTTACCACATCCAAGAGGGCGTGCAAAACAGTGGCTTTTAGGTGCAGTCCCGAGTCACATGGAGGAAATGAGCGATAGGAGGGGTTTCGTCTCTCCCGGTATTATGAGTTGATGTTGCGCTGTGCTTGATTGGCCATAACAGGGAAGTCCCTAGGCAGGGCTGATTTAGAGATTTACTGGTAAGTGTTACCAGTAGTTTCTAGACCCGTTATGATCCTCAAATCGTCATGACTTATCGGTTATTGTGGTCTGACGTTTACAACCCCTAGACTTGATATGCGACATATCAGACGAGGAGACCGGACTGTACGACAAGTGTTACCGTCAGGCTTTTGCAGGAGTTGGAGCGGGCTTGCTTGCTGATCTTCTGATCGCTCAATACCCGGGTAGCCGTTACGTCCAGCTAGTACCGCGACGGCTTGTGGGTGCTTGATGTGATCATCACCTACTGCCGGCGTATTGACGAGTCTTTAGAGTCCTACATAGAGGTTTTACTGGCTCAGGAAAAACGAAATAGGAGCTCATATGTGATATGTGCGGGACCGAGAATAATGCATGTATATGATACCGTATTCTATTCTCCCGACTTTTGTATCGGTCGGTTATATGTGATATAGCCGGGTTATCGAATCAAGTGTTGATTCGATAAGTCGATACATTAAATGTTAGTCGGTTGTATGTGATATAGCCGGATTATTAAATCAAGTATTGATTTGATAATTTAGTGTATAATTGTATATTAGATATACTAATTTACATTAACTAACATTTCCTCACTTAAGCTTTTATTTTCTCACATGTGCACATTTATTATATATAAGATATATATTAAATTGTGTATTGTTTTGTATCATGGTTGTTGATACAATATACATGGGTGTATAAGACATACACCATTCTAATTTTAGTGGTGGGGTTTTAATATTTAAGGTAAAGCAAAATTAGTGGATATTTGTTAAGTGCATGAAACTTATAGAAGCTTGTGAGTGCTTTGACAAATTCTACTCATTTTGTTTTACTTAAGATATTTGTTAACCTAAACATTAGAATTAGCCATGGTTATGTCTCTACATGAGTTAGTATATGATACTCACTCACCATGGTTTACTCTCTCACTTGATCATTATCTCATTCTATTCTTCTTTCTTCTTCTTCTTCCTCCAAAAGAAAAAGGATTCTAGGGTTTGAAAAAGTGAGAAAGTGTTGTGAGAATAATAATTCTAAAGTGAGCCCACTTGCTATTTCCTCATCCTCTACTAGATTAGCACATTAATATAGGGTGTTTGCTTCACTAATCCTTTAGTTAGTGAAGTAGAAGCTTGAGCTAGTATTCCCTCGACGTAGATCATCTTCGGACTCGAAGACTTCAAGCAAGAACGTTCCATTCCCCTTGTGAAGCCATGCAAGGGTCCGGGAGATCCATCAACGCAGTGAAGGGATTACAACATGGAGCTTATGAACTGAAGGACCGATCTACAAAGATTGTATTTCTAGTTCACTTAGTTGTAAATAATTTACCGTATCTTCCGTATTATATTCTAGTTAATGATTCTAATTTAGAGTTCCTTGAAACGGAAATTTTTTTAAAATGGCATGGACGATGCCTCCTGAAACCTTGCTGCCGTCGATAGGAACCCTACATGGCATGGACTTACATTGGTATCAGAGCCAACTAAATCTTTACTAGCTTGTTAAAAAGTGTTAGAAGTTTGATCGTCGGAAAAAAAGAAATACGATACACACAAAACCCTAGTTTCTATTGTTTTTAAAAAGTGCCAGATAAATTGTTTGAGGGTTCTTAAAATTAAGTGCAGGGTTTTTTAAGAATGCTCAAGAAATCCAAGACCATGAATCGTCAAGAACGCCGTGGAACCGCGGCGAAACGATGCGTTTCGCCGCATATCCGCGGCCGATTCAAGACCGAGTCAACTCTGATTTCTTCTGTTATTCTTATTTTTTTGTGTACTGTTTTCTGGAATATTTGGTTTCTACTCAGGATTTCTGGAGTGCTAGTTTGCACTTGGGGTGGACACGGGAAATATAATTCAATCGAAATTCTAATGTTTTTGGCTAATCGGGTTTATATCTGTATTGTTATATATGTTTTTAAACTTCAGCAAATTGCTATATGTCGGTTAGTCTGGGGTTGCACATATCTGTTGGTTTGTGTATATGGACTTTATTGGATCGTCGTGGATAAATAGCCGGGGATGTGAGATGACTGATTTTATCTTTCATTCGATGTAAATTGTAATTTGATGTAATATTATTTTGCGGGGCACATCCGGGTTGAGGTTGTAGCCGCATTTGTATTATTTCTTTTTACTGTTTTCTGCTCCTGTGATTGACCCAAGGCGGGGTGCAAAAACCTTTTTAGGATGGTGTTGATGTACCTGGTTTGGGACAATCCCAATAACCTTTTGGATCTATCCCTATAGATCCTAATGCCCAGAATGTATGTGGCATCACCCAGGTCCTTCATGGAGAACCTTAGTGATAAGAAAGATTTGACCGACTGTAGCATAGGAATATCATTTCCTATCAGAAGAATGTCATTCACGTACAATACGAGGAATGTGACAGCTCTCCCTACAGTCTTCTTATAAACACAAGGTTCATCTGGATTTTTGATGAAATCAAACTCTTTGATAGCATCATCGAAACAGATGTTCCAACTCCGTGATGCCTGCTTTAACCCATATATGGATTTAAGAAATCTACATGCTTTCCCGCTGCTCCTACTGTCAATGAAGTCCTCTGGCTGATCCATATAAACGCATTCTTCTAAATCTCCATTTAGAAATGCCGTTTTAACGTCCATCTGCCAGATTTCATAGTCGTAGTGAGCAGCAATAGCAAGTAGGATCCGAATGGATTTAAGCATGGCTACGGGCGAAAAAGTCTCGTCATAGTCCAAACCTGGTCTTTGACGAAAACCCTTCGCCACAAGTCTTTCCTTATAGGTCTCTACCTACCCATCTACTCCAATCATTCTTTTAAAGATCCATTTGCACCCCACAGGTTTTACCCCAGGGGGTACAACGTCCAAAGTCCATACTTTGTTGGTGTACATAGACTCCATTTCGGATCTCATGGCATCCAGCCACTTCACAGAGTCTCCACTCGTGATAGCTTGCTGAAAACTGGTAGGATCATCATCCTCCATGATGCAGTCTTCTCTGTAACCATCAATGAGGAAACCGCAGTACCTCTCCGGTGGGCGAGAAGTCCTACCAGACCTATGGAGTGGCCGAGGTTCCTCAGTTTCTATTGCAACAGCCGGTTCAACCAAGTCGTCATTTGTAGTTTGAGTCTCTAGAACCTTTTCTAGATCCACCACATTGCCATCATCTTTATCTGTGAAAAACTCTTTTTCTAAGAATGTGGCATACTGAGAAACAAACACATTTTGTTCTTCCTTGTGGTAGAATAGATATCCATAAGAGTTCCTTGGATATCCCACAACGTTACACATGACCGACTGTGTCTCGAGTTTCTCCGGATTCTGCTTTTTAACATAGGCCGGGCAACCCCAAATCTTAATTCTCTTAAGAGATGGTCTCTTCCCATGCCATATCTCATATGGCGTGGTAGACACGGTTTTGGTTGGAACCCTGTTCAGTAGAAACACTGCAGTTTCCAATGCATGCCCCCAAAATGATACAGGTAACTCAGCATCACTCATCATGGAACGGACCATATCTAATAGGGTCCGATTCCGTCGTTCAGACACACCGTTGTGCTGTGGTGTGTAAGGAGGAGTGAGCTGAGAGAGAATCCCATTCTCTTTTAGGAAGTTTGCAAATTCTGTACTGAGGTACTCCCCACCTCGATCTGATCGAAGAATTTTGATACTCAACCCGGTTTGTTTTTCTACTTCTAGTTTATATTCAGTGAATTTCTCGAAAGCTTCAGATTTGTGCTTTAATAAAAATACATGACCGAATCATGAGAAATCGTCAATGAATGTAATGAAGTAAAAAAAACCGCCTCTATCCTGTATAGACATTGGCCCACATACATCACTATCTATGAGTCCTAGGAGCTCGGTAGCTCTTTCTCCGTGTCCGGTAAACGGAGTTTTGGTCATTTTACCCTTGATACAAGACTGACAAGTCGCATAAGATTTATATTCAAAAGGGTTTAAATATCCATCTTTGTGTAACTTGTTTAGTCTTGTTTCGTTAATATGACCAAGTCTACATTGCCAAAGAAAAGCTTCATTTATTTCTGAAAGTTTTCTTTTATTAGTGTGTTGTATGCTAAAAACCGTGTGTTGATTTAGGACGTATATCCCGTTATTAAGCGTACCATACCCAACCAACATTTGATTCAGGTGAATGTTCATAACATTGTTCTGCAATAAAAAATTATATCCTTCATTGTCTAACAAAGAAACAGATATTATATTACAAATCATACTTGGTACAAAATAACATGGGTTCAAAACCAATATACACCCAGACGGCAACCCCAAATGATACTCTCCCACTGCGACTGTATGTGCATTGGAACCATTTATTGAAAAACAGTTTTCTGTCACAAACACACCTGAAGCGGAAGCATCCCCATGCTTCTTCTTGAGATTTAAGTACTCTGTGCAGTTGCGCTTCCAATGTCCTGTTTTGTGGCAGTGATAACATTCCCCTTTCCCCGATTCTCCAGTTTTGGACTTGTCCTTCCCCTTAACCTTTTTAACTCTACCCCTAGCTTGGTGGGCTTCTTCTTCATCTTTCCCTTGGCCTTAGCCTTTTGGCGAGAAGAAGAAGATTGCCCAACACTCAAAACAGGAGTTTTCACTGATTTCAGTGTGCTCTCTACACTCCTTAACATATTAAGGAGTTCAGGTAGTTCCTTCTTCATGTTGTGCATGTTGAAGTTAACTATAAATTGAGCAAAGGTGGAGGGGAGGGACTGCAGAATAATATCCGTATATTGTTCATTGTCCATCCAAGGTCCTCAAGCTCTTCTATGGGAGCTATCATCTTCAGAACATGGTCACCTACTGGTGTGCCAGGTGCCATTCGCATCTGAAACAATTTCTTTGATGCTTCGTATCGTAACACGCGGGATTGCTCTCCATACAACTCCTTTGTATGGAGGAATATGGCGTGAATGTCTATATTCTCGTGCTTCTTTTGATGTGTGTTATCCATCGATGCAAGCGCGAGGCATTTGGCCATGACACAGTCAGCGTCCCATGTCTTGCAGACTTCAATATCCGCAACTGAGGATTTTGGACCTTGGATGGGTGGGGCTGAAGCCGTGAGGACATATGATACTTTATCATAAGTCAAGGCAATGTTCAGATTCCTCAGCCAGTCTTTATAATTGGTCCAGGTCAGTTTATTTTTATCTAGTAGAAGCTTGAGTCCTGTCATTGGTATCTGCCATTAAGAGAGAGAAAAGAATACACTCAGCGAAAGAGCTTGCAAAGATCAGATTTGTTATTATCTTGTCTAATCGATGTCTCCCACTACTTTAATCAAGTTTTTCTTTCAAACCTTAAAAAGAAAACTAGCCAGGATTAATTACAGTCTACAACTTCGCTAACCGTTCAGCCAGGCCAGTGTCGGTACTTGAGGGAGGTTCCCCGTGCTTTCGCACGGACCTAATTAAAGTAAATCTCGTCTTCCCAGAGGCGTAGCCCCATTAACACCTTTCTAGACACCTAATGGGTTAGCTATTTGTAAACTGCAAAACACTCCTGGGAGCAACTATTGCCCACAGTAGGATCGGGATCCAACCCTCATATGGAAGGTATGCAATCTCATTGCAAATTTCAACTATTGAAATTCCCGATGTGGTTTTTACCCCTAGTACCTATGACCTTAACTATAGTCAACAAATCATAAGTACTAGTCAAGTTCTACCCGTCATTTCTTGATTAATTAGACCCACTCACATGACCCTTAACTATGGTCAACAAATTCGCATGAATGCCCTAATTAATCTGCATCATATGCAGTGTAGGAAGACATCACTTAGCTACCGTACACTACGCCTTAACTATAGTCAACAAACGTAGCACGAATACTAAGTACTCTACTTCCTAAAATGACGGAGGGTTGCGGATGATTTTTAAGAAAATCTTTAACGCTTTGAACTTGATATCGTCGTAGAATCAAATGCTTTTCAAAAGGAGTGGCTTGAGCTCCGCAGTTTTGAAATGTAGCTTTTTCATAAAGAGCCGAGTGGTTTTCAAATACGATTCTACAACATCTTTTTAGGTTTATTTTCTTTACATTAATCATATTAATGTAGTCCCATCATTTAAGTCCTTAAGCCAACCACAGAAAAGAAACGAAAATACAACGTACGCTTATGCCATCCGCATTCGCCGCAATGTTCCGTTATGCACCGTTAGGTTACTTAACTAACAGCATACCGGGACGGGACTAGAGCTGGTGTAAAACATAAGCAACGTCTACTATATATCTCATATATAATATATCATTCGTCTCAGATATCACATCACAGAATACAGGAAGCAGAAACACAGATATAATGTGGGATATACTAGGACGTCTGTATTTAGTATTTAGCCAATCAATAGAAAATACGGATTCCACAGTCGCGATGAATAGCCAAGCCCACACCCCTAGACCCCTACGAGAGAGGCAAGCGACTCTACCAATTCTGGAGTTTAGGAGACCCGGTCTCGACTCCTCGGGATGGCCACTCACTGAACCCCAGAACCCGGTCACTTGTGCTCCCCTCCTTGGGTCTATCCTAATGCTGAAAAGCAAATAATATAAAACACCGGTGGCATCAACCTCAACCCGGAAGTGCCCCAAATAAAAGAATATTACATTACATTTGAATTTTACATGAATGAAAAGAAAACTCTCATCTCACATAAAAAAAAACCCCGGCGATTCAATCGCGACAATCCTTCACATCATATCTCAGCAACACATAATATCATCAACGTAAGTAAGTATGCGTACCCCGATTGTCGTTGATGTATAGCAACGAAAACCGGTGATATGCGACATACTACACTTACTATCATAGAAAGGAAAGTGTAAAACTACAACATTTGGAATCCACAATCACTTTAGACATCGCAAATCCGAAATATCACATACTTCGCATTTCATGCCTAACTATGTGAATTCCACATATTGTATCACATTCCAGATAAATAGACAGTATTAAAATTTCCGATCGAATAATCAAATACCTAATATTTCCTAAATAGCTCAACACTTGAGCGGAGTTCAAAAATCCCGGAACGTGTCACAGTAGCAGCGGTCCAGCCGTAGAAGGGTCAAGCCAACGCCTCACATGTGGCATGCCGTACTGCCCCAAACCCTAAGGTTTAGAGGCAGTTCAGACGGTCACATAATCTAGTTAAGCTTTGTGTTCTTCGAGAGGGTCCACCACGTTACTTGCACGTATTTCCGAAAGATTTAAACTAGAGGAAAAATTTAACACTTGAAAGTTTTTCGTGCCGGGAAAAAGTGAGTTAATGATATCCGTTCGAACTTTTTAATACTTTCTAAATTACCCGAAAACAACACGAAATTAAATATTCCAATCGAATCAACAAATCCAAAATAATCCCCAGAACACTCAACATTAGAGTCAGATTAAAAATACCCAAAAATATGTACAAGCAGACAAGAACATTACTGTACAAAAACGAGGCAATAATATCCCTGTACGGCCGCGGATCCGCGGCCCAAGCAAGGTATGGCCGCGGTTCCGCGACGGTATGTACGGATTATCGCTTTGTATTTTATAGTTTTGCTTAGAATTCCCTGTTGAATTTTTTAAGTATTTTTAATTCTGAAAAAGTACAGTTTTAAAAAAATGTACAGAGAAGGGTTAAAATGCGTATTTTCTGGTTCGATCGGAGTTTTAATTTCGCCTAAACGTCGCCTAAGGTTCTAGCTTGGCTCTGATACCATGAAGGGTTTCCTACAGCACCACTACTAGGGTTTAGAGGCAACACACATGCCATATTTCAATTTTTGATGGTGCTAAAGAAACAATCACAAGGATCATGCTAGAAAAATTAGGGCAACTAAATTTTAACACAAACACAAGTAGAAAAAGCTAGGGTTTTGAGAGTACAACCTTTGTAGCTACCTACGCTAGACTCCTTGGCTACTTGAGGGTTGGAAAAAGGTCCGCTTGAGATCTTCTAGGTCCATGACGATCCACCCGGAGTCCTCTTTGTCCAAGCTTGAAGCTTCACTAGATCAAGAGAAGAAATGGAAGCTAACACTCTACACTAATGGGTAAGACTAGTGTAGAATGGCGTTGTGGTTGGTTTTCTCACTACAAAATCCTAACTTGGTAGCTCTTTTACTCACTTGAGAAAACTAGAGAGAAAGAAGGAAGAAGATGATGGCTTTCTAAAACTCAAGATAATGATAAGGTTGTAAAATAAAATGAGAAAATAGAATATATATATTTTCTATCTCTCATTCTTAACCAAGGTTATAAAATATCTAGATATTTTAGTTTGGAACAAAAATGACCATAGAAATTAAATCATGGTTAAACAAAAAGGTTAATGAAAGAATAAAATATTCAACCACGAAACAATTTCCATTTTCATTTTTCTTTTCCAAAAATAATATCCATACATTTTATAAAGGGTGTGAGTCTTATATTGCCACTATCCACTATATCAACAACCATGATAGAATGATGTATGCATGTATGTGTGCATGCACATCCATATGTGCATGAATAAGAATGAATGCATACATGCATGCATACAACAAAAAAGACAAGAAAGGATTTCAAGTGAGAAACTAATGGTCAAATGATAAATCAACACTTGATTTAGCAACCCGGTCATATCACATACGACCCGACCAAAAGCAAACCGCCTGATTAATATACGGTATCTCATACACGCATTTTAATCGGGTCAACGCGCATATCTTATACGCGTACCACATCGTTTCGCCTGGACTAGGTAACTCCATTGTGGGACTCTAAGACTCGTCAATACGCCGGCAGTGGGTGATGATCATATCAAGCACCCCCAAGACGCAAGCGGTCAGCTAAACGTAACGGCCACCCGGGTATTGAGCGATCAGAAGAAAACAAGCGAACCTGTCACAACTCCCGTCGAGCCAACCGGCAACATTACCGCACAGTCCGGTCTCTTCGTCAGATATGGTGCATATCAAGTCTAGGGATGGTAACGTCGACCCCAATAACTCAATATGTCGTGCCGATGAATGGTCTATAACAGATCGAGAAACTACTGATAACACTTATCAGTAAATCTCAACAGCCCTGGCCAGGGACTTACTGATATAGCCAGTCGAGCACAGCACAGCATCAACTCCCAATACCGGGAGAGAAGAAACCCCTCCTATCGCTCATCGCTTTCGTGTGTCTCGGGACTGTACCCAACGTCCATCTGTTTGAACGACTCAGTAGAGCCGTGGTAGGGTGGTAATCAAAGTACAGTGGGAGAACACACAAGACTCTATGACGATCTCGGGTCTACAGACTAACCTGCACCAGTGTCACCTGAGAACTGCTATCCGACGATAGATATAATTCCATATAAGAGTTCTCGGTGAGTCCGTCCAGTGTCCCCAGTCACCACTGAGCACCCGTATACGATCTCGATGTCAAACATCGATGCATGTGGGAACATCCATCGGCCATCATATGGGTCTAGTATCATATACGCTAGTCTACTCTGGTATATCGATGCCCCGTCTCGATACACCTACGACTAGGGACATTTCAGGATATGCTTATAAACTACAGATGTCCCACTAGTATGATCTCCATCATAATCACAGTAGTCAAGCCTATATCCTCAGGGCTTTATCAACATGTATGAATGAATAAAAGCATGATCAAATCAACATGTCAGATAAAGAACAACCAGATAGAATACTATCATGTCGAGCAAGAATGTACACTGAATATATATATATATATATATATATATATTTATATACATGTATAAATACATCCACTATCATATAATGGCCTCTAGGGCATACATATATCCAACAGGTCATAAGAGCATGGGGCAGAAATCCACATCGGGAGTTACTAAAGAAACTGAAACTTGCTAGTGATGCATACCATTTGGAGTGTGATAAAATTGCTAGGATTCCATCAGCTTTATCGCACAATGATATTTGGATCCCGATCCTACTGTGAGTATATGCTACTCCTCGGGAGATTTTTTCACTAAACGATCAATGCTATAAACCAAGTAGGTGTCTAGAAAGGTGTTAGCGGGGCTACGCCTCCTGGGAAAAGAGGTTATGTAATTAAGGAACTTCACGAAAGCATTGGAAAACCTTCCTCGAAGTACCAACACCAGCCTGGCCGAACGGTTAAGCAAGTATTGTAGGGTGAGATTAATCCAGACTAATTCTTCCTTTATGGTTTGAAGAGGGACTCGAGATACAGTGGGAGCCATCATGTTTAGATAAATTAAAAAACCAGTCTAAACTTGCAAGAGTATCATGCTAAAGTGTTTCTTCTCTCTCTCCTAATTGCAGCGACCAGGTGACCGGACATAGGTTACAGCTAGATAATAGTTTGACTGAACCAGACTATATTAAATGGCAAAGGTTTCTCCAGATGTCGATTGCCTATGACAAGATGGACCACCTCATTACTACTCACGCCCCAGCCGTCCCAGGTCCAGTTTCCACCGTCGCGGATGATATCCATAAGACAATGGGAAAAGACTGTGCTAATGCCAAGTGCCTTGTGTTGGCCTCAGTAGACGGTGAAAACCAGAGGGAACACGAGAAGATGGACTTTGCTTCTATATTCCTCCATAACAAAATTTTATATGGAGAGCAATCTCGTATCGCAAGATATGAGACCTCGAAGGAATTGCTTCAAGCGAGATTGGCTGTCGGATCATCTTTAGGGGACCATGTCCCTACAATGATTAGCTGTATTAAACAGCTCACGGACCTGGAGACCATGTTGGAGAACAAGTCGAGTGATGACTTGATTCTACAGTCCCAATCTTCTACTTACACCTAGGGGAAGAAAGTTATACTTCCAGAAAAGGGCACCCTGAAGGAAACCAGGGAAATACCCATTTTGCTTATTGGAGGATCTTCTTCTTCTGGATCCAAGGCGATAGCCAAGGGTGAGAAGAAGAAAACCTCTGAAAAGATGATAGGCGGTTTTAGTAAGGTAGAAAGAAAGGGAAAGGTAAAAGTTTCGGGGCTAACAGTAGGAAAGGAGGGTTGTTCCTATTATCACGGGAAAGGGTATTGGCAGAAGGGATGCATGGCTTGGAAAGCCAGAATCCAGGATCCGAAGCACGTTGTGGCTTTGACTTCGGGTGTGTTTATGATTGAAAACTGCATGTCAATTAACTCTACTTCCTGGGTACTAGATACCGAATCAGGATCTCATGTCTGTAATTCGTTACAGGCTTTGAAAAACCGTAGATTTATCAGGGCAGGTGATATGACTCTCAGGGTTTCTAACGGAATGAGCGTGGACGCTGTATCCGTAGGCGAGTATCACCTAGGATTGACAAGTGGGTAGATATTGATCTTACGTAACTGTTTGTTTGTACCTAGTATGGCTTGTAATATCATATCCATATCCTTACTTTCTAAGGAAGGATATGATTTTACATTTGTAAGCGATGTGGTCCTCATCCACCTAAATCAAAATTTGATTGGGTCAGGTAGACTAGATAACGGTATATACGTATTAAATCAAGCTCAGGTTTTCAATGACCAGCACACACTTAAAAGAAAGTCTCCAGAAGTAAATAAGACTTTCTTATGGCATTGTAGACTGGGTCACATCAATGAAACAAAGTCGACGAAGTTACATTGAGAGGGATATTTGGATCCGTTCGAATATCAGTCTTATGCAACTTGTAAATCATGTCTCATGGGAAAGATGACAAAGACTCCGTTCACTGGACACGGAGTAAGAGCAAGCGAGCTCTTGGGGCTCATACACAGCGACGTGTGTGGTCCAATGTCTATACTTGCACAAAGTGGTTATTCCTATTTCATTACTTTTACGGATGATTTCTCTAGGTATGGATATGTTTTCTTGATGAGAAATAAATCCAAGGCCTTTGAGAAATTCCGAGAATATAAGAATGAAGTGGAAAAACAAACAGGCAAAAGTATCAAGACACTAAGATCTGATCGAGGTGGTGAATACTTGAGTGCCGAGTTTCTGGATTACCTAAAAGAGAACGGTATTCTCTCTTAGCTTACTCCTCCATACACACCTCAACACAACGGTGTATTGGAAAGGCGGAACAGAAATCTATTGGATATAGTTCGTTCCACGATGAGTAAGGCTGAGTTGCCACGATCCTTCTGTGGTTATGCACTAGAATCAGCTGCATATCTTTTGAACCAGGTTCCTACTTAGTCAGTGCCTACCACACCATATTAGATGTGGAGTGGGAAGAAACCCTGTCTTAAACACTTTAAAACATGGGGATGTCTAACTTTTGTTAAAAAGCAGCATGCGGACAAGCTCGAGGCACGCTCAGTACTGTGTATGTTTGTGGGATACCTAAAGAACTCCAAGGGGTATCTTTTCTATTACGCAGAGAAACAAAAGGTCTTTGTTTCTCGTCATGCCCGCTTCTTGGAAACTGAATCTTTAGAAAATCAGATAAGTGGGAGCGCAATAGAACTGGAAGAATTTCCAGAAACACAAGCTATTATTGAAACTATAGTGGAACCAGAAATTTCAGAAGAACCGGACATCCCCGAACCACTCCGCAGGAGTAGTTGGCAGTCTCATCCGCCCAAGAGATATTACGGTTTTCTCATAGACGGGGATAGGGAGGATTGCATCATTGACAATGATGAGCCAACTAGCTTACAGCAAGCCATTCAGAGCGGCGACTCGGTAAAATGGCTAGATGCAATGCTGGTCGAGATGGAGTCCATGTACGCCAACAAAGTATAGAATTTTCTCCATAAGGGGCAAATGGATCTTCAAAAAGAAGATTGGTGTAGATGGACAGGTTGAAACCTATAAGGCTAGACTTGTTGCAAAATGTTTTCGTCAGAGACCTGGTTTGGACTATGATGAAATTTTTTCTCCAGTGGCTATGCATAAATCCATTCGGATCCTTCTTGCCATTGCTGCCTTCCACGATTATGAGATCTGGCAGATGGACGTAAAGATGGCTTTCCTAAATGGATATTTGGAAGAGTGCATCTATATGGATCAGCCAGAGGGTTTCATTCGGAGTGAGAGCAGCGGGAAAGTGTGCAAGTTGCTTAAGTCCATTTATGGACTAAAGCAGGCGTCGCTGAGTTGGAACATCTGTTTTGATGAGACGGTCAAAGAATTTGACTTTATTAAAAATCCAGATGAACCATGCATATATAGTAAGATTTTAGAGAGAACTATGGTATTCCTCGTTTTATACGTGGATGACATTCTCTTGATAGGAAATGACATTCCTAAGCTACAATCAGTCAAGGGATTCTTGTCACAAAGGTTCTCCATAAAAGACCTGGGTGATGTCTCCTACATTCCGGGGATCCGAATCTATCATGATAGATCCAAGAGGATGTTGGGACTTTCACAGTCCAGGTACATCGACACCATACTAAAACGATTTAGTATGGAAGATTCTAAGCGCGGTAATCTACCGGCTTGTCACCGAATCACCCTCTCCAAAGAGATGTCTCCCAAGACTAATTTGGAAAGGGCTCGCATGACATCTACACCCTACGCTTCTGCGGTAGGCTCTATAATGTATGCGATGTTGTATACCAGACCTGATGTTGCTTACGCACTAAGTGTGATAAGCCGGAATCAGTCAAAACCTGGGGAGAAACACTGGATAGCGGTAAAGAACATTCTCAAGTACCTGAGAAGGACTAAGGAGATGTTCTTGGTGTATGGCGGAAAAGACCTCCAGATCGAGGCCTTTGCTGACTCCAGCTTCCAGAGTGACAAGGATGACTCCAAGTCCATGTTAGGTTATGTCTTTACCCTCAATGGAGTGGCGGTCTATTGGAAGAGCTTCAAGAAGGACACCGTTTCAGACTCGACGATGGAAGCGGAGTATATCGCTGCTTGTGACGCCGCAAAAGAAGTTGTCTGGGTGAAGAAGTTCCTAACAGAACTTCTGGTGGTTCCGTCCATTGTAAATCCAATACTTCTGTATTGCGATAACAATGGCGCTATAGATTTGGTGAAGGAACCCAGGTTCCATCAGAAGCCCAGACATATTTTTAAGCGCTACCACCTGATCAGGGAGATCGTTGATCGCCAGGAGATCGAGGTGCGAAGAGTAGATACGGAGAACAACACTGCTGATCCACTCACAAAGGCCATTCCTGTTTTCTATAGTGCCCTCAAAGTCAATTATTGGATCGCAAGCACGTGATTGAAATGATTGAGGGAGGACCTATACCGGTAGGACAGTCTTACTCGAGATGATAATATGCTATCTGGTTTGTCTTTATCATCGTATACATGCTTCAGGTGACATTACAGATCACTATTACACGTTGATAGAGCCCATAGGATTCTTTCTTGACTACCAGCAGTATTATGGCGATCATATACGTGAGAGTTGGGTAGTCTATAAGCACATCCTTAAAGTGTCCCTGGTCTTGGGAGTTTCGAGACTGGGCATCGATACTCCGAGAGTAAACTAGTGTATACGGATCGAGACCCCAACGAGAGGTGATGGCCGGTCTCACAAGCCATTGGTATCAGTTGGTTCACTTAAGATAGTATACAGGTGCTCATTAGGTTATGAGTACACCGGACGGACTCACAAGGGTACTGCCGGTTGGTACTATACCTATCGTCAGATAGCAGTTCCCAGGTGACATGAATACCGCTTAGTCCATTGGCTTGACACTGCTACTTCGCCTCAAGTGTGTTCCCACTGTTCTTTGATTGCTACCCTACCACGGCTTAAAGGATTCGTGAAAACAAGTAGTAGTTGGGTGCAGTCCCGAAGCACTTGGAGGTAGTGGCGGTTAGATAGGATTCGTCTCTCCCGGTATTGGGGGTTGATATCGCTCTGTGTTTAGAGAGCCATTACACAAAGTCCTTGGCCAAGGCAAGTGAGATTTACTGGTAGGTATTCCAGTAGTTTCTCAAGGTGTTCTGGGCTACACTCCAACACGACTTATACCGCTATTGGGGGTCTGACGTTTACCATCCCCCTAGGCCCGATATGCGATACTCTTAGACGAACAGACCGAACTGTACGGATATTTTCACTGTCAGGCTCAGTAGGGTTTCAGGATGAGTTCGCTCGTCGGCCTCCCTTTCGCTCAATACCTGGGTAGCCGTTACGTACAGCTAGTGCCACTGACTTGCTTGTGGTTAAACCCACGGCCAGCGTATTGACGAGTCTTTAGAGTCCCACACAGAGGTTTTCCCTGGTTCGGGCGAAACGCTGTAGAGGCTGTATGGTATTATGGCAGGGTTCGATCATATACGTGCACTTGTGCACGGATCATGATCGGACGGATCATACTAGTGGGCTTTGGTTTAAGCCGGATCCTAGTATTAGATTTGTTAGATTACTTTCGTCTCGTATTATTCGTATTCAGTCGGAATACGGATGCGGGTATGTATATACGGATGAGGGGTATTCTTGTAATTCGTTACAAGATTACTTTAGTTGATGCCATTTCTTTTTCTTGATTTAAACTTTTGGTTTAAAGTTTAATTATGTGGAAATTGTGAGTGCAAGTTTTAACGTAGGGCATTGAATATGGCATATGCTATTTTGGTGACTCATAGTATGATTTTTTGTGCCATGTTCATTTTCTTTATTGATTTTGGGTGTGGGATATTTTGTGGAGCAAGAGAGGGCAGCGCCTTGTTTTACAAATTTTTGTTCCGCATTTGGCCACGGATTATGGTCGGGGCTCTGCCATATCTTTACAATTCCCTCAGACACAGTTCGAGAGGATAATCGAGATGATAGGTCTGCGGTATGCCAGTACATGGCCCTAGTGCAAGTGGGAGATTGTTAGTGTATATGCCCTATAGGCTATTATTGTATCATATTGGTTTGTATATTACTTAATGGAAGTTTGGGATATTCACAGTTGTATTAACTGTCTTGCTCAAAATGGTAGTATGCTACCTGGTTTGTTTCTACCTCAATATGTGCATGTGTTTCTTTTAGCATATCACTTGTACATATTAGTAGAGCCCTTAGGATCTTTTTCTTGATTACCAGCGTTGTGATGGCAGTCACACTAGTGGGGGCTGGGTATTCTGTAAGCACATCCTTATACAGGTCCCTAGTCATAGGATTATCGAGACAAGGTATCGATATTCCAGAGTAGTCTAGAGTATACGCTTCTCATCTGTAGGGTTCCGTAGGGTGGAAGCAAGGTTTCGGGAGGCATCGTTCATGCCGTTTTCAAATTTTTGTCGTACTAAAGAACCCTAACCCTAGAATCTTAACTAGAGAATTAAACAATACAGCATGCAAACAACTTTGCATACAAAGTGAATGAGGAATACAACCTTTGTAGACCGATCCTTCACTTCTAAATCTCCGTGTAGTAGTCCCTTCGCTCCATGTAGTGAACACCCGAACTCTAGTAAGGGTTCACATGAAGAAATGATCAAGCTTGCTCGAAGTTTTCGAGGCCGAATATGATCTACGTCGAGGAGACTCAAGCTCATGCTACCACTTCACTAATGGTAGATTAGTGAAGCAATCACCCTAAACTACATGGCTAATATAGTAGAGGATGATGAAGTAGGAAATGGGCTCACTTTAGATTTAATTTTCTCACAATATTTTCTCACTTTGAGAAAAGCTAGAAAGCTTTCTCACGAGGAAGAAGAAGATGAAGTGAAGTTGAGAATGAAACTCATGACGTGAGAATAGCAACCATGGGTGAGTTAGTGTCATACACCAACCCATGTAGAGAATGAACCATGGCTAAGGTTAATGGTTAGGTTAATAAATATCTACAAGTGAAACAAAATTGGTCGACTTGGTCAATGGTTCCACAAGCTTCTATAAGCTTGTAGCCATGACAAATATCCATTCAATTTTGAATTACGTAGATAAATATAAAAACATTCATTATATCAAGAATGATGTAAGTCTCATACACCCATGAAGCATATGGCATCAAGCATGACACAAATAAAATGTACATTAATATATATCGCATATATACTATTTGCACATAAGTGAGAAAAAGAATACTTAGTGAGCAAATATTAGTTAATGTAAGTTAATATATAAAATATATAATTGTACATTAAATTATCAAATCAACACTTGATTTAATAATCCGGCTATATTACATGCAACCGACTAATATCATATGAATCAACTTATCGAATCAACACTTGATCCGATAACCCGGCTATATCTCATATAACCGACCGATATCACATATCGCGAGGATAGAATACAGTATCACATACACGCATTAATCTCAGTCCCGCACATATCACATATGTGCTCCTACTTCGTTTCGCATGAACCAGGAAACCTCTTTGTAGGACTCGAAAGACTCGTCAATACGCCGGCAGTAGGTGATGATCATATTAAACACCCACAAGCCGCAAGCTGCTAAACGTAACGGCCACCCGGGTATTGAGTGATCAGAAGATCAACAAGCAAGCCTGCTCATACTCCTGTGAATCCAATCAGTAACACTACCGTACAGTCCGATCTCTTCGTCAGATATGTCGCATATCGCAGCCTGGGGTGCTATAACGTCAGACCCCAATAGCCTGATAAGTCATGTCGATGTGAGGTCCATAACGGTTCGAGAAACTACTGATAACACTTACCATTAGATCTTAGCAACCCTGGTCAGGGATTTCCTGTTATGGCCAATCGAGCATAGCGCAACATCAACTCCCAATACCGAGAGAGACGAATCCCCTCCTATCGCTCATTGCCTCCATGTGACTCGGGACTGTACCCAAAAACCACCTTTATGCACGATCTCTTGACCGTGGTATGGTGGAAATCAAAGCATGGTGGGAATCACACAAGACTCTATGACGCTCTCGGGTCGACAGACTAATCTGTACCAGTGTCACCAGAGAACTGCTATCTGACGATAGGTATAATACCATCTAGGAGTTCTCGGCGAGGCCGTTCAGTGTACCCAGTCTCCACTTAGCACCCGTATACCTTCTCTAATGTCAAACACCAATGGATATGGGATCATCCATCGCCCATCATATGGGCTGAGAAGCGCATACGCTAGTCTACTATGGAGTATCGATGCCCTGTCTCGTTACTCCCACGACGAGGAATTATTGAAGGATGTACTTACCGACTACCGCTGTCCTACTAGTATGATCCGCATCACAATCCTGGCAGTCATGTACTCATCCTAAGGGCTTTATCAACATGTAATAGAGAGACTATAAGTGTACATGTTAAGATAAAGAGGAACCAGATAGCATACTATCATGTCGAGCAAGAAAGTCCTCCCTATATATGTCCAAGCATCCACTACAATATACATCACATGTACAGTAGTGGACTTTAGTGTAAGTCCATGTCATGCACCCTACGAACTTGCGGGGAGGCGGAATATATGAAAAACGATTATCAAAGCTTCGTAACACGGACTTGAGCGCATGAATCGTATCTAAACCGTTACTAGCAAACTACGAGAGGTTTAACTACTCGGATTCGAAGTTATACCTCACGTTACTTGTCCTTCGGTTCTTCATCGCTTTTCTCCACTCCTCGTAGGCTCCTTGGAACATCGGCACCTCAACGGCCTCCTCGAGTCAAAGACGATCCACCCGAGAGCTCCTACGCCAAGCTTGATCTCTAACTTGAGATAACTAGGTTGCTCAAAGTGCTAATCTAAGCTACCTAGGGGATATAGAGTGAGGTTATGGATGTATTAGTCTAGATAACCCTTGATCTCAACACTTGAGAGGTTAGGGTTTGAAGAGGGAGAGCTTGAGGAGAGAGAAGGTGAGAATAATAATCATATTGAAAAATGAACTCATTTGAATGTATATCAACCATAACAATTTATCAAATATATAATATACATGATTAATCATCATGGTTGATGCATTCACCTTGTGTGATTCATCTCATGAGTCATTAGTTCAATAAATGAAGCATTAACTCCATGGATGAATCACAAAAATGAGTCATTAAGCAATAAATGCTTATGCCACCTTAACCCCAAAGTCACCATGCACCTAGAAGCTTCCCGGAAAATTACGAGAACGCCCCTCCAATCCATGAAAACACGGAAAAATTTTAGACTGTATAAATCCAATAACCTGATACTAGAATTTGGCTTAAACCAAAGCCGGCTAGTAAAAACTGTCCGAACGCCGTACGTGCGTAAACAGACGTATGCGTCCGAACCCTTGTCGTAAAACCATACGACCTCTATATCGTTTCTCCTGGAGCAGGGAAACTCTCTGTGTGGGACTCTAAAGACTCGACACTACGCTGGCAGTGGGTTTATCACAGACCGCAAGCGGCACTAGCTGTACGCAATGGTCCCCAGGTAGATGTCGATAAGAAGGCCGATGAGGAAACCCATCCGAACTCCTACTGAGCCTGATGTGAAAATCACCTTACAGTCTGTTCTGTTCGTCTAAGACTATCGCATATCGAGCCTAGGAGGCGGCAAGCGTCAATCCTCTAATAGCGGTATAAATCGTGTCGGAGCATAGCCCATTACATCCTGAGAAAACTACTGGAACCTACGAGTAAATCTCGCATGCCCTGGCCAGGGACTTTGCGTAATGGCTCTCTGACACAGCGCGATATCAACTCCCAATACCGGGAGAGACGAATCATGTCTAACCGCCACTGCCTCCAAGTGCTCGGGACTGCACCCAACTGCTACCTGTTTGCACGACTCCTTTGAGCCGTGGTAGGGTACCAATCTAAGAACAGTGGGACACACTCGAGGCGAAGTAGCAGTGTCAAGTCTGCGGACTATGCTGTACTCATGTCACCTGGGAACTGTTAACTAACGACGGGTATAATACCAACCAATCAGTTCCCCTACGAGTCCTGTCTGGTGTACCCGTAACCAAATGAGCACCTGTATACTATCTCCAGTACGACGTACTGATGGCTGTGGTACAGACCATCTCCCCAGCTGGGATGAGAAGCGTACACACTTAGTCTACTCCAGAATATCGATGCCCTGTCTCGATAATCCTACGACTAGGGACAAGTATAGGATGTTGCTTATAGACTACCCAGCCCCCACTAGTGTGACTGCCATCACAACGCTGGAAATCAAGCAAAGATCCTATGGGCTCTCCTAATATGTATAAGTTATACGTTACAAGAAACATATGCACATATTAAAGTAGACACAAACCAAATAGCATACTACAATTTTTAGCAAGACTGTATATACAACTGTGAATATCCCAAGCTTCCATTAAATAATATACATACAAGTATGATACAATAATGGCCCCTACGGCGTATACACTAACAATCTCCCACTTGCACTAAGGCCATGAGCTGGCATATCGTAGACCTATCATCTTGTATAGACTCTCGAACTGCGTCTGAGGAATGGCATTTGTGAATGGATCAGCAATGTTATTCTCTGTCTCTACTCTCTTTATCTCGATCTCCCGGCGATCTACAATCTCCCTGATCAGGTGATACCGCCTTAAGATGTGTCTGGATTTCTGATGGGACCTGGGTTCCTTCGCTAAAGCTATAGCATCGTTGTTATCACAATACAGAGGTATTGGATCAACACTGGTAGGAACCACCTGAAGTTCTGTGAGGAACTTTTTCATCCAGACAGCTTCTTTTTCGGCATCGCAAGCAGCTATGTACTCCGCTTCGATCATTGAGTCAGCAACGGTCTCTTGTTTGGAAATATTCCAACAGACCGCCCCTCCATTGAGGGTAAAGACATAACCCAATATAGACTTGGAGTCATCCTTGTCAATCTGGAAGCCGGAGTCGGCAAAGGCCTCCATCTGGAGGTCTTTTCCGCCATACACCAAGAACATCTCCTTAGTCCTCCTCAGGTACTTGAGAATGTTCTTTACTGCTATCCAGTGTTTCTCCCCTGGGTTTGCCTGATACCATCTTACAACGCTTAATGTGTATGCTACATCTGGTCTAGTACATAACATCGCATACATTATAGAGCCTACCGCAGAAGCGTAGGGTATAATTGACATGCGATCCCTTTCCAAATCAGTCTTAGGAGACATCTCTTTGGAGAGGGTGATTCCGTGACAAGCCGGTAGGTTACCGCGCTTAGAATCATCCATACTGAATCTCTTCACTATGGTGTCTATGTACCTGGACTGCGAAAGTCCCAACATCCTCCTTGATCTATTACGATAGATCCGGATCCCCAGAATGTAGGTGACATCACCCAGGTCTTTCATGGAGAATTTATGTGACAAGAATCTTTTGACTGACTGTAACATAGGAATATCATTTCCTATTAGGAGAATGTCATCCACGTACAAGACGAGGAATACTACAGCTCTCCCTACAATCTTACTGTATATGCAAGGTTCATCTGGATTTTTGATAAAGTCAAATTCTTTGACAGCATCATCAAAACAGATGTTCCAACTCCACGATACCTGCTTTAGTCCATAAATGGACTTAAGCAGCTTGCATACTTTACCGCTTCTCCCACTCTAAATGAATCCCTCTGGCTGATCCATATAGACGCTCTCTTCCAAATTTCCATTTAGAAAAGCCGTCTTTACGTCCATCTGCCAGATCTCGTAATCGTGGAAGGCAGCAATAGCAAGAAGGACCCTAATGGATTTGAGCATAGCCACTGGAGAAAAGGTTTCGTCATAGTTCAAACCAGGTCTTTGACGGAAACCCTTTGCAACAAGTCTAGCCTTATAGGTTTCAACCTGTCTATCTACACCAATCTTCTTTTTGAAGATCCATTTGCATCCTACGGGTTTTACCCCATCTGGAGCAATGTCCAAAGTCCATACTTTGTTAGTGTACATGGACTCCATTTCGGTCCGCATTGCATCCAGCCATTTTACTGAGTCACCGCTCTGAATGGCTTGCTGGAAGCTAGTAGGCTCATCATAGTCAATAGTGCAATCCTCTCTATCCCCGTCTATGAGAAAACCGTAGTATCTCTCGGGTGGATGAGACTGCCTACTACTCCTATGGAGTGGCGTCGGGATGTCCTGTTCATCTTGAACTTCTGGTTCTACCATATTTTCAGTAACAGTTTGTGGTTCTGGAATTTCTTCCAGTTCTATTTCGCTCCCATTTGTTTCCTTTTCTAAAAACTGATGTTCTAAAAAATGGGTATTACGAGAAACAAAAACCTTTTGTTCCTCTGCGTAATAGAATTGATACCCCCTGGAGTTCTTTGGATATCCCACAAACTTACACTGTACTGATCGTGCCTCGAGCTTGTCCGCATGCTGCTTTTTAACATAAGCCGGACATTCCCAAATCTTTAGATACTGAAGATAGGGTTTCTTCCCACTACACATCTGATATGGTGTGGTAGGCACGGTCTTGGTGGGAACCTGGTTCAAAAGATATGCAGCTGATTCTAGTGCATATCCCCAGAATGACCGCGGTAACTCAGCATTACTCATCATGGAACGAACCATATCCAATAGGGTTCGATTCCTCCTTTCCGATACACCGTTATGTTGTTGTGTGTATGGAGGAGTAAGCTGAGAGAGAATTCCATTCTCTTTTAACTAACCCAGGAACTCGGCACTTAAGTATTCACCACCTCGATCAGATCTCAGTGTCTTTATACTCTTGCCTGTTTGTTTTTCTACTTCATTTTTGTTTTCTTGGAATTTTCACAAAGGCCTCAGATTTATGTTTCATTAAGAAGACATATCCATACCTAGAGAAATCATCCGTAAAAGTAATGAAGTAGGAATAACCACCTCGCGCATGTGTAGACATTGGACCGCACACGTCACTGTGTATGAGTCCCAAGAGCTCACTTGCTCTCACTCCGTGTCCAGTGAACGGAGTCTTTGTTATCTTTCCTTTGAGACAAGATTCACAAGTAGCATAAGATTGATATTCGAACGGATTCAAATATCCTTCTCTATGTAACTTAGTTAACCTTCACTCATTGATGTGACCTAGTCTACAATGGCATAAGAAAGCCTGATTTATTTCTGGAGACTTTCTTTTAAGTGTGTTCTGGACATAGAAAACCTGAGCTTGACTTAATACGTATATACCGTTATCTAATGTACCAGACCCAATCATAACTTGATTTAGGTGGATGTTAACTACATCGCTTACGAATGTAAAATCATATCCCTCTCTTGAAAGTGAGGATACTGTATGATATTACAAGTCATACTAGGTACATATAAACAGTTACGTAAAATCAATATATGCCCACTTGTCAAACCTAGGCGATATTCTCCCACGGATTCAGCGTTCACTGTCATTCCGTTTGCAACTCTGAGAGATCAATCACCTATCTTTATAACTCTACTGTTTCTCAAAGCATGTAATTAATTACAGATATGAGATCCTGCTCCGGTATCTAGTACCCAGGAAGTAGAGTTATTTGACATACAGTTCTCAATTACAAACACACTTGAGGCCGAAGCTACAACATGCTTCGTATCCTGGCTACTGGCTTCCAAAGCCCTGCAATCTTTCTGCCTATGCCCAATTCCATAACAATAGGAACGTCCCACTTTTACTATATCTTGTCCCGAAACTTTTGCACTTCACTTTCCTTTTACTTCCCTGGTATCCTTCAGGGTAGAAGGTACAGACTGTAGAATCAAGTCAGTATCTGACCCGTTCTCCGACGTGGTCCTCAGGTCCGTGAGCTCATCAATACAGCTAGTCATCGTGAGGACGTTGTCCCCTACAGATGACCCGTCAGCCAACCTCGCTTGAATTAATTCTGTCGAGGTTTCATATCTTGTGATATGAGATTGCTCTCCATATAAATCCTTGTTATGGAGAAAGATGGAAACTAAGTCCATCTTCTCGTGCTGCTTCTGGTATACACCATCAACTGAAGCTAACACGAGGCACTTAGCTTTCGCTTTATCTTTTTCCCTTGTCTGACGGATATCCATATCCGCGACAGTGGAAACTGGACCTGGGACGGCGGGATCTTGAGTAGTAATAGGGTGGTCCAGCTTGTCATAGGTAATGGACATCTGGACAGACTTTTGCCAGTCATATAAGTCAGATTCAGTCAATTTGTTATCTAGATGTAACCTAGTCGTGGTCACATGGTCGCTGCAATTAAGAAAGAGAGAAGAAAACTTTTTAGCATGATGCTCTTGCAAGTTTAGAGTGGTTTTTAATTTATCTAAACAGGATGGCTCCCACTGTTTCTCGAATCCCTCCTCAAGCCATGAAAGAAGAATTAGCCAGGACATTCTCACCGTACAATTCTTGCTTAACCGTTCAGCCAGGTCAGTGTCGATACTTCGAGGGAGGTTTTCCAACGCTTTCGCGAAGTTCCTTAATTAAATAACCTCTTTTCTCTGGGGGCGTAGCCCCGCTGACACCTTTCTCGACACCTACTTGGTTTATAGCATTGATCGTTAAGTGACGATTCTCCTGATAAGTAGCTTGTACTCACAGTAGCATCGGGATCCAAAATATCATCGTATGATAATGTTGAAGGAATCCTACCAACATTCATCAAACTCCAAAATGGTATGCAACACTAGCAAATTTCAGTTTCTTTAGAAACTCCCGATATAGATTTTTGCCCCATGCTCTTATGACTTTGACTAAGGGCCAAATATGTCATAAGTCACATGTCAAGTTCTACCCGTCATTATCCAGGTTAATTTGAACCCACCCATATATACTCTTGACTAAGGGCCAAGAAAAGTAATACGACTGTCCCAAACCAACGCATCTATCTATGCAACAAATGAATACCCCAGCAGCAACCAAACACTATGTTTTGACTAAGGGCCAAATATACATAGCTTGAATACTACTGAATACCCAAATGAAATGACGGAGGGCTACGAATGGTTTTGGCAAAATCGTGAACGTAGTGAACTTGATATAATCGAAGGAACCTGATACTTTTTAAAAGGAGTGGTTAAAGCTCCGTAATTAAAAAAAAAATTCTGATCCTTTTTAAAATAACCGAGTGGTTTCTTTTAAATTTGTTCCAACGATTAAACTATGGTTTATTTTCTTTGCATTATAATAATGCGTCCCATCTTTATCCTATCATTGCAGAAAACAACGAAAATACCACGTCCTCTTATGTCATCCGCATTCTCCATGGGGTCCCATCATCACCCGTTATGTTACTTAACTAACGACAGAGCGGGGGCTGGGCTAGCGCGGGTGTAAAACATAAGTGACCTCTAATAGCTATCATATATAGATATTGTACATTCGTCATACGCAATAATAAGCATTCCAGATCACTGATGAACTTTATTGGATTTATTAGCAATCCGCTTTTGCTTTGAGCCTGCAATAAAAGACGGATTACACAGTGGTGATAAATAGCCAATACCCCACCCTAGTCCCCTACGGGTATGGCAAACTACCCGTCAAGTACCCAAAGTGAAGCGGTCTCCCTCAACAAAGTGAGTAGGCCACTAAACACTTCAAAGTACCCGATAGTTTGTGTACCCCGCCTTGGGTCTATCCTAGGAGCAAAAACAGTAAAAAGAAATAATACAACGGTGGCTACAACCGCAACCTGGATACGCCCCGCAAAAGAATATTACGTAATATTACATTTACATCGAATGAATGAATATTAAACCCATCTCAAAACCCCGGCTAATCATCACAACACTCCAATCAAGTCCATATACACAAACAGTAAACATTACAGAAATGTGCAACCCCCTGCCAACCGACATACAAGCAGTTAGGGGAGGTTTACGAACACATTAAACATTACAGATAAAAACCCAATTAGCAAATATCTTAGAACATCGATCGACAACCATTTTCCGTGTCTACCCCAATAGCAAGCCAGCACTGAAGTAACCTGGGTAGAAACAGAACATACAGGAAACCAAAACACCAAAAAATATGAATAACAGAGCAAATCCGAGTCAACTCGGCGGGGGATCCGCGGCCAAAAGCACCTTCTTGCCGTGGATCCGCGGCCGTCTTGCCGAGTTAGGGGCTCGTATTTTCCCAGTATTCTTATATTTCCCTGCTGTGAATTTTAAGGCATATCAAATAATTTTTTAGACATGTTTAAAATTAACAGAAACTGTTAGGGAGTTAGGGGCTCGTATTTTCCCAGTTTTCGTGTTTTCCGTCGATCGAACTTCCAATCAAGTCCATGTCACGCACCGCACGAACTTGCGGGGAGGCGGAATATATGAAAAACGATTATCAAAGCTTCGTAACACGGACTTGAGCGCATGAATCGTATCTAAACCGTTACTAGCAAACTACGAGAGGTTTAACTACTCGGATTCGAAGTTATACCTCACGTTACTTGTCCTTCGGGTCTTCATCGCTTTCCTCCACTCCTCGTAGGCTTCTTAGAACATCGGCACCTCAACGGCCTCCTCGAGTCAAAGACGATCCACCCGAGAGCTCCTACGCCAAGATTGATCTCTAACTTGAGTTAACTAGGCTGCTCAACGTGCCAATCTAAGCTACCTAGGGGATATAGAGTGAGGTTATGGATGTATTAGTCTAGCTAACCCTTGATCTCAACACATGAGAGGTTAGGGTTAGGGTTTGAAGAGGGAGAGCTTGAGGAGAGAGAAGGTGAGAATAATAATCATATTGAAAAATGAACTCATTTGAATGTATATCAACCATAACAATTTATCAAATATATAATATACATGATTAATCATCATGGTTGATGCATTCACCTTGTGTGATTCATCTCATGAGTCATTAGCTCAATAAATGAAGCATTAACTCCATGGATGAATCACACAAATGTGTCATTAAGCAATAAATGCTTATGCCACCTTAACCCCAAGTCACCATGCACCTAGAAGCTTACTGGAAAATTATGAGAACGCCCCTCCAATCCGTGAAAACACGGAAAAACTTTAGACTGTATAAATCCAATAACCTGATACTAGAATCTGGCTTAAACCAAAGACGGATAGTAAAAACTGTCCGAACGTCGTACGTGCGTAAACACACGTATGCGTCCGAACCCTTGTCGTAAAACCATACGACCTCTATATCGTTTCGCCTGGAGCAGTGAAACTCTCTGTGTGGGACTCTGAAGACTCGACACTACAATGGCAGTGGGTTTATCCACAGACCGCAAGCGGCACTAGCTGTACGTAATGGTCCCCTGGTAGATGTCGATAAGAAGGCCGATGAGGAAACCAATCCGAACTCCTACTGAGCCTGATGTGACAATCTCCGTACTGTCCGGTCTGTTCGTCTAAGACTATCGCATATCGAGCCTAGGGGGCGGCAAGCGTCAGTCCCCTAATAGCGGTATAAGTCATGTCGGAGCGTAGCCCATTACACCATGAGAAAACTACTGGAACCTACCAGTAAATCTCGCTTGCCTTGGCCAGGGACTTTGCGTAATGGCTCTCTGACACAACGCGATATCAACTCCCAATACCGGGAGAGACGAATCCTGTCTAACCGCCACTGCCTCCAAGTGCTCTGGACTACACCCAATTGCTACATGTTTGCACGACTCCTTTGAGCCGTGGTAGGGTAGCAATCTAAGAACAGTGGGACACACTCGAGGCGAAGTAGCAGTGTCAAGTCTGCGGACTATGCTGTACTCATGTCACCTGGGAACTGTTAACTGACGACGGTTATAATACCAACCAATCAGTTCCCCTGCGAGTCCTGTCCGGTGTACCCGTAACCTAACGAGCACCTGTATACTATCTCCAGTACGACGTACTGATGGCTGTGGGACAGACCATCTCCCCAACTGGGATGAGAAGCGTACACAATTAGTCTACTCCGGAATATCGATGCCCTGTCTCGATAATCCTACGACTAGGGACAAGTATAGGATGTTGCTTATAGACTACCCAGCCCCCACTAGTGTTACTGCCATCACAACGCCGGTAATCAAGCAAAGATCCTATGGGCTCTACTAATATGTATAAGTGATACGTTACAAGAAACATATGCACATATTAAAGTAGACACAAACCAAGTAGCATAATACCATTTTTAGCAAGACTGTATATACAACTGTGAATATCACATACTTCCATTAAGTAATATACATACAAGTATGATACAATAAGGGCCCCTAGGGCATATACACTAACATTTAGGGCATACATATAACTAACAATCTCCCACTTGCACTAAGGCCATTTGTTCCAGTATCTCATACGCAACGTCCTATAGAAGTCTCTCTAGGGAACGGCCTTTGTGAGTGGATCCGCCGTGTTATCCTTCGTGTTAACTCTCCTGACCTCGATCCTTTGGAGATCAACCATCTTCCTGATCAGGTGATACTTGCCTCAGAATATGTCTGGAACGCTGATGGAACCTGCATTCCTAGGCCAAAGCCACAACTCCATTGTTGTCACAATAACAATTATTGGACGCTCAATGGTAGGAACCTTGTTCATCTCATGAACAATAATTGTCCAGACAACCTCTTTGGTAGCATCGTTGGTAGCGATGTATCTATCCTTTATCGTCTAGTATGTTACGGTATCTATCTTGGAACTATTCAAACATACCGTCCCTCCACTAAGGGTAAAGACAAAGCCTGTGACTGACTTTCAGTCGACCTTATCACTCTGGAAGCTGGAATTGGTAAAGGACTCCCACTGGAGTTCACTGTTACCAAACCCCAAGGACATTTCATTAGTGCTTCTCAAGTACTTAAGAATGTCCTCCACAGCTGTCCAGTGATTCACCCAATATCTGATTAATTCCTGATCACAACACCTAGTGAGTTAGCTACGTCTGGTACATAACATCGCATACATGATAGAGTCTATTGCCAAAGCATATGGTATCCCTTGCACACGAGCTCTCTCTAAATCAGTCTTGAAAGACATATTTTTGGAGAGAGTGATTCCTGAGTAAGTGGATGAACCACCACGCTTAGAATCTTCCATACTAAACCCCTTTAGTACGGTGTTAATGTACCTAGATTTGGGACACTCCCAACATCCACTTAGATCTATCACCATAGATCATAATGCACAAGATGTAGTAGGTATCATCCAGATCTTCCATGGAGAATCCACGTGATAAAAGGAGCTTGACCAAGTGTAGCATAGGAAACTATTTCCTATCAAGAGTATGTCATCTACGTACAATACGTAGAAGACAACCTTACTCTCTACAACCTTCTTGTATATACAAGGTTCACCATCACAACCCGAAAAGTACGGAACATGACGGCGCCTAAATTACGAAACGTCGCAAGGCGTACGTAATCTAAGCAAGCCAAAAACCCAGAAATCAAAACCAAGAAGCAGTAGAGTGAAGGAAAAACCAATTTAAAGCAAGTAGTTTTAACAACATAGGCCGAAGTATGTATTTTTAAAATCTTAAGTATTTTCTGAAAATTTCGGCGAAGTCTCCTTTGTAAATACTGGCCCTCAAACGGGATACAACATGAATAGTATACGAAATACAAAAAGACATCCCTAAGCGGGAGCTAGCTCTTCGTCAATCGACGGTCACAACCACGCAAGAAATATAATATACAACGCCAAAGGGCGAGGATCAAAACTCATAAGAAACTCAAAACAACATGAAAACATAATAATACAACGCGCGACTCTAAGGTCGAAATAATAATAATAAGTCTGGTCTTCTATCTCTATCAAATCTATAATCTGGTTGATGGAGTTTCTAGATACAACTGAAATAATAAATAACAATGGCGGTCCTGATGCAAAAGAACCCACCTACCAAAGCAATCACCCGGAAGGAACAGTGTTCCAGCAAAGCCGCAACGAAACCTGTACGACAAAACCTGCAAGGAACTGTGGCACAACGGGGGTGAGTTGCCAATTTGTGAGTAGAAAACAACTACGAGTAGAAATCGCATGCATGACGCTATCCTAGGTCATACGATCGGTAATATCCTCAAATAATATCGTGATCCATCTACATATAGGTGCAATACCACGTGCTCGTATCAGTGCCTCAGATAGCAACATATCAGATATATATGATGTATGAATGCATTACGAATGGAAAACAGAATATATCATGAGTGAGACAACTGTTTTCTTTAATCAATGAGATTTCTATATGTATATCAATCAAGTATCATCAATGAAAGAACTAGAGAAATCAGTGTCAGCATCGACACAAAACATAAGAGTCGGTATCTCAATATCAAATCTCAATATCTCAGGCATCCGTATCATCCGCGGGATCGGCCCGCGGGCTCCGGCAGAACGGATCAGCCTATATCCATCTCATGACTCCGGCCGGTATCCTCCGGATAACCGACGAGTCCAAATAATATCACTGGTAGGTAGTGCTCCCCTGCTAGGCTCATCGAATACAACTCGAGCTTCTTGCCACGGGGTACCATACCGGGCCTACCATGTACCCGAGACGGTTCATCCAACTCCTCGAATCGGGTCTCGAAATCCAACAGAAATCATGAAAACTCATGGTGGACGACTCATACATCATGTGAAAACCGCAATTTGCATTTTAAAATGATGATACTAAGCTTTTATTAAATTCCTGCGGTTTTCCCCCATATCCAGAAATCTCATGTAAATCCGAAATTATCAAAATCACGATACCAATAAACAATGAATACCGGCATAAATCTCCATAATACTGCATAACCAATGAATATATGAATGCACCTAATATCATGCAATGAATGCAATATTTAAACTAGCATATGGAAGCTATAACATATTACGACTATCAGCTATCAAGCTATGTCAATGAAAAGGTATTTCCTAAAGTGTACGTGACATGGCAATTACCAATGCTGATGTGTGTGAGACGGCAAGTAAGTGTATGTGGAACATACGCATCATCGGTAATGGTGCTGGTGTCCTGACAGTATGATCTCAATAATGGCATATAGAAGTACAATATAAACATGCAAATGCGATGCGAACAGTAATAATATGCGGGAGCTGAATGATAAACACAATGATAACTAATCTACATTTATATAAATACTAGTCATACAGTGGTGCCATTTGAAATAACACGAATCGTGGTGTTTTGAAAATAAGGGCTACGGTGTTTTTAAGAAAAGATACATCGTTTGAAATATCCGTAGATCCCTTGTCCCGTCTTTAAAATACACACGGTTCGTTAGTTTTTGAAATAGGTATGAGTCGAATCTAATCTATCATTATAATTACACTACAGGGCCAAACTAAACAGGCTGATCGAAAGGTAAGGAAACCGCCTAACATATGAGTCGATACATATATATATATACACACATATACATATATATATATATATATACATATACATATATATATACATATATATAATAGTCGGTGATCCCGCCTCAATAGTATCACATACGATACATTATTTATAATATGACATCCTCAAGTCAAGAGTGTACATATACATATACATATATATACATATACATATACATATATATACATATACATACATATATACATATACATACATATATATACATACATACATACATACATACATACATATATATAATAGTCGGTGATCCTGCCTCAATAGTATCACATACGATACAATATCTATAATATGACATCCTCAAGTCAAGAGTGAGGATCTATCATCAATATAAAGCTCGTACGTAAATCCATCGTACGATATCCCAAATCTGGGTACGAGTCAAATATCACATTCATCACATTATTCATCCGGTATCCTCTTTATCAAAAATCATAATCCAGGGTACTGATCTACGTCTAGTACAATACTGATACCATCTATGTATGCATGCGTGTGTATGAAAACACCACGTCAAAGGACCCGCTAAAACATCATGTCGTATCTCAAATACGAACCCTGTCACATCACCGATCTCACGGCCTCAAGCCCAATCTCATCGACTCATCTCAAATCCCAAGTACTTATCCTCAAAACCCATGTATATTTATACATACATACATATATATATATATATATATACATATCCCCATATACGTACAAGTAAAATAAATGTATGCAAGTGTGTATGTGTGCGTGTATGCAAATCCTTACTCTAGGGTTTCGTGACTAAGAAATCCGCTAAAGTCCTTCCTTAAATTCTCGCTAACCCTAAACCCATTATCCCCTAAAGCTTTTCTTGCTAAGGTCCATATCACACAGTAGCGTACAATTATACCTCAATATCACATCACATCAACTCTTACGACTTTGCGGGGGTGCTATATGCCATCCACCCGACTTCCCCCGTAGATATAATCTACTCACCTGATCTTTCCTCGCCAGTGCCGACGTCACCACGCGCTTGCTTGTCGTCTCGAAGTCCACATGGGGGTACCTACATGTCACAACATATCGTATCGCATAAAAACCCAATTCGAAATCGATACGGCATACGAAAACCAAATCGGCACGCGTATCACGCATAGGTCAAAACCTATCGCCTACGCATGCAAGAATAGCCAAACCAACCCTCGATGTTGATGTACAAACGTCAAACCATCGAGAAAAACCCAAACATCCCAATCGTGTTTTCAAAATCACTAATTTTAATATTAAGTAGATTGCAACTCGTCAAAACCCCAAAATAAATCAAATCGATTTATTTCTGAAATCTAGAAAGCGCTTAATTTTCGTTTTAGTATAAAACTTGATGTTTTAGCAAAACTAGTGGTCAAAATATTCACTAATTATCTTAATTAGGCCACATAAACATTTACTAGATTTTTATTACACCATTTTGTATTAATCGTTAAAATTTAGTTTGCGAATTTATCCAATTTAAACCATTTTAAAGTAATAATACACTATTTAACAACTAAACTAGGTTTTGCATAATTTAAGATGTTAAACGACATTATAACTAGCACCAAGTGATCAAACCCAAATCTTGAATTCATAAAACCCTCACTAGAATTTTTATCTCTCCTAGTTATATGATTTAAAAACCTTAGTTTGCAATATTATGCAATTTGGACAATTTTAAATGTAGCAATTTAGCAATTGAGCAACTAGATTCGGTTTTCAAATTCACAAGAGGTTCAACTACCAAATTAAACCATGAACAAATTATGAAAACCCTAACTCACATCAAAATTCTAACTAGAATTTCCAAACTCTCAATTAAACCCATAATTAAACGCCTAATAAATTTAATTAAGCAACTAAACAATAATCAAACCATGGGACAAAGATTTATACCTCAAAGATCATGAGATCCCACATGCAACTTGTCTCCAAAATGCTAACTTTTCACCAAGATCCATACTATAGTAGCCAAGGAATAATGGGTAAGGCCTAGATTTGGAGTTTGTGAGGTTTAATTTTGATTTTTTTAGGCAAAAATTGATGGATTTTTAATGGCAAATGAGGGGAATTTTGGGGGAGGGGCTGATGTAGGAGGATGGCTTAGAATTTGCAAGGAGTATGGGTGAATGAGTGTGGGTAAGCATACCAAGTCAAGAGAACAGAAAAAAAACCATACCTCATTACCTTTACACCATACCTTACTACCTATTCTTTATTCCTTTTTATTTCATTTTTTCTATTCATTTGAGATGAATATTTTGGGTGGGGCTTTCCTGCAGGTGGCTCGGCCATTTTGGGAGGGAAGAGAGAGAGAGAGAGGGAAATGTGTGTAAAAAGAACCTTGATTATTTGTTTTATGTTATTATTATTTTTTTAATACAACCCTAGAATTATCTAGAATTATGGAGACAAGTGTAGAAAGAATGGACATGTTACAAACTTGATTCGAAGTTGTCATGGTTCACATTTGTACAGTTAACTCATTCCAATTTGTAATTATCTCTAATTAAATGTATTAATGACGGCTTAAAATAATATTAAAATAATTAATTTTGGAAAAATTTTCAGTAAAGCAGAAATTTTATAAGTGGCTCAAGAAACACCAAATACTAGCAGCTACATATCTAGAATATGTATATTTAATTTTATATTAAAAGATATTTGTATCTTGATTTTTACGGAAAACACCCGTTATTTTACCGATTATCTGAAATTTCACCTAAGCGATTTTCAAAACGTTACAGTTCACTGTAACGTTTTGAAAATCGTTTCGGTGAAATTTAGGAAAATCGGTAAAATAAGGGGGTTTTCCTTAAAAAGTCAAAATACAAATAACTTTATTATAAAATTAAATATACACATTCTAGCTATGTAATTCTTAGTATTTGGTGTTTATTGAGCAACTGGAGAAATTTCAAATTTTCTGAAATTTTTTCCGAAATTAATTATTTTAATATTATTTTAAGCCGTCACTAATACATTTAATTAGGAAAAATTACAAAATGGAATGGGTTGAAACAAATTTTGTGCATCATAACACATTAAACAAAATTTTAGCATATTGTTTTTGAAATGAAATGAAGCTGTCAAACGGTTTTAGAAAATATCGAAAAAGGCTTAATTAGTGAATTTAGTGTAAAGGGAGATTGGGGTATAGTATTTATCTTTTTTTTCCTCACCCACACTCCCCACACTCTCTCTCCTCCCCCCTAGGCTGCCGGCCGAGCCCCCACTTGGCAGCCCCAAAACCTTATCCCCTCATTTCACAAAAGAAAAGAATTAAAAAGGAAAAGAAAGTATAAGAAAAGGAGGTATGGGTTTGGGTTTACTTGGACTTTTCTTTACTTGGTTTTTGCCCTCACCACACCCTCTCTCTCCTCTCCCCTTGGCTCAGCAGCAAGTCCCTCAACAGCAGCCCCCTTTTCACCCCAATTTTTTCTCCTCTCATTCTCATCAAAAAATCCATCTTTTTGCCTCAAAATCAAGCTAAAAGCTCTATATTTCTTCAATCCAACTCTTACCCAATTCTTCTTTGCCCTAGCTAACATGAATCATGGGGCAAGAGAGCAATTTGGAGGCCAAGATTTTCATGTTGGATCTCTTGAACTTTGAGGTATAATCTAAATCCTATAGTTAAATTATTGTATTAATACTTTAAATCAAGACATAATTAGTTCATAATATGGGTTTGATTGCAAGTTTAAGATTTCAAGAGGGAATTTTGGAATTCAAGTGATTGTTGCATCACTTGTTTTTTGTTGTAATGGGTAGTTTAACATATTAAGTTTTGGAGAATGTAAGCTAGTAGTTAGTTTATTAATTGTTGCTTCAAAATTTGTCCAATTTCATAAATTTTGCTAACCAGGTTTTAAAGAAATACATATATAATTGAGATTAAAAATCTAATTAAGTTTTTCATGGTATTATTAACATTTTAAATTGTATTTTAATATTTTAGATCATGCAAATCCAAGCTAAATTGTTGTTTGTGCATTTTTTGCTATAAAATTGTTAAAATTGGGTATATTGTAAACTAGAATTTTGGGGTTAATGAAATTTAATGAGATTAAATTATGGAAATGGTTTTTATGACTTATTTAAGATATTTAATAAGTATTATGGCCATTAGAATTGTTAAAACATCAAGTTTTGTACTAAAACGGTAAATTTTTGCTTGCTAGATTTCCGGAAAAATGGCTTTTAAAGTGAGTTTGGGGTTTTTGTGAATTTTAACCTATTTTATATTATAGTTAGTGTTCGTGAATGTGCAAATGAGTGTGTTTGGGTTTTTCTCGATGGTTTGGCGTTTGTACGCCGACGTCGAGGGTTTTTGGGTTGATTTATGAAAGCAACCATAGGTTTTGACCTATGTGGGATTCATGTGTCGTTTTGGTCATGAGTCGGATTTTAATGCGATACGGAGCGTTATGATATGTTGGTACCCCACCTGGACTTCGAGACGACTAGCAAGCGCATGGCGACGTCGGCACCGGCGAGCGAGGACCAGGTGAGTAGATTTATATCTAAGGGGAGAAGTCGGGTGGATGGCGTATAGCACCCCCGCAGTTCGTGGTGATGTATACGAATACGTATACACACATAGTGATTCTATATATTGTTTGATGTTATTGATGACATAGATGTATTTAGGGTGTGATCGGATTAGTTTAGTGTTGCGAGACCCTAGAGTAGAGGTTGCACCACATTTACACACTCACACACCATACTTGCATACATTCTTCTTTCATATGTGCTTATATAGGGTTATATTGTTATGTGTTCATATGGGTATGGGAATGTGTGTTCGCATACTGGATTTGAGGATAGTATTTAGGATTTGAGGTGAGTCGATAAGATTTGATTGAGACCGCGAGAACGGTGATATGGCAGGATTCGAACATGAGATACGTCCTGATATTATAGCGGATCGGGGGACGACGTTATATATGAATAGTGTTATACATTGAATGGTTGCCATGTGATCGTGATATGAGATCAGATATATAAAGATATTCATAATAGGTCGCATTAGGCGATTTATACCTCCTTATGACGATATATGATGATGATATCGTTTTGTATGAGGTTGTAGATCAGCAGTCAGATCAAGACTGTATTGATGATATTAGTATCGTACTAGACGTAGATCAGTACCCAGATTATTATCTTGGATAAAGAGGATACCAGATGAATAAAGTGATATTGACCCGTACCCGGATTTGGGATGCCGTACGACGGATTTACGTACGAGCTATATATTAATGTTTGATCAGCGCTATTGACTTGGGAATATTTGATTATAGATATGGTATCGGATGTGATATTATCGAGGCGTGATCACCGAATAATATATATATATATATATGTATATATATATATATGTGTGTGTGTGTGTGTCTACTCAGGTGTTAGGCGGTTTCCTTACCTTCAGTAGCCAGTTAGCTTAGCCCTTTAGTTTAGTGTAGTTGTTAGACTAGATTTAAATTAAATATAGATTGCTATCTTTGTGTCTAGTATTTAGCTCCCGCTCATTTTTGTTGTTCGCTCCGCATCGCATGCTTATATTATGTTTCATATTCTATTGTTGATATCATGCTGTTAGGACACCAGCACCATTACCGATGACGCGTATGTACCACGTACACTTGCTGGCTCACACACATCTTCATCGGTAATTGCCATGTCACGAACACTTTAGAAACTACTATTTCATCGACATAGGTTGTTAGCTAATAATTTAGACATGATATTAGTGTACTTGCCTATATACTAGATTAGACATTGTAGTTACTACTTGCTACTTCATGCATGTTATTATTCATTGTTATGCCGCATTCATGGATTTTATGCCTATATTCACTGTTTACATGCTATTGAGGATTTGGATTCGGTTTTCCATAAGATTTTCTGGATTTGGGGGAAAACCGCAAAACTTATATAAACTTCTTTTCTCTCTTTTAAATAAAAAGTGTGGTTTTCCCATAATGTATGAGTCGTCCACCATGAGTTTGCTGATGGATTTCGAGACCCGATTTCGAGGAGTGGAGGAACCGTTTTGGGTACATGGTGGACCCGGTGCGGTACCCCGGGGCAAGAGGATCGCAGATGATGGCGTTGAGCTTGGCAGGGGAGCACTACCGACCGGTGATATTACCCGACGCGTCGGATATCCGGAGGATACCGTCGTGGTCTTGAGATTGATGGTAGGGGCCGGTCTGGACTGACGGCGCCCTAGATAGTGAGATTGAGACATACAGAGATATTTGAGATATTGAGGTACAAAGATTGCGACACAGAGATATCGAGATATTTGGATATTTGTTTTGTGTCGATGCTAGGCACTGTTTATGCCGATTTCATTTATGATACCTCGTTTTTAAAAAGATACAGAAATCTCACTAATTTATGAAAGCAGTTTTCTTCAGTACATGCATTCTGTTTCATGCATTCATACATCATCCATATGATATAGTGCTACCTGTGGCATTGACACGGGTACATGGGATTACACTCGGGTTAGATATTACCCTAGCCATTGTTATAGGCTGCATGTTATATATATTTGAGGATATACTATGATCGTTGACCTAGGATTGCGTTGTTCATGCGGTTTCTCTTCATAGATGTTTTTTCTACTCACGAGTTGGCAACTAACCCCCGTTGTGCCACAGTTTCTTGCAGGTTTTGCCGTACAGGTTTCATTACGGCTTTGCTGGAACTGCTTCTTTCGTGTGACTTGCTAGTAGATGGGTTTATTGGTATCGTACCCATCATATTACTTTGTATAATATTATTCAGTTGTATCTAGTAAATTCCATCAACCAAACATGCATTTATTTTTTAGATAGGGACCAGTGATGTTATTCTTTCGACCTTAGAGTCGCGCGTTATATTTCTACGGATTTCTTGTTGTTTTGAGTTTCCTTTTGAGTTTTGATCCTCGCCCTTGGCGTTGTATATTATATTGCTTGTGTGGTTGTGACCGTCGATTGACAAAGAGCTAGCTCCCGCTTGGGGATGCCTTTTATTGATTTCGTATACTATTCATGTTGTATCCCGTTTGGGGGCCAGTATTTACAAAGGAGACTCTGCCGAAATTTTCAGGAAATATTTGATGTTTTTAAAAACGCATAATTCGGCTTTTGCTATTAAAACTACTTGATTTAAATTGGTTTTCCTTCACTCTACTACTTTTCTTGGTTTGGATTTATGGGTTTTCGGCTTACTTAGATTACGTACGCCTCGAGACGTTTCGTAGTTTAAGTGCCGGTCATGTTCCACACTTTCGGGACGTGACAAAGTTGGTATCAGAGAGTTAGGTTTTACTTTCGGAGCGTAGGATGACCCTTGGTTGATGGAATAGGTGACTAAAGTAGAGTAACGTACCGTGGGTATGTTCCGCGCCATACTTACGATACGCTACTCCACTTAAGGAGCCTTAGGATGTACATTTCTTGTTCAGTGTTATATTCCTCCCTATGATCTAGCCTCATCGGTATCAGTTATGGCTTTGCTGCCACGATTACGGGCAGGAAGAGCTACAGCTACAGTTGCGGTCAGCACGAGCTCATTAAGAACGAGGACTAACCAGGACGTAATTTCGGCGACACACGATTGCAGAGATGTGTCTTTTTATTGTGTTTTCGCGCCACGAGCGTGGGATGGACCGCTGTATGAGGTTACTCGGACGTGCCGATCAGTACCAGAGTATTGAGCCAATGATAGAGGCCAGCCAGATTTTGATAACCGTTGGCGTATTTCTTATTCATGATGATTGAGGCACTGTTCAGCATGCAGGCGATTGAGCCAGTTATTGCTGCGAACGACGAGATATCGCCCCAGATGTTGGAGCTATTACAGTACGAGTTGTACTAAGAGATGATAGAAGGTCTCTAGTCATCGAGGATGAATGACTAGGACATGTGGTTCGTTCGCTACCCCGATGCGAGGTCATCAGATAGATTGATTCCAGCTAGAGGCGACTTCACGCGGAGACGTTTAGAGTCGACAGAGACGATCGAATGTCAGTAACCTATTATTCCAAGTTTAAAGTATTCGGAAAGACATGCAGGCAATTCTATGGACCCTCTAGAAGAATGAAACCCTAACTCGACTTAATGACCGTGTGAAAACCTTTGAACCTTAGGGTTTACGGCATTTCCGCGGCGCCATTTGTGAGGCTTGGGTTTGCCCTTCTACGGCTGGACCATCAATGCTGTTGTACGTACTCGATACTGTTAAACTGTACCCAAGATGTTGAGGTCTTGGGGGGTTATGAGGTTTTGACGAATCGATCGGATGGTTCGACTTCATTCGGATGCTAGGTGGTGAGATGCATTTCTTGGGAGACTCCAGATACGAGGATAGCCGTTGGAGCTCAGTCCATGCAGCCACGACGAGACGAGTCCGAAGCAGTCGACATTAGAGAAAAGTGGAGTAAGAAATTCGTACGAGGTCTTGATGAGAAGACGTTCCACCCCGCCGACATCAGAGATGCGATACGCATGCCGAGTCATTGTACTTGGATATACCTTCCAGAAGGAGTCGCGATGAGTATGTAGCCGTTCCGGAATAAGAAACAGATATAGTAAAGGACGATGACTTCCGGACAGTTCGGCAGAGACGAGATTTGGGAGAGACCTCGACAGGACCTTTCTGGGATGAATTACGAGAAGACTTGGACCCAACAGTGGTCATGTTACGCACACCGGCAGGCCAGAGTTCAGGATCGTCGACGAGACATACTATGAGTGACCACGACAATTGGCCAGAGATTCTTGGAGGATGTGCTTGAGCGGGACTATTCCGCCATATTTGATTTCGGTATTTTGGGCGGTCCATTTGCATGATTGATTTTGATGATGGAGTTTCCTGATATTTGTTTTCATGCACTATGGTTGCACCTACTAAGTATTTACGATTTTTGCACAGTTGTTGCACCTGATATCGTTTTCGTGCCTTGGTTTCACATGTTTATGATTTTATGGGTTTCATACAGTGAAATGATTTTGTGCATATATACGCACACGATTTGGTTTTTGCACTCGGTATAGTTCACATATGCTTGCAGTGCAGTGTTACGCATTTTGTGCACCTTGTACACCTGATTGGATTTTGCGCATGTTCGGCGCTTGATATTGGATTTCATGATTTCGTGCATGATGGATGCTCCTGATTTGGGTTTTCGCGCATGTTGGGCGCATGTTATGAGATATGATTTTGGTGCACACTAGATGCACTAAATCGAGATTCTTCGTGCATGTCAGATGCACCTGTTTTGCTGTCAGGCACACCTGTTGCCCTTGACAGATATTTTGTGCACACCCGATGCACTTAGATGTTGTTTCTGTGCATATGTATGGAACATTCATGGATTTCGATTTTCGTGCGCACCAGACGCACATGGAATTCATATATATATTTGGGACTGATTTATGTTGGAGCAGTATATTTTATGATGTTTGCTATTTGGTTTAGTACTGAGCAGGACTAGTCACAGTACAATACCTGAGTATATTTTTGCATGCATTGATAGTTATCGAAGGGATTTCCAAAGAAGAGCTATAGTCTCAGTATTTACCTATGTGACCGAGATGACACGAAACATTTTATAAAGGAAACCCGTCTGAAATTGCTTTCAAAACGGCGGGACGTGCATATTAAACAAAGGATATATATATATATATGTAGTTATTTTCTTATAATAGACGTCCGCCACTGTGCAGTGCTGCGAGCATCACACAGCGATTTGAAGAAGATTTGGCATGCATTGCTTCCAGATGTTTTAATGTTGTGTATTGATTGAAACGTTTCTCGGTGTGTACGTAGAAAATGTATAGAAATCAGAACCAAAAATATTTTGACCGCAATCAATAACGGTGTCGATTGTAGCGCGTTAGCGAGTGCGGATCGTCCACAGGGAAAGTGAGATCCGTTCGAAGTTGAATTAGATGAATTGAAAATTAAAGAAAAGAAAAGACAAATCAATTCAAGATTTAAAAGTGAATTTCAAGAATTATTAAAATCTAGATCGAATAACAAGAAAACATTAAAATCAAGAATCAAGAATTGATGATTTCCAATCCAATAATCAAGAATCGAAGTGAGGCTCGTAGGAATCGATCGAATCTGTAGACGTGATGAAATCTATTGATTACGTTTTCTTGTCCATTAATGATTTGATACTAGATCGATGACGATTAATCGAGGTTTAAGGATCTTTCGAAGAAACTAGGGTTTCTTCATCTCATCCTTTGTCCTTTCGATGAATCTCATTCAAAAACTAGCCTCTAGTAAATTCAAGAATCGATCGTGGATCACTAATTAAGAGCGGACACAATCAAGAAAGCATCGCTCAAAACTAAGTTGCCGATTCTTCAATTTACTAAAGTTTACAAAACTTATAGAAATTAAGAATCGTTTCAAGATCTAATCATCATCATCTATTGATTCTTTCGACTCCTTCGAGAGCGGAGTTTTACTCAAACATCATATCAAAGAACACAATCACAAATCGAGATCTAATCATGATGCAAGAATGTAAAGAAAGCAAGATAAAGAATTTCACCTTTTATTTATCAACAATTTTTTTACAATTCTCTCAAGATCTACAATGAGGAAAGAACTCGATCGTCGATTTGGCTTCGCACGACTTCGTGAGTCGCGGATCGTCTTGGACCACTTGCTCGGATGAAGATCGGCTTCGCTCCTAAAAGGTTGAAGGCTTCTTGCTTGATTTGGTACTCGGTGTTCTTGATTTTTGGCTTTGGATTTTAAATTAGGGTTAGGGTTTGAATACACAAGTTGTGTCACTCAACTTGTGGGAGAGATGAAGGAATGAACAACTATTCAACAACCTCAGAAGTGAAGCCATAGGGTCCCTTTTATAGCCTTAAGAATGGTTAGCTTCCTTTAGAAGCTAGGTTTAGTTTAGCTTCCCTTGTAAGCTAGGTAGTTAGGTAGAAACTTCTAGAGGTAGTTAGTTAGGCTTTAGCTTCCTTCATAAGCTTGGAGGTTAAGGAGAAGCTTCTAGGTTTAGTTTGTTAAGTGAGAAGCTTGCTTTGGAAGCTTGGAAGTTTAGCTTGAACATGGAGCTTGCTGATCTGGCAGAAGACTCTGGAGATTTCTGGACTTTGAAGTGGCTTGAAGCAGTGTACCAAGTGAAAGAAGAATTATGCAGCGAAGACTTGCTGACGTCACTGACACGTGGCCGCGGATCTGCCGCACAAGCCCTGCTCCGGCCGTGGATCCGCGACCCAATAGGAGCTTTGGTGTATCAATTTTGCAGTGCTGCTTCCTGCTGACTTCATGGTATTTTTCTGATATGTTGATTCTTAAAATTCCCTCTAGTTCATTGCCAGATCTCAAGACTTGGAGTTGGCGTATTTTTATTAGCACTTTTTCACAGATTTTGCTTTTCTCCTGGAATTTCCTGCACAGATTCTCGAAACAAGTGTTGCGCTATACAAAGATGATGCGATGCAATGATAAACACTCAATTTCCCTCAAAGTGTCGGTTTTAAGGTATAAGATAGGTAATTTGGTATTTTACGGCTGTTTTGCTAATATGTGCTATATTAATACTGAACACCTCTAGATGAGTGCAAATGGTAGGGAAATTGACGTGTTAAAAATGCAATATTTTCAACTGATCAAATTCCCCCAAACTTATTTTCGGTCGTCTCGAGTGAACTGCTTTATTAAAAAGAGAAGGAGAAAATAAAGAAAGAGAAAAACTAACTAGCACACTTTTGTAGGCAACACGATTACACTGAGCACGTGCAACAAGCCTTTAAACCTCTAGGTGTCCCTAGTAGGAGGAGTGTTGTCTCCTAAGGGTTTTCAGCGGATTGCACTCACAAAATTCAATAATAAAAGGAAGACCGTGAATATTACATCTAAAGATAAGAATCGTAAAAGAAAAACTTTGAAAATTATGGTTTCTAACTATGCTAGCTTTTCGGTTGTCTTGAGCCCTATCTTAATAGTCATGAAAAGATGTCAGAAATCACATTATCTCTCAATAAAACATCGTCTTTATTCTTCATTCCTATCTTTCTTCCAAACATCGATCATATCACCCTACATGTGTGTAATAGACGTCCCTACACCCAGAGAATTCAATTCAAGCTATCATACTCTTGTCCATCTGCCTCAGTACTTTTTAACTAATGAATATTTTGATGAATTTTCTCACACACTTTTATGCGACCGTTAATACTTCTTGAGGTACTAACCGACTGATTACTCATATGCTTGCTTATACGGTGTTTTTCCTCGTCTTGCACCACCTAAGGCTTAGCAGTGACTCCCAGACCAGTGGGTCTAAGGCACTAAGTGAAGAGGCACCCTCGCTATATTTTTTTATTGCCGCCTTGGCGATAACAAAACCCGTGTTCATTTTTCTCACCATTTTATATTTTATTCTTTTTTTTTTTATTTTTTTCATACTTTTGGCTTTTAGACAAGAGCATTTCAAGGTATCCTCTACTATCCCGAGTTTCAAGACGTGTGTAAGTGCGAATAGTAGGGTATCAACGTTCAAATGTTTGGCTTCCAGAATAGGAACTATTTTTCAGACTTATTTTTATCCTCAGATTAGTGACTTCTTTCATCTTACTAACTCTTGGGACAACGGCTCATAACTACTTATTACTAGTTCGTTTAAGAAAATTTCTAATTTTCTTGGTTTTCTTAAATTTTTCAAATCTTTTGGATGTAATTTTTCACTATCTAATCTTTTATTATCTTATTTATGTAAAAAATATTTTTATTTTTTTTGAAAACTTTTAAATTTTTATTGGTTTTTAAAATCTTTTGTGCTTATGCAAAGTATGATGCAAATGATGCGTAAATAAGCACAAACCTCCCCCAAACTTGTTTTCAACAGTGTCCTCACTGTTGCCATCTGATAGATCTCAAAAACCTGTAGCCTGGGAGGAAATTTATTAACGGGGGCAAAATATATATGTGAAAATCCTCCCCCAAACTTATTTTTGGCTCATCATTTTGTGTAAAAAAATTTCTTTTCAAGAGCCAGATTATACCCCGCAAACTTGAGTTAAACAATGTTAAGCTTTAAAATTCATAAGAGGGGGTCAAGAATCATTGGTCGATGCCAAGCTTTGCAAAGACCGAAGGTCAACACCAACCATTCGAAAATTTTATCAATGTGGTGCTACGGTTGGTTGAAGAAGAAGTGGGGAAAGGGTAAGTGGTGGAATAGAATGTGTGTGCGTCTCATTTTGGAGAGACGATGCAGTGAATGTGATGGATTACTCGCATTCTTTTTACAGTTCAGAAGAAGGGGTGGAGGTTCAATTTCGTTGATTGGGAGATGATTCATCTCAACAACCGTATCATTCAAAAATGCGAGTTCATCAGCGAAGATTTCCTCAAAAGTCCCATTAATACCCCGAAGAATAAAGTCATTACAAAGCGTGGGGTGATCTTCAGACTCCAAAAAAAGTTCATAATCAGTGTTAGTTGTTGACCCGGACAACTCGGTGGAAGAGTCCGTATGTGTAAGATACATAATTGGGTCAAACAACAACGTATGAAAAGAGTCAAAATCAGTATCATGAGGATCATCAAATTCGCTGCTGTCGACATACATTAAGTCGACAGAACATGCTTGAGCAGTAGGTTCGGAGGGTACACTTCTCAACTTGTAAATATTCAGCTCAATTGACCTATTCCCGAATGATAGGGTCATAGAACCGTTACGACAGTTGATGATAGCATTGGAAGTGGCCAAAAAGGGGCGACCTAAAATCACCGGAATTTGATTCCGTGGGTTCGCTACAGGCTGTGTATCAATTACAATAAAGTCCACAGGGAATACAAATTCCCCGATTTTTATTAACACATCCTTTAGTTCACCCCTAGGTTTGGTGCTTGATTGGTCAGCCATCTGGAGAGTGCAATGGGCTGGTTTCAACTCTCCGATCCCTAACTGCTCGTAAACCGAGAAAGGAAGCAGGTTAACACTTGCGCCAAGGTCAAGTAGAGCACGGTTGATGTGTTTTTCTTCGATAGAAATGGAAATAGTAGGATATCCAGGATCCGTACGTTTCCTCGGTAATTGTTGCGGGAAAGCTGTGTCTACTGTCTTTGCCATGAATATCTTCTTGGGCACTTGAGTCTTCCTCTTTCTAGTGCACAAGTCCTTAAGAGTTTTCGCATAAGCGGGGACTTGTTGGATAACATCTAGAAGAGGGATGTTGATGTTAACCTGTTTCAAGATTTCAGTGATCTTCTCCATTTGTGGACTTGGTCTGTTTCCCCTTAACCGATTTGGGTAAGGAGATTGGGCAATAAGGTCGGGGTTCAACATTGGAGAAGATCGTGTGGGTGGCAACGATCTAAGAATAGGAGTGGGGATCATTTTCAGTAGTCTATAAGAGATGGGCTGAGGTGTCGAGCCTTGGGGAAAACGGAGAATAGGCTCGGAAGAAGGTGGTGGGGTAGAAGAACTGGGGTTAGAATTAGAAGCAGAAGTGGAAGGAAAGGTCTCAGCCGGGGTATCATCGATAGATTTTTGTGTGTCATCAATCTCTTCCCCAACGTGATTGTCAAGCACTCTTCCAGATCTCAACGTGTTGATTGCATTCACATGATGTGAATAGCCAGGATTGGGTAAAGGTTGAGCTGGAAGTTTCCCTTTCTCTCTTGCACTCATTTCGGCTTTTAATCGTGCAATTTATTCTTCCATCGATTTTATAGTCTCAATTTGAGAGACAATATTTATTTTCATGTCATCGACAGAAGACTTCATTTCAGCCGAAACTTGCTTGATATTTGTTAGGACCAAATTCATGTATTGTGCAAATGAAGAGGATTCATCAGTCCCGGTCAACTGCAAAGGATTAGACGTTGCATGTGTGTTGACCGGATTTTGGAAGTTTTGTGCTTGGAAGGGGTGCTAACTCAATTGAAGTGGTTGCTGTTGTGGTGGAGGAGCCCTTTGGAAATTGTGTTGGGTTGGAACCGTGTTTTGAGATTGTGATTGGTTCCAAGCAAAGTTAGGGTGAATCCTCCAACCCTGATTATATGTGGAAGAAAATGGATCGTTCCTAGGTCGTTGTTGGAAAGCAGAATTGATATGCTCATGACCTTGAAACAGAGAATTTCGTGGACATTCTTCCGTCAAATGAGAAGGATCAGAACAGCATCCACATACAGTTTTGGAGAGTGACATTTGACTTAGGGCGACAGCTAAAAATTTGTTTTCCATAGTCTCGAGTTTCTTATGTAGGGCTGAAATGTGAGCTCTAACTCCTATGGAAACATCCGATTGGTTATTGCCCCCCTAGACGATTGACTCACACCCTCGCACTGTAACGATTTTTCAGCGAAATCTTCTAGGAATTTCCAAGCTTCCCCATCATCTTTGGTCATGAAATTGCCTTGACACATTAATTCAGGGGTATGTTTTGTGTTAGGATTAATGCCCTCATAAATGATTCGGCATAGATCCCATCTGGGGATTCCGTGATGTGGACATTGAACTAACAGATCCTTAAAGCGTTCAAGACATTTTGAAAATGTTTCATTTGGAAGCTGGGTGAATTGATTTATTTCACTGCGGACTCGAGCTGTTTTATGATTGGGGTAGAATTTCTTTAGGAATGCTTTTACGAATTCTTCCCAGTTTGAAATGAAATGCGCGGTTGTGTTGTAAAGCCACTTCTCGGCTATATCGCACAAGGTAAATGGGAGAAGACGAAGACGCATAGCATCCACAGAAAGCTATGAAGTACCCATCATTGCGCATACATTTTCAAATTTGGTGATAAAGTCATATGCGTCTTCTGACTCGAGACCGTGATATTTGGGTAGAAGGTTGATGTATTGGGGTTTAATCTCAAAATTATCCCCGTTGGATGGTGGAATGGATAAGCAGGTTGAAAGAGGACCTCGCATAGGATATCACCGCTCTTGGAGAGAGATGCGGGGTGGATTCTGCGCACCAACGGACGGTGGCAGAGTAGTGGTAAAGAAATTCGATGGAGAAGGATCCATCGATGTGGGTGTGGTGGTGGGTAAAGAAGAAGTAAATATAGAAATACCGACTTTGGGGTCGATAGAAGGTACACGGACTAAACGGGCACTAGAATCCCGTGTCCAGCCTATCTTGCACTAAAAGGGTTTAGCACAAGTGGCAGCGTGAATATAATTAGAGAAAATGAATGAAGTGGTGTTTGTTTTGAAAAAGATACGGATTTTTTGAAAAAATGATGCAAATCACAACAAATGCAACAAGCAAAACCTTAAGTCTAATGGTCACCTAGGTCAATGCTCTAGACCACTCTTAACTGCCAAAAGACAAGTCGCAGGATCAATCGTCCACTGCCTCTTTGTCTCTCCTGTGGCCAGGTAAATGGGAGGTTCTCCACTACGTAAGTAGTGGGCCTAATCAAGTAACCACTTGCCTTAGACACACTTGCCTTAGACACCACAAAAGAAACGCGGATAAGCAATGAATTACCCACGGCCTCTTTCTGTCCTAAGTGAGCGCGACGGTCCTTAGAGTTATCTCTAGATTTCTTTTAGTTAATAAGGGTAATGCGGATGCAAGTTTGTGATTTTTGGGGCTTAGGAAGGGTAATGAACTCCCCACCTAATCTGGATTTAGCCGTGCCCCTTAAATTCCGTTTTAATATGCAAACAACCAAAAATCAAAAACATGCACAATTTTATTGCTTTTTACGGCGCTGCGAATTTTGCAAAGAAACCTGCAGCAAATTTGTTATTGGAGCAGACAGAGAGAGGGATAAGAAAGTTAGAGAGGACCTGAAAGAAATTGGTACAGTGAGCTGCTTGATGTGCCGTGGAAACGCGGTGGGAGGTAGGTATTTGCCGCGGAAACGGGGTGATGTTACTAGATCTCTGCACAAAATTTCTTGAGGCTGCTACTGTTCACTTACCTCACTCTCTGGAATATTCTGAAAATTTTTCCACTTGCTCCACAAATTCCAGATTTTCTCTCAATAAATCACAACGAATCGTTTAGTGTTTGCGCGAATTTAGATCTAAAAAATTTGATGGAATAAATTTTTCAACTCAAATTTCAAAAACGAACAAATTAGCACACTATCCCCGGCAACGGCGCTATTTGATTGAAACGTTTCTCTGTGTGTATGTAGAAAATGTATAGAAATCACAACCAAACCTATTTTGACCGCAATCAATAACGGTGTCGATTGTAGCGCGTTAGCGAGTGCGGATCGTCCACAGGGAAAGTGAGATCCATTCGAAGTTGAATTAGATGAATTGAAAATTAAAGAAAAGAAAAGACAATTCAATTCAAGATTTAAAAGTGAATTTCAAGAATTATTAAAATCTAGATCTAATAACAAGAAAACATTAAAATAAAGAATCAAGAATTGATGATTTCCAATCAATTAATCAAGAATCGAAGTGAGGCTCGTAGGAATCGATTGAATCTATAGACGTGATGAAATCTATTGATTACGTTTTCTTATCCATTAATGATTTGATACTAGATCGATGATGATTAATCGAGGTTTAAGGATCTTTCGAAGAAACTAGGGTTTCTTCATCTCATCCTTTGTCCTTTCGATGAATCTCATTCAATAACTAGCCTCTACTAAATTCAAGAATCGATCGTGGATCACTAATTAAGAGCGAACACAATCAAGAAAGCATCGCTCGAAACTAGGCTGCCGATTCTTTAATTTACTAAAGTTTACAAAACTTATAGGAATTAAGAATCGTTTCAAGATCTAATCATCATCATCTATTGATTCTTTCGACTCCTTCACGAGCGGAGTTTTACTCAAATATCATATCAAAGAACACAATCACAAATCGAGATCTAATCATGATGCAAGAATGTAAAGAAAGCAAGATAAAGAATTTCACCTTTTATTTATCAACAATTTTGTTACAATTCTCTCAAGATCTATAATGAGAAAAGAACTCGATCGTCGATTTGGCTTCGCTCGTCTTCGTGAGTCGCGGATCGTCTTGGACCACTTGTTCGGATGAAGATCAGTTTCACTCCTAAAAGGTTGAAGGCTTCTTGCTTGATTTGGTACTCGGTGTTCTTTATTTTTGGCTTTGGATTTTGAATTAGGGTTAGGGTTTGAATGCATAAGTTGTGTCACTCAGCTTGTGGGAGAGATGAAGGAATGAACAACCATTCAACAACCTCAGAAGTGAAGCCTTAGGGTCCCTTTTATAGCCTTAAGAATGGTTAGATTCCTTTAGAGGCTAGGTTTAGTTTAGCTTCCCTTGTAAGCTAGGTAGTTAGGTAGAAGCTTCTAGAGGTAGTTAGTTAGGCTTTAGTTTCCTTCATAAGCTTGGAGGTTAGGGAGAAGCTTCTAGGTTTAGTTTGTTAAGTGAGAAGCTTGCTTTGGAAGCTTGGAAGCTTAGCTTGAACAAGGAGCTTGCTGATCTGGCAGAAGACTCTGGAGATTTCTGGACTTTGAAGTGGCTTGAAGCAGTGTACCAACTGAAAGAAGAATTATGCAGCGAAGACTTGCTGACGTCACTGACACGTGGCCGCGGATCCGCCGTGCAAGCCCTGCTCCGGCCGCGGATCCTTGGCCCAATAGGAGCTTTGGTGTATCAATTTTACAGTGCTGCTTCCTGCTGACTTCATGGTATTTTTATGATATGTTGATTCTTAAAATTCCCTCTAGTTCATTGCCAGATCTCAAGACTTGGAGTTGGCTTATTTTTATTAGCACTTTTTCACAGATTTTGCATTTCTCCTGGAATTTCCTGCACAGATTCTCGAAACAAGTGTTGCGCTATACAAAGTTGATGCGATGCCATGATAAACACTCAATTTCCCTCAAAGTGTCGGTTTTAAGGTATAACACAGGTAATTTGGTATTTTACGGCTGTTTTGCTAATATGTACTATATTAATACCGAACACCTCTAGATGAGTGCAAATGGTAGGGAAATTGACGTGTTAAAAATGCAATATTTTCGACTGATCATGTATCATATTGATTTTCATTTTGGATTTAGACATTGTGTCTTCACCATGACTCCGATGATTGCGGGATGCTGGATGCTGGATGGAGTTTTGATTATGAGTTATATGCTCATTTTTCATGCGCATGCGCTGCGCTACGATTTGTTTTATGTATTTATGATTTCGGAGCCCCGACGACTTGATGGTTTTGCTTAGATGTTTTAATATAAAGTGTTAGTGTAGTAGAGGATGGAGAAATAGGAAGTGGGTTCTCTTCAGAATTTTATTTCTCACAATCTTTCACTCTCTTTTAGAAGACTAGCAAGCTTTTACTTTTTGCTCAAAGAAGAAGAAGATGAACAAAAGAAAAAGATGAGGATAATGATCAAGTGAGTGAGATAACAATGGTGAGTGAGTATCATATACTAACTCATGTCGAGACATAACCATGGCTAATTCTAAATGGTTAGGTTAATAAAAATCCAAAGTAAAACAAAGTTAGTGGACTTTGTCAAAGCATCCACAAGCTTCTACAAACTTCATGCTTATGAAAAAAGCTCCATTAATTTGTAATTACCTTAAATAAATATTAACCACCATTTAAAATAGAATGGTGTATGTCTTGCACACCCTTGAATTATGTATCATCAACCATGATACAAAAAGAAAACATATTTTAATATATATCACATATATATTAAAGTTGTGCACATGTGAGAAAAATCCTTAAGTGAACAAGTGTTAGTTAATGTAAACTAGTATATCTAATATACAATTATACACTAAATTATTAAATCAACACTTGACATAATAATCCGGTCATATCTCATATAACCGACTAACATCCATTTATCGACTTATCGAATCAACACTTGATTCGATAACCCGGCTATATCATATATAACCGACCGATACAAAAAGTCGTGAGAATAGAATACGGTATCACATACACGCATTATTCTCGGTCCAGCAAATATCACATATGCGCTCCTATTTCCTTTTTTCTGAGCCAGTAAAACCTCTATGTAGGACTCTAAAAACTCGTCAATACGCCGGCAGTAGGTGATGATCACATTAAGCACCCACAAGCCGTCAGCGGTACTAGCTGGACGTAACGGCTACCCGGGTATTGAGCGATCAGAAGATCAGCAAGCAAGCCCGCTCCAACTCCTGTATAAGCCTGCCGGTAACACTTCCCGTACAGTCCGGTCTCCTCGTCTGATATGTCGCATATCAAGTCTAGGGGTGGTAAACGTCAGACCCCAATAACCGATAAGTCGTGCCGATGTGAGGCTCATAACGGGTCTAGAAACTACTGGTAACACTTACCAGCAAATCTCTAAATCAGCCCTGGCCAGGGACTTCCCTGTTATGGACAATCGAGCACACCACAACATCAACCCCCAATACCGGGAGAGATGAAACCCCTCCTATCGCTCATCGCCTCCATGTGACTCGGTACTGTACCCAAAAACCACCGTTTTGCACGCCCTCTTGGACATGGTAAGGTGGAAATCAAAGCACAGTGGGAATCACACAAGACTCTATGACGCTCTCGGGTCTACAGGCTAACCTGCACAAGTGTCACCTGAGAACTGCCATCTGACGTGAGGTATAATACCATCTGGTAGTTCTCGGCGAGTCCGTCCAGTGTACCCAGACTCCACTGAGCACCCGTATACCATCTCTGATGTCAAACACCAATGGATATGGGATCATCCATCACCCATCTCATGGGTCGAAAAGCGTATACGCTAGTCTACTCTGGTATATCGATGCCCTTTCTCGATACACCTTCGACTAGGAACATTGAAGGATGTACTTATGGACTACTCTTTCCCCACTAGTATAATCTGCATCATAGTCCAGGTAGTCAAGTACACATCCTAAGGGCTTTACCAACATGTAACTATAAGACAGTATCAAGAGACAAGTATACATGTTAAGATAAATAGCAACCAGATAGCATACTATTATATCGAGCAAGAAAGTCCTCTCTATATATGTCCAAGCATCCAATATAATATACATCATCTGTACAATACTGGCCTCTAAGGCATACATACAACTAACAATCTCCCACTTGCACTAGGGCCAGCTGCTGTAGTATCGCATACCAAGCATCCCGAAAAGTCTCTCAAACTGTATCTGGGGAATTGCCTTTGTGAGTGGATCCGCTGTGTTGTTCTTCATGTCAACCCTCCTGACCTCGATCTCCCGGCGATCAACTATCTCCCGAATCAGGTGATACCGCCTCAGAATATGCCTGGATCGCTGATGGGACCTGGGTTCCTTGGCCAAAGCCACCGCTCCATTGTTATCATAAAACAAAGGTATTGGATGCTCAATGGATGGAACCACTTTAAGTTCAGTAATGAACTTCTTGATCCAGACAGCCTCTTTGGCAGCATCGTTGGCAGCGATGTATTCAGCCTCCATCGTCGAGTCTGCCACGGTTTCTTGCTTGGAACTCTTCTAGCTAACCGCCCCTCCGTAAAGGGTAAAGACAAATCCAGAGTGCGACTTAGAGTCATCCTTATCACTCTGGAAGCTCGAATCGGTAAAGGACTCCACTTGGAGTTCTCCATTACAATACACCAAGAGCATCTCTTTATTCCTTCGTAAGTACTTGAGAATGCTCTTCACAGCTGTCCAGTGACTCTCTTTAGGATCAGCTTGATACCTACTCACTACACTTAGTGAGTGTGCTACATCGGGTCTGGTATATTGCATCGCGTACATGATAGAGCCTACAACTGAAGCATAGGGTATCCCTTGCATGCGAGCTCTCTCCAAATCAGTCTTGGGAGACATCTCTTTGGAGAGAGTGAGTCCAGAGATCGTGGGTAAGTTCCCATGCTTGGATTCTTCCATACTAAACCTCTTTATTATGGTGTCAATGTACCTGGATTGGGACAATCCCAGTATCCGTTTGGATCTATCTCTATAGATCATAATTCCCAGTATGCAGGAGGTATCACCTAGATCTTTCATTAGGAATCTTTGTGATAAGAAGAGCTTGACCGATTGCAGTTTAGGAATTTCATTTCCTATCAAGAGTATGTCGTCCACTTACAATACGAGGAAGACAACCTTACTCTTTGCCACCTTCTTGTAGATACAAGGTTCATCTACGTTTTTGATGAAATCAAAATCTTTGATAACGATGTCAAAGCAGATGTTCCAACTCCGTGATGCTTGCTTTAATCCATAAATGGATTTAAGCAGTTTGCACACCTTTCCGCTGCTCCCACTATCTACGAAGCCCTCTGGCTGAGTCATGTACACGCACTCTTCTAAATCACCGTTAAGAATGGCGGTCTTAACATCCATTTGCCAGATTTCGTAGTCATGATATGCAGCGATGGCAAGCATGATCCGGATGGATTTAAGCATAGCCACTGGAGAAAATGTTTCGTCATAGTCCACACCTGGTCTTTGACGAAAACCCTTTGCAACAAGTCTAGCTTTGAAAGTCTCCACTTTCCCATCTACACCAAGTTTTTTCTTGAAGATCCACTTGCTCCCAATGGGTTTTACCCCTTCAGGAGCATTTTCCAAAGTCCATACTTTATTGGTGTACATGGATTCCATCTCGGACCGCATTGCATCCATCCATTTCACTGAGTCCCCACTCGTGATGGCCTGCTCGAAGCTAGTTGGGTCATCATCAACCATGATGCAATCCTCGCTCCCACCATCCATGAGAAAACCGTAGTATCTCTCAGGTGGCTGAGGAACCCCACTAGATCGGCGGAGAGGTTGTGGTTTGTTGGGAACTACCGAATCCTCTGGTTCCACTAAATCATCAGTTGCAGTTTGTGTATCTGGAACCTCTTCCAGCTCTACCACTTTGCCACTAATTTCTTTTACAAGAAATTCTTTTTCTAAAAACGTGGTATGTTGAGCAACAGACACCTTTTGTTCCTCATTGTGGTAGAAAAAAATACCCATATGAGTTCTTTGGATATCCCACAAACTTCCAAAGAACTGACCGTGCCTCGAGTTTGTCCGGATTCTGTCTTTTGACATAGGCCGGACAACCCCATATCTTAACTCGTTTAAGATATGGGCTCTTCCCACTCCATATCTCATATGGTGTGGTAGGTACAGATTTAGATGGAACTTGATTCAATAGGTATGCTGCTGTCTCCAGCGCATACCCCCAGAAGGAAATAGGTAACTCAGCTGTGCTCATCATAGAGCGCACCATATCTAATAGGGTGCGATTCCTCCGTTCCGATACACCGTTGTGCTGTGGTGTATATGGAGGAGTCAGCTGAGAGAGAATCCCATTCTCTTTTAGGAAGTCCAGGAATTCATTGCTCAAGTATTCACCTCCTCGATCAGATCGAAGGATTTTAATACTTTTCCCGGTTTGGTTCTCGACTTCTTGTTTATATTCTCTAAATTTCTCAAAAGCTTCTGATTTGTGTTTCATCAGGAACACATATCCGAATCTAGAGAGATCGTCAGTGAATATAATGAAGTACGCAGAACCATTCCTGGCATGTGTAGACATAGGGCCGCATACATCACTATGTACCAGTCCCAAGAGTTCTGTAACTCTTTCTCCGTGTCCCGTAAACGGAGTTTTGGTCATCTTGCCTTTGAGACATGACTGGCAAGTGTCATAAGATGAAAATTCAAAGGGATTCAAATATCCATTCTTATGCAACTTAGCTAGTCGTGTCGCATTGATGTGACCCAGTCTACAATGCCACAAGAAGGATTCGTTCAGTTCTGAGCTCTTCCTCTTGTTTGTGTTTGTTATAGTCAGAACTGTTGATTGATTTAGAACATAAATGCCGTTGCACATCATGCCTGATCCAACCAACTTTTGGTTTAGAAAAATGTTCATAAAATTATCCTGTAATACAAAATTATATCCTTCTTTACTCAACAAAGAAACCGATATAATGTTGCATATCAGGTTCGGCATGTAATAGCATTCGTTCATAATCAACGTATTACCAGTTGGCAATACAACGTGATATTCCCCGACGGTTCTTGTTGCAACAATTGCACCATTTCCAACCCTTATGTCTTTATCACCTTCTCCAAGTTCTCTACCTTTCCTAAGCCCATGTAACTGATTACATATATGGGATCCTGACCCGGTATCTAATAACCAGGACGTAGAGGAAATGAAGAAACAGTTCTCTATAACGAACACACCTGAAGAAAATGCATTAACATGTACTTTCTTCATTCGGGTGGCATGGGAATCCTGGTATTCCCCTATATCATGTTCAGTCTTATAACTTTTATAAGAAAGAACGGAACCAACGTTCCCCAGCACAGTATAACATGCGGGTTCGGTCAATACATCCATATTATTATCTTGATTAAGGCATGATATGGTTTCTACCTGGAGAGAGAGAGAAGAAAAACACTTTAGCGTATACTCTTGCAAGATCAGATTGGTTATTATTTTATCTAATCAGGATGGTTACCACTGTTTTTATCAAATTTTCCTTCAAACCCTAAAAGGAAAGACTAGCCGGGATTAATTACACCCTACAATTTCGCCAATCTTTCAGTCAGGCCAGTGTCGGTACTTTGAGGGAGGTTCCCCGTTCTTGCGCACGGACCTAATTAAAGTAAACATCGTTTTCGTATAGGCGTAACCCCGTTGACACCTTTCTAGACACCTACTTGATAAGCTAATTTTCCTGTGTAAAACTCTCCCAGGAGTAACAATTACTCGCAGTGGGTATCGGGATCTAACTATCTCATAGAAGGTATGCAATCTCATTGCAAATTTCAACACTTGAAATTCCCGATAATATTTTGCCCCAAACGATCTATGACCTTGACAAGGTCAACAAACCATAGACCGTAAGTCAAGTTCAACCCGTCATTTCTTTATTGAATTAAACCCACCCGCACGACCCTTGACAAGGTCAATAAGGCCGTACAACTACCCTAATCCAATCTGCATCATATGCATAAACAGATAAATACTGGTCAGCTACCGCACACTACGCCTTGACAAGGTCAACAAACGCAGCACGAATACTAAGCAGGACTTATCTGAAATGACGGAGGGCTACAACAGGTTTTTCTGAAAACCTATTGCGTATCGAACTTGATATCGTTGTAGAATCGAGTGAATTTTGAAATGGAGTGATTTTGAGGCTTTTATTAGTTTTGCTAAAGAGGTCACTCCTGGTGAAGGGATCTCGGCTCTTTCCTTATGGATTAAGGTGCAGGATATATCATATATATCACTATGCAAAGCAAAACTCCAAAAGCAATCAAAAACAAACTGAGTGTTGTAGCATCTGCCAGTTTTGCTAAAGTGGTCACTCCCGGTGAAGGGATCTCGGCTCTTTCCTCATCGAATAAGGTGCAGGATATATCATATATATCGCTATGCAAAGCAAAAAACTGTAGCTACCCTTTTTGAAAATTTGATTCTACAACGTCTTCAAGGTTTCTTTTCATTCATTAATCATATTAATGAAGTCCCATCATTTAAATCACCTAAACATCATAGATAAATACGACGAACACTTATGCCATCCGCATTCACCTCGATGTCCCCTCGTGCACCGTTAGGTTAGGTAACTAACAACAGAGCGGGGCAGGGCTAGCGCGGGTGTAAAACATAAGCAACGTCTATATAATATATCATATATACTATATACAGTATTTATCATAACATATCAAATGATCACATCACAGATATCGCAGGAGAAGAAACATATGAAACATTGGATATACTAGGATGTCTGTGTTTTATTTTAAGCCCCCATAAAACACGGATTCCACGGTCGCGATGAATAGCCAAACCAACACCCCTAGACCCCTACGAGAGCGGCAAGCAACCCTTCCAATTCTAGAGTTAGGAGACCCGGACTCGACTCCTCGAGTTGGTCTCCCACTGGACTCCAGAACCCGGTTACTTGTGCTCTCCTCCTTGGGTCTATCCTAGTGCGGAAAAGTAAATAATATACAAATGGTGACATCAACCTCATCCCGGAAGTGCCCCAATAAAAGAATTTTACATACATTTAAATTTACATGAATGAAAATAAAAACCCTCATCTCACATAAAACCCCCGGCTATTCAGAAACGCGACGATCCAATATAACATATCCAGCAACACATAACATCACATGTCATTAACATAAGTAAATATGCGCATCCCAATTGTCGTTGATACATAGCAACGAAACCAGCGATATCACATATTACACTTACGGTCGCAGAAAAGAAAGTGTAAAACTACAACATTTGGAATCCACAATCTTTTTAGTCATCATAAATCCGAAATATCACATACTTCGCATTTCATGCCTAACTATATGAATTCCACATATTGTATCACATTCCAGATAAATAGACAGTATTAAACTTTTCCGATCGAATAATCAAATACACAAGATTTCCTTAATAGCTCAACACTTGAGCGGAGTACAAAAATTCCAGAATACGTCACAGTAGCAACGGTCCAGCCGTAGAAGGGTCAAGCCAATGCCTCACATGTGGCATGTCGTACTGCCCCAAACCCTAAGGTTCAAAAGGCAGTTCAAGAAGGTCACATAATCGAGTTAAGATTTGTTGTCTTCTAGAGGGTCCATCGCGTTACATGCATGTTTTTCCGAAAGATTTAAACTCAAGAAAAAATTCAACACTTGAAAGTTTTTCGTGCCGGGAAATAATGAGTTAATGATATCCGTTCGATCATTTTAAAAGTTTCTAAATATCCGGAAAACATAACGAAATTAAATATTCTGATCGAATCAAAGATTACAAAATAAACCCTAGAACACTCAACAGTTGAGTCAGATTAAAAATACCCAGAAAATAGTAACAACAGATACAAGTATTACTGTGCAAACACGTGTCAATAATACCAAAGTACGGCCGCGGAACCGCCGCGGGAAGCAGGTTCCTTCCGCGGTTCCACGGCGACTTAATAATATCATGAGTTCGTATTTCATGGAAATTCTTAGAATTCCCTGATGATTTTTTTAGGTATTTTTAATTCGGAAAAATCACAGTTTTTGAAAAAAGTCCAGAGAGGGGGTCGTTTTGACGTTTCGGGGTTCGTTCGGAGTTTTAACTTCGTATACACGTCGCCTAATGCTCTAGCTAGGCTCTGATACCACTGTAGGGTTACTAGGCACTCTAACAAGGGTTAAGAAAGTATCTACCATGCCCGATTAAAATTTTTGCTGTGCCTAACAACCCTAAACAAGATCTCTGCTAGAAAATTAGGGTTTCACATGCAAGTAAATAGCATCTATGACTAAGTGAATACGAAATACAACCTTTGTAGATCGGTCCTTCACTTCAATAGCTCCTTGTCGAAGTCCCTTCGCTGCGATCGTGGTTCTCCCGGACTCTTGCATGGCTTCACGCGGTGAAAGAAGCGTCCTTGCTTGAAGTCTTCGAGGCCGAAGATGATCTACGTCGAGGGAATACCAACTCAAGCTACTACTTCACTAACTAAAGAATTAGTGAAGCAAACACCCTAAACTAAAGTGCTAGTCTAGTAGAGGATGGACAAATAGGAAGTGGGTTCTCTTTAGAATTTTATTTCTCACAATCTTTCACTCTCTTTTAGAACCCTAGCAAGCTTTTTCTTTTTGCTCAAAAAAGAAGAAGATGAACAAAAGAAAAAGATGAGGATAATGATCAAGTGAGTGAGATAACCATGGTGAGTGAGTATCATATACTAACTCATGTGGAGACATAACTCTGGCTAATTCTAAATGGTTAGGTTAATAAAAATCCAAAGTAAAACAAAGTTAGTGGACTTTGCTAAAGCATCCACAAGCTTCATGCTTATGACAAAAGCTCCACTAATTTGTAATTACCTTAAATAAATATTAACCACCATTTAAAATAGAATGGTGTATGTCTTGCACACCCATGAATGATGTATCATCAACCATGATACAAAAAGAAAACACATTTTAATATATATCACATATATATTAAAGTTGTGCACATGTGAGAAAAATCCTTAAGTGAACAAGTGTTAGTTAATGTAAACTAGTATATCTAATATACAATTATACAATAAATTATTAAATCAACACTTGACTTAATAATCCGGTCATATCTCATATAACCGACTAACATCCATTGTATCGACTTATCGAATCAACACTTGATTCGATAACCCGGCTATATCATATATAACCAACCGATACAAAAAGTCGCGAGAATAGAATACGGTATCACATACACGCATTATTCTCGGTCCCGCACATATCACATATGCGCTCCTATTTCGTTTTGCCTGAGCCAGTAAAACCTCTATGCAGGACTCTAAAGACTCGTCAATACGCCGGCAATAGGTGATGATCACATCAAGCACCCACAAGCCGTTTGCGGTACTAGCTGGACGTAATTGCTACCCGGGTATTGAGCGATCAGAAGATCAGCAAGAAAGCCCGCTCCAACTCCTGTAAAAGCCTTCCGGTAACACTTCCCGTACAGTCCGGTCTCCTCGTCTGATATGTTGCATATCAAGTCTAGGGGTGGTAAACGTCAGACCCCAATAACCGATAAGTCGTGCCGATGTGAGGCTCATAACGGATCGAGAAACTACTGGTAACACTTACCATCATATCTCTAAATCAGCCCTGGCCAGGGACTTCCTTGTTATGGCCAATCGAGCACAGCGCAATATCAACCCCCAATACCGGGAGAGACGGAACCCCTCCTATCGCTCATCGCCTCCATGTGACTCATGACTGTATCCAAAAACACCGTTTTGCATGCCCTCTTGGACGTGTTAAGGTGGAAATCAAAGCATGGTGGGAATCACTCAAGACTCTATGACGATCTCGGGTCTACAGACTAACCTGCATAAGTGTCACCAGAGAACTGCCATCTGACGTGAGGTATAATACCATCTGGGAGTTCTCGGCGAGTCCATCCAGTGTACCCAGTATTCACTGAGCACCCGTATACCATCTCTGATATCAAACACCAATGGATATGGGATCATCCATCTCTCATCTCATGGGTCGAGAAGCGTATACGCTAGTCTACTCTGGTATATCGATGTCCTGTCTCGATACACCTTCGACTAGGAACATTAAAGGATGTACTTATGGACTACTCTGTCCCCACTAGTATGATCTGCATCATAGTCCAGGTAGTCAAGTACACATCCTAAGGGCTTTACCAACATGTAACTATAAGACAGTATTAAGAGACAAGTATACATGTTAAGATAAAGAGCAACCAGATAGCATACTATCATATCGATCAAGAAAGTCCTCTCAATATATGTCGAAGCATCTAATATAATATACATCATCTGTACAATAATATCCTTTAGGGCATACATACAACTAACAATCGGAACCTGCCGTAAAACCATAAGGCCTCTACATCGTTTCGCCCGAAGCAGGGAAAGCCTCTTTGTGGGACTCTAAAGACTCGACAGTACGCTGGCAGTGGGTTTAACCATAAGCACGTCAGCGACACTAGCTGTACGTAACGGCTATCCAGGTACCTGTCGAAAAGAAAGGCGACGAGCAAACTCACCCGGATCCCTACTGAACCTATCCGTGACAATATCTGTAAGTCAATGTTACCCACCCCGGTACTTACGGGGAGGCGGAAAGAGTAAAAATCAAATTTTTATCAGAAGGAAACATAGACTAACCATGAAGGATCTTTGCTAAACAAAAACTAAAAACATACAAGGAGCTTTAACTACTAGGTTAAGAGGTTATACCAAAAGCTTGAACTCCTTCTCTTCTTGTGTTGCTTCCTTTTCTTGTGCGCTCCTTTGAGTGGTGTAGACGGCTAGTCCTCTTCGTCTTCTCTTTGCCAAAGAAAGATCCACCCGAAGGCCTCTACCTTGAGCTCCTACCTCAACAATGAAGTAACTAGAGTGCTTGGCATGCTAGACTAAGGACCCTAGAGTGAGTAGAGAGGTGTTTTGGTGGTTTAGTCTCAAAAGCTTATGATTTTCAACACATGAAACACTTAAGCTTTGAGAGAGGAAGAATGAGAGCTAACTATGAGAGAGAAAGAGAATGATAGAATGAAAAATGAACCTTGCTCTCATATGATAAATATATGATAATAATAATAATAAATAAGAAAATTGTGATGGTGAATTGATTTGACCACTATCATATCATATTTAATGCTAAGCATGCTTCAAGATGCATCTTATGCTTAACAAAAACAAAAAGAAAAATATCTAGGTCAAAGTAAGTCAACAAGTCAAATGGTCAAACCAATTCTAACCATGATACAATTATACTTAATTAATATTATTAATCATATATCTCATTCTCATTAGGGTTTTGATCAGGTCAATGGTCAAAAACCCTAATGAGGTGTCTCCCTCTCCGCCTCAGTCAACTGTACATACGTACCCGCATTCGTGTTCCGAAGAAACACGAATACAATGAGACAAGACCAATCCCAAAACAAATATTAGGATCTGGCTTAAACCAAAGCCCACTAGTAATTTCTGCCCGAACACTGAACACGCACAAGTACGCATATGTGAACGAACCCTGTCGTAAAACCATACGAGCTCTACTATGTTTTGCCCAAAGGTGAACAACCCTCTGTGTGGGACTCTAAAGACTCGATACTAAGCTGGCGGAGGGTTTAACCACAGGCCGCAAGCGGTACTAGCTGTACGTAACGGTCCCCAGGTAGATGCCGATTAGAAGACCGATGAGGTGAACCCATCCAAACTCCTACTGAGCCTGAATGTGACAATCTCCGCACAGTCCTGTCCGTTCGTCTAAGAGTATCGCATGTCTGGCCTAGGGGGCGATAAACGTCAGACCCCTAATAGCGGTACAAGTCGTGTCGGAGTGTAGCCCAGAACACCCTGAGAAACTACTGGAAACACTACCAGTAAATCTCGCTTGCCCTGGCCAGGGACTTTGTGTAATGGCTCTCCTAGACACAGAAGGATATCAACTCCCAATACCGGGAGAGACGAATCATATCTAACCGTCACTGCCTCTAAGTGCTTCGGGACTACTCAACTACTACCTGTTTGCACGACTCAATAGAGCCGTGGTAGGGTAGTAATCTAAGATCAGTGGGAAAACACTCGAGGCAAAGTGACAGTGTCAAGTCAACGGACTAAGCTGCTCTCATGTCACCAAGGAACTGATAACTGACGATAGGTATAATACCAACCAACAGTTCCCAGCGAGTCCAGTCCACTGTACTCGCAACCTAACGAGCACCTGCATACTATCTCCAGTACGACGTACCGATGGCTGTGGGACAGACCATCTCCCCTCCAGGGATGAGAAGCGTATACACTAGTCTACTCTGGAGTATCGAAGCCCTGTCTCGATAATCCTGCGACCAGGGACCAGTATAAGGATGTGCTTGTAGACTACCCAGCCCCCACTAGTGTGACTGCCATCACAACACTGGTAGTCAAGCAAAGATCCTAAGGGCCTATCAATATGTATTAGCGATATGTTAAAAATAAACACATACACATATACAGATAGATACAAACCAAGTAGCATACTACCATATTGAGCAAGAATTTCAATCCGTGTATATATCCCAAGCTTCCAAAATGTAATATACAAACTAGTACTATACAATAATGGCCTCTAGGGCATATCACACTAACAATCTCCCACTTGCACTAAGGCCATGTGCTGGCATATCGCAGACCTATCATCTCGAATAGCCTCTCGAACTGCGTCTGAGGAATGACCTTTGTGAATGGATCTGCAGTGTTATCCTCTGTAGCAATCCTCCGAACCTCGATCTCTCGGCGATCCATGATCTCCCTGATCAGGTGATGCCTCCTCAAGATGTGTATGGACTTCTCATGGGACCTGGGTTCATTCGCTAATTCTATAGCCCCGTTGTTGTCAGAATACAGAGGTATTGGATCAACAATGGACGGAACCACCTGAAGTTATGTTAAGAACTTCCTCATCCAGACGGCTTCTTTTGCGGCATCAGATGCTGCGATATACCGCGCTTCCATCGTCGAGTCAGCAACGGTTTCTTGTTTGGAACTCTTCCAACACACCGCCCCTCCATTGAGAGTAAAGACATAACCCGACATGGATTTGGATTCATCCTTGTCACTCTGGAAGATGGAGTCAGCAAAGTCCTCGATATGGAGGTCTTTTCTGCCGTAAACCAAAAACATATCCTTAGTCCTTCTCAGGTACTTCAGAATGTTCTTTACCGCTATCCAGTGCTTCTCCGCAGGGTTTGACTGATACCGGCTTACTACACTCAGTGCATAAGCTACATCTGGTCTGGTACACAACATCGCATACATTATAGAGCCTACCACAGAAGCGTAGGGTATAATAGACATGCGATCCCTTTACAAATAAGTCTTGGGAGACATCTCTTTGGAAAGGGTGATCCCGTGACAAGCCGGTAAATTACCGCGCTTGGAATCTTCCATACTGAATCTTTTTAGTATGGTGTCGATGTACCTGGACTGTGAAAGTCCCAACATCCTTTTAGATCTATCACGATAGATCTGGATCCCCAGAATGTAAGAGGCATCACCCAAGTCTTTCATGGAGAACCTATGTGACAAGAACCCTTTGACAGATTGTAGCATAGGAATGTCATTTCATATCAAGAGAATGTCATCCACGTACAAGACGAGGAATACAACAGTTTGTGCTACAATCTTACTATAAATGCATGGTTCATCTGGATTTTTGATAAAGTCAAATTCTTTGACCGTCTCATCAAAATAGATGTTCCAACTCCGCGATGCCTGCTTCTGTCCATAAATTGACTGTTGCTCCCACTCTGAATTAATCCCTCTGGCTGGTCCATATAGACACACACCTCTAAATTTCCATTTAGAAAAGCGGTCTTTACGTCCATCTGCCAATTTTCATAATCATGGAAGGCAGTAATGGCAAGAAGGATCCGAATGGATTTGAGCATAATCACTGGAGAAAAAGTTTCGTCATAGTCCAATCCAGGTCTTTGACGAAAACCCTTCGCAACAAGTCTAGCCTTATAGGTTTCAACCTGTCCATCTACACCAATCTTCCTTTTGAAGATCCATTTGCAGCCTACGGGTTTTACCCCTTCTGGAGCAAAGTCCAAAGTCGATACTTTGTTGGTGTACATGGACTCCATCTCGGTCCGCATTGCATCCAGCCATCTTACCGAGTCAGTGGACTGAATGGCCTGCTGGAAGGTAGTGGGCTCATCATTATCAATGATGCAATCCTCTCTATCCTCGTCTATGAGAAAACCATAATATCTCTCAGGTGGATGAGAAAGCCTACTACTCCTGCGGAGCGGTGCAGGAATGTCCTGTCCTTTCGAACTTTCTGGTTCTACTAAGCTTTCAGTAATGGCTTGTGGTTTTGGAATTTCTTCCAGTTCTATTGCGCTCCCACTTATCTGATTTTCTAAAAATTCAGTTTCAAAGAAGCAGGCATGACGAGAAACAAATATCTTTTGTTCCTCTGCGTAATAGAAGAAATATCCCTTGGAGTTCTTTGGATATCTCATAAACTTGCACTGTACTGAGCGTGCCTTGAGTTTGTCCGAATGCTGCTTTTTGACAAAAGCTGGACATCCTCATGTCTTAATGTGTTTAAGATAGGGTTTCTTCCCACTCCACATCTGATATGGTGTGGTAGGCACTGACTTAGTTGTAACCCGGTTCAAAAGATATGCAGCTGATTCTAGTGCATATCCCTAGAAAGATCGCGGTAAATCAGCGTTACTCATCATGGAACGTACCATATCCAATAGGGTTCGGTTCCGTCTCTCCGATACACCATTGTGTTGTGGTGTGTATGGAGGAGTAAGTTGAGAGAGAATTCCATTCTCTTTTAGGTATTCCAGGAACTCGGCACTCAAGTATTCACCACCTCGATCAGATCTCAGTGTCTTGATACTCTTGCCTGTTTGTTTTTCTACTTCATTCTTGTATTCCTGGAATTTTTCAAAGGCTTCAGATTTATGCTTCATTAAGAAGACATGTCCATACTTTGAAAAATCATCCGTAAAAGTAATGAAGTAAGAATGACCACTTCGCGCATGTGTAGACATTGTACCACATATATCGTTGTGTATGAGTCCCAAGAGCTCGCTCGCTCTTACTCCGTGTCCAGTAAACGGAGTCTTTGTCATCTTTCCCACGAGACAAGATTGACAAGTTGCATAAGACTGATATTCGAACGGATCCAAATATCCTTCTTTATGTAACTTAGTTAACCTTGTCTCATTGATGTGACCCAGTCTACAATGCCATAAGAAAGCATGATTTAATTCTGGAGACTTTCTTTTGTGTGTATTCTGGATATTGAAAATCTGCGGGTTTTTTAAAACGTATATACCGTTGCTTAATGTACCCGACCCAATCAAAACATGATTAAGGTGAATGTTTACAACATTGCTTAAAAATGCAAAATCATAACCTTCTTTAGACATTAAAGATACAGATATGATATTACAAGTCGAACTGGGTACAAAATAACAGTTGTGCAAACCAAAACATGTCCATCTGTCAATCCTAAGTGATAGTCCCCCACGGACTCAGCATCCACGCTTTCTCTGTTTGCAACTCTAAGGGTCATATCACCAGCCTTCAAAACTCTACGCCTTCTCAGTGCCTGCAAAGAATTACAGATATGAGATCCTGATCAGGTATCCAATACCCAGGAAGTAGAGTTGATTGACAGATAGTTTTCAATATCATACATACCTGAAACCGAAGCCACAACTTGCTTCGGGTCCTGGTTCTTGGCCTTCCAGGCCCAGCAATCCTTCTTCCAGTGTCCTTTCTTGTGACAATAAAAGCATTCTTCCTTTCCCACAATCTGTCCCACTACCATTGCTTTTCCCCTAGCTTCCACCTTACTAACACCGCCCCTTGGTTTGGTGGGGGTCTTCTTCTACTTTCCTTTGGCTTTCGCATTGGACCAAGAAGAGGAAGTTCCTCCAACAAAAAAAGCAGGTGTTTTCCTGATTTTCTGCAGGGTGCCCTCTGCACTCCTCAACATGTTGAGGAGTTCCGGAAGATCAACTTCTTTTCTTTGCATGTTGAAATTCTTGATAAACTGGGTGTAGGTGGAAGGAAGGGACAGGAGAATCAAGTCAGTGTACAGCTCATTCTCTAACGTAGTCCCGAGGTCCGCGATCTCCTCAATGTAGCCAATCTTCTTCAGGACGTGTTCCCCTACAGATGATCCGACGGCCAACCTCGCTTGAAACAGTTTCTTCGAGGTCTCGTATCTTGCGATACGGGATTGCTCTCCATATAGTTCCTTAGTATGGGGAAATATTGATTCAAGATCCATATCCTCGTGCCTCCTCTGATGTTCATTGTCCATAGAGGCAAGCACGGGGCACTTAGCCTTCGTGCTGTCAATCTCCTAGGTCTTACGGATTTCCTTATCCGCGACACTGGATTCTGTACCTGAGACGGCGGGGGCTTTAGTGGTAAGGAGATACCCCATCTTGTCATAAGTGATTGCCATTTCGACATTCCTGAACCAATCTTTATAGTTTGTCCCTGTCAGTATGTTTTTATCTAATAGTAACTTAAGGCCCGTCATGATGTTTGGTTGCTGCAATTAGGAAAGAGAGAAGAAACACTTTAGCATGATGCTCTTGTAAGTTTAGAGTGTTTTTTAGTTTGTCTAAACAGGATGGCTCCCACTATTTCTCAAATCCTTCCTCAAACCATAAAAGAAGAATTAGTCAGGATTGATCTCACCGTACAATACTTGCTTAACCGTTCATCCAGGCCGGTGTCGTTACTTCGAGGTAGGTTTTACGACGCTTTCGCAAAGTTCCTTAAGTAAATAACCTCTTTTCCCTGTGGGCATAGCCCCTCTAACACTTTTCTAGTCACCTACTTGGTTTATAGCATTGATCGTTAAGTGAGAAAATTTCCCGAGGAGTAGCATATACTCACAGTAGGATCGGGATCCAAATATCATTGTGTGATAAAGCTGAAGGAATCCTACCAAAATCATCACACTCCAAATGGTATGCAACACTAGCAAGTTTCAGTTTCTTTAGAAACTCCCGATGTGGATTTTTTCCCCATGCTCTTATGACCTTGACTTTGTCCAACAAATCATAAGTCACATGTCAAGTTCTACCCGTCATTTTCCAGGTTTATTTTAACCCACCCGTACCTACCCTTGACTTTGGCCAACAAAGCAGTACGACTGTCCCAAACCAATGCATCTATCTATGCTTCATATGAATATCCAACAGCTACCAATCACTATACCTTGACTTTAGCCAACAAACATAGCTTGAATACTATTGACTATCCATACGAAATGACGGAGGGCTACGAATGCTTTTGGCGAAACCGTGAACGTACTAAACTTGATATAATCGAAAGAACGTGATAGCTTTTAAAAGGAGTGGTTTAAGCTCCGCATTTAAAAAGTTTTGAAATTTTGAAAAAACCGAGTGGGTTTTGAAATTGTTCCAACGATTTAACTTTGGTTTGTTTTCTTTGCATTAATATAATTCGTCCCATCAATTAATCCTACCATTGCAGAAAACAACGAAAATATAACATACGGTTATTCCATCCGCATTCGCCACGAGGCCCCATCATCACCCGTTAGGTTACTTAACAAACAACAGAGCGGGGGCTGGACTAGCGCGGATGCAAAATATAAGCAACGCCTACTAGATATCATATATAGATATATACATTCGTCAGACGCAATGATAGTCATTCCAGATCATAGATGAACACATTGGATATGCTAGGAATCCGTGTTTCGTTCAAGCCTGCAACAAAATACGGATTACACGGTCGTGATGAATAGCCAAAAACCCACCCTTGATCCCTACGGGTGCGGCAAACTATCCGCTAAATACCCGAAGTGGAGCAACCTCCCTCAACAAAGTGAGTAGGCCACTCAACACTTCAATGTACCCGGTAGTCTGTCCACCCCACCTTGGGTCTATCCTAGGAGCAGAAAACAGTAAAAGAAATAATATACAAAGGCGGCTACATCCTCAACCCAGATGTGCGACCCAAAAATAATATTACATCAACTTACAATTTACATTAAATGAAAGATAAATAAACACTCATATCACACCCCGGCTATTCATCCACGATAATCCAACAAGTTCATATACACAATCCAACATCACAGATCACAGATATATACAACCCTGACTAATCGACGTATAGAGATTAGTCGACGTTCAGTACATATATCACATTACAGATATAATCCAATTAGCTAAAGTTTATAGAATTTCGATCAATATTCAAATTTGAAACTACCCCAAATACAACACTGTACACAAAAGAATCTGGGCAGAAAAAAAGTATCTAAAAAATCATAAAACATCAAGCTCGACAATCTGCAGGAAAAACGAGTTGACTCCGAGTCGACTCGGCCGCGGATCCACAGCGAAATGCATGGTTTCGCCGCGCTACCGCGGCAGTCTGACCGAGTCACGAGCTCGTTTTTCTTGGGTGTCCCTAAAAAAGCCTGCACGTATTTTTCAGGTCTCTGAAAATATTTTTAGACCTGTTTTAAAATCGGCAGAAAACACAAGTTTTTGATGGTTTTTTGCGATTTTTTCGGGATCAAAGTTCTAAAGACTTTGTTGACATGTTAGTTGTTGTTTAGCTAGGCTCTGATACCGCTGTAAGTCAATGTTACCCACCCCGGTACTTACGGGGAGGCGGAAAGAGTAAAAATCAAATTTTTATCACAAGGAAACATAGACTAACCATGAAGGATCTTTGTTAAACAAAAACAAACAAACATACAAGGACCTTTAACTACTAGGTTAAGAGGTTATACCAAAAGCTTGAACTCCTTCTCTTCTTGTGTTGCTTCCTTTTCTTGTGCGCTCCTTTGAGTGGTGTAGACGTCTCCTCCTCTTCGTCTTCTCTTTGCCAAAGAAAGATCCACCCGAAGGCCTCTACCTTGAGCTCCTACCTCAACAATGAAGTAACTAGAGTGCTTGGCTTGCTAGACTAAGGACCCTAGAGTGAGTAGAGAGGTGTTTTGGTGGTTTAGCCTCAAAAGCTTATGATTTTCAACACATGAAACACTTAAGCTTTGAGAGAGGAAGAAGGAGAGCTAACAATGAGAGAGAAAGAGAATGATAGAATGAAAAATGAACCTTGCTCTCATATGATAAATATATGAAAATAATAATAATAATTAAGAAAATTGTTATGGTTAATTGATTTGACCACTATCATATCATATTTAATGGTAAGCATGCTTCAAGAAGCATCTTATGCTTAACAAAAACAAAAAGAAAAATATCTAGGTCAAAGTATGCCAACAAGTCAAATGGTCAAACCAATTCTAACCATGATACAATTATACTTAATTAATATTATTAATCATATATATCATTCTCATTAGGGTTTTGATCAGGTCAATGGTCAAAAACCCTAATGAGGTGTCTCCCTCTCCGCCTCAGTCAACTGTACGTACGTACCCGCATTCGTGTTCTGAAAAAACACGAATACAATGAGACAAGACCAATCCAAAAACAAATACTAGGATCTGGCTTAAACCAAAGCCCACTAGTAATGTCTGCCCGAACACGCACAAGTACGCATATGTGAATGAACCCTGTCGTAAAACCATACGACCTCTACTCTGTTTTGCCCAGAGGTGAACAACCCTCTGTGTGGGACTCTAAAGAATTGACACTACGCTGGCAGTGGGTTTAACCACAAGCCGCATGCGGTACTAGCTGTACGTAACGGTCCCCAGGTAGATGCCGATAAGAAGACCGAAGAGGTGAACCCATCCGAACTCCTACTAAGCCTGAATGTGACAATCTCCGCACAGTCCGGTCTGTTTGTCTAAGAGTATCGCATGTCGGGCCTAGGGGGCGGTAAACGTCAGACCCCTAATAGCGGTACAAGTCGTGTCGGACTGTAGCCCAGAACACCCTAAGAAACTACTAGAAACACTACCAGTAAATCTCTCTTGCCCTGGCCAGGGACTTTGTGTAATAGCTCTCCTAGACACAGCGCGATATCAACTCCCAATACCGGGAGAGACGAATCCTATCTAACCGTCACTGCCTCCAAGTTCTTCGGGACAGCACCCAACTACTACCTGATTGCACGACTCAATAGAGCTGTGGTAGGGTAGTAATCTAAGAACAGTGGGAACACACTCGAGGTGAAGTGACAGTGTCAAGTCAACGGAATAAGCTGCACTCATGTCACCTTGGAACTGATAACTGACGATAGGTATAATACCAACCAACAGTTCCCAGCGAGACATATACAGTGTACTCGTAATCTAACGAGCACCTGCAAACTATCTCCAGTACGACGTACCGATGGCTGTGGGACAGACCATCTCCCCTCCTGGGATGAGAAGCGTATACACTAGTCTACTCTGGAGTATCGATGCCCTGTCTCGATAATCCTGCGACCAGGGACCAGTATAAGGATGTGCTTGTAGACTACTCAGCCTCCACTAGTGTGACTGCCATCACAACGCTGGTAGTCAAGCAAAGATCCTAAGGGCCTTATCAATATGTATTAGCGATATGTTAAAAAGAAACACATACACATATCAAGATAGATACAAACCAGGTAGCATACTACCAGATTGAGCAAGAATGTCAATCCGTGTATATATCCCAAGCTTTCAAAATGTAATATACAAACTAGTATTATACAATAATGGCCTCTAGGGCATATCACACTAACAATATCTATATAGTCCTGTCTCTTCGTCTAAGAGTATCGCATACTGGGTCTAGGGGATGGTAAATGTTAGACCTTAATAACCCGATAAGTCGTGCTGATTTGGCTCAGGACCAATCCGGGAAACTACTGATCAACCTACCAGTAAATCCCAACTGTCTTGGCCAAGGTCTTATGGTCCTGACCAATCGAAACACAGTGCGATATCGACTCCCAATACCGGGAGAGACGAATCCCCAACAATCGCTCACTGCCTCCATATGGCTAGGGACTGTACCCAATCAAAACCTGTTTGCACGACTCAGTAGAGCGGTGGTAGGGTAGTGATCAAAGCACAGTGGCAACTCACACGAGACAAATGACGATCTCAGGTCCGAAGACTAACCCGTATACATGTCACCTGAGCACTTCCATCTGATGATAGGTATATTTAACATTTTGAAAATTTTAGATAATAAATTAATTTAATTAATTAAATAATAAAATGATAATTTAAAAAGTTAGTGAAACAAAAAAGGACACTTTCATAAGTAGTGTGAAATTAAATAAAAATTGAAATTTAAGTTTGTAACATTAATGAATTTCAAGGGTTTTAGTAAAAGGTTTAGCTTCATGTGTAATATGATATTTTATGAGGGGTTATGTGAAAATGTTAGTTTCTTTATGCAAATTAGAATTGCTAAGGGTTGTTATGCAAAAAGGGGTTGGAATTGGTTAAGGTTAATTTAAACCCTTGGTGTATCATAACACCATGAGACATCTCCTTCTTGCACATACACCTCATGCACACACCTCACCCTTTGCATTAAAACCCCACCATTTTCCTTTCTACACCACCTACTTGCATGAAACTACCACCTCCTTTTTGGTGACACCTCCTCCTACATCTCATAGCTCACTCTCCTTATCCTATACAAAGTTGTTCAGTCATAAAACTAAATTTAGATCAGAAAATAGAAAAGAATAAGGAAAAACTTAGAACACACAAAAAGAAAAGAGAAGAGAGGAAAGAGCTAGGTGCTAAGGACTTCACTATCACCCTCGAGCTAGGAACTAGGAGCATCTGCATCTTGGAGGAAGATCTTTGATCGCACGCTTTTGGCGTGTCGGATGTTCAAAGAATTTAAGTGTAACCGCGATCAGGACGGTGTCGCTTTGCAGCTAGCCGGTGAGCACGGGTCGGTCCACAGGGAGATGGTGGTATCTTACCTTCTTGTTTTAGACGAGTCAATAAAGAATCTGTATGTTGTTTGATCTAACCTATGTGTTTATTTGCAAGTATAAAGTTGTTAAGAAAAGATACGGGATTATAAGCTAAAGAAATCCGTACTCAAAACCTTTGAGCCGAGTCTTGACCAATTGAAGCTAAGCAATCGGCAACAACGTGGATTAGGGGATTTAAGCGCGGTATTCGTGGAATACGGCTTATTTACCCTTGTCCTTCCGTTCTTGTCTCTTGCTTTCGCCTCCGGCCAAACCGAACGCAACCGGTCGCGGTTAGGAATCACCGTTACCTTGTCAGGGTAGGGTGCCTAACGGAGCGCTTGCGTATGGTTTGGGCGAAGTTCAAATGGAAAATAACGGGAAAAGGAATTGGTAAAGAAATGTTAACTTACAATATCATATGGATTCTTAACAACAACAATAAATACAACATTCACAAAATGAACAAAAGAGAACAAAAGAAAAGAACAAAGAAAAGAAAAGATTACAAGAAAGAAAGTGCATGAATTAAATTGCAAGTAATTAAAGACAAGGCAATAAATTGCAAGTAAGAAAAAGCGATAAAAAGAATACGAAACTAGGACTCAAGACAAGCATGTGATCAATAGCCAACCCTTAAACTTGCAAGCTCAATGAAGAGTTTGCAAGATCAAGGGAAGGGTAGAGAACGCATGTGAAATGAAGTGCTAGTCCCGTGAGAAAATACGACCCTTGAGATCAATAACTAACCCTTAACCATTCAAGCTCAATGAAGAGGTTGAATGATCAAGAGAAAGCAAGAATCTCAAGGAGGAGCAAACTAACAAGAAAGATAAAAAAAACCTCATCTTCATTAATCTTCCACTCAAAAAGCTCTCACTACAATTTTAATGGAGAAAGAATGAAGAAGAAGAAGAAAAGAACAAAACTACACAAAAAAGAGGCTAAAGAAAAGATCTCTTGGTTAAGCTCAGATCTGTTGTATTTGTAGGCAGGAGAATGGAGTTCTAGGGCAACCATCAGACCATAGACACAATTACCAAACAGACCCCAAAATTTCACAGAGAGAGGACACAGTACGGCCGCGGATCCGCCGCCTATGCCCCCCTATGGCCGCGGATCCGCGCCCCTATAGTGGTGTTAGGGAGTGGTCTTCTGTGTACATCCCTGGTCTTCTGTCCCCTGTTGTCTGGTACACATATTTTCTGATAATTGTTTCCAGAATATCTTCAGATTCCTAGTCCAAGATTGCATTATCTTTTTCACTTTTGACTTCTCTCTCCCTCGAGCTCCGCGCACCCATTGATTCTTGTGCAGCCTCCCTCGTGCTCTGTGCTTGTCCCAGACACGAATGACCACTATCACATGTCTTGTATCTGGAACCGGTACTCGGCACTGGACGGATATGGATGACTGGAACCCGGCTTTTATCTGTTGTGACAGATGTTCTGTATTTTGACGTAACTGTGGAGATTTTGTCTTGATTTACAATATTTGGACTGGAAACCTGTAATCTGTAAACATGTAACAAACACGGATTAAAAGCACCTACCTATAAACACACGAGCGTAAGAATGGGCGGTATAAAATGCAATATTCTGATATGAACAAATACCCCCTAACTTAACCTTTGCTCGTCCCGAGCAAAACCAATTATTCACAAAAATAAAATCCTAACCGCACTTTCTCAGGGAACGCGATTGCACTGAGCGCGTGTAACGAGCCGTTAAACCTCTAGGTGTCCCTAGTAGGAGGAGTGTTGTCTCCTGAGGGTTTTCAGCGGATTACACCCACAAAATCCGTTCAAGTTGGTTTTGTAAAATAACTAAGATTCAAACCCTAAAGTTTTGTTTCAGAAAATAACAAATCTATTATCCTAAGTCTAGACTATCGAACCTTTAGTTTTCACACCTCGCTTCTTATTTAACTACAGGTTTTATATGTCTTTACGTGCAGTGCAAATAGTGCCGTTAAGTTCCAGAAAGGTCGATTAAAGTCATCATGTCGCACAATAAAGCCCAGATAACAATTTTAAAAGGATCACATAAGTTTTATAAAGAGTTAAGCATTTTTCAAGTTTCGTTTTCCAGTAAGGTTTCAACTTCAGAATTTCTATCTTCCTTAACGGAAACTAAGTCGTATTTTTCACTCCACCTTTTTCTTGTTTTCATTTCATACACACCTTTGTGAACGTGCAATAGTCTTTATCATAGAATAAAACCTTCATATCTCCGTTAAAATTTTTATAAAAGCCTGTCTTTTATCAAGATTATTCTCACACAAAGAACCGTTAGGAATTTTAACTCGGAGAGAACACTTGCTTGACTTTGTTTTAAAACTGGACTTTCTAGGCTTCTTAGCGAGCTTTGGGCCAATGCACCCAAACCAGTTGGTTTTAGGGCATTAGGTGTAGAAAACACCCCAGCGGACTTAATTACTCAAGTTACCTAGGTCCAAAAACAAAAGACAGTTTGTCGTGAAAATCAGATGATTTGATACGAACGGAGATATAACCGGCAGTTCAAATATTTTTTTGGATAAAAGACGTGTTTAGTGAGTTTGGTGTGTAATCATTCCAATCAAGTTTCCGATGGGTTATTTTTCAGACTTAGCTCTAATTACGGCAACAATAACATTCCTTCATATTCGCTTTACTTCATAAACTATTCTTGACATTACTTATTTCAGAACAAACCTATTTGATCCTCAGAAAATCATTTATCTGTTTAAAAGTTTAAACATGAAAGACTTGTCATCTAATTCCCAAAATCTTACGACACGTGTAGTGTGATGTAAAGACGTATATCAGCCATAGTTAACTTCAAAGGAGAGTTATCTTTCAGGTTTTCAAAATCTAAACATAAGATTTAGTTATTCCTATTTTTTCAAACAAAAACCGTCGAATGTTGAATCAGAGTTCTTCCACAAGCTAACTTGACAAAAAAGTTTTTATATTTTTATAAAATTTTCAGATTTTTATGGATTTTATGGATTTAATATGCAGATGCAAAATATACATATGAATGCGAAGGATGAAAGCTTACCGAGCACACCCCCAAACTTAAACTTGACAGTGCCCTCACTGTCAGGCTATACCAAGAGGGTCAAAATTGCCGGCGCTTCCTAGAAACAAATTATATACAAAACAAAAAGGAAAACAAAAATATATACAAAAAAGTGTCCCCCCCAAACTTAAGTAAAACAGTGTTTCCACTGTTAAGCGTTGAAATTCAGGATTAGGGGGGAAAGAACAGTATCAATCTATACAAGGCCTTACACAGGCCAAAAGTTAACACCAACCATTCAAAGATTTTATCATGGTAAAGCAGTGGTCAGTGAAAGAAGGCGAAGAGGTAAGAAATGGAGAAAACGCGAGACCGTATGGAGATAGAAGCGGGATACGGTCTCGGTATATTAGAAGAAGAAGAATGACGGAAGGGAAAAAGAAGTGGAATACGAACTTGAGGGTGCAAATGGAGTAAATAGATTAGCACAATTTGTGATGACCGATGTGTAAAAAGTGATTGTGCTAATATATTAACCCGTCGAGAGATTGGGTCAAATCCCTCAAGATTCGTAAGAAACCATGGGTACGCCGAACTTTGTAAACCAGACATAGTAAATGAAAGTGAGACGGGTTCTTGCAAGGTCGGAACGATGGAAATGATGGAGGGAAGTGGTCGAGGAAGGTTATCGATTAAAGGTTCGGGAGGGTGTACACAGTTAATGAAAGGAACAGGATGAATTGGAAAATCCGACTCATCATCTAGAACTGTTTCATCCTCAAAAATATCCTCTAAATTCTCCTCAAAGTTAAGCTCATCCATGCATATTTCTTCAAAATCAAGACGTATATGGGGTTCGGGAAAAACATTTAATGACTCGGGATGATGATTTGAAGAGACAAACTCAGCCAAATCTACGGGTTCATCATCAAAAATGTTCCCAGCGTCAATATCCTCAATCAAGTGAAAATCAAAATTCTCCGACACCTCAACAAAAGCATGGATATCAATCAATTCCGGTTCTAGAGTGGAGGTGGAGAGGTCAAGAGGATTGGGTATGGTTTCACTCAAAAGGGACCCTTCACAATCGGGCAAATCAAACACTACAAAGTTGCACAACTCATTAAACATTCTATCTTCAACTGATAATTCATTTTGGACACTTGATAGACTTTCAAAACAGGAGTTGTGGGATTCAATTTGGACCGGGTAGGCTTGATTCGGAAGGGGGTACAGCTCACTCTCTCCACTCAAATTCACAGCCTGTCCTGCCGCCTCATCATACATTGAAAAAGTTGGAGCTAGTTGAAAACTAGCTACCGGGTCACTAGGTTGCATGAGGGCGGCCATGGACGCATTCAAATCCATCATCTGTTGGCTTGACGCTACCCTAAAGTCTTCCAACGACTATTCTAGACTAGACATTGGTTGTGAAGGGGTTTCAGTAAAAGATTCAAAGTTGTTTGGATACTGAAAACTCCCAAATGGCGGTTCTGATACAATGTCTAGGGAAGGTGTAAAAGTTGGGAAGGACTGGTAGGAATTGAATGGCTGGACAGGAGTGGGATCAACAGTGGGATAAGAAGGTGAATGGAATTGTTGATCCCAAGAATTTGTAGTGGTGAAAGGAGTGAAAGATCGGCTACGAGATTGTTCAATACGTTCAGCAATAGACATAGGTCTCGGGGTTACAACTGGATTTTCAAAAGGGGTATCAACGCAAGAAGGTGTGAATGTTTGAAATGGTTGATACGAAGTGGATTGCGGGGTCCAGTTGTTCGTCCTAGACGCGTCTATCCGATCTTTCAAAGAAATTTTTGGCATGGATGGATCGTTCGAAGTTCGGCCAAAGCAAGAACCGTTAGATGTAATGTCTGGTTGTGGGTACTAAAGTTCGGCAAGAGTTTTGCGAGGTGGAGTACCCATGATATGAAGAGAGAGAGAGAGAGAGAGAGAAAGGCAGAGAAAAGGAGGGGAAAAGGAATGTGATGAATTTTTTTTTTTAGTATATTAACAAAAGAATGAAGTATACACACAAAAAGAATATGGACAAAAACAATCACGACACAAAAAATACCGCACACCTAATCGTTCTAGGGTTAACCTAGGTCAACTAGACCTGCTCCAGAACATGATTGTCGAAGTAAAACTGTGTCGAGAAACAGGCTCAAGATACACTGATCACGAGGCCAGGTAAGTGCAGAGATAAGGGGAGGTTTTCCAACGCTTTCGCGAAGTTCCTTAATTAAATAACCCTTTCTCTTTTGGCGGTTTCGCCGTTAACACTTTCCTAGACACCCCGTAAACAATATACCATTAAGCAAGGTTCTAAACACAGTTAACTTCTCCTAGTGAGCGCGAAGTCCTTAAGGCTTAAAGTCTAATTTCTTTTAAAATTTGTGTGGGTAAACGTTATGCTCAAGTTCGTGATTTGTGGGCCACGGAAAAGGTGATGAAATCCTTTACCGTATGTTGTGGGGTTCGCTTGCCCTTAAGTCCGTATTAAAGTATGCAATGTGCAATTCAAAAATTCTATAAAGAATCAAACAATCGTTTTTTTTTTAGTTTAAGCGCGGCGCTGCAACAAATACGGGTTAGTCAATTTTGGCGTTTGCTAGCGAACTTGCAAAGAATCCTGCAAAGAATAGTATATTGGAAGCGTCGGATTTGAGAAGAAGGTGTTAGTAAAGTACGTACCGTTTAAGTTTTGGGTTAGGAAACCCCCGTTGAATCAAATCCGGTAAGCTTGAAGGGTTCGCTTGCGCGGGTCAAACTACCCGGATCTTTGGCACTGTACTTCGTAATCACCTTTTCCTTGAATGCACACTTTGCTCCCCACAATCGCAGTTTGCAAACTTGCAAAAATCTGCACTCTTGCCCACAAAAATTATCAAAAAAAACAAAAAGAATTTTTTTTATATATACAAAACGAATATTAACCCGAATAACAAGAAAGAAAATACGCTACCGTCTCCCCGGCAACGGCGCCATTTGATCGCACGCTTTTGGCGTGTCGGATGTTCAAAGAATTAAAGTGTAAGCGCGATCAGGACGGTGTCGCTTTGCAGCTAGCCGGTGAGCACGGGTCGGTCCACAGGGAGATGGTGGTATCTTACCTTCTTGTTTTAGACGAGTCAATAAAGAATCTGTATGTTGTTTGATCTAACCTATGTGTTTATTTGCAAGTATAAAGTTGTTAAGAAAAGATACGAGATTATAAGCTAAAGAAATCCGTACTCAAAACCTTTGAGCCGAGTCTTGACCAATTGAAACTAAGCAATCGGCAACAACGTGGATTAGGGGATTTAAGCGAGGTATTCGTGGAATACGGCTTATTTACCCTTGTCCTTCCGTTCTTGTCTCTTGCTTTCGCCTCCGGCCAAACCGAACGCAACCGGTCGCGGTTAGGAATCACCGTTACCTTGTCAGGGTAGGGTGCCTAACGGAGCGCTTGCGTATGGTTTGGGCGAAGTTCAAATGGAAAATAACGGGAAAAGGAATTGGTAAAGAAATGTTAACTTACAATATCATATGGATTCTTAACAACAACAATAAATACAACATTCACAAAATGAACAAAAGAGAACAAAAGAAAAGAACAAAGAAAAGAAAAGATTACAAGAAAGAAAGTGCATGAATTAAATTGCAAGTAATTAAAGACAAGGCAATAAATTGCAAGTAAGAAAAAGCGATAAAAAGAATACGAAATTAGGACTCAAGACAAGCATGTGATCAATAGCCAACCCTTAAACTTGCAAGCTCAATGAAGAGGTTGCAAGATCAAGGGAAGGGTAGAGAACGCATGTGAAATGAAGTGCTAGTCCCATGAGAAAATACGACCCTTAAGATCAATAACTAACCCTTAACCATTCAAGCTCAATGAAGAGGTTGAATGATCAAGAGAAAGCAAGAATCTCAAGGGGGAGCAAACTAACAAGAAAGATAAAAAAAACCTCATCTTCATTAATCTTCCACTCAAAAAGCTCTCACTACAATTTTAATGGAGAAAGAATGAAGAAGAAGAAGAAAAGAACAAAACTACACAAAAAAGAGGCTAAAGAAAAGCTCTCTTGGTTAAGCTCAGATCTGCTGTATTTATAGGCAGGAGAATGGAGTTCTAGGGCAACCATCAGACCATAGACACAATTACCAAACAGACCCCAAAATTTCACAGAGAGAGGACACAGTACGGCCGCGGATCCGCCGCCTATGCCCCCCTATGGCCGCGGATCCGCGCCCCTATAGTGGTGTTAGGGAGTGGTCTTCTGTGTACATCCCTGGTCTTCTGTCCCCTGTTTTCTGGTACACATATTTTCTGATAATTGTTTCCAGAATATCTTCAGATTCCTAGTCCAAGATTGCATTATCTTTTTCACTTTTGACTTCTCTCTCCCTCGAGCTCCGCGTACCCATTGATTCTTGTGCAGCCTCCCTCGTGCTCTGTGCTTGTCCCAGACACGAATGACCACTGTCACATGTCTTGTATCTGGAACCGGTACTCGGCACTGGACGGATATGGATGACTGGAACCCGGCTTTTATCTGTTGTGACAGATGTTCTGTATTTTGACGTAACTGTGGAGATTTTGTCTTGATTTACAATATTTGGACAGGAAACCTGTAATCTGTAAACATGTAACAAACACGGATTAAAAGCACCTACCTATAAACACACGAGCGTAAGAATGGGCGGTATAAAATGCAATATTCTGATATGAACAATCTTCCATTAATCCTCTGTAGGTATAATCCTTAAACACTATAGAAGTTTAGTTCTGAAATGCTTAAGTATAGAAATCGGATATCGGATATATCGTATTTTAGAAAGAATTTAGCCCTGTGTTAATCTGCTATAGTTTAGATGATAACTAAAGTGATCAAACAACTACATCATCTTATAAATTGAACTTAGAATTAACCCTAGAAAGACGAGCCTACTTGCTCGGATATCGGCCGACGACACGTAGGGAAAATCCGACCTCGCCGGATTTCTTGGGGAGTTGGGTTCTGTGGTTTTTAGGGTAGGTCTATGGGTTTGGATAAATGTGTTAGGTATTGTTTGTTTAAGTTAAATTTCAGTATATGAAATCTGGGAGTTAATATCTGAAATGGGGTTAAAACGTTTAAAACACGACACGGACGTTTCGTAAAGCGATTCTGTTTTCTGTTACGAACAACGATCAGATTAAATTCAGTTAGTATAAGTGATAGGTAGTTTAGAATGGTCGTACGAAATATAGTTAGTACATAGAACTTGTAATTTCATGTTTTCTCCATATCGGGGTTAGCCGTTTCTTATACAAGTTAATTTCTATATTAGATTCGAATACGGAAACTTCGGAGGCCACAAAGAAAGAAAAGGGATTGGCGATTTCTGAGTAGAATACGACATATTCCGGTGAGTAGACTAAACATCTACCGGGGGATTTTGTGAGGATGGCGTGATACGCCCGTAGTTTTAAGCTTACATTTTAGATTGTTCTTTTACATATGATATTTATGCATACACACACACACACACACCGTCATGTTAGTAATTGTTAGAACACTGAACAAGTTATTGACGAGTCATGCTGCACGTGCACATATCTACATGTTACACTTACACTACACCTCGTCGATATTAAAATGTCACATACACACTTGGTACTTGTATGTTAAATATTGTTCATATCATACCTTAAGCATCCTTAATGATAAATTCTTTACGTAGTTGTTAATTTGTTTCATATTCAAATATAGCAATATTGATATAAACTACAATAGATTATTTCGGATTTATGATTTGAGTTTTATACATTATTGAAAAGATTCAATGATATTTTTCATGCCGATGTGAGATGTCCACCATGAGATGTTGTTTTTATGATTTGGATTTATTCCGAACCGGGTTTGGGGGGCGATATGGTTGCGGATTTATACGTTATCCAGACTAAGTGGGGGAGGTATACAGTTGGATACATGGTGGACCCGGTGGAGACCGAGGTACAGGATAGCCGCATTTTAGGCGGGGAGCCTAACGAGGATACTCAATACCGGAGACAGTTATGAACACGGCGGATATCTAGGTGGTACCGACCGGTGTTATTGGATGACAGGATCGTTCGGGGAACAATTCCTGATTGGAAATAGAAGATTTCTGTCGATGTTGGACACTGAAAATGAAACTTATTTGGAAATAATTGATAAGATTTTAGTTTTGACTTATATACTTAGTAGTACATGTTCTTGTTACAATCCATTATCATGCATTATATTCATCCTTGTTGATATTAGCTCTAGTTCGTCATACTTACATTATCAGCCGATATATCTTAGTTTTATTCACTGAGTTGGCAACTTACCACCGTTGTGCCATAGTTTCTTGCAGGAGTCGTGTGTACGCATAGCAGCAGTACAGATCCATTCGTCGGCTTTTACCGCTCTTTTTGGCTAGGTGGGTTATATATGTAGTAACCGCCTATTTTGGATATGTATATTTTGGATCTAGTATGACTTCATCAGACCATGTATATTGACTTAGAACAAACCATGTTGTATATTATTTAGACTGTGTGATATCGTTAGTTATATGAATTTATGATTTTCTTAAAATCTTGCATGAAATTCTTCACCTTGAGTGTTGTACTATTATTGCTTATTGATTTTCGCTGTTGGCTTTGTTTGCTCCCAACTAGGGATGCAATCTAATTACATAACTTAAATTGGATTTCTATTGATAATTAAAAAGATAGGCACTAACAAAAGTTTAACATCGGTTGTTACATTTCCATGTTTGAAACCTTTCGGCATGCTATTTCATTCTTTTACTTAAACAACTAAAATTTTCTAAATTCCGCAAAAAGGGTTTTGATCTTGGTTTTTGGCTTACTCAGATTGTGTAGATATCTTTAGATATTATACAATCTAAGTGCCGGTCACATCCAAACTTTGGGTCGTGACAAAGTTGGTATCAGAGCTTAGGATTAACCTTACGGAACCGAGTAGAGATTTGGAGTAAGTAGACTTAAGTTTCGTTACGTAGGATGACCTTTGGTTTATGGAGTAGGTGATTTAGGATGAGTGGAGTATCGTACATATGTTCCACGGTATATTTACGCTATGATACTCAGCCTAAGTAACCTTAGGATATATCTTGTTTAATCCTTCCTTTGACTTCCTTTTATTGCTGCTCCTATTCGTACATCTTATCAACTCACGTTTTCTATTCCAGTTGCTATGGTTACGCGAGGTAGGAGTGCCGCATCCAGGGACGCAGTTAGGGCGAATCCTCATGTGACTGGGTCTAACGCACCGGACATTCCGGCGGTGGATGAGCATGTGGATCCTCCTCCTCCAGACAGACTGGCTAGGATAGAGGAGGGCATGTTGGGCCTACAGCATGTGGTGCGACAGTTGGCAGAGGCCAACCGTGTTCAAAGGCATTATCAGACACCGACGATGGTAGAATCCGATGAACAGCCTATGCAGACTATCGCACTGGCAGGACTGAGAGTGATGGAGGTATCTCTTCCAGAGTTCATGAGGTTGAGACTTCCTGTGTTTACTGGGACTGATGCAGCAGAGGATCCTCAGTCCTTTCTTGATAGGATGGCCAGGATTGGCAGGTCGCTGCGATGTTCTGATGCGAGATCAGTGGAGTTGACCGGCTTCCGATTAGAGGGACTTGCACAGACTTGGTGTGAGTCGATGGAGAGGGGGTGAGCTGTGGGTCTTCCTCCGATGTCATGGACGGAGTTTTCAAAGGTCTTTTATGCCAGATTTCTTCCGCAGAGCGTGAGGGATGCTAGAGCCAGCAGTTTTGAAGCGTTGCGAAAGACTGCGAGTGTGTCGGTGGCGGAGTAAGATTTACAGTTCACCCAGTTGTCGCGCTATGCTCCGTACATAGTTCCCACGGAGGAGCATCGCGTGAAAAGATTTAAGAGGATCCTGGATACCCAGCTGTTTCTTGCTATCGGCTCCCAGCATTTCGATACTTATGCATAGGCCATGGACGCATCTATGCGAGTGGAAGAGCGTCTGAGAGAGGCAGTGATTGTTCCGGAGCCAAAGAGAACCAGACCTATTGAGTCTGTTACTAGGCAGTTTAGTAGAGGACGAGGCATGAACACTCCAGGCCGGGATTTTGGTCGAGGTTGGACTCATGGCCAGATGTTCAGTTCGTACCCCATAGAGCAGAGGCCTCCATTTACATGTTATAATTGCAGACTTCCAGGGCATTTGGCTAGAGAGTGTAGCCGCCATGGAGGGGCCATTGTTCCGCAGGCTGCTTTACCCCCTTCTCCTTCTACTTCGATAGCTTTACTTCCTCCCCAAGTTGGCACTATGCGCCAGGCTGTTGCACCACGAGGTCGGGGCTTTGCAGGACGCTTTCAGAGAGACCGAGGGAGAGGACGACAGGATGCGGGTAGGGGCCAGGCACGGGTTTTTACACTGACTCCACAGAATGCCCAGGCATCCAATGTAGTTATGACAGGTACTCTAGCATTATGTTCTTTAGATGCACATATTTTATTTGATCCCGGTTCTACGCATTCTTACGTATCTGCACACTTTGCAATTTCTCTGAGGATAGAGTCGTCGTTTCTAGAGTCAACGTTAGTTGTGATTACTCCGGTAGGAGATTCTTTTGTAGCTTGACACGCATTCAGGTCTTGTTCAGTATGTATTGGGGATAGGGATTCATTAGTTGATTTGATTCTCCTGGATATGCTAGATTTTGATATACTTCTTGGTATGGATTGGTTGTCCGCTTGTCATGCTTATGTAGATTGTCGGGGGAAAGCGGTCAAATTCTGGTTTGCAGCCGAACCGATTTTTGTTGTGCAGGGAGACTGTAGTGTAACTCCTGCCAACATGATTTCTGCTCTTTGTGCGGGACGGCTCTTGAAGAAGGGTTGTCGTGGGTTCTTAGCATTTTTCAGGATGTAGGAGCCGTTGAAATCCCGTTGGACCAGGTTCCGATAGTGCGAGAATTTCCGGACGTGTTTCCTGCTGAATTACCAGGATTACCGCCTGATCGCGATATTGAATTTTGTATCGACTTGATTCCGAGTGCGGGGCCTATTTCTCTACCACCTTATCGGATGGCCCCGACGGAGTTGAAGGAACTTAAAGGTCAGTTGCAGGAGTTGTTGGATAGAGGACTTGTTCTTCCGAGTGTGTCACCGTGGGGAGCTCCAGTCATGTTCGTTAAAAAGAAGGACAGCAGCATGAGACTGTGCATCGACTACAGGCAGCTGAATCGTGTTACTGTGCGAAATAGGTATCCACTACCTCGTATATATGACTTATTCGATCAGCTGCATGAGATGGCTATTTCTCTAAGATTGATTTTTGTTCAGGGTATCACCAGTTGAGAGTTCGAAAAGTTGACATTCCGAAGACTGCTTTTCGCACACGATACCGGCATTATGAATTCTTGATGATATCGTTCGGGCTCACCAATGCCCCAGCAGCTTTTATGGATATGATGAACCGCATTTTCATGCCATTCCTTGATCGGTTTATTATTGTATTCATAGATGATATTCTTGTTTATTACCGGAGCCGGGAGGAGCACGAGCAACATTTGCGTATCACATTGCAGACCTTGAAGAAACATCAGCTGTTCGCTAAATTCTCCAAGTGCGCTTTCTGGCTGGACAGTGTAGATTTCTTGGGTCATGTAGTTACGAGAGATGGTATACGTGTCGATCCAAAGAAGATCGAAGAAGTACAACACTGGCCCAGACCGATGTCAGTTACAGAGATTCACAGTTTCTTGGGTCTGGCTGGTTACTACCGACGTTTTGTGCCGGATTTTTCTCGGATAGCTGCACCGCTGACCGGGTTGACCAGGAAGGAGGTTCCATTTCTTTGGACGGAGGCATGTGAGCAGAGTTTTCAGCAGTTGAAGACTCGCTTAACGACTGCACCAGTCTTATCTTTACCTTCCGGGTCAGGTGGTTTTGTTGTTTATTGTGACGCCTCTCGAGTGGGGTTAGGCTGTGTGGTTATGCAGCACGGCAGGGTTGTCGCTTATGCTTCTCGATGGCTGAAGAGGCAAGAGCAGAACTACCCCACACAAGATTTAGAGATGGCTGTTGTGGTATTCGCACTGAAGATTTGGAGGCATTACTTGTTGGAGATAGTGCCCTCAGAGTCAATTATTGGATCGCAGGCACGTGATTGCAATGATTGAGGGGAGGACCTGTCCCAGTAGGACAGTCTTACTCGAGATGATAGTATGCTATCTGGTTTACCTTTATCATCATGTACTGCTTTAGGTGACCTTACAGGTCACTATTGCACATTGATAGAGCCCTTAGGATTCTTGCTTGACTACCGGCAGTATGAGGGCGATCATATACGTGGGAGCTGGTAGTCTATAAGCACATCCTTAAAAGGTCCCTAGTCGTGGGAGTTTCGAGACAGGGCATCGATACTCCGGAGTAGACTAGTGTATACAGTCGAGATCCCGACGAGGGGCGGTGGCCGGTCTCACAAGCCACTGGTGTCAGTTGGTTCACCTAAGATGTATACAGGTGCTCATTGGGTTATGAGTACACCGGACAGGACTCGCCGGGAACCTGCTAGTTGGGTTTATACCAGACGTCAGATAGCAGTTCCCTGGTGACATGTGTACAGGTTAGTTCATCGACCTGGGATCGTCATTTGTCTCGTGTGAGTTCCCACTGTGCTTTGATTACTACCCTACCACGGCTCAAAGGAGTCGTGCAAACAGGTTTTAGTTGGGTACAGTCCCGAGCCACATGGAGGTAGTGAGCGGATCTGCAGGGGTTCGTCTCTCCCGGTATTGGAGGTGAGGTCGCGCTGTGTCGAGGAGAGCCATAACATGAAAAGTCCTTGGCCAAGGCAGGATATTTGCTGGTAGGTATTCCAGTAGTATCTCAGGGTGTTCTGGGCTGCACTCCGACACGACTTGTACCGCTTTTGGGGGTCTGACTTTTACCAACCCCATAGGCCCGCCATGCGATGCTCATAGACAAACGGACCGGACTGTACGGATATGGTCACTGACAGGCTCAGTAGGGTGTCAGGATGAGTTCGCTCATCGACGTCCCTTTTGGTCAATACCTGGTGGCCCGTCACGTATTGGCTTATACCTCTGACGTGCTAGTGGTTAAATCCACAGCCAAGGTATTGACGAGTCTTTAGAGTCCACCACACTCAGTTACTCAGGTTTCGGGCGAAACGCTATAGAGGCCGTATGGAGATATGGCAGGGTTCGATCAGATACGTGCGGTATTGCATGGATCGTGATCGGACGGTTTTTACTAGCCGGCTTTGGCTTAAGCCGGAACCAAGTATTAGATAGTGTAGTTTTGTCTCTTTGCATTTGTGTTCAGTGGGAATACAAATGCGGGCATGTATTTGCAGTAGCGGGGTTTTCCTGTAATTTATTACGGGATCAGTTTTCTGAAGTTGCCAGTTTGCATTCCGTTCCGGCCGGTTTTCTTTCATATTTCACGGCCGGACCTTTTGGTGGGAAGGGGTTAATTGCAAGTTTGCTATTAACTTACTTGTGAGGGTCTTTATTGCATTTGTGCCTTTGTCATGATGAGATTCCTTTTTAATCTCATCACTTACTTTTCATTTGATGGTTGGTGAAATGATTTAGATGAGAAATGAGAATGACCATTTTCTATATTTGTTTTTCCATTCTATTTTCTATTGATTTTGGAGAGGTCTTTTTCTCTCTCCAATCTTCTTTGTGAGGAAAGAGGCCGGCCACTTGATGAGAGGAGAATGAGATAGGTTCATTTTTGGTGTTGCATTCTCATCATCTCATTCTCTTGCAAAAGAATAGAGAGCTCCATTTTTCCTTCTCTCAAGTTCATTCTTTTCCTCAAAAAATCAAGGCAACTTCAAGAACCCTAAAGAGACAACCCACTACACTATTCTATAGCAAGCCTTGGACCCGTCGGCTAGCCAACTTCGCACCCGAGTTGCCTCGGTCAAGAGGCGGGAGCCCGTAAAAGATTCCGGCTACGTGGTGCTTTTCCGACGAGCGAGAAGGTGACGAACATTCCGCAAGAGATCGGAGTGGAGATGAAGCCCGAAGGACACAGATCGCTTGGTATACTTCTCAACTCTTTTCTTGTTTGCTAGTTAGCTAGGTTAATGGTCCGATCCGGGTGAAAAGTGCGCGGTGGTGCCGGTTTGCAAAGTTCGCAAAGTTTTTGTTTCCGCGTTTCCGGCGTCGGATCGACGGCCGGGATGCCCCCGCGGGCTTACATTGGTATCAGAGCCAGGCCATTAACCATGCCTAGCTTGCTCTTGTATGTTTAGTACTCGATCGAACAAAATCCCCAAAAACCGTATTTTAGTGTACATGTGTTCTCTGTTGAAATTTTTCTAGCTCCTAAAATTTTTCAGGTTGTTGCAGAGACATGTGCAAGAAATTCTAAGAATTCTGGGAAAATACGGTTCAGTGATTCCTTACTTCGACCGCGGAAACGCGGTCAATCCCCTGGTTTGGCCGCGGTTCCGCGGTGGTTAAGAGGAATCGTTGAACCAAATTTTTCCAGTGGGCTTTTGAATATGAAATAGGGGTTTTGGGATATTAATTTTGGGCCCAGATTTTCTGTAAGTGCTACAGTAGTGTATGGGGCCCACTTGATAATATTTGTTCGATCGGATATTTTAAACATGCTAGTTCACAGTATTTACATTATATCTGCGACCGTGAATGTCACTCGATCGGTAAATCCAGTCTATCTGCTATAGCCCGGTTAGACGGATTTGCGAACGTGACATTCACGTTGATGTTCTGTGTTTTGCTATGTTGTTGTGGATCGGTCGTGGGGGATAGCCTGGATGCAATGCTAGTACTGTATTGTTGTATCATGTAGATTTGATATTGCGGGGCGAGCGTCCGACATGTGGACTGCCGTCACTGCCTGATTGTATTATTCTTTTGGGGCTTCACTCTAGAATTGGCGGGCTATTCGCCGCACTCGTAGGGGGTACAGGTTGACCCAGGAGGGGTGCCCAAGTTACCGGATTCCGTGAAGTGCTGGGTGGTCCATTCACGTTGCTGAAGGGGGCTGCCTCGCTTCAGGTTTTGGCGGGTAACTTGCCGCGACCAAAGGGGTCTAGGATTTCATTGCACAGGCTATCCACACGACCAGAGGAACGTCGGGTTTCAGCAGCGGCTCTGTGAAACCCGGGGATCCCAGATATCTGTATTGATCTGTGTTCCTATACATTTCTGTGTTGCTGCATTTTTATCACGCCTTGAGCGAAAATTATATATTATATATATACTAGTAGATGTTGTATATGTTTTTCATCCGCGCTAGTCCAGTCCCCGCTCTGTCGTTAGTTAGCTAACCTAACGGGTGATGACGGGACCCAGTGGCGAATGCGGATGGCATATACGTACGTCAGTATATTTTCGTTCTTTGTGGTGTGATCAATTGATGGGACTGCGTTGATTCGGATCAATGCAAGTTAAACAAACCTATTCTGATGTTGTTGGAACACTTTTTCAAAAAGTTGTTATTGCAAGGGCGTTCTCTTTTGTTTTGCATCGTGGTATTCAGTTGGAATATCCTGCTCCTCAGTCGACGAGGCAAGGGCCGAGATCCCTTCACCGGGAGTGACCCCTTGGACAGAAGTTTGCGTCAGGGCAATAACTTCACTATAGCCGATTACTTTTGCTTTGCATCGAGGTATTCAGTTGGAATATCCTGCACCCCATTCTACGGGGAAAGAGCCGAGATCCCTTCACCGGGAGTGACCTCTTTAGCAAAGGTTTTCGTCACTATATTTTTATAAAGCTATCAGTTCCTTCAACGATATCAAGTTCATTACGTTAAAGGTTTTCGCCAGAAACCATTCGTAGCCCTCCGTCATTTTATATGGATAGTCAATAGTATTCAAGCTGTGTATGTTGGCCAAATTCAAGGCACAGTGTTTGGTAGCTGTTGGGTATTCATATGCAGCATAGATAGATGCGTTGGTTTGGGACAGTCGTACTGCCATTTTGGCCAAAGTCATGGGTAGGTACGGGTGGGTTCAAATTAACCAGGAAAATGACGGGTAGAACTTGACATGTGACTTATGATATGTTGGCCAAAGTCAAGGTCATAAGAGCATGGGGTAGAAATCCACATCGGGAGTTTCAAAAGAACTGAAACTTGCCAGATATGCGCATACCTTCTGGAGTGTGATAGCGTGAGCGGATTCCGTCACGTTATCATGCGATGATGGTTGGATCCCGATTCCCACTGATGAGTTGGTTTACTCCTCGGGTGATCCCGGCTAATTCTTCTTTCAGGTTTGGGGAAGAATTTGACGTTACAGTGGGAGGTTTCCAGATTAGATAAAGTGATAACCATTCTGATCTAGGTTAGAGTGCACGCTGAGTGTTTCTTTTCTCTCTCTCTTTGGAAGCGACCAATGACCCGACCCTAGACTATGACTCAGTGACCAAGTTGACCGAACCTACTTAACACTGGCTTTTGGATTGTCAGAGTTGCAAACTTCTTTGCCACTCCTACTTTTACCCTTTTCTCCGGGACACCCCGTATTACTACGAACGTCCACTTCCATTGGACAAAACCATCGTATGGATATATACGAACTCGAAGGACTTCGAGGATGGTTTCTGGTTCTGGAGAAAACGGATAGGACTATTCAGTTGTCTTTTCTTTTCACCTTCTCTCAGGTTGCGAGTACTCCTTGGTTTAGGAGTAGTACACCTATTACGCAAATTAGATAGTCTTCTTCCAAACCATAGGCTGGTGCCGACCAGTAGGGAATGAAGAAAACCAGTTAGCCTAAACGGTGTACAGAAGGTATTAAGTTCAGACAAAGCAAGGGATTAGTAAGAGGGCAAAGTAAAGTGCGACTGCTATTCACGAACAAACCAAATATTTCTTCGCCAATCCTAAATCACCTTTGTATTTCTCCAGGACACTCCGTATCACTACGAAGATCCCAGTTTATTGGATAATCCATCGTATGGTTATATACGAACTCGAAAGGAACTTGTTCCAGTTCGGGGATGGATCCTGGTTCAGGAGAAATAGGAATAAAGTACATTCAGGTGCCTTTTATCTTCACCTTCTCTCGTAGTGCGAGTGCTTCTACGATTAGGACAGTACACCCTTTATGCTTATTGGATAGTCTTCTTCCAAACCATAGGCTGGTGCCGAACGGTAGGGAAGGAAGAAAACCATTTGGCCTAAAGGGATGTACAGAAGGTAACGACTAAAGACATATAAAGGGATTTGGACAAGTGGCAAAGAATTATACGGTTATAGTTGTGAATCTGGATAATGGAAGAGGCATTACTAGGAATACCAGGATACGCCATCGAAACATTTCAATGTTTCAGTTTCACTGTGTACTGTTAATAGAAAACTGATTTCCCAATTAGACACTTGCTCCATGGTATGTATTTACCAGGTATGATTCTCACATCTGTATGGTTTTACAGATGATGAGTGGGAGTAAGTTATTAGGAATTAGGTGACCATCCTCATTATATCGAGATTCGTTGGAATTGGTGATATTTGAGGAAGCCACCTGGATTGTTTGCCGGTCGGCAAATATTTGGTTTTGAATATCCGTTGTTGTGCACCAATTTCAAATTGATATATCTGTACGTCTATTTTTATAGAGTGAGACATACCTTTTTGAAATTATGTCTATGACATTTACCTATATCAGTGGATGGTTAGGTAAGGAGCATTGAACAACGGTGTAATTCTTCTTAACCATAAGTACAGTTTTCAAACCTACGACACACAGTGAACGAGTCACTAGACTCAGGGGACTTATACAGAGTATTGTATATTGTCCAGTGTCCATGAGGACAGAGGGGTTGGTTCTCGTACTATATTCTGTTTACTTATGACTTCTCTAGTTCTTAGACAAGTGTTTCGTAGAAACACAGGGTCGAAGTTTTGAGAAGTTATAGGTATAAGAATAAAGTATAGAACCAGGTATTGCAAGTATCGGGATTCTTCAAAATGATCGAAGATGTAGATACTTGTTCATGGTATTCAGTTGATAGTAGTGGTTAAGAGAACTTGCTTCTCTTTCAGGTTACTCATTGAAACTACTCCTAAGTTGAGTAACGCTGATCGGCCTCCTTCCATTTAGTTGACATACACTGGTGACAGCTGCATGATTTGAATCTGGTTCAATTAAATCAGTGCCTCTGTTTCTATATTGGATATAGAACAGTTCTAATCTTGACATTGTTAAGATACGGGGAGTTGTCCAGCTTATGCTTAAAACCAGACTCTGGATAACTCAAGGCACGTTTCTGTAATGGCTGTTTGTGGGTTGACCCGGGCTATGCAGAGGGTTGATATTCTACCATCTGGAAGATCAATAGTGATATTGTTCTTGACTCGCCACAGTTTTAATAAAATGGATTTTTTCAGAAAACAAGTGGGAGTATGGTAGAACTGGAAGTGATTCCAGAACCGCAAACGATTACTGATGATTTGATAAGAACCTAAAGATTCAATCTGGTTTGACATTCCATTGGCCACTCCGCAGATATGGTGGGTAACCTCAGGCACCCGAGAGGTACTTCGGTATGCTCAAGGACGGTGGCAGAGAGGTTCTTGTTTACCCAGACTTGCCATTGCTGTTGTTCCAGACTGTGAGATCCGGCTGGAGGATGCGTATAGCGTCGTTCTAAACTGGTTTTAGAAGCGTACTGTATATAACTCTGCTAGAGGGTTTTCGTAGTCAGTGGGAGCAGCGGAAGCATTGGTGGACAGTTGGCTTATGTCTATTTATAGACTAAAGCAGATATAGCGGAGATAGATCATCTATTTCTGATGTGACAGTCATAGGTTTGACTTCATCAGAATAGGGGATGGATCTGTTGAGAAGGTAGTAGGGTGTGATGTCCTGGTATTTGATGACATACACAGAGTAGAAAGTGATATTCCTATACTATGATCGGTTATACTATGGTCGTCACACAGTAGTTTCTCCATATAGGACTTGGATATTATATCAGACATTCCGGTAACTAGATCTATGGTTTTAGATCTAGATTTGGGTGGTTTCCTAATCTGGGTACCTTGACCGCATTTTATGAGTATTTAGAATGAACGACTCCTGGCACGGTAGTGTACCTGCAGGTAATGGAGTCACCCTCTCTAAAGGTGTCTTACAGACTAAAGGGGAGAGGGATGTGCATGATTGGCAGATCACTTGCTTAGGCAATTGAGTCAATCATGAGATGTCAAGTACCACACCAGATGTTGTTCTTGCAGTAGATGCAATAAGTTGATATTGATCCAATCCTGGAGAAACAATCGTAAGCAGTTATTAGAACATAAATGGATGTTCTAGGGATATGATAACAACATTCTCCTTTAGGAGACGGTTATCATTCCAGGCTTCCAAGGTGACCTGGATGACAGAGTGACTGTCAGAGTTATAGTTTTCCCTCTGATGAGGGGCAGTATTTTGGACAGGTGGTCCAGGTGGATACTGAGGGAAGGCATGGCGCAGGATACTGATTAAGTTCAGTTGACAATACAGTCTAAGAAGTTTGGATTTGGAGTTCATTTATGAGCTAGGTCCCATCAGACATCCAGACATTCTAAGACAGGTATTGCTCATTTCGGGAGATAGCTTTCTCCGCGAACTTGAGATAAAGAGAGACAAAGAAAGAAACACCAGAGCGGATCCACTCACTGAGGCAATTCCTCGAACGCAATAGTTTCGCAAACGAGCTTTGTGAGACGGACTAGTAGAGGAGTTGGGTGTTCGGTATCACACGGGCTGTGAGTATGCGACATCGCAATAATTAGCCTTGAGTGCAAGTGGGAGATTGTTGGAGATAGTGCCCTCAGAGTCAATTATTGGATCACAGGCACGTGATTGCAATGATTGAGGGGAGGACCAGTCCCAGTAGGACAGTCTTACTCGAGATGATAGTATGCTATCTGGTTTACCTTTATCATCGTGTACTGCTTTAGGTGACCTTACAGGTCACTATTGCACGTTGATAGAGCCCCTAAGATTCTTGCTTGACTACCGGCAGTATGAGGGCGATCATATACGTGGGAGCTGGTAGTCTATAAGCACATCCTTAAAAGGTCCCTAGTCGTAGGAGTTTCGAGACAGGGCATCGATACTCCGGAGTAGACTAGTGTATACAGTCGAGACCCCGACGAGGGGCGGTGGCCGGTCTCACAAGCCACTGGTGTCAGTTGGTTCACCTAAGATGTATACAGGTGCTCATTGGGTTATGAGTACACCGGACAGGACTCGCCGGGAACCTGCTAGTTGGGTTTATACCAGACGTCAGATAGCAGTTCCCTGGTGACATGTGTACAGGTTAGTTCATCGACCTGGGATCGTCATTTGTCTTGTGTGAGTTCCCACTGTGCTTTGATTACTACCCTACCATGGCTCAAAGGAGTCATGCAAACAGGTTTTAGTTGGGTACAGTCCCGAGCCACATAGAGGCAGTGAGCGGATCTGCAGGGGTTCGTCTCTCCCGGTATTGGGGGTGAGGTCGCGCTGTGTCGAGGAGAGCCAGAACATGAAAAGTCCTTGGCCAAGGCAGGAGATTTGCTGGTAGGTATTCCAGTAGTATCTCAGGGTGTTCTGGGCTGCACTCCGACACGACTTGTACCGTTTTGGGGGTCTGACTTTTACCAACCCCTAGGCCCGCCATGCGATGCTCATAGACGAACGGACCGGACTGTACGGATATTGTCACTGACAGGCTCAGTAAGGTGTCAGGATGAGTTCGCTCATCGACGTCCCTTTTGGTCAATACCTGGTGGCCCGTCACGTATTGGCTTATACCTCTGACGTGCTAGTGGTTAAATACACAGCCAAGGTATTGACGAGTCTTTAGAGTCCACCACACTCAGTTACTCAGGTTTCGGGCGAAACGCTGTAGAGGCCGTATGGAGATATGGCAGGGTTCGATCAGATACGTGCGGTATTGCATGGATCGTGATCGGACGGTTTTTACTAGCCGGCTTTGGCTTAAGCCGGAACCTAGTATTAGATAGTGTAGTTTTGTCTCTTTGCATTTGTGTTCAGTGGGAATACAAATGCGGGCATGTATTTGCAGTAGCGGGGTTTTCCTGTAATTTATTACGGGATCAGTTTTCTGAAGTTGCCAGTTTGCATTCCGTTCCGGCCGGTTTTCTTTCATTCCTTCACGGCCGGACCTTTTGGCGGAAAGGGGTTAATTGCAAGTTTGCAATTAACTTACTTGTGAGGGTCTTTATTGAATTTGTGCCTTTGTCATGATGATATTCCTTTTTAATCTCATCACTTGCTTTTCATTTGATGGTTGGTGAAATGATTTAGATGAGAAATGAGAGTGACCATTTTCTATATTTGTTTTTCCATTCTATTTTCTATTGATTTTGGAGAGGTCTTTTTCTCTCTCCAATCTTCTTTGTGAGGAAAGAGGCCGGCCACTTGATGAGAAGAGAATGATATAGGTTCATTTTTGGTGTTGCATTCTCATCATCTCATTCTCTTGCAAAAGAATAGAGAGCTCCATTTTTCCTTCTCTCAAGTTCATTCTTTTCCTCAAAACATCAAGGCAACTTCAAGAACCCAAAAGAGACAACCCACTACACTATTCTATAGCAAGCCTTGGACGCGTCGGCTAGCCAACTTCGCGCCCGAGTTGCCTCGGTCAAGAGACGGGTGCCCGTAAAAGATTCCGGCTACGTGGTGCTTTTCCGACGAGCGAGAAGGTGACGAACATTCCCCAAGAGATCGGAGTGGAGATGAAGACCGAAGGACACGGATCGCTTGGTATACTTCTCTACTCTTTTCTTGTTTGCTAGTTAGCTAGGTTAATGGCCCGATCCGGGTGAAAAGTGCGCGGTGGTGCCGGTTTGCAAAGTTCGCAAAGTTTTTGTTTCCGCGTTTCCGGCGTCGGATCGACGGCTTGGGCGCCCCCGCGGGCTTACATTACTTGTACGGTGAGTCATGCCAGATATTCACAGACCATAAGATCTTGAAATATATTTTTCAGCGGTGGGATCTGAATCTGAGGCAGCATCGATGGATGGAACTAGTGAAGGATTACGATTGCGAGATTCTTTATCATCCGGCCAAAGCAAATGTTGTAGCAGATGCTTTGAGTAGGAGGCCTGTAGGTAGCTTATCTCATTTGCGCACCATGCAGAGACAGTCTTAGACAGATTGGCTGGTTCTGTGTGTTAGTCGTATACAGTTTGAGTTCACATCGACAGGAGGACAGTTAGCTCATGTTCGCACCCGTTCTCAGTTATTGGATCGTATTAGAGCGAACCAGCCCACGGATGCTCTCTTGTCAGAGATCATGGATCAGGTTAGACGGGGTAAAGAGCCTGAGTTCGTGATAGATGACCGTGGAGTATTACGTTTTGGGACTCGTCTTTGTGTGCCGGATTCGGAAGGACCGAGACGTTAGATCTTAGAGGAGGCCCATCGGTCATCATATAGTATTCATCCTGGTTCCACCAAGATGTATCATGATTTGAAGGATGTCTATTGGTGGGAAGGAATGAAGAGAGATGTTGCGGAGTTTGTTTCAAGATGCTTGACCTGTCAGCAAGTCAAGGCCGAGAACCAGAGGCCGGCAGGAGAGTTGCGGCCCTTACCTATTCCGGAGTGGAAATGGGAGCAGATCTCCATAGATTTCTTTGTGGGTCTACTCAGGACTAGCAGAGGGTATGATTCTATATGGGTCATTATGGATAGATTAACAAAGAGTGCTCACTTTCTTCCGGTGAATACGACTTATGGATACGTACAGTATGCTCAGGTCTATATTGATGAGATTGTACGACTGCATGGAGTTTCGACGTGCATTGTGTCCGACAGGGGTACGCAGTTCACCAGCCGATTTTGGCAGAAACTTCAAGAGGCTCTAGGTACCCGACTGAGTTTTAGTACAGCTTTTCACAGATGGTCAGTCGGAGCGGACCATACAGACTCTAGAGGATATGCTTCGAGCCTACAGTCTTGATTTTGTTGGCAGTTGGGATCCCCACTTACCTTTGATAGAATTCTCTTATAACAATAGTTTTCAAGAGACGATCCAGATGGCACCCTTTGAAGCTTTGTATGAGAGAAAGTGTCGATCACTCATTTGCTGGACGGAACTCAGCGAGAGTAGCATTTTGGGACCGCAGATAGTACAGTAGACTACAGAAAAGATCCGGTTGATACGGGACAGAATGAGAGCGGCCCGGTGCAGACAGAAATCATATGCCGGTCGATGCCATCGTAGAATCGAGTTTGATGTGGGAGATCATGTGTTCCTTCGTGTATCTCCGATGAAGGGTGTGATTCGTTTCGGGCAAAAAGGGGAAGCTCGGCCCCTGATATGTTGGACCCTATGAGATTCTGGAGAGAGTGGGTGCTGTAGCTTATCGTTTAGCACTTCCGCTGAGTTTTCCCTATGTGCATCCGTTGTTTCACGTGTCTATGCTTCGCAAGTATCTTCACGATCCTTCTCACGCGATCCAGCATCAGACCGTACAGCTTGAGCAGGATTTATCCTACACAGTGCAGTTAGTGGCTATTCTAGACTGACAGGCAAAGAAACTGAGATCAAGGGTAATTCCGTCTGTAATGGTTCTTTAGTGAGGAACGAATCACGAGGAGATCACTCGGGAGGCCGAAGATGCGATGCGGAAGAAATTTCCACATCTTTTTGAAGGTATTTATAGTTAAGTTTTAAATTCGGGGACCGAATTTTCTTAAGGGGGGAATATTGTAATATTTTGAAAATTTTAGATAATAAATTAATTTAATTAATTAAATAATAAAATGTAAATTTAAAAAGTTAGTGAAACAAAATATGACACTTTCATAAGTAGTGTGAAATTAAATAAAAATTGAAATTTAAGTTTGTAACATTAGTGCATTTCAAGAGTTTTAGTAAAAAGTTTAGCTTCATGTGTAATATGATATAGTATGAGGGGTTATGTGACAATGTTAGTTTCTTTATGCAAATTATAATTGTTAAGGGTTGTTATGCAAAAATGGGTAGGAATTGGTTAAGGTTAATTTAAACCCTTGGTGTATCATAACACCATGAGACACCTCCTTCTTGCACATACACCTCATGCACACACCTCACCCTTTGTATGAAAACCCCACCATTTTCCTTGCTACACCACCTACTTGCATGAAACTACCACCTTCTTTTTGGTGACACCTCCTCCTATATCTCATAACTCACTCCCCTTATCCTATAGAAAGTTGTTCAGTCATAATACTAAATTTAGATCAGAAAATAGAAAAGAAAAAGGAAAAACTTAGAAGACACAAAAAGAAAAGAGAAGAGAGGAAAGAGCTAGGTGCTAAGGACTTCACCATCACCCTCAAGTTAGGGACTAGGAGCTTGTGCATCTTGGAGGATGATCTTCCAGCAATCCTCTGTAGGTATAATCCTTAAACACTATAGAAGTTTAGTTCTGAAATGCTTAAGTATAGAAATCGGATATCGGATATATCGTATTTTAGAAAGAATTTAGCTCTGTGTTAATCTGCTATAGTTTAGATGATAACTAAAGTGATCAAACAACTACATCATCTTGTAAATTGAACTTAGAATTAACCCTAGGAAGACGAGCCTACTTGCTCGGATATCGGCCGGCGACAGATAGGGAAAATCCGACCTCGCCGGATTTCTTGGGGAGTTGGGTTCTGTGGTTTATAGGGTAGGTCTATGGGTATGGATAAATGTGTTTGGTATTGTTTGTTTAAGTTAAATTTTCAGTATATGAAATCTGGGAGTTAATATCTGAAATGGGGTTAAAACGTTTAAAACACGACACGGACGTTTCCTAAAGCGATTCTGTTTTCTGTTACAAACAGCGATCGGATTAAATTCAGTTAGTATAAGTGTTAGATAGTTTAGAATGGTCGTACGTAGTATAGTTTGTACATAACACTTGTAATTTCATGTTTTCGTCGTATCGGGGTTAGCCGTTTCTTATTCAAGTTAATTTCTATATTAGATTCGAATACAGAAACTTCGGAAGCCACAAGGAAAGGAAAGGGATTGGCGATTTCTGAGTAGAATAAGACATATTCCGGTGAGTAGACTAAACATCGTCTAGGGGATTTTGTGTGGATGGCGTGATACGCCCATAGTTTTAAGCTTACATTTTAGATTGTTCTTTTACATTTGATGTTTATGCGCGTGCGCACACACACACACAAATCGTCATGTTAGTAATTGTTAGAACACTTCACAAGTTATCGACGAGTCATGCTGCACGTGCACATATCTACATGTTACACTACACCTCGTCGATATTATAATGTCATATACGCACTTGGTACTTATATGTTAAATATTGTTCATATCATACCTTAAGCGTCCTTAATGATAAATTCTTTACGTAGTTGTTAGCTTGTTTCATATTCAAATATAGCAATATTGATATAAACTTCAATAGATTATTTCGGATTTATGATTTGAGTTTTATACACTATTGAAAAGATTCAATGATATTTTTCATGCCGATGTGAGATGTCCACCATGAGATATTGTTTTTATGATTTGGATTTATTCTGAACCGAGTGGAGGGGCGATACGGTTGCAGATTTATACGTTATCCAGACTGAGTGGGGAGGGTATACAGTTGGATACATGGTGGACCCAGTCGAGACCGAGGGACAGGATAGCCGCATTTTAGGCGGGGAGCCTAACGAGGATACTCGATACCGGAAACAGTTATGAACACGGCGGATATCCAGGTGATACCGACCGGTGTTATTGGATGACAGGATCGTTCGGTAAACGATGCATGATTGGAAATGGAAGATTTGTGTCGATGTTGGACACTGAAATTGGAATTTATTTGGAAATAATTGATGAGATTTCAGTTTTGACTTATATACTTAGTAGTACATGTTTATGTTACAATCCATTATCATGAATTATATTCATCCTTATTGATATTAGCTCTTGTTCATCATACTTATATTATCATCTGATATATGTTATTTTACATTATCATCTGATATATGTTAGTTTTATTCACAGAGTTGGCAACTCACCCCCGTTGTGCCATAATTCCTGTAGGATTCATGTGGACGCGTAGCGGCAGTGCAGATCCATTCGTCAGCTTTTACCGCTCTTTTTGGCTAGGTGGGTTACATATGTAGTAACCTCCTATTTTGGATATGTATATTTTGAATCTAGTATTACTCCATCAGACCATGTATATTGACTTAGAACAAAACATGTTGTATATTATTTTGACAGAGTGATATCATTAGTTATATGAACTTATGTTTTTCTTAAAATCTTGCATGAAATTCTTCACCTTGAGTGTTTTACTATTATTGCTTATTGATTTTCGCTGTTGGCTTTGTTTGCTCCCAACTATGGTTGCAATCTAGTTACATAACTTAAATTAGATTTCTGTTAATAATTAAAAAGATAGTCACTGTCGAAAGTTTTACATCAGTTGTTACATTTCCATGTTTGAAACCTTTCGGCATGCTATTTCATTCTTTTACTTAAACAACTAAAATTGTCTAAATTCTGCAAAAAGGGCTTTGATCTTGGTTTTTGGCTTACTCAGATTGTGTAGATATCTTTAGATATTATACAATCTAAGTGCCGGTCACATCCAAACTTTGGGTCGTGACAGTATAATATCATCTGGAAGTTCTCCGTGAGTCCGTCCAGTGTACTCACACCCAGTGAGCACCTGTATACGATCTTAGGTGCATCTGGCCAATGGCTGCGGGACCAACCATTGTCCCTTGTCAGGGCTAGAAGTGTATACACTAGTCTACTCTGGAGTATCAATGCCCAGTCTCGATACTCACGCGACTAGGGACCATTTAAGGATGTGCTTATGGACAACCCTGCACCCACAAGTATGATTGTGTAACATTTCAGAAAATATAAAATATTATTTTTGGAATTTAATATTAAAATAATATATTTCGCGAAAACTACCCGATTTGCGAAATTAGGGTTTTCGTAAAATGGTATAAATATATACCAATATTTATGGAATAATTGGAGATTAAAATGATTTATTCATTGAAAAATATATTTATCGGATTTGGCATTTTTATAATTAATTATATGCAGTTTGAATAAAAATTGATTAGTGCACTACTAATCGCGATTAAGCCAAATTCATGTTTCTACGGTTTTCCATGGCTAGTGCACTATGACATGTTTCTTGTTGTTTCAATTTATTTGAGTTATGTGTTTGGTTTTAATGAGAGGGGGAAAAAGAAAGGAGAAAAGGGAAAAAGGAGACAATAATTGGAGGGAGAGAGAGTGAGAAATGAGTTGTGAGAGGGTGAGAATAAGATGAGAGAGAGGGGGGGCAGCCACCATTTCCTCACCGTATTATTTTCTTCACCTCCTTTATCCTCAAGCTTCCCTCCACCTCCACCTCCATATATCATCTCAAAATCTTCATCAAAACCCTAAATTCCTTTTATTAAAGTTGATCCCCACCTCATCCTCAACACTTTGGACCATTTAATGTTGGATTTTGAAGACTTTGGGAAGCTATGGTTTTTCTAGAGTTTCCTAAATGAGGTATATCTTCTTTCATTTAGTTTAGTTTCAGTTTCATGCACCTTAGATTAGTTTAGAATGTGATTTGGTTAGGATATGCGATGTTTGGAAAATTCTAGAGAAGGGTTTGGGTGTTTGTGTGGAATCATGAAGTGCAGTGAGTGTTTTAAGACCTTATGGACTTATTTCAAGACCTGGAATTGAGTATAGAACCCAAAATACGTACTTAGGAAATTCCCCGTGTCGGTTTTGTGACATTTTAGTGGCCTACAGGGAATCTGGAGCAACCCAGGAAGTTTCTGAAAAAAACTATCAACTCCATTAACCTAATTAAGATAATAGAAGACCACCCTGAGAAGACGAAACCCCAACTCCTTCATTGGGCCAAGCAGGCCGGTTTTTAATGCAATGTGGCTGGCCAAATTTGGGTATTTGGTGTCTAGGTTTGGTCTGTAGCTCACTTACCCACTATACAACTCCTTGTACTTGCTAGTTTTATTCCAATTGACCTGAGCGAAAATCTGGGAGCATATTGGTGTCTTTTTGGTTATGTTTTCCGTATTTTGGAATTCTTGGTTTTAGTATTTGATATTGTATTGGGTCGTTGGATGCTTATACGTCAACGACGAGGGTTGTTTGGTTGTTTTTGCATGCGTAGGCTATAGGTTTTAACCTATGAGCGCACCGTGTACCGTATTGGTTTTCCGGATTCGATTTTAATAGCATTGCGACTATGTATTTATTGTAGGTACCTTCCCGTGGATTTCGAGACGACGGAGCATGGCGTCATTGACTTCGGCAAGCAAGGATCAGGGTGGGTAGATTTAAATTTTCGGGGGAAGTCGGGTGGATGGTGTATAGCACCCCCACAAATTTTGATGGAAACCGTATATATGATATGGTTAGAGAAACCTATTCTAGGAACCTATAGATGTGATTAAATGTTTATTGTGACATGATATGAAAGAAATGATGTCTCGGATTGATATATATATATATATATATATATATATATATATAAGGATATGAAAAGTGAACGTGAATCACGATATATAGATAAGTAGTGCACGAGTATAAGTATGAGATTTAGAGTAGCATGACATGAGATTTATAAGATAGGATATATATATGTAAAATGAGTTGATTTGGGATATAAATGTGATGAAAAGAGTATATGTTGTGATATGATGACGTGGTTTGATATGTCGTTATATGGATGCGAGTCGATATGAGATAATTGATACCTTTGTTGGTCCTATGATATGAGATTGATACGGATGTGACCTGGGATATAGGTATATAGGTATATGTTGTTGTGAATCATGAGAGATATGTCGTACAAGACGTTAGGTCCCTAATAGTAAATGCCGCCGTAAGACGGATACCGTACGTGATGAGTTTTACATGATGATTGATCCACACCCTTGACTAGAGGATTCCGTATGATGGATTATAACGCACGTGATGTTGTGGGGCTGGATGCCGATTGATAGATTTACCGACTCGGTCACGTTAGATATGTATACCTTATAGCATTTAGCTGACGATGTACTTTATGCTACGTTCATGTCATTCTCATTGCATTACATATACCTGTGCTATTACACCTACACCATTATCAATGATGCGTATGTTACACTTACACAGATTGGCTGGCTCACACTTTCATCATCGATAATTGCTATGTCACTACACAGTAGAATTGCTGCATCATGATATTACTCCTTGCATGATTTACTTGCTATGTTCACATCACTGTTTCATGTTGCATGATATACGGATATGCTTACATTTCTGTTATATGTCGCATACATCATGCTTTACGATTATATGCATTGAGATGCTGTTTTCATGAGATTCTGGATTTGAGAACCGTGGTTATGTTTCAAAAGAATGTATGTATTGTTTGAAAAACCCGTTTTATCTTGATATGATATTTCAGTGCGTCCACCACGCGTTTTCTCGGTTCTGAGACGTGTGATATGTGAAACCCGATTTGAGGAGTTGGATGATCCGTTTGCAGGTTCATGGTTACCCTGTATGGTACCCCGGGGAAAGAAAGGTATGTCGATGGATTAGCCGATGAGCGTGGCAGAGGGAACACTACCTACCGGTGATTGGTTGGACCTGGCGGTTATCCGGAGGATACCGACCGGAGTCGAGAGATGGATATGGGCCGATCCGTTCTGCCGGAGCCCAAGGGCCTGTCACGACCCGAAATTGGCACGTGATGGCCCTAATACTACGCAATGTCTACAGGCGTAACGCAGTAAAAGAAAGCCAAAACCCAGAAATCTAAACCATTAAATGACAAGAAAAGATAAGAAAAATTATTTAAACTTTTGAAAATCTCAAGTATAAATTCTTTAAGTCCAATTTACTTTCTAGAAAATTTCGGCAGCACCTCCGTTGTAAAAACCAACCCCAAAAATGGGCACAACATAAATATAAAGTAAAGCATCCCCAACGGGAGAAAATCCACGCTAAAAGGCGGAAAACAACCACCACAACAGATATACGACACCGTAGCGAAGAAATAAAAGACGATACAATAGAAACTGTATAAAAGACAACCCAGTCACAAAATAATATACAATATCATCCTCACCAAGTCTCTAAGTCAACATGAAAATAGTAGATGGAGAGTACATGGATACAACGAATATACAATAGAACAACGAATAACCACAAAACCCACCTAAGCAAACTGCACACTGTCAGCTGATGCAGTATCTGCAGCAAAAGATGATAAGATAGATGAATTGCCTGCCTCGACTACTCTGGGGAACAACCTGCAAACACTGTGGCACAACAGGGGTGAGTTTCCAACTCGTGAATAGTAAATAATATATGCAGGTAATTGCAAGTATGCACGTACAACGAGAATCTAACATAAGCAACTAATAGCAACAAAAGTCATATGTGTGCAATAGTCATGAAAGGTACACTAGCAGGTATCACTAATACATGAAGCAGTAATATGACAATCTGTATGCAACAATCATGTAAGGTACTCTATCAGGTACAACTAATACATGAAGCGATGATATGACAATGTATATATACAATGGTCATGAAAGGTACTCTATCAGGTACTACTAATACATGAAGCAATGCATATAAAGTAAAATTATGTAAATGCAACAGTCATGGAAGGTACTCTATGAGGTACTACTAACAATAAATGTGGAGTATGGAATGAAACATGTCATTTCCATGGAATCCTGACATCGTGGTAGGATCAAAGTCCATCAAGACAATTCAAATCCCAATTTCCTCAAATCAGCCCCTAAATTGGCTCTCATATCATATAAGTCTCACAAATCCTTAATGTACAATATCGAATAAATCTCATATATCCTGAATGTACAAAATCAGCAATCTCATATATATGCTGTATCCAATATCAAATGAATCACCAATATCCAAAATCCAATATCAAATAAATCTCTAACATCCTAAATATATTTGCATGAATAAATATGATGATGTATATAAATTGATATCAATACACATATATTAGCGTCCCATTCCACTAATATTGGTGTAAAGGCATATATAACAGTGTCCTATTCCACTATTATATATATTTAGGAGTAAAAATAAATATCATGAAACAAATATGTCAAGCATCGACACAGAAATGTTGATCTATCAGGTGCTGTCACCAAGACTGGCCCCCTGATAGGTACGTATCATATGCTATCCTGAAAGCTCGAGTGCCTAGCTCTGACCCTCGCCTCACGACGCATCCATACGCACATGACTCCCGTCGGTATCCCCATGATAACTGCCGAGTCATTGGTAATGTCACCGGAAAGTATGGTTCCCCCACTAACTCATATCCTCACTGAGATTCTTGCCCCGGGGTACCTCCGGGCCCCACCATGTACCCGCACACGGACCCCTCTGTTCATCGCGTGGGGTATATATATATTCGAACCGATAAATCTCATGGTGGCTGCCGAAATATCATATCAAAGGAAACCGGGTTTTCAAATAATGCATAATTTCATGAACTCCCACGGTCCCCAAATCCAGAAAACATCATGAAAAATCCATATCTCAATGCGAAAATCCTTGAATATAATATATGCAACATAAAACTGTAATGAAAGCATATAATGGGAAAACCGCTAATTAACTGCAACAAGTTAATATAAAATATCATGCGGTTCCAATTTTCTCCAATTCTAAATAACATCAAGTAAAGGTAAACATGTAGCTATAACCAGATATATATGTAAACATAAAGGTATAGAAAGGTATATGTATCTTCCTATAAGTAATGATGTAATATACCCCCTGGGTATAAGTGAAGTATGTGTGCGAGGTATACCTGTAGCTATGTCATGAAGTGTGTTTGTACCTATCGCTAATGGTACAATACTCTATAGGTATACAGGTAACTAGCAAGTCAAGGCATATGTGTAAGCATGTAGGTATACAGGTATGTTATATGTCATATGCATAAAGAAATATGAATCAATGTCTCAATGTCCCTATACAAACAATATTATATCTATACGGGTGTTGTGCGTGACATGGCAATTATTGACGGTTTGTTTGGCATACAATCAGTGCTCGTGCAACAAGAGCCGACAATAATATGTACAGTGTCCTAAGGGTACTAGTCTAAGTACAACAATTAATTAAGAAATAAGGTGTATGCGCAAATTCTAAATATGAAATAGAATATGCGATAAGTCAAGTCATCTCCAGCCCAGACGCATAACGCCATGCGGGCGATTCCCCTGTAGATGTTAAATCTACTCACCAACGCTCCTGGCTAAGTGAAGCCTACCACCTGTTTTCCCTTCGTCGCAGCGTCTGAAGTCACCGCCTGCGAACCTAAAATTTCAAAAACACATCACATAAGCTAAATATCCTGAAACGACGAAAAGATAACGAAACGCAAAGATAACGCCCTGAAAAATGCACTGCGCACTTAGCGCATCTATCGCGCACGACATCGGCCAAAAATACTAACTAGGGTTGCTAAACTACGAAACACCATGCCTAGACTTCGATCGTCCCGATTGTGCAACACAACACAATAAATATGAGGAATATATTAGATATAACCTCGAAACGACTAATCGAACCCACGTCGGAAAAACCTCGAAACCTAAAAAACATCTACAGGGGAATACGGGTGAATACTCATGAAGGTAATTGCGAAGTATCGACACAAGGAATACGGGTGAATACTCAAAAAATCTGGGCGGAACTGCCAAATTATAGGCAACGGAACCAACTCGCTTCAAGGATCTCAAAAGGACCTAAATCCTTGGATACTTCCCAAAACTCAACACGTCATTCATCGGAAAATCCCGTAGGAATACATGATCTCCCACTGCGAACTCAAGTCTGCGACCACTACGGTCGGCATAAGACCTCTGTCTGCACTGGGCCACTCTCATCCTGACCTGAACCAACTGGATCATATCCGAAATCTCTAGACTAGCTGATGTCCAAAAATCCTACTTACGCAGAGTCAGAAAACAGACTGGAGATCGACACGACCTAACAACTAAACTTAAAGGTTGCCAATTAGAGTGCCTCCTGATAACTGCTATCGAAGGAGAACCTTAAAAATGGTAAGTGACGATCCCCACAGCCGACAACAATTAGTACGCACGCACAAGCATATCCTCCAGAGTCGGTATAGCCCGCTCTCACAAAACCATCATCCTGCGGATGGAAAGGCGGAGCTAAAGCTCAACCAGTACCCAAGGCTTCCTGAAGCTCCTGCCCAAGACGGCAAGCGAACATGGTGCCTTCATTGGATACGACCCATGAAGGAACTCCGTGCAACGCACAAACTTAACAAAGAATAACTGAGAAACCCGAGTATAACCGGACAACTAGCATCCGAATGGAGTCACACTCTGACTAAACCTGGTTAGACGCCATAATGAATATTGATGGAGACCTGCTCCCATTCCCACTCCGGAACGGTTAAAGGTTGCAACTCTCCTGCCGGTCTCAGATGCTCAACCTTAGCACGCAACAAGACAGACACCCTGAAACGAAATCTGAAACTTCACTCTTCACCCCTGCCCACCCGTAACTATCTCATAAGTCACGCTACAAATTGGTGGAACTTGAATGAACACCGAAAGTTGACTGATGTGCCTGCTCTAGGATTTCGCGTCTCTGCCCATCAGCAACAGGTACACAAATGTGTCCGTAAACGTAGCACACCTTGGTCACAAATAAAGGACTCCGAATCATTACCCAGCCAAGTATGCTCAAGTATCCCTGACGAACGAGCATCGGCGGGCAGTGCCTCGCGAAAGCGATTAAGAAAAAGTGGTCAGGCGCGGACATGAGCAAGTTGTCCCCTCAGTAGTGGCGAACTTATGCTGTACTCAACGATCGAACAAGAACTGTAAATATGCAGAAGACTTTCTCAACAATCAAAATCCGCTGCAGGAAAATGTAAATTAAGCTCTGGTGGTCCGTGAAAATCTGCCACGACTCTCCGGACAAGTAGTGTTTTCCAAATTTCCAACGTAAAACCAACGCGGCCATCTCCAGATCATGAGTGGGATATCCTGCTCGTACTTCCTCCAACTGTCGGGAAGTAAAAGCGATAACTCTATAGTGTCACCTCAGTACACAGTCGAGCCCCACTCATGAAACATCACTGTTAAACAACAAGGTCGCCCGAACCAGAAGCAAAGAAAGAACTGATGCAGTTGTCAACCGGGTCTTCAACTGCCGAAAACTCCGCACGCATGCCTCAGTCCAAAGAAAAAGGAACTTCCTTTCCGGTCAGTCCAGTCAACGGTGCAGCGATACACTAGTAATACTGCACGAAACTGCGGTAACAACCTGCTAAGCCCCAAAATCTGTGAAACTCCGTCCGTACACAAGTCTGGGCCAAAGATGTACGGCCTCGATCATCCTCGGGACCATACAAAAACCGTCTCCCGTAACTACAAGACCTAGGAGTCAACACAAACAAGCCTGAAGGAACACTTCGAGAATCTAGCAAACCGCTGGGGCTCTCCCAATTTCTGCAAAAAAAATCCTCAAGTGCTACTCCTGTCCCTCACCACACATTGAATTGACCAGAACGTTGTCAGTAACACAATAATAACTGGTCGAGGAACGGCCTGAAGAAATCTGGTTCATCATATCTACGAATGCTGCAAGGGCATTGGTGAGTCCAATGACACCACCAAAACACACAAAGCGAGTAGCACGCACAAGGCAGTCTTCGGAATGTCATAACTCCGAAATTGCAACAATGATGACCTGATCCCGAACAAACTTAGAAAAATATCTCGCACTCTGGAGTTGATCGAAGAAATCGTCAATGCGAGGTAAAGGATACCTATCCGCACCGTAAGCCGATTAAATTGACGATCAATCGATACACAACCTCTGTTAGTGTTTATGCTCTAGAAGGCCATTACTGTATCATACTAGTTTGTATATTACTTAATGGAAGCTTGGGATATTCACATGTATATAACAGTCTTGCTAAACATGGTAGTATGCTACTTGGTTTTTCTATCTTAATATGTGAGTGTACGTATTGATAGAGCTCTTAGGATCTTGCTTGACTACCAGCGTTGTGATGGCAGTCACACTAGTGGGGGCTGGGTAGTCTACAAGCACATCCTTATTCAGTTCCCTAGTCGTTGGATTATCGAGACAGAGCATCGATACTCCGGAGTAGACTAGTGTGTACGCTTCTCATCCCAGTTGGGGAGATGGTCTGTCCCACAGCCGTCAGTACGTCGTACTGGAGATAGTGTACAGGTGCTCGTTAGGTTACGGGTACACCGGACAGGACTCACAGGGAACTGTTGGTTGGTTTTATACCAGTCGTCAGTGAACAGTTCCCAGGTGACATGAGTATAGCATAGTCCACAGACTTGACATTGCTACTTCGCCTCGAGTGTGTCCCACTGTTCTTAGATTGCTACCCTACCACGGCTCAAAGGAGTCGTGCAAACAGGTAGCAGTTGGGTGCAGTCCCGAGCACTTGGAGGCAGTGGCGGTTAGACAGGATTCGTCTCTCCCGGTATTGGGAGTTGATATCGCGCTGTGTCAGAGAGCCATTACGCAAAGTCCCTGGCCAGGGCAAGCGAGATTTGCTGGTAGGTTCCAGTAGTTTCTCAGGGTGTAATGGGCTTCCCTCCGACACGACTTATACCGCTATTAGGGGACTGACGCTTGCCGCCCCCTAGGCCGGATATGCGATAGTCTAGGACGAACGGACCGGACTGTATGGAGATTGTCACATCAGACTCAGTAGGAGTTCGGATGGGTTTCCTCATCGGCCTTCTTATCGACAACTACCTGGAGACCGTTACGTGCAGCTAGTGCTGCTTGCGGTCTGTGGTTAAACCCACTGCCAGCGTAGTAGTCGAGTCTCTAGAGTCCCACACAGAGAGTTTCCTATTCCAGGCGAAACGATATAGAGGTCGTATGGTTTTACGACAAGGGTTCGGACGCATACGTGCGTTTACGCGCGTACGACTTTCGGACAGTTTTTACCAGTCGGCTTTGGTTTAAGCCAGTTACTGGTATCCGGTTATTGGATTTTTACAGTCGAATGTTTTTCCGTATTTTTGCGGATTGGAGGGGCGTTCTCGTAATTGTGCGAGAAGCTTCTAGAAGTGGTGACTAAGGAGGTTTTGGTGTCATTTGCATTAAATGAGTTTAGTGAGTCATGAGGGTGATTCATGCATATCATTAATTCATGATAAATGCTTAATGAGTCATGACAATGAATCACCATTAGATATTTGTGAAGCATGCTTATTCATTATGTATTATTCTTTTCTTCATAAATAAGAATGCTTCATATTTATTATGATAACTTACTATTCTCATAGGATAATAATTCTCACCTTCTCTCTCCTCAACCTCTCTCTCTTCAAAAGACTAATCCTCCCCTCTCATGAGTTGAGTACAAGGATTAGTAAGACTAAACAATCCATAACCATCACTCTATCTCAATCTATCTTCTTTGATTAGCAATCCAAGAAGGTTAGTTGCCTCAAGTTTAGAGGCTAAGCTTGGAGTTTTGCTCTCGGGTGGATTGTCTACTACTTCGAGAAGGCCGAGGAGAACAAGGAGTTCGTAAAGACGAAGGAGTTGGTTCATTAGGTATAATCCCTAAACACAATTGTTTAGAAACACTTTTTGTTTGGTTATTTATAGTTTAGCTTCGATTCAAGCGGTTAGTCGATGTTCGTTCACTAAACAAGTTCGTTTTTGAAAATTCCGCCTCCCCACAAATATTGGGGTGTAGTACATCGACTTACAGTGGTATTAGAGCCTCGCTAAACAATAAATAACTTGATTGCAAATTTGTACGAATTTCGAACGGAAAAACGAAGCCGGAAAACCCTAAAAACATTAAGTTTCTGTCGAAATTTAAATGAAGTCCAAAAATTTTTCAGGGAAGTTCAGAGAGCTTGAAAAGACACCAGAAGAACACCCAAGAAATTTGAGCTCCTGAATCGGCAACGCGGCCGCAGAACCGCGGCGGATCGCACCGATCCGCCGCGCTTCCGCCGCCGAGTTGCCGAGTCAGGAACTCAAATTTCCTGTGCTGCTTCTCTGTGTTATTTAGGATTTTCTGGGATATTTAATATTTGCTCAGGTTTCAGTTTTAAAGAGCAGTTTTTGGAGCAATATTAAAGATGTTTAATCGATCGAAATTGTACAGTATTTGCATATTGGATTATATCTGTGATTGTTTAATGTGTTCGTAAACCTCCCCTAACTGCTAGTATGTCAGTTGGCAGGGGGTTGCACATTTCTAAAATGGTTTTATCTGTTTGTGCATATGAACTGTATTGGACTGTTGTGGTGTATAGCCGGGGTTTAGCAATGGGTTATTATTTAATTCATTTATTGTAATATTATTTTGCGGGGCACATCCAGGTTGCGGTTGTAGCCACCGTTGTATTATTTCATTTTACTGTTTTTGATCCTAGGACAGATCCAAGGTGGGGTACACAAACTGCCGGGCGGGTAGTTTGCCGTACCCGTAGGGATCTTGGGTGGGGTAACGGCTATTCATCACAACTGTGTAATCTGTCTTTTCTTGCAGGCTCAAAAGAAATACAGATTGCTTGCAAATCCAATAAAGTTTATCTGTGTTCTGGAATGTATATCATTGCCTCAGACGAATGTAAAATATCTATATATAATGTAGCTATTTAGACGTCACTTATGTTTTGCACCCGCGCTAGCCCAGCCCCCGCTCTGTCGTTAGTTAAGTAACCTAACGGGTAATGAAGGGGCCCCGTGGCGAATGCGGATGGCATAAGAGGACGTTGTATTTTCGTTGTTTTCTGCAATGATAGGTTAATGATGGGACGCATTATCTATAATGCAAAGAAAATAAACCAAGTTTAAATCGTTGGAACAATTTAAAAGAAACCACTCGGTTATTTTTAAAAACAGATATTTTTAAATACGGAGCCTTAACCACTCCTTTTAAAAGCTATCAGGTTCCTTCAGTTATATCAAGTTCACTACGTTCACGGTTTTGCCAAAACCAGTCGTAGCCCTCCGTCATTTCTTATGGATGGTCAGTAGTATTCAAGCTGTGCTTGTTGGCATACGTCAAGGCATAGTGTTTGGTAGCTGCTGGGATATTCATTTGTTGCATAGATAGATGTGTTGGTTTGGGACAGTCGCATTACCTTGTTGGCATACGTCAAGGGTATATACGGGTGGGTTCAAATTAACAAGATAATGATGGGCAGAACTTGACATGTGACTTATGATTTGTTGGCATACGTCAAGGTCATAAGAGCATGGGGCAAAAACTTATATCGTGAATTTCTAAAGAAACTGAAATTTGCAAAGAGATGCATACCATTTGGAGTTTGATGAATGTTGGTAGGATTCCTTCAACATTATCATACGATGATATTTGGATCCCGATCCTACTGTGAGTATATGCTACTTATCAGGATATTCGTCACTTAACGATCAATGCTATAAGCCTAGTAGGTGTCCAGAAAAGTGTCAGCGGGGTTACGACCCCAGAGAAAAGAGGTTATTTAATTAAGGAACTTCGCGAAAGCGTTGGAAAACCTCCCTCGAAGTACCGACACCAGCCTGGCTGAACGGTTAAGCAAGTATTGTACGGTGAGAATAGTCCTGGCTAATTCTTTTTTTATGGTTTGAGGAAGGATTCGAGAAACAGTGGGAGCCATCCAGTTTAGATAAACTAAAAACCACTCTAAACTAGCAAGAGCATCATGCTAAAGAGTTTTCTTATCTCTCTCCTAATTGCAGCGACCCTGAAAATGACTGGACTTAAGTTACTTTTAAAGAAAAATATACTGACAGGGCCAAACTATAAAGATTGGCTGCGGAATGTCAAAATGGCTTTGGCCTATGACAAATTGGGGTACGTCCTCACCGCTACGGCACCTGCTGTCCCTGGTCCCAAATCCAGTAATGCGGATAAGGAAATCCGCAAAACCTGGGATTTAGATTGCGCGAAAGCCAAGTGCATCGTGCTTGCCTCGATGAACAATGAACATCAGAGGAGGCACGAGGATATGGACCTTGATGGCATATTTCTCCATACAAAGGAACTTTGTGGAGAGCAATCTCGTATAGCAAGATACGAGACCTCTAAGAACTTGTTTCGAGCGAGGTTGGCTGTCGGGTCATCGGTAGGAGAACATGTCCTAAAGATGATCGGCTACATAGAAGAGCTCGCAGACCTTGGGACGACTTTGGATAATGAGCTCTATACAGACCTTATTCTCCAGTCCCTTCCTCACACCTACGCCCAGTTTATCCTGAACTACAACATTCAAAGAAAAGAAGTTGAACTTCCGGAACTCCTGAACATGTTAAGTAGTGCAGAGGGCCCTCGAAGAATTCAAGGGAAACACCCGCTATGTTTGTTGGCGGTACATCTTCTTCCGGGTCCAAGGCTAAGGCCAAAGGAAGGAAGAAGAAGGCCGCACCCAGACCTAGAGGAGGTGTTAATAAGGTGGGAGGGAAGGGAAAGAAAAAGTTTGCGGTACCGATAGTTGGCCAGGATGAGTGCTTCCATTGTCACATGAAAGGGCATTGGAAGAAGGATTGCAAGGCGTGGAACGCCAAGAACCAGGAATCGAAGCAAGCTGTGGCTTCGACTTCAGGTGTGTTTGTAATTGAGAATTGTCTATCGATCAACTCTACTTCCTGGGTATTGGATACCGGATCAGGATCTCATATTTGCAATTCATTGCAGGAATTGAGAAACCGTAGAGTGCTGAAGGAAGGTGATATGACCCTAAAGGTTGCTAACGGAGCTAGCGTGGGAGCTGCGTCCGTCGGGGATTATCACCTAGGATTGACGAGTGGACACATTTTGGTTTTACATAACTGTTATTTTGTACCAAGCGTAACGTATAATATCATATCAGTTTCCTTGTTATCAAATAAAGGTTATGATTTCACGTTTGTAAGAGATGTTGTCAACATCCACCTTAATCATGGTTTGATTGGGTCAGGTACACTAAATAACGGCATATATGTTTTAAACCAACTCCAAATTTTCAATGTCCAGAACACACTAAAAAGAAAGTCTCCAGATATTAATAAAGTTTTCTTATGGCATTGTAGACTGGGTCACATCAATGAGAGAAGGTTGACTAAGTTGCATAGAGAAGGATATTTGGACTCGTTCGAATATCAATCTTATGACACTTGTCAATCTTGTCTCAAAGGAAAGATGACAAAGACTCCATTTACTGGACAAGGAGTAAGAGCGAGCGAGCTCTTAGGACTCATACACAGCGATGTATGTGGTCCGATGTCTACACATGCAAGAGGTGGTTATTCCTACTTCATTACTTTTACAGATGATTTCTCTAGGTTTGGACATGTCTTCTTAATGAAGCATAAATCCGAGGCCTTTGAGAAATTCCTGGAATACAAGAGTGATGTGGAAAACCAAACAGGCAAAAGTATTAAGACACTGAGATCTGATCGAGGTGGAGAATACTTAAGTGCCGAGTTCCTAGGTTACCTAAAAGAGAAAGGAATTCTCTCTCAGCTTACTCCTCCATACACTCCACAGCACAACGGTGTATCGGAGAGACGGAATCGAACCCTATTGGATATGGTACGATCCATGATGAGTAATGCTGAGTTACCACGATCTTTCTGGGGATATGCGCTAGAATCAGCGATACATCTTTTGAACAGAGTTCCAACCAAAACTGTGCCTACCACACCATATCAGATGTGGAGTGGGAAGAAACCCTATCTTCAGTACCTGAAGACATGGGGATGTCCAGCTTTTGTAAAAAAGCAGCATCCGGACAAGCTCGAGGCACGCTCAGTAGAGTGTAAGTTTGTGGGATATCCAAAGAACTCTACAGGATATTGTTTCTATTACGCAGAGGAACAAAAGGTTTTTGTTTCTCGTCATGCCCGCTTCTTAGAAACTGAATTTTTAGAAAATCAGAAGAGTGGGAGCGTAGTAGAACTGGAAGAAATTCCAGAACCACAAGCTGCTACTGAAAGTTTGGTAGAACCAGAGGTTCAAGAAGTACAGGACATTCCCGTACCCCTCCGCAGGAGTAGTAGGCCGTCTCATCCGCCTGAGAGATACTACGGTTTTCTCATAGATGGGGATAGAGAGGATTGCATCATAGATGATGATGAACCTACTGACTTCCAGCAGGCCATCCAGAGCGGCGACTCGGTACGATGGCTAGATGCAATGCGGACCGAAATGGAGTCCATGTACACCAACAAAGTATGGACTTTGGACTTTGCTCCAGATGGGGTAAAACCCATAGGATGCAAATGGATCTTCAAGAAAAAGATTGGTGTAGATGGACAGGTGGAAACCTATAAGGCTAGACTTGTTGCAAAGGGTTTTCGTCAAAGACCTGATTTGGACTATGACGAAACTTTTTCTCCAGTGGCTATGCTCAAATCCATTCGGGTCCTTCTTGCTATTGCTGCCTTCCATGATTATGAAATCTAGCAGATGGACGTAAAGTAGGCTTTTCTGAATGGAAATTTAGAAGAGAGCGTCTATATGGATCAGCCAGAGGGTTTCAATCAGAGTGGGAGCAGCGGGAAAGTATGCAAGCTGCTTAAGTCCATTTATGGACTAAAGCAGGCATCGCGGAGTTGGAACATCTGTTTTGATGAAACAGTCAAAGAATATGACTTTATCAAAAATCCAGATGAACCGTGCATATATAGTAAAGTTGTAGCCAGAAGTGTCGTATTCCTCGTCTTGTACGTGGATGACATTCTATTGATAGGAAATGACATTCCTATGCTACAATCTGTCAAAGGATTCTTGTCACACAGGTTCTCCATGAAAGACCTGGGTGATGCCTTTTACATTCTGGAGATCCGGATCTATCGTGATAGATCCAAGAGGATGTTGGGACTTTCGCAGTCCAGGTATATCGACACTGTACTGAAAAGATTCAGTATGGAAGATTCTAAGCGCGGTAATCTACCGGCTTGTCACGGAATCACCCTCTCCAAAGAGATGTCTCCCAAGACTGATTTGGAAAGGGAACGCATGTCTATTATACCCTACGCTTCTGCGGTAGGCTCTATAATGTATGCGATGTTGTGCACCAGACCAGATGTAGCTTACGCACTAAGCGTGGTAAGCCGGTATCAGTCAGACCCAGGGGAGAAGCACTGGATAGCAGTAAAGAACATTCTCAAGTACCTGAGGAGGACTAAGGAGATGTTCTTGGTTTACGGCGGAAAAGACCTCGGGTTGGAGGCCTTTGCTGATTCCGGCTTCCAGAGTGATAAGGACGATTCCAAGTCCATGTCGGGTTATGTCTTTACCCTCAATGGAGGGGCGGTGTGCTGGAAGAGCTCCAAGCAGGACACCGTTGCTGACTCGACGATGGAAGCGGAGTATATAGCTGTTTATGATGCCGCAAAAGAAGCAGTCTGGATGAAGAAGTTCCTAACAGAACTTCAGGTGGTTCCTACCATAGTTGATCCAATACCTTTGTATTGCGACAACAACGGAGCTATAGCTTTAGCGAAGGAACCAAGGTCCCATCAGAAGTCCAGACACATCTTGAGGCGGTATCACCTGATCAGGGAGATCATTGATCGTCAGGAGATCGAGGTTCGGAGAGTTGCTTCAGAAGAGAACATTGCTGATCCATTCACGAAGGCCTTACCTCAGACGCAGTTCGAGAGGCTACTCGAGATCATTGGTCTTCGATATGCCAGTACATGGCCCTAGTGCAAGTGGGAGATTGTTAGTGTTTATGCCCTAGAAGGCCATTACTGTATCATACTAGTTTGTATATTACTTACTGGAAGCTTGGGATATTCACATGTATATAACAGTCTTGCTAAACATGGTAGTATGCTACTTGGTTTTTCTATCTTAATATTTGAGTGTACGTATTGATAGAGCTCTTAGGATCTTGCTTGACTACCAGCGTTGTGATGGCAGTCACACTAGTGGGGGCTGGGTAGTCTACAAGCATATCCTTATTCAGGTCCCTAGTCGTTGGATTATCGAGACAGAGCATCGATACTCCGGAGTAGACTAGTGTGTACGCTTCTCATCCCAGTTGGGGAGATGGTCTGTCCCACAGCCGTCAGTACGTCATACTGGAGATAGTATACAGGTGCTCGTTAGGTTACGGGTACACCGGACAGGACTCACAGGGAACTGTTGGTTGGTTTTATACCAGTCGTTAGTGAACAGTTCCCAGGTGACATGAGTACAGCATAGTCCGCAGACTTGACACTGCTACTTCGCCTCGAGTGTGTCCCACTGTTCTTAGATTGCTACCCTACCACGGCTCAAAGGAGTCGTGCAAACAGGTAGCAGTTGGGTGCAGTCCCGAGCACTTAGAGGCAGTGGTGGTTAGACAGGATTCGTCTCTCCCGGTATTGGGAGTTGATATCGCGCTGTGTCAGAGAGCCATTACGCAAAGTCCCTGGCCAGGGCAAGCGAGATTTGCTGGTAGGTTCCAGTAGTTTCTCAGGGTGTAATGGGCTTCCCTCCGACACGACTTATACCGCTATTAGGGGACTGATGCTTGCCGCCCCCTAGGCCGGATATGCGATAGTCTAGGACGAACGGACCGGACTGTATGGAGATTGTCACATCAGACTCAGTAGGAGTTCGGATGGGTTTCCTCATCGGCCTTCTTATCGACAACTACCTGGGGACCGTTACGTACAGCTAGTGCCGCTTGCGGTCTGTGGTTAAACCCACTGCCAGCGTAGTAGTCGAGTCTCTAGAGTCTCACACAGAGAGTTTCCTATTCCAGGCGAAACGATATAGAGGTCGTATGGTTTTATGACAAGGGTTCGGACGCATACGTGCGTTTACGCGCGTACGACTTTCGGACAGTTTTTACCAGTCGGCTTTGGTTTAAGCCAGTTACTGGTATCCGGTTATTGGATTTTTACAGTCTAAAGTTTTTCCGTATTTTTGCGGATTGGAGGGGCGTTCTCGTAATTGTGCGAGAAGCTTCTAGAAGTGGTGACTAAGGAGGTTTAGGTGTCATTTGCATTAAATGAGTTTAGTGAGTCTTGAGGGTGATTCATGCATATCATTCATGCATGATAAATGCTTAATGAGTCATGACAATGAATCACCATTAGATATTTGTGAAGCATGCTTATTCATTATGTATTATTCTTTTCTTCATAAATAAGAATGCTTCATATTTATTATGATAACTTACTATTCTCATAGGATAATAATTCTCACCTTCTCTCTCCTCAAGCTCTCTCTCTTCAAAAGACCAATCCTCCCCTCTCATGAGTTGAGTACAAGGATTAGTAAGACTAAACAATCCATAACCATCACTCTATCTCAATCTATCTTCTTTGATTAGCAATCCAAGGAGGTTAGTTGCCTCAAGTTTAGAGGCTAAGCTTAGAGTTTTGCTCTCGGGTGGATCGTCTACTACTTCGAGAAGGCCGAGGAGAACAAGGAGCTCGTAAAGACGAAGGTGTTGGTTCATTAGGTATAATCCCTAAACACCGTAGTTTAGAAACACTTTGTGTTTGGTTATTTATAGTTTAGCTTCGATTCAAGCGGTTAGTCGATGTTCATTCACTAAACAAGTTCGTTTTTGAAAATTCCGCCTCCCCACAAGTATTGGGGTGTAGTACATCGACTTACAACCTCAACTGTCGTCCTTCTCCTGACGAACAGAATAGGAGCTCCCCAAATGCAAAACACTCATACGCACAAGCCCCCCAACAAACAACTCTGCAGCTGATCCTTAAGCTTCCTAAGCTTCGTCGGCTCATCTGGAACAACGTCGGAAAACTCTCGCAGGAAGGAAAGTCGGTCCAACAAAACCACTGTGGCTCCGGTATCACGAATGAACGCCAAGAATCCTCGACATCTTCTCCTCAAAATCCGACTCGCGAAAAAGGCTGAATTCAAGCTGTGTGAGGCGGCACTACTGCCCTCCTATGCACAACAAGAACTGACTCGCCAGAAAAACAAACCCTGCCTGTTTTCTCACGGCATTCCACAGACGCATAGCACGTAAGTAACCAGTCCGTGCCCAGGAGAACGTCAAATCCAACATCTCTAGAAGGATCAAAACGACGGACGAATCTCTATCTCCTATCCGATTGGCACACGACTGAATTACGTGTCGCGCAACAAAAGAATCGCTGACAGAAGTTAACACAACAAACGACTGATCTAGCTAACCGACTCTCGTCCCAACCATGGCACATGTGTGTAAAACAAACAAGTACATCAATAGAACATACGAATTTAGAATACCTGAAACTCTACATTGGACGCCCGCGCGTCCCGATGAGTAGAAGCAAACTCTCGTGTCTGCCCCCTACCCATAACTGGCTGAAATCCTTCTATGCCAACCTGTCCCCTCTGAGCGAATCTGCGACCACGACCTCTCTGCACATAAGCCTGACGCGGTGCTAAGGAACAATGTCTGACGAAGTCATGAAGGCTCCCGCATCGAAAACATCGACGCGATGACTACTGACCCTCTTGGGGATGAGAGCTGAACGACGGTCCTCGTCCCAAACCTCTGCTACTCCTGCGACGGTCACGAAATCTGTCTCGACGACTAGGCCTCTGTCTCTGGGCTGGTACACCGGTATGAGTCCTCCACTGTTCCGGAACTCTCAAAGTCTCTGGAATACGTGTCTCGTAAACTGGGGCTGCATCAACTGGTGCTATGTAGGTGACGGAATGCTGCATGCTGATTGCAAGGAACAACTAGGTAACAGGGGTGACAACTTCCTGTCGCTGCGCTCGAACGGCCTCAACCAATGAACTCATAGTCTGGCGCTTATCCTGCATCTCTGCCACAAGCCTAGCGATACTATCGTTGAAGGCGAATCCATATGCTCCTGTGCAATGAGCGTGCCATCCTGGTCAGTCCTCGTCCTACCCGAGTCAATCCTGACCTCGGCCCTCGCTGCATCACTCTAAGTCCCCATAGTCATCGGCAACAAAGGCTATAAATAGAAATAAGATTCGTTATGAACACATAAATCGAATCACAAGGATATGTCATCAAGGAAGGAATTTCAAGCAATTTGTACTTAGGTCGCTTTAGGCGGAGTACCGCATCGTGAGTATACCGCGTACATACAAACACTATGTTACTCTGCTTAAGCTACTTACTCCATCATACCAAGGTCATCCTACACTCCGAAAGATAAAACCTAGCGCTCTGATACCAACTTTGTCACGACCCGAAATTGGCACGTGACGGCCCTAATCCTACGCAACGTCTACAGGCGTAACGCAGTAAAAGAAAGCCAAAACCCAGAAATCTAAACCATTAAAAGACAAGAAAAGATAAGAAAAATTGTTTAAACTTTTGAAAATCTCAAGTATAAATTCTTTAAGTCCAATTTACTTTCTTGAAAATTTCGGTAGCACCTCCTTTGTAAAAACCAACCCCAAAAATGGGTACAACATAAATATAAAGTAAAGCATCCCTAACGGGAGAAAATCCACGCCAAAAGACGGAAAACAACCACCACAACAGATATACGACGCCGTAGCGAATAAATAAAAGACGATAAAATGGAAACTGTATAAAAGACAACCCAGTCACTAAATAATATACAATATCGTCCTCACCAAGTTTCTAAGTCAACATGAAAATAGTAGATGGAGAGTACAAGGATACAACGAATATACAATAGATCAATGAATAACCACAAAACCTACTGTTCATATCAGAAAATTGCATTCTAATACCGCTCATTCATTATCTAATTGTTGTATTTATCGGTATTATTAACCAGTGTCTGCTCAGTATTACAGATTACAGGTATCCATGACAAAATACTGGAAATGCTTCCAACAGCACGGATATATCACTTGAGGGAAGACACTGCGACCAGAAACGCTAACCGACCGATATTTCAGGAGTTCCTTTACGCAACAAGTTGTGTACACATTTTTTTTATCTAAATGGTCCAACACAACAAGTGTGTACACAAGTCATTTAAGCACATGTGGATATGATTTTATATGCAATCAAGGATATGATTTTTGTTGGATGTATCTGCCCTAGAGGCCTTCATTGTATAGGATACTGGGGATATCTATGTACATAACAGTCTTGCTTAATATGATAGTACGCTATTTGGTTTTTCTTTATCTAGACATATATATTTTGCGTAGTATTCATATATATATATATATATATATATATATATATATATATACATACGTGTTGATAAAGCCCATAGGGTGTTTGCCTGACTTCCGGCGTTATGATGGCAGTCATACTAGTGGGAGCTGGATAGTCAGTAGGCACATCCTTAGATGTCCCTAGACGCAGGAGTATTGAGACTGGGCATCGATACTCCGGAGTAGACTGGTGTATACATATCTAGACCCTGAAGAGGGGCGATGGATTGGTCCCGCAGCCATTGGTGGAGTGCACCTAAGATTGTATACAGATGCTCACTGGGTGTGAGTACACCGGACAGGACTCGCCGAGAACTGACTGGATGGTATTTATACCTAACGTCAGATAGCAGTTCTCAGGTGACATGTGTGCAGATAGTCCGTTGACTTAAAGTCGTTATTTGTCTCTTGTGAGTTCCCACTGTGCTTTGATTACTACCCTACCACGGTTCAAAGGAGTCGTGCAAACAGGTTTTAGTCGGGCACAGTCCCGAGCCACGTAGAGGAAGTGAGTGACTGTTAGGGATTCGTCTCTCTCGGTATAGGGAGTTGATATCGCACAATGATCGGTTGGTCATTACCATAAGTCCCTGGCCAGGGCTGATTGAGAATTACTGATAGATTGATCAGTAGATTCTCAGATGGTGATAGAGCCATACCGACACGACTTGTACGGTTATTAGGGGTCTGACGTTTACCACCTCCCTAGACCAAACATGCGATACTCTTAGACAAACAGACCAGACTGCACGGAGATTGTCACGCACAGGCTCAGTAGGAGTTCGGATGGGTATCTTCACCGGCCTTCTTATCGACATCTACTTGGGGACCGTTACGTACAGCTAGTGCCGCTTGCGGTCTGTGGTTAAACCCACTGGCAGCGTAGTAGTCGAGTCTTTAGAGTCCCACACAGAGTTTTCCCAACTCCACGCGAAATGATATAGAGGTCGTACGGTTTTACGACAAAGGGTTCGGACGCATACGTGTTTAAACGCACGTACGACATTCGGACAGTTTTTACTAGCCGGCTTTGGTTTAAGCCAGATTCTAGTATCGGGTTATTGGATTTATACAGTCTATAGTTTTTCAGTTTTTTCACGGATGCGAGGGGCGTTCTCGTAATTTTCCGAGAAGCTTCTAGAAGGAGGGTGACTAAGGAGGTTAAGGTGGCATTTTCATTTATTGCAAATTGTGACCCATTAGTGTGATTCATTATGTCATTAATGCATCATTTATTGCTTAATGACTCACATAGTGAATCACTCTTATTGAATTAATGAAACATGGTGAATAATCATTTATATTCATTTATTTGATAATTCATTATGTTTTCATATATTCAAGTGAGAAGCTTTTCATTCTCATTATCATCTCCACCTTCTCTCTCCTCAAGTGCACTCCTTCTTCAAACCCTAATCCTACCACTCATGAGTTGAGACCAAGGATTGGGATAGACTAAACACTCCATAACCTAACTCTACATCATCTTATTTACTTTGGTTAGCAACTAGAGAAACAAAGTTACCTCAAGTCTTGAGGTGTAGCTTGGATTAGGGTACTCGGGTGGATCTTCTATTACGGATAAGAGGCCGAGGAGGACATATAGATCACAAAGATGAAGGACTAGAATCATTAGGTATAATCTCTTTACATAGTAGCTTAGAACTCTATGGTTGTTGTTAATTATCGTTTAGCAAAGATCTTCGGTTAGTCGATGTACGCTTCAAAATAAGATCGTTTTTCATATTTCCGCCTCCCCGCAACTCGTGGGGTGTTGCACATCGACTTACAGTGGTATCAGAGCCTCACTAAACAATAATTAACTCACTTGCAAAGTGGTATGAATTTCGAACGCGAAACGAACCGGAAAACGACACGATATCACATAGTTGCTGTCGATTTTAAAATGAGGTCCTAAAATTTTTCAGGTTCCTCCAAAATGACTTGCATGAAAATATAAGAACCCAGAAGAAAAATAGGCTCCTGAATCGGCCACTGAGCCGTGGAACCGCGGCCGATCCCACCGATATGCCGCGGATCCGGGGCCGAGTTGAGGCCGATTCAGCCCATTTTTCCTCTGTGCATCTTTTGTGATATTTTGTATTTTCTGGTATTATTTATTTTCTGCTCAGGTTTCAAATTTGCAGAGAAGATTTGGAGTAGAATTTAATGTGTTTAATCGATCGAAATTATACGATGTTTGCTTGTTTGATTATATCTGTGAACTGTATTATGTGTTCGTAAACCTCCCCTAATTGCTAGTATGTCGGTTGGCAGGGGGTTGCACATATCTGAAATGTTTTTAACAGTTTGTGATTATGAACTCTATTGGATTGTTGTGATGATTAGCCGGGGTTTTATTATGGGTTATTGTATTAATTCATTCGATGTAATTATAATAAGTTGTAATATTATTTTGCGGGGCACATCCAGGTTGCGGTTGTAGCCACCGTTGTATTATTTCTTTTTACTGTTTTTTCTCCTAGGATAGACCCAAGGTGGGGTGCACAAACTACCGGGTATTTCGAAGTGTTTAGTGGCCTACTCACGTCGTTGAGGGAGACCGCTTCACTTCGGGTACTTGGCGGGTAGTTTGCCGTACCCGTCGGGGTCTTCGATGGGGTAATGGCTATTCATCACAACTGTGTAATCCGTCTTTTCTTACAGACTCAAAAGAAACGCGGATTGCTTGCATATCCAATAAAGTTTATCTGTGATCCGGAATACCTATTATTGCGTCTGAAGAATGTATAATATCTATATATGATAGCTATTTAGACGTCGCTTATGTTTTACACCCGCGCTAGCCCAGCCCCCGCTCTGCCGTTAGTTAAGTAACCTAACGGGTGATGACGGGACCCCGTGGCGAATGCGGATGGCATTAGAGGATGTTGTATTTTCGTTGTTATCTGTAATGATAGGTTAAAAATGGGACGCATTATTTTTAATGCGAAGAAAAATAAAACCTAAACTGAATCGTTGGAACAATTTCTAAAGCCACTTGGTTTTCTTGAAAAAGCAAATTTTAAATGCGGATCTTAAACCACTCCTTTTAATAAAAGCTATCTTAGTTCCTTCGATCAAATCAAGTTCATTACGTTAACGGTTTTTTGCCAAAAACCAGCCGTAACCCTCCGTCGTTTCAGATAGACAGCACATCGTATTCATGCTATGCTTGTTGGCCTACGTCAAGGCATAGTGTATGGTAGCAGTGTGTTTGCCTATTTGTTGCATAGATAGATGCATTAGTATAGGACAGACGTACAGCCTTGTTGGCCTACGTCAAGGGCATGTATGATGTACCTGAATTAATCAGGACAACGACGGGTAGAACTTGACTTGCGTCTTATGACTTGTTGGCCTACGTCAAGGTCTATAAGAGCTTGGGGTATAAAAATCACATCGGGAGTTTCAAACATAAAGGAAACTTGCAGATTTAGCATACCTTCTAGAGTATGGTGACTAGAGTGGCTTCCATCTAGTGCATCATGCAATGATAGCTGGATCCCGATCCCACTGATGAGTAGGATTACTCTCGGGAAACATTCTCACTTAGCAATCAATGCTATAAACCAAGTAGGTGTCCAGAAAGTTGTTAGAGGGGCTACGCCTCCAGGGAAAAGAGGTTATTTAATTAAGGAACTTCGCGAAAGCGTTGGAAAACCTCCCTCGAAGTACCAACACCAGCCTGGCTGAAAGGTTAAGCAAGCATTGTGACGTGTGATTAAATCCTGACTAGTTCTTCTTTTAGGTTTTGAAGAAGGATTTGAGGGAACAGTGGGAGCCATCATGTTTAGATAAACTAATAACCAATCTAAACTTGCAAGAAGCATATGCTGAGTGTTTTCTTTTCTCTCTCTCTAGCAGCTACCATAACAGGACTAAAACTATTACTTGAGAAAAATATACTGACCGGACAGAACTATAAAGATTGGCTAAGGAACGTCAACATTGCACTGACTTATGACAAAGTAGCATATGTTACCACCGCTGTTCCTCCCCTTATCCCTGGACTAGATTCCTCAGTTATGGACAAGGAAATTCGCAAAACTTGGGATCTGGATTGTGAGCGAGCTAAGTGTATCGTGCTGGCGTCCATGAACAATGAACTCCAGAAACAGAACGAGAGTATGGATATTGTATCCATCTTTCTCTATGTAAAGGAATTATATGGAGAACACTCCCGTATCGCAAGGTACGAGACCTCAAGGAAACTCTTCCAGATAAGGTTAGCTCCAGGATCTCCTGTAGGAGAGCACGTCCTTAAAATAATCAGCCTCATTGAGGAACTCGCAAACCTGGGATGCGTGCTAGAGAATGATTTGTATATCGACTTGATTTTGCAGTCCCTTCCCCACACCTTCTCTCAGTTCGTGCTTAGCTTCAACATGCACGAAATGGAAGCTGATCTTCCATAGCTCCTCAACATGTTGAGGGTAGCAGAGACCTCCTTGAAAAAGGAGAAGACCCCCGTTCTGTATGTTGGCCAATCATCCTCTTCTAAATCTAAAGCGAAAGCTAAAGGGAAGAAGAAGATGAAAGCCACCAAACCGAAGGGTGGGGTCAAGAAGGTGCAGAGAAAGAACAAGGCAGGAAAGGTGAAAGCGGAAAAAAACGAATGCCATTATTGTCACAAGCAAGGGCACTGGAAGAAGGACTGCATGGGCTTCAAGGCAAAGGACACGAAGCAAGAGGTTGCTTCTGCTTTAGGTGTGTTCGTAATCGAAAATTGTCTTTCAGTAAACTCTACATCATGGGTAAATGATACCGGTTCTGGTTCTCACATCTGTAATTCATTGCAGGATCTGAGAAATTGTAGAGTACTGGAGACAGGTGATATGACTCTCCGGATGGGCAATGGAATGCATGTAGATGCTGTTGCAATAGAGGAGTATCACCTAGGGTTGACTAGTTGGCACGTTTTGGTGTTGTACAGCTGTTTTTGTATTCCCAGTATGCTATGTAATATTATATTAGTATCTTTGTTGTCTAATAAAGGATATAATTATGCGCTTGAAAATAATGTCATGAACATTCTCCTAAATCAAGAACTGATTGGGTATAGCACACTGGAAAACGGCATATACATACTTAATCAACCTCGAATTTTCAATATTCAAAAACACACTTAAAAGAAAGGCTCCAGATTCAAATCAAGCCTTCTTATGGCATTGCAGACTTCGTCATATAAACGAAACAAGGTTGACTACGTTACATAAAGATGGATATCTAGATTCGTTTGAATATTCATCATATGCAACTTGTCAATCATGTATCAAAGGAAAAATGACCAAATCTCCATTCTCCGGACACGGAGCAAGAGCTACTGAACTCTTGGGACTTGTACACAGTGATGTATGTGGTCCAATGTCTACACATGCGCGAAGCGGTCATTCCTACTTCATCACTTTTACTGATGACTTCTCTAGGTATGGACATGTGTTCTTAATGAAACATAAATCAGAGACCTTTGAGAAGTTTAAAGAGTATAAAAATAAAGTAGAGAAACAAACTGGTAAAAGCATCAAGACACTTCGATCTGATCGAGGTGGAGAATACTTAAGTACCAGTTTCCTTGAATACTTAAAAGAGAATGGAATTCTCTCTCAGCTTACTCCGCCTTATACACCTCAGCATAATGGTGTAGCAGAAAGGAGGAATCGCACGCTATTAGATATGGTGCGTTCAATGATGAGTAGTGCTGAGTTACCACTTTCCTTCTGGGGATTTGCTTTAGAATCAGCAGCATACTTATTGAATAGAGTTCCAACTAAGTCTGTGCCTACAACTCCATATAAAAAGTGGAGCGGGAAGAGACCATATCTCAAGTATATCAAGATATGGGGGTGTCCGGCATATGTTAAAAAGCATAGACCGGACAAGCTCGAGTCACGATCGGTTTTGTGCAAGTTTGTAGGTTACCCCAAACATTCAAGGGGATACATGGTCTACCACACTGAAGAACAAAAGGTGTTTGTCGCTCGTCACATTGTCTTCTTAGAAAGCGAATTTCTTGCAAAAGAAATTAGTGGGAGCGCGGTAGAGCTAGAAGGAATTCTAGAACCTCAAACTGCTACCGAGGACTTAGAAGAACCTCAGATTTCAATAGAACTTGACGAACCAACGCCACTCCGCAGATCTAGTAGGCTTTCTCATCCTTTAGAGAGATACTATGGTTTTCTTCTAGATGGGGATCGAGAGGATTTCATCATCAATGATGATGAGCCTACTAGTTTTCAGCAGGCTATCACGAGTATTGACTCGATGAAGTGGCTGGATGCTATGAGATCAGAAATGGAATCCATGTACACCAATAAAGTATGGACTTTAGAAGTTGCTCCTCCTGAGGTGAAACCAGTTGGATGCAAATGGATCTTCAAAAAGAAGATTGATGCACTTGGACAAGTGGAAACCTACAAAGCTAGACTCGTTGCAAAAGGTTTTCGTCAAAGACCAGGATTGGACTATGATGAAACCTTTTCACCTGTAGCTATGCTTAAGTCCATTCAGATCCTGCTTGCCATTGCTGCCTTCTATGACTATGAAATCTGGCAGATGGATGTAAAAACAGCTTTTCTAAATGGAAATTTAGAAGAGAGTGTTTACATGGATCAACTAGAAGGTTTCTTAGACAGTGGGAGCAGCGGAAGAGTGTGCAGGTTGCTTAAATCCATTTATGGATTAAAGCAAGCATCGCGAAGTTGGAACATCTGCTTTGATGTGACAGTCAAAGAGTTTGACTTTATCAAAAATGTAGATGAACCATGTATTTATAGGAAGATTGTAGAAGGAGTAGTAGTCTTCCTCGTTTTGTACGTCGACGACATACTACTGATAGGGAATGATATCCCTATGCTACAATCAGTAAAGCTCTTCTTGTCATAGAAATTCTCCATGAAAGACTTTGGTGATGCAACCTACATTTTGGGCATTAAGATCTATCGTGATAGATCTAATAGAATGTTAGGACATTCACAGTCCAGGTATATTGACACTATACTAAAGAGTTTTAGTATGGAAGATTCCAAGCGCGGTAACATGCCCGCTTGTCACGGGATCACCCTCTCCAAAGAGATGTCTCCAAAGACTGATGAAGAGACGGATCGCATGAGCATTTTACCCTACGCTTCGGCGGTAGGATCTATAATGTATGCGGTATTATGTAAAAGACCGGATGTATCTTACGCACTTGGTGTGGTAAGCAGGTATTAGTCTGACCCAGGTGAGAAACATTGGATAGCGGTAAAGAACATTCTCAAGTACCTGAGAAGGACTAAGGAGATGTTCTTGATTTACGGTAATGGGGACTTCCAGGTTGAGGCTTTTACCGACTCCGGCTTCCAAAGTGACAAAGATGATTCTAAATCCATTTCGGGTTTTGTATTTACCCTCAATGGAGGGGCGGTATGTTGGAACAGTTCCAAACAGGATACCGTCGCAGACTCAACTATGGAGGCTGAGTATATAGCTGCTAGTGAAGCCGCAAAAGAGGCTGTCTGGATGAGGAAGTTCATTTCTGAACTTCTGGTTGTTCCGTCCATTGCCAATCCAATACCTCTGTATTGTGATAACAATGGGGCCGTAGCATTGGCAAAAGAACCCAGGTCCCATCAGAAATCCAGGCACATCTTAAGGCGTTTTCACCTAATCAGGGAGATCGTTGATCGTCGAGAGATCGAGGTACGGAGAGTGGATACAAAAGACAACACGGCAGATCCATTCACAAAGGCCATCCATCATGTTCAGTTCGAGAGGCTGTTTGAGATGTTGGGCATGCGGTACTCTAGCAACTGGATATAGTGAAGACAGTGGGTACTCATTGCGCCAATTATAGGCTTTAGTGCAAGTGGGAGATTGTTGGATGTATATTCCCTAGAGGCCTTCATTGTATAGGATACCGGGGATATATATGTACATAACAGTCTTGCTTAATATGATAGTACGCTATTTGGTTTGTCTTTATCTAGACATATATATTTTGCGTAGTATTCATATATATATATATATATATATATACGTGTTGATAAAGCCCATAGGGTGTTTGCCTGACTTCCGGCGTTATGATGGCAGTCATACTAGTGGGAGCTGGATAGTCAATAGGCACATCCTTAGATGTCCCTGGTCGCAGGAGTATCGAGACTGGGCATCGATACTCCGGAGTAGACTGGTGTATACATATCTAGACCCTGAGGAGGGGCGATGGATTGGTCCCGCAGCCATTGGTGGAGTGCACCTAAGATTGTATACAGATGCTCACTGGGTGTGAGTACACCGGACAGGACTCGCCGAGAACTGACTGGATGGTATTTATACCTAACGTCAAATAGCAGTTCTCAGGTAACATTTGTGCAGATAATCCGTTGACTTAAAGTCGTCATTTGTCTCGTGTGAGTTCCCACTGTGCTTTGATTACTACCCTACCACGGTTCAAAGGAGTCGTGGAAACAGGTTTTAGTTGGGCACAGTCCCGAGCCACATCGAGGCAGTGAGTGACTGTTAGGGATTCGTCTCTCTCGGTATAGGGAGTTGATATCGCACAGTGATCGGTTGGTCATTACCATAAGTCCCTGGCCAGGGCTGATTGAGAATTACTTATAGATTGATCCGTAGATTCTCGGATGGTGATAGAGCCATACCAACACGACTTGTACGGTTATTAGGGGTCTGAAGTTTAGCACCTCCCTAGACCATACATGCGATACTCTTAGACGAACAGACCGGACTGTACGGATATTGTCACGCACAGGCTCAGTAGGAGTTCGGATGGGTATCCTCACCGGCCTTCATATCGACATCTACCTAGGGACCGTTACGTACAGCTAGTGCCGCTTGCGGTCTGTGGTTAAACCCACTGCCAGCGTAGTAGTCGAGTCTTTAGAGTCCCACACAGAGTTTCCCAACTCCAGGAGAAATGATATAGAGGTCGTACGGTTTTACGACAGAGGGTTCGGACGCATACGTGTTTAAACGCACGTACGACATTCGGACAGTTTTTACTAGCCGGCTTTGGTTTAAGCCAGATTCTAGTATCGGGTTATTGGATTTATGCAGTCTATAGTTTTTCCGTGTTTTCACGGATGCGAGGGGCGTTCTCGTAATTTTCTGAGAAGTTTCTAGAAGGAGGGTGACTAAGGAGGTTAAGGTGGCATTTTCATTTATTGCAAATTGTGACTCATTAGTGTGATTCACTATGTCATTAATGCATCATTTATTGCTTAATGACTCATATAGTGAATCATTCTTATTGAATTAATGAAACATGGTGAATAATCATTTATATTCATTTATTTGATAATTCATTATGTTTTCATATATTCAAGTGAGAAGCTTTTCATTCTCATTATCATCTTCACCTTCTCTCTCCTCAAGTGCACTCCTTCTTCAAACCCTAATCCTACCACTCATGAGTTGAGACCAAGGATTGGGATAGACTAAACACTCCATAACCTAACTCTACATCATCTTAGTTACTTTGGTTAACAACTAGAGAAACAAAGTTACCTCGAGTCTTGAGGTGTAGCTTGGATTAGGGTACTCGAGTGGATCTTCTATTACGGATAGGAGGCCGAGGAGGACGTAGAGATCACAATGACGAAGGACTAGAATCATTAGGTATAATCTCTTTACCTAGTAGCTTAGAACTTTATGGTTGTTGTTAATTATCGTTTAGCAAAGATCTTCGGTTAGTCGATGTACGCTTCAAAACAAGATCGTTTTTCATATTTCGGCCTTCCCGCAACTCGTGGGGTGTTGCACATCGACTTACAATTTTATATGCATATGATATTATATGCATTCAAGACAAAAAAGCATGTGTTCAAATCAAAGGCAATCAAACAAATCAGCATGAGCCATAATGAGGCAGATATGAATCAAGCCATATGTGGGAATGAAGTAATGAGCACTTAATGGTGAAGATCATGTGTTGAATTGCATATTCAAAAATTCCCTCCAAACATTGGGTGCAAATCAGGTCGAATCAGAAGAAATAAACTATACCAAGGAGATACAGGGGACAAGATAAAACAGTGCACCAAATTCTGCACTGAATTTCCTTGATTGGACCGGCCAAAAACTGGCCTGGCCGGCCTAATTAGCTCAGGTGGGCCCCAGCTTCACACTGATCCTTCATTGCTGCCACATAGCCCTAATTTTGTTGTTTATTTGATTTCTTTCTGAGCCTATAAATACAGACCATAGGCAAGAGGAAAGGGTAGCTTTTTCTTTAGTTTTATCTTAGAATTCTTGTAATTTTTCTTTTCATTCTTGAGCTCTTGCCCCTTTGTCTTGACCTTGCAACTTCTCATTTAGAACTTGCAAGCTTAAAGCTTAGGTTCTTGACTTCAAGATCTCTTATAACAAGTTTGTTATTCAATAAAAGTTCTTATTTTTATTACATGTCTTGTTCCATTTTACATGATTTCAATTGTGAAATTCTTGCTTTGCTTTGATCTTGCAACCTCTTAAGTGAGCTTGCAACCTTAAAGCTTGGTATTTGGATTTCACACATTGCCGGGGATCGAACACTTGGAGATAAAACGCTTGAACTCATCGGTTCTCTTTTCCTCTTTATTTAATTACATTTTTTATGTATCTTCTCTTTTCTTTCTTTTTAATTTGTAAATATGTGTGACTAATCTTTTCACTTGTTAAGGGTGTAATATGTTAAATCGTATTCGAAGATGTCCTTTGTCTAAACTTTAAAACCTAAAACTTGCCTATTGAAACTCCATGCAAATCACCCGCAACTCCGCTCACTAGGCATCCTATCCTACCACGATAGTGATGATTCCTAATCATGACCGGATTGCCCGTGGTTTGCCGAAGGCTAAAATCAAGAGATAAAAACGGAATGACAAGGGACAAGGAAAACGGATTTAGCGAAATGCCGCAAATACCGTATTTCAAGTTCCCTAATCCGCGTTGTTACCTATTTCTTTAGTGTCAATACCTAGTTGGGGCTATAAGGGATTGGCAAACATCACCTTTATACAATCTAACTTATTACTACCCTTAACAAGTCCTTTTTGTTCATATCTTTGTCACGACAATTAGTTAACCAACAAATCAAAACACGGTATTAACTCGTTAAAACAAGATATAAAACATACCATCTCCCTGCGGACGACCCGTATTCATCGCGGATCGCTACAAGCGACACCGTTTTGATTGCGGTAATTTAAAGACTCTTTTTAAACACGACACGGTTAGAACGTGACAATCAAATGGCGCCGTTGCCGGGGAGACGGTAACGCTTTTATACTTGTATTCTCGGGTTAAATTTGTGCATATTCTGTATAAAACTAACTTCTAACACATTCAAACAAATAACCATTCTTATTGAAACCAACTACAAACACAAATAAAATTCTTTTCTTCTCTGGATTTGAATTCTGCTAACACTCTGATTTTCTTAATTATTTGTGTTAAGAATTGTGGTTGTTAATATTGCTTTTTGGCTCAAATATCCGTATTTTTCCAACATATGCAGATTTGACGGATTTTGAGCAGCGATCATACGGAACAAATGGGCATTTTCAAGTGGAAAGGAGGGTGAACAATCAGTGCCAAAGATTCGGGTAGTTAGACCCGCGCAAGCGAACCATTCGACCACTCGGAGGCAATATCAACACGAGTTTCTGAAACTCGTGCTTTTTGGTACGTATTTTTCTAAACTTCCCCTCTCAAACCCGACGCTCCAATATTCTTGTCTTTGCAAGATTCTTAGCAAAAATCGCCGCAAAAAGCCAAAAAAAAAAAAATTAACCGTATTTGTTGCAGCGCCGCATTAAAAGTAAAAAAAGATAACTGATTGCTTGAAAACAAAACTTGGTTGAATTTTGCGCATTGCATCATTTAGTACGGACTTAAGGGGCTGTAACACCAATCCAGATTGGGTGGGGATTTCATCACCCTTCCTAAGACCCCGAAAATCACTAACTGCATAAGTGTCACCTCAAGTTTAATAAAAAATATCTAGACTCAGCCCACTAAGAACTTGTCGCTCTCAATAGGACAAAGGAAGATTGTGGGCATTCAATCGTTTATCTAAACATGACTCTTGTGGTGCTTAGGCAAGACAAGTGAGGAGGTAACTTTAAAAGGCCCGTCTCACGGTGATTCGTGAGCGGATCCCTCCATACCTCACTTGTGCTTACCTGGCCACAACTGGCCGTGAAGAGACGATCTGAGGGTTATCTCACAATTTGTTGCTTTGGAACAGTTAGGAGCAGGTCTAGTAGACTTAGATGGCCCTAGTCTAGGTATTGATTGTGCATTTGTGACTATGCATTTGTGATTGTGTTTGTTGAATAGTCGTTTCATTTTCCCATTTTTTGAAACAAACACAAAATTGCCATTTTTACCACCATCACACAAAATTGTTGAATAGTACGTATCATACGCTATCTCGAGAGCTCGAGTACGTAGCTCTGACCCTCGCCTCTCGATGCATCCATACACACATGACTCCCGTCGGTATCCCCATGATAACCGCCCAGTCATTGGTAATGTCACCGGAAAGTATGGTTCCCCCACTAAATCATCTCCTCACTGAGATTCTTGCCCTGGGGTACCTCCGGGTCCCACCATGTACCCGCACAGGGACCCTTCCGTTCCTCGCGTTGGGTATATATATCTGAACCGATAAATTTCATGGTGGCTGCTGAAATATCATATCAAAGGAAACCGGGTTTTTCAAATAATGCATAATTTCATGAACTCCAAAAATCCAGAAAACATCATGAAAAATCCATATCTCAATGCGAAAATCCATGAATATAATATATGCAACATAAAACTGTAATGAAAGCATATAAAGGGAAAGCCGCTAATTAACTGCAACAAGTTAATATAAAATATCATGCGGTTCCTACTTTCTCCAATTCTAAATAATATCAAGTAAAGGTAAACATATAGCTATAACCAAATATATGTGTAAACATAAAGGTATAGCAAAGTATATGTATCTACCTATAAGTAATGATGTAATATACCCCCTGGGTATAAGTGAAGTATGTCTGCAGGGTATACCTGTAGCTATGTCATGAAGTGTGTATGTACCTATCGCTAATGATACAATACTCTATAGGTATACAGGTAACTAGCATGTAAGCATGTCAAGGCATATGTGTAAGCATGTAGGTATACAGGTATGCTATATGTCATATCCATAAAGAAATATGAATCAATGTCTCAATGTCCCTATCCAAACAATATTATATCTATACGGGTGTTGTGCGTGACATGGCAATTATTGACGGTGTATGTGGCATACAATCAGTGCTCGTGCAACAAGAGTCGTCAATAATATGTACAGTGTCCTAAGGGTACTAGTCTAAGCACAACAATTAATTAAGCAATAAGGTGTATGCGCAAATTCTAAATATGAAATAGAATGCGTGACAAGTCAAGTCATCTCTAGCCCAGACGCATAACGTCATGCAGGCGATTCCCCTGTAGATGTTAAATCTACTCACCAACGCTCCTTGCTAAGTGAAGCCTACTACCTGCTTTCCCTTCGTCGCAGCATCTGAAGTCACCGCCTGTGAACCTAAAATTTCACAAACAGATCACATAAGCTAAATATCCTGAACTGACGAAAAGACAACGAAACGTAAGGATAACGCCCTGAAAAATGCACTGCGCACTTAGCGCATCTATCGCGCATGGCATCGGCCAAAAACACTAACTAGGGTCGCTAAACTACGAAACACCATGCCTAGACTCCGATCGTCCCGATTGCGCAACACAACACAATAAATACGAGGAATATAAAAAAATATAACCTCGAAACGACTAATCGAACCTACGTCGGAAAAACCCCGAAACCTAGAAAACAATTTATCGCAATATTTCGCAGTAGAGTCAAGCTAACACATTTCTAGCAATTATAAATACCTTAAAATAGCTTAACTAAGCTATCAAAACCAAATCTATATTTTTAACACTTGAAAAATAAGTTTTCGCAAAAACCTAGTAAGCAATATAACATAATTAAACAAAATATTCATTAACAATAATTAACATTTTCTACTAGGTTAAGCTTTTCCTAATCACAAATTAACACTTCAATAAAACAGTAAACACTTAAATCAAGCTTTAACCTTAACTTGAATTTCTAAAACCATTTCTAGAATTTTGAAACATGAAATTAAAGCTTAAATTAACATTTAATTAAGCTAGCATAAGGTATTAAGCAACAAAAATGAGATTAGAGTTAAGGTTTTATACCTTCAAGAACACCACTTGAATCAAGAATAAAACCAAACTTTAGCCTCCAAAATCCTCACTAGAATGAAAATTCAAGCAACTTTTGTGAAGAAGAATGAAGGTTTTGATTTTATTTGAATTCCTATGAATTAATTTGGATTTTTCATGATTTATTTGAAGTAAAATGAGAAGAAATGAAGCAAAAATGATGAAGGGCAGCAAGGGAATGATTGTGGCCAGCCAAGGATGAAGCTAGGTTTTGTGTGGAGTTGTGTGGAATTTTCTAGAAGGAAAAAATACAATAATTTGTATAATAAAACAAAAATAGCATTATTCACCAATTTCTTTAAGAAAAAGTTCATTAATTCCACCAAAAATCAAGATATTTTGAGAGAAGGTTCTAAACATATTTCTAATGATTAGTCTAGCATAAAAACCCATTTTTAGTAATTTACCCGCATTAAAAAAATAATTACCACAAATAAAGTGCCTAAATATTGCATTAAAATAATAATTTAAATAGGGAAAAATTCTATCTGAACCAAAACCTCTCATATACCCCCAAAGTTTGCGCACTAGATTTATTTTAGAAAAACTAGGTGCCGACAAGTTTCTACGGAAGTTTGATCGAAATCGGGTTAAAACGGAAAATACCGACTATTTTGCCCTAAAACGGAAAAATTCGCAAAACGATTTCTGAAATGTTACAGGGACGATCCGGACAGACGGAGCCCGTGGGCCGATCTAGACTGACGGAGCCCGGTATATGAGGATTTATGTGTCGATGCTGGACACATGTTTCATGATGTTTCGAATGTCGATGTTGGACACTCAGGTTCCATGATTTGATGTATCATTGATGGACACACATTGATTTATATCCTCATATTCTCATGCATATGCTTTCATGATTTTACATGCATGATGTTGTTGTGTCATTGACGGACACGTAGATATTAGCCTCATGCATACAGGCATTGATTATTGTTGGCATTTATGCAGACGCGGTCACCCTAGATATCATAGTATTACCTTTATGATATAGTTGACCTAGGAATCGTTGTTTATTTCGATTTCTACCTGATAATGTTTTCTACTCACGAGTTGGAAACTCACCCCCGTTGTGCCACGGTTCTTGCAGGTATGACCGCATGGATCAATAGCGGCATCGCTCTCACACAGCCTGAATTCGGGTGACTTGCTTTGGTAGGTGGTACATGTTGGATCGTACCCCTCTTGTATTTATTATTCCTGTTATATCTCGTTAACTCCATCAATCAGAAACTAGTATTTGAATAAGTAGTAAGACTTAGCAAGACTTGTAGTTGTGAGACTTAGAGCGATGGGTTATATGTTCGCTTGGTGGGTTTGATGTCTTGCTTTACATTTTCATTGTGTTGATCTTCGCCGTTGGGCGTCGTATACATATATTCTTGTAACATTTCAGAAAATATAAAATATTATTTTTGGAATTTAATATTAAAATAATATATTTTCCCGAAAACTGCCCGATTTGCGAAATCAGGGTTTTCGAAAAAGGGTATAAAAATATACCGATAATGGTGAAATAAATGGAAATTAAAATAATTTATTCATTTAAAAATATATTTAAAGGATTTGGTATTTTTAAAATTTATTATATGCAGTTTGGATAAAAACCCGATTAGTGCACTACTAATCGCGATTAAGCCAAATCCGTGTTTCTACAGTTTTCCGTGGCTAGTGCACCATGTCATGTTATATTTTGATTACATATTGTGTTCTTGTGTTATTTTTGGGTATTATGTGATTTGGGTTTTAAATAAAAGAAAAAGAAAATGAAATGGGTAAAAGGGTAATTAATTATGAGAGGGAGTTAGAATAATAGAGGAGAGAGGGGGGGTTGTCATATCCTCACCCCATTTTATTTCTTCATCTCCTTCTTCTTCCCCATCTCCCTCCACCTCTACCCCAAGATCCATCTCCAAACATTCACCTAAACCCTATACTACCTTCACAAAAGTTAATCTCCTCCTCCTCCTCTACACATTGGAACAAGAAAAGTGGGATTTTATCAACATTGACAAACTAGGGTTTTTCTTGAGTTGCATACATGAGGTATATCTTCTTCCATTTAGTGTAGTTTTTAGTTCTTTATATTCTAGTTTAGTTTAAAAGTGGTTTAAGTGTGAAATAGTGAAGTTAGAAATTCCTAGAGAAGGGTTTGAGTGTTGTGTGGATTGGTTGATACCTAGTGGCTGTTTACAATACCCTAGAGACCAATTCTTGACCTAAACCAGTGACCAAAACCCCAAGATACGAACTTTAGATTCATCGACATCGGATAATTGTGTGAATTGTGAGGGTATTTTGGAATCTGCTAACACCTGGAGACCCTAAAAATTATTTAGCGAACACAGTGACACATGCAGGCACCCAGGAAGCTACCACAGAGACCCGAGACCCCAATTCCACCTATAGGCCGCAGATTTAATCATTCTGGCCACAATTTGCGGCCAGAATAGGGTTGATTTGGTCCATGTTTGTTCCAGGGCTTTATCTCCAGTAAATTAGACTCTCCATATGTGCAGAATTGACCAATTTGGCCTAGGGTAAAATCTGGGACCATTTTTTTGATTTGTTGCTTTGTTTTGCGATTTCGTTTTAACTTGATTTTTGGTATTTGATATTGTGATCCGTCGTCTGATATTTGTACGTCAGCAACGGGGGTTGTTTGGTGGTTTGCAGGCGTAGGTTATAGGTTCTAACCTATAAGCGATTCGCATGCCGTTTTGGTTTTCCGACTTGATTTTAATACGCATTTGCGATTGTGTATTGGTTGTAGGTACCCCACGTGGACTTCGAGGCGGCGAGGATGAGCGTGGCATCATCGACTCCAACAAGCGAAGATCAGGTGAGTAGATCTATATCTACGGGGGAAGTCGGGTGGATGGCGTATAGCACCCCCGCAAGTCTTTGATGGAAACCGATTCATAGTAATGGTTAAAAAACCTTTAATAGAAAACTAGATAGAGTTAAAAAGATAGTTAGAGAACCATAATTGAAACTAAAGGATAGTTAGAAGCGATATGATACGGCTAGTATGTGATGACGGGACTTGAGGATGATATTTGATGATATTGCCGTTTAGGGTACTATAGGACTAGATAGTCGATGGAGATGTGTCATCCGAACCATACCTATTTCCAAACTGAAAAATCGTATGCATCTTTTAAACAAATACCTTGAGAGACATTACGGATTTTCAAACGATATCTTGTCCTTAAAAACACCGTAGCCCCTACTTTCAAAACTACGATTCGCATCTTTCAAAAACTGTTTGTATGGTTCGGGTGTGTATGCTAGATTAGATACTTATGCTTATAGTAAAGGTAGAATGTATATGTAAACTTGACTTTATGTGAGACATAATTATGATGAAAAGAGAATAGGATTGGACATGTGATATGATGATATGTTGGTATACGGATGCGAGTCGATTGAGGTGTCCCTGATACGAGATTGTTATGGATGTGACCTGGGACATAGGTATATAGATATATATAATGTTGTGAAATCATGGGTGTATGTCGTATGAGTCGTTAGGTCTGTACCCCTCATTGTCGCAAAGGTTGATAGGATCCCTGATAGCTTAATGCCGCCGTACGATGATTTTCCGTACATGATGAGTTTGACTTGAGGTTTGATCCATACCCTTGACTATAGGATGTCGTACGATGGATTATACCGTACGTGATGTTGTGTGGCTAGATACCGATTGATAGATTCACCGACTCGGTCACGTTAGATACGTATACCCGTCAGCATTTGCATATGATTTATCTTATGCTGCATTCATATTATTCTCATTGCATTACTGTTCGATATAATGCCCTCAGAGTCAATTATTGGATCACAGCCACGTGATTGCAATGATTGTGGGAGGAACTATGTCGCTAGGACAGTCTTATTCGAGATGATAGTATACTATCTGGTTTATCTTTATCATCGCGTACTGCTTTAGGTGACCTGTAGGGTTGCTAGGCACGCGCACAAGGGTCGACGAGGCATCAACCATGCCCGATTAAAATTTTAGCCGTGCCGAACAAGCCGAAGCCGGATCTTTAAACTAGGGTTTAGGCGAAAACATGCATGTTAAACTCTTTAACACTAAGTGAGAGGGATTACAACCTTTGTAGATCCGGTCCTTCACTTCTTAAGCTCCATGTTGAGGTCCCTTCGCTGCGATCATCGTGTTCTGGACGCTCGAGAGGCTTCACGAAGAGAATGATGCAACCTTTCCTTCCGATCTTCGATACAGAGATGATCTACCTTGAAGTTTTGTTAACACAAGCTAACTCTCATAATATGAAGTGAACACCCTCATCTAAATGGCAAGGATATATGAAGATGATGAAGTAGGATTTTTGCTCTCATTTATAATCTTTTTCTCACTCACTTTCATCACAAAAGAAAGCTTTTTCAAGAAGAAAACCAAGGAAGAAGAAGAAGAAGAATGAATATGATCACTTAATCCTTTTGTGATGAACAATGAATTATTGTAGTGGTTACAAATCTAACCAAGGGTTAAGCATGAAAGAGTTAACCCTTGTAGAGAGTTAACTAGAGTTAATGGTTTGGATTGGGTTAACATAATATCTCACAAAAAATATCAAGCAACCACAAAGTCAAAGCTTCATGAAGCTTCATGGAAGCTTCATGAAAAATCTATCCCTAATCCAAACCTTAACCAAGTTTAAACCCTAATCCAATGTTAAATTTGTAACCCTAACATGTTACTATATTATATATCACATATACAATATATTTTGTAACAAAAGATAATAATACAATTAACATATATCACATATATATCAATGTATTATCCCGTGAGAAAATGAATCTTTTAGTGAGCAAATATTAGTTAATGTAATTTAATATATCATATATATTATTATACATTAAATTATCGAATCAATACTTGATCCGATAATCCGGCTATATCGCATATAACCGACTAATACGATTACCCGGCTATATCACATATACCCGGCCGATATTTCATATTGCGAGAATCCAATACGGTATCACATACCGCATTATCCTCAGTCCCGCACATATCACATATGTGCTCCTACTCCGTTTTGCCTGAGTCAAGAAACCTCTGTGTAGGACTCTAAAGAATCGTCAATACGCTGGCAGTTGGTGATGATCATATCAAACACCCACAAGCTGCAAGAGGACAGCTAAATGTAACAGCCACCCAGGCATTGAGCGCTCAAAAGATCAACAAGCAAGCCTGTACATTCTCTTGTGAATCCAATCAGTAACACTACCGTACAGTCCGGTCTCGTCGTCTGATATGTCGCATATCTCGCCTAGGGGTGGTAAACGTCAGACCCCAGTAGCTCGATAAGTCATGTCGATATGAGATCTATAACAGTTCGAGAAACTACTGGTAACACATACCAGTAGATCTCAGCAACCCTGGCCAGGGATTTTCGGTTATATCCAATCGAACACAGCGCAACATCAACTCCCTATACCGGGAGAGACGAATCCCCTCCTATCGCTCATTGCCTCCATGTGATTCAGGACTGTACCGAAAAGCTACCTTTTTGCACGCCCTCTTGGACGTGGTATGATGGAAATCAAAGCACAGTGGGAATCACACAAGACTCTATGACGATCTCGGGTCAACAGACTACTCTGTACCAGTGTCACCGAAGAAATGCCATCTGACGTAAGGTACAATACCATCTGGGAGTTCTCGGCGAGTCCGTCCAGTGTACCCAGTCTCCACTGAGCACCCGTACACCATCCTTGATGTCAAACACCGATGGATATGGGATCATCCATCGCCCATCATATGGGTCAAGATGCTTATACGCTAGTCTACTCTGGTGTATCGATGCCCTGTCTCGATACACCCTCGACTAGGAACAGTTATAGGAAGTACTCGTCGACTACCATGTCCCCATTAGCATGATCTCATCATAGTCCCAGTAGTCGAGTACATATCCTAAGGGCTTTACCAACATGTAACATAGAGACAATCAGAGTACATGTTAAGATAAAGTACAACCAGATAGCATACTATCATGTCGAGCAAGAAAGTCCTCCCTATATATGTCCTAGCATCCACTACAATATACATCGTATGTACAGTAATGGCCTTTATGGCATACATATAATTAACAATCTCCCAGTTTCACTAGGGTCATCTGTTGTGGTATCACATACCCAACAATTAGCTGCGGTTGAAGTATCTCATACTCAACCATCCCATAAATGTCTCTACTGGGAAAATGGCCTTTGTGAGTGGATCCGCGCTGTTGTCCTCTGCGTCTACTCTCCTAACCTCGATCTCCCTGGAGATCAACCATCTCCATGATCAGGTGATACTGCCAAAGAATTATATCTGGATTTCTGATGGGACGGTAGTGTAAGTCCACATTGCGACCCCCGGTTCTTACGGGGAGGCGGAAACGGTATAAAATCAAATTTTTAGCGCATGGGGCAACATGGACTAACAAAGTCGGGATCTTTTCTAAACTAAACTAGCAAACAAGCTAAAGAGAGTTAGCTACTCGGAAAGATGGTTATACCTAACTTGAACTCCTTCGTCTTCAATCTTTTGTAGAGGTTGATGGTTCTTCCTCGTTGCTTTCTTCCGTCAAAGATGGATCCACCTGATGGTTTAACCTTCGGGCTCTTTCTCGAACTTGGAGAGAACTAGAATCTTCGGCTTGCTAAACCTTTGATCCTAGAGTGAGTAGAGAGTGTCTAAGGGGTGTTTATCTTTCAAGGAGAGGGATTCTCAACACATGAGAAGGATTCTCCTTGAGCTAGAGGAAGAAGAAGATGAAGTGAGGAGAGAGATGCTAAATGATAGAATGAGCTATCTTTTTCTTTCTTGCAACCATATCACAAAAGAAAAAGAATTATCGAATTAATAATAATAATGAAAATGAAATAGTTGAAGGAAGGTTTAGGAATGACCATTATCATTTCAAACATTAAATGTTTTTGCAAGAATCAAAAAGCATCTTTCTTTAGTAATGATGATGGTCAAAACTTCAACCATGGTCAACAAGTCCACCATGGTCAACTAGTGAACAAAATCCAACCATGACACAATTTCATTTTATTAATATTATTAATTGATATAACATAAATCCATTAGGGTTTGGAAAAAGACGACTGTCAACTGTGCATACACACCCGTTCCGAAACCCTAATGAAAGTCCTCTTCCTCCTCCTCAAACAACTGTGCATACACACCTGCATTCTTGTTCCGAGGAACATGAATACTGAGAGATAAAAGCAACCCTAAAACATATACCGGTATCTGACTCAAACCAGAGCCAGCCAGTAATATCCGTCCGGACTCCAAACGTGCACAAGTGCGCGGATGAGAACGAACCCTGTCGCAAAACCATGCGACCTCTACTCTGTTTTTCCCAGAGGCGAATACCCTCTGTGTAGGACTCTAAAGACTCGACACTACGCAGGCAGTGGGTTTAACCATAGACCGCAAGCGGCACTAGCTGTGCGTAACGGTCCCCAGGTAGATGCCGACAAGAAGGCTGACGAGGTGAAACCCCATCTGAACTCCTACTGAGTCTGAATGTGACAGTCTCCGTACAGTCCGGTCTGTTCGTCTAATACATCGCATGTCGGGCCTAGGGGGCGGTGAAACGTCAGTCCCCTAATAGCGGCACAAGTCGTGTCGGAGTGAAGCCCAAAACACCCTGAGATAACACTGGAAGCCTACCAGTATATCTCGCTTGCCCTGGCCAGGGACTACTCGTGTAATGGCTCTCCTAGACACAGCGCGATGTCAACCCCCAATACCGGGAGAGACGAATCCTGTCTAACCGTCACTGCCTCCAAGTGCTTCGGGACTGCACCCAACCATCACCTGTTTGCACAACTCCTTTGAGCCGTAGTAGGGTAGTGATCAAAGTGCAGTGGGAACACACTCGAGGCGAAGTGTCAGTGTCAAGTCAGCGGACTAAGCTGTACTCATGTCACCTGGGAACTGATAACTGACGATAGGTATAATACCAACCTGTCAGTTCCCGACGAGTCCTGTCCAGTGTACTCGTAACCCAACGAGCACCCGTATACTATCTCCAGTACGACGTACTGATGGCTGTGGGACAGACCATCTCCCACACTGGGATGAGAAGCGCATACGCTAGTCTACTCCGGAGTATCGATGCCCTGTCTCGATAGTCCTGCGACTAGGGACCTGTATAAGGATGTGCTTAAAGATTACCCAGCCCCCACTAGTGTGACTGCCATCACAACGCTGGTAATCAAGCAAAGATCCTAAGGGCTCCACTAATGCGGATAAGTGATATACTAAAATAAACACAAGTACACATTGAAGTAGAAACAAACCAAGTAGCATACTACTATATTGAGCAAGATTGTTTATACAAGGTGAATATCCCAAGCTTCCATTAAGTAATATACAAACTAGTATGATACAGTAATGGCCTCTAGGGCATATACACTAACAATCTCCCACTTGCACTAAGGCCATGTACTGGCGTATCGAAGACCTATCATCTCGATCAGCCGCTCGAACTGAGTCTGGGGTAAGGCCTTGTTGAATGGATCTGCAGTGTTTTCTTCTGAAGCAACCCTCCAAACCTCGATCTCCTTGCGATCCACGATCTCCCTGATCAGGTGATACCGCCTCAAGATGTGCCTGGATCTCTGATGGGAACTGGGTTCCTTCGCTAATGCTATAGCCCCGTTGTTGTCGCAATACAAAGGTATTGGGTCAACAATGGACGGAACCACCTGAAGTTCTTTCAAGAACTTCCTCATCCAGACAGCTTCTTTTGCGGCATCAGATGCAGCAATATATTCCGCTTCCATAGTCGAGTCTGCAACGGTTTCCTGTTTGGAGCTCTTCCAACATACCGCCCCTCCATTGAGGGTAAAGACGAAACCCGACATGGACTTGGAATCATCCTTGTCACTCTGGAAGCTGGAGTCAGCAAAGGCCTCGATCTGGAGGTCTTTTCCGCCATACACCAAGAACATCTCCTTAGTCCTTCTCAGGTACTTGAGAATGTTCTTTACCGCTATCCAGTATTTCTCCCCAGGGTTTGACTGATACCGGCTTACTACACTCAGTGCATAAGCTACATCCGGTCTGGTACACAACATCACATACATTATAGAGCCTACCGCAGAAGCGTAGTGTATAATAGACATGCGATCCCTCTCCAAATCAGTCTTGGGAGACATCTCTTTAGAGAGGGTGATCCCGTGACAAGCCGGTAGGTTACCGCGCTTGGAATCTTCCATACTGAATCTTTTCACTATGGTGTCGATGTACCTGGACTGAGAAAGTCCCAATATCCTCTTGGATCTATCACGATGGATCCGGATCCCCAGGATGTATGAGGCATCACCCAGGTCTTTCATGGAGAACCTGTGCGACAAGAACCCCTTGACAGATTGTAGCATAGGAATGTCATTTCCTATTAAGAGAATGTCATCCACGTATAAAACGAGGAATACTACAGTTCTCGCTACAAATCTACTATAGATGCATGGTTCATCTGGATTTTTGATAAAGCCAAATTCCTTGACCGTCTCATCAAAACAGATGTTCCAACTCCGCGATGCCTGCTTTAGTCCATAGATGGACTTAAGCAACTTGCACACCTTTCCGCTGCTCCCACTCTGAATGAAACCCTCTGGCTGATCCATATAGACACACTCATCTAAATTTCCATTTAGAAAAGCGGTCTTTACGTCCATCTGCCAAATCTCATAATCGTGGAAGGCAGCAATGGCAAGAAGGATCCGAATGGATTTCAACATAGCCACTGGAGAAAAGGTTTCGTCATAGTCCAAGCCAGGTCTTTGACGGAAACCCTTTGCTACAAGTCTAGATTTATAGGTCCCAACCTGTCCATCTACACCAATATTCCTTTTGAAGATCCACTTGCATCCTACGGGTTTTACCCCGTCTGGAGCAATGTCCAACGTCCATACTTTTTTGGTGTACATGGACTCCATTTCGGTCCGCATTGCATCCAGCCATTTTACCGAGTCAACGCTCTGAACGGCCTGCTGGAAGCTAGTAGGCTCATCATAATCTATGATGCAATCCTCTCTATCCCCGTCTATGAGAAAACCGTAGTATCTCTCGGGCGGATGAGACTGCCTACTACTCCTGCGGAGTGGCGTAGGAATGTCCTGTTCATTCGAACCCTCTGGTTCCACTAAGCTTTCAGTAATAGTCTGTGGTTCTCGAATTTCTTCCAGTTCTACTGCGCTCCCACTAATTTCCTTTTCTAAGAACTGGTGTTCTAGAAAGTGGGCATTACGAGAAACAAGGACTTTTTGTTCCTCTGCGTAGTAGAAAAGATACCCCCTGGTGTTCTTTGGGTATCCCACAAACTTGCACAGTACTGAGCGTGCCTCGAGTTTGTCCGCATGCTTCTTTTTGACAAAAGCCGGACATCCCCAGATCTTCAGATATTGAAGATAGGGTTTCTTCCCACTCCATAACTCATATGGTGTGGTAGGCACAGTCTTAGTGGGAACTCGGTTCAAAAGGTACGCAGCTGATTCTAGCGCATACCCCCAGAATGATCGCGGTAACTCAGCGTTACTCATCATGGACCGTACCATATCCAATAGGGTGCGGTTCCGTCTCTCCGATACACCGTTATGTTGCGGAGTGTATGGAGGAGTAAGCTGAGAGAGAATTCCATTCTCTTTTAAGTAGTTCAGGAACTCGGCACTCAAGTATTCTCCACCTCGATCCGATCTTAGAATCTTGATACTTTTGCCGGTTTGTTTTTCTACCTCATTCTTATATTCCTGGAATTTTCCAAAGGCTTCGGATTTATGTTTCATCAAGAAGACATGTCCGAACCTTGAAAAATCATCCGTAAAAGTAATGAAGTAAGAAAAACCGCTTTGCTCAAGTGTAGACATTGGACCGCACACATCGTTGTGTACGAGCCCCAAGAGCTTGCTCGCTCTTACTCCGTGTCCAGTGAACGGAGTCTTTGTCATCTTTCCTTTGAGACAGGATTGACAAGTGGCATACGATTGATATTCGAATGGATTCAAATACCCTTCTGTATGTAACTTAGTCAACCTTCTCTCATTGATGTGACCCAGTCTACAATGCCATAAGAAAGCCTGATTAATATCTGGAGACTTTCTTTTTTGTGTATTCTGGACATTGAAAATCTGTGGTTGGTTTAATACGTATATACCATTGCTCAGTGTACCTGACCCAATCAGAACTTGATTAAGGTGAATGTTTACAACATTACTTACAAACGCAAATTCATAACCTTCTTTAGAAACCAAAGATACAGAAATGATATTACAAGTTGCGTTGGGTACAAAAAAGCAATTACGCAAAACCAAAACATGCCCATCTGACATTCCCAGGTGATAGTCCCCCACGGCTTTAGCATCCATGCTAGCTCCGTTCGCAACTCTGAGGGTCATGTCACCTGCCTTCAAAACCCTACGGTTTCTCAATGCCTGCAAAGAATTACAGATATGAGATCCTGATCCGGTATCCAATACCCAGGAAGTAGAGTTTATAGAAAGACAGTTTTCAATAACATACACACCTGAAGCTGAAGCCGCAACCTGCTTCAGTTCCTGTGTCCTGGCCTTCCAAGCCCTGCAATCTTTATTCCAGTGTCCACTCTTATGACAATAGAAGCATTCCTCCTTTCCCACAAGCTTCCCCGCAATCTTTGTTGCCTTTTCCTTTCCCTTCGTACCCACTTTACTAACACCGCCTCTTGGTTTGGCGGGGGCTTTCTTCCTCCTTCCCTTGGCCTTCGCCTTGGACCTAGAGGAAGAAGATCCTCCTACAAACAAAGCGGGTGTTTCCCTACCTTTCTGTAGGGTGCCCTCTGCGCTCCTCAGCATGTTGAGGAGTTCTGAAAGTTCAACTTCCTTTTCTTGTAAGTTGAAGTTCAGTATAAACTGGGCGTAAGTGGATGGAAGGGACTGGAGAATTAAATCCGTATAGAGTTCACTTTCCAACGTGGTCCCAAGTTCCGCGAGCTCCTCAATGTAGCCAATCATCTTAAGCACGTGGTCCGCTACCGATGATCCGACGGCCAACTTTGCCGAAAACAACTTCTTCGACACTTCGTATCTTGCGATACGAGACTGCTCTCCATACAGTTCTTTTGTATGAAGAAATATGGATTCCAAATCCATATTCTCTTGCCTCCTCTGATGTTCGTTGTCCATAGAGGCAAGCACGAGGCACCTGGCCTTCGCGCAATCAATCTCCCAAGTCTTACGGATTTCCTTATCCGCGACGCTGGAGGTGGGACCTGGGACGGGGGGAGCTTTGGTGGTAAGAAGATACCCCAGCTTGTCGTAAGTGATTGCCATTTTGACATTCCTGAGCCAATCTTTGTAGTTTGGCCCTTTCAGTATGTTTTTATCTAGAAGTAACTTAAGTCCAGTCATGTCGATTGGTTGCTGCAATTAGGAGAGAGAGAAGAAACACTTTAGCACGATGCTCTTGCAAGTTTAGAATGGTTTTTAGTTTTTCTAAACAGGATGGCTCCCACTGTCTCTCGAATCCCTCCTCAAACCATAAAGGAAGAACTAGTCGGGATCAATCCCACCGCACAATACTTGCTTAACCGTTCAGCCAGGCCAGTGTCGGTACTTCGAGGGAGGTTTTCCAACGCTTTCGCGAAGTTCCTTAATTAAATAACCTCTTTTTCCTGGGGGCGTAGCCCCGCTAACACCTTTCTAGGCACCTACTAGGTTTATAGCATTGATCGTTTAGTGAGAAATTTCCCGAGGAGTAGCATATACTCACAGTAGGATCGGGATCCAAATATCATTGCGTGACGAAACTGAAGGAATCCTACCAGAATCACCACACTCCAAATGGTATGCAAATCTAGCAAGTTTCAGCACTTATGAAACTCCCGATGTGGATTTTTGCCCCATGCTCTTATGACCTTGGCGTGAGGTCAAAATGTCATAAGTCACATGTCAAGTTCTTCCCATCATTATCCCGGTTGATTTGAACCCAGCCGTACCTACCCTTGACGTAGGCCAAAATGGTGATACGGTTGTCCCAAAACAACGCATTCTATCTATGCAACAGATAAATATCCGGTAGCTACCAATCACTATGCCTTGGCGTGAGGTCAAAATACATAGCTTGAATACTACCGTACATTTAACTGAAATAATGGAGGGCTACGAATGGTTTTGGCGAAACCGTGAACATAGTGAACTTGATATAATCGATTGGAACGAGATAGCTTTTAAAAGGAGTGGCTCAAGCTCCGCATTTAAAAGTTGGTTTTGAAAAGAACCGTGTGGTTTTTCGAAAGTGTTCCAACGATTTTAACTTGGTTTATTATCTTGCATTAGTTCTTTTAATGCGTGATATTCTTGCATTAATTCTTTTAATGCGTCCCATCATTTAATCCTACCATTGTAGAAAACAACCAAAATATGACGTACGCTTATGCCATTCGCATTCGCCACGGGGCCCCGTCATCACCCTTTAGGTTACTTAACTAACGACAGAGCGGGGGCTGGGCTAGCGCGGCTGTAAAACATAAGCAACGCCTAAATAGTTATAAATATAGCAATGATAGACATTACAGATCATAGATGAATACATTGGATATACTAGGAATCCGCAATCCGTTCGAGCCTGCAACGAAAAGTGGATTACACGGTCGCGGTGAATAGCCAATACCCCACCCAAGACCCCTACGGGTGCGGCAAAATACCCGCCAAGTACTCGGCAGTTTGTGCACCCCTCCATGGGTCTATCCTAGGAGCAAAAACAGTAAAAAGAATTATACAATGACGGCTACAACCCCGACCCGGTTGTGCGGCCAAACAAATAATAATATTACATCAATTTACATGTTACAAATGAATGAAAGAAAAACAAAAGCTCATCTCACATCCACCCCGGCTATTCACCCGCGACAGTCCAACACATTCATATACACATTCCAATATCAAACACAGATCACAGAGATGTATAACCCCGACTAATCGACTTATAGCGATTAGCCGACGTTCAATACATACAAACATCACAGATATAACCAACATAGTCAAAATGTAGTGAAGTTCGGAAAAAATACGAAATTATAGGCCCCCAAAAACAAATTTCTATTCTGGAAAATCTGGGCACATATAATATATCTTAAAAATCCTAAAACCAACACAGAGATACACTGCACCAAAATCGAGGCAGAGAGGAGACAAGACGGCCACGGATCCGCGGCGACATAGCTTGCTGTGGCCGCGGAAGCGCGGTCGTTTGGTCAGATCTCTGGCTCATTTTTGGTGGTTATCTTTAAAAAACCCTGAGATAATTTTTGGTATATAACAAATTTTTTTTTGACCAGAAAAAAATTTAACAGAAACTAGGGTTTTTGAAAAGTTTGGTTTTTGGATTTTTCGGTTCCGAACTTCGATACACTTCACTACCTAACTAGTTTAAGTTTAGTTAGGCTCTGATACCACTGTAAGTCCACGTTGCGACCCCCGGTTCTTACGGGGAGGCGGAAACGGTATAAAATCAAATTTTTAGCGCATGGGGCAACATGGAGTAACAAAGTCGGGATCTTTTCTAAACTAAACTAGCAAACAAGCTAAAGAGAGTTAGCTACTCGGAAAGATGGTTATACCTAACTTGAACTCCTTCTTCTTCAAACTTTTGTAGAGGTTGATGGTTCTTCCTCGTTGCCTTCTTCCGTCGAAGATGGATCCACCTGAGGGGTCAACCTTCGGGCTCTTTCTCGAACTTGGAGAGAACTAGAATCTTCGGCTTGCTAAACCTTTGATCCTAGAGTGAGTAGAGAGTGTCTAAGGGGTGTTTATCTTTCAAGGAGAGGGATTCTCAACACATGAGAAGGATTCTCCTTGAGCTAGAGGAAGAAGAAGATGAAGTGAGGAGAGAGAAGCTAAATGGTAGAATGAGCTATCTTTTTCTTTCTTGCAACCATATCACAAAAGAAAAAGAATTATCAAATTAATAATAATAATGAAAATGAAATAGTTGATGGAAGGTTTAGGAATGACCATTATCATTTCAAACATTAAATGTTTTTGCAAGAATCAAAAAGCATCTTTCTTTTGTAATGATGATGGTCAAAACTTCAACCATGGTCAACAAGTCAACCATGGTCAACTAGTGAACAAAATCCAACCATGACACAATTTCATTTTATTAATATTATTAATTGATATAACATAAATCCATTAGGGTTTGGAAAAATACGACTGTCAACTGTGCATACACACCCGTTCCGAAACCCTAATGAAAGTCCTCTTCCTCCTCCTCAAACAACTGTGCATACACACCTGCATTCTTGTTCCGAGGAACATGAATACTGAGAGATAAAAGCAACCCCAAAACATATACCGGTATCTGACTCAAACCAGAGCCAGCCAGTAATATCCGTCCGGACTCCAAACGTGCACAAGTGCGCGGATGAGAACGAACCCTGTCGTAAAACCATGCGACCTCTACTCTGTTTTTCCCAGAGGCGAATACCCTCTGTGTGGGACTCTAAAGACTCGACACTACACTGGCAGTAGGTTTAACCACAGACCGCAAGCGGCACTAGCTGTGCGTAACGGTCCCCAGGTAGATGCCGACAAGAAGGCTGACGAGGTGAAACCCCATCTGAACTCCTACTGAGTCTGAATGTGACAGTCTCCGTACAGTCCGGTCTGTTCGTCTAATACATCGCATGTCGGGCCTAGGGGCGGTAAAACGTCAGTCCCCAAATAGCGGTACAAGTCGTGTCGGAGTGAAGCCCAAAACACCCTGAGATAACACTGGAAGCCTACCAGTATATCTCGCTTGCCCTGGCCAGGGACTACTCGTGTAATGGCTCTCCTAGACACAGCGCGATGTCAACCCGCAATACCGGGAGAGAAGAATCCTGTCTAACCGTCACTGCCTCCAAGTGCTTCGGGACTGCACCAAACCACCACCTGTTTGCATGACTCCTTTGAGCCGTGGTAGGGTAGTGATCAAAGTGCAGTGGGAACACACTCGAGGCGAAGTGTCAGTGTCAAGTCAGCGGACTAAGATGTACTCATGTCACCTGGGAACTGATAACTGACGATAGGTATAATACCAACCTGTCAGTTCCCGACGAGTCCTGTCCAGTGTACTCGTAACCCAACGAGCACCCGTATACTATCTCCAGTACGACGTACTGATGGCTGTGGGACAGACCGTCTCCCACAATGGGATGAGAAGCGCATACGCTAGTCTACTCCGGAGTATCGATGCCCTGTCTCGATAGTCCTGCGACTAGGGACCTGTATAAGGATGTGCTTAAAGATTACCCAGCCCCCACTAGTGTGACTGCCATCACAACGCTGGTAATCAAGCAAAGATCCTAAGGGCTCCTCTAATGCGTATAAGTGATATACTAAAATAAACACAAGTACACATTGAAGTAGAAACAAACCAAGTAGCATACTACTATATTGAGCAAGATTGTTTATACAAGGTGAATATCCCAAGCTTCCATTAAGTAATATACAAACTAGTATGATACAGTAATGGCCTCTAGGGCATATACACTAACAGGTAGTTCCTATGCTAAAGCCACAACTCCATTGTCACACAATGGTAGGAACGAAGTTCATCTCATGAACTTATATATCCCGACTGCCTCTTTGGAAGCATCTTTGGTAACGATGTATCTTGTCTTTAATCGTCTAGTATGTCACGGTATCCAGCTTGGAACTCTTCCAACATACCGTCCCTCCACTGAGGGTAAAGACAATGCCTGTAACTGACATTCAGTCGTCCTTATCACCCTGGAACCTTTCCAGTGATTCTCCCCAGGATCGATTGATACCATCTCACTACAACTAGTGAGTATCCTAACATCCAATTAGATCTATCTCATAGATCCAAAAACCCAGGATTTAGGAGGTATCACTTTGATCCTATATGGAGAATCCTTGTGATAAGCGGAGATTGGCCGAGCGTAGCATAGGAAACTCCTTACCTATTAAGAGTATGTCATCCACGTACTCTACGAGGATCACCACCATACTCCATACTACCTTTTTGTATGTACAAGGTTCATCTACCATTTTGATGAAGTCAAACTCTTTGACTACCACATCAAAACAGATGTTCCAACTCCGCGATGCCTGCTTTATCCTATAAAGTATCTTGCACACGTTTCCGCTGCTCCCACTGTCTACGAAGCCTTCTGGCTGTGTACTTATAGACGCTCTCTTCCAAAACATCATTTTAGAAAAGAAGTCATGACACCTAACCACCAGATATCGTAGTCATGGTATGTAGCCGTGGCAAGTAGGATTTTGATGGACTTAAGCATTGCTTTGAAAGTCTCAACTTTTCCATGTACACCAAGTAATCTTCTCAAGATATACTCGCTCCTGATGGGGATTTAACCCTTCAGATAAAGCAACCAAAGTCCATACTTTGTTGGTGTATAAGGATTCTATCTCAGATCGCTAAGCATCCAGTCATTCTTATAGAGTCCCACTCCTGATAGCCTGCTCGAAACTAGTTGGGTCATCATCTCATGATGCAATCCTCGCTCCCACTGTCATAGAGAAACCGAAGTATCTCTCAGGTGGGTGAGGAACCCTACTAGATCGGCGGAGAGGCTGAGCTTCATTGGAAACTATTGAATCCTTTGGTTCTACCAAATCATCAGCTGCAGTTTGTATAGCTGGAACCTTTCCAGTTCTACCTCATGACCACTAATTTCTTCACAAGAAATTCCCTTTCATAAAGGTGGCATGTTGAGAAACAAAACATCTTTTGTTCCTCTGTTTGGTAGAAGATATTCCCTTGCGAATGCTTGGGATATCCAACAAACTTCCACAGATTTGAATTTGCCTCGAGCTTGTCCGGATTTTGCTTTTTTGACATAGGCCGGACAACCCCAAATCTTAAAAAACTTAAGATATGGGCTCTTCCCTTTCCATATCACATATGAAGTGGTAGACAACTGATTTGATTTGAACCCTATTCAATAGGTATGCAGCTTCTCAAGCGCATAACACCCAAAAGGAAATAGGAAACTCAGTAGTACTCATCATAGAGCACACCATATCACATAGGGTGCTATTGCTCCGCCCCGATATACCATCGTGCTATGGTGTATACGGAGGAGTAATGCTGAGAGAGAATCCTATTCTCCTTTAAAATAGTCCAAGAATTTCGTGCTCAAGTATTCTCTTCCTTGATCTCATCAAAGGACATAATACTTATACCCGTATTTTGGTTCTCTACTTCTAACTTATATTCTGTGAATATCTCAAAAGGTTCGGACTTGTGTTTCAACAGGAACATAAGTCTGAATCTAGAGAGATCATCAGAGAATGTAATGAAGTACAAAGAACTAGTTTTGGCATGTGTAGACAGGGGACTTTCATACATCAACATGTATCAATCCCAAGAGTTCACTAACTCTTTCTCTGTTTCCAATAAACGGAGCTGTGGTCATCTTATCTCTGTGACATGACCGGTAAGTCTCATAAGATGTAAATTCAAACTAATTTAAATATGCATCTAAATGTATCTTGGCTAGTCGGGTCGCATTGATATGACCTAGTCTACAATACCTCAAGAAGGATTCGTTCATTTCTAAACTCTTCCTCTCGTGTGTGTTCTGTATACTAAGAACTATAGTTTGATTTAGAACGTCAACGCTTTTAGATAACGTGCCTGAACCGATCAACTCTTGATACAGGAAATGTTCAAAACATTATCCAACAATACAAAATTATATCCTTCTTTACTAATAAAGAGACTGATATGATTTTGTATATCAGGTTCGGTATCTAATAACATTTGTTCAGAATCAATATATTCTGGTAATACTGGTTGACAGTGACCAACAGACTTGGCTGCAACCCTTGCACCATTTCTATCTCATGAAACTTATCACCCATTCTCAGTTCTCTACCTATCGGTAGCCCATGTAACAGATTACATATGCGGGATCCTGATCCGGTATCACATACCCAGGACGTAAAGGATACTGAGAAACAGTTCTCTGTAATGAACACACCCGAAGATGATGCATCAACATGCACTTTCTTCGTTTGGACGGCATGGGAAATCTGGTATTCCCCAATTTCCTGCTCTGTTTTATAACATTTGTAAGTTGGAGCGGGACCAACGTTCCCCAGCTCAGTATAACAAGCGGGTTCGATCAATATATCTGTATTATTATCTTGATTAAGGCGTGATATGGTCGCTACCTGGAGAGAGAGAGAAGAAAACACTCAGCGTATGCTCTTGCAAGATTAGATTGGTTATCTAATATATCTAATCAGGATGTCTCCCACTATTTTAATCAAATCTTCCTTCAAACCCTAAAAGGAAAGACTAGCCGGGATTAATTACACGCTACAAGTTCGCCAATCTTTCAGCCAGGCCAGTGTCGGTACTTTGATGGAGGTCCCCCGTGCTTTCGCACGAACCTAATTAAAGTGAACCACGTTTTCCCGGAGGCTTAACCCCGTTAACACCTTTCTAGACACCTACTTGATCGACTAATTGTAATGTGTAAAACTCTCCCAGGAGCAACTCTTACTCGCAGCGGGTATCGGGATACAACTATCTCATAGAAGGTATGCAATCTCATTGCAAATTTCAACACTTGAAATTCCCAATAATATTTTACCCCTAGTGTCCGATGACCTTGACGGAGGCCAAACTATCCATAGTCCGCTAGTCAAGTTCAACCCGTCATTTCCTGATTGAATTAAACCCACCCGCACGACCCTTGATGGAGGCCAAACAACGCCGTACGAATACCCTAATCCAATCGCATCATATGCTAACAGATAAGCATTAGTTAGCTACCGTACACTACGCCTTGATGGAGGCCAAACTACCGCAGCACGAATACTAACTAGTACTTATCTGAAATGACGGAGGGCTACGACAGGTTTTTAAGAAAACCCTTTGCGTAATGAAATTGGTATCGTTGTAGAATCGAGTGATTTTAAATGGAGTGTTTTTGAGGCGCAGGATATATCTTATATATCACTATGCAAAGCAAAAAATCCAAAAGCAATCAAAAGACAAACTGAGGGGTGTAGCATCTCCCAGTCATTGCTAAAGGGGTCACTCCCGGTGAAGGGATCGTCGGCCCTTTCCTTATCGAATAAGGTGCTGGATGTTCTACAAGGAACACCGCTATGCAATGCAAGACCCGTAGCTACCTGTTTTTGAAAATTCGATTCCACAACATCATTTGGTTTCTTTTATTTCATTAATCTCATAAATGAAGTCCCATTTTAATTGTGCTTCACAAGCATGACATTTGAAACGAAATCTACAATATAACATATATCTCATATATATAATATAAACATTCGTCTCAGGCAGTAATATGATCTCATCACAGAACATTGCAGCAGAAGAACATGTATGAAATATTGGATATACTAGGACGTCCGTGTTTTCAATACGAGCCTGTATAAAACACGGATTCCACGGTCGCGATGAATAGCCAAACCCATATCCCTAGACCCCTACGATAGCGGCAAGCAACACTGCCAATTCTAGGGTTAGGAGACCCGGTCTCGACTCCTCGAGATGGTCTCCCACTGGACCCCAGAACCCGGTTACTTGTGCTCTCCGCCTCGGGTCTACCTAATCAGGAAAAGTAAATAATATAAAATGGTGACATCATCATCACCCCGGAAGTGCCCCAATAAAAGAATATTACATACAAATGAATTTTACATGAATGAAAATGAAAAACTCTCATCTCACATAAAACCCCCGGCTATTCAAACGCGACGATCCAATACAACATATCACAGCAACACATAATATCTCATATCATCAACGTAAGCAAGTATGCGTATCCCGATTGTCGTTGATGTATAGCAACGAAGCCGGCGATACACCACATACTACGCTTACGGTCACAGAAAAGAAAGTGTAAAACTACAACAGTTGGAATCTGCAACCTCTTTAGACATCGCATGCCCAACCAAATGAATTCCTTAGACATCGCATGCCTAACAATTATAAACACCGCATTTTAGTCTCATTATCGAAAACTCTTTTCAATATCAAGTCGGGCAATTCAACAAGATTCCCGACATCCTGATCGAATGCTCGTCGCAAACTTTACTAGACGGCCACACCCCCGGATGCCGTCGACGAAGTGCACTGAGGCGGAACACCGCTGCCGCAAGCTCCCGAACGGATGCTTTTGGCGACGGGGTTCTCCTACACTCACTTGGTCGGGGCTTTGGGGCGTGGCTGTCTGTTAAGTTTACCCGGCGAGTATTCGCGTATGCTATGTGATTGCGACGGACTTTTGATCACATCAAAATTCCGTGGCAACCGATCATTTGAGACTAAACTGTAGGGTTCCTAGGCACACTAATGAGGTCTCACAAGGCATCAACCATGCCAATTTCAAAAATTACAAGTGCCGAGAAACCCTAATACGGATCGTTGACTAGAGATTAGGCGAAATATGCAACTAGTTAACAACTTAACTAAGTGAACGGAAAATACAACCTTTGTAGATCCGGTCCTCCACCTCCATAGCTCCGTGATGATGTCTCCTCGCTGTCCAAATCGAATCCATGACTCTAGCATCGGCTTCATCGGAGAAATGGGCGAGCTAGGTCGTCGACTTCGATGCCGAAGATGATCTACGTCGAGGCATCACAAGATCAAGCTCCAACTTCACCAAGCCATGAAACTTGTGAAGAAAACACCCTATACTACTTGGCAAGTGGTAGAGGATGAAGAAATAGGAAGTGGGTTCACTTTAGAATTGGATTTCTCACTCTTTTTCTCAAGTTGCCATTAAAGGTTGCAAGCTTTTTCTTCTTGTTGATGAAGAAGAAGAAGAAGAAAATATTATGATAAGTTATCCTCAAAATAGAGAATAATAGGAATACTTATCATAAAGCAACCATGGTTAAGTGTAGAGAATAAATCATGGTTAGTTTGAATGGTTAGGGTTAAGCATGAAGACAAAATGGTCACTTAGTCAAAGCTTCATGAAGTTTCAACAACAAACAAAGAAAGCCACCATTTTCTCTTTTATCTTTTGCCAAAATAAATAAATAAATAAATAGATAAGAAAATGAAAACCCTAACCATTACATAACCATGGTTTAATCTTTACAGAAACCCAAGTGAGCATGTATCATCAAACATGATACAAACAAGTGCACAAAAGTATATCACATATACAACTTGTGAACTTAAAGTGAGAAAATCCATTTAAAATGAACCAATACTAGTTAATGCAAAGTAATATATCAAATATATAAATATACATTAAATCATTAAATCAACACTTGATTCAATGATCCGGTCATGTCGCGCATAACCGACTAGTATACAATGTATCGACTTATCGAATCAATCTTCGATTCGATAACTAGGTTATATCGCATACAACCAATCGAAACATTCATCGCGAGAATGAAATACGGTATCACACACACGCATTATTCTCGGTCCCGCACATATCTCATATGCGCTCCTATTTCGTTTCGCTTGAGCCAGGAAACCTCTGTGTAGGACTCTAAAGACTCGTCAATACGCCGGCAGCAGGTGATGATCATATCAAACACCCATAAGCCGCAAGCGGTCTGCTAAACCTAACGGCCACCCGGGTATTGAGCGATCAGAAGATCGACGAGCAAGCCCGCTCACACTCCTGTGAATCCAACCAGTAACACTTACCGTACAGTCCGGTCTGTTCGTCTGATATGTCGCATATCTTGCCTAGGGGTGGTAAACGTCAGACCCCAGTAGCTCGATAAGTCGTGTCGATATGAGATCTATAACAGTTCGAGAAACTACTGGTAACACTTACCAGTAAATCTCAGCAAACCTGGCCAGGGATTTCTGGTTATAGCCAATCGAACACAGCGCAACATCAACTCCCTATACCGGGAGAGACGAATCCCCTCCTATCGCTCATTGCCTCTATGTGATTCGGGACTGTACCCAAAAGCCACCGTTTTGCACGCCCTCTTGGACGTGGTAAGTTGGAAATCAAAGCACAATGGGAATCACACAAGACTCTATGACGATCTCGGGTCTACAGACTAACCTGTACCAGTGTCACCTGAGAACTGCCATCTGACGTGAGGTATAATACCATCTGGGAGTTCTCGGAGAGTCCGTCCAGTATACCCAGTCTCCACTGAGCACCCGTATAACATCTCTGATGTCAAACACCAATGGATATGGGATCATCCATCGCCCATCTGTATGGGTCGAGAAGGTATACGCTAGTCTACTCTGGTATATCGATGCCCCGTCTCGATACACCCACGACTAGGGACATTGAAGGATGTACTTATAGACTACCATGTCCCCACTAGTATGATCCATATCATAGTCCAGGTAGTCAAGTACACATCCTAAGGGCTTTACCAACATGTAACATAGAGACAATCAGTATACACGTTAAGGTAAAGAGTAACCAGATAGCATACTATCATGTCGAGCAAGAAAGTCCTACCTATATATGTCCCAGCATCCACTACAATATACATCCTATGTATAGTAATGGCCTCTAAGGCATACATATAACTAACAATCTCCCACTTGCACTAGGGCCATCTATAGCAGTGGTTGTAGTATCTCATACTTAACCATCCCATAAAAGTCTCTCTCTGGGAATAGGCCTTTCGTGAGTGGATCCGCCGTGTTATCCTCTGAGTCTGCTCTCCTAACCTCGATCACCCTGGAGATCAACTATCTCCATGATCAGGTGATGCTGCCTCAGAATACGTCTGGGTCACTGATGGGAACGGGGTTCCTGGGCCAAAGCCACACGCCCATTGTCACACAATGGTAGGAACCAAGTTCATCTCATGAACAAACATACACCCAAACTGCCTCTTTGGTAGCATCTTAAGTAGCGATGTATCCAGCCTTTATCGTCTAGTATGCCACGGTATCTAGCTTGGAACTCTTCCAACATACCGTCCCTTTTGTGAGGGTAAAGACAATGCCTGTGACTGACATTCAGTCGTCTTTATCACCCTGGAACCTTTTCAGTGATTCTCCCCAGGATCGATTGATACCATCTCACTACAACTAGTGAGTATCCTAATATCCAATTAGATCTATCTCATAGATCCAAAACCCAGGATTTAGGAGGTATCACTTTGATCCTATATGGAGAATCCTTGTGATAAGCGGAGATTGACCGAGCGTAGTATAGGCAACTCTTTTCCTATCAAGAGTACGTCATCCACATACTCTACGAGGATCACCATCATACTTCCTACTACCTTTTTGTATATACAAGGTTCATCTACCATTTTGATGGTGTCAAACTCTTTGACTAACACATCAAAACAGATGTTCCATCTCCGCGATGCCTGCTTTATCACATAAAACATCTTGCACATGTTTCCGCTGCTCCCACTGTCTACGAGGCCCTCTGGCTGTGTACTTATAGACGTTCTTTTCTAAATCATTATTTAGAAAAGTAGTCATGGCACCCAACCACCAGATATCGCAGTCATGGTATGTAGCAGTGGCAAGTAGTATCTGGATGGATTTAAGCATCGTCCCTGGAAAAGGTTTCATCATTATCCACGCTTGGTCGATGGCGAAAACCTTTAACAAGTCTAGCTTTGAAAGTCTCAACTTTTCCATCTACACCAAGTAATCTTCTCAAGATATACTTGCTCCTGATGGGGATTTAACCCTTCAGATATCGCAACCAAAGTCCATACTTTGTTGGTGTATAAGGATTCAATCTCAGATCGCTAAGCATCCAGCCATTCTTACAGAGTCCCACTCTTGATGGCCAGCTCGAAACTAGTTGGGTCATCATCTCATGATGCATTCTTCGCTCCCACTGTCATAGAGAAACCGAAGTATCTCTCAGGTGGGTGAGGAACCCTACTAGATCGGCGGAGAGGATGAGGTTCGTTGGTTACTATTGAATCTTTCGGTTCTACCAAATCATCAGCTGCAGTTTGTATAGCTGGAACATTTCCAGTTGTACATAACAGATCTTGCCTCGAGCTTGTCCGGATTTTGCTTTTCATACATAGGCCGGACAACCCTAAATCTTAACTAACTTAAGATATGGGCTCTTCCCTTTCCATATCACATATGAAGTGGTAGGCAGCTGATTTGATTGGAACCCTATTCAATAGGTATGCAACTTCATAAGTGCGTAACTCCCTAAAGGAAATAGGTAACTCAGTAGTACTCATCATAGAGCACACCTTATCATATAGGGTGTGATTGCTCCGCCCCGATATACTATCGTGCTATGGTGTATTCGGAGGAGTAATGCTGAGAGAGAATCTCATTCTCTATTAGAATAGTACAGGAATTCCTTGCACAAGTATTCTCCTCCTCGATCAAATCAAAGGACATAATACTTATACCCGTATTTTGGTTCTCTACTTCTAACTTATATTCTATGAATATCTCAAAAGGTTCGGACTTGTGTTTCAACAAGAACATAGATCTGAATCTCGAGAGATTATCAGAGAATGTAATGAAGTACAATGAACCGGTCTTGGCATGTGTAGACAGGGGACCTACATACATCAACATGTATCATCCCAAGAGTTCACTAACTCTTTCTCTGTTTCCTGTAAACGGAGCTATGGTCATCTTATCTCTGTGACATGACTGGCAAGTTTCACAAGATGTAAATTCAAACTGATTTAAATATGCATCTAAATGTAACTTAGCTAGTCGAGTCGCATTGATATGACCTAGTCTACAATACCTCAAGAAGGATCCGTTCATTTCTGAACTCTTCCTCTTGTGTGTGTTCCGTATACTAAGAACTGTAGTTTGATTTAGAACATCAATGCTTTTAGATAACGTGCCTGAACCGATCAACTTTTGATATAGGAAATGTTCAAAACATTATCCAACAATACAAAATTTTATCATTTCTTTACTAATAAAGAGACTGATATGATTTTGTATATCAGGTTCGGTATCTAATAGCATTTGTTCAGAATCAATGTACTGATAATACAGGGTGACAGTGACCAACAGACTTGGCTGCAACACTTGCCCCGTTTTCTGTATCATGAAACTTATCACCCGTTCTCAGTTCTTTACCTATCTGTAGCCCATGTAACAGATTACATATCTGAGATCCTGATCCGGTATCATATACCCAGGACGTAAAGGACATTGAGAAACAGTTCTGTATAATGAACACACCCGAAGATGATGCATCAGCATGCACTCTCTTCATTTGGGCGGCATGGGAATCTTGGTATTCCCCTATTTCCTGCTCTGTCTTATAACTATTATAAGTTGGAGCGGGACCAACGTTCCCCAGCTCAGTAAAACAAGCGGGTTCGGTTAAAATTCCGTATTATTATCTTGATTAAGGCGTGATATGGTCGCTACCTGGAGAGAGAGAGAAGAAAACACTCAGCGTGCGCTCTTGAAAGAATAGATTGGTTATTATTTTATCTAATCTGGATGGCTCCCACTGTTTTTTATCAAATCTTCCTTCAAACCCTAAAAGGAAAGACTAGCCGGGATTAATTACACGCTACAAGTTCGCTAATCTTTCAGCCAGGCCAGTGTCGGTACTTTGAGGGAGGTGCCCCGTGCTTTCGCACGGACCTAATTAATGTAAACCTCGTTTTCCCAGAGGCGTAACCCCGTTGACACTTTTCTAGACACCTACTTGATCGGCTAATTGTAATGTGTAAAACTCTCCCAGGAGTAACAATTACTCGCAGCGGGTATCGGGATACAACTATCTCATAGAAGGTATGCAATCTCATTGCAAAATTTCAACACTTGAAATTCCCGATAATGTTTTGCCCCTAACCTCCTATGACCTTGACAAAGGCCAACAAACCATATGATGCTAGTCAAGTTCAACCCGTCATTTCCTGATTGAATTAAACCCACCCGCACGACCCTTGACAAAGGCCAACAAGGTCGCACGACTATCCTAACCCAATCTGCATCATATGCATAAGCAGATAAGCACCAGTTAGCTACCGCACACTACGCCTTGACAAAGGCCAACAAACGCAGCACGAATACTAACTACTACTTATCTGAAATGGCGGAGGGCTACGACAGGTTTTTCTGAAAACCTATTGCGTAATGAACTTGATATCGTTATAGGATCGAATGAATTTTGAAATGGAGTGTCTTAGAGGCTTTTCTAGTTTTGCTAAAGGAGTCACTCCCGGTGAAGGGATCGTCGGTCCTTTCCTCGTCGAATGAGGTGAGGGATATATCATATATATCACTGTGCAAAGCAGAAACTATAGAAACAATCAAAAGACAAACCGAGAGTTGTAGCATCTGCCAGTTATTGCTAAAGTAGTCACTCCCGGTGAAGGGATCTCGGTCCTTTCCTTATCGAATAAGGTGCAGGATGTTCTACAAGGAACACCGCGATGCATTGCAAGAACTGCAGCTACCTGTTTTATTTTGAAATTCGATTCCACAGCATCTTAGGTTTCTTTTATTTCATTAATCACATTAATGAAGTCCCATCATTTAAGTACCTAAACATCACAAATAAATACGACGTACACTTATGCCATCAGCATTCGCCTCGATGTCCCCTCGTGCACCGTTAGGTTAGGTAACTAACGGCAGAGCGGGGCAGGGCTAGCGCGGGTGTAAAACATAAGTAACGTCTATATAATATATCATATATACTGTATACTGTATCTATCACAGAACATCACATGATCACATCACAGATATCGCAGCAGAAGAAACATATGAAATATTGGATATACTAGGACGTCCGTGTTTTCAATACAAGCCAGTATAAAACACGGATTCCACGGTCGTGATGAATAGCCAAAACCCACACCCCTAGACCCCTACGAGAGCGGCAAGCAACCCTACCAATTCTAGAGTTAGGAGGCCCGGACTCGACTCCTCGAGTTGGTCTCCCACTGGACTCCAGAACCCGGTTACTTGTGCCCTCCTCCTTGGGTCTATCCTAGTGCGAAAAAGTAAATAATATACATCAACGGTGACAACTTCCGCAACCTGGAAGTGCCCCAATAAAAGAATATTACATATAAGTTTTTACATGAATGAAAAGGAAAAACACTCATCTCACATAAAAACCCCCGGCTATTCAAACACGACGATCCAATATAACATATCCAGCAACACATAACATCACATGTCATCAATGTAAGTAAATATGTGCATCCCAATTGTCGTTGACATATAGCAACGAAACCGGCGATATCACATATTATACTTACGGTCACAGAAAAGAAAGTGTAAAACTACAACAGTTGAAATCCGCAACTTGCATAGACATCGCATGCCTAACCAAATGAATTCCTTAGACATCGCATGCCTAATAAATATAAACCCCGCATTTTAGTCTCATTATTGAAAACACTTTTCAATATCAAGTCGGGCAATTCAACAAGATTCCCGAAAAACCGATCGAATGCTCGTCGCAAACTTTAGTAGGCGGCCGCACCCCCGATACCGTCGACGAAGTGAACCAAGGCGGAACACCGCTGCCGCGAGCACCCAAACGGATGCTTTCGGTGACAGGGTTCTCCTACAGTCACTTGGTCGGGGCTATGGGGTTTAGCTGTCTATTAAGTTTATCCGGCGAGTATCCGCGTACGCTACGTGATTGCGACGGACTTTTGATCGCATCAAAATTCCGTGGCAACCGATCAAGTGAGACTAAAGTGCTAGATTTATAACATTCATTCAGTTATCTCATAACTACTTGTGAATTCCAATTATTGTATCCCAATCCAGATAAATAGAAAATGTTAAACTTTCCGATCGAACAGTCAAACACCCAAGTTTTCCCGATACAGCTCAACACATGAAATAAGACTAAAAACATTCAGTTCATGCCTCAGTACCAACGGTCCAGCCGTAGAAGGGTCAAGCCAACGCCTCACATGTGGCACGCCGTACTGCCCCAAACCCGAAGGTTCAAAGGGCAGTTCAAGACGGTCACATAATCGAGTTAAGGTTTGTTGTCTTCTAGAGGGACCATCGCGTTACTTGCACTACTTAGAACGTTATTAAACTACGGAAAAATCCAACAATTGGAAATTTTCCGGCAGGGGAAAAGGTGGGTATTTATATCCGGTCGAACTTTTTAACATATTCTAAAATATCCGGAAAGCCACATAGACAAAATCTGATAATCCGATCGAATCATCTACGCTCCAAAACACCCCAGAAAACTCAACTCTTGAGTGCAAATTAAAAATTCCCAGAAAACTCAGCACCTGAAAACATGAATTACTGTGCAAAACATGGAGGCTAATCTCATTAATTGGCCGCGGAATCGCCGCAGAATCCAGGCTTCTGCCGCGGTTCCGCCGCGCTTTAGACATATTATGAAGTAATTTTTGCACCGTAATTCTTAGAATTCCGTGCTGAATTTTTTAAGCATTTTTAATCTGGAAAAAACCCAGTTTTTGAAAAAAGTCCAGAGAGCATGAAAAAATAGGGTTTCGATGTTCGTTCGGATTTCAAGCGTCGTCTATGTAAGCCGCGGGGGCGCCCCGGCCGTCGATCCGACGCCGGAAACGCGGAAACAAAAACTTTGCGAACTTTGCAAATCGGCACCACCACGCACTTTTCACCCGGATCGGGCCATTAACCTAGCGAACTAGCAAACAAGAAAAGAGTAGAGAAGCCATACCAAGCGATCCGTGTCTTTCGGTCTTCGTCTCCACTCCGATCTCCTGCGGAATGTTCATCACCTTCTCGCTCGTCGGAAAAGCACCACGTAGCCGGAATCTTTTACGGGCTCCCACCTCTTGACCGAGGCAACTCGGGCGCGAAGTTGGCTAGCCGACGCGTCTAAGGTTTGCTATAGAATAGTATAGTAGCCATGTCTCTTGGGGTTATGAGGTTGCCATGATTGGAGGGATCAAGAAAAGACTTTGGAGAGTAGTGAGGTTTTGAAGCCAAACCAAAATGAGATGATAAAATTTCTACTCATGTAAACCTCTCTTTCTCTTTCCTCAGTGTGGCCGGCCCCTCTCAAGCATGAAATAGATTGGAGAGAGAAAAAGAAAACATCTCCAAGTATATGATAATGGAATGGAAAAAACAATATATAAAAAAGATAAGATAAACCTCACATCCTTTCTCACTCATCTCACTAATCAATCCTTTCATCAAACCATCATGAGAAAGCATGTGAAGAGATGCTAAAAGCATCTCATGATGACAAAGGCACAATATGCAAAGAAGCCCTCCACTATAAGTTATTTGCGAACTTGTAAATAACCCCTCCATCAAAAAGTCCGGCCGGGAAAGAACAAAGAAAAACCGGTCGGAACGGAATGCAAACTGGCAACTTCAGAAAACTGATCCCGTAATAAATTACAGGAAAAACCCCACTACTGCATATACATGCCCGCATTTGTCTTCTCACTGAACACAAATGCAAAGAGACAAAACTACACTATCAAATACTAGAATCCGGCTTAAGCCAAAGCCGGCTAGTAAAAACCGTCCGATCACGATCCGTGCAATACCGCATGTATCTGATCGAACCCTGCCATATCTCCATACGGCCTCTACAGCATTTCGCCCGAAACCTGAGTAACTGAGTGTGGTGGACTCTAAAGACTCGTCAATACTATGGCTGTGGATTTAACCACTAGCACGTCAGAGGTATAAGCCAATACGTAACGGGCTACCAGGTATTGACCAAAAGGACGTCGATTAGCGAACTCATCCTGACACCCTACTGAGCCTGTCAGTGACAATATCCGTACAGTCCGGTCCATTCGTCTATGAGCATCGCATGGCGGGCCTAGGGGGTTGGTAAAAGTCATACCCCCAAAAGCGGTACAAGTCGTGTCGGAGTGTAGCCCAGAACACCCTGAGATACTACTGGAATACCTACCAGCAAATCTCCTGCCTTGGCCAAGGACTTTTCATGTTCTGGCTCTCCTCGACACAGCGCGACCTCACCCCCAATACCGGGAGAGATGAACCCCTGCAGATCCGCTCACTGCCTCCATGTGGCTCGGGACTGTACCCAACTAAAACCTGTTTGCACGACTCCTTTGAGCCGTGGTAGGGTAGTAATCAAAGCACAGTGGGAACTCACACGAGACAAATGACGATCCCACGTCGATGAACTAACCTGTACACATGTCACCAGGGAACTGCTATCTGACGTCTGGTATAAACCCAACTAGCAGGTTCCCGGCGAGTCCTGTCCGGTGTACTCATAACCCAATGAGCACCTGTATACATCTTAGGTGAACCAACTGACACCAGTGGCTTGTGAGACCGGCCACAGCCCCTCGTCGGGGTCTCGACTGTATACACTAGTCTACTCTGGAGTATCGATGCCCTGTCTCGAAACTCCCACGACTAGGGACCATTTAAGGATGCGCTTATAGACTACTAGCTCCCACGTATATGATCGCCCTCATACTCCCGTTAGTCAAGCAAGAATCCTAGGGGCTCTATCAACGTGCAATAGTGACCTGTAAGGTCACCTAAAGCAGTACACGATGATAAAGGTAAACCAGATAGCATACTACATCTCGAGTAAGACTGTCCTACTGGGACAGGTCCTCCCCTCAATCATTGCAATCACGTGCCTGTGATCCAATAATTGACTCTGAGGGCACTATCTCCAACAGTCTAGACTTCGTCTAAGGCTCTAGCTAGGCTCTGATACCACTGTAGGGTTCTAGGCACACTAATGAGGTCTCACAAGGCATCAACCATGCCAATTTTAAAAATTACAAGTGCCGAGAAACCCCAATACGGGTCGTTGACTAGAGATTAGGCGAAATATGCAACTAGTTAACAACTTAACTAAGTGAACGGAAAATACAACCTTTGTAGATCCGGTCCTCCGCCTCCATAGCTCCGTGATGATGTCTCCTCGCTGTCCAAATCGAATCCATGACTCTAGCATCGGCTTCATCGGAGAAATTGGCGGGCTAGGTCGTCGACTTCGATGCCGAAGATGATCTACGTCCAGGCATCACAAGATCAAGCTCTAACTTCACCAAGCCATGAAACTTGTGAAGAAAACACCCTATACTACTTGGCAAGTGGTAGAGGATGAAGAAATAGGAAGTGGGTTCACTTTAGAATTGGATTTCTCACTCTTTTTCTCAAGTTGCCATTAAAGGTTGCAAGCTTTTTCTTCTTGTTGATGAAGAAGAAGAAGAAGAAGAAAATATATTATGATAAGTTATCCTCAAAATAGAGAATAATAGGAATACTTATCATAAAGCAACCATGGTCAAGTGTAGAGAATAAATCATGGTTAGTTTGAATGGTTAGGGTTAAGCATGAAGTCAAAATGGTCACTTAGTCAAAGCTTCATGAAGCTTCAACAACAAACAAAGAAAGCCACCATTTTCTCTTTTATCTTTTGCCAAAATAAATAAATAAACAACTAGATAAGAAAATGAAAACCCTAACCATTACATAACCATGGTTTAATCTTTACAGAAACCCAAGTGAGCATGTATCATCAAACATGATACAAACAAGTGCACAAAAGTATATCACATATACAACTTGTGAACTTAAAGTGAGAAAATCCGTTTAAAATGAACCAATACTAGTTAATGCAAAGTAATATATCAAATATATAATTATACATTAAATCATTAAATCAACACTTGATTCAATGATCCGGTCATGTCGCACATAACCGACTAGTATACAATGTATGGACTTATCGAATCAATCTTCGATTCGATAACTAGGTTATATCGCATACAACCAATCGAAACATTCATCGCGAGAATGAAATACGGTATCACATACACGCACTATTCTCGGTCCCTCACATATCTCATATGCGCTCCTATTTCGTTTCGCTTGAGCCAGGAAACCTCTGAGTAGGACTCTAAAGACTCGTCAATACGCCGGCAGCAGGTGATGATCGTATCAAACACCCATAAGCCGCAAGCGGTCTGCTAAACCTAACGGCCACCCGGGTATTGAGCGATCAGAAGATCGACGAGCAAGCCCGCTCACACTCCTGTGAATCCAACCAGTAACACTTACCGTACAGTCCGGTCTGTTCGTCTGATATGTCGCATATCTCGCCTAGGGGTGGTAAACGTCAGACCCCAGTAGCTCGATAAGTCGTTTCGATATGAGGTCTATAACAGTTCGAGAAACTACTGGTAACACTTACCAGTAAATCTCAGCAAACCTGGCCAGGGATTTCCGGTTATAGCCAATCGAACACAGCGCAACATCAACTCCCTATACCGGGAGAGACGAATCCCCTCCTATCGCTCATTGCCTCCATGTGATTCGGGACTGTACCCAAAAGACACCGTTTTGCACGCCCTCTTGGAAGTGGTAAGATGGAAATCAAAGCACAATGGGAATCACACAAGACACTATGACGATTTCGGGTCTACAGACTAACCTGTACCAGTGTCACCAGAGAACTGCTATCTGACGTGAGGTATAATACCATCTGGGAGTTCTCGGCGAGTCCGTCCAGTGTACCCAGTCTCCACTGAGCACCCGTATATCATCTCTGATGTCAAACACCAATGGATATGGGATCATCCATCGCCCATCTGTATGGGTCGAGAAGGTATACGCTAGTCTACTCTGGTATATCGATGCCCCGTCTCGATATACCAACGACTAGGAACATTGAAGGATGTACTTATAGACTACCATGTCCCCACTAGTATGATCCGCATCATAGTACAGGTAGTCAAGTACACATCCTAAGGGCTTTACCAACATGTAACAGAGAGACAATCAGTATACACGTTAAGGTAAAAAGTAACCAGATAGCATACTATCATGTCGAGCAAGAAAGTCCTCCCTATATATGTCCCAGCATCCACTACAATATACATCCTATGTACAGTAATGGCCTCTAGGGCATACATATAACTAACATAAACTGCTATGTTTATAACATTCAAATTAGTTATCTCATAACTACCTGTGGATTCCAATTATTGTATCACATTCCAGATAAATAGACAATATTAAACTTTCCGATCGAATAATCAAACACCCAAGATTTCCCCAATATATCTCAACACTTGAAATCAGTTTAAAAACATCCATCACATGCCACAGTACCAATGGTCAAGCCAACTCCTCACATGTGGTACGCCGTACTGCCGTAAACCCTAAGGTTCAAAAGGCAGTTCAAGACGGTCACATAATCGAGTTAGGGTTTGTTATCTTCTAGAGGGTCTATCGCGTTACTTTCACGACTTAGAACGTTCTTAAACAACGGAAAAATCCAACACTTGGAAATTTTCCGGGTCGGGAAAAAGTGAGTTATTGATATCCGGTCGAACTTTTTAACAGTTTTTAAAAATTACCCGGAAAAACAAAACAAAGTTAAAATATCCGATCGAATCTACGAGTCCCCAATACACCCCAGAAAAACTCAACACTTGAGCAGAAATAAAAATACCCATAAGAATCAGGTAGTACTAATAATAATTACTCTGAAAAGTACAAAGCATCATCTCACTGTACGGCCGCGGTTCCGCGGCTATATGATGGAATTAATGTCTCGTATTTTCCAGTAATTCCTATAATACCCTGCTGATTTTTTTTGAGAATTTTTAATTTGGAAAAAATCACATTTTCAGAAAATGTCCAGAGAAGGGTTCGGATTAGGGTTTCGTGTTTCGATCGGACTTTAAACTTCGTTTACACTTCGCCTAAAGCCCAAGCTTGGCTCTGATACCACTGTAGGGTTGCTAGGCACGTGCACAAGGGTCTACGAGGCATCAACCATGCCCGATTAAAATTTTAGCCGTGCCGAACAACCCGAAGCCGGATCTTTAAACTATGGTTTAGGCGAAAACATGCATGTTAAACTCTTTAACACTAAGTGAGAGGGATTACAACCTTTGTGGATCCGGTCCTTCACTTCTTATGCTCCATGTGGAGGTCCCTTCGCTGCGATCATCCTGTTCTGGACTCTCGAGAGGCTTCACGAAGAGAATGATGCAACCTTTGCTTCCGATCTTTGATACAAAGATGATCTACCTTGAAGTTTCGTTAACACAAGCTAACACTCATAATATGAAGTGAACACCCTCATCTAAATGGCAAGGAAAGATGAGGATGATGAGCAGGATTTTTGCTCTCATTTATAATCTTTTTCTCACTCACTTTCATCACAAAAGAAAGCTTTTTCAAGAAGAAAACCAAGGAAGAAGAAGAAGAATGAATATGATCACTTAATCCTTTTGTGATGAACAATGAATTATTGTAGTGGTTACAAATCTAACCAAGGGTTAAGCATGAAAGAGTTAACCCTTGTAGAGAGTTAACTAGAGTTAATGGTTTGGATTGGGTTAACATAATATCTCACAAAAAATATCAAGCAACCACAAAGTCAAAGCTTCATGAAGCTTCATGGAAGCTTCATGCAAAAGCTAACCCTAATCCAAATCTTAACCATGTTTAAACCCTAATCCAATGTTAAATTTGTAACCCTAACATGTTACAATATTATATATCACATATACAATATATTTTGTAACAAAAGATAATAATACAATTAACATATATCGCATATATATCAATGTATTATCCCGTGAGAAAATGAATCTTTTAGTGAGCAAATATTAGTTAATGTAATTTAATATATCATATATATTATTATAAATTAAATTATCGAATCAACACTTGATCCGATAATCCAGCTATATCGCATATAACCGACTAATACGATGACCCGGCTATATCGCATATACCCGGCCGATATCTCATATCGCGAGAATCGAATACGGTATCACATACCGTATTATCCTCGGTCCCGCACATATCACATATGTGCTCCTACTCCGTTTTGCTTGAGTCAAGAAACCTCTGTGTAGGACTCTAAAGAATCGTCAATACGTCAGACCCCAGTAACAAGCAAGCAAGCCTGTACATTCTCCTGTGAATCCAATCAGTAACACTACCGTACAGTCCGGTCTTGTCGTCTGATATGTCGCATATCTCGCCTAGGGGTGGTAAACGTCAGACCCCAGTAGCTCGATAAGTCATGTCGATATGAGATCTATAACAGTTCGAGAAACTACTGGTAACACTTACCAGTAGATCTCAGCAACCCTGGCCAGGGATTTTCGGTTATATCTAATCGAACACAGCGCAACATCAACTCCCTATACCGGGAGAGACGAATCCCCTCCTATCGCTCATTGCCTCCATGTGATTCAGGACTGTACCGAAAAGTTACCTTTTTGCACGCCCTCTTGGACGTGGTATGATGGAAATCAAAGCACAGTGGGAATCACACAAGACTCTATGACGATCTCGGGTCAACAGACTACTCTGTACCAGTGTCACTGGAGAACTGCCATCTGACGTAAGGAACAATACCATCTGGGAGTTCTCGGCGAGTCCGTCCAGTGTACCCAGTCTCCACTGAGCACCCGTACACCATCCTTGATGTCAAACACCGATGGATATGGGATCATCCATCGCCCATCATATGGGTCAAGATGCGTATACGCTAGTCTACTCTGGTGTATCGATGCCCTGTCTCGATACACCCTCGACTAGGAACAGTTATAGGAAGTACTCGTCGACTACCGTGACCCCACTAGTATGATCTCATCATAGTTCCAGTAGTCGAGTACATATCCTAAGGGCTTTACCAACATGTAACATAAAGACAATCATAGTACATGTTAAGATATAGTACAACTAGATAGCATACTAACATGTCGAGCAAGAAAGTCTTCCCTATATATATCCTAGCATCCACTACAATATACATCGTATGTACAGTAATGGCCTCTAGGGCATACATATAACTAACATGACCTTACAGGTCGCTATTTCACATTGATAGTGTAAGTCCACGTTGCTCACCCCGGTTCTTACGGGGAGGCGGAAACGGCGAAAAACAATTTTTGGCGCAAAGGCAACATGGACTAAAAGCCGGATCTTTGCTAAACTATAAACTAACAAACTACGAGAGGTGTTAACTACTATGCCGTAGAAATTATACCTCACGAAACCGGTCCTTCGGATTTTCTCTCCGCTGTCCGGCTCACCCATCCTTGCTCCGAGGGTCGATCCGGATCTTGGTCACCTCCGCAGCCTTCTTGAGTCGAAGACGATCCACCCGAGAGATGTACACCGAGCTCCACCTCGAGCGGAGGCAACTAGGGCAACAAGATCGCTAGTCTTGAAGTCCTGGGTTATGTAGAGGAGGTTGATGGATGTATTTGTCTATGTGGATTCTTTTTCTCTCAACACATGAGATCAAAAGAATATTTCAAAAGAAGGAAGATGAAAGAGATCAAGCAACCATGGAACTCTCTTTCTTTCTTCTCACTTGCAAGAGAGAGAGTGAGAAAAGAGAAATGAAATTATTACTAAAGAAAAAAGGCACCATGGTTGCAATAATACTAAACCACATCATTACAAATCCTATCATGATAAAGTTGATGGCTGCATTGACATGACCATTATCATAATCCAAAATGAAAAAGAAAACCAAAGAAGAGTGTAGACCTTTCATGAAGGTCAAGGTCAACTTTGGTCAACGGGTCAAAAAAGTCAAGAGTGGTCAAGGTGGTCAAATCGTCAATGCAATTAGCCATCACAAATTATCACAAAAAGGATTAGTAAAATAATGTCTCGGGCTCATAATGTTTTTGATCAAATGAATTGCCAAAAACCTAATGAGTCTGCCACATAACGGTTTTGGCCGTACCAACTGGCAAAACCCCTAATGGGGCACCTCCTCCTTTATCGCTCCTCAAAACAGTGTATACACACCCGCATCCGCATTCCGTAGAATGCGAATGCACAGAAGACAAAACAAATCCATCCATGCAATACTAGGATCCGGCTTAAACCAAAGCCCACTAGTATTGCTTGCCCGAACAGCATACGCACACAAGTGCACGTAAGTGATCGCAGCCCTGCCGTAAAACCATACGGCCTCTACACGTTTCGCTCAGTGTAGGGAAACTCTCTGTATGGGACTCTAAAGACTCGACACTACGCTGGCAGTGGGTTTAACCACAGACCGCAAGCGGCACTAGCTGTACGTAACGGTCCCCAGGTAGATGTCGATAAGAAGGCCGAAGAGGTAAACCCATCCGAACTCCTACTTAGCCTGTATGTGACAATCTTCGTACAGTCCGGTCTGTTCGTCTGATATATCGCATGGCGGGCCTAGGGGGTGGTGAACGTCAGTCCCCCAATAGCGGTACAAGTGTGTCGGAGTGAAGCCCAGAACACCCTGAGATAACACTGGAAACCTACCAGTATATCTCGCTTGCCCTGGCCAAGGACTACTCGTGTAATGGCTCTCCTAGACACAGCGCGATGTCAACCACCAATACCGGGAGAGACGAATCATGTCTAACCATCACTGCCTCCAAGTGTTTCGGGACTGCACCCAACTACTACCTGTTTGCACGACTCCTTTGAGTCGTGGTAGGGTAGTAATCTAAGTACAGTGGGAACACACTCGAGGCGAAGTGACAGTGTCAAGTCAGTGGACTAAGCTGTACTCATGTCACCTGGGAACTGATAACTGACGATAGTTATAATACCATCCAATAGTTCCCGACGAGTCCTGTCCAGTGTACTCGTAACCTAACGAGCACCCGCATACTATCTCCAGTATGACGTACTGATGGCTGTAGGACAGACTACCTACCGAGCTGGGATGAGAAGCGTATACGCTAGTCTACTCTGGAGTATCGATGCCCCGTCTCGATAGTCCTACGACTAAAGACCTGTATAAGGATGTGCTTGTAGATTACCCAGCCCCCACTAGTGCGCGTGCCATCACAACGCTGGTAATCAAGCAAAGATCCTAAGGGCTCTACTAATATGTATAAGCGATATGCTAAAAGAAACACATGCACATATTGAAGTAGAAACAAACCAAGTAGCATACTACCATTTTGAGCAAGATTGTCTATACAACTGTGAATATCCCAAGCTTCCATTAAGTAATATACAAGCTAGTATGATACAGTAATGGCCTCTAGGTCATATACACTAACAATCTGCCATTTGCACTAGGGCCATGTACTGGCGTATCGAAGACCTATCATCACGATCAGCCGCTCGGACTGAGTCTGGGGTATGGCCTTTGTGAATGGATCGGCAGTGTTATCTTCCGTATTTACTTTCTTCACCTCGATCTCCTGGCGATCTACAATCTCCCTGATCAGGTGGTACCGCCTCAAAATGTGCCTGGACTTCTGATGGGATTTGGGTTCCTTCGCTAAAGCTATAGCGCCGTTGTTGTCGCAATACAACGGTATTGGATCAACAATGGTAGGAATCACCTAAAGCTCCGTGAGGAACTTCTTCATCCAGACAGCTTCCTTTGCGGCATCGCAAGCAGCTATATACTCCGCTTCCATAGTTGAGTCAGCAACGGTCTCCTGCTTGGAACTCTTCCAGCAAACCGCCCCTCCATTGAAGGTAAAGACATAACCCGACATGGACTTGGAGTCATCCTTGTCACTCTGGAAGCTGGAGTCAGCAAAGGCCTCGATCTGGAGGCCTTTTCCGCCATACACCAAGAACATCTCCTTAGTCCTTCTCAGGTACTTGAAAATGTTCTTTACCGCTATCCAGTGTTTCTCCCCTGGGTTCGACTTATACCGGCTTACGACGCTCAATGTGTATGCTACATCTGGTCTGGTACATAACATCACATACATTATAGAGCCTACCGCAGAAGCGTAGGGTATAATTGACATGCGATCCCTTTCCAAATTTGTCTTGGGAGACATCTCTTTGGAGAGGGTGATCCCGTGACAAGCCGGTAAATTACCGCGCTTGGAATCTTCCATACTGAACCTTTTCAGTATGGTGTCTATGTACCTTGACTGTGAAAGTCCCAACTTCCTCTTAGATCTATCACGATAGATCTGGATCCCCAGAATGTAGTTGGCATCGCCCAGGTCCTTCATGGAGAACCTCTGTGACAAGAATCCTTTGACTGACTGTAGCATAGGAATATCATTTCCTATTAGGAGAATGTCATCCACGTACAAGGCGAGGAATACCACAGTTCTCCCTACAATCTTACTGTAAATGCATGGTTCATCTGGGATTTTGATAAAGTCGAATTCCTTGACAGTATCATCAAAGCAGATGTTCCAACTCCGCGATGCCTGCTTAAGTCCGTAGATGGACTTTAGCAACTTGCACACTTTACCGCTGCTCCCACTCTGAATGAATCCTTCTGGCTGATCCATATAGACGCACTCTTCCAAATTTCCATTTAGGAAAGCCGTCTTTACGTCCATCTGCCAGATTTCATAATCGTGGAAGGCAGCAATGGCAAGAAGGATCCGAATGGATTTCAGCATAGCCACTGGAGAAAAGGTCTCGTCATAGTCCAAACCAGGTCTTGGACGAAAACCCTTTGCTACAAGTCTAGCTTTATAGGTTTCAACCTGCCCATCTACACCAATCTTCTTTCTGATGATCCATTTGCAGCCTACGGGTTTTACCCCTTCTGGAGCAAAGTCCAAAGTCCAAACTTTGTTGGTGTACATGGACTCCATCTCGGTCCGCATTGCATCCAGCCATTTTACCGAGTCACCGCTCTGAATGGCTTGCTGGAAGCTAGTAGGCTCACCATAGTCAATGGTGCAATCCTCTCTATCCCCGTCTATGAGAAAACCGTAGTATCACTCGGGCGGATGAGACTGCCTACTACTCCTGCGGAGTGGCGCTGGGATGTCCGGTTCTCTTGAAACTTCTGGTTCCTCCAAGCTTTCAGTAATAGCTTGTGGTTCTGGAATTTCTTTCAGTTCTATTGCGCTCCTACTTATCTGATTTTCTAAAAATTCAGTTTCCAAGAAGTGGGCATGCTGAGAAACAAAAACCTTTTGTTCCTCTGCGGAATAGAAAAAATACCCCCTGGAGTTCTTTGGGTATCCCACAAAGTTACACAGTACTGAGTATGCCTCGAGCTTGTCCGCATGCTGCTTTTTTACAAAAGCTGGACATCCCCATGTCTTAAGATACTTAAGACAGGGTTTCTTCCCACTCCACATCTGATATGGGGTGGTAGGCACAGTCTTGGTTGGAGCCTTGTTTAAGAGATGTGCAGCTGTTTCTAATGCATAACCCCAGAAAGATCGCGGCAACTCAGCCTTACTCATCATGGAACGAACCATATCCAATAGGGTTCGATTCCGCCTTTCCGATACGCCGTTGTGTTATGGTGTGTATGGAGGAGTATGCTGAGAGAGAATTCCATTCTCTTTTAAGTAGTCCAGAAACTCGGCACTCAAGTATTGACCACGTCGATCAGATCTCAGTGGCTTGATACTTTTTCCTGTTTGTTTTTCAACTTCATTCTTGTATTCCTGAAATTTCTCAAAGGCCTCAGATTTGTGCTTCATCAAGAAGACATGCCCATACCTAGAGAAATCATCTGTGAAAGTAATGAAGTATGAATAACCACTTCGCGCATGTGTAGACATTGGACCACACACATCACTGTGTATGAGTCCCAAGAGCTCGCTCGCTCTTTCTCCGTGTCCAGTGAACGGAGTCTTTGTCATCTTTCCCATGAGACAAGATTCACAAGTGGCATAAGACTGATACTCGAACGGATTCAAGTATCCCACTTTTTGTAACTTTGTTAACCGTGTCTCATTAATGTGACCCAGTCTACAATGCCATAAGAATGCCTGATTTGTTTCCGGAGACTTTCTTTTAAGTGTGTTCTGGACACTGAAAATCTGAGCTTGATTTAATACGTATATACCGTTTTCTAATGTACCTGACCAAATCAGAACTTGATTTATGTGGATGTTTACTACATTGCTTACAAAAGTAAAATCATATCCTTCCCTAGAAAGTAAGGATACAGATATGATATTACAAGTTGCACCTGGTACATAAAAACAGTTACGCAGAATCAATATCTGCCCAGTTGTCAGTCCAAGATGATATTCCCCTACGGATTCAGCGTACATGCTCATTCCGTTAGCAACCCTGAGAGTCATATCACCTTTCCTGATAACCCTATGGTTTCTCAGAGCCTGTAACGAATTACAGATATGAGATCCTGATCCGGTATCCAATACCCAGGAAGTAGGGTTAACTGACATACAGTTCTCTATCACAAACACACCCGAAGCCGAAGCCACAACATGCTTCGAATTTTGGCTACTTGCTATACAAGCCCTGCAATCCTTCTGCCAATGTTCATTACTGTAACAATAGGAACATTCCTCTTTTACTACATCTATTCCCGAAACTTCTGCCCTTCTCTTTATTTCTACTTCCCTGGTTTCTTTCAGGGCAGTAGGTAGAGACTATTGAACTAAGTCAGCATCTGACCCATTCTTCAACATGGTCTTCAGGTCCGTGAGCTCAAAAGAGCTGGTCTCTGTAAGGACGTTGCCCCCTACAGATGACCCGATAGCCAACCTCGCTGGAAGCAATTCGTTCGAGGTCTCATATCTTGCGATACGAGATTGCTCTCCATATGAATCTTTGTTATGGAGGAAGATAGAAACTAAGTCCATCTTCTCGTGCTGCCTCTGGTATGAACCATCAACTGAGGCTAACATGAGGCACTTGGCTTTCGCACAGTTCTTTTCCGATGCCTGGCGGATATGAATATCTGTGACAGGGGAAACTGGACCTGAGACGGCAGGGGTAGGATCAGTCAAGAGGTGTCCCAGCTTGTCATGGGCAATGGACATCTGGACAGACCTTTGCCAGTCAAAACAGTCAGATTCAGTCATTTTATTATCTAGATGTAACCTATGTCTGGTCACTGGGTCACTGCAGTTAAGAGAGAGAGAAGAAAACACTTTAGCATGATGCTCTTGCAAGTTTAGATTGGTTTTTAATTTATCTAAACAGGATGGCTCCCACTGTCTCTCGTATCCCTCCTCAAACCATAAAGGAAGAATTAGTCGGGATCAATTTCACCGTACAATACTTGCTTAACCGTTCAGCCAGGCTGGTGTTGGTACTTCGAGGGTGGTTTTCCAACGCTTTCGCGAAGTTCCTTAATTAAATAACCTCTTTTCCCTGTGGGCGTAGCCCCGCTAACACCTTTCTAGACACCTACATGGTTTATAGCATTGATCGTTAAGTGAGAAAGTTCCGGAGGAGTAGCATATACTCACAGTAGGATCGGGATCCAAATATCATTGCGTGACAAAACTGAAGGAATCCTACCAGAATCATCACACTCCAAATGGTATGCAGCGCTAGCAAGTCTCAGTTCTTTTGAAACTCCAGATGTGGATTTTTGCCCCATGCTCTTATGACCTTGACGAAGGTCAACAAATCATAAGTCACATGTCAAGTTCTACCCATGATTGTCCAGGTTAATTTGAACCCACCCGTATATTCCCTTGACGAAGGTCAACAAGGTAATACGACTGTCCCAAACCAACGCATCTATCTATGCTACATATGAACACCCAACAGCTACCAATCACTATGCCTTGACGAAGGTCAACAAACATAGCTTGAATACTATTGAATATTCATACGAAATGACGGAGGGCTACGAATGGTTTTGGCGAAACCGTGAACGCAGTGAACTTGATATAATCGATGAAACGAGATAGCTTTTAAAAAAGAGTGGTTGAAGCTCCGCATTTAAAAAACTGGTTTTTGAAAAGAACCGAGTGGTTTTCAAAGTGTTCCAACGACTTTTACTTGGTTTATTTTCTAGCATTAATTCCAATTCGTCCCATCATTTAATCCTACCATTGCAGAAAACAACGAAAATATGACGTACGCTTATGCCATCCGCATTCGCCACGGGGTCCCGTCATCACCCGTTAGGTTACTTAACTAACGACAGAGCGGGGGCTGGACTAGCGCGGATGCAAAACATAAGCAACGCCTAAATAGATATCATATAGATATATATAAACATTCGTCACATGCAATGATAGCCATTCCAGATCACAGATGAATACATTGGATATACTAGGAATCCGCAATTCGTACGAGCCTGTTACGAAGAACGGATTACACGGTCGCGATGAATAGCCAAACCCCACCCCAGACCCCTACGGGTGCGGCAAACTACCCGCCAAGTACCCGAAGCGAAGCAAACTCCCTCAACACCGTGAGTAGGCCACTCGGCACTTCGAGATACCCGGTAGTTTGTGCACCCCACCTTGGGTCTATCCTAGGAGAAAAAACAGTAAAAAGAAATTATACAATGACGGCTACAACCCCGACCCGGTTGTGCGGCCAAACAAATAATATTACATCAATTTACAAATTTTACAATGAATGAAAGAAAAAGAAACTTTCATCTCACATCCACCCCGGCTATTCATCCCCGACAATCCAACGAGTTCATATACACAAACCATCAACATTACAGATCACAGATATGTATAACCCCCACTAATCGACGTATAGCGATTAGCGGACATTCAATACATATATCACATCACAGATAATATCCATTAGCCAAAGTGTACGGAATATCGATCAAAATACGGATTTGTAACCACCCCAAAAGTCATTTTGTTCTCTGGAAAATCTGAGTAGAAACAACATGTATTAAAAATCCCCAAACAATCAAATAAGAACACTGCAGCAAAACTGAGTCGCGGCCGAGTCAACTCGGCCGCGGATCCACGGCCAAACCCATGGTTTGGCCGCGTTTCCGCGGTGTGTTGGCCGAGTCAGCGTTTCAGTTTTGCTGTGTGTTCTATAAAAACCCTGAGACGATTTTTCATGTATGTCAAATAATTTTTTAAACACTATAAAAAATCGACAGAAAGTTGGTTTTTGCCAGACGTGTTTTGCGACTTTTTTCCGATCGATATTCTATATACTTTGCTAACTTGCTAGTTTATGTTTATGTAACACTTTGAATTTCCATTTGAATGTCTTTCGTGATAATTAGTGATCGTACGTGTTATTATATATATGTGTTCCTAGGATTATTAGTTATATTTAGTAGTGTTTGCATATTGGGAATTTTCTGGTGTTAGTGCACACTTGCACACTTAGCCATTTTTGAGACATAGGTTTAAGTGTTAGCCAAATTCTTGTGTGCATGGTTGTTATATTTTTTCCCCACCCTTTTATCCAAAACAAAACCCCATTTGTTAATTCAAAATCCAATTAAACAATGAAGCATGGTGGTTAGGTGAAATGTTGACTTTTGACCCCATTTTCTTCCCTCCTCTCTCTCTCTTTTCACCACTTGAGAATTCTGCAGGAATTCCAGCAGATAAACCCCCTCTTCCTCCATCTTTTCTTCTTCTTTTTCATTTCCCTTTGATCCTTACACAAAACACTATACATATCAACTCATTTTCTTCACGAAATCATGGAAAAGTGAGGTTTTTGAGGTGTTCAAAGGCAAATCTGCACACTTAAGGGAGAAGCTGGAACTTTTGGTGTTTTACAAGGTTCATAGAAGATATTAACTCATATTAGCACTCCTTTTCCTTAGACTTGTAGTGTTCTTTAGTAAAAATCTCATTTTTGTGCATTTTTGGTGATATTTAAGGATATTTGTGATTCACATGTTAGATTAGGGTTTTGTTAGTTGTGTTAGCTCTATTATGTGTTATTAGAGCTATCTTAGGCCAGGTTTTGTTTCAGTTTGCACAAAAATACCCTAAAGTTCCATTTTAGTGTAAAAGTGTGGATTTTAACTAGAAATAAGGCCCTGTAAGATCTGCTGTTACCCAAGATATTTCAGAGTAAAACTAGATGTTACTGTAGCATGTATGGGGGGTATAAAGTGCACACACAAAACCTGGGAGCCCAATTCCCTACCCAGGCCGCCGAAATATGCATTCTGGCCGCAAATTGCGGCCAGATGGGGGAGTTTTGGGTTGGGGTTTGGGGTGTTGGTATCTGCTGCTATGTGGGTTGTTTTGGTATATATAGTTTTACAATATCTTCCCTGTATCAAAATCTGGAGGTGATTACCTATTTTCCCGTATTTTCAATCTTTCGCGACAAGCGTGATACGTGTGTGGGTTTGGGGTTTCTGCGTATCGCGACGCGTCGGAGTGGTTTCAGGCGCGTAATCACACGTTTTAGCGTATCGCGCACACGCGCGCTTGGTTCACGACACGAGTTACTAGTTCGGCTTTAATGTCGCGTTTGTGTGACTTCCAGCTTATGTGTGATATATTGTGTAATTCTAGGTTCGCAGGCGAGTACGGAGGACGCCGCGCAGAAGGGGAAACAAGTTGTTGGCTATACCTAGCGAGAGACTACGGTGAGTAGATTTCACATCTACGGGGATATCGCCCGCATGGCGTTCTACGTTAGGGCTGATAGGACCTTATAGTTTCTTTTGTATACATTGATTGTTCATGGCTACTATTTAGTGCATACTGCATTCCCTGCTATATGGATATAAATTAGAATTGATAGAACACCGCACCATTACTAACGGTCCATGTTGCATGAGCACTGTCCTGCATGTTACACACACAATATTCATACTTGATGCATATATCACATCGGATAATTATATTGTAGCTTATCTATATGTGACTTGACATGATATTCATACTTGATGCATATATCACATCGGATCATTATATTGTAGCTTATCTATATGTGACTTGACATGATATTCATATTTGATGCACATATCATATCGGATCATTGACTTGCATATTGGTTTGTATTACATGTGATTTCTGGATTTGGGAAACGTGGCTATTTCAAATATGTAATCATTTAAAAACCCGGTTCCCTTGATATGATATTTCGGTGCGTCCACCATGTGTTTTCTCGGTGCTAGAGTGATATATGTGAACCCGAATCAAGGAGCTGGTTGAGGCCGATTACGGGTACATGGTGGACCCGGTATGGTACCCCGGGGAGAGAACAGTTTCGCTGTGTAGTAGACGGTGAGCCTGGCAGAGGGATTACTACCTACCGGTGATTGGTTGGACCTGACAGTTATCCGGAGGATACTGATCAGAGTCGATAGATGGATGTGGGGTGATCCGTACTGCCGGGGCCGAGGGCCGATACTGCAGACGGAGCCCGTGGGCTGACCCGGACTGACGGGGCCCGATGGATGAGGATTTGCGTGTCGGTGCTGGACACGAGTATTTATGATATTTGGGTGCCGATGTTGGGCACTCAGGATTCTCAGAGATGTACAGGATTTGAGGGCCGATGAGAGTGCCGGCGTCTGAGCTATTTGGGGAATCTGGGTGTATTGATGGACACCGATTATATATTCCACGTTGACATTCCGTGTAGATATTACATTGCCCTGCTCAGCATTTACTATTGTACCTCATCCTGTAGTTACATTACCTGATAGAGTACTTGCATGATTATTTCACATACTGCTTATCACATATTGATATCATCTGTTGGCATATGATAGAGTAGCGCAGTACGTGCATGCTCGCGATTACCTTTATATGTTATCTCTATTCACGAGTGGGCAACTCACCCCCGTTGTGCCACAGTGTTTGCAGGTTGCCCTTCGGAGTAGTCGCGGCAGGCTGCGGTTGCATCTTTTGACACAGATACCCCCATAGTTGGTGTACTAGCTCTTTTGCTGATAGGTGGGTTTTGGGCGGTATCTGTTTATCTTTCAGTTTTGTACATTATTGTATCTAGTATTCTCCATCTACCACGTATGTATTTGACTTAGAGACAGTGTGAGGACGATGATGTATTTTATTTGTTTTCTGGTGTCGAGCTCGTTGTGAGCCGACTGTATTTGCAGTTACCCTATCTGTGATGTTCCCACTTATGGATCTTGATCTTCGCTACGGCATCGTATATTGTTATCTTGGTGATTGTTTACTTAGATTTCTTATCATGTTAGTAAGTGCTTTCTTTTAAAAACTTATAACACTCTATACTTTCACTGGTTTGATTTCTGGGTTTTCGGTTCACTTAGCCGCGTTACGCCTGTAGACATTACGTGGTTAACTGCCGGTCACGGGCCAAACGTTGGGTCGTGACAGTTTAGCTAGGCTCTGATACCACTGTAAGTCCACGTTGCTCACCCCGGTTCTTACGGGGATGCGGAAACGGCGAAAAACAATTTTTGGCGCAAAGGCAACATGGACTAAAAGCCGGATCTTTGCTAAACTATAAACTAACAAACTACGAGATGCGTTAACTACTATGCCGTAGAAATTATACCTCATGAAACCGGTCCTTCGGATCTTCTCTCCGCTGTCCGGCTCACCCATCCACGCTCCGAGGGTCGATCCGGATCTTGGTCACCTCCGTGGCCTTCTTGAGTCGAAGACGATCCACCCGAGAGATGTACACCGAGCTCCACCTCGAGCCGAGGCAACTAGGGCAACAAGATCGCTAGTCATGAAGTCCTAGGTTATGTAGAGAAGGTTGATGGAAGTATTTGTCTATGTGGATTCTTTTTCTCTCAACACATGAGATCAAAAGAATATTTCAAGGGGAGGAAGATGAATGAGATCAAGCAACCATGGAGCTCTCTTTCTTTCTTCTCACTTGCAAGAGAGAGAGTGAGAAAAGAGAAATGAAATTATTAACTAAAGAAAAAAGGCACCATGGTTGCAATAATACTAAACTACATCATTACAAATCCTATCATGATAAAGTTGATGGCTACATTGACATGACCATCATCATAATCCAAAATGAAAAAGAAAACCAAAGAAGAGTGTAGACCTTTCATGAAGGTCAAGGTCAACTTTGGTCAACGGGTCAACAAAGTCAAGAGTGGTCAAGGTGGTCAAATCGTCAATGCAATTAGCCATCACAAATTATCACAAAAAGGATTAGTAAAATAATGTCTCCGGCTCATAATGGTTTTGACCAAACGAATTGCCAAAACCCAAATGAGCCTGCCACATAACGGTTTTGGCTGAACCAACTGCCAATAACCCGAATGGGGCACCTCCTCCTTTATCGCTTCTAAAAACTGTGCATACACACCCGCATCCGCATTCCGTAGAATGCGAATGCACAGAAGACAAAACAAATCCATCCGTGCAATACTAGGATCCGGCTTAAACCAAAGCCCACTAGTATTGTCTGCCCAAACAGCATACGCACGCAAGTGCACGTAAGTGATCGCAGCCCAGCCGTAAAACCATACGGCCTCTACAAGTTTCGCTCAGTGTAGGGAATCTCTCTGTGTGGGACTCTAAAGACTCGACACTACGCTGGCAGTGGGTTTAACCACAGACCACAAGCGGCACTAGCTGTACGTAACGGTCCCCAGATAGATGTCGATAAGAAGGCCGATGAGGTAAACCCATCTGAACTCCTACTGAGCCTGCATGTGACAATCTCCGTACAGTCCGGTCTGTTCGTCTGATACATCGCATGGCGGGCCTAGGGGTGGTGAACGTCAGTCCCCATATAGCGGTACAAGTCGTGTCAGAGTGAAGCCCAGAACACCCTGAGATAACACTGGAAACCTACCAGTATATCTCGCTTGCCATGGCCAGGGACTACTCATGTAATGGCTCTCCTAGACACAGCGCGATGTCAACCGCCATTACCGGGAGAGACGAATCCTGTCTAACCGTCACTGCCTCCAAGTGCTTCGGGACTGCACCCAACTATTACCTGTTTGCATGACTCCATTGAGCCGTGGTAGGGTAGTAATCTAAGCACAGTGGGAACACACTCGAGGCGAAGTGACAGTGTCAAGTCAGCGGACTAAGCTGTACTTATGTCACCTGGGAACTGATAACTGACGATAGGTATAATACCATCCAACAGTTCCCGACGAGTCCTGTCCAGTGTACTCGTAACCTAACGAGCACCCGCATACTATCTCCAGTACGACGTACTGATGGCTGTGGGACAGACCACCTCCCGAGCTGGGATGAGAAGCGTATACGCTAGTCTACTCCGGAGTATCGATGCCCCGTCTCGATAGTCCTACGACTAGGGACCTGTTTAAGGATGTGCTTGTAGATTACCCAGCCCCCACTAGTGTGACTGCCATCACAACGCTGGTAATCAAGCAAAGATCCTAAGGGCTCTACTAATATGTATAAGCGATATGCTAAAAGAAACACATGCACATATTGAAGTAGAAACAAACCAAGTAGCATACTACCATTTTGAGCAAGATTGTCTATACAACTGTGAATATCCCAAGCTTCGATTATGTAATATACAAGCTAGTATGATACAGTAATGGCCTCTAGGGCATATACACTAACAGATAGAGCCCTTAGGAATCTTGCTTGACTGCCAACAGTATGATGGCGATCATATACGTGAGAGCTAGGGTCTATAAGAACATCCTTAAAGTGGTCCCTGGTCCTGGGAGTTTCGAGACTGGGCATCGATACTCCATTAGTAGACTAGTGTATACAGTCGAGACCCCGACGAGGGGCGGTGGCCGGTCTCATAAGCCATTGGTGTCAGTTGGTTCACCTAAGATGTATACAGGTGCTCATTGGGTTTTGAGTACACCGGACAGGACCCGCCGGGAACATGCTCGTTGGTATTATACCTGACGTCAGATAGCAGTTCCCTGGTGACATGTGTACAGGTTAGTTCATCGACCTGAGATCGTCATTTGTTTCGTGTGAGTTCCCACTGTGCTTTGATTACTACCCTACCATGGCTCAAAGGAGTCATGCAAACAGGTTTTAGTTGGGTACAGTCCCGAGCCATATGAAGGCAGTGAGCGGATCGGCAGGGGTTTCGTCTCTCCCGGTATTGGGGGTGAGATCGCGCTGTGTCTAGGAGAGCCATTACACGAAGTCCTTGGCCAAGGCAGGAGATTTACTGGTAGGTATTCCAGTAGTATCTCAGGGTGTTCTGGGCTACACTCCGACACGACTTGTACCGCTTTTGGGGGTCTGACTTTTACCAACCTCCTAAGCCCGACATGCGATGCTCATAGACGAACGGACCGGACTGTACGGATATTGTCACTGACAGGCTCAGTAGGGTGTCAGGATGGGTTCGCTCATCGACCTTCCTTTTGGTCAATACCTGGTAGCCCGTTATGTACAGCTAGTACCACTGACGTGCTAGTGGTTAAATCCACAGCCAAAGTTTTAAGGAGTCTTTAAAGTCCCCCACAGACAGTTTCTCAAGTTTCGGGCGAAACGTTGTAGAGGCCGTATGATATATGGCAGGGTTCGATCGTAAAAGTGCAGTAGTGCACGGATCATGATCGGACGGATCATACTATTGGGCTTTGGTTTAAGCCGGATCCTATATTAGATTTGTTGGATTACTTTAGTCTCATCGCATTCGCATTCGGTCGGAATGCGGATGCAGGTATGTATATACAGGTGAGGGGTATCCTTGTAATCTGTCACGAGTTTACTTTAGATGTTGCCGTCTCTTTTGGTTGTTGTAAACATTTGGGTTGATGTTTACAAATGGAAATTATGAGCTAGAAATCATGATTAGGAGCATTAATTGTGACACATGCACAAGTGGTGACTCATGGTCTCTTTCTTTGTGCATGTGTCACATTATTTGATTGATTTATAGTTGATATGATAAGAGGAGAGAGGAGGGGCTGCCATATGAGAGTTTTGGTCTTGTATTTTTTGTTACTCACTCTCTTATTTTATTATACACAACATAAAAGAAAAAGAACCTCTTCTTCTTCTTCTTCCTCTAGCTCACCATTTTCATTGATGGCTTCATCTTCAACCTCCATCCATACGATGGATGCATGAGACAAAGTTGTCACACACAATCTCTACTTCACCTTGGACACGTCGGCTAGCGAACTTCGTGTCCGAGTTACTTCGGATGAAGCGGGAGCCCGTAAAAAGACTCGATGATACGGTGCCCTTTCCGACGAGGAGATCAAGATCCGAGATGCCGCGAGGAGCTTGGGATGTGGCCAAAGACCGAAGGACACGGATCGATCGGTATATCCTTTCCAACCCTTCTCTAGTTTGCTAGTTATAGGTTAATGGTTCGATCCGGGATTAAAAGTCTGCGATAGCGCCAGTTTCAAGTTTAGAAAAGGTTTTCGTTTCCGCATTTTGGCCTCGGATAGACGGCAGGGGCGCCACCGTAGACTTACATGGTATCAGAGCCACGCCATTAACCTTTACTAGCTTGTTCTAACGCGTTTGAAACATCGATCGATCGAAATTTCTGAATCGTATTTCCATTTCAGTGTGCTTGCTGTCGATTTTCAAAGTTGGTCAAAAAATTATTTTAGGCATCTTAAAAATACATGCAGGCATAACTAAAGGTACAGAAAAATTTTGTAGACCTAATTCCAAAATTCCACCGCGGAACCGCCGCGAAATGTCGAGTTCGGCGGCCCTTCCGCGGCCCGTTTTGGGCTACAGTAACCCAAATGTTTTCTGGGGCTTTAGTTCATGGAAATATGATTTTTGTGATGTATAGATTTGTCCCAGATTCATTTGAGTGCTGGATTTGCACTTGGGGCCCACTTCGAGAAGTTTTGTCGATCGCAATTTTAAATACGTTAGTTCACCGTGCTTACTTTATATCTGCGACCGTGAATGTCATTTGATCGGTAAATCTTGTCTAATTGCTATAGCTCTTTTAGACGGATTTGTGAATGTGACATTCACGTTGATGTTCTGTGTTGTGCTATGATGTTGCGGATTTGTCGTGGTGGATAGCCTGGATGCAATGGTAGTACAGTTTGGTTATATTTGTACATTTGATATTCCGAAGCGAGCGTCCGACATGTGGACTGCCGTCACTGCCTGTTTGAATATTATTCTTTTGGGGCACGACCGGGCTGAGTTCGATGTACCCGTTGTATATTTTTCTTTCTGTACTAGGATTACCCCGCGGTGGGGTGCACGGATAGCCGGGTTCTAGAGGGCAACGGGACAGCATCTCATGGCTTTGAGACGGAGGGGGATTCACTCTAGAATTGGCGGGCTAATCGCCGCACTCGTAGGGGGTATAGGTTGACCCAAGGAGGGGTGCACAAGTTACCGGATTCCGTGAAGTGCTGGGTGGTCCACTCACTTTGCTGAAGGGGGCTGCCTCGCTTCATGTTTTGGCGGGTAACTTGCCGCACCCGTAGGGGTCTAGGATTTCATTGCACAGGCTATCCACACGACCAGGGGAACGTCGGGTTTCAGATGCGGCTCAATGAAACCCGGGGATCCCAGATTATTTGTATTGTTCTGTGATGCTTATTACATTTCTGTGATGTTGCATTTATCACGCCTTGAGCGATTATTATATATTGATATATATACTAGTAGATGTTGTATATGTTTTACAACCGCGCTTGTCCAGTCCCCGCTTTGTCGTTAGTTAAGTAACCTAACGAGTGATGACGGGACCCAGTGGCGAATGTGGATGGCATATACGTACATCATATTTTCGTTCTTTTTTGGTGTGATCAATTGATGGGACTACGTTGATTCGTATCAATGCTAGCTAAACAAACCTGTTCGATGTTGTTGGAACAATTTTTCAAAAAGCTGTTATTGCAAGGACGTTCTCTTTTGTTTTGCACAGTGGTATTCGGTTATGAATATCCAGCACCTCAGTCGACGAGGCAAGGGCCGAGATCCCTTCACCGGGAGTGACCCTTTGGACAGAAGTTTGCGTCATGGTAAAAACTTCACTATAGTTGATTACTTTTTTCTTTGCATCGTGGTATTCAATTGGAATATCCTGCACCTCATTCTACGGGGAAAGAGCTGAGATCCCTTCACCGGGAGTGACCTCTTTAGCAAAGGTTTTCGCCACTATATTTTTATAAAAAGCTATCCGGTTTCTTCAACGATACCAAGTTCATTACGTTAAAGGTTTTTCGCCAAAAACCATTCATAGCCCTCCGTCATTTCAGAAAGGTAGAACTTAATATTCATGCTATGTATGTTGGCCTTCGTCAAGGCATAGTGTATGGTAGCTATTTGTTACTTTTCTGCTGCATAGATAGATGCGTTGGTTTGGGACAGTCGTACTACTATTTTGGCCTTCGTCAAGGGTATGTACGGCTGGGTTCAAATTAACCTGGATAATGACGGGTAGAACTTGACATGTGACTTATGATATGTTGGCCTTCGTCAAGGTCATAAGAGCATGGGGTAAAAATCACATTGGGAGTTTCTAAAGAAACTGAAAATTGCTAGATATGCGCATACCTTCTGGAGTGTGATAACGTGAGTGGATTCTATCACGTTATCATGCGATGATAGTTGGATCCCGATTCCTACTGATGAGTTGGTTTACTCCTCGTGTGATCCCGACTAATTCTTCTTTCAGGTTTGGAGGAGAATTTGACGATACGGTGGGAGGTTTCTTGATTGGATAAAGTGGTAACCATTCTGATCTAGGTTAGAGTGCACGCTGAGTATTTCTTTTCTCTCTCTTTGGAAGCGACCATGGCCTGACCTTTGACTATGACTCAGTGTCCAAGATAACCGAACCTTCTTAAAATACTGGCTTTTGGATTGTCTGAGTTGCATACCTCATTGTCACTCCTACTTTTACCCTTTTCTCCAGAACACCCCATATTACTACGAACATCCACTTCCATTAGATAAAACCATCGTATGGTTATATACGAACTTGAAGGAACTTATTCGAGGATGGTTTCCGGTTCTGGAGAAAACGAATAGGACTATTCAGTTGTCTTTTCCTTTTACCTTCACTCAGGTTGCGAGTGTTCCTTGGATTAGGACGGTACACCTGTTACGCTAATTGGATAGTCTTCATCCAAACCATAGGCAGGTGCTGAATGGCAGGGAATGAAGAAAACCATTTAGCCTAAAAGTTGTACAGAAGGTATTAAGTAAAGAAAATAAAGGGATTAGTAAGAGGGCAAAGTAAATTGCGACTCCTATTCACGACCAAACCAAGTATTTCTTCGCCAATCCTACATCACCTTTGTATTGCTCCAGAACACTCCGTATCACTACGAAGATCCACAGTTATTTGGATACTCCATCGTATGGTTATATACGAACTCGAAAGGAACTTGTTCCAGTTTGGGGATGGATTCTGGTTCAGGAGAAATAGGAATAAGGTTTATTCAGTTGTCTTTTATCTGTACCTTCTCTCGCGTAGCGAGTGCTCCTAGGATTAGGACAGTACACCCATTATGCTTGTTGGATATTCTTCTACCAAACCATAGGCTGGTGCCGAACGGTAGGGAAGGAAGAAAACCATTTAGCCTAAAGGGGTGTACAGAAGGTAATGACTAAAGACATATAAAGGGATTTGGAGAGATCGCAAAGAAATATACGGTTACAGTTGTGAATCTGATAATGGAAGAGGTATTACTAGGAATACCCGGATACCCCTTCGAAACATTTATATGTTTCAGTTTCGCTGTGTATTATTAAAAGAAAACTGATTTCCCAATTAGCCCTTGCTCCAGTGTATGTATTTACCAGGTTTGATTCTCACATCTGTATGGTTTTACAGATGATGAGTGGAAGTAAGTTATTGGGAATTGGGTGATCATCCTCATTATATCAGGATTCATTGTAATTGGTGATATTTGAGGAAATCGCCTGGGTTGTTTGCCGGACGGCAGATATTTGGTTTTGAATATCCGTTGTATTGCACCAATTTCAAATTGATATATCTGTACGTTTATTTTTATAAAGTGAGATATAACTTTTTGAAATTATGTCCATGACATTTACCTATATCAGTGGATGGTTAGGTAAGGAGTATTAAACAGCGGTGTAATTCTTCTTAACCATAAGTACAGTTTTCAACCTACGACACGCAGGATATGAGTTATTAGACTCAAGGGACTTATACAGAGTATTGTATGTTCTCCAGTGTCCATTAGGACAGAGGGGTTGGTACTCGTACTATATTCTGTTTACTTGTGACTTCTCTAGTTCTTAGACATGTGTTTCGTAGAAATGCAGGTCTATGTTTTGAGAAGTTATAGGTATAAGAATAAAGTAGAGGACCGGGCTTTGCAAGTATCAAGATTCTTCAAGGTGATCGAAGATGTAGATACTTGTGTATGGTATACAATTGATAGTAATGATTAAGAGAACTTGCTTCTCTTTCAGGTTACTCATAATTGGAAGCACTCCTAAGTTGAGGAATGCTGATCGGCCTCTCTCCATTTAGTTGACATGCACTGGAGACGGCTGCATGATTTGAATCTGGTTTAATTAAATCAGTGCCTCTGTTTCTATATTGGACATAGAATAGTTCATATCTTAACAATGTTAAGGTACGGGGAGTTGTCCAGCTTATGCTTAAAACGGACTCTGGATAACTCAAGGCACGTTTCTGTTATGGCTGTTTGTGGGTTGACCCGGCCTATTATGAGGGTTGACTTTCTACCATCTGGAAGATCAATAGTGATATTGTTCTTGACTCCCCACAGTTTTAGTAAAATGGATTTTTTTTCAGAAATCAGTAGTGGAAGTATGGTAGAACTGGAAGTGATTCCAGAACCGCAAACGATAACTAAAAATTTAATAGGACCTAAAGATTCAATCTGGATTGACATTCTATTGGCCACTCCGCAGATATGGTGGGTAACCTCAGGAACTCGAGTGATACTTCGGTATGCTCAAAGACGGTGACATGGAGGTTCTTGTTTACCCAGACTTGACACTACTGTTGTTCCAGTCTACGAAACCCGACAGGAGGATGAGTATAGCGTCGTTCTAAACTAGCTTTAGAAGTGCACTGTTCATATCATAATATTGCATTATTATATTCCCCATTCTCATGCATTTTATAAATACACAGGTGCTTTTGACCCATGTCTGCTACATAGTTGCAGATTACAGATTCTCGGGACAAAAACAGTGAAAAAGACAAAAGACGATACAAAAGTGAGACTACGACCGACAAATGGAAGAATCTTGATCAAGCCTACAATTTGGAGAATAACGAAAATCAATAAACAAGTTCACAAAGTACAAAGGCGGCTCAAGGTTCAAGACTTCGACACGAAGCAGACGGAAAAGTCCATGACATTACTCACTATAGATATCTGGAAAAGAACTAAAAGACATTATGAAGAACAAACTAAGGAAAGCAGAAGAAAAAGCCAACCAGAAGATTACAAGAAAAACTGAAGCAGAAAACTCTCTGTTTGGCCACGGAACCGCGGCCAAACCCTGCTCTTGGCCGCGGAACCGCGGCCATGTGAGACACGTGTCGGTGGCAAATTCTGGAGTCGGTGCGTCGGCGCGTTGACTAGTCTTCTATAGGGGTATTTTTGTAAAAGCAGGTGTGCATCGATTGTAAACCTAGGGTTTTCTATGAATCTATAAATAGAAGCCCTAAAACCTTTTTTAGGTTATGCCTCTTTTTATTCATCTATTCAGATCTGAAAATTCCTGTGTAAATGTTTGGAGAGAGCCATCAATAAAGTAAGTAGTTTTATTTAATTTCCCTAGTTAATTCTTATTCTTCCTTAGTATAGATTTTTCATTCTTTGCCCCAGTTAGATAGTTAGAGATGTTTTTCGATTTCCTAATGAGCGAGTAGTCTCCTCGCTTGTTAGGGTTAGATTAGGGGAAGGCTTGAGAGATGAAATCTCTCACCCCTTTCTTGCCCCATCACATATAATTAATAGGACTCCATGCATACGTACACACATCGTTCCCTATGGCAACTTACCCCTCGAGGTAACGGTGATACCGTAGTATAAACGACCGGTTGCGTATGTTTTCCATGGAGGTTAGGGTAAGAATTAACAAAGGAAGGACTAGAACCTAGAGAAAGAAATATCGTTTCTTCCCGATGGAACTAATCCCCTTTATTAATTGTTACCATAACACCTAAAGAGATCTAAATTAGGGCATTGAAAGCGGTGAGGAAATCTTCAATTTCCAAACTTAACCCAAACCTAACCCTAGCAAGATTCTAGTCTTAATATAAATCTTAGTTTTTAGCGATAATCCATTCACAGCATTTGGAATTAACTCGTTAGACCAAATTAGGAAATACACAACATCTTTGTGGACCGACCCGTACTCACCAGCTAGCTACCAAGCGACGCCGTTCTTGATTGCGGTTAACAAATATTTTTGATTCATCTTTTAAAAACGCATACGCATTAAAAACTCCAAATCAAATGGCGTTGTTGCCAGGGATGGCATAGTATTTTCTTTTGCAATTTCGGGTTAATATAAAATATAAAATTCATAAAAACTGAAAAATTAAAAAATTATAAAAATTTTATCATCATTTATTGTTTGAAGGGTATTTTTGTTTGAATTTTGCAGGACCGAAGAACAAATTCAGATCTGAAAAATCCAGAGATCGAAACAGAAAACAGCAGATCTGAACAACAGAGGAAAATCACAACAAAGCAACAGAAGAAGTTGGGAGATCTGAACCGCACAACTTGCAGCGTTTCCGCCGCGTTGACCAAGCTTGGACCGCGCTTCCGCGGTGGGTTGGTGACGTCAGCACGTGGGATTCCCTCTGTAAGTTTTCTCTCTCTCCCTCTCTGCAACCCAAATATCTTCTCTGTAAAATCTCCTGCAGGATTCTTTGCGCTGAAAAATCTCTCCCCCTTCCAATAATTGATCTTGTGCAGGATTCTTTGCGCCGCGCTAAAAAAAAATTGTTTGCAAGAGATTGTTACTGCTTTGCATATTTTTAATCGGACTTTAAGGGGGCTTAAAACCAATCCAGATTGGGTGGGGATTTCATCACCCTTCCCAGGACCCCAGAAATCACATAAGGCATATTGCATTGACCATTATTTAATTAAAAAGGATTAGACTCAGCCCTAAAGACTTCGCGCTCAATAGGACAAAGGACTAGTTGCAGGCATCGACCGTTGATCCTAACCTGACTTTGTGGTGTCTAGGCATGTGTGTCTAAGGCAGGTGGTTACTTAATTAGGCCCACTACTTACGTGGTGGAGAGCCTCCCACTTACCTGGCCACAATTGGCGGTGAAGAGGCTATTTGAGGTCCTATTTCTTGCTCTTTGGAACAGTTAGGAGCTGTCTAGCTGACCTAGGTGACCCTAGATCTAGGCCTGATTGTGCATTTGTGGTTGATTGAACGGTGTCTAAGCCTTTTTTTTTTAAATTTGCAAAAAAAAATCCACACATATAAAAAAGAAGAAAGATCTTTACAAAAACTTGCAACTTGTCGCTAAGAAATCCGTGCACCCCACTTACACCCACTTTCTTCTCATTAACGTTTTCTTACCTCCACATTCTTTTTTTCACCTTTTTGACTACACTACCTCTTTAGTGTATGTCCGGTTGGACTAGGGACACTAGCGCCCGATTAGTCCGTGTTTCGTTGGTACCGACCGACAAAGCTTTCGACTCCGAAATCGAAATTCCTTCCACTTCCTTACCTTCACCTTCAAATTCTTCTTCCGAAGGTATGTCGGGATATAATCCTAACAACACCTTACCCACGGGACTGTTTCCACCTCCGTTAGGTGCGAATAACCCGCAACACCCGCCTGTTGAAGCGCCCCAACGAATCACGCTCCAGGATCTTTTCTACCCTGTCCGCACCGCCTTACCTACTTGTCTTTCACTCCCACCGGAAAATGGGGACAATTTTGAGATCAAACCCCACTTCATCAATATGTTGCCAAAATTTCACGGACTGGAATCCGAAGATGCCTATATCTTTATTAACAAATTCCAAAACGTTTGCGCAATGATGAAAACAACCCAATTATCAGATGATGCTATAAGGCTAAGGGTCATTCCTTTCACCTTATGTGACTTATCTGAGAAGTGGTTATACAGCACAACATCACATTCAATTAAAAATTTGGACGAGTTTGTTAAAGCTTTTCTTAAAAAGTTTTATCCTCATCACAAGACCGCGAGAATTCGTAATAAGATTATACAATTTTCCCAGCTTCCTTCCGAACCATTTTGGAAGTGTTTTGAAAGATTCAAAGACCTACTTGTTCAATGCTCTCACCATGGTATCAAAAATTGGCAACTTTGCCAAACTTTATACGAGGGAATGAACCCAGCAACGAAGCAGTTGCTGGAAACCATTTGTCAAGGTCACTTTCTAACCAAATCTAGTGAGGAAGCTTGGCAGTTTCTCGAGGATCTTGCTGAACAAACACTTCAGTGGGAAAGCACTAAGACCACCTCATCTCCTTCTGTTGGTCAATCTAGGGTAGGCATACATCAATTAGATATGTCGATAGCAATGAAGGCCGAGATGGCCGCACTTACGAAAAAGCTAGAAGCAATTGAGACCAAAATCTCATCGCCTTCTCCTGCCCTACTTTACCCCCACGAACTGTTTGTGCTTGTTGTTCGGATCCATCACACCTTACCAAAGAGTGTCCTTACAATCCACCTGTTCAAGGACAAGATTAAGTCAATGCCTCTTTTCAGCAACGACAAAGAAATGATCCATACTCTTCGACTTATAATTCGGGATAGAGGAGTCACCGAAATTTTGCTTGGAATCAAAATTAACAATTCCAAGGAAACAACAACTTTCAAAGGCCTCCTCCTCCACAATAACAAGCACCCCAACAAACTCAATACCAGCAACCTTTCCAACCGCAACCTTACCCAAATCAAACGAACAATTTTGTGCCTAACAATTTTTACCCTCAAAACAATTTTGTTCAACCAAATGATGATAAGGTTACCTCGCTAGAAAGAAGTCTAGTTGCGTTTCTACAACAATCTACACAATCCGCAGCAAGGTTGGAGACTTCCATTCAGTATTTGGTGCACAACAATGCTTCACATGATCAAAGTATCAAATCTATTGAGGCCTAAATTGCACAACTAACTGCTGCGTTGAGAGAGCGAGAAAAGGGAAAGCTTCTATCTCAACCATTGCCAAATCCCGGTCACACACACAACGCACATGTCGCATATGAATATCAAAATCATAATGTAAATGCGTTGACCACGTTGAGATCTGGAAGAGTGTTGCAAAATAACGTGGGTATTAGTGATGACACAACCGCCGGTGGTTCTTCTTCTTCTTCATCTTCTTCTTCATCTTCTTCTTCTTCTCCATCCTCTTCTCCGTTAGAGCCTATTCTTCATTCTTCAAAAGTCTCTTCTTCTTCTAATCCGAACGGACCCACTTCTCACTTCACGAACACGCCCACATTGGGATCCGTTCCAACTCCACATTCTACTCCACAGACATTGGACTCAACAGATTTTCAAAATGCTCCATTCCTAAACAGGTTGAGTTCCAATAAAACAACTCCACAAACAGAGAAGATTGTGGAGTTATTTAAACAGGTTAGCATAAATATACCTCTCTTGGATGCATTCCAACAAGTCCCTTCTTACGCGAAAATCTTAAAGGGCTTATACTCCTCGAAGAGAAAATCTCAGACACCCAAGAAAGTGCTAGTAGCTAGTGCCGTGAGCAATGCTATTAACCAACGTCAACCATTACCCCAAAAACGAAAGGACCCTGGCTGTCCTACAATTTCAATAAAAAATGGGGATAAGAATATCAATCGAGCACTTTTAGATCTTGGGTCTAGTGTTAACCTGCTTCCCTACTCCGTGAACGAGAAATTAGGGGTTGGAGAGTTGAAACCCACTCGTTGTACTCTCCAAATGACTGATCGATCAATCACCCATCCTACGGGTGAGTTAGAGGATGTGTTGATCAATGTAGAGGACTTCATATTCCCCGTTGATTTTATTGTTATGGACACAAAACCTGTTGCTAACCCACAAAACCAAATTCCGGTGATCCTCGGTCGACCATTTTTGGCCACTTCCAATGCCGTAATAAATTGTCGCAATGGCTCTAAGACTCTATCCATTAGGAAGATGTGTAGTGAGTATAATATTTACAGGATAGGAACTCTGCCCCCCGTGCCTAAAACTAGTATACGAGAAGTTTGCTCTATTCACGAAATCACGCAGGAGGACTGCGAGCTTGAAAATTTTCTCTTTGATGACAACAGTTTTGACGCCACCAGTGCGTCCCTCCTTGAATCTAACACAGTTGGCACAACCGATATTGATTATGAATGTTTCACTTTTCCGGACGATTTTGACGACTCACCGCCCGAATATGAGTCCTTTGAATTTTTGGATGAGATAGTTGAACCATCTGATTCGGTTGTTTGCAGTGATTTCGAACCCTTGTTGGAATCCTTTGAGTTCGAGGTAGATTCCCCAATTTTACCTTTGATTGTTTCGCCTCCGAAACTTGAACTCGAGCCCTTGCCGTCTCACCTTAAATATGCTTACCTAGGTGAGAATGAGACCTTTCCCGTTTTCATATCGGCCTCTCTAGCCCTAGAGCAAGAGAAAGCCCTTTATAATGCTCTTATAAGATAAGCAGCAAGCTTTCGGCTGGACTATGGCGGACATCGAGGAGATTAGTTCCCTCATAATTGAATATCATATGCATATGATGGATGATGCCAAGTCAATGAAGGATCCACAGAAACATCTTGTGGATTGTGTGGATAGTCAACCTCCTCCTTTATAAGTTGAACCACCCCCATTTCTTTTAATAAGCTACGAGAATGCCAATGTTCCACTGATTTCTGATCATTTGCATTCTCGTTTTGAATCATCATCACCTCCTATCTATTCACTTCCATACCACCACTTATATCTTCCCCAATTCTTTTTGGCTCGGTACAACATGTTCTTCCACCGACCGATACTCTACACAGATAATTTTTTCAACTGGTTGGTGTTGACGTTTGGTCTGTGCAAAGTTTGGCAATGACGTTTAACATTGTTTCAATGAAGTTTGGGGGGACCGTTTTGTGTGTATGTGTGTGTGTATATATATATATATTTTTCTTTTAACAATAAAAAAAAATTATGAACAAATAAACAGGGGAGTGCCGACAATCTCAACCCTCTTGGTGTAACATGACAGTGAGGACACTGTCAAGTTTAAGTTTCGGGGTATGCTCGGTAAGCTTTCTTCCTTCGCATTCATGTGTATATTCTTGCATTTGCATACTTATTTTAAATTCCATAAAAATTAAAAATTTTGAAAAATTGTAAAAATTAAAGTATTCAATTTTAGGCCATAATTGACTTGAGTTTGACAAAAAGGTTGACTAGCTAGGAACAACTAGATCTTATACTTAGTAAATTAAAAACCCTAAAAATAACCTTTCTTAAAATTTAATGGTAGAAAGTATAAGTCTTTATAGTTTATTTAGAAATAGGCAAATTTCGAGTTGACTTCTTGGGCTAAGTTAAATCAAGGGAAGAGTATTGATAATTTTATTAAAGTGTAAGTTTGAAAAATAATTCCTAGCTTAAGTCTAATTTCTGAAAATATATACCCTACAAATTGCACAAACACGAACCTTGAAATTTGGAATAGTAGAAGAGACCTTGAAATGCTCTTGTCTAAAGTCCTTAGTACGAAGAAAAATAAAATAAAAATTCAAGTGTGAATAAAGAGATAAAAAATGAACATTGGTTTTTGTAATTACTTAAGGCTGCAAAATAGAAAAAAATATTTAGCGAGGGTGCTTTATCACCTAGTGTCTTAGACCAACTGGTTTGGGAGTCACTGCTAAAGTCTTAGGTGTTACAAGACTAGGAATTACGCTTTAATGTGCAAACACATTTTGTAATCGGTTGTTGGTACCTCAAGAAGTATTAACGGTCGCATGAAGAATGTGTAAGCAATTTCATCTAAAAATTCACCAATTAATAAGTGCTTTGGACGAAGGACAAGAGTATGATAGCTTCATTTGAATTTCCAAGTGTAGGGGTGATATATACACACACGTAGGGGTATGTGATTGGGGTTTAGATAAGAGATATGAATGAAGAATAAGACTTATATCTTTAATAGAGAAGATAAAAATTCCTAAGTTGAGATAGAAACCTAGAAGGAAAACTTGAAAGATGCCAAAAGCTAAGTAAGTCTACAGAACATATATAATCTTAAGTTAAATGATAAGGAAGTGTGAAGAATACGGATGGATAATTTATGAGTCGAAGATAATAGAATTCCTTGTTGGAAAACCTAATTGGAGAATAAAAGTTAATAGGCCGAATTGATAGGATTTTGTGGATAGTATCCGCTGAAAACCCTCAGGAGAAAACACTCCTCCTACTAGGGACACCTAGAGGTTTAACGGCTTGTTGCACGAGCTCAGTGCAATCGTGTTTCCCTGCGAAAGTGAGGTTAGGATTTTGTTCAAAATAAAACTAGGTTTGCTCGAGGACGAGCAAAAGATAAGTTTGGGGATATTTGTTCATATCATAATATTGCATTATTATATTCCCCATTCTTATGCATTTTACAAATAAACAGGTGCTTTTGACCCATGTCTGCTACATAGTTGCAGGTTCCAGATTCTTGGGACAAAAACAGTGAAAAAGACAAAAGACAATACAAAAGTGAGACTACGACCGACAAATGGAAGTATCTTGATCAAGCCTACAATTTGGAGAATAACGAAAATCAATAAACAAGTTCACAAAGTACAAGGGCAGCTCAAGGTTCAAGACTTCGACACGAAGCAGACGAAAAGTCCATGACATTACTCACTGTAGAGATCTGGAAAAGAACTAAAAGACATTATGAAGAACAAACTAAGGAAAGCAGAAGAAAAAGCCAACCGGAAGATTACCAGAAAAACTGAAGCAGCAAGCTCCCTGTTTGGCCGCGGAACTGCGGCCAAACCCTGCTCTTGGCCGCGGAACCGTGGCCATGTGAGACACGTGTCGGTGGCAAATTCTGGAGTCGGTGCGTCGGCGCGTTGACTAGTCTTCTCTAGGGGTATTTTTGTAAAAGAAGGTGTGCGTCGATTGTAAACCTAGGGTTTTCTATGAATCTATAAATAGAAGCCCTAAAACCTTTTTTAGGTTATGCCTCTTTTTATTCATCTATTCAGATCTGAAAATTCCTGTGTAAATGTTTGGAAAGAGCCATCAATAAAGTAAGTAGTTTTATTTAATTGCCCTAGTTAATTCTTATTCTGCCTTAGTATAGATTTTTCATTCTTTGCCCAAGTTAGATAGTCAGAGATGTTTTTCAATTCCCTAATGAGCGAGTAGTCTCCTCGCTTGTTAGGGTTAGATTTGGGGAAGGCTTGAGAGATGAAATCTCTCACCCCTTTCTTGCCCCATCACATATAATTAATAGGACTCCATGCATACATACACACACCGTTCCCTACGGCACCTTACCCCTCGAGGTAACGGTGATACCGTAGTATAAACGACCGGTTGCGTATGTTTTCCATGGAGGTTAGGGTAAGAATTAACAAAGGAAGGACTAGAACCTAGAGGAAGAAATATCTTTTCTTCCCGATGGAACTAATCCCCTTTATTAATTGTTACCATAACACCTAAAGAGATCTAAATTAGGGCATTGAAAGCGGTGAGGAAATCTTCAATTTCCAAACTTAACCCAAACCTAACCCTAGCAAGATTCTAGTCTTAATATAAATCTTAGTTTTTAGCGATAATCCATTCACACCGTTTGGAATTAACTCGTTAGACCAAATTAGGAAATACACAACATCCCTGTGGACCGACCCGTACTCACCGGCTAGCTACCAAGCGACGTCGTTCTTGATTGCGGATAACAAATATTTTTGATTCATCTTTTAAAAACGCATACGCATTAAAAACTCCAAATCTTGCACGTGTATATGACTCTGCCAGAGGGTTGTCGTAGTCTGTGGGAGCAGCGGAAGCATAGTGGACAAGTAGATTATATCTATTTATTGACTAAAGCTGTAATAGCGGAGATAGATCATCTATTTTTGTGTGACAGTCATGGGTTTGACTTCATCAAAATAAGGGATGGATCTATTAAGAAGGTAGTAGGGTGTGATGTCCTAGTATTTAGATGACATACACAGAGTAGGAAGTGAAATTCCAATACTACGATCGGTTATACTTTTGTTGTCACACAGTAGTTTCTCCACATATGATATAGAAATAATATCAGACATTCTAGTTACTGGTTCTATGGTTTTCGATCTGGATTTGGGTAGTATCCCAATCTGGGTACTTAGACTGCATTCTAAAGGTGTTTTAGAATGGCCGACTCCTGGCACGGTAGTGTACCTGCAGGTGATAGAGTCACCCTCTCTAAAGGTGTCTTACAGACTAAAGGGGAGAGTGATGTGCATGATTGGCAGATCACTTGCTTAGGCAATTGAGTCAATCATGAGATGTCAAGTACCACACCAGACGTTGTTTTTTACACTAGATGCAATAAGTTGATATTAATCCTATCCTGGAGAAACGTTCGGAAGCAGTTTTAGAACATAAGTGGATATTCTAGGGATATGATAACAACAGCCTTTTTTAGGAGACAGTTATCATTCCAGGCATCCAAGGTGACCTGGATGACAGAGTGACTGTCAGAGCTACAGTTTTCCCTCTGACGAAGGGCAGTAGTTTAGACAGGTGATCCAAGCGGACACTGAGGGAGGCATGACGCAGGATACTGATTAAATTCAGTTGACGATACAGTCTAAGAAGTTTGGATTTGGAGTTCATTTATGAACTAGGTCCCATCAGATATCCAGACATATTCTAAGACAGGTATTGCTCATTTCGGGAGATGGCTTTCTCCGCGAACTTGAGATAAAGAGAGACATAGAGAGAAACATAAGGGTGGATCCACTCACTGAGGCTATTCCTCGAACACAATAGTTTCGCAAACGGGCATTGTGAGACTAATTAGTGAAGAAGTTGGGTGTTCGGTATCACATGGTCTGTGAGTATGCGACATCGCAATAATTAGCCTTGAGTGCAAGTTGGAGATTGTTGGATATAGTGCCCTCAGAGTCAATTATTGGATCACAGGAACGTGATTGCAATGATTGACGGAGGACCTATGCCGGTAGGACAGTCTTACTCGAGATGATAGTATGCTATCTGGTTTATCTTTATCGTCGCGTACTGCTTTAGGTGACCTTACAGGTCGCTATTGCACGTTGATAGAGCCCTTAGGATTCTTGCTTGACTGCCAGCAGTATGATAGCGATCATATACGTGGAAGCTGGGGTCTATAAGCACATCCTTAAAGTGGTCCCTAGTCGTAGGAGTTTTGAGACTAGGCATCGATACTCCATTAGTAGACTAGTGTATACAGTCGAGACCCCGACGAAGGGCGGTGGTCGGTCTCACAAGCTATTGGTGTAAGTTGGTTCACCTAAGATGTATACAGGTGCTCTTTGGGTTATGAGTATACCGGACTGGACTCGCCGGGAACATGCTAGTTGGTATTATACATGACGTCAGATAGCAATTCCCTGGTGACATGTGTATAGGTTACTTCATCGACCTGAGATCGTCATTTGACTCGTGTGAGTTCCCACTGGGCTTTGATTACTACCCTACCACGGCTCAAAGGAGTCATGCAAACAGGTTTTAGTTGGGTAAAGTCCCGAGCCACACGGAGGCAGTGAGCGGATCGGCAGGGGTTTCGTCTTTCCCGGTATTGGGGGTGAGATCGCGCATTGTCTAGGAGATACATTACACGAAGTCCTTGGCCAAGGCAGGAGATTTACTGGTAGGTATTCCAGTAGTATCTCAGGGTGTTCAGGGCTACACTCCGACTTGACTTGTACCGCTTTTGGGGGTCTGAATTTTACCAACCCCCTAGGCCCGACATGCGATGCTCATAGACGAACGGACCGGACAGGCTCAGTATGGTGTCAGGATGAGTTCGCTCATCGACCTCCCTTTTGGTCAATACCTGGTAGCCCGTTATGTACAGCTAGTACCACTGACGTGTTGGTGGTTAAATCAGCAGCCAAAGTATTGACGAGTCTTTAGAGTCCCTCACAGACAGTTTCTCAAGTTTCGGGCGAAACGTTGTAGAGGCCGTATGATATATTGCAGGGTTCGATCATATACGTGCTGTAGTGCACGGATCATGATAGGACGGATCATACTAGTGGGCTTTGGTTTAAGCCGGATCCTAGTATTAGATTTGTTGGATTTCTTTAGTCTCATCGCATTCGCATTCGGTCGGAATGCGGATGCAGGTATGTATTTACAGGTGAGGGGTATCCTTGTTATCCGTCACGAGTTTACTTTAGATGTTGCCGTCTCTTTTTATTGTTGTAAACATTTGGGTTAATGTTTACAAATGGAAATTATGAGCTAGAAATCATGATTAGGAGCATTAATTGTGACACATGCACAAGTGGTGACTCATGGTCTCTTTCTTTGTGCATGTGTCACATTATTTGATTGATTTATGCTTGATATGATAAGAGGAGAGCGGAGGGGCTGCCATATGAGAGTTTTGGTCTTGTATTTTTTGATACTCACTTTCTCATTTTATTATACACAACACAAAAGAAAAAGAACCTCTTCTTCTTCCTCTAGCTCACCATTTCCATTGATAGCTTCATCTTCAACCTTCATCCATACAATGGATGCAAGAGACAAAGTTGTCACACACATTCTCCATAACAGCTTGGACATGTCGGCTAGCGAACTTCGTGTTCGAGTTGCTTCGGATGAAGCGGGAGCCCGTAAAAAGACTCGATGATGTGGTGCCCTTTCCGACGAGGAGATCAAGGTCCGAGATGCCGCGAGGAACTTTGGATGGTAGCCAAAGACCGAAGGTCACGGATCGATCGGTATAGCCTTTCCAACCCTTCTCTAGTTTGCTAGTTATAGGTTAATGGTTCGATCCGGGATTAAAAGTCTGCGATAGCGCCGGTTTCAAGTTTAGAAAAAGTTTTTGTTTCCGCATTTTGTCCTCGGATAGAAGGCCGGGGCGCTACCGTAGACTTACAATTACTTATACCTGTGCTAGTACACCTGCACCATTATCGATGATGCGTATGTTACACTTACTAAGATTTGCCGGCTCACACACTTCATCATCGATAATTGCCATGTCACTACACAGTAGGATTGCAGCATCATGATATGACATCTCATACACCATACTTGCGTGCATACATCTTGTACATCCATACTTGCATACATACATATTATAAGTCCACGTTGCGACCCCCGGTGCTTACGGGGAGACGGAAACGGTATAAAAAACAAATTTTTATCGCAAGGGGCAACATGGACTAACAAGGTCGGGATCGTGTCTAAACTAAACTAGCAAGCATACAAAGGAGCGTTAGCTACTCGGATGAAGAGTTATACCTAACTTGAACTCCTTCTTCTTGAAACGTTGTAGAGGTTGATGGTTTTTGCCTCGTATCCTTCTTCCGTCGAAGATGGATCCACCTGAGGGTTCAACCTTTGGGCTCTTCCTCGAACTTTGAGTGAACTAGGATCTCCGGCTTGCTAAACCTTGAACCCTAGAGAGAGTAGAGAGTATCTATGGGTGCTTTCTTTTTCAAGGTGAGGGATTCTCAACACATGGAAAGGAATCACCTTGAGCTTGAGGAAGAAGAAGATGAAATGAGGAGAGAGAAGCTAAATGATAGAATGAGCTATCTTTTTCTTTCTTGCAACCATAATGCCAAAAGAAAAAGAATTATCTAATTAATAATAATAATGAAAATGAAATAGTTGATGGAAGGTTTAGGAATGACCATTATCATTTCAAACATTAAATGGTTTCGCAAGAATCAAAAAGCATCTTGCTTTTGTAATGATGATGGTCAAATCTTCAACCATGGTCAACAAGTCAACCATGGTCAACTAGTCAACAAAAACCAACCATGACACAATTTCATTTTATTAATATTATTAATTGATATAACTTAAATCCATTAGGGTTTGGAAAAAGACGACTGTCAACTGTGCATACGCACCCGTTCCGAAACCCTAATGAAAGTCCTCTTCCTCCTCCTCAAACAACCGTGCATACACACCTGCATTCTTGTTCCGAGGAACATGAATGCTGAGAGATAAAAGCAACCCCAAAACATATACCGGTATCTGACTCAAACCAGAGCCAGCCAGTAATATCCGTCCGGACTCCAAACGTGCACAAGTGCGCGGATGAGAACGAACCCTGTCGCAAAACCATGCGACCTCTACTCTGTTTTGCCCAGAGGCGAATACCCTCTGTGTGGGACTCTAAAGACTCGACATTACGCTGGCAGTGGGTTTAACCACAGACCGCAAGCGGCACTAGCTGTGCGTAACGGTCCCCAGGTAGATGCCGACAAGAAGGCTGACGAGGTGAAACCCTATCTGAACTCCTACTGAGTCTGAATGTGACAGTCTCCGTACAGTCCGGTCTGTTCGTCTGATACATCACATGGCGGGCCTAGGGGGCGGTAAAACGTCAGTCCCCTAATAGCGGTACAAGTCGTGTCGGAGTGAAGCCCAAAACACCCTGAGATAACACTGGAAGCCTACCAGTATATCTCGCTTGCCCTGGCCAGGGACTACTCGTGTAATGGCTCTCCTAGACACAGCGCGATGTCAACCCCCAATACCGGGAGAGACGAATCCTGTCTAACCGTCACTGCCTCCAAGTGCTTCGGGACTGCACCCAACCACCACCTGTTTGCACGACTCCTTTGAGCCGTGGTAGGGTAGTGATCAAAGTGCAGTGGGAACACACTCGAGGCGAAGTGCCAGTGTCAAGTCAGCGGACTAAGCTGTACTCATGTCACCTGGGAACTGATAACTGATGATAGGTATAATACCAACCTGTCAGTTCCCGACGAGTCCTGTCCAGTGTACTCGTAACCCAACGAGCACCCGTATACTATCTCCAGTACGACGTACTGATGGCTGTAGGACAGACCATCTCCCACACTGGGATGAGAAGTGCATACGCTAGTCTACTCCGGAGTATCGATGCCCTGTCTCGATAGTCCTGCGACTAGGGACCTGTATAAGGATGTGCTTATAGATTACCCAGCCCCCACTAGTGTGACTGCCATCACAACGCTGGTAATCAAGCAAAGATCCTAAGGGCTCCACTAATGCGTATAAGTGATATACTGAAATAAACACAAGTACACTTTGAAGTAGAAACAAACCAAGTAGCATACTTCTATATTGAGCAAGATTGTTTATACAAGGTGAATATCCCAAGCTTCCATCAAGTAATATACAAACTAGTATGATACAGTAATGGTCTCTAGGGCATATACACTAACAATCTCCCACTTGCACTAAGGCCATGAACTGGCGTATCGAAGACCTATCATCTCGATCAGCCGCTCGAACTGAGTCTGGGGTAAGGCCTTGGTGAATGGATCTGCAGTGTTCTCCTCTGAAGCAACCCTCCGAACCTCGATCTCCTTGCGATCCACGATCTCCCTGATCAGGTGATACCGCCTTAAGATGTGCCTGGATCTCTGATGGGACCTGGGTTCCTTCGCTAAAGCTCTAGCCCCGTTGTTGTCGCAATACAGAGGTATTGGGTCAACAATGGACGGAACCACCTGAAGTTCTTTCAAGAACTTCCTCATCCAGACAGCTTCTTTTGCGGCATCAGATGCAGCGATGTATTCCGCTTCCATAGTCGAGTCTGCAACGGTTTCCTGTTTGGAGCTTTTCCAACACACCGCCCCTCCATTGAGGGTAAAGACGAAACCCGACATGGACTTGGAATCATCCTTGTCACTCTGGAAGCTGGAGTCAGCAAAGGCCTCGATCTGGAGGTCTTTTCTGCCATACACCAAGAACATCTCCTTAGTCCTTCTCAGGTACTTGAGAATGTTCTTTACTGCTATCCAGTGTTTCTCCCCAGGGTTTGACTGATACCGGCTTACCACACTCAGTGCATAAGCTACATCCGGTTTGGTACACAACATCGCATACATTATAGAGCCTACCGCAGAAGCGTAGGGTATAATAGACATGCGATCCCTCTCCAAATCAGTCTTGGGAGACATCTCTTTAGAGAGGGTGATCCCGTGACAAGCCGGTAGGTTACCGCGCTTGGAATCTTCCATACTGAATCTTTTCACTATGGTGTCGATGTACCTGGACTGAGAAAGTCCTAATATCCTCTTGGATCTATCACGATGGATCCGGATCCCCAGGATGTATGAGGCATCACCCAGGTCTTTCATGGAGAACCTGTGCGACAAGAACCCCTTGACAGATTGTAGCATAGGAATGTCATTTCCTATTAAGAGAATGTCATCTACGTATAAAACGAGGAAAGCTACAGTTCTCGCTACAAACCTACTATAGATGCATGGTTCATCTGGATTTTTGATAAAGCCAAATTCCTTGACCGTCTCATCAAAACAGATGTTCCAACTCCGCGATGCCTGCTTTAGTCCATAGATGGACTTAAGCAACTTGCACACCTTTCCGCTGCTCCCACTCTGAATGAAACCCTCTGGCTGATCCATATAGACACACTCCTCTAAATTTCCATTTAGAAAAGCGGTCTTTACGTCCATCTGCCAAATCTCATAATCGTGGAAGGCAGCAATGGCAAGAAGGATCCGAATGGATTTCAGCATAGCCACTGGAGAAAAGGTTTCGTCATAGTCCAAGCCAGGTCTTTGACGGAAACCCTTTGCTACAAGTCTAGCTTTATAGGTCTCAACCTGTCCATCTACACCAATCTTCCTTTTGAAGATCCACTTGCATCCTACGGGTTTTACCCCGTCTGGAGAAATGTCCAACGTCCATACTTTGTTGGTGTACATGGACTCCATTTCGGTCCGCATTGCATCCAGCCATTTTACCGAGTCAACGCTCTGAACGGCCTGCTGGAAGCTAGTAGGCTCATCATAATCTATGATGCAATCCTCTCGATCCCCGTCTATGAGAAAACCGTAGTATCTCTCGGGCGGATGAGACTGCCTACTACTCCTGCGGAGCGGCATAGGAATGTCCTGTTCTTTTGAACTTACTGGCTCTTCCAAGCTTTCAGTAATAGCTTGTGGTTCTGGAATTTCTTCCAGTTCTATTGCGTTCCCACTTATCTGGGTTTCCAAAAACTCAGTTTCCAAGAAGCGGGCATGTTGAGAAACAAAACCTTTTGTTCCTCAGCGGAATAGAACAGATACCCCCTGGAGTTCTTTGGGTATCCCACAAACTTGCACTGTACCGAGCGTGCCTCGAGCTTGTCCGCATGCTGCTTTTTTACAAAAGCTGGACATCCCCATATCTTAAGGTACTTAAGACAGGGTTTCTTCCTACTCCACATCTGATATGGAGTGGTAGGCACAGTCTTGGTGGGAGCCTTGTTCAAGAGATATGCAGCTGCTTCTAGTGCATAGCCCCAGAAAGATCGCGGTAACTCAGCCTTACTCATCATGGAACGAACCATATCCAATAGGGTTCGATTCCTCATTTCCGATACACCGTTATGTTGCGGAGTGTACGGAGGAGTACGCTGAGAGAGAATTCCATTCTCTTTTAAATAGTCCAGGAATTCGGCACTCAAGTATTCACCACCTCGATCCGATCTTAGAATCTTAATACTTTTGCCTGTTTGGTTTTCAACTTCATTCTTGTAATCCCGAAATTTCTCAAATGCCTCGGATTTGTGCTTCATTAAGAAGACATGTCCATACCTAGAGAAATCGTCTGTGAAAGTAATGAAGTATGAATAACCGCTTCGCGCATGTGTAGACATTGGAACGCACACGTCACTGTGTATAAGTCCCAAGATCTCGCTCGCTCTTACTCCGTGTACAGTGAACGGAGTCTTTGTCATCTTTCCCATGAGACAAGATTCACAAGTGGCATAAGACTGATACTCGAACGGATCCAAGTATCCTTCTTTATGTAACTTAGTCAACCGTGTCTCATTGATGTGACCCAGTCTACAATGCCATAAGAAAGCCTGATTGATATCCGGAGACTTTCTTTTGTGTGTATTCTGGACATTGAAAATCTGTGGTTGGTTTAACACGTATATACCATTGCTCAATGTACCTGACCCAATCAGAACTTGATTAAGGTGAATGTTTACAACATTACTTACAAACGCAAATTCATAGCCTTCTTTAGAAACTAAAGATACAGAAATGATATTACAAGTTGCGTTGGGTACAAAAAAGCAATTACGCAAAACCAAAACATGCCCATCTGACATTCCCAGGTGATAGTCCCCCACGGCTTTAGCATCCATGCTAGCTCCGTTCGCAACTCTGAGGGTCATGTCACCTGCCTTCAAAACCCTACGGTTTCTCAACGCCTGCAAAGAATTACAGATATGAGATCCTGATCCGGTATCCAATACCCAGGAAGTAGAGTTTATTGAAAGACAGTTTTCAATAACATACACACCTGAAGCTGAAGCCGCAACCTGCTTCAATTCCTGTGTCCTGGCTTTCCAAGCCCTGCAATCTTTCTTCCAGTGTCCACTCTTATGACAATAGAAGCATTCCTCCTTTCCCACAAGCTTCCCCGCAATCTTTGTTGCCATTTCTTTTCCCTTCGTACCCACTTTACTAACACCGCCTCTTGGTTTGGCGGGGGCTTTCTTCCTCTTTCCCTTGGCTTTCGCCTTGGACCTAGAGGAAGAAGATCCTCCTACAAACAAAGCGGGTGTTTCCCTACCTTTCTGGAGGGTGCCCTCTGCGCTCCTCAGCATGTTGAGGAGTTCTGAAAGTTCAACTTCCTTTTCTTGTAAGTTGAAGTTCAGTATAAACTGGGCGTAAGTGGATGGAAGGGACTGGAGAATTAAATCCGTATAGAGTTCACTTTCCAACGTGGTCCCAAGTTCCGCGAGCTCCTCAATGTAGCCAATCATCTTAAGCACGTGGTCCGCTACCGATGATCCGACGGCCAACTTTGCCGAAAACAACTTCTTCGACACTTCGTATCTTGCGATACGAGACTGCTCTCCATACAGTTCTTTTGTATGAAGAAATATGGATTCCAAATCCATATTCTCGTGCCTCCTCTGATGTTCATTGTCCATCGAGGAAAGCACGAGGCACCTGGCCTTCGCGCAATCAATCTCCCAAGTCTTACGGATTTCCTTATCCGCGACGCTGGAGGTGGGACCTGGGACGGGGGGAGCTTTGGTGGTAAGAAGATACCCCAGCTTGTCGTAAGTGATTGCCATCTTAACATTCCTGAGCCAATCTTTATAGTTTGGCCCTGTCAATATATTTTTATCTAGAAGTAACTTAAGTCCAGTCATGTCGATTGGCCGCTGCAATTAGGAGAGAGAGAAGAAACACTTTAGCACGATGCTCTTGCAAGTTTAGAATGGTTTTTAGTTTTTCTAAACAGGATGGCTCCCACTGTCTCTCGAATCCCTCCTCAAACCATAAAGGAAGAATTAGCCGGGATCAATCCCACCGCACAATACTTGCTTAACCGTTCAGCCAGGCCAGTGTCGGTACTTCGAAGGAGGTTTTCCAACGCTTTCGCGAAGTTCCTTAATTAAATAACCTCTTTTCCCTGGGGGCGTAGCCCCGCTAACACCTTTCTAGGCACCTACTTGGTTTATAGCATTGATCGTTTAGTGAGAAATTTCCCGAAGAGTAGCATATACTCATAGTAGGATCGGGATCCAAATATCATCGTGTGACGAAACTGAAGGAATCCTACCAGAATCACCACACTCTAAATGGTATGCAAATCTAGCAAGTTTCAGTGCTTATGAAACTCCCGATGTGGATTTTTGCTCCATGCTCTTATGACCTTGACGAAGGTCAACAAATCATAAGTCACATGTCAAGTTCTGCCCGTCATTTTCCAGGTTAATTTGAACCCACCCGTATACACCCTTGACGAAGGTCAACAAGGCAATACGACTGTCCCAAACCAACGCATCTATCTATGCTGCATATGAACACCCAACAGCTACCAATCTCTATGCCTTGACGAAGGTCAACAAACATAGCTTGAATACTATTGAATATCCTTACGAAACGACGGAGGGCTACGAATGGTTTTGGCGAAACCGTGAACGTAGTGAACTTGATATAATCGATGGAACGAGATAGCTTTTAGAAGGAGTGGCTCAATCTCCGCATTTAAAAGTTAGTTTTGAAAAGAACCGAGTGGTTTTTCGAAAGTGTTCCAACGACTTTAACTTGGTTTATTATCTTGCATTAGTTCTTTTAATGCGTGATATTCTTGCATTAGTTCTTTTAATGCGTCCCATCATTTAATCCTACCATTGCAGAAAACAACCAAAATATGATGTACGCTTATGCCATATGCATTCGCCACGGGGCCCCATCATCACCCGTTAGGTTACTTAACTAACGACAGAGCGGGGGCTGGGCTAGCGCGGCTGTAAAACATAAGCAACGCCTAAATAGAAAGCAATGATAGACATTACAGATCACAGATGAATACATTGGATATACTAGCAATCCGCAATCCTTTCGAGCCTGGAACGAAAAGCGGATCACACGGTCGCGGTGAATAGCCAATACCCCACCCAAGACCCCTACGGGTGCGGCAAACTACCCGCCAAGTACTCGGCAGTTTGTGCACCCCCTCCATGGGTCTATCCTAGGAGCAAAAACAGTAAAAAGAATTATACAATGACGGCTACAACCCCGACCCGGTTGTGCGGCCAAACAAATAATATTACATCAATTTACATTTACAATGAATGAAAGAAAAACAAAAGCTCATCTCACATCCACCCCGGCTATTCACCCGCGACAGTCCAACACATTCATATACACATTCCAATATCAAACACAGATCACAGAGATGTATAACCCCGACTAATCGACTTATAGCGATTAGCCGACGTTCAATACATTCAAACATCACAGATATAACCGATATAGACAAAGTGTAGCGAAGTTCGAAAAAAAATACGGATTTATAAGACCCCAAAAGCAAATTTCTGTTCTGGAAAATCTGGGCACATATAACATATTTGAAAAATCCCAAAACCCTACCAGAAAAACACTGCACAAAACACGATCGCATGAAGAGGCCAAGTGGCGGCGGATCCGCGGCGACATGAATAGCTGAGGCCGCGGAAGCGCGGCGCTTTGAAGGATTCATGGGATCGTTTTTGGTGGGTGTTCTCACAAATCCCTGAGCCGATTTTAGGAGTATAAAGTTTTTCATTTAGAGCACAAAAAATTTCAACAGAAACTTAGGGTTTTAGTTTTTCCGGTTTTGCGATTTTTCGGTTTCGAACTTCCATACACTTTTCTACAAAGCTAGTTTAAGTTTAGTTAGTCTCTGATACCACTGTAAGTCCACGTTGCGACCCCCGGTGCTTACGGGCAGGCGGAAACGGTATAAAAAACAAATTTTTATCGCAAGGGGCAACATGGACTAAACAAGGTCGGGATCGTATCTAAACTAAACTAGCAAGCATACAAAGGAGCGTTAGCTACTCGGATGAAGAGTTATACCTAACTTGAACTCCTTCTTCTTGAAACCTTGTAGAGGTTGATGGTTCTTGCCTCGTAGCCTTCTTCCGTCGAAGATGGATCCACCTGAGGGTTCAACCTTTCGGCTCTTCCTCGAACTTTGAGTGAACTAGGATCTCCGGCTTGCTAAACCTTGAACCCTAGAGAGAGTAGAGAGTATCTATGGGGTGCTTTCTTTTTCAAGGTGAGGGATTCTCAACACATGAGAAGGAATCACCTTGAGCTTGAGGAAGAAGAAGATGAAATGAGGAGAGAGAAGCTAAATAATAGAATGAGCTATCTTTTTCTTTCTTGCAACCATAATGCCAAAAGAAAAAGAATTATCTAATTAATAATAATAATGAAAATGAAATAGTTGATGGATGGTTTAGGAATGACCATTATCATTTCAAACATTAAATGGTTTTGCAAGAATCAAAAAGCATCTTGCTTTTGTAATGATGATGGTCAAATCATCAACCATGGTCAACAAGTCAACCATGGTCAACTAGTCAACAAAAACCAACCATGACACAATTTCATTTTATTAATATTATTAATTGATATAAGTTAAATCCATTAGGGTTTGGAAAAATACGACTGTCAACTGTGCATACGCACCCGTTCCGAAACCCTAATGAAAGTCCTCTTCCTCCTCCTCAAACAACTGTGCATACACACCTGCATTCTTGTTCCGAGGAACATGAATACTGAGAGATAAAAGCAACCCCAAAACATATACCGGTATCTGACTCAAACCAGAGCCAGCCAGTAATATCCGTCCGGACTCCAAACGTGCACAAGTGCGCGGATGAGCACGAACCCTGTCGCAAAACCATGCGACCTCTACTCTGTTTTGCCCAGAGGCGAATACCCTCAGTGTGGGACTCTAAAGACTCGACACTACGCTGGCAGTGGGTTTAACAACAGACCGCAAGCGGCACTAGCTGTGCGTAACGGTCCCCAGGTAGATGCCGACAAGAAGGCTGACGAGGTGAAACCCCATTTGAACTCCTACTGAGTCTGAATGTGACAGTCTCCGTACAGTCAGGTCTGTTCGTATGATACATCGCATGGCGGGCCTAGGGGGCGGTAAAACGTCAGTCCCCTAATAGCGGTACAAGTCGTGTCGGAGAGAAGCCCAAAACACCCTGAGATAACACTGGAAGCCTACCAGTATATCTCGCTTGCCCTGGCCAGGGACTACTCGTGTAATGGCTCTCCTAGACACAGCGCGATGTCAACCCCCAATACCGGGAAAGACGAATCCTGTCTAACCGTCACTGCCTCCAAGTGCTTCGGGACTGCACCCAACCACCACCTGTTTGCACGACTCCTTTGAGCCGTGGTAGGGTAGTGATCAAAGTGCAGTGGGAACACACTCGAGGCGAAGTGCCAGTGTCAAGTCAGCGGACTAAGCTGTACTCATGTCACCTGGGAATTGATAACTGACGATAGGTATAATACCAACCTGTCAGTTCCCGACGAGTCCTGTCCAGTGTACTCGTAACCCAACGAGCACCCGTATACTATCTCCAGTACGACATACTGATGGCTGTAGGACAGACCATCTCCCACACTGGGATGAGAAGCGCATACGCTAGTCTACTCCGGAGTATCGATGCCCTGTCTCGATAGTCCTGCGACTAGGGACCTGTATAAGGATGTGCTTATAGATTACCCAGCCCCCACTAGTGTGACTGCCATCACAACGCTGGTAATCATGCAAAGATCCTAAGGGCTCCACTAATGCGTATAAGTGATATACTGAAATAAACACAAGTACACATTGAAGTAGAAACAAACCAAGTAGCATACTACTATATTGAGCAAGATTGTTTATACAAGGTGAATATCCCAAGCTTCCATCAAGTAATATACAAACTAGTATGATACAGTAATGGCCTCTAGGGCATATACACTAACACATATTGCACACCCATACCTGCGGACATACATATTTGTACGTCCATACTTGCGTACATACACATATGCACCTCTATACGATATTGCATTCGATTTTGGAGATCTGGGAACCACATGATATATTTTAAAACTGAATTCATTTAAAAGAGTGGTTTTCCCTAGATATGTGCATATTACTTTTCCATGTTGCATGATATACGGATATGCTTACATTTCTGTTATATGTTGCATACATCATGCTTTACGCTTATACGCATTGAGATATGTTGTTTTCATGAGATTTCTGGATTTGAGAACCGCGGTCATTTTAAAAAGAAAGTATGTATTGTTTTAAAAACCCGGTTTCACTTGATATGATATTTCAGTACGTCTACCATGCGTTTTCTCGATTTTGAGACGTGTGATTGTGAAACCCGAATCGAGGAGCGGTAGGCACCGTCTGCGGGTACATGGTGGACCCGGTGAGATACCCCGGGGCAAGAAGACTCGTATTGTTAGACGGTGAGCCTGGCAGGGGAGCACTACCCATCGGTGATAGTATTTGGGCTCGGCGGATATCCGGAGGATACCGACCGGAGTCGAGAGATGATATGGGCCGATCCGGATTGACGGAGCCCGTGGGCCGATCCGGACTGACGGAGCATAAGAGATATGAGGATTTGCGTGTCGATGCTGGACACGGGTTTCATGATGTTTCGAGTGTCGATGATGGATGATTGGTAGAGTTTTTGCGTGCTAAGTTTTTTACCGCAATCAAGACGGTTACGCTTGAGCTAGCCTGTTGAGTACGGGTCGTCCGCAGGGAGATGAGAATCTTTTTCTATGTGCTTTAACGAGTTAAGTCCAAATGTCCAGGTTTGTTTTTAGATTAACTATGTGCTAAAACTAGATATATAGAGAGCTTGTTAGGGTTAGGATTAGGTTAGTTTGAGTTAGGAGTCGCTCACTTCTTTCGTTGCCACTCTTAATATCGGTGTTACGGTAATCGGCAATAACGGGGATTAGCACGACTAGGAAGGAACTTGCGAGTATAAGCTAGGCTTTCCAACGCATAAGTTCTTCCTTTTGGTGCTTGTCCGTCCGTTCTTGGCTCTTAGCCTTAACCTCCGGTTAATTCAACCAAAACCGGTCTCACTAAGGAATCACCGCTATCATGTAGGATAGGGTGCCGTAGGAAGTGGATTGTGGTTCGATTAACGGGAGTCCGAATCAAGATGTTGGGCAAGAAAAGAGTGAGAGAGATTTCCTTCTCTCAAACTTTCCTTATCCTACCCTAACAAGTATGAAAACTACTCACCCATTATAGGAAAAAGAAAATAAAACAAAAGGAGGAAGATAGAAAGAAAGAGTTTAGAAGATTACAACTAGCTATTTGAGACCTCACTTTGGCAAGGATCAAGCTTAAGCATCATTGTTGTTTAAGGATAAAGAAAAGAAGAACAAGAAAGAAACAAACAACAAATAACAACAACTAGATTAGCAAAGGAAAAATACAAGCAATTATAATTAATAATTACAACAAGATAAGCATGGTAAGAACAAGAACTCCTTTATTCATTCGTCACTCACAAAAGCTCACTACAAGTTTTTAATGGAGAAGAGATGAGTGGAGGAAGAAGAACAACACATGTATTCTAAAATCTAAATACAAGAATATGGACCCTTGGCTTTGGCAAGTTCTGGACTATTTATAGGCAGGGAACTGGAAACCTAGGGCAACAATCTGGCTCCACATAAAATGACCAAACTGCCCTTAAAAACCCATCAACTGCGGAGCCCGTACGGCCGCGGATCCGCGGCCTAGACCCCTTATTGGTCGCGGATCCGCGGCCCTATGGAGGAGTTGGCCCCTCGGGTTTTGTGTGCTTCCCTGGTCTTCTCTTGTCTGTAGTTTGGCATATGTTTTTTCTTAAAAACTCTTTACAATTTTTCCAGAATTCCAGCAGACCAAAAGGTGATTTGATGTGGATCTTTTTGTCATGATTTCCTCGAGCTCCGCGTAGATATGTTGGATCTTGTGTTGCCATTGAGCTTTGTGCATGAAAATAACATTGATTTGCCATTTTGTCTCTTAAACTGGTGTGCGGCAACATACGGATAGAGAGCGGAGACCCGTATGTTATCTGTGGTTGGCAGTAATCCGGATTTTGTCATTCTTTTCTATGAATTTCACCGTTTAGAGCCGAGAACATGTATCCTGCAATTGACTAGCAAACACGACTCAAGAGTACCTACCGATAAGCAATGTGATAAAAATTGGGCGGTATAAAAATGCAAAAATCTGATATGAACAAATACCCCCAAACTTATCATTTGCTCGTCCCGAGCAAAGCCAATTTATTCACAAAAAATTTACTAACCTCACTTTTGCAGGGAACGCGATTGCATTGAGCATGTGCAACAAGCAGTTAAACCTCTAGGTGTCCCTAGTAGGAGGAGTGTTATCTCCCGAGGGTTTTCAGCGGATACTACCCACAAAATCCGGTCAAGCTAGTTTTGCAAAATAACTATGATTCAAACCCTAAAGTTTTGTTTTAGAAAATAACAAGTCTATTATCCTAAGTCTAGACTATCGAACCTTTATTTTTCACACCTCGCTTCTTATTTAACTTAAGATTTTATATGTCTTTACGTACAGTGCAAATAGTATCGTTAAGTTCCAGAAGGGTCGAATAAAGTCATCATGTCATACAATAAAGCCCAGATAAAATTTTTAAAAGGATCACATAAGTTTTATAAAGAGTTAAGCATTTTTCAAGTTTTGTTTTCCAGTAAGGTTTCAACTTCAGAATTTCTATCTTCCTTAACAGGAAACTAGGTCTTATTTTTTCACTCCACCTTTTTCTTGTTTTCATTTCATATACACCTCTGTGAACGTGCAATAGTCTTTATCATAGAATAAAACCTTCATATCTCCGCTAGAAATATTTTTTTATAAAAGCCCGTCTTTTGTCAAGATTATTCTCACACAAAGAACCGTTAGGAATTTTAACTCGGAGAGAACACTTGCTTGACTTTGTTTTAATCTGGACTTTCTAGGCATCTTAACGAGCTTTGGGCCAATGCACCCAAACCAGTTGGCTTTAAGGCATTAAGTGTAGAGACACCCCAGCGGACTTAATTATTCAAGTTACCTAGGTCCAAAAACAAAAGACAATTTAGCGTGAAAATCATGATGATTCAATACGAACGGAGATATAACCAGCAGTTCAATTATTTTTTTGGATAAAAGACTTGTTTAGTGTGTTCGATGTGTAATCATTCCAATCAAGTTCCAGATGGGTTATTTTTTAGACTTAGTTCCAATTAAGGCATCAATAACATTCCTTCATATTCACTTCACTTCATAAACTATTCTTGATATTATTTATTTCAGAACAAACCTATTTGATCCTCAGAAACCTACTCATCCATTTAAAAGTTTTTTAGACATAAAAGACTTGTCATCTAATTTCCAAAACTCACGACACGTGTAGTGTAATGTAAAGACGTATATTAGCTATAGTTAACTTCAAAGGAGAGTTATCTTTCAGGTTTTCAAAATCTAAAAATAAGATTTAGTTATTCTTATCTTATCAAACAAAACCGTCGAAATGTTGAATTAGAGTTCTCCCACTAGCTAACTTGACAGAAAAGTTTTTATGTTTTAAGAAAATTTTCTGATTTTTATGGAATTTATGGATTTTAATATGCAGATGCAAAATATACATATGAATGCGAAGGTTAGAATTGCGTACCGAGCGTACCCCCAAACTTAAACTGGACAGTGTCCTCACTGTCATTGCATGAAGAGATCATTTGAAGGGTCAAAATTGTCGGTTAGATATACTCAATTTTTTTTTGTTTTTTTTTGTTTATGTTTTTAAAGAGTAAAAATGGAAAAGAATATCCACAAATAAATACAAAATGGTATATACATACCCCTAAACTTATTTAGAACAGTGTCCACTGTTCTTGGCTGGATAACCGAAGTTTGGTGGTAGGCAGAGGAAGATTATGCAGGGTAAACCGGCTCCTGTAAGACCAGGAGCTCCTCTGTTGGTTCGGCGCTAAGGTACGGTTTAAGTCGGTGTCCATTTACTTTGAAAAATGAACCGTCCTTTGGATTCTCCAAATCCACAGCGCCATGCGGATACACATTCTCCACAAAATACGGCCCTTTCCAGCGAGATCTGAGCTTTCCTTGATGGAAGTGTAGCCGGGTGTCGTAAAGCAGTACCAATTGACCAGGTACGAAAGTTTTGCGCAAAAGGTGTTTATCGTGAAACACCTTCATTCGGTTCTTAACGACAACCGCGTTATTGTAAGCCTCATCCCTAAGCTCTCTCAATTCGTTCAACTGCAGCTTCCGATGGTTGCCCGCATCTTCGAGAGACAGATTCAGTTCTTTTATCGCCCAAAATGCGTGATGCTCTATTTCGACAGGGAGGTGGCAAGCCTTTCCGTACACAAGCCGATAGGGAGACATGCCAAGATCGGTCTTATAAGCCGTTAGAAATGCTCAAAGGGCATCAATGAGTTTCAACGACCAATCCTTTCGGTTCTTGAAAACCGTCTTCTCCAGTATCTGCTTGATTTTATCGATTTGAAACTTCGGCTTGCCGACAGGTTTGGGGATGGTAGGGCGTAGATAGCTTATGATTATTGGAATATTTCCGCATCAAGGCCTCGAAAGTCTTATTGCAGAAATGAGTTCCATTGTCGCTAATGATCGCTCGGGGGTGCCCAAACCGGGAGAAAATGTTTTCTTTAAGAAACCTAACAACAACCTTGTTGTCGTTAGTCCGGCTGGGCACAGCCTCGACCAACTTAGAGACGTAATCAACAGCGAGAAGGATGTACAAGTTCCCGAAAGAGCTGGGAAACGGCCCCATGAAATCTATTCCCCAAACGTCGAAAATATCCACAACCAAGATTGGTTGGAGCGGCATCTCGTTCCTCCGGGATATCCGGCCCAAGTGTTGGCACCGGGAGCAAGTCTTGCAATAGTCATGAGCGTCTTTGAAGAGTTGTGGCCAGTAGAAACCACATTGCAAGATCTTCTCAGCTGTCTTTCTGGGGCCAAAATGCCCGCCACATGCTTGATCGTGGCAAAATGACAGCACACTCTTGAATTCATCGTCAGGGACACACCGACGAATAATCTGGCCGGGACAGTACTTGAACAGATAGGGTGTTAGTGTATATGCCCTAGAGGCCATTACTGTATCATACTGGATTGTATATTACTTGATGGAAGCTTGGGATATTCACCTTGTATTGACATTCTTGCTCAAAATGGTAGTATGCTACTTGGTTTGTTTCTGCTTTAATGTGTGCATGTATTTCTTTTAGCATATCGCCTTTACACATTAGTGGAGCCCTTAGGATCTTTGCTTGATTACCAGCGTTGTGATGGCAGTCACACTCGTAGGGGCTGGGTAATCTATAAGCACATCCTTATGCAGGTCCCTAGTCGCAGGACTATCAAGACAGGGCATCGATACTCCGGAGTAGACTAGCGTATGCGCTTCTCATCCTAGCTTGGGAGACGGCCTGTCACACAGCCTGTCAGTACGTCGTACTTGGGATAGTATGCGGGTGCTCGTTAGGTTACGAGTACACAGGACATGACTCGTCGGAAACTGTCGGTTGGTATTATACCTATCGTCAGTTATCAGTTCCCAGTGACATGAGTAAAGCTTAGTCCGTTGACTTGACACTGTCACTTCGCCTCGAGTGTGTTCCCACTGTACTTTGATTACTACCCTACCACGGCTCAAAGGAGTCGTGCAAACAGGTTGTTTTTGGGTGCAGTCCCGAAGCACTTGGAGGCAGTGACAGTTAGACAGGATTCGTCTCTCACGGTATTGGGGGTTGATATCGCGCTGTGTCTAGGAGAGCCATTATACAAAGTCCCTGGCCAGGGCAAGCGAGATAGACTGGTAGGTTCCCAATGTTATCTCGGGTGTTCCGGGCTACACTCCGGCACGACTTGTACCGCTAGTAGGGGACTGACGTTTACCGCCCCCTAGGCCCGCCATGCGATGTTCTTAAACGAACAGACCGGACTGTACGGAGACAGTCACATTCAGGCTCAGTAGGAGTTCAGATGGGGTTTACCTCGTCAGTATTCTTATCGGCATCTACCTGGGGACCGTTACGTACAGCTAGTGCCGCTTGCGGTCTGTGGTTAAACCCACTGCCAGCATAGTGTCGATTCTTTAGAGTCCCACACAGAGGGTTATTCGCCTTTAGGCAAAATGAGTAGAGGTCGCATGGTATTGCGACAGGGTTCGTTCATATCCGCGCACTTATGCATGTTTGGTGTCCGGACAGCTTATACTAGCGGGTTTTGATTTAAGCCGGATCCTAGTATATGATTTGGGATTGGTTTTATCTCATTGTTTTCGTGTTCCTCGGTACATGGATACGGGTGTGTATGCACAGTTGACTGAGACAGAGGCAGAGGACTTTGATTAGGGTTGATGACTATTTTCATTTTCTTAACCCTAATGTTTTGTGTGAATTATGATTTATTTATAATTAGTTAATTATAATTGTGCATGGTTAGGGTTGTTGACCATTTGACTATACTTGACTTGTTGACCTAGGTTGACAAGTTGACCATCATCATTCCATATGAAAGATGCCCTTTGATCCTTGCAAAAGCTTTTAATGTGAAATGATAATGGTCATTTCTTGATTAACCATGACAATTAACTTTTGCTAATTATCTAATTTACATAATTCACATATATGTGAGAAGGTTGAGATATTCTTCTCACTTTATGATTTCCATTCTCTCTCCTCCGCTTCCTCTCTCTCTAGCTCTCCCCTCTCATGTGTTGAGAACCATTTGAGCTTGAGATAATCCCTCCAAAAACACTCTCTACTCTTTCTAAGGTCCTAGGTCTAGCACACCAAGCACCTTAGTAACTTCTAATTTGAGGTTGGAGCCAAAGGTTGAGGCCCTCGGGTGGATCTTTCTTCGGCAAGAGAAGCAACAAGGAGAACCCGTTCTTTCACTCCAAGGAGCAAGGAGAGAAGGACTTGAAGACCTAGGTATAACCCACTTTCCGAGTAGCTAAACTCTTTAGCTTTGTTAGTTAGTTTTGTTTAGCAATGATCCCTACTTTACATAGTCCATGTTGCCTAGAGTTATAAAAATCGAATTTTTCATAACGTTTCCGCCTCCCCGCAAGCACCGGGGTGGGCAATATGGACTTACAGTGTTATCAGAGCCTAGCTAAACACAAACTAACTAGTTAGCAAAGTATATAGAACTTCGATCGCAAAAAACCGCAAAACATTTTTCCAAAACCCTAACTTTTTGCCGATTTTTAAACCTGCTTTAAAATTAATAAATCATATCTTAAAAATCGGCACAGGCTTTTCTAAGTATAGGCAAGAAAAACGACCCACTGAACCGACCGACTCACCGCTGTTCCGCGGCCGAGTTGACTCGGCCGTTGATCGTTTTTCCTGCAGTTTACTTCTGGGGGTGTTTTGTGATTTTTAAGATAGTTTGTTTCCACCCAGATTTTCCAGAGAACAAGTTGGTTTTTGGGGTGGTCAAAATTCCGTATTTTTGATCGAACTTCTTTACACTTTGGCTAATGGGTTATATCTGTAATGTGTTATATGTATTGAACGTCCGCTAATCGCTATACGTCGATTAGTGGGGGTTATACATATCTGTGATCTGTAATGTTGATGGTTTGTGTATATGAATTCGTTGGATTGTCGCGGATGAATAGCCGGGGGGTTGTGAGATGAGAGTTTTCTTATTCTTTCAATTCTTGTAATTTGTAATTTGATGTAATAATTATTTGTATGGCCGCACAACCGGGTCGGGGTTGTAGCCGTCATTGTATAATTTCTTTTTACTGTTTTTGCTCCTAGGATAGACCCAAGGTGGGGTGCACAAACTACCGGGTATCTCGAAGTGCCGAGTGGCCTACTCATGGTGTTGAGGGAGGTTGCTTCGCTTCGGGTACTTGGCGGGTAGTTTGCCGCACCCGTAGGGGTCTAGGGTGGGGTTTTGCTATTCATCACGACCGTGTAATCCGTTCTTCGTTACAGGCTCGTACGAATTGCGGATTCCTAGTATATCCAATGTATTCATCTATGATCTGGAATGGCTATCATTGCATGTGACGAATGTTTATATATATCTATATGATATCTATTTAGTCGTTGCTTATGTTTTGCATCCACGCTAGTCCAGCCCCCGCTCTGTCGTTAGTTAAGTAACCTAACGGGTGATGACGGGACCCCGTGGCGAATGCGGATGGCATAAGCGTACGTCATATTTTCGTTGTTTTCTGCAATGGTAGGATTAAATGGTGGGACGCATTGGAATTAATGCAAGATAAAATAAACCAAGTAAAAGTCGTTGGAACAATTTGAAAACCACTCGGTTCTTTTCAAAAGCAAACTTTTAAATGCGGAGCTTGAACCACTCCTTTTGAAAGCTATCTCGTTCCTTCGATTATATCAAGTTCACTACGTTCACGGTTTCGCCAAAACCATTCGTAGCCCTCCGTCGTTTCACAAGAATGGTCAATAAGTATTCAAGCTATGTATGTTGGCCAAAGTCAAGGCATAGTGATTGGTATCTATTGGGTATTCATGTGCAGCATAGATAGATGTGTTGGTTTGGGGCAGTCGTTCTACCATTTTGGCCAAAGTCAAGGGTATGTGCGGGTGGGCTCAAATTAACCTGGAGAATGACGGGTAGAACTTGACATGTGACTTATGATATTTTGGACAAAGTCAAGGTCATAAGAGCATGGGGCAAAAATCCACATCGGGGGTTTCAAAAGAACTGAAACTTGCTAGCGCTGCATACCATTTGGAGTGTGATGATTCTGGTAGGATTCCTTCAGTTTTGTCACACAATGATATTTGAAGCCCGATCCTACTGTGAGTATATGTTGCTCCTCCGGAACTTTCTCACTCAACGATCAATGCTATAAACCAAGTAGGTGTATAGAAAGGTGTTAGCGGGGCTACGCCCATAGGGAAAAGAGGTTACTTAATTAAGGAACATCGCGAAAGCGTTGGAAAACCTCCATCGAAGTACCGACACTGGCCTGGCTGAACGGTTAAGTAAGTATTGTACGGTGAGATTGATCCCGACTAGTTCTTCCATTATGGTTTGAGGAGGGATTCGAGAGACAATGGGAGCCATCTTGTTTAGACAAATTAAAAACCACTCTAAACTTCCAAGAGCATCATGCTAAAGTGTTTCTTCTCTCTCTCCTAATTGCAGTGACCATTTATCATGACTGGACTTAAGTTACTTCTAGATAAAAACATACTAACAGGGCCAAACTACAAAGATTGGCTCAGGAATGTCAAAATGGCAATCACTTATGACAAGTTGGGGTATCTTCTTACCACAAAAGCTCCCCCTGTTCTAGGTCCCACCTCCAGCGTCGCGGATAAGGAAATCCGTAAGACTTGGGAGATCGATTGCGCGAAGGCCAAGTTCCTCGTACTTGCCTCTATGGACAATGAACATCAGAGGAGGCACGAGAATATGGACCTCGAATCCATATTTCTCTATACAAAAGAACTGTATGGAGAGTAGTCTCATATCGCCAGATACGAAGTGTCGAAGAAGTTGTTTTTGGCAAGATTGGCCGTCGGATCATCAGTAGCGGAACACGTGCTTAAAATGATTGGCTACATAGAGGAGCTCGCGGACCTTGGGACTACGTTGGAGAATGAGCTCTATACGGACTTGATTCTTCAGTCCCTTCCTTCCACTTACGCCCAGTTTACCCTGAATTTCAACTTGCAAGAAAAGGAAGTTGAACTTTCAGAACTCCTCAACTTGCTGAGGAGTGCAGAGGGCACCCTACAGAAAGGTAGGGAAACATCCACTTTGTTTGTAGGAGGATCTTCCTCTTCTAGGTTCAGGACGAAAGCTAAGGGAAAGAAGAAGAAAACCCCCGCCAAACCAAGGGGCGGTGTTAGTAAGGTGGATACGAAGGGAAAGGAAAAAGCAAAAAAGGTAGCGGGGAAGGTTGTGGATAAGGAAGAATGATTTTACTGTCACAAGAGTGGACACAGGAAGAAAGATTGCAGGGCTTGGAAAGCCAGAACACAGGATCTGAAGTAGGTTGCGGCTTCAGCTTCAGGTGTTTATGTTATTGAAAACTGTCTATCAATAAACATTACGTCCTGGGTATTGGATACCGGATCAGGATCTCATATCTGTAATTCTTTGCAGGCGTTGAGAAAGCGTAGGTTTTTGAAAGAAGGTGACATGACCCTCAAAGTTGCAAACGGAGCTAGCATGGATGCTGAGGCCGTGGGGGACTATCACCTGGGAATGTCAGATGGACATGTTTTGGTTTTACGTAATTGCTTTTTTGTACCCAACGCAACTTGTAATATCATTTCTGTATCTTTGATTTCTAAAGAAGGTCAAGAATTTGCATTTGTAAGTAATGTTGTAAGCATTCACCTTAATCAAGTTCTGATTGGGTCAGGTACATTGAGCAATGGTATATACGTATTAAACCAACCATAGATTTTCAATGTCCAGAATACACACAAAAGAAAGTCTCCGGAAACAAATCAGTCTTTCTTATGGCATTGTAGACTGGGTCACATCAATGAGAGAAGGTTGTCGAAGTTACATACAGAAGGATATTTGGATCCGTTCGAATATCAATCATATGCAACTTGTCAATCCTGTCTCAAAGGAAAGATGACAAAGACTCCGTTCACTGGACACGTAGTAAGAGCGAGCGAGCTCTTGGGACTCGTACACAGCGACGTGTGCGGTCCAATGTCTACGCATGCACGAAGCGGTTATTCTTACTTCATTACTTTTACGGATGACTTTTCATGGTACGATTATGTCTTCTTAATGAAACACAAATCCGAAGCCTTTGGAAAATTCCAGGAATATAAGAATGAAGTAGAAAAAGAAACAACAAAAGTATCAAAACACTGAGATCTGATCGAGGTGGTGAATACTTGAGTGCCGAGTTCCTGGATTACTTAAAAGAGAATGGAATTCTCTCTCACCTTACTCCTCCATACACTCCGCAACATAACGGTGTATCGGAAAGACGGAACCGAACCCTATTGGATATGGTACGGTCCATGATGAGTAACGCTGAGTTACCGCGATCATTCTGGGGATATGCGCTAGAATCAGCTGCATACCTTTTGAACCGAGTTCCTGTTAGTGTATATGCCCTAGAGGCCATTATTTTATCATACTAGTTTGTATATTACTTAATGGAAGCTTGGGATATTCACCTTATATAGACAATCTTGCTCAATATAGTAGTATGCTACTTGGTTTGTTTCTACTTCAATGTGTACATGTGTTTATTTTAGTATATTACCTATACACATTAGTGGAGCCCTTAGGATCTTTGCTTGATTACCAGCGTTGTGATGGCAGTCACACTAGTGGGGGCTGGGTAATCTATAAGCACATCCTTATGCAAGTCCCTAGTCGCAGGACTATCGAGACAGGGCATCGATACTCCGGAGTAGACTAGCGTATGCGCTTCTCATCCCAGTGTGGGAGATGGTCTGTCCCACAGCCATCAGCACGTCGTACTGGAGATAGTATGCGGGTGCTCGTTGGGTTACGAGTACACTGGACAGGACTCGTCGGGAACTGTTGGTTAGTACTATACCTATCGTCAGTTATCAGTTCCCAGGTGACATGAGTACAGCTTAGTCCGCTGACTTGACACTGTCACTTCGCCATGAGTGTGTTCCCACTGCACTTAGATTACTACCCACCCACGGCACAAAGGAGTCGTGCAAACAGGTGGTAGTTGGGTGCAGTCCCGAAGCACTTGGAGGCAGTAACGGTTAGACATGATTCGTCTCTCCCGGTATTGGAGGTTGACATCGCGCTGTGTCTAGGAGAGCCATTACACGAGTAGTCCCTGGTCAGGGCAAGCGAGATATACTGGTAGGTTTCTAGTGTTATCTCAGGATGTTCTGGGCTTTACTCCGACACGACTTGTACCGCTATTAGGGAACTGACGTTTACCGCCCCCTAGGCCCGCTATGCGATATATCAGAAGAACAGACCGGACTGTACAGAGAGATTGTCACATTCAGACTCAGTAGGAGTTCAGATGGGTTTCACCTCGTCAGTCTTCTTGTCGGCATCTACCTAGGGACCGTTACGCACAGCTAGTGCCGCTTGCGGTCTGTGGTTAAACCCACTGCCAGCGTAGTGTCGAGTCTTTAGAGTCCCACACAGAAAGCTATTCGCCTTTAGGAAAAAGAGTAGGGGTCGCATGGTTTTGCGACAGGTCGCATGGTTTTGCGACAGGGTTCGGTCACATCCGTGCACTTATGCACGTACAGTGTCCGGACAGTTGACATTAGCGGGCTTTGGTTTGAGCCAGATCCTAGTGTAAGTTTTGGGATTGGTTTTATCTCGTTTGTATTCGTGTTCCTCGGAACGCGGATGTGGGTGTGTATGCACAGTTGACAGAGAAACAGAGGAAGAGGATTCTCATTGGGGTTATTAACTGTTGACCGTTGACCATTGACTTTTGCTTAACCCTAATGAGAATAAGAAATATTATTAACATTAATATTAATTAAGTATTATAGTGACATGGTTGTTGAGGGGTTTACTTTGTTGACTTGTTGACTTTGTGGACCGGTTGACTAGGTTGGACTAGTTGACCATCATCATGACAATGGCTATCATTCCATGGCAAAGATTTTTGCTTGCTTGTTTATTTATGCAAAATGAGTACATGAAACGATATAGCCATTTTGACTTAAACCATTACACAATACTTGATTACTATTTTTTGTTATGATGGCTTTTGGATTATGAGAGGTGAGAATGAGAAGAGTATGGTTCATTCTATCATTTGCATTCTCTCTCTTGAGCTCTCTCATTCTCAAGCTCTCCCTCTTCCTCTTGCTCTCTCTACCTCTAAGAAAACCATTCTCATGTGTTGAGGCTCATTGCCTTAGAGATAAAAAGACACCAAAACATTCCTCTACTCATTCTAGTTCACAAGGCCTAGCAAGCCAAGTGATCTAGTTTCTTCAAAGTTCGAAGAAGAAACCAAAGGTAGAATCTTTCGGGTGGATCCATCTTCGGCGCAAGGAGACGACGAGGTGAGGCCGATCCGTACACCGGGAGGAGTCGAAGACGAAGGAGTTCAAGAAAGGTATAGCCCCCTAACCGAGTAGGTAAACTCATGTTAGGTTGTTAGTTAGTAGTTTAACAAAGATCCGTATTTGTAGTCCATGTTACCACCCTCTTGAAAATAGTTTTTTCACCACTTCCGCAACCCCGTAAGAACCGGGGAATGGTAGCATGGACTTACAGTGGTATAAGAGCGTAGTTAAACACTATCTAACATGTTATCTAAGTAAGTAGAAGTTCGATCAAAGAAAAAGTCGCGAAACGAACCCGGAAAATGAAGTTTCTTCCGAATTTTTATTCTGTCCAAAATTGATAAATCTTATCTTAAAAATCGGCTCAAGCTTTTTGTTAAGAACCCAAGAAATTTCGTCCACTGAATTGGTTAAAGCGCCGCGGAAACGCGGCGGGAGCATGCTCCCGCCGCGGTTCCGCGGCCGAGTTGACTCGGTCGGGGAAAAAGTTTCTTGCAGAGTGCTTCTGGGGTTGTTTTGGGATTTTTCGGAAATGTCTTTTCTGCCCAGATTTTCCAGAAAGAAAAATTCGTTTTTGGGGCTTGAAAATCCGTATTTTTATCGAACTTCTAAAGACTAAGGCTAACGGGTAAGTATCTGTGATGTGTTATATGTATTGAACGTCCGCTAATCGCTATACGTCGATTAGTGTGGGTTATACATATCTGTGATCTGTAATGATTGATGGTATGTGTATATGAATTCTTTGGATTGTCGCGGATGAATAGCCGGTGGTTGTGAGATGAGCGTTTTTCCTTTTATCTTTCAATTCATGTAATATGTAAATTGATGTAATATTATTTTTGGCCGCACCACCTGGTCGGGGTTGTAGCCGTCATTGTATAATTTCTTTTTACTATTTTTGCTCCTAGGATAGACCCAAGGTAGGGTGCACAAACTACCGGGTATCTCGAAGTGCCGAGTGGCCTACTCACGTCATTGAGGGATGTTGCTCCACTTCGGATATTTGGCGGGTAGTTTGCCGCACCCGTAGGGGTTTAGGGTGGGGTATTGGCTATTCATCGCGACCGTGTAATCCGCTTTTCGTTACAGGCTTGTACGAATTGCGGATTCCTAGTATATCCAATGTGTTCATCTGTGATCTGAAATGGCTATCATTGCAATATATTTATATATGATATTATTTAGGCGTTGCTTATGTTTTGCAGCCGCGCTAGCCCAGCCCCCACTCTGTCGTTAGTTAAGTAACCTAACGGGTAATGACGGGGCCCCGTGGCGAATGCGAATGGCATAAGCGTACGTCATATTTTGGTTATTTTCTGCAATGGTAGGATTAAATGATGGGACGCATTAAAAGAACTAATGCAAGAAAAATACGCATTAAAAGAACTAATGCAAGAAAAAATAAACCAAGTAAAAGTCGTTGGAACACTTTCAAAAACCACTCGGTTTCTTTTCAAAAGAACTTTTAAATGCGGAGCTTAAGCCACTCCTTTTAAAAGCTATCTTGTTCCATCGATCATATCAAGTTCACTATGTTCAAGCTTTTACCAAAACCATCCGTAGCCCTCCATCATTTCAGTTAAAAAATCGGTAGTATTCAAGCTATGTATTTTGACCTCACGCCAAGGCATAGTGATTGGTAGCTGCCGGATATTTATCTGTTGCATAGATAGAATGCGTTGGTTTGAGACAGTCGTACTGCCATTTTGGCCTACGTCAAGGGTACGTACGGGTGGGTTCAAATTAACCTGGATAATGATGGGAAGAACTTGACATGTGACTTATGACATTTTGACCTCACGCCAAGGTCATAAGAGCATGGGGAAAAAATCCACATCGGGAGTTTCAAAAGAACTGAAACTTGCTAGCACTGCATACCATTTGTAGTGTGATGATTCTGGTAGGATTCCTTCAGTTTTGTCACGGGATGATATTTGGATCCCGATCCTACTGTGAGTATATGCTACTCCTCGGGAAATTTCTCACTTAACAATCAATGCTATAAACCAAGTAGGTGTCTAGAAAGGTGTTAGCAGGGCTACGCCCCCAGGGAAAAGAGGTTCTTAAATTAAGGAACTTCGCGAAAGCGTTGGAAAATCTCCCTCGAAGTACCGACACCAGCCTGGCCGAATGGTTAAGCAAGTATTGTACGGTGAGATTGATCCTGACTAATTCTTCCTTTTTGGTTTGAGGAGGGATTCGAGAGACAGTGGGAGCCATCCTGTTTAGACAAATTAAAAACCACTCTAAACTTGCAAGAGCATCATGCTAAAGTGTTTCTTCTCTCTCTCCTAATTGCAGCGACCAAACATCATGACCGGACTTAAGTTATTACTAGATAAAAACATACTGACGGGGCCAAACTACAAAGATTGGCTCAGGAATGTCAAAATGGCAATCATTTATGACAAGTTGGGGTATCTCCTTACCACCAAAGCTCCCTCTATCTCAGGTTCCACCTCCAGCGTCGCGGATAAGGAAATCCGTAATACTTGGGAGATCGATTGCGCGAAGGCCAGGTGCCTCGTGCTTGCCTCTATGGACAACGAACATCAGAGGAGGCACGAGAATATGGACCTTGAATCCATATTTCTCCATACAAAAGAACTGTATAGAGAGCAATCTCGTATCGCAAGATACGAAGTGTCGAAGAAGTTATTTTCGGCAAGGTTGGCCATCGGATCATCGGTAGCGGAACACGTGCTTAAGATGATTGGCTTCATTGAGGAGCTCGCAGACCACGTTAGAGAATGAGCTCTATAAGGACTTGATTCTCCAGTCCCTTCCTTCCACTTACGCCCAGTTTATCCCGAACTTCAACTTACAAGAAAAAGAAGTTGAAATTTCAGAGCTCCTCAACATGCTGAAGAGTGCAGAGGGAACCCTACAGAAGGGTAGGGAAACATCCACTTTGTTTGTAGGAGGATCTTCATCTTCTAGGTCCAAGGCGAAAGCCAAAGAAAAGAAGAAGAAAGCCTCCGCCAAACCAAGGGGCGGTGTTAGTAAAGTGGATACGAAGGGAAAAGCAAAAGCAACAAACATAGCGGGGAAGCTTATAGGGAAGGAAGAGTGCTTTTTCTGTCATAAGAGTGGTCACTGGAAGAATGATTGCAGGGCTTGGAAAGCCAGAACACAGGATCTGAAGCAAGTTGCGGCTTCAGCTTCAGGTGTGTATGTTATTGAAAACTGTCTATCAATAAACTCTACTTCCTGGGTATTGGATATCGGATCAGGATTTCATATCTGTAATTCATTGCAGGCGTTGAGAAACCGTAGGGTTTTGAAGGCAGGTGACATGACCCTCAAAATTGCAAACGGAGCTAGCATGGACGCTAAGGCCGTGGAGGACTATCACCTTAGGTTGTCAGATGGACACGTTTTGGTTTTGCGTAATTGCTATTTTGTACCCAACGCAACTTGTAATATCATTTCTGTATCTTTGACTTCTGAAGAAGGTTATGAATTTGCGTTTGTAAGTAATGTTGTAAACATTCATCTTAATCAAGTTCTGATTGGGTCGGGTACATTAAGCAATGGTATATACGTATTAAACCAACCATAGATTTTCAATGTCCACAATACACACAAAAGAAAGTCTACGGAAATAAATCGGACTTTCTTATGGCATTGTAGACTGGGTCACATCAATGAGAGAAGGTTGACGAAGTTATATACCGAAGGATATTTGAATCCATTCGAATATCAATCATATGCCACTTGTCAATCCTGTCTCAAAGGAAAGATGACAAAGACTCCGTTCACTGGATACGGAGTAAGAGCGAGCGAGCTCTTAGGACTCGTACACATCGACGTGTGCGGTCCAATGTCTACACATGCACGAAGCGGTTATTCTTACTTCATTACTTTTACGGATGACTTTTCAAGGTACGGTTATGTCTTCTTAATGAAATATAAATCCGAAGCCTTTGAAAAATTCCAGGAATATAAGAATGAAGTAGAAAAACAAACAGGCAAAAGTATCAAGACACTAAGATCGGATCGAGGTGGTGAATACTTGAGTGCCGAGTTCCTGGACTATTTAAAAGAGAATGGAATTCTCTCTCATCTTACTCCTCTATACACTCCGCAACATAACGGTGTATCGGAGAAATGGAACCGGACCCTATTGGATAAGGTACGTTCCATGATGAGTAACACTGAGTTACCGCGATCATTCTGGGGATATGCACTAGAATCAGCTGCATACCTTTTGAACCGAGTTCCAACTAAGACTGTGCCTACCACACCATATGAGATATGGAGTGGGAAGAAACCCTATCTTCAATATCTGAAGATCTGGGGATGTCCGGCTTTTGTCAAAAAGCAGCATGCGGACAAACTCGAGGCACGCTCAGTACTGTGCAAGTTTGTGGGATACCCAAAGAACTCCAGGAGGTATCTCTTCTATTACGCAGAGGAACAAAAGATCATTGTTTCTCGTAATGCCCATTTTCTAGAACACCAGTTCTTAGAAAAAGAAACAAGTGGGAGCGAAATAGAACTGGAAGAAATTCCAGAACCACAGACTATTACTGAAAGCTTAGTAGAACCAGAGGGTTCAAAAGAAAATGACATTCCTACGCCGCTCCGCAGGAGTAGTAGGCAGTCTCATCCGCCTGAGAGATACTACGGTTTTCTCATAGACGGGGATAGAGAGGACTGCATCATAGATTATGATGAGTAGACTAGCTTCCAGCAGGCCATTCAGAGCGTTGACTCGGTAAAATGGCTGGATGCAATGCGGACCGAAATGGAGTCCATGTACACCAACAAAGTATGGACGTTAGACGTTACTCCAGATGGGGTAAAACCCGTAGGATGCAAGTGGATCTTCAAAAGGATGATTGGTGTAGATGGACAGGTTGAGACCTATAAAGCTAGACCGGTTGAAAAGGGTTTTCGTCAAAGACCTGGTTTGGACTATGACGAGACCTTTTCTCCAGTAGCTAAGCTGAAATCCATTCGGATCCTTCTTGCCATTGCTTCCTTCCACGATTATGAGATTTGGCAGATGGACGTAAAGACCGCTTTTATAAATGGAAATTTAGAGGAGTGTGTTTATATGGACCAGCCAGAGGGTTTCATTCAGAGTGGGAGCAGCGGAAAGGTGTGCAAGTTGCTAAAGTCCATTTATGGACTGAAGCAGGCATCGCGGAGTTGGAACATCTGTTTTGATGAGACGGTCAAGGAATTTGGCTTTATCAAAAATCCAGATGAACCATGCATCTATAGTAGATTTGTAGCGAGAACTGTAGTATTCCTCGTTTTATACGTGGATGACATTCTCTTAATAGGAAATGACATTCCTATGCTACAATCTGTCAAGGGGTTCTTGTCACACAGGTTCTCCATTAAAGACCTGGGTGATGCCTCGTACATTCTGGGGATCCGGATCTATCGTGACAGATCCAAGAGGATACTGGGACTTTCACAGTCCAGGTACATCGACACCATACTGAAAAGATTCAGTATGGAAGATTCCAAGCGCGGTAATCTACCGGCTTGTCACGGGATCACCCTCTCCAAAGAGATGTCTCCCAAGACTGATTTGGAAAGGGATCGCATGTCTATTATACCCTACGCTTCTGTGGTAGGCTCTATAATGTATGCAATGTTGTGTACCAGACCAGATGTAGCTTATGCACTGAGTGTGGTAAGCCGGTATCAGTCAAACCCTGGGGTGAAACACTGGATAGCAGTAAAGAACATTCTCAAGTACCTGAGAAGGACTAAGGAGGTGTTCTTGGTGTATGGCGGAAAAGACCACCAGATCGAGGCCTTTGCTGACTCCAGCTTCCAAAGTGACAAGGATGATTCCAAGTCCATGTCGGGTTATGTCTTTACCCTCAATGGAGGGGCGGTGTTTTGGAAGAGTTCCGAACAGGAAACCGTTGCTGACTCGACGATGGAAGCGGAATATATCGCTGCTGCAGATGCCGCAAAAGAAGCTGTCTGGGTCAGGAAGTTCTTAACTGAACTTCAAGTGGTTCCGTCCATTATTGATCCAATACCTCTGTATTGCGACAACAACGGGGCTATAGCTTTAGCGAAGGAACCAAGGTCCCATCAGAAGTCCAGACGCATCTTGAGGCGGTATCACCTGATCAGAGAGATCGTGGGTCGCCAAAAGATCGAGGTTCGGAGAGTCTCTACGGATGATAACACTGCTGATCCACTCACAAAGGCCTTACCCCAGACTCAGTTCGAGCGGCTGATCGAGATGATAGGTCTTCGATACGCCAGTACATAGCCTTAGTGCAAGTGGGAGATTGTAAGTGTATATGCCCTAAAGGCCATTGCTGTATCATACTAGTTTGTATATTACTTAATGGAAGCTTGGGATATTCACCTTGTATAGACAATCTTGCTCAATATAGTAGTATGCTACTTGGTTTGTTTCTACTTCAATGTGTACATGTGTTTATTTTAGTAGATCACCTATACACATTAGTGGAGCCCTTAGGATCTTTGCTTGATTACCAACGTTGTGATGGCAGTCACACTAGTGGGAACTGGGTAATCTATAAGCACATCCTAATGCAGGTCCCTAGTCGCAGGACTATCGATACAGGGCATCGATACTCCGGAGTAGACTAGCGTATGCGCTTCTCATCCCAGTGTGGGAGATGGTCTGTCCCACAGCCATCAGTACGTCGTACTGGAGATAGTATGCAGGTGCTCGTTGGGTTACGAGTACACTGGACAGGACTCATCGGGAACTGTTGGTTGGTACTATACCTATCGTCAGTTATCAGTTCCCAGGTGACATGAGTACAGCTTAGTCCGCTTAGTTGACACTGTCACTTCGCCTCGAGTGTGTTCCTACTGCACTTAGATTACTACCCTACCACGGCTCAAAGGAGTCGTGCAAACAGGTGGTAGTTGGGTGCAGTCCCGAAGCACTTTGAGGCAGTGACGATTAGACAGGATTCATCTCTCCCGGTATTGGGAGTTGACATCGCACTGGGTCTAGGAGAGCCATTACACGAGTAGTCCCTGGCCAGGGCAAGAGAGATATACTGGTAGGTTTCCAGTGTTATCTCAGGGTGTTCTGGGCTTCACTCTGATACGAATTCTACCGCTATTAGGGGACTGACGTTTACCGCCCCCTAGGCCCGCCATGCGATGTATCAGGCGAACAGACCGGACTGTACAGAGAGATTGTCACATTCAGACTCAGTAGGAGTTCAGATGGGTTTCACCTCGTCAGTCATCTTGTCGGCATCTACCTGGGGACCATTCCGCACAGCTAGTGCCGCTTGCGGTCTGTGGTTAAACCCACTGCCAGCGTAGTGTCGAGTCTTTAGAGTCCTACATAGAAAGCTATTCACCTTTAGGCAAAAGTGTAGGGGTCGCATGGTTTTGCGACAGGTCGCATGGTTTTGTGACAGGGTTCAGTCACATCCGTGCACTTGTGCACGTACAGTGTCCGGACAATTGACACTAGCGGGCTTTGGTTTGAGCCAGATCCTAGTGTAAGTTTTTGGATTGGTCTTATCTCGTTTGTATTCGTGTTCCTCGGAACGTGGATGCGGGTGTGTATGCACAGTTGACAGAGAGACAGAGGCAGAGGATTCTCATTGGGGTTATTGACTGTTGACCGTTGACCATTGACTTTTCCTTAACCCTAATGAGAATAAGAAATATTATTAACATTAATATTAATTAAGTATTATAGTGACATGGTTGTTGAAGGGTTGACTTTGTTGACTTGTTGACTTTGTTGACCGGTTGACTAGGTTGGACTAGTTGACCATCATCATGACAATGGCTATCATTCCATGGTAAAGGCTTTTGCTTGCTTGTTTATTTATGCAAAATGAGTGCATGAAATGATATAGCCATTTTGAATTAAACCATTACACAATACTTGATTACTATTTTTTGTTATGATGGCTTTTGGATTATGAGAGGTGAGAATGAGAAGAGTATGGTTCATTCTATCATTTGCTTTCTCTCTTTTGAGCTCTCTCATTCTCAAGCTCTCCCTCTTCCTCTTGCTCTCTCTATCTCAAGGCAAACCATTCTCATGTGTTGAGACTCATTGTCTTAGAGATAAAAAGACACCAAAACATTCCTCTACTCATTCTAGTTCTCAAGGCCTAGCAAGCCAAGTGATCTAGTTTCTTCAATGTTCGAAGAAGAAGCCAAAGGTAGAAGCTTTCGGGTGGATCCATCTTCGGCGCAAGAAGACGACGAGGTGAGGCCGATCCGTACACCGGGAGGAGTCAAAGACGAAGGAGTTCAAGAAAGGTATAGCCCCCTAACCTAGTAGGTAAACTCATGTTAGGTTGTTAGTTAGTAGTTTAACAAAGATCCGTATTGGTAGTCCATGTTACCACCCTCTTGAAAATCGTTTTTCACCACTTCCGCAACCCCGTAAGAACTAGGGAAGGGTGGCATGGACTTACAGTTCCAACTAAGACTGTGCCTACTACACCATATCAGATATGGTGTGGGAAGAGACCCTATCTTAATCACATTAAGACATGGGGATGTCCAGCTTTTGTCAAAAAGCAGCATGCGGACAAGCTCGAGGCACGCTCAGTAAAGTGCAAGTTCGTGGGATATCCAAAGAACTCCAAGGGATATTTCTTCTATTGCGAAGAGGAACAAAAGGTATTTGTTTCTCGTCATGCCCACTTCTTGGAAACTCAGTTTTTGGAAAAACAGATAAGTGGGAGCGCAATAGAACTGGAAGAAATTCCAGAACCACGAGCTATTACTGAAAGCTTAGTAGAACCAGAGGGTTCGAAAGATAAGGACATTCCTACGCCGCTCCGCAGAAGTAGTAGGTAGTCTCATCCGCCCGAGAGATACTACGGTTTTCTCATAGACGGGGATAGAGAGGATTGCATCATAGATTATGATGAGCCGACTAGCTTCCAGCAGGCCATTCAGAGCGTTGACTCGGTAAAATGGCTGGATGCAATGCGGACCGAAATGGAGTCCATGTACACCAACAAAGTATGGACGTTGGACATTGCTCCAGATGGGGTAAAACCCGTAGGATGCAAGTGGATCTTCAAAAGAAGATTGGTGTAGATGGACAGTTTGAGACCTATAAAGCTTGACTTGTTTCAAAGGGTTCCGTCAAAGACCTGGCTTGGACTATGACGAAACCTTTTCTCCAGTGGCTATGCTGAAATCCATTCGGATCCTTCTTGTCATTGTTGCCTTCCATGATTATGAGATCTGGCAGATGGACGTAAAAACCGTTTTTCTAAATGGAAATTTAGAGGAGTGTGTCTATATGGACCTGCAAGAGGGATTCATTTAGAGTGGGAGCAGCGGAAAGGTGTGCAAGTTGCTAAAGTCCATCTATGGACTAAAGTAGGCATCGCGGAGTTGGAACATCTGTTTTGATGAGACGGTCAAGGAATTTGGCTTTATCAAAAATCCATATGAACCATGCATCTATAGTAGATTTGTAGCGAGAACTGTAGTATTCCTCGTTTTATACGTGGATGAAATTCTCTTAATAGGAAATGGCATTCCTATGCTACAATCTGTCAAAGGGTTCTTGTCACACAGGTTCTCCAAGAAAGACCTGGGTGATGCCTCTTACATTCTGGGGATCCGGATCTACCGTGACAGATCCAATAGGATATTAGGACTCTCACAGTCCAGGTACATCGACACCATACTGAAAAGATTCAGTATGGAAGATTCCAAGCGCGGTAATCTACCGGCTTGTCACGGGATCACCCTCTCCAAAGAGATGTCTCCCAAGACTGATTTGGAAAGGGATCGCATGTCTATTATACCCTACGCTTCTGCGGTAGGCTCTATAATGTATGCGATGTTGTGTACCAGACCAGATGTAGCTTGTGCACTGAGTGTGGTAAGCCGGTATCAGTCAAACCCTGGGGAGAACCACTGGATAGCGGTAAAGAACATTCTCAAGTACCTGAGAAAGACTAAGGAGATGTTCTTGGTGTATGGCGGAAAAGACCTCCAGATCGAGGCCTTTGCTGACTCCAGCTTCCAGAGTGACAAGGATGATTCCAAGTCCATGTCGGGTTATGTCTTAACCCTCTATGGAGGGGCGGTGAGTTGGAAGAGTTCCAAACAGGAAACCGTTGCTGACTCGACGATGGAAGCGGAATATATCGCTGCTGCAGATGCCGCAAAGGAAGCTGTCTGGATAAAGAAGTTCCTCACGGAGCTTCAGGTGGTTCCTACCATTGTTGATCCAATACCGCTGTATTGCGACAACAACGGAGCTATAGCTTTAGCGAAGGAACCCAGGTCCCATCAGAAGTCAAGGAACATCTTGAGGCGGTATCACCTAATCAGGGAGATCGTGGGTCACCAGGAGATCGAGGTTCGGAGAGTTGCTACGGACGATAACACTGCTGATCCATTCACGAAGGCCTTACCCCAGACTCAGTTCGAGCGGCTGATCGAGATGATAGGTCTTCGATACGCCAGTACATGGCCTTAGTGCAAGTGGGAGATTGTTAGTGTATATGCCCTAGAGGCCATTACTGTATCATACTAGATTGTATATTACTTGATGGAAGCTTGGGATATTCACCTTGTATTGACATTCTTGCTCAAAATAGTAGTATGCTACTTGGTTTGTTTATGCTTCAATGTGTACATGTGTTTATTTTAGTATATCACATATACACATTAGTAGAGCACTTAGGATCTTTGCTTGATTACCAGCGTTGTGATGGCAGTCACACTAGTGGGGGCTGGGTAATCTATAAGCACATCCTTATGCTGGTCCCTAGTCGCAGGAATATCGAGACAGGGCATCGATACTCCGGAGTAGACTAGCGTATGCGCTTCTCATCCCAGCTTGGGAGACGGCCTGTCCCACAGCCGTCAGTACGTCGTACTTGGGATAGTATGTGGGTGTTCGTTAGGTTACGAGTACACTGGACAGGACTCGTCGGGAACTGTTGGTTAGTATTATACCTATCGTCAGTTATCAGTTCCCAGGTGATATGAGTACATCTTAGTCCGTTGAATTGACACTGTCACTTCGCCTCGAGTGTGTTCCCACTGTACTTTGATAACTACCCTACCACGGCTCAAAGGTGTCGTGCAAACAGGTAGTTTTTGGGTGCAGTTCCGAAGCACTTGGAGGCAGTGACGGTTAGACAGGATTAGTCTCTCCCGGTTTTGGGGGTTGATATCGCTCTATGTCTAGGAGAGCCATTACACAAAGTACCTGGCCAGGGCAAGCGAGATTATCTCAGGTGTTCTGGGCTACACTCCGGCACGACTTGTACCGCTAGTAGGGGACTGACGTTTACCGCCCCCTAGGCCCGCCATGCGATGTTCTTAGACGAACAGACCGGACTGTACGGAGACTGTCACATTCAGGCTCAGTAGGAGTTCAGATGGGGTTTACCTCGTCAGTCTTCTTATCAGCATCTACCTGGGGACCGTTACGTACAGCTAGTGCCGCTTGCGGTCTGTGGTTAAACCCACTGCCAGCGTAGTGTCGAGTCTTTAGAGTCCCACACAGAGGGTTATTCGCCTTTATGCAAAATGAGTAGAGGTCGCATGCTATTGTGACAGGGTTCGTTCACATCCGCGCACTTGTGCACGTTTGGTTTCCGGACAGCTTATACTAGCGGGCTTTGGTTTAAGCCGGATCCTAGTATATGATTTGGGATTGGTTTTATCTCATTGTATTCGTGTTCCTCGGTACACGGATACGGGTGTGTATGCACAGTTGACTGAGACAGAGGCAGATGACTTTGATTAGTGTTGATGACTATTATCATTTTCTTAACCCTAATGTTTTGTGTGAATTATGATTTATTAATAATTAGTTAATTATAATTGTGCATGGTTAGGGTTGTTGACCATTTGAGTATACTTGACTTGTTGACCTAGATTGACAAGTTGACCATCATCATTTCATATGAAAGATGCTCTTTGATCCTTTCAAAAGAATTTAATGTGAAATGATAATGGTCATTTCTTGATTAACCATGACAATTATCTTTTTCTAATTATCTAATTTACATAATTCACATATATGTGAGAAGGTTGAGATATTCTTCTCACTTTATGATTTCCATTCTCTCTCCTCCTCTTCCTCTCTCTCACTAGCTCTCCCCTCCCATGTGTTGAGAACCATTTGAGCTTGAGATAATCCCTCCAAAAACACTCTCTACTCTTTCTAAGGTCCTAGGTCTAGCACACCAAGCACCTTAGGTACTTCTAGTTTGAGGTTGGAGCCAAAGGTTGAGGCCCTCGGGTAGATCTTTCTTCGGCAAGAGAAGCGACAAGGAGAACCCGTTCTTTCACTCCAAGGAGCAAGGAGAGAAGGACTTGAAGACCTAGGTATAACCCACTTTCCGAGTAGCTAAACTCTTTAGCTTTGTTAGTTAGTTTTGTTTAGCAAAGATCCCTCCTTTACATAGTCCATGTTATATAGAGTTGTAAAAATCGAATTTTTCATAACGTTTCCGCCTCCCCGCAAGCACCGGGGTGGGCAACGTGGACTTACATATGGTTCGTCCCAGTAAAAGTGTTTTACTTGGGATAAGAATCGAAGTCTGTCCTGACTTGACCATTCAGTCGGTAGTAATCCTGAGGCCAAATAGTTCACAATATCTGCGAACCAGGGTTCGCGAGATACTGTCAAGAGTTGTTCATCCGGAAAAACGTCGTTGATCAGAAGTTGAGGCGACGGCGAAGAAAGAAGTCGTGAGAGATGGTCGGAGACTACGTTTTCACATCCTCGTTTGTCCTTGATGACAAGGACAAACTCTTGAAGCAAGAGGATCCAACGTATTAACCGAGATTTTGCATCTTTCTTCATAAAAAGATGGCGCAGAGCAGAATAGTCTTTATAGACAATGACCGGAGAGCCGATGAGGTAGGGCCAGAACTTTTCTAAAGCAAATACAACAGCTAAGAATTCCTTCTCAGTTGTTGTATAATTAAGTTGGGCGTCGTTCAGGGTTCGGCTAGCATAATAGATTACGTGCGGCATCTTATTGATGTGTTGTCCAAGGACAGCACCAATGGCAAAGTCGGATGCATCGCACATAATCTCAAATGGGTGCGTCCAGTCAGGTGAAGAAAGAGCGGGAGCAGAAGTGAGTAAGCTTTTTAATGACTCGAATGCAGTCACACAGCTCGAGTTGAAGTCGAATGGCGTATCCTTGGCCAGTAGAAGAGTCAAGGGCCTAGCAATCTTGCTAAAGTCCTTAATGAACCGTCTATAGAAACCGGCATGGCCAAGGAAGGCTCGGATGTCTCGGACGCATGTGGGAGGAGGGAGATTGGAAATGACCTCAGTCTTCGCTTTGTCAACCTCAATGCCATTTTGCGAAATGATATGTCCTAAGACAATACCTTCGCGCACCATGAAGTGGCACTTCTCCCAATTCAAAGTGAGGTTCTTGTCCTTACATCGGGTAAGGACAGCGTCAAGATGCAGCAAACACTCATTGAAGGAATCGCCGAAGATGGAGAAATCGTCCATGAAGATCTCTAGGAATTTCTCCACCATGTCTGAGAAGATTCCCATCATACACCGCTGGAAGGTAGCGGGCGCATTGCATAACCCAAAGGGCATGCGTCGATATGCAAATGTGCCGAAAGGACAAGTGAATGTGGTCTTGTCCTGGTCTTTTTTGGTGATGGGAATCTGATTATAGCCGGAGTAGCCATCAAGAAAGCAGCAGTACTCATGTCCGGCCAATCGTTCAAGCATTTGGTCAATGAAAGGTAGCGGAAAGTGGTCTTTCTGCGTTGCGGCGTTGAGTTTTCTGTAATCGATGCATACTCGCCACCCAGTTTGGGTGCGAGTAAGGATTCACTAATTTGCCTCGTTAGTAATGACTGTTATGCCTGATTTCTTGGGGACAACATGAATGGGGCTAACCCACTGGCTATCAGAGATAGGGTAAATGATACCACTATCCAGACACTTCACGATTTCCTTTTTCACAGCCTCCTTCATGACTGGGTTGAGTCGCCTTTGTGGATCCCTGGCTGGTTTAGCATCATCCATCAGATGAATGTGATGTTCAACGATCAGGGGACTAATCCCCTTGATTTCCATCATGGACCAGCCAAAAGCTTTCCTATTGCTGTGCAAGACCGCAAGAAAGGCTTTCTCTTGCTCTGGAGCTGGAGAAGCCGAGATGATAACAGGGAGGGCCTCGTTCTCACCCAAGTAAGCGTACTTAAGGTGAGACGACAAAGGCTCGAGTTCGAGCGTTGGAGGTGAAACGATTGAAGGCAAGATTGGTGAAAAGGTCTCGAACTCAAAGGATTCTAGCAAAGGTTCAAAACGAGTGTAAGCGACCGAGTTGTATGGTTCAAGTAACTCATCCGGAAATTCGAAGGATTCAAACTCGGGTGGTGAGTGGCTAAGATCGTTCGAGAAAGTGAAACACTCGTAGTCATTGTCGGGCGCAGAAACAGCAGCAGGTTCGAAGAGGAACGCACTAGTGGCGTTAAGGTTATCGTGATCGAACAAAAACTCCTCGAATTCACACTCTTTAGGGGTGATATCCTGGATTGAGCAAACGTCTAGTATATAAGCATTAGGTTCGGAGGGCTGATTCCCCAACCTGAAAATGTTGAGTTCAATTGTCATATTTCTAAAAGATAGGTTCATCGAACCATTTCGACAATTGATCACAGCATTTGAGGTTGCAAGGAATGGGCGACCGAGTATCACCGAAATTTGATTCCGGGGGTTAGCTACAGGCTGTGTGTCTAATACAATGAAGTCAACGGGGAATATGAAGTCCCCAACCTTGATTAACACATCCTCTAGCTCACCCCTAGGATGGGTGATCGATCGGTCGGCCATTTGGAGAGTGCAGTGTGTGGGTTTCAGCTCTCCTATACCTAGTTGCTCATATACTGAGTACGGAAGCAGGTTGACACTGGCACCAAGATCTAATAGTGCGCGGTTGATGTTCATATCCCCAATGGTAATAGAAATCGTAGGACAGCCAGGGTCCTTCCGTTTTTGCGGTAAAGATTGGGTAAGAGTATCACTCACAGCACTAGCCAAGAAAACTTTCTTAGGTACCCGAGACTTCCTCTTTTTCGTGCATAAGTCCTTTAAGATTTTCGCGTAGGACGGGACTTGTTGGACAACATCTAAAAGGGGAATGTTGATGTTAACCTTCTTAAACAAATCCAGAATCTTCTCCATTTGTGGATTTTGTTTATTGGACCTCAACCGGTTTGGAAATGGAACGTTTTTAAAATTGGTTGAGTCCAATGCTTGTGGAGGAGATTGTGGAGCTAGAACGGATCCCAGAGCTGGTGCTTTCGTGGAGTGAGAAGTGGGTCCGTTCAGAGCAGAAGAAGAAGAAGAAGAAGAAGAAGAAGAAGAAGAAGTGCCTTTTGAAGAATGGAGAATTGGCTCAGAAGACGAAGAAGAAGAAGAAGAAGAAGAAGCGGCTGGAGTGTCATTATCCTCAATTGCTGTGCCGATGTTGTTGTGCAGTATCCTTCCCGATCTCATTGTAGTCACGGCACTCACATTATGGTTCTGTTGTTCAAGAGCAACATGTATATGTGGGTGACCGGGATTTGGGAGTGGTTGAGATGGAAGCTTCCCCTTTTCTCGCTCGCTTAACGCCGCATTCAGCTGTGCAATCTGGGCTTCGATGGTCTTGATGCATTGCCCGTGTGCAGCAGTGTGTTGCACCAAAGACTGAATAGACGACTTGATGTTGGCGGTGGATTGTGTTGATTGTTTAACGAACGCCTCCAGACTTCGTTCTAGCGAGGAAACCTTATCGTTTTTTGACGGAACAAAGTTGTTTTGTGGAAAAGAATTGTTGGGTGCAAAGTTGTTCGTCTGATTTTGAAAAGGTTGGGGTTGGAAGGGCTGCTGAAAATGATGTTGAGTTTGTTGTTGCGCTTGTTGTTGCGGAGGAGGGGGCCTATGGAAATTGTTGCCTTGGAATTGTTGCTGATTCTGATTCCAGTCGAAATTGGGGTGGTTCCTCCAACCGGGATTGTAGGTGGAAGAGTATGGATCATTTCTCGGTCTTTGCTGAAATGCAGCATTAACCTGATCCTGTCCTTGAAATGGTGGATTGTAAGGACACTCTTCGGTTAAGTGAGAAGGATCGGAACAACAAGCACAAATGGTACGATGGGGAAGAACATGGGCAGGAGCAGGAGATGAAAATTTGCTCTCTATCGCTTCAAGTTTTCTCGTTATTGCAGCCATTTCAGCTTTCATCGCAATAGAGACATTGAGTTGGTGAATTCCTACCCTAGACTAACCAGTAGAAGTGGAGGAAGAAGAAGAAGTAGTTGGTATAGTGCTCTCCCATTGAAGCATTTGTTCCGCAAGGTCGTCGAAGAATTGCCACGCTTCCTCGTCAGATTTCGATAGGAAGTGGCCCTGACAAATGGTTTCGAACAACTGCTTGGTTGCTGGGTTCACGCCCTCGTATAAGGTTTGGCAAAGTTGCCATTTCTCAATACCGTGGTGAGGGCACTGAACAAGAAGGTCATTATACCGGTCAAAGCACTTCCAGAAGGGTTCAGTAGGAAGCTGAGAGAATTGGTTGATTTCGTTATGGATCCTTGCGGTTTTATGATTCAGATAGAATTTCTAGAGAAACGCTTTCACAAACTTGTCCCAACTGGTTATGGAGTGGGAAGCGGTGCTATACAGCCATTATTCAGTAAGATCGCATAAAGTGAACGGAATGACCCGTAGCCGTATAGCATCGTCCGACAGCTGGGTGGTTTTCATCATGGCACAAACATTATGGAACTTGTTGATGAAGATATAGGCATCTTCAGATTCAAGCCCATGAAATTTCGGAAGCATGTTAATGAAGTGGGGCTTAATTTCAAAATTATCCCCATTGGCCGGTCGAAGAGAAAGACGGGTGGGAAGTGCAGAACGGGTGGGATAGAAACGATCCTGGAGCGTGATTCGCTTCGGCGCTACAACAGGCGGTGGTGGTGGGTTATTCGCCTCCATAGGAGGTGCAGTCAATCCCGGGGGAGTCAAAGAGATGTTTGGATTAAATCCTGACAACGCGGAAGAAGAGGTTGGTGATGGTGAAGGTGAGGATGTATGAACAGAATTCCGGTCACCGTCGGAGTTGGTCGGCAAAGGTAAGGGTGAAAGAGGCTTGGACGGAGTTTCGACATCTGAGTCGATCGTGTAGTCAGTAGCGACTAACGTAACGCGGACTAGGCGGGCGCAAGTGTCCCGAGTCCAAGCGGACATACACTAAACGAGTTTAGTATAGTCAAAGCGGAGAAGGTGATGGTAAGAAAACGTCAATGGAGAAATACGATGGGTGGTGGGTGAAAAAATGGATTCTGGCGACAAAGGGCAAGTTTTTATAAAAGTTTTTGGTTTTGTGTTTTTTTTTATAGAAAGAGCTTTACAGAAATATGTACGGACTTACGGCCTCAAGCAATCACAATCAAGATATGCACAATCACTCCAAAATCTAGGGTCACCTAGGTCAGCTAGACAGCTCCTAACTGTTCCAAAGGGGTAGAAATAGGACCTCAAACCGCCTCTTCTCCGCCAATTGCGGCCAGGTAAAGTGCCAGGTAAGTGGGAGGCTCCCCACTACGTAAGTAGTGGTCCTAATTAAGTAACCACTTGCCTTGGACACACTTGCCTAGACACCGCAAAAGTCAGGATAGGATAAACGGCCGATGCCTGTTACTAGTCCTCTGTCCTATTGAGCGCGAAGTCCTTAGGGCTGAGTCTAGTATTTTTTAATTTAAGCGATGGTCAATGCATATGCTTTTTGTGATTTCTGGGGTCCTAGGAAGGGTGATGAAATCCCCACCCAATCTGGATTGGTTTCAATCCCCTTAAAGTCCGTATTAATAAATGCAAAGCAGTAACAATCAACTGCAATCAATTTTTATTTTTTAGCGCGGCGCAAAGAATCCTGCACAAAAACAATTTATTGGAAGGGGAAGAGAATTTGCGCAAAGAATGCTGCAGAAAACACAGTTCAGTGGATTCCAGAGGAGTGCGAAATAGGGTAGAGAGACTTACAGGGAACCAGCCAGAGGAAATTTGGTTGCTGATGTCAGCAAATGGCCGCGTTTCCACGGCCAAACAAGCCTTTAGGCCGCGGAAACGCAGCGGTATAGATGAGTTGGGCCTCTGGATTTCTTGAGTTTGCTGTATGGGGTGTCCTCTTCTCTTCTGGAGCCCCTGAATCTTAATTTGCTCACCGGGACTGCTCCAGAATCTTACAGTAGCCCGTTGGTTCCGTTTGGATCAAACGCGGTGTAGCCGCGAGATGTGGGTCTAACTTCCCGCGTCTTTGGCACTGAACTCGACCGTCTTTTTATCCTGCACACTTGCACAAAAACTAATCAAAAATAACAAGATGGTTTTTTACAATGTATATTTTTTTTTGGTTTTTCGGTTATATTTATATTCACAAATTAACCCGAAATTACACAAAGAAATAAACTACCGTCTCCCCGGCAACGGCGCCATTTGATTGGTATCGTTTTTGCGTGCTAAGTTTGTTACCGCAATCAAGATGGTTTCGCTTGTAGCTAGCCGGTTGAGTACGGGTCGTCCGCAGGGAGATGAGAATCTTTTTCTATGTGCTTTAACGAGTTAAGTCCAAATGTCCAGGTTTGTTTTTAGATTAACTATGTGCTAAAACGATATATATAGAGAGTTTTTTAGGGTTAGGATTAGGTTAGTTTGAGTTAGGAGTCGCTCACTTCTTTCGTTGCCACTCTTAATATCGGTGTTACGGTAATCGGCAACAACGGGGATTAGCACGACTAGGAAGGAACTTGCGAGTATAAGTTAGGCTTTCCAACGCATAAGTTCTTCCTTTTGGTGCTTGCCGTCCGTTCTTGGCTCTTAGCCTTAACCTCCGGTTAATTCAACCACAACCGGTCTCACTATGGAATCACCGCTATCATGTAGGATAGGGTGCCGTAGGGAGCGGATTGTGGTTCAATTAACGGGAGTCCGAATCAAGATGTTGGGCAAGAAAAGAGTGAGAGAGATTTCCTTCTCTCAAACTTTCCTTATCCTATCCTAACAAGTATGAAAACTACTCACCCATTATAGGAAAAAGAAAATAGAACAAAAGGAGGAAGATAGAAAGAAAGAGGTTAGAAGATTATAACTAGCTATCTGAGACCTCACTTTGGCAAGGATCAAGCTTAAGCATCATTGTTGTTTAAGGATAAAGAAAAAGAGAACAAGAAAGAAACTAACAACAAATAACAACAACTAGATTAGCAAATGAAAAATACAAGCAATTATAATTAACAATTGCAACAAGATAAGCATGGTAAGAACAAGAACTCCTGTATTCATTCTTCACTAACAAAAGCTCACTACAAGTTTTTAATGGAGAAGAGATGAGAGGAGGAAGAAGAACAACACATGTATTCTAAAATCTAAATACAAGAATATGGACCCTTGGCTTTGGCAAGTTCTGGACTATTTATAGGAAGGGAACTGGAAACCTAGGGCAACAATCTGGCTCCACATAAAATGACCAAACTGCCCTTAAAAACCCATCAACTGCGGATCCGGTACGGCCGCGGATTCGCGGCCTAGACCCCCTATTGGCCGCGGATCCGCGGCCCTATAGAGGAGTTGGCCCCTCGGGTTTTGTGTGCTTCCCTGGTCTTCTCTTGTCTAGAGTTTGGCATATGTTTTTTCTTAGAAACTCTTCACAATTTTTCCAGAATTCCAGCAGACCAAAAGGTGATTTGATGTGGATCTTTTTGTCATGATTTCCTCGAGCTCCGCGTAGATATGTTGGATCTTGTGTTGCCATTGAGCTTTGTGCATGAAAATGACAATGATTTGCCATTTTGTCTCTTAAACTGGTGTGTGGCAACATACAGATAGAGAGCGGAGACCCGTGTTTTATATGTGGTTGGCAGTAATCCGGATTATGTCATGCTTTTTCATGAATTTCACCGTTTAGAGCCGCGAATATGTATCCTGCAATTGACTAGCAAACACGGCTCAAGATTACCTACCGATAAGCAATGTGATAAAAATTGGGCGGTATAAAAATGCAAAAATCTGATATGAACAATGGACACTCAGGTTCCATGATTTTGTGGTGTCGCGAGGGAAACATGTTGATTCATATCCTCATATTTTCATGCATATGCTTTTATGATATTTACATGCATGATGTTGTTGTGTCAGTGGTTGACAAATGGACGAGATCCACATGCATACATACATTGATTATATGGGTGGAAGAGATCCACATGCATACATACATTGATTCTATGGTTGGACGAGATCCACATGCATATATACATTGATTACATTGTTGACACATATACGACCCGGTCACCCTAGATATCATAGTATTACCTTTATGATATAGTTGACCTAGGAGTCGTTGTTTATTCAATTTCTACTTGTAGATGTTTTTCTACTCACGAGTTGGCAACTCACCCCCGTTGTGCCACAGTTCTTGCAGGTTGACCGCACGGATCAGTAGCGGCATCACTGGCACATAGCTACTTTTGGGTGGTTTGCTTGGTCGGTGGGACATTTGTATCGTACCCACTCTTGTATTTACTATTTCATATTGTATCTAGTCAACTCCATCAAATCAAATTTAGTAATTGTATAAGTAATGAGACTTAGTGAGTTTGTGGTTGCAAGACTTAGAGCGAAGGGTTTTCCGCTACTTGTGGTTTTGATGTCTTGCTTATTACTTTATCTTTTGTGGTGAACTTCGTCGTTGGGAGTCGTATGCTTATTTTATACTTTGCGTGGTTGTGATCCGCTGGTTGGCGAAGAGCTAGCTCCCGCTTGGGGATGCCATTATTCTTGTTATGTATTTGTGGTTTTGGATCAAAATATACAAAGAAGGTGCTGCCCAAATTTTTAAAAGACGAAACACGTTTTCAAACTAGCAAATTTCACTTGCATTTTCATGTTCCTTTTCTATGCATTAAGAAAACTTGATTTCATTATACCTTTATTTCAAAACTTCACCTCCTTTATTTTCTTAAAAAGGTTTAGATTTATGGGTTTCAGCTTACTTGAATTACGTCACGCCTTTTGACGTTGAGTGATTTAAGTGCTGGTCACGAGCTAATATTTCGGGTCGTGACAAAGTTGGTATCAGAGCGTTAGGTTTAACCTTTGTTCGAGTCTATATTTGACTATACAGAGTCTAGGGCGGGTTTGTATTTTGGAACCTAGGCTTGACTTTACGGAACTTAGACTTGAACGGGGGGGTATTAGACCCGAACTTTCGTTTCATAGGCTGACCCTGATTGATGGAGTAGGTAGCTTGAGTAGAGTGACGTATCGTACGTATGTTCCGCGGCATAGTTACGATAAGATACTCCACTTAAGAAACCTTAGGATGTACATATTTTGAGATCTATGATTCTCTTCGTACCCATGATTATACATCCATTTGAGATTCTTGATTCTATTCGTTTCCATGATCATACTCTGATTGATGTTGTTCCTTCTTATGATCATGTATCCACTATGGATCCATTGTTTCCTTTTAATCCCTTCGATATGTTTTTATCGATACTCGATTGAGGTTCCGGTCACCATGGTTTGAACTCAATTTGATCTGCTGCTAGTGATGCGGTCAGGGCGAGCTGGTCATGGACCAGGACTGACCATCGTGTTTTCTGGTGACATGGAAACGTATCGAGTTAGTGCTTATGTTGTGACCTCTCGGATGTGGCGAGTGGTTGGTTTCACACCGGATGATCGGGCCATTGTTAGAGCTGCCAGTTGCGAGAGGACTATTGATGTACAGCCTACCTCAGAGACTGTGATGTCGTCTACCGTGCATACTGATGACCCAGCTGTTGCTGAGATTGATAGGATCTCTCTTCCAGAGCTTACGAGCTGAGATCGCTAGAGCTTCCAGGCAGAAATGCGACAGATGATAGCTAGTCTACCCTGAGTTGAGAGACGAAGGTGATTCGTCAGATTGATGCGACGACGCAGGCCCAGTTGAGTTGAAGATTTCCAGTGTGGAGAGTCTTACTCAGATCTAGAGTCGACCGATCCCGAGATGACCGTTGATGTATCGTCTTTCCTGGAGGATTGAGGCATTGTTTAGCATGCGATTGAAGGGTATTCACATGTCGGCTAGGCGTAGCTAAAAAGTTCATGCGAGTGTCAGAAACCCATTTTTCCCAAGTTCAATGTGTTCCGAGGAACATGCAAGTGATTTTGTGGACCCTCTAGAAGAATGAAATCTTAGCTCAATATGATGACCATGGAACCGCTTTTGAACCTTAGGGTTTGCGGCAGTTTAGCGGTACCATCAGTGAGGCTTGGGTTTTCCCTTCTACGGCTGGTCCAGAGGTACTGTGATATGTACCCGATATTTTTAGACCGTGCTCAGGTGTTGATCCTTCGTGAAATTTTAGGACCTCGATGACTCGATCGAAACGTTTAACGTCGTCCGGATATCATGTGATAAGAGACCGGTATGCTGACCAGCTTTGGATAGAGGACCTCACCCAGATGCGTTGTGAGCTGATTGAGAACGGACGAGTTTTGAGCAATCCTCTGATGGTTGGGAAGAGCTCTCGAGGTTGTGTTCGTCCAGATATCTTCTACAGAGTGATGAAGATACCGAGTTGTGACTTTGAGTCCGTGTGAGAGACTTCGGATTGACCATGGCCGAGAAACGTTGCAGTACGCAGATAGCATGGCGTGACGTCAAGTGGACGATGATACAGACGAGTGGAGCCAGAGGTTCATGCGAGATGCCGACGAGCTATTGCTACTCCCCATCGAGATAAGGATCTGATATGCATACAGAGGCGTTGGGATGCGGCCAATTCCCGAGGAAATTTTGTGTTGAGAACGCAGGTGTCCAGAAAACGAGAAAAGATTATGTAAAAGTACCAGCCTCCGTACAGTTCCGCATAGGCGAGATCGGTAGAGACCTTGAGCAGGATTCCTTCTAGGACACTGCTGCAATGAGATTTGCACCCAGGATCAGTTATGTCACATGTATTCAGAGGACCAGAGGCCGACGCCAGTAATGTGCTGCTTTACGAGTGGTCATGATGATTGGCTGAGAGATGACCAGAGAAGTGCTAGAGCGGAATCGTTCCCTTTGGCACACCTGACCGGGCCGATGAGCCGATGGATTGCGAGATTGGTGAATCTACAGAGAAGATAAGGACTCAGAGACTGAGGACGCCAGACCATGAGCAGGAGGCAAGCGGATGTTCTTGTTCTGCAAGTTGTAGGCGCACAAGTGATTTTTCGACATTGTAGGAGGTGTACCTCAATGAAATTTGTTGCGATTTGCGTTTGTGATCCGAATATCATGCTTATATAACTTGGATTTGAGTTTTGATGATTGAGATTTTCGTGCACAATAGATGCACCAGATAGTGTTGTCATGCACACCCGTTACACTGGACAGATGTTTTCGTGCACACCTGTTGCACTTTGTTTTGGATTTTGTGTATATTGTGGCACCTGTATTTGGATTTGATTTCCGTACGCACCAGATGCATGTGATTGTTGGATACGCCTTTTGAGGCTGATTTTGCTTTTGAGCACTTTGTTTTCATGTTGGGCACTATATTTTGTAGTAGCCAAACAGGACTGATCTGAGGACAGTACCTGTGTACTTTGCATGCATTAAAAGATTACCAAGAGGGTTTTCAAAAGGAGCTATAGTCTCGCTATTTCCTACGTGTCTGTGAGCGACATGAACGTTTATAAAGGAAAACCTTTTGGGATATTTGGAAAACGACGGAACGTGTATTTAGGAAAACATATATGGACATATATCATTATTTTAAAATGAGCGTCCGTCACTTATGCCATGAGTTACGCATCATACGACGATTCAGAAAAGATTTTGCATGTATTTTATTTAGTTTTTGGAGATTTTTCATGTATGCATACTATATACATGTTATAGTATTTGACTAGTGTATATTGGATTTCAGCATTGGATTTCGAGATCTGTATCTCCATTGTAACTCCGATGATATGCATGCAAACCCGATGATTTGCGTGATGCTTGACGGCGTTCAGTTTTTTAGTTTTTACTCGTTTTCACGCGCACTTGACGCGCTGTGTTGCGGCATCTTCCATGATTTCGGAGCCCCGTTGATATGAGTTGATTATTGAAATGTTTTAGAATTTGGGGGCTTAAATTTAAATTCGGGAACCGAATTTATTTAAAGTGGAAAATTGTAACATTTCATAAAATATAAAATATTATTTTAGGAATTTAATATTAAAATAATATATTTTCCCGAAAACTGGCCGATTTGCGAAATTGGGGTTTTCGAAAAAGGGTATAAAAATATACCGATAATGGTGAAATAAATGAAAATTAAAATGATTAATTCATTTAAAAATATATTTAAAGGATTTGGTATTTTCAAAATTTATTATATGCAGTTTGGATAAAAACCCGATTAGTGCAGTACTAAACGCGATTAAGCCACATCCGTATTTCTACAGTTTTCCGTAGCTAGTGCACCATGTCATGTTATATTTTGATTACATGTTGAGTTCTTGTGTTATTATTGGGTATTATGTGATTTGGGTTTTAAATAAAAGAAAATGAAAAGGGTAAAAGGGTAATTAATTGTGAGAGAGAGTTAGAATAAGAGAGGAGAGAGAGGGTGGGCTGCCATATCCTCACCCCATTTCATTTCTTCATCTCCTTCTTCTTCCCCATCTCCCAACACCTCTACCCCAAGATCCATCTCCAAACATTCACCTAAACCCTACACTCCCTTCACAAAAGTAGATCTCCTCCTTCTCCTCTCCACATTGGACCAAGAAAAGTGGGATTTTGACAACATTGGCAAACTAGGGTTTTCTTGAGTTGCATCCATGTGGTATATCTTCTTCCATTTAGTGTAGTTTTGAGTTCTTTATATTCTAGTTTAGTTTAAAAGTGGTTTAGGTGTGAAATAGTGAAGTTAGAAATTCCTAGAGAAGGGTTTGAGTGTTGTGTGGATTGGGTGATGCCTAGTGGTTGTTTACAAGACCCTACAGACAAATTATTGACCTGGACCAGTGACCAAAACCCCAAGATACGAACTTTAGATTCGTCGAAATCGGATAATTGTGTGAATTGTGAGGGTGTTTTGGAATCTACTAACACCCGGGGACCCTAAAAATTATTTAGCGAACACAGTGACACATGCAGGCACCCAGGAAGCTACCACAGAGACCCGAGACCCCAATTCCACCAATAGGCCGCAGATTTAATCATTCTGGCCGCAATTTGCGGCCAGAGTAGGGTTGATATGGTCCATGTTTGTTCCAGGGCTTTATCTCCAGTAAATTAGACCCTCCATATGTGCAGAATTGACCAATTTGGCCTAGGGTAAAATCTGAGACCATTTTCTTGATTTGCTGCTTTGTTTTGCGATTTCATTTTAACTTGATTTTTGGTATTTGATATTGTGTTCCGTCGTCTGATGTTTGTACATCAGCAACGGGGGTTGTTTGGTGGTTTGCAGGCATAGGCTATAGGTTCTAACCTATAAGCGATTCGCATGCCGTTTTGGTTTTCCGACTTGATTTTAATACGCATTTGCGATTGTGTATTGGTTGTAGGTACCCCACGTGGACTTTGAGGCGGTGAGGATGAGCGTGGCATCATCGACTCCAACAAGCGAAGATCAGGTGAGTAGATCTATATCTACGGGGGAAGTCGGGTGGATGGCGTATAGCACCCCCGCAAGTCTTTGATGGAAACCGATTCATAGTAATGGTTAAAAAACCTTTAATAGAAAACTAGATAGAGTTAAAAGGGTAGTTAGAGAACCATAATTGAAACTAAAGGATAGTTAGAAGCGATATGATACGGCTATTATGTGATGACGGGACTTGAGGATGATATTTGATGATATTGCCGTTTAGGGTACTATAGGACTAGATAGTCGACGTAGATGTGTCATCCGAACCATACCTATTTCCAAACTAAAAAATCGTATGCATCTTTTAAACAAATACCTTGAGGGACGTTACGGATTTTCAAACGATATCTTGTCCTTAAAAACACCATAGCCCCTACTTTCAAAACTACGATTCACATCTTTCAAAAACTGTTTGTATGGTTCGGGTGTGTATGCTAGATTAGATACTTATGCTTATAGTAAAAGTAGAATGTATTTGTAAACATGACTTTATGTGAGACATAATTACGATGAAAAGAGAATACGATTGGATATGTGATATGATGATATGTTGGTATACGGATGCGAGTCGATTGAGGTGATTAATACCTTGCCGGTCCCCTGATACGAGATTGTTATGGATGTGACCTGGGACATAGGTATATAGATATATATAGAATGTCGTGAAATCATGGGTGTATGTCGTACGAGACGTTAGGTCCATACCCCTCATTGTCGCAAAGGTTGATAGGATCCCTGATAGCTTAATGCCGCCGTACGATGATTTTCCGTACGTGATGAGTTTGAATTGAGGTTTGATCCATACCCTTGACTAGAGGATGCCGTACGATGGATTATACCATACGTGATGTTGTGTGGCTAGATGCCGATTGGTAGATTCACCGACTCGGTCATGTTAGATACGTATACCCGTCAGCATTTGCATATGATTTATCTTATGCTGCATTCATATTATTCTCATTGCATTACTTATACCTGTGCTAGTATACCTGCACCATTATCGATGATGCGTATGTTACGCTTACACAGATTTGCCGGCTCACACACTTCATCATTGATAATTGCCATGTCACTACATAGTAGGATTGCTGCATCATGACATCTTCTACACCATACTTGCGTACATACATCATGTACATCCATACTTGCGTACATACATATTGCACACCCATACTTGCGGAAATACACATTTGTACGTCCATACTTGCGTACATACACATATGCACCTCTACACGATATTGCATTCGATTTTGGAGATTTGGGAACCACATGATATATATTTTAAAACTGAATTCATTTAAAAGAGTGGTTTTCCATCGATATGTGCATATTACTGTTCCATGTTGAATGATCTACGGATATGCCTACATTTTTGCTATATGTCGCATACATCATGCTTTACGCTTATACACATTGAGATATGTTATTTTCTTGAGATTTCTGGATTTGAGAACCGCGGTCATTTTAAAAAGAAAGTATGTATTGTTTTAAAAACCCGGTTTCTCTTGATATGATATTTCAGTGCGTCCACAATGCGTTTTCTCGGTTCTGAGACGTATGATTGTGAAACCCGATTCGAGAAGCGGTAGGCACCGTCTGCGGGTAAATGGTGGACCCGGTGAGGTATCCCGGGGAAAGAAGACTCATATTGTTAGACGGTAAGCCTGGCAGGGGAGCACTACCCATCGGTAATAGTATTTGAGCTCGAAGGATATCCGGAGGATACCAACCGGAGTCGAGAGATGATATGGGCCGATCCGGACTAACGGAGCCCGTGGGCCGATCCGGACTGACGGAGCCCGAGAGATATGAGGATTTGCGTGTCGATGCTGGACACGGGTTTCATGATGTTTCGAGTGTCGATGCCCGACACTCAGGTTCCATGATTTTGAAGTGTCGGGAGGGACACTTGTTGATTTATATCCTCATATTTTCATGCATATGCTTTTATGATATTTACATGCATGATGTTGTTGTGTCAGTGGTTGACATGTGGACGAGATCCACATGCATACATACATTGATTCTATGGTTGGATGAGATCCACATGCATATATACATTGATTACATTATTGGCACATATACGACCCGGTCACCCTAGATATCATAGTATTACCTTTATGATATAGTTGACCTAGGAGTCGTTGTTTATTCGATTTCTACTTGTAGATGTTTTTCTACTCACGAGTTGGAAACTCACCACCGTTGTGCCACAGTTCTTGCAGGTTGACCGTACGGATCAGTAGCGGTATCGCTGGCACATAACTACTTTTGGGTGGTTTGCTTGGTAGGTGGGACATTTGTATCGTACCCACTCTTGTATTTACTATTTCATATTGTATCTAGTCAACTACATCAAATCAAATTTAGTAATTGTATAAGTAATGAGACTTAGTGAGTTTGTGGTTGCGAGACTTAGAGCGAGGGGTTTTCCGCTACTTGTGGTTTTGATGTCTTGCTTATTTCTTTATCTTTTGTGGTGAACTTCGCCGTTGGGCGTCGTATGCTTCTTTTATTCTTTGCGTGGTTGTGATCCGCCGGTTGGCGAAGAGCTAGCTCCCGCTTGGGGATGCCATTATTCTTGTTATGTATTTGTGGTTTTGGATCAAAATATACAAAGGAGGTGCTGCCCAAATTTTTAAAAGACAAACGCGTTTTCAAACTAGAAAATTTGACTTGCATTTTCATGTTACATTTCTATGCATTAAGAAAACTTCTTTTCATTATACCTTTATTTCAAAACTTCACCTCCTTTATTTTCTTAAAATGGTTTAGATTTCTGGGTTTCAGCTTACTTGAATTACGTCACGCCTTTAGACGTTCCGTGATTTAAGTGCTGGTCACGAGCTAATATTTCGGGTCTTGACAATTCTGTCTTGCGTGGTTGTGATTCCTCCGATTGGCGAAGAGCTAGCTCCCGCTTGGGGATGCCTTTTATATTATCATGTATTTGTGGTTTTGGATCAAAATATACAAAGGAGGTGCTGCCCAAATTTTTAAAAGACGAAACATGTTTTTCAACTAGTAAATCCACTTGCATTTTTCATGTTCCTTTATCTATGCATTTAAGAAAACATTTGATTTCATCATACCTTTATTTCAAAACTTCGCCTCTTTTATTTTCTTAAAAAGGTTTAGATTTCTGGGCTTCGGTTTACTTGAATTACGTTACGCCTTTAAACTTGGCATGGTTTAAGTGCCAGTCACAAACAATATTTTTGGGTCTTGACAAAGTTGGTATCAGAGCACTAGGTTTAACCTTGGTTCGAGTCTAGGTTTGACTATGTGGAGTCTAGGACGTAATCTATTTCGGAACCTAGGCTTGACCTTATGGAACTTAGACTTGAACAGGGGGGTATTAGACCCGAACTTTCGTTACAGAGGTTGACCCTGATTGATGGAGTAGGTAGCTTGAGTAGAGTGACGTACCGTACGTATGTTCTGCGGCATATTTACGATATGATACTCCACTTAAGAAACCTTAGGATGTACATATCTTGAGACTTGTGGTTCTCTTCATTCCCGTGATCATACTTCCATTTGAGATCATTGATTCTATTCGTTTCCATGATCACACTCTTACTGATTCCGTTCCTCCTTATGATCATGTATCCATTTTGGGATCTGTTGATTCTTTTCATCCCTTTGATCTATTTTCGTCGATACTGGATTGAGGTTACTGTCACCATGGTTTGAGCGCAGATTGAACTGCTGCTAGTGATGCGTTCATGGAGTGCTCGTCATGGACGAGGATTGACCATCGTGTTTTCTGGTGATATGGGAACGTCTCGATGTATTTATGTTGTGACCACTTGTTTGGGGCGAGTGTTCGATTTTGCACGGGATGAATGGGCCACTGATAGAGACCGCCTGTTGTGAGAGGACTGTTGATGTACAGCTGATTGTTAGAGATTCTGCGTGTTTAAGTTTAGTTAATTACCGCAATCAAGACGGTTTCGCTTGTAGCTAGCCGGTTGAGTACGGGTCGTCCGCAGGGAGATGGGAATCTTTTTCTATGTGTTTTAACGAGTTAAGTCCGAAGGTCCAGATTTTGTTTGTGATTATCTAAGTGTTAAAGTGATATGTAAAGAGAGCTTGTTAGGGTTAGGATTAGGTTAGTTTGAGTTAGGAGTCGCTCACCTCTTTCGTTGCCCTTCTTAATATCGGTGTTACGGTAATCGGCAACAATGGGGATTAGCACGACTAGGAAGGACTTTGCGAGTATAAGCTAGGCTTTCCAACGCATAAGTTCTTTCTTTTGGTGCTTGTCCGTCCGTTCTTGGCTCTTAGCCATAACCTCCGGTTAATTCAATCACAACCGGTCTCACTCCGGAATCACCGCTATCATATAGGATAGGGTGCCGTAAGGAGCGGATTGTGGTTCAATTAACGGGAGTTGATTTAAGATGTTGGGCAAGGAAAGAGTGAGAGAGATGTCCTTCTCTCAAACTTCCCTTATCCTACCCTAACAAGTATGAAACTACTCACACATCATAATGAAAAGAAAACAAAACAAAAGAGGAAGATAGAAAGAAGGAGATTAGAAGATAACAACTAGTTATTTGCGACCTCACCTTGGCAAGGATCAAGCGTAAGCATCATGGTTGTTTTAATGATAAAGGAAAAGAGAAAAGAAAGAAACGACAAGAAATAACAACAACTAAGTTAACAAATTAAAATTACAAGCAATTATAAAAGAACAAAACAAGATATAATAGCAAAGGATCTTCTTTATTCATCATTCTTCACTCACAAAGCTCACTACAAGTTTTAATGGAGAAGAGATGAGAAGAGGAAGAAGAAACAAGTATTCTAAACCTAGAAAAATACAAGATTATGCACCCTTGGCTTCACAAGGTTCTGGGCTATTTATAGGCAGTGAACTGAAAATCTAGGGCAAAATCCAGCCTCAATATAAAAATACCAAAATACCCCTAAAATCCCATCCTCTGTCTCCACAGTACGGCTGCGGTTCCGCGGCCTAAGCCTGCTGTTGCCGCGGAACCGCGGCACTTTAGGGGAATTGGATCATCGTATTTCTTGTGCTTCCCTGGTTCTGTGTGCCCTTTTGTCTGGTACATCTATTTTCTGATAATCTTTCCACATTTCTTCCAGAATTCTAGTGGATCAAAAGGTGATTTGGACATGGATCTTTTGTCATGATTTTCTTGAGCTCCGCGTTGATTTCTTGGACTTGGTGTTGCCATTGTGCTTTGTGCATGAAGGTGACAATTGATTTGTCATTTTGTCTCCTAAACTGGTGTGTGGCAAGAGCGGAGATCCGTGTTTTATCTGTGAATGGCAGGAACCCAGATTTTGTCGTGTTTTTCCATGGATTTCACCGTTTAGAGCCGAGAACCTGTATCCTGCAATTGACTAGCAAACACGGCTCAAGAGTATCTACCGATATGCAATGTGATAAAAATTGGGCGGTATGAAAATGCAAAAATCTGATATGAACAAATACCCCCAAACTTATCATTTGCTCGTCCCGAGCAAAGCCAATTTATTCACAAAAAATTTCCTAACCTCACTTTCACAGGGAACGCGATTGCACTGAGCATGAGCAACAAGCCGTTAAACCTCTAGGTGTCCCTAGTAGGAGGAGTGTTGTCTCCTGAGGGTTTTCAGCGGATACCACCCACAAAATCCGGTCAAGCTAGTTTTGTAAAATAACTAAGATTCAAACCCCTAAAGTTTTGTTTCAGAAAATAACAATTCTATGATCCTAAGTCTAGACTATCGAACCTTTATTTTTCACACCTCGCTTCTTATTTAACTACAGATTTTATATGTCTTTACGTGTAGAGCAAATAGTGTCATTAAGTTTCAGAAGGATCGATTAAAGTCATCATGTCACACAAAAAAGCCCAGATAACAATTTAAAAGGATCACATAAGTTTTATAAAGAGTTAAGCATTTTTCAAGTTTCGTTTTCCAGTAATGTTTCAACTTCAGAATTTCTATCTTCTCTAACAGGAAACTAGGTCTTATTCTTCACTCCACCTTTTTCTTGTTTTCATTTCATACACACCTCTGTGAACGTGCAATAGTCTTTATCATAGAGTAAAACCTTCATATCTCCGCTAAATTTTTTATAAAAGCCTGTCTTTTATCAAGATTATTCTCACACAAAGAACCGTTAGGAATTTTAACTCGGGGAGAACACTTGCTTGATTTTGTTTTAATCTGGACTTTCTAGGCTTCTTAGCGAGCTTTGGGCCAATGCACCCAAACCAGTTGGCTTTAGGGCATTAGGTGTAAAAACACCCCGGCGGACTTAATTACTCAAGTTACCCAGGTCCAAAAACAAAAGACAGTTTGGCATGAAAATCAGATGATTTAATACGAACGGAGATATAACCGGCAGTTCAATTATTTTTTTGGATAAAAGATGTGTTTAGTGTGTTTGGTGTGTAATCATTCCAATCAAGTTCCAGATGGGTTATTTTTCAGACTTAGTTCCAATTACGGCATCAATAACATTCCTTCATATTCGCTTTACTTCATAAACTATTCTTGACATTACTTATTTCAGAACAAACCTATTTGATCCTCAGAAAATCATTTATCTGTTTAAAAGTTTTTAAACATAAAAGACTTGTCATCTAATTTCCAAAAACTCACGACACGTGTAGTGTGATGTAAAGACGTATATCAGCTATAGTTATCTTCAAAGGAGAGTTATCTTTCAGGTTTTCAAAATCTAAACATAAGATTTAGTTATTCTTATTTTATCAAACAAAACCGTCGAAATGTTGAATCAGAGTCCTCCCACTAGCTATCTTGACAGAAAAGTTTTTATGTTTTTAGAAAATTTTCAGATTTTTATGGATTTTATGGATTTTAATATGCAGATGCAAAATATACATATGAATGCGAAGGTAAGAAATGCGTACCGAGCGTACCCCCAAACTTAAACTGGACAGTGTCCTCACTGTCATTGCATGAAGAGATCATTTGAAGGGTCAAAATTGTCGGTTAGCGATACACAATTTTTTTATGTTTTTGTTTTTAAAGAAAAGAAAAAGAATATCCACAAATATATACAAAATGGTTTATACATACCCCCAAACTTATTTGGAACAGTGTCCACTTTTCTTGGCTGGATAACCGAAGTTTGGAGGTAGGCAGAGGAAGATTATGCAGGGTAAACCGGCTCCTGTAAGACCAGGAGCTCCTCTGTTGGTTCGGCGCTAAGGTACAGTTTGAGTCGGTGTCCATTCACTTTGAAAAATGAAACGTCCTTCGGATTCTCCAAATCCACAGCGCCCTGCGGATATACATTCCGCACAAAATACGGCCCTTTCCAGCGAGATCTGAGCTTTCCTGGATGGAAGTGAAGTATGGTGTCGTAAAGCAGTACCTGTTGGCCAGGTACGAAGGTTTTGCGCAAAAGGTTTTTATCGTGAAACACTTTCGTTCGATTCTTAACGACAACCGCGTTATCGTAAGCCTCATCCCTAAGCTCGCTCAGTTCATTCAACTGCAGCTTCCGATGGCCGCCCGCATCTTCGAGAGACAGATTCAGCTCTTTTAACACCCAAAATGCGCAATGCTCTATTTCGACAGGTAGGTGGTAGGCTTTTCCGAATACAAGCCGATAGGGAGACATGCCAAGGTTGGTCTTATAAGTGGTTCGAAATGCCCAAAGGGCATCAGTGAGTTTCAGCGACCAATCCTTACGGTTCTTGGAAACCGTCTTCTCCAGTATCTGCTTGATTTGACGATTTGAAACTTCGGCCTGCCCGCAGGTTTGGGGGTGGTAGGGCGTGGATAGCTTATGATTAATGGAGTATTTCCGCATCAAGGCATCGAAAGTCCTGTTGCAGAAATGACTTCCATTGTCACTAATGATCGCTCGGGGGTGCCCAAACCGGGAGAAAATGTTTTCTTTAAGGAACCTAACGACAACCTTGTTGTCGTTAGTCCGGCTGGGCACAGCCTCGACCCATTTAGAGACGTAATAAACAGCGAGAAGGATGTACAAATTCCCAAAAGTGCTGGGAAACGGCCCCATGAAATCTATCCCCCAAACATCGAAAATCTCCACAACCAAGATCGGTTGGAGCGGCATCTCGTTCCTCCGGGATATCCGGCCCATGTGTTGGCACCGGGAGCAAGTCTTGCAATAGTCATGAGCGTCTTTGAAGAGTTATGGCCAGTAGAAACCACATTGCAAGATTTTCTCAGCTGTCTTTCTGAGGCCAAAATGCCCGCCACACGCTTGATCGTGGCAAAATGACAGCAGACTCTTGAATTCGTCGTCAGGGACACACCGACGAATAATCTGGTCGGGACAGTACTTGAACAAATAGGGTTCGTCCCAGTAAAAGTGTTTTACTTGGGATAAGAAGCGAAGTCTGTCCTGACTTGACCATTCAGTCGGTAGTAATCCTGTGGCCAAATAGTTCACAATATCTGCGAACCAGGGTTCGCAAGATACTGTCAAGAGCTGTTCATCCGGGAAAACGTCGTTGATCGGAATTAGAAGCGAAGGCGAAGAAGGAAGTCGTGAGAGATGGTCGGCAACTACGTTTTCACATCCTCGTTTGTCCTTAATGACAAGGTCAAACTCTTGAAGCAAGAGGATCCAACGTATTAACCGAGATTTTGCATCTTTCTTCGCAAAAAGATGGCGCAGAGCAGAATGGTCAGTGTAGACAATGACTGGAGAGCCGATGAGGTAGGGCCTGAACTTTTCTAAAGCAAATACAACAGCCAAGAATTCCTTCTCAGTTGTTTTATAATTGAGTTGGGCGTCGTTCAGGGTTCGGCTCGCATAATAGATTATGTGCGGCATCTTGTTGATGTGTTGTCCAAGGACAGCACCAATGGCAAAGTCGGATGCATCGCACATAATCTCAAATGGGTGCGTCCAGTCGGGTGAAGAAAGAACGGGAGCAGAAGTGAGTGAGCGTTTTAATGACCTGAATGCAGTCACACAGCTCGAGTTGAAGTCGAATGGCGTATCCTTGGCCAGAAAAAGAGTCAAGGGCCTAGTAATCTTGCTAAAGTCCTTGATAAACCGTCTATAGAAACCGGCATGGCCAAGGAAGGCTCGGATATCTCTGACGCATCGGGGAGGAGGCAGATTGGAAATGACCTCAATCTATGCTTTGTCAACCTCTATGCCATTTTGCGAGATGATATGTCCTAAGACAATACATTCGCGCACCATGAAGTGGCACTTCTCCCAATTCAAAGTGAGATTCTTGTCCTTACATCGGGTAAGGACAGCGTCAAGATGCAGCAAACACTCGTTGAAGGAATCGCCGAAGATGGAGAAATCACCCATGAAAATCTCCAGAAATTTTTCCACCATGTCTGAGAAGATTCCCATCATACACCGCTGGAAGGTTGCGGGCGCATTGCATAACCCAAAGGGCATGCGACCATATGCAAACGTGCCGAAAGGACAAGTGAATGTGGTCTTGTCCTGGTCTTTTTCGGCGATGGGAATCTGATTGTAGCCGGAGTAGCCTTCAAGAAAGCAGTAGTACTCGTGTCCGGCCAATCGTTCAAGCATCTGGTCAATGAAAGGTAGCGGAAAGTGGTCTTTCCGCGTTGCGGCGTTGAGTTTTCTGTAATCAATGCATACTCGCCACCCAGTTTGGGTGCGAGTAGGGATTAACTCGTTCGCCTCGTTAGTTATGACCGTGATGCCCTACTTCTTGGGGACAACATGAATGGGGCTAACCCACTGGCTATCAGAGATAGGGTAAATGATACCACTATCTAGACATTTTACGATCTCCTTCTTCATAGCCTCTTTCATGACTGGATTGAGACGTCTTTGTGGATCCCGGGCTGGTTTGGCATCATCCATCAGATGAATGTGATGCTCAACGATCATGGGACTAATCCCTTGATGTCCGCCATGGACCAGCCCAAACCTTGCCTGTTGCTGTGCAAGACCGCTAGAAGGGTTTTCTCTTGCTCGGGAGCTAGAGAAGCCGAAATGATGACAGGGAGGGTCTCGTGTTCACCTAAGTATGCATACTTAAGGTGAGACGGCAAAGGCTTGAGTTCGAGCGATGGAGGTGAAACGATTGAAGGCAAGATTGGTGCAGAGGTCTCGAACTCAAAGGACTCCAGCAAAGGTTCAAAACGAGTGTAGGCGACCGAGTCGGATGGTTCAGGTAACTCATTCGAAAATTCGAAAGGTTCAAACTCGGGTTGTGCGCGGTTAAGATCGTTCGAGAACGTAAAACACTCGTTGTCGTTGTCGGGCGCAGAAACAGCAGCAGGTTCGAAGAGGAACGCACTAGTGGCGTCAAGATTATCGTGTTCGAACAGAAACTCCTCGAATTCACATTCTTCTGGGGTGATCTCCTGGATCGAGCAGACGTCCAGTATATGAGCATTAGGTTCGGCGGGCTGATTCCCCAACCTAAAAATGTTGAGTTCAATCGTCATGTTTCCAAAAGAGAGGTTCATCGAACCATTGCGACAATTGATCACAGCATTTGAGGTTGCAAGAAATGGGCGACCGAGTATCACCGGAATTTGATTCCGGGGGTTAGCTACAGGCCGTGTGTCTAATACAATGAAGTCAACGGGGAATATGAAGTCCCTGACTTTTATTAACACATCCTCTAGCTCACCCCTAGGATGGGTGATCGATCGGTCGGCCATTTGGAGAGTGCAGTGCGTGGGTTTCAGCTCTCCGATGCCTAATTGCTCGTATACTGAATACGGAAGCAGGTTAACACTGGCACCAAGATCTAATAGTGCACGGTTAATGTTCTTATCCCCAATGGTAATTGAAATCGTAGGACAGCCAGGGTCCTTCCGTTTTTGTGGTAAAGATTGGGTAAGGGCATCACTCACAGCACTGGCCAAGAAAACTTTCTTGGGTACCTGAGACTTCCTCTTTTTCGTGCACAAGTCCTTTAAGATTTTCGCGTAGGACGTGACTTATTGGACAGCATCTAAAAGAGGAATGTTAATGTTAACCTGCTTAAATAACTCCAGAATCTTCTCAATATAAGGATTTTGTTTATTAGACCTCAACCGATTTGGAAATGGAACATTTTTATAATTGGTTGAGTCTAATGCTGGAGGAGGATATTGTGGAGTTGGAACGGATCCCAGAACAGTTATTTTCGTGGAGTGAGAAGTGGATCCATTCAGAGCAGAAGAAGAGGAAGGAGAGCCTTGTGAAGAACGGAGAATAGGCTCAGAAGACGAAGAAGAAGAAGAAGAAGAAGAAGAAGAAGAAGCGGTCGGGGTGTCTTCGTTGATCCGTGTGCCGATGTTGTTTTGCAGCATCCTTCCCGATCTCAATGTGGTCACGGCACTCACATTATGATTTTGTTGTTCAAGAGCAACATGTACATTATGTGGGTGACCGGGATTTGGGAGTGGTTGGGACGGGAGCTTCCCCTTCTCTCGCTCGCTTAAGGCCGCGTTCAGCTGTGCAATCTGGGCCTCGATGGTCTTGATGCTTTGCCCGTGTGCGGCAGTGTGTTGCGCTAAGGACTGAATGGAAGACTGGATGTTGGCGGTGGACTGAGTCGATTGTTTAACGAACGCCTCCAGACTTCGTTCGAGCGAGGAAACCTTATCGTTGTTTGGCGGAACAAAGTTGTTTGGTAGATAAGAATTGTTGGGTGCAAAGTTGTTCGTCTGATTTTGAAAAGGTTGGGGTTGGAAGGGCTGCTGAAATTGAGTTTGTTGTTGCGCTTGTTGTTGCGGCGGAGGGGGCCTCTGGAAATTGTTGCCTTGGAATTGATTCTGATTCTGATTCCAGGCAAAATTGGGGTGGTTCCTCCAACCGGGATTGTAGGTGGAAGAGTATGGATCATTCCTTGGTCTTTGCTGGAATGCAGCATTAACCTGATCCTGTCCTTAAGATGGTGGATTGTAAGGACACTCTTCGGTCAAGTGAGAAGGATCGGAACAACAAGCGCAGATGGTACGAAGGGGGAGAACAGGGGCAGGAGTAGGAGAAGAAAATTTGCTCTCTATCGCTTCAAGCTTTCTTGTTATTGCAGCCATTTCAGCTTTCATCGCAATAGAGACATCAAGTTGGTGAATTCCTACCCTAGACTGACCGGTACAAGTGGAGGTAGAAGAAGAAGAAGTTGGTCTGGTGCTCTCCCATTGTAGCGTTTGCTCCGCAAGGTCGTCAAAGAACTGCCACGCTTCCTCGTCTGATTTCGATAGGAAGTGGCCCTGACAGATGGATTCCAACAACTGCTTCGTTGCTGGGTTCAGGCCCTCTTATAAGTTTGTCAAAGTTGCCATTTCTCTATACCGTGGTGAGGACACTGAACAAGAAGGTCTTTGTACCGGTCAATGCACTTCCAGAAGGGTTCAGAAGGAAGCTGAGAGAATTGGTTGATTTCATTGCGAATCCTTGCGGTTTTATGATTCGGATAGAACTTTTTGAGAAACGCTTTAACAAACTCGTCCCAACTGGTTATGGAATGGGAAGCGGTGCTATACAACCATTTTTCAGCAAGATCGCATAAAGTGAACGGAATGACCCGCAGACGTATAGCATCGTCCGACAGTTGGGTGGTTTTCATCATGGCACAGACGTTTTGAAATTTACTGATGAAGATATAGTCATCTTCAGATTCAAGCCCATGAAATCGTGGAAGCATGTTGATGAAGTGGGGCTTAATTTCAAAGTTGTCCCCATTGGCCGGTGGAAGAGAAAGGAAGGTGGGAAGTGCAGAACGGGTGGGATAGAAACGATCCTGGAGCGCGATTCGCTGCGGCGCTACAACAGGCGGTGGTGGGGGATATTGGTCTCCGTAGGTGGTGGAGCCAATCCAGCGGTAGTCAAAGAGATGTTCGGATTAAATCCTGACATCGCGGAAGAAGAGGTTGGTGAAGGTGAAGGTGAAGATGTATGAACAGAATTCCGGTCAACGTCGGAGTTGGCCGGCAAGGGAAGGGGTGAAAGAGGAGTGGACGGAGTTTCGACTTCGGAGTCGATCGCGTAGTCAGTAGCGACTAACGTAACGCGGACTAGACGGGCGCTAGTGTCCCGAGTCCAATCGGACATACACTAAACGAGTTTAGTATAGTCAAAGCGGAGAAGGTGAGGGTAAGAAAACGTCAATGGAGAAAACGACGGGTGGAGGGTGAAAAATGGATTTGGTGACAAAGGGCAAGTTTTTATAAAAGTTTTTGATTTTTTCCTTTTTTTTTTAGAAAGAGCTTTACAGAAATATGTACGGACTTACGGCTTTAAGCAATCACAAATAAGATATGCACAATCTCACCTAGATCTAGGGTCACCTAGGTCTACTAGACCTGCTCCTAACTGTTCCAGAGGGCTAGAAAAAGGACCTCAAACCGCCTCTTCTCCGTCTAATGCAGCCAGATAAGTGCCAGGTAAGTGGGAGGTTGTCCAACACTTTCGCGAAGTTCCTTAATTAAATAACCACTTGCCTTCGTCACACTTGCCTAGGCACCGCAAAAGTCAGATAGGATAAACGGCCGATGCCTGTAACTAGTCCTCTGTCCTATTGAGCGCAAAGTCCTTAGGGTTGAGTCTAGTATTTTTTAATTTTTAACAATGGTCAATGCATATGCTTTTTGTGATTTGGGGTCCTGGGAAGGGTGATGAAATCCCCACCCAATCTGAATTGGTTTCAAGCCCCTTAAGTCCGTATTAATGAATGCAAAGCGATAACAAATCAACTGCAAACAATTTTTATTTTTAGCGCGGCGCAAAGAATCCTGCACAAGAACAGTTTATTGGAAGGGGGAAGAGAATTTGCGCAAAGAAATCTGCAGAAAACACAGTTTATTGGAGTCTAGAGGAGTGGGGAGTAGAAGAGAGACTTACAGAAAGAAAATGGTACCCTGACTCCACCAAGTGGCCGCGGTTCCGCGGCCTAATCTTGCTTATGCCGCGGTTCCGCGGCAATAACGAGGAGTTGGGCTTCTGAAAAATTTGGGTGTGGTTCTGTTGCTGTCCTCTTCTTGTCTGGAGCTATTGAATTTGGATTTTCTTACTGGAACTGCTCCAGAATCTTACAGTAGACCTTTTGCTTCGTTTCGATCCCTCGCGGTGTAGCCGCGAGATGTGGGTCTATCTTCCCACGTCTTTGGCACTGAACTCGAACTTCGTATTTTCCTGCACACTTGCACAAAAACTAATCAAAAATAACAAGATGATTTTTTTTTACAAAGTATATTATTTTGTTTGGTTTTTCGGTTGTTTTTATATTCACAAGTTAACCCGAAATTACACAAAGAAATAAACTACCGTCTCCCCGGCAACGGAGCAATTTGATTGTTAGAGATTCTGCGTGTTTAAGTTTAGTTAATTACCGCAATCAAGACGGTTTCGCTTGTAGCTAGCCGGTTGAGTACGGGTCGTCCGCAGGGAGATGGGAATCTTTTTCTATGTGTTTTAACGAGTTAAGTCCGAAGGTCCAGATTTTGTTTGTGATTATCTAAGTGTTAAAGTGATATGTAAAGAGAGCTTGTTAGGGTTAGGATTATGTTAGTTTGAGTTAGGAGTCGCTCACCTCTTTCGTTGCCCTTCTTAATATCGGTGTTACGGTAATCGGCAACAACGGGGATTAGCACGACTAGGAAGGACTTTGCGAGTATAAGCTAGGTTTTCCAACGCATAAGTTCTTCCTTTTGGTGCTTGTCCGTCCGTTCTTGGCTCTTAGCCATAACCTCCGGTTAATTCAACCACAACCGGTCTCACTACGGAATCACCGCTATCATGTAGGATAGGGTGCCGTAAGGAGCGGATTGTGGTTCAATTAACGGGAGTTGATTTAAGATGTTGGGCAAGAAAAGAGTGAGAGAGATTTCCTTCTCTCAAACTTCCCTTATCCTACCCTAACAAGTATGAAACTACTCACACATCATAATGAAAAGAAAACAAAACAAAAGAGGAAGATAGAAAGAAGGAGATTAGAAGATAACAACTAGCTATTTGCGACCTCACCTTGGCAAGGATCAAGCGTAAGCATCATGGTTCTTTTAATTATAAAGAAAAAGAGAAAAGAAAGAAACGACAAGAAATAACAACAACTAAGTTAACAAATTAAAATTACAAGCAATTATAAAAGAACAAGACAAGATATAATAGCAAAAGGATCTTCTTTATTCTTCATTCTTCACTCACAAAGCTCACTACAAGTTTTAATGGAGAAGAGATGAGAAGAGGAAGAAGAAACAAGTATTCTAAACCTAGAAAAATACAAGATTATGCACCCTTGGCTTCACAAGTTTCTGGGCTATTTATAGGCAGTGAACTGAAAATCTAGGGCAAAATCCTGCCTCAATATAAAAATACCAAAATACCCCTAAAATCCCATCCTCTGTCTCCACTGTACGTCCGCGGTTCTGCGGCCTAAGCCTGCTATTGCCGCGGAACCGCGACACTTTAGGGGAATTGGATCATCGTATTTCTTGTGCTTCCCTGGTTCTGTGTGCCCTTTTGTCTGGTACATCTATTTTCTGATAATCTTTCCACATTTCTTCCAGAATTCTAGTGGATCAAAAGGTGATTTGGACATGGATCTTTTGTCATGATTTTCTTGAGCTCCGCGTAGATTTCTTGGACTTGGTGTTGCCATTGTGCTTTGTGCATGAAGGTGACAATTGATTTGTCATTTTTTCTCCTAAACTGGTGTGTGGCAAGAGCGGAGATCCGTGTTTTATCTGTGAATGGCAGGAACCCGGATTTTGTCGTGTTTTTCCATGGATTTCACCGTTTAGAGCCGAGAACCTGTATCCTGCAAATGACTAGCAAACACGGCTCAAGAGTACCTACCGATATGCAATATGATAAAAATTGGGAGGTATGAAAATGCAAAAATCTGATATGAACAACAGCCTACCTCATGTTAGTCTACGGTAGCGCCCCGGTGTCACGACCCAAAATTTGGCACGTGACGGCCCTTAAAATACGTAACGTCTCCAGGCGTGACGTAATTCAAGTAAGTCGAAAACCCAGCAATCTAAACCATCAAAAGCAGTAAGTGACAATAACATTGTTAAAACTTTTGAAATCTCAATCAAATTCTTTAAATTCCAAATTTACTTCCTTTAAAAATTTGGCAGCACCTCCTTTGTAAAACAAGCCCCCAAAAAGGGTATAACAAAAGATTTAAGTAACGAATCCCCAAACCGGAGCAAATCCATGCCCACAAGCGGAAAACGACCACCACAACAGATATACGACGCCGTAGGGAAGAAAAAAATGATATAAAGTGAACAACATGAAAATCTCCAAGTCACAAATAATATACAATATCGTCCTCACAACTCGTCTCTAAGTCAGTATATGAAAATAGTTGATGGAGAGTACTAGATACAACGAATATACAATGAGCAATATCGGATAACCGCAAAACCCACCTATAGCAAAACTGCATCCAGTCAGCCGTAGCGGTATCCGCTGCAAAAGATGATACGATATGAAGAAGAAAGCCCTGCCTCTGACTGCTCTGAGGGACAACCTGTACAACCCTGTGGCACAACAGGGGTGAGTTGCCAACTCGTGAATAGCGAATAACATATGCAGGTAATCGCAACTATGAACGTACTGCGCTAATCTATCACATGCAATCTAATAGCAATAAATGGCAATATGTATATGCAACAGTCATGAAAGGTACTCTATCGGGTACTACTAATACATGAAGCAATGCATATCAAATAAATGCGGAGTACGGAATAAAACAAGTTATCCTCATTGAATCCTTAAATCGAGCACATAGTCCCCTCATATCTAGCACATAGGCCTCTCATATCAAATGAATAAGTATAATTGCATAGATCATTATGATGATATATTGTGTAGGTGTACATATATAACAGCGTCCCATACCACTGATATATATACGTATGATTAAAACATCCAGAAAACATCATATGAAAACCATATTACAATGCGATATCCATGAAATATAATATATGCAACATGAAACAGTAATATGAGCATATAAAGGAAAAACCGCTATTTAACTGCAACAATTTATTAAGTATTATGTGGTTCCTAATTTCTCCGAAACCAAACACAACATCATATAAAGGTGAACATGTAACTACAACAAGGTGTATGATCATGTACCTATCAATAATGATGTAATACCGTACGGGTGTATGTGTAAGTATATATGCAAGATGTACATGTAGCTATGTCTCATATGTGTATATACCTATCTCTAATGGTACAGTACCATATAGGTATATGGGTAGCTAGCATGTAGGCATGTTAAGGCATATGTGTAAGCATGTAGGTATACAGGTATGCTATATGTCATATGAATAATAGAATGTGAATCAATGTCTCAATGTCCCTAACCATATAATATCACGTATGTATAGGTGTTGTGCGTGTCATGGCAATTATCGACGGTGTGGGTGGCATACAATCAGTGCTCGTGCAACATGAACCATCAATAATAGCGCAGTGTCCAATGGGTACAAGTCCAAGCACAACAAGTAATAATATGCAATGAAGTTTATGCGCCAACTCTATATGTGCAATATAAACATGCGAATATTATCATATCATATCTAGCCCAGACGCATAACGCCATGCGGGCGATTCCCCTGTAGAGGTTAAATCTACTCACAGATGATCTTGGGCTAAGTAAATCCAACCACTCGCTTTCCCTTCTTCGCAGCGTCCGAAGTCCTCGCCTGCGTCCCTAAGATCATAAAACATATAACAAGTTCACATTAGCAATCGACCAATAACACGTACAAACTACGTTTGACCGACGCACCAACTCCAAACATACTCTCAAGTGTTCGTCTAGTGGCTAACATGCATAGAGACACTACGAAATCAACCCAAGAGCAAAACCTACACAAAGTACACGTACCGTGTCAGATGACGTAACACACGTATTTGAAACACTAGAAACTAGTAAAGTGATTCCAGATTTTGTATACAGTCAAAACTCAAAAATCAAACTGTACCAAACATACTAAAATAACTGCAGACAGCTACCTTGAAAAACCCAAACCCAAACTCCCCAAGAAAACCGAGGTCGCCGGATTTCGTCATCATGTCGCCGGCCAAATCCGAGTGCATAGGGTTCGTGCTTTAGGTGAAGTCTTAGGGTCACTGGTACAACACAACTACACTGCTAGATTTTCTAGTACACACTCTGGGCCACAGCAGATCACAGATATCACATAATGACACTAAAAATATGATATGTGCACAAAACATTACTTTTACCGTTCTAAACTGAAACGAATATGATACACAACAAAATAACATCCTATTTAATAGATAGAGATCATTACCTACTCCTACAAGCTCAAAAATCCTAGCTTTCCAAGCTCCAAGGGATCCTATAAGCAAAACAAGGTTTATGAAGTGATTTGGGTGTGATTTTGTGATGTTTGTGAAGGTTTTGTGATGGAAGTGGTAAAGGTTGAGTTTGAGGGTTGAGGAATGAAGAAAATGATTGAGATATAGATAGAGTGAGAGAGAATGCGAGAGGGTAAGGTGAAAAGAGAGAGAGAGAGGTGAGTGTAGGGTGAGATAAGTCCTTATTCTTGCTCTCTCTCCCCCTCACCTCCATTAATGCCCACATAAATGCCTCCATGACTCACAAGCCACCTCTCTCTATCCAAAACAAATATCTCACACAAATATTAAGGGTTTAAGGCTAAGGGTTAAAGCAAACCAAAGGATTAGGATTAGGTTAAGTTGTCATGGTCACTAAACTAGATTAACAAAAACACACCCTCACATTAACATGCACAACTGTGTGCAAGCCATAACAATTAATAATAAATTATTAATTAAATGTTATAAAATGTGAGGAAACCAAATTGGTAAACCTTTTATAGAAAACCCGCATTATCGCTTAATTAACACTAATCGAAATCCTAAGGTGTTACAATCTCCCTCCTTATAGAAAATTCGTCCCCGAATTTAAAATTCTCACAAAGCATACCTTCAAAGAGATGAGTACAAAACTCCCAAATATTGCTCGCAGCCTCCCAAGTGACCACCTCACTATACGGCTATGCCAAAGAAAAACCTCCATAGATGGCAAGACCCTTGACCGTAGTTTCTCCACCTGCCGATCCACTAACACCATCGGCTGTCGGTGAACAAAAAGATCGCGTCCAAGCTAAATGATCTGTTGCTAAATCATGTGAGAAAGGTCATGAAGTTATTTGCATGTATCGACACAGGAAAACGGGTTGAATACTCAAAAAATCTGGGCGGAAGTGCCAAATTATAGGAAATGGTTCTAACTCACTTCAAGGATCTCAAAATGATGTACAGTCTGGGACTAAGCTTCCCAAAACTCAACACGCCATTCATCGAAAAAATCCGTAGGAATACATGACCTCCCACTGCGAACTCAAGTCTGCGACCACCACGGTTGGCATGAGACTTCTATCTGCACTGGACTGCTCTCATCCTGACCTGAATCAACTGGATCATTTCCGTAGTCTCATGACTGGCTGGGGTCCAAAAATCCTGTTCTCGTAGAGTCAGTAAAACAGACTGGCGATCGACACAACCAACCACACAAAGTCTGAAAGTTGCCATTTGAAATGTCTCCTGATAACTGTTATCGTAGGAGAACTCCATCAATGGAAAGTGGCGATCCCAACTATCAACAAACAATTAGTACGTACGCACAAGTATATCCTCCAGCGTCTGTATGGTCCGCTCTATCTGACCATCGGCCTACGGATGGAATGCGGAGCTAAAGCTCAACCAGTACCTAAAGCCTCCTGAAGCTTCTGCCAACGACGGCTAGCGAACTGGGTGCCTCTATTGGGTACAACGCATGAAGGAACTCCGTGGAAACGAACAAACTTAACGAAGAACAACTGAGCAAACTGAGCATAACCGGACAACAATCACCTAAATGGAGTCATAACCTCGACTAGACCTGGGTAGACCCACAATGAATTTCATGGAGATTAGCTCCCATTCCCACTCTGGAACGGTAAAGAGGTTGCAACTCTCCAGCCGGCCTCAAATGCTCAACCATAGCTCACTGACAAGACAAGCACCTCAAAACAAAATCCGAAACTTCACTCTTCACCCCTGCCTACCAGTAACCAACTCTCAAGTCATGTTACATCTCGGTGGCACTTGGATGAACACTGAAAGCTGACTGATGTACCTGCTCTAGGACTTCGCGTCTCTACCTATCAGTACCGGGTACACTCGATCGAGTCCCAAACATAGCACACCCTTGTCATAAATCAAGAACTCCAATTCTTTACCCTGCCTAAGAAGCTCAGAATCTCAAACAAACGAGCATCGGCGGGCTGTGCCTCATGAAAACGATTAAGTAAAAGTGGACGGGCACGGACATGAGCAAGTTGTCCCCTAGTAGAGGCGAACAACACTGTACTCATCTTTCGCACAAGAATTTTAAATCTACAGAAGACTGTCTTTGAACTGCGCACAACTGGAACAAGCTACCCCCGGGCCTACGACTCAAGCATCAGCTACCACAATCGTCTCGCCACGGGTAAATAAAGGATCTCACAAACACAATCCTTCACAAGCTCCATCCAACAGTGTTGTTTCAACTCAGATCCCTCTGTAGGAAGATGTACATTAAGCTCTGGTAGTCCAGGAAAATCTGACACGACTCTCCGTACAAGTAGTGTCTCCAAATCTTCAACGCACGACCACCGCGGCCATCTCCAGATCATGAGTGGGATAAATCCTGCTCGTACTTCCTCCAACTGTCGGGAAGCATAAGCGAAAACTCGATCATGCTACATCAGTACACAATGGAGCCCCACTCGCGAAACATCACAATAAACGAAAAATTCGCCCGATCCAGAAAGCAAAGATAGAACTGGTGCAGTCGTCTACCAAGTCTTCAACCACTGAAAACGCAACACGCATGCCTCAGTCTAAAGAAAAGGAACTCCCTTCCTTGTCAGTACGGTCAATGGTGCAGCGATACTCACGAAATCCTGCACGAAACGGCGGTAAAAACCGGCTAAGACCAAAAAATCTGCGGACCTCTGTCCCTGATACAAGTCTGGGCCAAAGCTTTACGGCCTCGATCTCCCTCGGGTCCATACGAATACCGTCTCCCGTAACCCCATGACCTAGGAAGTCAACACTATCAAGCTTGAAGGAACACTATAAGAATTTAGCAAACAGCCGGTACACTCCAAATGTCTGCAAAGAAAATTCTCAAGTGCTGCTCATGTTCCTCACGACTCTTGGAATAGACCAGGATGTCATCAATAACACAACAATACAATAGTCGAGGAACGGCCTGAGAAACCTAGTTCATCACATCCACGAATGCTGTTAGGGCATTGGTGAGTCCAACGACACCACCAAAACTCATAATGCCCGTAGCGTGCACAAAAGCAGTCTTCGGAATGTCATCACTCCGAACCTGCAAGTAATGATGACCTGATCCCAAAAAAAACTTAGAAAAATGTCTCGCACCCAAGAACTGATCAATGAAAACGTCAATGCGAGGTAAAGGATACCTATGCGCACCATAAATCGGTTCAATTGACGATCAATCAATACAGAACCTCAAACAGCCGTCCTTCTCCTTGACGAACAGAGTAGGAGCTCCCCAAGCGAAACACTCGGACGTACAAGTCCACCCTATCTAACAACTCTGCAGCAGATCCTTAAGCTCCCTAAGCTCCGCCGGCTCACCTGGAATAACGTCGAAAAACTCTCGCACGATAGGAACCCGGTCTAACAAACCCACCGTGGCTTCGGTATCACAAATGAAAGCCATGAATCCCCGACATCCTCTCCTCAAAAGCCGACTAGCGTAAAAGGCTGAATTCAAGCTGTGAGAGGCGGCACCACTGTCTGTCTGCACAAGAAGAATTGACTCGCCGGGAAAACAAAACCTAGCTATTTTCTCCCGGCATTCCATAGACGCATAGCACATAGCTAACCAGTCCGTGCCCAGGAGATCGTCAAAGTCCAACATCTCTAGAAGGATCAAATCAATGGGCGAACCCCTATATCCTACCCAAACGGCACATGATCGAATCATGTGTCGCGCAACCAAAGGATCGCCAACAAGAGTTAACACAACAAACGGCTGATCTAGCATACACGACTCTCGGCCTAACCATGACACAAAGTGTGTAGAACAAACGAGTGCATAGATCCCGAATTAAACAAACATATGCATCAAAAGAACATACGAATTAATAATACCTGAAAACTCTGCATTGGACGCCCGCGTGTCCCGAAGAGTAGAAGCAAACGCTCGTGTCTGCCCTCTACCCGCAACTAGCTGTCTTCCTCCTCTACCATCCTGTACTCTCGGAACAAATCCTATGCAACCACGACCTCTCTGAACAAAAATCTGGCGCGGATCAACCACAGGCGCAAAAGGTGAATCTCCCTGAGGTGAAGGTGATACGGTATCACATGGTACAGCTGCCTCACGCTCACGTGGCTCTGTACAATCTCGAACCCGATGACCCAAACTCCCGCACCAGTAACATCCAGATAAAAACCGCTGACCTTCCTGGGGATAAGAGCTAAACAACCGGCCTCGTCCCAAGCCTCTGCTACTCCCGCGATGTGCACGAAACTTTTCACGGCGACTAAGCCTCTGTCTCTGGGCTGGTACACCTGCACGAGCCCTTCTCTGTCCTCAAACTCCCAAAGTCTCGGAAAGACGCTCCTCGACTAATAGGGCTGCGTCCATTGGTGCTGTGTAAGTAACACAATGTTGTGTGCTGATCGCAAGGAATAACTGGGTAATAGGGGTGACAACCTCCTGTTGCTACACTCGACTGGCCTCAACCAACGACCTCATCGTCCGGCGCAAGTCTTGCATATCTGCCATAAGTCTAGCATATGATCTATCGAAGGCGGATCAATCTGCTCCTGTACAGGGAGCGTACCGTCCTGGTTAATCCTCGTCCCACATGAGTCAACTCTGACCTCGGCTCTCGTTGCCTCTCTCTGAGCCCTCATAGTCATCGGAGGCAAAAGGTTATAATTGGAAATAAGATTCGATAAGAACACGGAAATCGAATCACAAGGATATGTATCATCATGGAAGGAATTTCAAGCAATTAGTACTTAGGTCACTTTGGGCGGAGTACCGTGTCGTAAGTATACCGCGGACATACACACGCTACATCACTCTGCTTAAGCTACCTACTCCATCATACCAAGGTCATCCTACACTCCGAAAAGTAAAACCTAGCGCTCTGATACCAACTTTGTCGCGACCCGAAATTTGGCACGTGACGGCCTTTAAACTACGTAACGTCTCCAGGCGTGACGTAATTCAAGTAAGCCGAAAAACCAGCAATCTAAACCATCAAAAGTAGTAAGTGATAATAACATTGTTAATACTTTTGAAATCTCAATCAAATTCTTTAAATTCCAAATTTACTTCCTTTAAAAATTTGGCAGCACCTCCTTTGTAAAACAAGCCCCCAAAAAGGGTATAACAAAAGATATAAGTAAAGCATCCCCAAACGGGAGAAAATCCACGCCCAAAGGCGGATAACAACCACCACAACAGATATACGACGCCGTAGCGAAGAAAAAGACGATATAAAGTGAACTGCATGAAAATCTCCAAGTCACAAATAATATACAATATCGTCCTCACAACTCCTCTCTAAGTCAATACATGAAAATGGTAGATGGAGAGTACTGAATACAACAAATATACAATGAGCAACATCGGATAACCGCAAAACCCACCTATAACAAAACTGCACCCAGTCAGCCGTAGCGGTATCTGCTGCAAAAGATGATACGATGTGAAGAAGAAAGCCCTACCTCTGACTGCACTGAGGGACAACCTATACAACCCTGTGGCACAACGGGGGTGAGTTGCCAACTCGTGAATAGAAAATAACATATGCAGGTAATCATAAGTATGCACGTACTGCGCTAATCTATCGCATGCAATCTCATAGCAATAAATGGCAATATGTATATGCAACAGTCATGAAAGGTACTCTATCGAGTACTACTAATACATGAAGCAATGAATATCAAATAAATGCGGAGTACAGAAAAAAACATGTCATCCTCACTGAATCCTCATATCGAGCACATAGACCCCTCATATCGAGCACATAGGCCCCTTATATCAAACGAATAAGTATAATTGCATAGATCATTATGATGATATATAATGTAGGTGTACATATATAACAGCGTCCCCTACCACTGATATATATATATATACGTAAATATACATATGTATATCAGCGTCCCAAACCACTGATATATATACGCAGGATTAAAACATCCAGAAAACATCATATGAAAACCATATTACAATGCGATATCAATGAAATATAATATATGCAACATGAAATAGTAATATGAGCATATAAAGGAAAAACCGCTATTTAACTGCAACAAGTTATTAAGTATAATGAGGTTCCTAATTTCTCCGAAACCAAACGCAACATCATATAAAGGTGAACATGTAACTACAACAAGGTGTATGAGCATGTACCTATCAATAATGATGTAATACCGTACGGGTGTATGTGTAGGTATGTATGCAAGATGTACATGTAGCTATGTCTCATATGTGTATATACATATCTCTAATGGTACAGTACCATATAAGTATAAGGGTAGCTAGCATATAGGCATGTCAAGGCATATATGTAAGCATATAGGTATACAGGTATGCTATATGTCATATGAATAATAGAATGTGAATCAATGTCTCAATGTCCCTAACCATAAAATATCGGGTATGTATAGGTATTGTGCGTGTCATGGCAATTATCGACGGTGTGGGTGGCATACAATCAGTGCTCGTGCAACATGAACCATCAATAATAGTGCAGTGTCCAATGGGTACAAATTCAAGCACAACAAGTAATAATATGCAATAAAGTTTATGCGCAAACTCTATATGTGCAATATAAACATGCGACTAATGTCATATCATATCTAGCCCAGACGCATAACGCCATGCGGGCGATTCCCCTGTAGATGTTAAATCTACTCACAGATGATCTTGGGCTAAGTAAAGCCAACAACTCGCTTTCCCTGCCTCGTAGCGTCCGAAGTCCTCGCCCGCGTCCCTATGATCATAAAACATATAACAAGTTCACATTAGCAATCGACCAATAACACGTACAAACTACGTTTGACCGACGCACCAACTCCAAATATACTCTCAAGTGTTCTTTTAGTGTCTAACATGCATAACGACACTACGAAACCAACCCAAGAGCAAAAGCTACACAAAGTACACATATCGTGTCGGATAACGTAACACACGTATTCGTGATACTAGAAACTAGCAAAGTGATCACATATTTTGTATACAGTCAAAACTCAAAAATCAAACAGTACCAAACACACTAAAATAACTGCAGACAGCTACCTTGAAAAACCCAAACCCAAACTCCCCAAGAAAACCGAGGTCCCCAGATTTCCTCATCATGTCGCCGGCCAAATCCGAGTGCATGGGGTTTGTGCTTCAGGTGAAGTCTTAGGGTCACTGGTACAACACAACTACACTGCTAGTTTTTCTAGTACAGACTCTGGGTCACAGCAGATCACACATATCACATAATGACACTAAAAATACGATATGTGCACGAAACATTACTTTTAGCGTTCTAAACTGAAACGAACAAGATACACAACACAATAACATCCTATTTAAAAGATAGAGATCATTACCTACTCCTACAAGCTCAAAGATCCTAGCTTTCCAAGCTCCAAGGGATCCTAGAGGCAAAACAAGGTTTAAGAAGTGATTTTGTAAAGTTTGTGTAAGTCCATGCTACCTCTCCCGGTACTTTCGGGAATGCGGAATATAGTAAAAAACGATTTTTATCGAGGTGGTAACATGGACCTATAATCCGGATCTTGGTTAAACATCTATCTAACAACCTAACTACGAGTTTCTAGCTACTCGGTTAGGGGGTTATACCTTGCTTGTCTTGAACTCCATCGTCTTCAAGCTCCGATGGTGGTACGGATTGGCTTCTTCTCGTCGCCTCCGTACGCCGAAGATAGATCCACCTGAAAGCTCCAACCTTTGGCTCCTTCTTCGTTCTTTGAAGAAACTAGTTCACTCGGTTAGCTAAACCTTGTGAACTAGAGTGAGTAGAGAAGAATTTGTATGGGATTTTATCTATGGTTCTTGATTCTCAACTCATGAGACAAGAGAACCATAGAGTCAAGAGAGGGAGCAAGAGGAAGAGGGTGAGAGCAAAACAAGAGAGCTCAAGAACAAGAGAGAGAATGAGCAAGAAAGAATGAGCAACTCTTTTGTCTCTCACCCTCTCATAATCCAAAGTCATGATAACTCATCATACCAAAAAAGTCTTATGTGATGGTTGAAGCAAGCATAACCATATCATTTCATGCACTCATTTTACACAAATGAGCAAGCAAGCAAAAGTCTTTGCCATGAAATGATGGCTATGGTTATCATGATGGTCAACTAGTCAAGCCTAGTCAACCGGTCAACAAAGTCAACAAGTCAACAAAACTCAACAAAGTCAACAAGAGTCAACAACCATGTCACCATAATACTTAATTAATATAATAGTTAATCACATATCATATTCTCATTAGGGTTGAGCAAAAAGTCAAATAGTCAACGGTCAACTCTCAACAACCCTAATGAGAATCCGCTGCCTCTGCCTCCCTGTCAACTGTGCATACACACCCGCATCCGCGTTCCGAGGAACACGAATGCACACTGGATAAATCCAATCCCAAAAGGTACACTAGGATCTGGCTTAAACCAAAGCCCGCTAGTGTAAACTGTCCGGACACTGTACGTGCACAAGTGCACGGATGTGACCGAACCCTGTCGCAAAACCATGCGACCTGTCGCAATACCATGCGACCTCTACTCTTTTGCCTAAAGGCGAAAAGCTTTCTGTGTGGGACTCTAAAGACTCGACACTACGCTGGCAGTGGGTTTAACCACAGACCGCAAGCGGCACTAGCTGTGCGTAACGGTCCCCAGGTAATGCCGACAAGATGACCGACGAGGCGAAACACATCTGAACTCCTACTGAGCCTGAGTGTGACATTGTCCGTACAGTCCGGTCTGTTCGTCTGATACATCACATGGCGGGCCTAGGGGCGGTAAACGTCAGTCCCCCAATAGCGGTACAAGTCGTGCCGGAGCGAAGCCCAAAACACCCTAAGATAACACTGGAAACCTACCAGTATATCTCGTTTGCCCTGGCCAGGGACTACTCGTGTAATGGCTCTCCTAGACACAGCGCGATGTCAACACCCAATACCGGGAGAGACGAATCCTGTCTAACCGTCACTGCCTCCAACTGCTTCGGGACTGCACCCAACCACTACCTGTTTGCACGACTCCTTTGAGCCGTGGTAGGGTAGTGATCAAAGTACAGTGGGAACACACTCGAGGCGAAGTGACAGTGTCAAGTCAGCGGACTAAGCTGTACTCATGTCACCTGGGAACTGATAACTGACGATAGGCATAATACCAACTAGTCAGTTCCCGACGAGTCCTGTCCAGTGTACCCGTAACCTAACGAGCACCCGCATACTATCTCAAGTACGACGTACTGACGGCTGTGGGACAGACCGTCTCCCACACTGGGATGAGAAGCGCATGCGCTGGTCTACTCCGGAGTATCGATGCCCTGTCTCGATAGTCCTGCGACCAGGGACCTGCATAAGGATGTGCTTATATATTACCCAGCCCCACTAGTGTAACGGCCATCACATCGCTGGTAATCAAGCAAAGATCCTAAGGGCTCCACTAATGTGTATAGGCGATATACAAAAATAAACACATGTACACATTGAAGTAGAAACAAACCAAGTAGCATACTACTATTTTGAGCATGATTGTATATACAAGGTGAATATCCCAACCTTCCATTAAGTAATATACAAACTAGTATGATACAGTAATGGCCTCTAGGGCATATACACTAACAATCTCCCACTTGCACTAAGGCCATGTACTGGCGTATCGAAGACCTATCATCTCGATCAGCCACTCGAACTGAGTCTGGGGCAGGGCCTTGGTGAATGGATCTGCAGTGTTATCTTCTGAAGCGACTCTCCGAACCTCGATCTCCCTGATCAGGTGATACCGCCTCAAGATGTGCCTGGATCTCTGATGGGACCTGGGTTCCTTCGCTAAAGCTATAGCCCCGTTGTTGTCGCAATACAGAGGTATTGGATCAACAATGGACGGAACCACCTGAAGTTCTTTCAAGAACTTCCTCATCCAGACAGCTTCTTTTGCGGCATCAGATGCAGCGATGTATTCCGCTTCCATCGTCGAGTTTGCAACGGTTTCTTGTTTGGAACTCTTCCAACACACCGCCCCTCCATTGAGGGTAAAGACAAAACCCGACATGGACTTGGAATCATCCTTGTCACTCTGGAAGATGGAGTCAGCAAAGGCCTCGATCTAGAGGTCTTTTCCGCCATACACCAAGAACATCTCCTTAGTCCTTCTCAGGTACTTGAGAATGTTCTTTACCGCTATCCAGTGTTTCTCCCCAGGGTTTGACTGATACCGGCTTACCACACTCAGTGCATAAGCTACATCCGGTCTGGTACACAACATCGCATACATAATAGAGCCTACCGCAGAAGCGTAGGGTATAATAGACATGCGATCCCTCTCCAAATCAGTCTTAGGAGACATCTCTTTAGAGAGGGTGATCTCGTGACAAGCCGGTAGGTTACCGCGCTTGGAATCTTCCATACTGAATCTTTTTAGTACGGTGTCGATATACCTGGACTGTGAAAGTCCTAATATCCTCTTGGATCTGTCACGGTAGATCAGGATACCCAGAATGTACGAGGCATCACCCAGGTCTTTCATGGAGAACCTGTGTGACAAGAACCCTTTGACAGATTGTAGCATAGGAATGTCATTTCCTATTAAGAGAATTTCATCCACGTATAAAACGAGGAATACTACAGTTCTCGCTACAAATCTACTATAGATGCATGGTTCATCTGGATTTTTTATAAAGCCAAATTCTTTGACCGTCTCATCAAAGCAGATGTTCTAACTCCGCGATGCCTGCTTTAGTCCATAGATGGACTTAAGCAACTTGCACACCTTTCCGCTGCTCCCACTCTGAATGAAACCTTCTGGCTGGTCCATATAGACACACTCCTCTAAATTTCCATTTAGAAAAGCGGTCTTTACGTCCATTTGCCAGATCTCGTAATCGTGGAAGGCAGCAATGGCAAGAAGGATCCGAATGGATTTCAGCATGGCTACTAGAGAAAAGGTTTCGTCATAGTCCAAGCCAGGTCTTTGACGAAAACCCTTTTCTACCAGCCTAGCTTTATAGGTCTCAACCTGTCCATCTACACCAATCTTCCTTTTGAAGATCCACTTGCATCCTACGGGTTTTACCCTGTCTGGAGCAATGTCCAACGTCCATACCTTGTTGGTGTACATGGACTCCATTTCGGTCCGCATTGCATCCAGCCATTTTACCGAGTCGACGCTCTGAACGGCTTGCTGGAAGCTAGTAGGCTCATCATAATCTATGATGCAATCCTCTCTATCCCCGTCTATGAGAAAACCGTAGTATCTCTCGGGCGGATGAGTCTGCCTACTACTTCTGCGGAGTAGCGTAGGAATGTCCTGTTCTTCCGAACCCTCTGGTTCCACTAAACTTTCAGTAATAGTCCGTGGTTCTGGAATTTCTTCCAGTTCTACTGCGCTCCCACTTATTTCCTTTTCTAAGAACTGGTGTTCTAGAAAGTGGGCATGACGAGAAACAAGGACTTTTTGTTCCTCTTCGCAGTAGAAGAAATATCCCTTGGAATTCTTTGGATATCCCACAAACTTGCACAGTACTGAGCGTGCCTCTATCTTGTCCGCATGCTGCTTTTTGACAAAAGCTGGACTTCCCCATGTCTTAAAATGATTAAGATGGGGTCTCTTCCCATACCACATCTCAAATGGCGTGGTAGGCACAGTCTTAGTGGGAACTCGGTTCAAAAGGTATGCGGCTGATTCTAGCGCATATCCCCAGAATGATCGCGGTAACTCAGCGTTACTCATCATGGACCGCACCATATCCAATAGGGTGCGGTTCCGTCTCTCCGATACACCGTTATGTTGCGGGGTGTATGGAGGAGTAAGCTGAGAGAGAATTCCGTTCTCTTTTAAATAGTCCAGGAACTCGGCACTTAAGTATTCTCCACCTCGATCCGATCTTAGAATCTTAATACTTTTGCCGGTCTGTTTCTCTACTTCATTCTTATACTCCTGGAATTTTCCAAAGGCTTCGGACTTATGTTTCATTAAGAAGACATAACCGTACCTTGAGAAGTTATCCGTAAAAGTAATGAAGTAAGAATAGCCGCTTCGCGCATGCGTAGACATTGGACCGCACACGTCACTGTGTACGAGTCCCAAGAGCTCGCTCGCTCTTACTCCATGTCTAGTAAACGGAGTCTTTGTCATCTTTCCTTTGAGACATGATTGACAAGTGGCATACGACTGATATTCGAACGCATTCAAATACCCTTCTGTATGTAACTTCGTCAACCTTCTCTCATTGATGTGACCCAGTCTACAATGCCACAACAAAGTCTGATTTATTTCCGGAGACTTTCTTTTGTGTGTATTCTGGACATTGAAAATCTGTGGTTGGTTCAATACGTATATACCATTACTCAATGTACCTGACCCAATCAGAACTTGATTAAGGTGAATGTTTACAACATTACTTACAAACGCAAATTCATAACCTTCTTTAGAAACTAAAGATACAGAAATGATATTACAAGTTGCGTTGGGTACAAAAAAGCAATTACGCAAAACCAAAACATGTCCATCTGACATTCCCAGGTGATAGTCCCCCACGGCCTTAGCATCCATGCTAGCTCCGTTTGCAACTCTGAGGGTCATGTCACCTGCTTTCAAAACACTACGGTTTCTCAACGCCTGCAAAGAATTACAGATATGAGATCCTAATCCGGTATCCAATACCCAGGAAGTAGAGTTTATTGAAAGACAGTTTTCAATAACATACACACCTGAAGCTGACGCCGCAACCTGCTTCAATTCCTGTGTCCTGGCTTTCCAAGCCCTGCAATCATTTTTCCAGTGACCTTTCTTATGACAATAGAAGCATTCTTCTTTATCCACAAGCTTCCCCGCTATCTTTGTTGCTTTTGCTTTTCCCTTCGTATCCACTTTACTAACACCGCCCCTTGGTTTGGCGGGGGCTTTCTTCTTCTTTCCCTTGGCTTTCGCCTTGGACCTAGAAGAAGATGATCCTCCTACAAACAAAGTGGATGTTTCCCTACCTTTCTGTAGGGTACCCTCTGCGCTCCTCAGCATGTTGAGGAGCTCTGAAAGTTCAACCTCTTTTTCTTGTAAGTTGAAGTTCAGTATGAACTGGGCGTAAGTGGAAGGAAGGGACTGGAGAACTATGTCCGTATAGAGTTCACTCTCCAATGTGGTCCCTAGGTCCGCGAGCTCCTCAATGTAGCCGATCATCTTTAGTACGTGCTCGGCTACTGATGATCCGACGGCCATCTTTGCCGAAAATAGCTTTTTCGACGCTTCGTATCTTGCGATACGAGATTGCTCTCCATACAGTTCTTTTGTATGGAGAAATATGGATTCAAGGTCTATATTCTCGTGCCTCCTCTGATGTTCGTTGTCCATCGAGGCAAGTACGAGGCACTTGGCCTTCGCGCTATCAATCTCCCAAGTCTTGCGGATTTCCTTATCCGCGACGCTGGAAGTGGGACCAGGGGCAGGGGGAGCTTTGGTGGTAAGAAGATACCCCAGCTTGTCGTAAGTGATTGCCATCTTGACATTCCTGAGCCAATCTTTGTAGTTTGGCCCTGTCAGTATGTTTTTATCTAGAAGTAACTTAAGTCCAGTCATTTCGATTGGTCGCTGCAATTAGGAGAGAGAAGAAGAAACACTTAGCATGATGGTCTTGCAAGTTTAGAGTGGTTTTTAGTTTGTCTAAACAGGATGGCTCCCACTGTTTCTCGAATCCCTCCTTAAAACCAAAAAGGAAGAATTAGTCGGGATCAATCCCACCGCACAATACTTGCTTAACCGTTCAGCCAGGCCGGTGTCGGTACTTCGAGGGAGGTTTTCCAACGCTTTCGCGAAGTTCCTTAATTAAAAACCTCTTTTCCCTGGGGGCGTGGCCCCGCTAACACCTTTCTAGGCACCTACTAGGTTTATAGCATTGATCGTTTAGTGAGAAATTTCCCGAGGAGTAGCATATACTCACAGTAGGATCGGGATCAAAATATCATCGCGTGACAAAACTGAAGGAATCCTACCAGAATCATCACACTCCAAATGGTATGCAAATCTAGCAAGTTTCAGTACTTATGAAACTCCCGATGTGGATTTTTGCCCCATGCTCTTATGACCTTGACTTTGGCCAAAATATCATAAGTCACATGTCAAGTTCTACCCGTCATTATCCAGGTTAATTTGGATCCATCCGTACCTACCCTTGACTTTGGCCAAAATGGCAGTACGACTGTCCCAAACCAACGCATCTATCTATGCTACACATGAACACCCAATAGCTACCAATCACTGTGCCTTGACTTTGGCCAACATACACAGCTTGAATACTATTGACTATTCATGTGAAACGACGGAGGGCTACGGATGGTTTTGGCAAAACCGTGAACGTAGTGAACTTGATTTGGTCGATGGAACTAGATAGCTTTTAAAATGAGTGGCTCAAACTCCGCATTTAAAAGTTGGTTTTGAAAAGAACCGAGTGGTTTTTTGAAAGTGTTCCAACGACTTTAACTTGGTTTATTATCTTGCATTAGTTCTTTTAATGCGTGATATTCTTGCATTAGTTCTTTTAATGTGTCCCATCATTTAATCCTACCATTGCAGAAAACAACCAAAATATGACGTACGCTTATGCCATTCGCATTCGCCACTGGGCCCCGTCATTACCCGTTAGGTTACTTAACTAACGACAGAGTGGGGGCTGGGCTAGCGCGTCTGTAAAACATAAGCAACGCCTAAATAATATCATATATAGATATACTGCAATGATAAACATTTCAGATCACAGATGAATACATTGGATATACTAGGAATCTGTAATTCGTACGAGCCTGTAACGAAAGACAGATTACACGGTCGCGGTGAATAGCCAATACCCCACCCAAGACCCCTACGGGTGCGGCAAACTACCCGCCAAGTACCCGAAGCGTAGCAACCTCCCTCATCTCCATGAGTAGGCCACTCGACACTTCGGCATACCCGGTAGTTTGTGCACCCCCTCCATGGGTCTATCCTAGGAGCAAAAACAGTAAAAAGAAATTATACAATGACGGCTACAACCCCGACCCGGTTGTGCGGCCATACAAATAATTATTACATCAATTTACAAATTTACATGAATTGAAAGAAAAGAAAACTCTCGTCTCACAACCCCCGGCTATTCACCCGCGACAATCCAACATATTCATATACACATTCCAGCAACATTACAGATCACAGATTTGTATAACCCCCACTAATCGACATATAGCGATTAGTAGACGTTCAATACAAATATCACATTATAGAAAAACCCGTTAGCTTAAGTCTTTTAGAGTTCGATCAAAAATACGAATTTTCGGGACCCCAAAATAAAATTTTCGTTTTGGAAAATCTGGGTTGAAAATACATGTACCAAAATTCCCAAAATAACCCCAGAAGCACACTGTAGCAAAGAAACACCAGAGAGGGGCCAAGGAGGCCGCGGAACCGTGGCAATAGCAAGCTATTACCGCGTTTCCGCGGTCATTTAGTGGGATCACATGGTGATTTTTCTACAGTGGCTTTTAAAAACCCTGAGCCGATTTTTGGTGTTAAAATAATCAACTTTTGAACAGTCAAAAAAATCGACAGAAACTCGAATTTTTTGGGGTTCGTTTTCGGGACTTTTTCTTTGATCGATCTTCTAGTTACTTGCTAACATGTTAGATAGAGTTTAACTAGGCTCTGATACCACTGTAAGTCCATGCTACCTCTCCCGGTACTTTCGGGAATGCGGAATATGGTAAAAAACGATTTTTATCGAGGTGGTAACATGGACCTATAACCCGGATCTTGGTTAAACATCTATCTAACAACCTAACTACGAGTTTCTAGCTACTCGGTTAGGGGGTTATACCTTGCTTGTCTTGAACTCCTTCGTCTTCAAGCTCCGATGGTGGTCCGGATTGGCTTCTTCTCGTCGTCTCCGTACGCCGAAGATAGATCCACCTGAAAGCTCCAACCTTTGGCTCCTTCTTCGTTCTTTGAAGAAACTAGTTCACTCGGTTTGCTAAACCTTGTGAACTAGAGTGAGTAGAGAAGAATTTGTATGGGATTTTATCTATGGTTCTTGATTCTCAACTCATGAGACAAGAGAACCATAGTGTCAAGAGAGGGAGCAAGAGGAAGAGGGTGAGAGCAAAACAAGAGAGCTCAAGAACAAGAGAGAGAATGAACAAGAAAGAATGAGCAACTCTTTTGTCTCTCACCCTCTCATAATCCAAAGTCATGATAACTCATCATACCAAAAAAGTCTTATGTGATGGTTGAAGCAAGCATAACCATATCATTTCATGCACTCATTTTACATAAATGAGCAAGCAAGCAAAAGTCTTTGCCATGAAATGATGGCTATGGTTATCATGATGGTCAACTAGTCAAGCCTAGTCAACCGATCAACAAAGTCAACAAGTCAACAAAAGTCAACAAGTCAACAAAGTCAACAAAAGTCAACAACCATGTCACCATAATACTTAATTAATATAATAGTTAATCACATATCATATTCTCATTAGGGTTGAGCAAAAAGTCAAATAGTCAACGGTCAACTGTCAACAACCCTAATGAGAATCCGCTGCCTCTGCCTCCCTGTCAACTGTGCATACACACCCGCATCCGCGTTCCGAGGAACACGAATGCACACTTGATAAATCCAATCCCAAAAGGTACACTAGGATCTGGCTTAAACCAAAGCCCGCTAGTGTAAACTGTCCGGACACTGTACGTGCACAAGTGCACGGATGTGACCGAACCCTGTCGCAAAACCATGCGACCTGTCGCAATACCATGCGACCTCTACTCTTTTTCCTAAAGGCGAAAAGCTTTCTGTGTGGGACTCTAAAGACTCGACACTACGCTGGCAGTGGGTTTAACCACAGACCGCAAGCGGCACTAGCTGTGCGTAACGGTCCCTAGGTAATGCCGACAAGAAGACCGACGAGGCGAAACCCATCTGAACTCCTACTGAGCCTGAGTGTGACATTGTCCGTACAGTCCGGTCTGTTCGTCTCATACATCGCATGGCGGGCCTAGGGGCGGTAAACGTCAGTCCCCCAATAGCGGTACAAGTCGTGCCGGAGCGAAGCCCAAAACACCCTGAGATAACACTGGAAACCTACCAGTATATCTCGTTTGCCCTGGCCAGAGACTACTCGTGTAATGGCTCTCCTAGACACAGAGCGATGTCAACCCCCAATACCGGGAGAGACGAATCCTGTCTAACCGTCACTGCCTCCAAGTGCTTCGGGACTACACCCAACCACTACCTGTTTGCACGACTCCTTTGAGCCGTGGTAGGGTAGTGATCAAAGTACAGTGGGAACACACTCGAGGCGAAGTGACAGTGTCAAGTCAGCGGACTAAGGTTTACTCATGTCACCTGGGAACTGATAACTGACGATAGGTATAATACCAACTAGTCAGTTCCCGACGAGTCCTGTCCAGTGTACCCGTAACCTAACGAGCACCCGCATACTATCTCAAGTACGACGTACTGACGGCTGTGGGACAGACCGTCTCCCACACTGGGATAAGAAGCGCATGCGCTGGTCTACTCCGGAGTATCGATGCCCTGTCTCGATAGTCCTGCGACCAGAGACCTGCATAAGGATGTGCTTATAGATTACCCAGCCCCACTAGTGTGACGGCCATCACATCGCTGGTAATCAAGCAAAGATCCTAAGGGCTCCACTAATGTGTATAGGCGATATATAAAAATAAACTCATGTACACATTGAAGTAGAAACAAACCAAGTAGCATACTACTATTTTGAGAAAGATTGTATATACAAGGTGAATATCCCAAGCTTCCATTAAGTAATATACAAACTAGTATGATACAGTAATGGCCTCTAGGGCATATACACTAACAGTTTGTGATGGTTTTGTAATGGAAGTGATAAGGGTTCATTTTGAGGGTTGAGGAATGAGGAAAATGTTGAGAAAGAGATAGAGTAAGAGAGAATGAGAGAGGGTGAGATGAAGAGAGAGAGAGAGAGTTGGGTGTAGGGTGAGATAAGTCTTTATTCTTACTTTCTCCCCCTCACCTCCATTAATGCCCACATAAATGCCTCCATGACTCACAAGCCACCTCTCTCAATCCAAAATAAATATCTCACACAAATATCAAGGGTTTAAGGATAAGGGTTAAAGCAAAGCAAAGGATTAGGATTAGGTTAAGTTATCATGGTCACTAAACTAGATTAACAAAAACACACCCTCACATTAGCATGCACAAGTGTGTGCAAGCTATAACAATTAATAATAAATTATTAATTAAATGTTATAAAATGTGAGGAAACCAAATTGGTAAACTTTTTACAGAAAACCCGCATTTTCGCTTAATTAATACTAATTGAAATCCTAAGGTATTACACCCGGCCGTCAATCCGAGGCCAAACGCGGATGGTCATTCCTCGTCCATCACTTACATGAGGTAGGTTGTACATGAGGTAGGTTGTACATGAGGTAGGCTGTCAATCCCGAAAGAGGCTGTCGTTATCAAATCCCTAGAACGTTTACTTATGTTCTAAAACTGCTTCCGAATGTTTCTCCAGGATTGGATTAATATATCAACTTATTGCATCTAGTGCAAAAATAACATTTGGTGTGGTACTTAACATCTCATGATTCACTCAATTGCCTAAGCAAGTGATATGCCAATCATGCACATCCCTCTCCCCTTTAGTCTGTAAGACACCTTTAGAGAGGGTGACTCCATCACCTGCAGGTGCACAACCATGCGAGGAGTCATCCATTCTAAATATCTTTAGAATACCGTCTAAGTACCTAGATTGGGACACTTCCCATATCTAGATCTAAAATCATAGATCTAGTAATCGGAATGTCTGATATAATATCCATATCCTATGTAGAGAAACTACTGTATGACAACCATAGTATAACCGTTCGTAGTTTAGGAATTTCACTTCCTACTCTGTGTATGTCATCCAAATACCAGGACATCACACCCTACTACCTTCTTAACAGATCCATCCCCTATTCTGATGAAGTCAAAGCCCATGACTATCATATCAAAAATAGATGATCTATCTCCGCTATATCTGCTTTAGTCTATAAATATACACAAGCTACTTGTCCACTATGCTTCCGCTGCTCCCACTGACTACAACAACCCTCTGGTAGAATCAAATACACGTGCACTTCTAAAGTTAGTTTAGAACGACGCTATACTCATCTTCCTGCCGGGTCTCATAGTCTGGAACAGCAGTAATGGCAAGTCTGGGTAAACAAGAACCTCCCTGTCACCGTCCTTGAGGCTACCGGAGTACATCTCGGGTTCCTGAGGTTACCTACCATATCTGCGGAGTGGCCAAATAGAATTTCAAACCTGATTGATTCTTTAGGTCTTATTAAATTTTCAGTAATCGTTTGCGGTTCAGGAATCACTTCCAGTTTTACCATACTCCCACTACTGTTTTCTGAAAAAATCCATTTTACTATAACTGTAGCGAGTCCAGAACAATATCACTATTGATCTTACTGATGGTAGAATGTCAACCCTCGTCATAGCCTGGGTTAACCCATAAACAAACATTACAGAAATGTGCCTTGAGTTATTCAGAGTCTGGTTTTAAGCATAAGCCGGATAACTCCCGGGACCTTAACATCGTTAAGATATGAACCGTTCTATATCCACTATAGAAACAGAGGCACTGATTTAATTGGAACTAAATTCAAATCATGCAGCTGTCTCCAGTGCATGTCAACTAAATGGAGAGAGGCCGATCAGCATTACTCAACTTAGGAGTGCTTCCAATTTTGAGTAACCTGAAAGAGAAGCAAGTTCTCAGCATCATTACTATCAACTGAATACCAAACACATGTATCAACATCTTCGATCACCTTGATGAATCCCGATACTTGCAACACATGGTTCTCTACTTTATTCTTGTACCTATAACTTCTCAAAACTTAGACCTTGTTTTTCTACGAAACACTTGTCTAAAACTAGAGAAGTCATAAGTAAACAGAATATAGTATGAGGACCAACCCCTTTGTCCTAATGGACACTGGACAACATACAATACTTTGTACAAGTCCCCTGAGTTTAATAACTCAAACTCTATGCGTCGTAGGTTGAAAACTGTACTATTATTAAGAACTATACCGTTGTTAAATGCTCCTTACCTAACCATCAACTGATATAGGTAAATGCCACCGACATAATTTCAAAAAGTTATATCTCACTTTATTAAAAATAAACGTACAGATATATCAGTTTGAAATTGGTGCATAACAACGTATATTCAAAACCATATATTTGTCGTCCGGCAAAAACCCAGGTGATTTCCTCAAATATCACCAATTACAACGAATTCCGATATAATGAGGATGATCACCTAATTCCCAATAACTTACTCCCACTCATCATCTGTAAAACCATACAGATATGATAATCATACCTGGTAAATACATACCCTGGAGTAAGTATCTAATTGAGAAATCAGTTTTCTATTAACAACGCATAGCGAAACTGAAATAGGAAAATGTTTCGAGGGGTATCAGGGTATTCCTAGTAATGCCTCTTCCATTATCAGATTCATGACTGTAACCGTATATTTCTTTGTCATCTATCCAAATCCCTTTATTTGTGTTTACTCATTACCTTCTGTACATCCTTTTAGGCTAAATGGTTTTCTTCCTTCCATACCGTTCGGCACCAGCCTATGGTTTGGAAGAAGACTATCCAGTAAGCATAATAGGTGTACTCTCATAATCTTAGGAGTACTCGTAAGTTGAGAGAAGGTGATGATAAAGGACAACTGAATAAACCTTATTTTATTTCTCCTGAACTGGAGAAAAGCAAAGGTGATGTAGGAGTGGCGATGATATACTCGGTTTGGTCGGGAATGATAAAAGTCGCAATTTACTTTGACCACTTTCTAATCCCTTTATTTTGTATTTACTTATTACCTTCTGTACACCCCGCTTAGGCTAATTGGCTTTCTTCATTCCTTACCTTTCGGCACCAGCCTATGGTTTGGAAGAAGACTATCCAATAAGCGTAACAGGTGTACTCTCCTAATCCTAGAGAGAAGGTATAAGGAAAAGACAACTGAATAGTCCTATTCAATCTCTCCAGAACCATAATCCATCCTCGAATCTGGAACAACTTCCTTTGAGTTCGTATATAACCATACGATGGATTTATCCAATGTAAGTGGATGTTCGTAGTAATACGGGGTGTTCTGGAGAAAGCAAAGGGTAAAAGAAGGAGTGGCAATGATGTATGCAACTCAGACAATCCAAAAGCCAATGTTTTAATAAAGTTCGGTTAACTTGGTCACTGAGTCATAGTCTAAGGATGGGCCATGGTCGCTGCCGAAGAGAGAGAGAGAAAAGAAACACTCTGCGTACACTCTAACCTAAATCAGAATGGTTATCACTTTATCTAATCAGGATGTATCCCACTGTAACCTCAAATTCTCCTCCAAACATTAAAGAAGAATTAGTCGGGATCACCCGAGGAGTAAACCAACTCATCAGTGGGAATCGGGATCTAACTATCATCACATGACAACGTGATGAAATCCACTCACGTTATCACACTCCAGATGGTATGCGCATGCCTTGAAAGTTTCAGTTTCTTTAGAAACTCCCGATGTGATTTTTACCCCATGCTCTTATGACCTCGACGAAGGCCAACATATCATAAGTCACATGTCAAGTTCTATCCATCATTGTCCAGGTTAATTTGAAACCACCCGTACATACCCTTGACGAAGGATAAAATAGTAGTATGAATGTCCCAAACCAATGCATCTATCTATGCAACAGAAAAGTAACAAATAGTTACCATACATTATGCCTTGACGAAGGCCAACATATATAGCATGAATACTAAGTGCAACCCGTCTTAAATGACGGAGGGCTACAAATGGTTTTTGGCGAAAAACCTTTAATGTAATGAAATTGATATCGTTGAAGGAACCAGATAGCTTTTTACAAATGTATAGTGGCGAAAACCTTTGCTAAAGAGGTCACTCCTGGTGAAGGGATCTCGGCTCTTTCCCTGTGGAATGAGGTGCAGGATATTCCAACTGAATACCGCAATGCAAAGAAAAAAGTAATCGACTATAGTGAAGTTATTACCTTGACGCAAACCTCTGTCCAAGGGGTCACTCCCGATGAAGGGATCTCGGCCCTTGCTTCATCGAATGAGGTGCTAGATATTCATAACCGAATACCACTGTGCAAAACAAAAGAGAACGTCCTTGCAATAACGGCTTTTTGAAAATTGTTCCAACAACATCGAATATGTTTGTTTTCCTCGCATTGATGAGAATCAATGCAGTCCCATTAATCAATCAAACCAGAAAAGAACGAAATTAAAATATACGTATATGCCATCTGCATTCGCCACTGGGTCCCGTCATCACCCGTTAGGTTACTTAACTAACGACAGACCGGGGACTGGACTAGCGTGTTAGTGTATATGCCCTAGAGGCCATTACTGTATCATACTGGATTGTATATTACTTGATGGAAGCTTGGGATATTCACCTTGTATTGACAATCTTGCTCAAAATGGTAGTATGCTACTTGGTTTTTTTCTGCTTTAATGTGTGCATGTGTTTCTTTTAGCATATCGCCTTTACACATTAGTGGAGCCCTTAGGATCTTTGCTTGATTACCAGCGTTGTGATGGCAGTCACACTCGTGGGGGATGGGTAATCTACAAGCACATCCTTATGCAGGTCCCTAGTCGCAGGACTATCGAGACAGGGCATCGATACTCCGGATTAGACTAGCGTATGCGCTTCTTATCCCAGCTTGGGAGACGGTCTGTCCCACAGCCGTCAGTACGTCGTACTTGAGATAGTATGCGAGTGCTCGTTAGATTACGAGTACACTGGACAGGACTCGTCGGGAACTGTTGGTTGGTATTATACCTATCGTCACTTATCAGTTCCCAGGTGACATGAGTACAGCTTCGTCCGTTGACTTGACACTGTCACTTCGCCTCGAGTATGTTCCCACTGTACTTTGATTACTACCCTACCACGGCTCAAAGGAGTCGTGCAAACAGGTAGTTTTTGGGTGCAGTCCCGAAGCACTTGGAGGTAGTGACGGTTAGACAGGATTCGTCTCTCACGGTATTGGGGGTTGATATCGCGCTGTGTCTAGGAGAGCCATTACACAAAGTCCCTGGCCAGGGCAAGCGAGATAGACTGGTAGGTTTCCAGTGTTATCTCAGGTGTTCTGGGCTACACTCCGGCATGACTAGTACCGCTAGTAGGGGACTGACGTTTACCGCCCCCCTAGGCCCTCCATTCGATGTTCTTAGTCGAATAGACCGGACAATACGGAGACTGTCAAATAGAGGCTCAGTAGGAGTTCAGATGGGTTTACCTCGTCAGTCTTCTTATCGCCATCTACCTGGGGATCATTACGTACAGCTAGTGCCGCTTGCGGTCTGTGGTTAAACCCACTACCAGCGTAGTGGCGAGTCTTCAGGGTTCCACACAGAGGGTTATTCGCCTTTAGGCAAAATGAGTAGAGGTTGCATGGTTTTGCGACAGGGTTCGTTCACATCCGCGCACTTGTGCACGTTTGGTGTCCGGACAGCTTATACTAGCGGGCTTTGGTTTAAGCCGGATCCTAGTATATGATTTGGGATTGGTTTTATCTCATTGTATTCGTGTTCCTCGGAATACGGATACGGGTGTGTATGCACAGTTGACCGAGACAGAGGCAGAGAACTTTGATTAAGGTTGATGACCATTGTCATTTTCTTAACCCCTAATGTTTATGTGTGAATTATGATTTATTAATAATTGGTTGATTATAATTGTGCATGGTTAGGGTTGTTGACCATTTGATTATACTTGACTTGTTGACCTAGGTTGACAAGTTGACCATCATCATTTCATATGAAAGATGCTCTTTGATCCTTGCAAAAGCATTTAATATGAAATGATAATGGTCATTTCTTGATTAACTATGACAATTATCTTAGCTAATTGTCTATTATTCATAAATCACATATATGTGAGAAGGGTTGAATTATTCTACTCACTTGTTCATTTCCTTTCTCTCTCCTCCTCTTCCTCTCTCTATCTCTCCCCTCTCATGAGTTGAGAACCATTTGAGCTTGAGATAATCCCTTCAAAAACACTCTCTACTCTTTCTAAGGTCCTAGGTCTAGCACACCAAGCACCTTAGTTACTTCTAGTTTGAGGTTGGAGCCAAAGGTTGAAGCCCTCGGGTGGATCTTTCTTCGGCAAGAGAAGCGACAAGGAGAACCCGTTCTTTCACTCCAAGGAGCAAGAAGAGAAGGACTTGAAGACCTAGGTATAACCCACTTTCCGAGTAGCTAACTCTCTTTAGCTTTGTAGTTAGTTTTGTTTAGCAAAGATCCCTATTTGGTTAGTCCATGTTGCCTAGTGTTGTAAAAATCGGATTTTTCATAACGTTTCCGCTTCCCCGCAAGCACCGGGGTGGGCAACGTGGACTTACAGTGGTATCAGAGCCTAGCTAAACACAAACTAACTAGTTAGCAAAGTATCTAGAACTTCGATCGGAAAAAATCGCAAAACAATTTTTCATAACCCTAAGTTTCTGCCGATTTTTAAATCTGCTCTAAAAATAATAAATCATACTTTAAAAATTGGCTCAGGGTTTTTACAGAACACAGAAGAAAAACGAGCCAGCGAGTCGACCAACTCACCGCGGAACCGCGGCAAGAGCATGCTCTTGCCGCGGATCCGCGGCCGAGTTGACTCGGCCATGGGTCGTTTTTCCTGCAGTGTTCTTCTGCTACTGTTTTCTGATTTTTGATGTAGTTTGTTTCCACCCAGATTTTCCAGAGAACAAGTTGGTTTTTGGGGTGGTCACAAATCCGTATTTTTGATCGAACTTCATTACACTTTGGCTAATGGGTTATATCTGTGATGTGATATATGTATTGAACGTCCGCTAATCGCTATACGTCGATTAGTGGGGGTTATACATATCTATGATCTGTAATGTTGTTGGTATGTGTATATGAATTCGTTGGATTGTCGCGGATGAATAGCCAGGGGGTTGTGAGATGAGAGTTTTCTTATTCTTTCAATTCTTGTAATATGTAAATTGATGTAATATTATTTGTATGGCCGCACAACCGGGTCAGGGTTGTAGCCGTCATTGTATAATTTCCTTTTACTGTTTTTGCTCCTAGGATAGACCCAAGGTGGGGTGCACAAACTACCGGGTACCTCGAAGTGCCGAGTGGTCTACTCACGTTGTTGAGGGAGGTTGATTCACTTAGGATACTTGGAGGGTAGTTTGCCGCACCCGTAGGGGTCTACGGTGGGGTTTGGCTATTCATCGCGACCGTGTAATCCGTTCTTCGTTACAGCCTCGTACGAATTGTGGATTCCTAGTATATCCAATGTATTAATCTGTGATCTGGAATGGCTATCATTGCATGTGACGAATGTTTATATATATCTATATGATATCTATTTATGTGTTGCTTATGTTTTGCATCCGCGCTAGTCCAGCCCCCTCTCTGTCGTTAGTTAAGTAACCTAACGGGTGTTGACGCGACCCCGTGGCGAATGCGGATGGCATAAGCGTACGTCAAATTTTCGTTGTTTTCTGCAATGGTAGGATTAAATGATGGGACGCATTGGAATTAATGCAAGAAATAAAATAAACCAAGTAAAAGTCGTTGGAACACTTTGAAAACCACTCGGTTCTTTTTAAAACCAAACTTTTAAATGCGGAGCTTGAACCACTTATTTTGAAAGCTATCTCGTTCCTTCGATTATATCAAGTTCACTACATTCACGGTTTCACCAAAACCATTCATAGCCCTCCGTCGTTTCACATGAATGGTCAATAAGTATTCAAGCTATGTATGTTGGCCAAAGTCAAGGCATAGTGATTGGTAGCTATTGGGTATTCATGTGCAGCATAGATATATGTGTTGGTTTGGAGCAGTCGTTCTACCATTTTAGCCAAAGTCAAGGGTATGTGCGGGTGGGCTCAAATTAACCTGGAGAATGACGGGTAGAACTTGACATGTGGATTATGATATTTTGGCCAAAGTCAAGGTCATAAGAGCATGGGGCAAAAATCCACATCGGGAGTTTCAAAAGAACTGAAACTTGCTAGCGCTGCATACCATTTGAAGTGTGATGATTCTGGTAGGATTCCTTCAGTTTTGGCACGCGATGATATTTGGATCCCGATCCTACTGTGAGTATATGCTACTCCTCCAGAACTTTCTCACTTAACGATCAATGCTATAAACCAAGTAGGTGTCTAGAAAGGTGTTAGCGGGGCTACGCCCCCAGGGAAAAGAGGTTACTTAATTAAGGAACTTCGCGAAATCGTTGGAAAACCTCCCTCGAAGTACTGACACTGGCCTGGATGAACGGTTAAGAAAGTATTGTACGGTGAGATTGATCCCGACTAGTTCTTCCTTTATGGTTTGAGGAGGGATTCGAGAGACAGTGGGAGCCATCCTGTTTAGACAAATTAAAAACCACTCTAAACTTGCAAGAGCATCATGCTAAAGTGTTTCTTCTCTCTCTCCTAATTGCTTCTTCTCTCTCTCCTAATTGCAGCGACCATTTATCATGACTGGACTTAAGTTACTTCTAGATAAAAACATACTGATAGGGCCAAACTACAAAGATTGGCTCAGGAATGTCGAAATGGCGATCACTTATGACAAGTTGGGGTATCTTCTTACCACCAAGGCTCCCCCTGTCCCAGGTCCCACCTCCAGAGTCGCGGATAAGGAAATCTATAAGACTTGGGAGATCGACTGCGCGAAGGCCAAGTGCCTCGTGCTTGCCTCTATGGACAATGAACATCAGAGGAGGCACGAGAATATGAACCTCGAATCCATATTTCTCCATACAAAAGAACTGTATGGAGAGCAATCCCGTATCACCAGATACGAAGTGTCGAAGAAGTTGTTTTCGGCGAGATTGGCCGTCGGATCATCGGTAGCGGAACACGTGCTTAAGATGATTGGCTACATAGAGGAGCCCGCGGATCTTAGGACCACGTTGGAGAATGAGCTCTATACGGACTTAATTCTTAAGTCCCTTCCTTCTACTTATGCCCAGTTCATCCTGAACTTCAACTTACAGGAAAAGGAAGTTGAACTTTCAGAACTCCTCAACATGCTGAGGAGTGCAGAGGGCACCCTACAGAAAGGTAGGGAAACATCCACTTTGTTTGTAGGAGGATCTTCCTCTTCTAGGTCCAGGGCGAAAGCCAAGGGAAAGAAGAAGAAAACCCCCGCCAAACCAAGGGGCGGTGTTAGTAAGGTGAATACGAAGGGAAAGGAAAAAGCAACAAAGTGTCACGACCCGAAAGAGCACGTGACTGGCCCTTGAACCATATGAAGTCTATAGGACTCCATCTGATCCAAGTAAGCCAAAAGCCCAGAAATCTAAAACCATTTTTAAGAATAAGTAAAGAAACTGGTTTAAAGAAGTGAAGAAAAACATGTTTGAAATCAAGGTTTTTAAATAACTAAACCGAATATGCATTTTTAAAAACAGTACAGTCTTTTCTAAAAATTTCGGCAGAGTTTCTTTTGTAAAACTGGCCCCGAATGGGGTATAACAAGGATAACAATATATGCAATGATAAAGGCATCCCCAAGCGGGAGCTAGCTCTTCGTCAATCGACGGTCACCACCACACATGCAACAATAATATACAACGCCAAGTGGCGAGGATCAAATCCAAAAGAAAGCTCAAAAGCAACAAGAAAACCGCAACACTACTAAGCGCGACTCTATGGTCGAATAATACATCACTAGTCTAGGTCTGAAACAATATACGAGTTTTGGTTGATGGATATTCTAGATACAATGAATAATATAAATACAACGGCGGTTCTGATACAAAAGAACCCACCTATCCAAGCAAATCACCCAAAAGGAAGCAGTGTGCCAGAAATGCCGCTATAGAACTGTACGGCAAACCTGCAAGAACTGGGGCACAACGGGGGTGAGTTGCCAACTCGTGAATAGAAAGATATCTACAAGCAGAGATCGAATGCATGACCCAACCTAGGTCAATACGATCAGATATAAAGAAACCTCAATATGAATAAAGCTGAAGCATGCTAAACTGGCAATGTAATCTCTATACGTGAATGTAGTGCCAAGTGCTCGTGCTAGTGCCTTAGGTAATAGTATGTCATGAATATGAGGTATGAATGCATGAAAGCAGAATACATGTAAATGAAGAAACTGTTTTCATAATTTAGTGAGATTTCCCTTGTATTTTTAGTTGAGGTATCATAATGAAATCAGCATAAAACAGTGCCTAGCATCGGCACAAAACGTAATCCCAATATCTCGATATCTCTGTATCACAGTCTCTGTACCTCGAAATCTCGAAATCCCAATGTCTCAATCATAATATCTAGGGCGCCGTCAGTCCAGACCGGCCCCTACCATCCATCTCAAGACCACGACGGTATCCTCCGGATATCCGACGCGTCGGGTAAAATCACCGGTAGGTAGTGCTCCCCTGCCAGGCTCACATCGTCATCACCACGCGCTTCTTGCCCCGGGGTACCTTACCGGGTCCACCATGTACCCGAAACGGTTCATCCGTCTCCTCGAATCGGGTTTCCAAATCCATCAGCAAACTCATGGTGGACGACTCATACATCATGGGAAAACCGCACTTTTTATTTTAAAGAGAGAAAAGAAGTTTATATAAGTTTTGCGGTTTTCCCCCAAATCCAGAAAATCTCATGGAAATCCGAATCCAATCCTCAATAGCATGTAAACAGTGCATACAGGCATAAAAATCCATGAATAATAACATGCATGATGTAACAACTAATAATTACAATGTCTAATCTAGCATATAAGGCAAGTACACTAATATCATGTCTAAATTATTAGCTAACAACCTATGTCGATGCAATAATATTTTCTAAGGTGTACGTGACATGGCAATTACCGATGGAGATGTGTGTGAGCCGGCAAGTAAGTGTACGTGGTACATACGCATCATCGGTAATGGTGCTGGTGTCCTAACAGCATAACATCAATAATGGAGTATGAAACATAATATAAGCATGCGATGCGATGCGAACCACAATAATGAGCGGAAGCTGAATACTAGACGCAACTATAACTAATCTGCATTAATCTAAAATAACCTCTACAATTGGTGCCTTTTGAAATAACACGAATCATGGGGTTTTGAAAATAGGGGCTACGGTGTTTTTATGAAAAGATACGTCTTTTGAAATATCCGTAGGATCCCTTGGGCTGTCTTTTAAAATACCCACGATTCGTTAGTTTTTGAAATAGGTAGGAGTCTAATCTAATCTAACAACCATCTTAAACTATACGGCTGAACTAACAAGTAGAGCTACGGGTGAGGAAACCGCCTAACATCTGAGTCGATACATATACATACATGTATATATATTAGTCGGTGATCCCGCCTCAATAATATCATATCCGATACCCTATCTATAATCAGACATCCCAAGTCAAGAGTGTGGATCAATCATCAAAATATAGCTTGTACGTAAATCCGTCGTACGGCATCCCAAATCTGGGTACGGGTCAATATCACATTCATCATACTATTTATTTGGTATCCTCTTTATCAAATGTCATGATCGGGGTACTGATCTACGTCTAGTACAATATTGATACCCTCAATGTATGCATGCAGGTGTAAGAATCACTACGTCAAAAGACCCGTTAAAACATCGTGTCGTATCTCGATACGAACCAAATCACATCACCGATCTCCTGGCCTCAAGCCCAATCTCATCGACTCATCTCAAATCCCAAATACTATCCTCAAATCCAGTATATAAACACATAGTCCCATACCCATGTGTAGATATACGCACCATCATATGCACTCTAATAAATGAAAGAATGAATGCAAGTATGTGTGTAAATGTATGTGTGAGTGCAACCACTACTCTAGGGTTCGCACTAAAACAAACCAATATATTCTTATCATCAAAATATCATTATTACCATCAATAACCCTAAACAACACATAATAAATATTCGTGTGTATACGTATTCGTATACATCACCACGGACTGCGGGGGTGCTATACGCCATCCACCCGACTTCTCCCCACAGATATAAATCTACTCACATTGCTTCTCGTGTGCCAAAGCCGATGTCGCTATCTTCACCTCCTTTGCCTCAACATCACGCGGGGTACCTACAAGTATATCACAATGCTAAAGCACATGAAAATCACATCGGAAACCAAAATAGCACACGCTACCCGCATAGGTAAAAACCTATCGACTCGCATGTAAACACAATCAAAATCCACTTGTCGTTGACGTCCAAACGCCACCCGACAGGAATGAATCACCAAATACCAAAATCCATGCCAAAACAAGTCCCAAATTATACACCAACATAGGAAAATCAACCCAGATTTCACCCTAGATGGAATCAGTCAAAACTAGACATACTCAGGGTCAAAACTAGAGGAAATGGGGCATGCACAGAAAACGAAGCAATTCCTTAAAATAACTTATTTTAGAATTTTCCATAATTTTTCCCCATTTATCTGTATTTAATTATACCAGAATATTAAAATATTCATTAAAATAATATTAAATTATAAAATTTCCCAAAAATCATATTTTATTATTTTGAAGACGTTACAATCTACCCCCCTTAAAGAAATTCGGTCCCCGAATTTAAATTTAAACCCCCAAATACTAAAATATTTCAATACAAATTCCAAGTCATCGGGGTTCCGAAATCATCTATACATAAAACATCATAGCGCAATGCATGCGCATGAGTACTGAGCAGATAACTCAAAAGCAACACTCCATCAAGCATCCGCAATCATCGGAGTCATGATAACGACACAATGTCAAATCCAATACAAAATCAATATGATATGGACCAAGACTATACATGTAGACATCCAATCTATACATGTAAATAGCTGATGCAAATGTATGCCAAATCTTTTTAAGTCGCTGTGCGATGCGCGTAACACTGCACAGTGGCGGACGTTTCTCATAAGAAAATAACTATATATGTGTATATATATCCTTTGTTTAATAGGTACGTTCCGCCGTTTTGAAAACAGTTTAGAAGGGTTTCCTTGTTTTTAAAACGTTTCGTGTCATATCGGACACGTAGGTATATACTGAGACTATAGCTCGCTTTTCGGAAATCCCTTCGATAACTATCGATGCATGCAAAATATATCCAGGTACTGCCCACTGACTAGTCCTGCTCAGTATGAAAGCAAATATCCAACATCATAAAAATGTACTGCTCCAAAAGGAATAAATCCCAAAAATCACATAACACCACCCTGTGCGTCTGGTGCGCACGGAAATCAAAATCCATATATGTGCTAAACATGTGCACAAAACAACATCTAGGTGCAACGGGTGTGCACGAAGCATCTGTCATAGGCAACGTGTGCCTGGCAGCCAAAACAGGTGCATCTGACATGCACGAAGAATCTCGATTTAGTGCATCTGGTGTGCCCCAAAATCGTATCTCAAAACATGCGCCCAACATGCGCGAAAATCCAAATCGGTGCATCCATCATGCACGAATGAAAATCTAGACCCTGCGCACTCAATATGCACGGAATCACAAAATCCAATAGCAACGTCGAATATGCGTAAGTCCAGTCAAAAGCACGGAGTGCAAGAATCCACATCAATATCACAATCAAAATCGACATACCGAAAGGCATCAAATCGAAGTCAGGTGCAATCGTAATGCACAAAATATAAATCCGGTGCAACAAAGGCACGAAATATAAATCTGATGCGATAAACGCAAGAAACATAAAACTGGTGCGACAAATGCACGAAGTATAGAACTGGTGCATCCCATGCACAAATACCAAGCAATAACTCAAATACGTAAGCAGCAACACCAAGTGTATCCAGATATGAAGAAAATCATAAACGTGTGCAGCTGCGGGCACAAAACACATATCGATACACTACAAGCACATATAAGCTATACCGAGTGCAAAATCAAAACACTAAAATTACATGAAACTCTGCTGGAAGCGTAAATCAAATCACCAGCATAAAATAGGCATGAAATCGCAATCAACAGCTCAAGAGTAATAACTATGTACAAGGTATAAATACCCAGTAGGTGCAACCATGGTGCACAAAATCAAATATCATGAAACTCAGTCATCAAGACTAAATCATGTGAATAGATCGCCCAAAATACCGAAATCCAAAGCAACGGATACGTGATAATCAAATCACAAAATCACAAATCATAATTACCGTCGTCGATATACCATCCTTCAGGGTCAAGAAGGTACCGGAACATCCGATGCTAGCTGCGCAAGATATCTACTTGCCTCTTGCTCGCGGCTGGCGTCCTCTGCCTCTGGTTCTTGATCTTTCCTGTAGATTACCAATCTCGCAATCCATCGGCTCATCGGCCCGGTCAGGAGTACTGACAGGAACGATTCCGTTCTGGCACTTTCCTGGTCACCTTTCGGTCAATCCTCACGACCGCTCGTAAGGCAGCGTATCACTGGCGTCGGCCTCTGGCTCTCTGAAAGCACGTCACACATCTGATCCTGGGTGCAAACATCATTGCAGCAATGTCCTGGAAGGAATCCTGCTCAAGGTCTCTTCCGATCATGCCTATGCCGATATGTACAGAGGCTGGCTTCCTGCACAACCTCTTCTCGCTCAAAAACACCTGTGTCCTCAGCACAATATTTTCTCGGAAACTGGTCACATTCCAACGTCTCTGTAAGCATATCAGGTCTCTAGTCTCGACGGGAAGCAATGACAGCTCATCAGTGTCTCACACGAACCTCTTGTTCCAACTGTCTCTATCGTCGTCCACTATGACATCACGCCAAGCTACTACGCACTGCACTGTTCTCGGCCACGGTCAATCTGAAGTCTCTCGCACGGACACGAAATCGCATATTCTGTAGCTTCATCATTCTGTAGAGGATGTCAGGCCGAACAGGTCCTCGGGAACACGTCCCAACCATCGGAGGAATACTCATCACTCGTCTGTCCCTGATCGATCTGCAACGCATCTGGGTAAGTTCCTTTATCCGAACATGGTCAACTACCTCGTCGACAATGCCGAACTCTGTCCTGCTGGGTGTGCGCAATACGACCACTCCTGGTCTAGGTCTTCTCGTAACGTACTCCAGAAAGGTCCTGTCGAGGTTCCTTTCTCAAATCTCAATCCTGCCGAAATGCCCGGAAGTCATCATCCAATGCTGAAGCTAAAGCTTATTCCGGAACGGCTGCATACCTATCGCGCTTCTCTCTGGAAGATACATCCATATACCACGCCTCGGGGTGCATATCACATCTCTAATGTCAGCGGAGTGGGACGTCATCTCGTCGAAATCTCGTACGAACTCTTTACTCCACCTTGCTCAATGTCGACTGATTCGGACTTAACTCATCGTGGCTACACGAACTGCGCTCCGACGGCTACGCTCGCATCTGGAGTCTCCCAAGCAGTGTCCCATCACGATATCCGAAAGATGTCGAACCATCCGATCGACTCGTCAGATCCTCATAATCCCCCAAGAGATCACATCATGGGTACAGTTTAATAGTATCGAGTACATGCCACAGCGTCGGTGGTCCAGCCGTAGAAGGGCAAGCACAAGCCTCACTAATGGCGCTGAGGAACCACCGCAAACCCGAAGGTTCAAAGGCTTTCACACGGTCATTAAGTCGAGTTAGGGTTTCATTCTTCTAGAGAGTCCATAGAATCACCTGCATGTCTTTCTGTATACTTTAAACTTGGAAAATAGGCTCCTGACATTCGATCGTCTCTATCGACTCTCAACGAACCTGCGTGAAGTCGTCTCTAGCTGGAAACAATCTATCTGATGACCTCGCATCGGTAAACAAACGAACCACCTGTCCTAGTCATTCATCCTCAGGTGACTAGCGACTCGCTATCATCTCTCTAAGTATATGCTCGCGCTGCAGTAGCTCCAACCATCTGGGCGACATCTCGTCATTTGCAGCAGCAACTGGCTTATTCGCCTGTACGCCGAACAGCGCCTCAATCCTCCAGGAAAGGCAATACATAGGCGGTCATCTCTGAGTCGGTCTGCTCTAGATCTGAGTAAGACTCTCCACACTGGAAATCTTCAACTCATCAGGGCCCGCTCCGGCGCAAAATCGGACGAATCACCTTCGTCTCTCAAATCGGGTAGACTAGCTATCATCTGTCTCATATCTGCCTGAAAGCTACGGCAATCTCAGCTCGTAAGCTTCGGAAGAGACATCCTGTCAATCTCAGCAACAGCTGGTCCATCTGTCTGCACGGTAGGCGACATCACAATCTCTGAGGTATGCTGTACATCAACAGTCCTCTCTCAACTGGCAGCTCTAACAATGGCCCGATCATCCGGTGCAAGACCAAGCACTCGCCTCCACTAGAGGTCACAATCACCAACACTAACTCGAGACGTTCCCATGTCACCAGAAAACACAATGGTCGGCCCTCGTACCAAACGAGCTCACACCGGCCGTAACCCTAGCAGCAGCCCAAACTGCCCTCAAACATGGTGACAGGAACCTCAATCGAGTATCAAGGAGAGCACATCAATGGCAAGAAAGGAAACAACAGATCCAAAGTGGATACATGATCATGGGAAGGAACAGCATCAATAAAGGTATGATCATGAAACTAATAGAATCAGGGATCTCAAATGGATGTATAATCCTGGATATAAAGAGGATCACTGATCTCGAAAATATGTACATCCTAAGGTTCCTTAAGCGGAATGGCGTGTCGTAAGTATGCCGCGGAACATACCAACGGTACGTCACTCTACTTTAGTTACCTATTCCATCAACCAAGGGTCATCCTACACGACGAAAGTTCGGGTCTAATACCCCCTCGACCAAGTCTAAGTTCCGTAAGGTCAAGCCTAAGTTCCGTATATATATAAACGCCCTAGGCTCCACATAGTCAAACTTAGACTCGAACCAAGGTCAACCTAGCGCTTTGATACCAACTTTGTCACGACCCGAAAGAGCACGTGACTGGCCCTTGAACCATATGAAGTCTATAGGACTCCATCTGATCCAAGTAAGCCAAAAGCTCAGAAATCTAAAACCATTTTTAAGAATAAGTAAAGAAACTGGTTTAAAGAAGTGAAGAAAAACATGTTTGAAATCAAGGTTTTTAAATAACTAAACCGAATATGCATTTTTAAAAACAGTACAGTCTTTTCTAAAAATTTCGGCAGAGTTTCTTTTGTAAAACTGGCCCCGAATGGGGTATAACAAGGATAACAATATATGCAATGATAAAGGCATCCCCAAGCGGGAGCTAGCTCTTCGTCAATCGACGGTCACCACCACACATGCAACAATAATATACAACGCCAAGTGGCGAGGATCAAATCCAAAAGAAAGCTCAAAAGCAACAAGAAAACCGCAACACTACTAAGCGCGACTCTATGGTCGAATAATACATCACTAGTCTAGGTCTGAAACAATATACGAGTTTTGGTTGATGGATATTCTAGATACAATGAATAATATAAATACAACGGCGGTTCTGATACAAAAGAACCCACCTATCCAAGCAAATCACCCAAAAGGAAGCAGTGTGCCAGAAATGCCGCTATAGAACTGTACGGCAAACCTGCAAGAACTGGGGCACAACGGGGGTGAGTTGCCAACTCGTGAATAGAAAGATATCTACAAGCAGAGATCGAATGCATGACCCAACCTAGGTCAATACGATCAGATATAAAGAAACCTCAATATGAATAAAGCTGAAGCATGCTAAACTGGCAATGTAATCTCTATACGTGAATGTAGTGCCAAGTGCTCGTGCTAGTGCCTCAGGTAATAGTATGTCATGAATATGAGGTATGAATGCATGAAAGCAGAATACATGTAAATGAAGAAACTGTTTTCATAATTTAGTGAGATTTCCCTTGTATTTTTAGTTGAGGTATCATAATGAAATCAGCATAAAACAGTGCCTAGCATCGGCACAAAACGTAATCCCAATATCTCGATATCTCTGTATCACAGTCTCTGTACCTCGAAATCTCGAAATCCCAATGTCTCAATCATAATATCTAGGGCGCCGTCAGTCCAGACCGGCCCCTACCATCCATCTCAAGACCACGACGGTATCCTCCGGATATCCGACGCGTCGGGTAAAATCACCGGTAGGTAGTGCTCCCCTGCCAGGCTCACATCGTCATCACCACGCGCTTCTTGCCCCGGGGTACCTTACCGGGTCCACCATGTACCCGAAACGGTTCATCCGTCTCCTCGAATCGGGTTTCCAAATCCATCAGCAAACTCATGGTGGACGACTCATACATCATGGGAAAACCGCACTTTTTATTTTAAAGAGAGAAAAGAAGTTTATATAAGTTTTGCGGTTTTCCCCCAAATCCAGAAAATCTCATGGAAATCCGAATCCAATCCTCAATAGCATGTAAACAGTGCATACAGGCATAAAAATCCATGAATAATAACATGCATGATGTAACAACTAATAATTACAATGTCTAATCTAGCATATAAGGCAAGTATACTAATATCATGTCTAAATTATTAGCTAACAACCTATGTCGATGCAATAATATTTTCTAAGGTGTACGTGACATGGCAATTACCGATGGAGATGTGTGTGAGCCGGCAAGTAAGTGTACGTGGTACATACGCATCATCGGTAATGGTGCTGGTGTCCTAACAGCATAACATCAATAATGGAGTATGAAACATAATATAAGCATGCGATGCGATGCGAACCACAATAATGAGCGGAAGCTGAATACTAGACGCAACTATAACTAATCTGCATTAATCTAAAATAACCTCTACAATTGGTGCCTTTTGAAATAACACGAATCATGGGGTTTTGAAAATAGGGGCTACGGTGTTTTTATGAAAAGATACGTCTTTTGAAATATCCGTAGGATCCCTTGGGCTGTCTTTTAAAATACCCACGATTCGTTAGTTTTTGAAATAGGTAGGAGTCTAATCTAATCTAACAACCATCTTAAACTATACGGCTGAACTAACAAGTAGAGCTACGGGTGAGGAAACCGCCTAACATCTGAGTCGATACATATACATACATGTATATATATTAGTCGGTGATCCCGCCTCAATAATATCATATCCGATACCCTATCTATAATCAGACATCCCAAGTCAAGAGTGCGGATCAATCATCAAAATATAGCTTGTACGTAAATCCGTCGTACGGCATCCCAAATCTGGGTACGGGTCAATATCACATTCATCATACTATTTATTTGGTATCCTCTTTATCAAATGTCATGATCGGGGTACTGATCTACGTCTAGTACAATATTGATACCCTCAATGTATGCATGCAGGTGTAAGAATCACTACGTCAAAAGACCCGTTAAAACATCGTGTCGTATCTCGATACGAACCAAATCACATCACCGATCTCCTGGCCTCAAGCCCAATCTCATCGACTCATCTCAAATCCCAAATACTATCCTCAAATCCAGTATATAAACACATAGTCCCATACCCATGTGTAGATATACGCACCATCATATGCACTCTAATAAATGAAAGAATGAATGCAAGTATGTGTGTAAATGTATGTGTGAGTGCAACCACTACTCTAGGGTTCGCACTAAACCAAACCAATATATTCTTATCATCAAAATATCATTATTACCATCAATAACCCTAAACAACACATAATAAATATTCGTGTGTATACGTATTCGTATACATCACCACGGACTGCGGGGGTGCTATACGCCATCCACCCGACTTCTCCCCACAGATATAAATCTACTCACATTGCTTCTCGTGTGCCAAAGCCGATGTCGCTATCTTCACCTCCTTTGCCTCAACATCACGCGGGGTACCTACAAGTATATCACAATGCTAAAGCACATGAAAATCACATCGGAAACCAAAATAGCACACGCTACCCGCATAGGTAAAAACCTATCGACTCGCATGTAAACACAATCAAAATCCACTTGTCGTTGACGTCCAAACGCCACCCGACAGGAATGAATCACCAAATACCAAAATCCATGCCAAAACAAGTCCCAAATTATACACCAACATAGGAAAATCAACCCAGATTTCACCCTAGATGGAATCAGTCAAAACTAGACATACTCAGGGTCAAAACTAGAGGAAATGGGGGCATGCACAGAAAACGAAGCAATTCCTTAAAATAACTTATTTTAGAATTTTCCATAATTTTTCCCCATTTATCTGTATTTAATTATACCAGAATATTAAAATATTCATTAAAATAATATTAAATTATAAAATTTCCCAAAAATCATATTTTATTATTTTGAAGACGTTACACAAAGGTAGCGGGGAACCTTGTGGATAAGGAAGAATGCTTTTACTGTCACAAGAGTGGACGCTAGAAGAAAGATTGCAGGGCTTGGAAAGCCCGAACACAGGATCTGAAGCAGGTTGTGGCTTCAGCTTCAGGTGTGTATGTTATTGAAAACTGTCTATCAATAAACTCTACGTCCTGGGTATTGGATACCGGATCAGGATCTCATATCTGTAATTCTTTGCAGGCGTTGAGAAAGCGTAGGTTTTTGAAAGCAGGTGACATGACCCTCAAAGTTGCAAACGGAGCTAGCATGGATGCTGAGGCCGTGGGGGACTATCACCTGGGAATGTCAGATGGACATGTTTTGGTTCTACGTAATTCACTTTTTTGTACCCAACACAACTTGTAATATCATTTCTGTATCTTTGATTTCTAAAGAAGGTTATGAATTTGCGTTTGTAAGTAATGTTGTAAACATTCACCTTAATCAAGTTCTGATTGGGTCAGGTACATTAAGCAATGGTATATACGTATTAAACCAACCACAGATTTTCAATGTCCAGAATACACACAAAAGAAAGTCTCCGGAAAAAAATCAGACTTTCTTATGGCATTGTAGACTGGGTCACATCAATGAGAGAAGGTTGTCGAAGTTACAAACAAAAGGATATTTGGATCCGTTCGATTATCAATCATATGCAACTTGTCAATCCTGTCTCATAGGAAAGATGACAAAGACTCCGTTCACTGGACACGGAGTAAGAGCGAGCGAGCTCTTGGGACTCGTACACAGCGACGTGTGCGGTCCAATGTCTACGCATGCACGAAGCAGTTATTCTTACTTCATTACTTTTACGGATGACTTTTCAAGGTACGGTTATGTCTTCTTAATGAAACATAAATCCGAAGCCTTTGGAAAATTCCAAGAATATAAGAATGAAGTAGAAAAACAAACCGGCAAAAGTATCAAGACAGTGAGATCTGATCGAGGTGGTGAATACTTGAGTGTCGAGTTCCTGGATTACTTAAAAGAGAATGGAATTCTCTCTCAGGTTACTCCTCCATACACTCCGCAACATAACGGTGTATCGGAGAGACGGAACCGAACCCTATTGGATATCGTACGGTCCATGATGAGTAACGCTGAGTTACCGCGTTCATTCTGGGGATATGCACTAGAATCAGCTGCATACCTTTTGAACCGAGTTCCAACTAAGACAGTGCCTACTACACCATATCAGATATGGTGTGGGAAGAGACCCTATCTTAATCACATTAAGACATGGGGATGTCCAGCTTTTGTCAAAAAGCAGCATGCGGACAAGCTCGAGACACGCTCAGTACAGTGTAAGTTTGTGGGATATCCAAAGAACTCCAAGGGATTTTTCTTCTATTGCGAAGAGGAACAAAAAGTATTTGTTTCTCGTCATGCCCACTTCGTGGAAACTCGGTTTTTGGAAAAACAGATAAGTGGGAGCGCAATAGAACTGGAAGAAATTCCAGAACCATGAGCTATTACTGAAAGCTTAGTAGAACCAGAGGGTTCGAAAGATCAGGACATTCCTACGTCGCTCTGCAGAAGTAGTAGGCAGTCTCATCCGCCCGAGAGATACTACGGTTTTCTCATAGACGGGGATAGAGAGGATTGAATCATTGATAGTGATGAGCCTACTAGCTTCCAGCAGGCCATTCAGAGCGTTGACTCGGTAAAATGGATGGATGCAATGAGGACCGAAATGGAGTCCATGTACACCATCAAAGTATGGACGTTGGACATTGCTCCAGATGGGGTAAAACCCGTATGATGCATGTGGATCTTCAAAAGGAAGATTGGTGTAGATGGACAGGTTGAGACCTATAAAGCTAGACTTGTTGCAAAGGGTTTCCGTCAAAGACCTGGCTTGGACTATGACGAAACCTTTTCTCCAGTGGCTATGCTGAAATCCATTCGGATCCTTCTTGCCATTGCTGTCTTCCACGATTATGAGATCTGGCAGATGGACGTAAAGACCGCTTTTCTAAATGGAAATTTAGAGGAGTGTGTCTATATGGATCAGCCAGAGGGTTTCATTCAGAGTGGGAGCAGCGGAAAGGTGTGCAAGTTACTTAAGTCCATCTATGGACTAAAGCAGGCATCGCGGAGTTGGAACATCTGTTTTGATGAGACGGTCAAAGAATTTGGCTTTATCAAAAATCCAGATGAACCATGCATCTATAGTAGATTTGTAGCGAGAACTGTAGTATTCCTCGTTTTATACGTGGATGACATTCTCTTGATAGGAAATGACATTCCTATGCTACAATCTGTCAAAGGGTTCTTGTCACACAGATTCTCCATGAAACACCTGGGTGATGCCTCGTACATTCTGGAGATCCGGATCTACCGTGACAGATCCAAGAGGATATTAGGACTCTCACATTCCAGGTACATCGACACCATACTGAAAAGATTCAGTATGGAAGATTCCAAGCGCGGTAATCTACCGGCTTGTCACGGGATCACCCTCTCCAAAGAGATGTCTCCCAAGACTGATTTGGAAAGGGATCGCATGCCTATTATACCCTACGCTTCTGCGGTAGGCTCTATAATGTATGGGATGTTGTGTACCAGACCAGATGAAGCTTTTGCACTGAGTGTGGTAAGCCGGTATCAGTCAAACCCTGGGGAGAAGCACTGGATAGCGGTAAAGAACATTCTCAAGTACCTGAGAAGGACTAAGGAGATGTTCTTGGTGTATGGCGGAAAAGACCTCCAGATCAAGGCCTTTGCTGGCTCCAGCTTCCAGAGTGACAAAGATGATTCCAAGTCCATGTCGGGTTATGTCTTTACCCTCTATGGAGGGGCGGTGTGTTGGAAGAGTTCCAAACAGGAAACCGTTGCTGACTCGATGATGGAAGCGGAATATATCGCTGCTGCAGATGCCGCAAAGGAAGCTGTCTGGATAAAGAAGTTCCTCACGGAGCTTCAGGTGGTTCCTACCATTGTTGATCCAATACCGCTGTATTGCGACAACAACGGAGCTATAGCTTTAGCGAAGGAACCCAGGTCCCATCAGAAGTCCAGGCACATCTTGAGGCGGTATCACCTGATCAGGGAGATCGTGGGTCGCCAGGAGATCGAGGTTCGGAGAGTTGCTGCGGAAGATAACACTGCTGATCCATTCACGAAGGCCTTACCCCAGACTCAGTTCGAGCGGCTGATCGAGATGATAGGTCTTCGATATGCCTATACATGGCCATAGTGCAAGTGGGAGATTGTTAGTGTATATGCCCTAGAGGCCATTACTGTATCATACTGGATTGTATATTACTTGATGGAAGCTTAGGATATTCACCTTGTATTGACATTCTTGCTCAAAATGGTAGTATGCTACTTGGTTTGTTTCTGCTTTAATGTGTGCATGTGTTTCTTTTAGCATATCGCCTTTATACATTAGTGGAGCCCTAGGATCTTTGCTTGATTACCAGCGTTGTGATGGCAGTCACACTCGTGGGGGCTGGGTAATCTACAAGCACATCTTTATGCAGGTCCCTAGTCGCAGGAGTATCGAGACAGGGCATCGATACTCCGGAGTAGACTAGCGTATGCGCTTCTTATCCCAGCTTGGGAGACGATCTGTCCCACAGCCGTCAGTACGTCGTACTTGAGATAGTATGCGGGTGCTCGTTAGGTTACGAGTATACTGGACAGCACTCGTCGGGAACTGTTGGTTGGTATTATACCTATCGTCAGTTATCAGTTCCCAGGTGACATGAGTACAACTTAGTCCGTTGACCTGACACTGTCACTTCGCCTCGAGTGTGTTCCCACTGTACTTTGATTACTACCCTAACACGGCTCAAAGGAGTCATGCAAACATGTAGTTTTTTGGTGCAGTCCCGAAGCACTTGGAGGCAGTGATTGTTAGACAGGATTCGTCTCTCCCGGTATTGGTGGTTGATATCGCGCTGTGTCTAGGAGAGCCATTACACAAACTCCCTGGCCAGGGCAAGCGAGATAGACTGGTAGGTTTCCAGTGTTATCTCAGGTGTTCTAGGCTACACTCCGGCACGACTTGTACCGCTAGTCCGGGACTGACGTTTACCGCCCCCTAGGCCCGCCATGCGATGTTCTTAGAAGAACAGACCGAACTGTACGGAGACTGTCATATACAGGCTCAGTAGGAGTTCTGATGGGTTTACCTCGTCAGTCTTCTTATCGACATCTACCTTGGGACCGTTACGTACAGCTAGTTCCGTTTGCGGTCTGTGGTTAAACCCACTGCCAGCGTAGTGTCGAGTCTTTAGAGTCCCACACAGAGGGTTATTCGCCTTCAGGCAAAATGAGTAGAGGTCGCATGGTTTTGCGAAAGGGTTCGTTCACACCCGCACCCTTGTGCACGTTTGGTGTCCGGACAGCTTATACTAGCGGGCTTTGGTTTAAGCCGGATCCTAGTATATGATTTGGGATTGGTTTTATCTCAATGTATTCGTGTTCCTCGGAACATGTATACGGGTGTGTATGCACAGTTGACTGAGACAGAGGCAGAGGACTTTGATTAGGGTTGATGACCATTGTCATTTTCTTAACCCTAATGTTTATGTGTGAATTATGATTTATTAATAATTGGTTGATTATAATTGTGCATGGTTAGGGTTGTTAACCATTTGACTATACTTGACTTGTTGACCTAGGTTGACAAGTTGACCATCATCATTCCATATGAAAGATGCTCTTGGATCCTTGCAAATGCATTTAATGTGAAATGATAATGGTCATTTCTTGATTAACCATGACAATTATCTTAGCTAATTATCTATTATTCATAAATTACATATATGTGAGAAGGGTTGAATTATTCTACTCACTTGTTCATTTCCATTCTCTTTCCTCCTCTTCCTCTCTCTCTAGCTCTCCCCTCTTATGAGTTGAGAACCATTTGAGCTTGAGATAATCCCTTCAAAAACACTCTCTACTCTTTCTAAGGTCCTAGGTCTAGCACACCAAGCACCTTAGTTACTTCTAGTTTGAGGTTGGAGCCAAAGGTTGAAGCCCTCGAGTGGATCTTTCTTCGGCAAGAGAAGCGACAAGGAGAACCCGTTCTTTCACTCCAAGGAGCAAGAAGAGAAGGACTTGATGACCTAGGTATAACCCACTTTCCGAGTAGCTAACTCTATTTATCTTTGTAGTTAGTTTTGTTTAGAAAAGATCCCTCTTTTTGTTAGTCCATGTTGCCTAGTGTTGTAAAAATCGGATTTTTCATAACGTTTCCGCCTCCCCGCAAGCACCGGGGTGGGCAACGCGGACTTACATAGCACGGGTGTAAAACATATACAACATCTACTAGTATATATATCAATATACAATAATCGCCCCAGGCGTGATAAATGCAACATTACAGAAAAGTAATAAGCATCACATAACAATACAGATAATCTGGGAGCCCCGGGTTTCATTGAGCAGCAACTGAAACCCGACGTTCCCCTGGTCGTGTGGATAGCCTGTACAATGAAAACCTAGACCCTGCGAGTGCGGCAAGTTACCCACTAAAACCTGAAGCAAGGCGGCCCCCTTAAGCAGAGTGAATGGACCGCCCAGCACTTCACGGAATTCGGTAATTTGAGCACCCCACCTTGGGTCAACCTGTACCCTACGAGTGCGGCGAATAGCCCGCCAATTTCAGAGTGAAGTCCCCTCTGTCTAAAAGCCATGATATGCGGGCCCGTTGCCCTTTAGAACCCGGCTATCCGTGCACTCCACCGCGGGGTAATCCTAGTACAGAAAAGAAAATATATACAACGGGTACATCGACCTCAACCCGGTCGTGCCCCAAAAGAATAATATACAAACAGGCAGTGACAACAGTCCACAAGTCGGAGGCTCGCCCCGCGATATCAAATGTACAAATGAATCCAAACTGCACTACCATTGCACACAGCTATCCACCACGACAAATCCGCAACATCAGAGCACAATACAGAACATCAACACGAATGTCACGTTCGCAAACCCATCTAAAAGGACTATAGCAATTAGACGAGTTATACCGCTCTAATGACATTCACGGTCGCAGATATAATGTAAGCAATTGTTGGGAATTCTCCCGCGCGCGCAAATGCGTATGTTATGAAAACGGATATGAAATGAAGGAAATGGAATGCGCACGCGAGATCGTTCTCGTTTTACAATTTATAACCGCAAGTGCACGGCGCGTTGTAGCGAGCCGGCAAGCACGGGTCGATCCGCAGGGAATTGTGTATTAAGTATTTTTGTTTAAGGTTAACAAATTAATGATTTGAGGGTTGTCACAAAAAATGATTAAAATACGGAAACAAAGAAAAGCAAGAAAAGAGTTAAAGAAGAATGGTTGTGGCTTGGTTCGGAAGCTCGAATCGCGACGTTTACCTCTACACTCCCTTGATCATGAGTTGTCCGGCCTTACCTTGATCTCGGCATGAAGCACGACTTTTCAACGCGGTTGCGGAGCAAAAACCGTCAAAGTCCGATATTCGCCGCAAAGCACGAAACGATTCTGTTTTGGTCACTTACCGTTTGTATGTCCGCGCTTAGGGTATCAACACTAAACACGAGGTTAGCAATCATACCGCAACAACAAAAACACAATGTAGTTAGTGGGTGCAAATGGTTTTAGTGTGGAGTTAGCTAAGGGTTTGTGATGGTATATGCTATATGAAATCAAGGGATTGTCAAGCACTTGATCACGACATAACATATCCAAACTTAGCAAACTTAACACTAAATAGATTTTAACTTAAACATTGAAATGGGGAAAGGGAATGAATATGGTATATGAGGAGATTACAAGTAACCATATGTAAAAATACCATATCATATCAATACATTAGCAATATTTAAGTTAGAATCAAAAGTTAAGTACATGAAACATAAACAAGAGGTGGAGGAGGAAAAGCTTTTCATTTTACTTCCTCACCCACACCACAACCAAATAAAGAATTACTTAAGCATGATAATAAAAGCAAGTAAGTAAAGAAACAACGATTATATTAAACACTTGAAATGAGATACAAGATTTGGTATCTTGTTCAACCTCCTTAATGAAGCTCTCCAAAGTGAGCTTCAAGAGGGAAGAAGGAGGAACCAAGTGAAGTCCCTTAACCTCAAGCTAAACCAAAAAGAAAGAAACTAAGAAAAACTAAATGTGAATGAGGGAATATGTGAGAGAGCCCTCCCCTTGCCACTGATCTGCTATTTATAGGCTCAAAATAAATTTAAACAAATAATAAAAATAACCTACGTGGCGTCTAGGGAGGGACAAAGAAAAGATGGGGCCCATTGGAGCTTGTACGGCCGAGCTCGCCGGTTTTCATGAGTATGTGGCCGGGTGAAATCCGAGGAGACGGGCTCGTATTCATTGTGTGGTATAATGTTGTCCCCACAAGTCCACTGGTGTTGTTTGTTTTCTTTGTAGAGGCTTGTATAGAACCCAGTAGTTTTGGAGGGAAACCAAACCTTTAACTCACATCACAACTTTTAGCAATCAATGCACATCACACCCATATAGCCCACTTGCTCTTACCCATCATGTCATGGCAGCCCCACTTGGTCCATGCTATGTGCACACTTGTGTGTTGGACCAATTTCATACAAAAAATGTGTGCACATGTATTATTTCCAAAAGTGCTTATGGGATATCGGTCGGTTTCCTGGTCTGCTTTGCAGTGTCGGCTCCCAAACGTCATATCCGTGATATTGACTATGTTTTCAGTGTTGTATCACGAATACCTGTAAACTGTAATAACTGAGCAGACACTGATTAAAAGTACCGATATATAGAAAAAAAATAACGAATGAGAGGTATTAAAATGCAGTTTTCTGTGGTGAACAAATACCCCCAAACTTATCTTTTGCTCGTCCTGAGCAAAACAAAAAATCCTAGCTTCACTTTTGCAGGGAACGCGATTGCACTGAGCATGTGCAACAAGCCGTTAAACCTCTAGGTGTCCCTAGTAGGAGGAGTGTTGTCTTCTGAGGGTTTTCAGCGGATTACACCCACAAAATCCCGTCATGCTAGTTTCATAAGTTAAGGTCGATTCTACTCCTACAGTTTAGTATCTAAGTTAGAAATTCTATCATCCTAACTTAGAAATATTCAACCCTTATGTTTCACACCTCCTGTCTATTTAACCTCAGATCATATGCGTATTTATAGTTTAGAAAGATATTGGTATTTCTGAGTTTTTTTTTCTAAAGTGTGGTCTCAAATCAGGAATTTTTATCACTTTTACAGAAAACATAAGTCTTATTCTTCATTTGTATCTTTCCTCCAAACATCGATCGTATACCCCTACGTGTGTGTAAATTTTCACCCCTACACTTGAGAATTCAATTCAAGCTATAGTACCCTTGCCGTAATACCCAATACTATTTCTTTTCATTAATGGATGGACGGTGTTGCCAAAAACTAGTTGGGAATTCTCCCGCGCGCGCAAACGCGTATGTTATTAAAACGGATATGAAATGAAGGAAAAGGAATGCGCACGCGAGATCGTTCTCGTTTTATAATTTATAACCGCAAGTGCACAACGCGTTGTAGCGAGCCGGCAAGCACGGGTCGATCCGCAGGGAATTGTGTATTAAGTATTGTTGTTTAAGGTTAACAAATTAACGAATTGGGTGTTGTCACAAAAAATGAATAAAATGCGGAAACAATGAAAAGAAAGAAAAGAGTAAAAGAAGAATGGTTGTGGCTTGGTTCGGAAGCTCGAATCGCGATATTTACCTCTACACTCCCTTGATCATGAGTTGTCCAGCCTTACCTTGATCCTAGCATGAAGCATGACTTGTCAACACGATTGCGGAGCACAAACCGTCAATGTCCGATATTCGCCGCAAAGCACGAAACGATTCCGTTTTGGTCACTTACCGTTTGTATGTCCACGCTTAGGGTATCAACACTAAACACGAGGGTTAGCAAGCATACCGCAACAACAAAAACACAAAGTAGTTAGTGAGAGCAAATGGTTTTAGTGTGGAGTTTGCTAGGGGTTTGTGATGGTATATGCTATATGAAATCAAGGGATTGTCAAGAACTTGATCACGACATAACATATCCAAACTTAACACTAAATAGATTTTAACTTAAACATTGAAATGGGGAAAGGGAATGAATTTGGTATATGAGGAGGTTACAAGTAACCATATGTTAAAATACCATATCATATCAATACATTAGCAATATTTAAGTTAGAATCAAAAGTTAAGCACAAGAAACATAAACAAGAGGTGGAGGAGGCAAAGCCTTTCATCTCACATACTCACCACAACCAAATAAAGAATTAGTTAAGCATGATAATAAAAGCAAGTAAGTAAAGAAAGCAATAAAAGAAACAACAATTATATTAAACACTTGAAATGAGATACAAGATTTGGTATCTTGTTCAACCTCCTTAATGAAGCTCTCCAAAGAGAGCTTCAAGAGGGAAGAAGAAGAAGGAACCAAGTGAAGTCACTCACCCTCAAGCTAAACCAAAAAGAAAGAAACTAAGAAAAACTATATGTGAATGAGAGAATATGTGAGAGAGACCTCCCCTTGCCATTGATCTGCTATTTATAAGCTCAAAATAAATTTAAACAAACAATAAAAATAAACCTACATGGCAGCTAGGGAAGGACAGAGAAAAGATGCGGCCCATTGGAGCTTGTACGGCCGAGCTCGCCTGTTTTCATGAGTATGTGGCCGGGTGAAATCCGAGGAGAGGGGATCGTATTCATTGTTTGGTATAATGTTGTCCCCACAAGTCCACTGGTGTTGTTTCTTTTCTTTGTAGAGGCTTGTATAGTACCCAATAGTTCTGGAGGGAAACGAAACCTTTATCTCACATCACAACTTTTAGCAATAAATGCACAATCAATGCACATCACACCCATATAGCCTACTTGCTTTTAGCCATCATGCCATGGCAGACCCACTTGGTCCATGCCATGTGCACACTTGTGTGTTGGACCAATTTCATACAAAAAATGTGTGCACATGTATTATTTCCAAAATAGCTCATGGGATATCGATTGGTTTTCTGGTCTGCTTTGCAGTGTCGGCTCCCAAACGTCATATCCGTGATATTGAGTATATTTTCAGTGTTTTATCATGAATACCTGTAAACTGTAATAACTGAGCAGACACTGATTAAAATTACCGATATATAACAAAACAGATAACGAATGAGAGGTATTAAAATGCAGTTTTGTGTGGTGAACAGCACTGTAAACTAACGTATTTAAAATATCGATGGAGAAAACTTCCCGAAGTGGGCCCCAAGTACAAATCCAGTACTCAAATAAATCTGGGCCCAAACAAAATATTCTAGAAACCACAATTCCATATGAAAGACACCTAGAAGAAAAATGATACACTGTTGCTCCAAAACGGCGGCAGAACCGCGACCAACACAACGGTTGTGCGGCGGTTCCGCGGCAGTCTTGTAGGTTTAGTCGACCAAATTTCTTCCAGTGTCTTAAAAAAGCCTGCTCGATTTTCGGACATGCCTAAATTGATTTTTAGACCAGTTTAAAAATTCGACACAAACTTTATCAATGGAAATGCGGTTTTGGAAATTTTGTTCGATCGATATTTTAAACATGTTAGAACAAGCTAGTAAAGGTTAATGGCGTGGCTCTGATACCATGTAAGTATACGGTAGCGCCCCGGCCGTCAATCTGAGGCCAAACGCGGAACAAAAACTTTTATAACTGACGCTAACACAGACTTTCACCCGGATCGTGCCATTAACACTAAACTAGCAAACTACGAAGAGGTTAAAATGGCTATACCGATCGATCTGTGTCCTTCGGTCTTTAGCCATCATCCCAAGCTCCTCGCTGCATCTCCGATCACGCTCCATCTCCGGTCTCCTCGTTGAGGTGGCACCACGTCAACAAATCTTTATACGGGCTCCAGCCTCTATACCGAGGCAACTCGGACATGAATTTTGCTAACCGACATGTCCAAGATAAAGTAGAGCATGTGTAGGATTACTTTGTCTCAAGACACCCAATGTTTCTCAACTCATGAGACACTATGGGTAGAGGAATAAGATGAAGCCAAAGTGGGTGAGAGAAGCAACTCATGAAAACATCATGGCTAAGTGTTGTGAGATCTTTCATGCAAGCTTGCAACTAAAGAATAAACCCCAAGGGTTAAGGAAAAATATCTCACAAAACTTATCATGAAAGAATAGTGTAGGGTGAGTCACTTAATGACTCACCCCATGAATCACCAAAACAACCATGCTTCATTTAAAGCGAAAGATGACTCACCCTCCACCTCATTAAACCATTAATCCAAATGGTTAATACAATAATGAGGTGGAATCTTCTAGAAGTATCTTGTAATGAAATTACGAGAATACCCCTTAACCGTATATACATACCCGTATCCGTATTCCGACTGAATACGAATACAATGAGACGAAAATATTCCTACACGATATAATACTAGGATCCGGCTTAAACCAAAGCCCACTAGTATTATCCGTCTGAATCATGACACGTGCACAAGTGCACGTGTATGTTTGAGCCCTGCCATAAAAGCATACGGCCTCTACAACGTTTCGCCCGAACTTTGGAAACTATCTGTGAGGGACTTTAAAGACTCGTCAATACCCTGGCAGTGGGTTTAACCACAAGCACGTCAGTGGTACTAGCTGTACGTAACGGTTGCCCATGTATTGAGCAAAAGGGAAGCCGATGAGCGAACTCATCCTGGAACCCCTACTGAGCCTATCAATGACAATATCCGTACAGTCCGATCCGTTCATCTATGAGTATCACATATCGGGCCTAGGGGGATGGTAACGTCAGACCCCCAAAAGCGGTATAAGTCGTGTCGGAGTGTAGCCCAGAACACCCTGAGATACTCCTGGAATACCTACCAGTAACTCTTTTGCCTTGGACAAGGACTTCGTGTAATGGCTCTCCTAAACACATCGCGATCTTACCCCCAATACCGGGAGAGACGAAACCCCTGCCGATCCGCTCACTGCCTCCATGTGGCTCGGGACTATACCCAACTAAAACCTGTTTGCATGACTCGTTTGAGCCGTGGTAGGGTAGTAATCAAAGTACAGTGGGAACTCACACAAGACAAATGACGATCTCAGGTCGACGAACTAACCTGTACACATGTCACCTGGGAACTGCTATCCGACGCTAGGTATAATACCAACTAGCAGGTTCCCGGCGAGTCATGTCCGTTATACTCATAACCCAATGAGCACCTGTATACATCTTAGGTGAACCAACTGACACCAATGGCTTATGAGACCGGCCACCGCCCCTCGTCGGGGTCTCGACTGTATACACTAGTCTACTCTGGAGTATCGATACCCTTTCTCGAAACTCCCTCGACTAGGGACCTTTTATGGATGTGCTTATAGACAACCCAACTCTCACATATATGATCGCCATCATACTGCTGGTAGTCAAGCAATAATCCTAAGGGATCTATCATCGTGTAATAGTGATCTGTAATGTCACCTAAAGCAGTATACGATGATAAAAAAAACTAGATAGCATATTATCATCTCGAGTAAGACTGTCCTACCGGTATAGGTCCTCCTCAATCATTGCAATCACGTGCCTGCGATCCAATAATTGACTTTGAGGGCACTATATCCAACACCTCAGAGTTTGTGATGTTATCTACCATGCAGACAGATGACCCAGCTATTGCTGAGATTGATGGGATGTCGCTTCCAGAGCTTACGAGCTGAGATAACTGGAGCTTTCAGGCAGAGATGCGATAGATGATAGCTAGTCTATCTTGAGTTGAGAGACGAAGGTGATTCGTCAGATTTGATGTGCCGACGCAGGCTCAGTTGAGTTGAAGATTTCCAATGTGGAGAATCTTATTCAGATCTATAGTAGATCGATCCAGAGACGACGTAGTTCGTTGGATGGTCCGATAGGAGATCAGTAAGTGGACCAGCTTCAGATAGAGGACCTCACCCAGATGCGTTGTAAGTTGATCGAGAACGGTCGAGTATTGATTATTCTTCCGATGGTTGGGACGAGTTCCCGAGGACGTGTTCGGCTAGATATCCTCTACAGAGTGATGAAGATACTGAGTTCGTGATTTCGAGTCCGTGTGAGGGATTCCGGATTGACCGTAGCCGAGAACAATTGCAGTATGCAGATAGCATGACGTAACGTCGAAGTGGACAATAATAAAGTCGAGTGGAGCAAGAGGTTTGTGCGAGATGTTAACGAGCTGTTGTTATTCCCCGTTGAGATTAGAGATCAGATATGTATACATAGGCGTTGGGATACGGCCAGTTCCCAAGAAAATGCTGTGGTTAGAACGCAGATGTACAGAAAACGAGAAAAGACTATGTAAGATTACCAGCCTCCGTATAGTTCGGCATATGAGAGATCGGAAGCGACCTTGAGCAAGTCCCTTCCAGGACACTGCCGCACTATGATTTTCACCGAGGATCAGTTGTGTCAAATGTATTCAGAGGGCCAGAGGTTGACGCCGGTGACGTGCTGCTTTACGAGTGGTCATGCTAATTGGCCGAGAGATGACCATAGGAGTGCCAAAGAGGAATCGTTCCCGTTAGCACACCTGACCGGGCCGACGAGCCGATGGATTGCGAGATCGGTAACCCTCAGAGAAAATGAGGACCCAGAAACAGAGGACGCCAGCCCGTGAGCAAGAGGCAAGCGGATGTTCTTGCTCTGCCAGTTTTGGGCGAACCGACTTTTTTCGACATTGTAGGAGGTGTACCTCAATGTCATTTATTGCGATTTGTGTTTGTGATCCGAGTATCACGCTTATATCGCTTGGATTTCAGTTTTGTTGATTGAGTTTCATGATATTGATTTCGTGGACCATGGTTGCACCTACTGTGTATTTACATTTTACGCACAGTTATTGCACTTGATTTATTTTTATGCACCGCTACATCGGTTTCGTGGAACATTGTTGCACCTACTGTGTATTTACATTTTGTGCACAGTTATTGCACTTGATTTATGTTTATACACAGCTACATCGGTTTGCGATTTGTGCATATCTATTGCACTTGTAGTCGATTTTGTGCCTTCGTAGCACGTGGTTATGATTTCATGGATTTCAAACGGTTGATTTGATTTTATGCATATGGTATGCACTCGATTTGATTTTTGCACTCGGTATAGCTCGCATGTGCTTGCAGTGCATTGATACGTGTTTTTTGCACGCAGTTGTACGCATTTATGATTTTATACACCTTGGTATACTCGGTGTTGCTTTTATATGTATTTGAGTTATTGATGAGATTTTTGCATTTGTTTCACCAGATTGGTGTTCCGTGCATCGGCTGCACCGGAATTGTATTTCATGCAATGGATGTACCGGATTTGTATTTCGTGTACTAGATGCACTGGATTTGTATTTCGTGCACTGGATGCACCGGATTCGTATTTCGTGCACTGGATGCACTAGATTTGCATTTCGTACATTTGTTGCACCAGATGGGTATTTCGTGCATTGGTTGCACTAGATTTATACTCCGTACCTTAGTTACACCCGATTTATGTCTTTGAGCATTCGTTTTACCAGATTTATGTTTTGTGCGCGTTTGCACTTTATGTTCGTTTTCATGCATGCTACTGCACTAGATGCTTATTACGGACTTGACGCGCTTGGTTAGGATTTTTGCGCATATTAGGCGCTTGGTATTGGATTTTGTATGCATCGGATGCACTTGAGTGAGATTTTATTCGTGCATGTCGGATTCACTTGATTTAGATTTTATTCCTGCATGTCGGAAGCATTTGATTTAGATTTTATTCGTGCATGTCGGATGCACTTGATTTAGATTTTATTCGTGCATGTTGGATGCATTTGATTTAGATTTCGTTCGTGCATGACGGATGCACTTGATTTGGATTTTTGCACATGTTGGGCGCATGATATGAGATGTGATTTTTTACACACCGGATGCACTCTATTAGGATTTTCATTCGTGCATGTTAGTTGCACTGGGTTTGGATTTTCGTGCACTCTAGATGCACTTAATATTGTTGTCGTGCACATCCATTTTACTGGACAGATGTTTTCGTTCACACCCGTTGCACTTAGTTTTGGCTTTTGTGCACATTCGTAGCACTTGTATTTAGCTATGATTTCCGTGCGCACCAGACGCACGTGATTATTGGACAAACCTTTCGAGACTGATTTTGCTCTTTAACACCTTGTTTTCATGATGGGCATTATATTGTGTAGTAGCCGAACATGACTGATCTGAGGACAGTACCTGACTACTTTGCATGCATTAGAATTTTAACAAGAGGTTTTCAAAAAGGAGCTATAGTCTCGCTATTTCCTACTGTACGTGAGCGACACGAATGTTTACAAAGGAAAACCTTTTGGGATATTTTAAAAGGGCGAACGTATATTTTAGCAAAACCTATATGAACATATATTATTACTTTACAAATGAGTGTCCGTCACTTATGCCGTGAGTTACGCATCACACGGCGATTCAGAAAGATTTTTCATGTGTGTTATTCTATTTTAGAAGATTTTTCCAAGGATGCGTACTATATACATATTATAGTATTTGACTAGTGTATATTAGATTTCTGTAGTGGATTTCGAGATTTGTATCTCCATTGTAACTCCGATGATATGCATGCAAATCCGACGATTTGCGTGACGCTTGAAGGAGTTCTATTTTGAGTTTCGTACTCGTTTTCAGGCGCACACGATGCGCTGTGTTATTTCTATATCTTCCGTGATTTCGGAGCCCCGTTGACTTGAGCTGATTATTGAAATGTTTTATCATTCGAGGGTTTAAATTTAAATTCGGGGACCAAATTTATTTAAGGGGGAAGATTGTAATATTTCAGAAAATATAAAATATTATTTTTGGAATTTAATATTAAAATAATATATTTCGCGAAAACTACCCGATTTGCGAAATTGGGGTTTTCGTAAAATAATTGGAGATTAAAATGATTTATTCATTTAAAAATATATTTATCGGATTTGACATTTTTATAATTAATTATATGCAGTTTGAATAAAAATTGATTAGTGCACTACTAATCGCGATTAAGCCAAATCCGTGTTTCTACAGTTTTCCATGGCTAGTGCACCATGACATGTTGCTTGTTATTTCAATTTATTTGTGTTATGTGTTTGGTTTTAATGAGTGGGGGAAAAAGAAAGGAGAAAAGGGAAAAAAGAGAAAATAATTGGAGAGAGAGTGAGAAATGAGTTGTGAGGGGGTGAGAATAAGAAGAGGGGGGCTGCCACCATTTCGTCACCCCATTATTTTCTTCACCTCCTTCATCCCCAAGCTTCCCTCCACCTCTACCTCCATATATCATCTTAAAATCTTCATCGAAACCCTAAACTCCTTTTATTAAAGTTGATCACCACCTCATCCTCAACACTTTGGACCAATCAAAGTTGGATTTTGAAGACTTTGGGAAGTTAGGGTTTTGCTTTCAGTTTCCCAAATGAGGTATATCTTCTTTCATTAAGTTTAGTTTTAGTTTCTTGCACCCTAGTTTAGTTTTGAATGTGATTTGGTTAGGGTATGTGAATTTTGGAAAATTCTAGAGAAGGGTTTGGTTGTTTGTCTGGAAACATGAGGTGTAGTGAGTTTTTTAAGACCTTAGGGATTTATTTCAAGACCGGAAAATGAGTATAGAACCTTAAATACGGACTTAGGAAATTCCCCATGTTGGTTTTGTAATATTTTAGTGACCTAGAGGGAATCTGGAGCAACCCGGGAAGTTTCTGAGAAAAACTAGAAACTCCATTAATCTAATTAAGACACTAGGAGACCACCCTGAGAAGACGAAACCCTAACTCCTTCATTGGACCGAGCAGGCCGGTTTTTCATGCAATGTGGCCGGCCAAATTTGGGTATTTGGTGTCTAGGTTTGGTCTGTAGCTCACTTACCCACTATACAACTCCATGTACTTGCTAGTTTTGTTCCAATTGACCTGAGCCAAAATCTGGGAGCACCTTGGGGTGTTTTTGGTTATGTTTTCCATATTTTGGAATTCTTGGTTTTAGTATTTGATATTGTATTGGGTCGTTGGATATTTATACGTCAACGACGAGGGTTGTTTGGTTGTTTTTGCATGTGTAGGCTATAGGTTTTAACCTATGAGCACACCGTGTGCCGTATTGGTTTTCCGGATTCGATTTTAATAGCATTGCGACTATGTATTTATTGTAGGTACCTTCGCGTGGATTCCGAGACGACGGAGCATGGATTCATCGACTTCGGAAAGCAAGGATAAAGGTGAGTAGATTTATATCTACTGGGGAAGTCGGGTGGATGGCGTATAGCAGCCCCGCAAATTTTGATGGAAACCGATATATAGGATATGGTTAGAGAAACCTATTCTAGGTACCTATGGATGTGATTAAAGCTTTAGTGTAACATGATATGAAAGAAATGATGTCTCGGATTGATATATATATATATATATATATATATATATATATATATATATGGATATGAAAAGTGAACGTGAATCACGATATATAGATAAGTAGTGCACGAGTATAAATATAAGATTTATAGTAGCATGACATGAGATTTAAAAGATAGGATATATATATGTAAAATGACTTGATGTGGGATATAAATGTGATGAAAAGAGTATACGATGTGATATGATGACGTGGTTTGATATGTCGTTATATGGATGCGAGTCGATATGAGAATATTGATACCTTTTTCGGTCCCATGATATGAGATTGATACGGATGTGACCTGAGATATAGGTATATATTGTTGTGAATCATGAGAGATATGTCGTACCAGACGTTAGGTCCGTACCCTCATTGTATTATAGGTTGATAGGATCTCTAATGGTAAATTCCGCCGTACGACGGATACCGTACGTGATGAGTATTACTTGATGATTGATCCATACCATTGACTGGAGGATGCCGTACGATGGATTATACCATACGTGATGTTGTGAGGCTGGATACCGATTGATAGATTCAAATACTCGGTCATGTTAGATACATATACCTTATAGCATTTTGCTGATGATGTACTTTATGCTACGTTCATATTATTCTCATTGCATTACATATACATGTGCTAGTACACCTACACCATTATCGATGATGCGTATGTTACACTTATACAGATTGGCCGGCTCACAAACTTTCGTCATCGATAATTGCTATGTCACTACACAGTAGAATTTCTACATCATGATATGACTCCTTGCATGATTTACTTGGTATGTTCACATCACTGTTTCATGTTGCATGATATACGGATATGCTTACATTTCTGTTATATGTCGCATACATCATGCTTTACGATTATACGCATTGAGATGCCGTTTTTATGAGATTCTGGATTTGAGAACCGTGGTTATATTTCAAAAGAAAGTATGTATTGTTTTAAAAACCCGGTTTCTCTTGATATGATATTTCAGTGCGTCCACCATGCGTTTTCTCGGTTCGGAGACGTGTGATATGTGAAACCCGATTCGAGGAGTTGGATGATACGTTTACGGGTTCATGGTGGACCCGGTATGGTACCCCGGGGCAATAAAGGTATGTCGATGGATTAGCCGATGAGCCTGGCAGAGGGAACACTACCTACCGGTGATTGGTTGGACCTGGCGGTTATCCGGAGGATACCGACCGGAGTCGAGAGATGGATATGGGCCGATCCGTTCTACAAGAGCCCGATGGCAGATCCGGACAGACGGAGCCCGTGGGCTGATCCAGACTGACGGAGCCCGATATATGAGGATTTATGTGTCGATGCTGGACACGGGTTTCATGTTGTTTCGAGTGTCAATGTTGGATACTCAGGTTCCATTATTTGATGTGTCATTGATGGACACACGTTGATTTATATCCTCATATTCTTATGCGTATGCTTTTATGATTTTACATGCATTATGTTGTTGTGTCATTGACGGACACGTAGATGTTAGCCTCATGCATACATGCATTGATTATTGTTGGCATTTATGCAGACACGGTCACCCTAGATATCATAGTATTACCTTTATGATATAGTTGACCTAGGAATCGTTGTTTATTTCGATTTCTACCTGATGATGTTTTCTACTCATGAGTTGGGAACTCACCCCCGTTGTGCCACAGTTCTTGAAGGTTTGACCGCATGGATCAGTAGCGGCATCGCTGGCACACAGCTTGCATTCGGGTGACTTGATTTGGTAGGTGGTACATGTTGGATCGTACCCCCTCTTGTATTTATTATTCATGTTATATCTAGTTAAATCCATCAATCAAAAACTAGTATTTGTATAAGTATTAAATCTTAGCAAGACTTGTAGTTGCGAGACTTAGAGCGATGGGTTATATGTTCGCTTGGTGGGTTTGATGTCTTGCATTACATTTTCTTTGTGTTGATCATCGCCGTTGGGCGTCGTGTACGTATATTCTGTCTTGCGTGGTTGTGATTCCGCCGATTGGCGATGAGCTAGCTCCCACTTGTGGATGCCTTTTATATTATCATGTATTTGTTGTTTTGGATCAAAATATACAAAGGAGGTGCTGCCCAAATTTTTAAAAGACGAACATGTTTTTCAACAAGTAAATACACTTGCATTTTTCATGTTCCTTTATCTATGCATTTAAGAAAACATTTGATTTCATCATACCTTTATTTCAAAACTTCACCACTTTTATTTTCTTAAAAAGTTTTAGATTTCTGGGCTTCGGCTTACTTGAATTACGTTACGCCTTTAGACGTGGCGTGGTTTAAGTGCCGGTCATGAACAATATTTTCGGGTCGTGACAGATCTCCATCACAAGGCAGGTTGTCAAGCAAGATCCTACGGGCTTTATCAACAAAACCGCAATATGTAATTGTAACATTTCAGAAATATAAAATATTATTTTTGGAAATTTAATATTAAAATAATATATTTCGCGAAAACTACCCGATTTGCGAAATTTTGGATTTTCGTAAAGTGGTATAATTGTATACCAATATTGGGAAATTTATCGGAGAATAAAATGATTTATTTATATTAATGATATTTATCGGATTTTTGGCAAATCCGTATTTTTACCTTTTTGCGCGACTTGTGAACATGTCATGTGCATGTGTGCATGTGTTGTGTTTGTGTTAAGTGTTGAGTTTTGTTAAGTTGTGAGAAAGAAAACAAAAGAGAAAAGAAAAGAAAAGAAATGCAAAGAGAGTGTGAATGAAATATAGATTGACGCTTTGGACAAATTAGATATTTTGGGAGAGAGTGAGTGTAGGGGAGATATTTGTGAGGAGAGTGAGCCTAAGGGTTATACTTGGCTGCCCATTTCCTTCGTCCTCCATTATTTCCTTAACCCAATTTCATCATACTCTTTCACCTCACTACCCCTATGCCACATCTCCAAATACTTGCCAAAACCATGTGCCTCCTTCATTAAAAACATGCACAACCTCATCCTCAAGGCAATGGACCAACCAAGTTTGGATTTTGAAGACTTGGGCAACTCAAGAAAGTTCTTCGGTTGCATATAAGGTAATCCATATACTTTAGTCTAGTTTTTGGTGTTAAATATTCTAGTTTAGTTAGAAATCGATATAAATAGGTTATTTGATCTTGGAAAATTATAAGTTGATGTTAAATGATAAGTTGAGCTGTAGTGAGTGTTTAAAAGACTTTAAAGATGATTCCTTGGCCATGACCTGAGACATAAACCCAAAATACGAACATTGAAATTTGTCGATATCGTATTTTGTGTGATTTGTGTTAGGATTTTGAGATCTGCTTTGACCCGGATGACCTGAAAAATATTTAGTAATTACAGAAAGACGTGCAGGCAACCAGGAACTTACCCTAGAAACCCGAGCCCATCCTCTTCTTTTCAGGCCACAGATTTATTGGGTTTGGCCGCAATTTGCGGCCAAGTTGTGGTGAAAATGTGTGATTTTTGGTCTGTGGCATTGTTATCCTATATCTAGAGCAACCCCATGTGCAGAATTGGCTAATTTTACCTGAGTCAAAATCTGGTGGTGTTTTCTCTTGTTGCTGATTTAGTGTTATGCGGTTTCTAAAACTTGGTTTTGTATTTGAATTTGGATTTCCATCGTGGGACGTTTATACGTCAACGACGAGGGTTGTTTGGTTGGTTTTGCATGCGTAGGCTATAGGTTCTATCCTATGATCGCACCATGTGCCATATCGGTTTTCGGACATTCATTTTGATGGTATTGCGGTATGTGTTGATATTATAGATACCTTTGCGTGGATCCGAGACGACGAAGCACTTCGACTACGGATAAGCGACGAGTTTAGCAGGTGAGTAGATTTATATCTACGGGAGAAGTCGGGTGGATAGCGTATAGCACCCCCACAAACATTGATATGGAAGATCGTTTGATTATTATATCCTGATAAATGATATGCGATGGACATGAGTATAGGATTTAATAACGATAATATGATAGAAGTTGAAACCAATGAACATAGTGACATATGAGAATATGGAATGAGAAGTGAATCATGATAGGTATGAATTGAAAGAGAACGAGTATACGATGTGATATGATGACGTAGTGTGATATGTCATTATATGGATGCGAGTCGATATGAGATAGCTGATACCTTTGTCGGTCCATGATATGAGATTGATATAAATGTGACCTGGGATATAGGTATATAGACATATATAATGTTGTGAATCTCGAGTGATATGTCGTACGATAGATTATACCGTACGTGATGTTGTGAGGCTGGATGACGATTTATAGATTCACCGACTCGGATATATATTGTAGACACGTATACCTTATAGCATTTAGCTGACGATGTACTTTATGCTACGTTCATGTGATTCTCATTGCATTGTATATATACCTGTGCTAGTACACCTACACCATTATCGATAATGCGTATGTTACACTTACACATATTGGCTGGCTCACACACCTTTATCATCGATAATTTCCATGTCCTACACAGTAGAAATTGCTACATCATTATTGACATGTATATACACATACCTTACTACAGCTACACCTATACCTACATGGTATTGCATCATTATTGACATGTATATACACATACCTTGCAACAGCTACACTTATACCTGCATGGTATTGCATCATTATTGAAATGTATATACACATATCTTGCTATAGCTACATGTACATCATGCATGCATACTTACATGTACACCCTAATACCTTGCTATAGCCACATGTTCACCTTTATATGATGTTGCTTGGATTTTGGAGAATTGGGAACCACATGATATATTTAATAACTTGATGCATTTAAATAGCGGTTTTTCCTTGATGTGCTCATATTACTATTTTATGTTGCATATATTATATTTCATGGATTTACGCATTGAGATATGGATTTCATGTGATTTATAGATTTGAGAACCGTGGGGGTATTTCAAGAAATTCATGTATTGTTTGAAAACCCGGTTTCTCTTGATATGATATTTCAGTGCGTCCACCATGAGTTTTCTCGGTTCTGAGACTTGTGTTAGATACCTGATTCGAGGAGCGGTAGGCACCGTCTGCGGGTACATGGTGGACCCGGTATGGTTCCCCGGGGCAAGAGGTGATTTTCATGGTATAGACGATGAGCCTGGCAGGAGGGCTAGTACCTACCGGTGATAGTATTTGGACTCGGCGGTTATTATGGGGATATCGACCAGAGTTATGTACGGACATGACATCCGGGCCAGTCATGGTGACGGCGCCTGACAGATGAGTATTTACGTGTCGATGCTGGACATTAGTTTTCATGATGTTTCGAGTGTCGATGTTGGACACCCAGGTCCCATGATTTTGATGTCTCGTTGAGGGACAAACACACATACATATATATATATATACATGCATATGTTTTCATGAGGTTTTGAGTGTCGATGTTGGACACTCAGGTTCCATGAGACTTACATATTTGAGGGCCCATCTGAGGATGTGGTGCCTGAGGTATGAGAATTTACGTGTCGATGTTGGACACGGGTTTCATGATATTTCGAGTGTCGATGTTGGACACTCAGGATCCTTGATTTTGATGTGTCGCGAGGGACACACGTTGATTTATATCCTCATATTTACCTGCATATGCTTTCATTACAATTACATGGATGATGTTGTTGTGTCATTGGTTGACACGTATGTGAGATCCACATGCATACATGCTTTTATTTTGGTTGGATGAGATTCACTTGCTGATAGGTTTTGATCATGTTGTTGGCACATATGCAGATACGGTCACCCTAGATTGCATAGTATTAGCTTTATGATATAGTTGACCTAAGAATCGTTGTTTATTTCGATTTCTTCCTGATGATGTTTTCTACTCACGAGTTGGCAACTCACCCCCGTTGTGCCACAATTCTTGCAGGTTGACCGCATGAATCAGTAGCGGCATCGCTGGCACACAGCTGTATTCGGGTGATTTTCTTTGGTAGGTGGTACATGTTGGATCGTACCACTCTTGTATTACTATTCATATTATATCTATTCAACTCCATCAAATTAGAAACTAGAATTTGTATAAGTAGTAAGACTTACCAAGACTTGTAGTTGCGAGACTTGAGCGATGGGTTTTATGTTCGCTTGGTGGGTTGGATGTCTTGATTTACATTATTCCTTGTGTGGATCTTCGTCGTTGGGCGTCGTATACTTATATTTTGTCTTGCGTGGTTGTGACCCCGCCGATTGGCCAAGAGCTAACTCCCGTTTGGGGATGCCTATATACATTGTTGTATATCTGTTTTGGATCAAAATATATGGGGGAGGTGCTGCCCGAAATTTTTAAAAAAAAAGGGTTTAGATTTCTGGGTTTCAGCTTACTTAATTTACGTTGCGCCTTTAGACGTTGCGTGATTTTAGTGCCGGTCACGAACTAAATTTCGGGTCGTGACAAAGTTGGTATCAGAACGCTAGGTTTAACCTTAGTTCGAGTTTAGGTTTGACTATGTGGAGTCTGGGACGTAATCTATTTCAGAACCTAGGCTTGACCTTACGGAACTTAGACTTGAAAAGGGGGGTATTAGACCCGAACTTTCGTTACATAGGCTGACCCTGATTGATGGAGTAGGTAGCTTGAGTAGAGTGATGTACCGTACGTATGTTCCGCGGCATATTTACGATACGATACTCCACTTAAGTGACCTTAGGATGTACATATCTTGAGACTGGTGATTCTCTTCGTTCCCTTGATTTATACATCCATTTGAGATCCTTGATTCTATTCGTTTCCATGATCATACCCTTACTGAATCCGTTTCTCCTTATGATCATGTATTTATTCTAGATCTGTTGATTTATTTCATCCCTTAGATCTATTTTCTTCGATACATGATTGAGGTTCCTGTCATCATGGTTTGAGCGCAGATTGAGCTGCTGATAGTGATGCGGTCAGGGCGAGCTCGTCATGGACGAGGACTGACCATCATGTTTTCTGGTGACATGGGTACATATCGATGCAGTGTTGTGTTGTGATCTCTCGTTTGAGACGAGTGTGTAGTTTTGTACGAGATGATCAGGCCATTGTTAGAGGCTTCCTGTTATAAGAGGACTGTTGATGTACAGCATACCTCAGAGATTATGATATCATCTACCGTGCAGACAGATGACCCAGCTGTTAATGAGATTGATGTGATGTCGCTTCCAGAGATTACGAGCTGAGATCGCTGGAGCTTTCAGGAAGAGATGCGACATGAGATAGCTAGTCTATCTTGAGTTGTGAGACAAAGTGATTCATCAGATTTGATGCGCCGACGCATGCCCAGTTGAGTTGAAGATTTCCAGTGTGGAGAATCTTATTCAGATCTAGAGTAAATCGATCAAGAGATGACGTTGTTCGTTGGATGATCCGATTGGAGTTCAGTAAGTGGACCAGCTTCAGATAGAAGGACCTCACCCAGATGTGTTGTGAGTTGATCGAGAACGGACGAATATGGAGTATTCCTCCGATGAATGGGACGAGTTCCCGAGGCGTGCTCGGCTAGATATCTTCTAGAGAGTGATGAAGATACCAAGTTCGCGATTTTGAGTCCGTGTGAGAGATTCTGGATTGACTGTAGCCGAGAACATTTGCTGTATGCAGATAGCATGACATGATGTCGAAGTGGATGATAATAAAGAAGAGTGGAGCAAGAGGTTCGTGTGAGATGTTAACGAGTTGTTGTTACTCCCCGTTGAGATTAGAATTCGGATATGTATACAAAGGCGTTGGGATACAACCAATTTCCGAGGAAATGCGGTGCTTAGAATGTAGATGTCCAGAAAGAGAAAAGATTTGTTAGAGTACCAGCCTCCGTATAGTTCGGTATAGGCGAGATAGGAAGAGACCTTGAGCAGGTTCTTTCCAGGACACTGCTGCGATGAGATTTGCACCAAGGATTCAGTTGTGTCACGTGTATTCAAAGGGCCAGAGGCCGACACCAGTGATGTGCTGCTTTACGAGTGATCATACTTATTGGCTGAGAGATGACCAGAGGAGTGCCAGAGCGGAATCGTTTCCGTTAGCACACTTGACCAGGACGATGAGCCGATAGATTGCAAGATTGGTAATCCGCCGAGAAATGAGGACCCAGAGACAGAGGACGCCAGACCGTGAGCAGGAAACAAGCGGATGTTCTTACTATGCCAGTTTTGGGCGCAACGACATTTTTCGACATAGTAGGAGGTGTAGCTCAATGTCATTTGTTGCAATTTGCGTTTGTGATCCGAGTATCACGCTTATATCACTTGGATTTGAGTTCTGATGGTTGAGTTTCATGATATTGTTTTCGTGCACCATGGCTGCACCTACTGGGTATTTACATTTCGCGCACAGCTATTGCACTTGAGATACGTTTTACACACCATTGTGTTGGTCTATGATTTGTGCACATTGATTGCACTTGATATCGGTTTTGTGCCATGGTTGCACGTGTTTATGATTTCGTGGATTTCATAAAGTTGATTTGATTTTGTGCATGTGGTATGCACTCGACTTGATTCTTGCACTCGGTATAGCTTACATGTCCTCGTAGTGCATCGGTACGTGTTTTGTGCACGCAGTTGCACACGTTTATGATTTTATACATCTTGGTACACTCGGTGTTGCTTTTATACGCATTTGAGTTATTGATGAGTTCGCTTGCATTTGATGCACTGGATTGGGTATTTCGTGCATTGGATGCACTGGATTTGTATTTCGTGCACTAGATGCACTGGATTTGGTTTTTCGTGCACTGGATGCTCCTGATTTGTATTTTGTGCATTTGTTGCACCGGATTCATATTTCGTGCATTTGTTGCACAAGATTGTTATTTCGTGCAATGGTTGCACCGGATTTATACTTCGTGCCTTGGTTGCACCCGATTTATGTCTTGAGCATTTGTGTTATCAGATTTGTATTTTTGTGCGCGTTTGCACTTGATTTTCGTATTCGTGCAAGCTACCGCACCAGATATTTTAAGGACCTGACGTGCTTGGGACGGATTTTTGCGCATATTAGGCGCTGGGTACTGGATTTTGTCCGCATCAGATGCATTTAAGTGAGATTTTATTCGTGCATGACGGATGCACTTGATTTAGAATTTTGCGCATGTTGGGCGCATGATGTGAGATGTGATTTTATGCACACCGGATGCACTCGATTGGGATTTTCTTTCATGCATGCTAGTTGCACTGGATTGAGATTTTCGTGCACTGTAGATGCACTAGATGTTGTTGTCGTGCACACCTGTTGCACTGGACAGATGTTTTCGTGCACCCCGTTGCACTTAGTTTTTCTTTTGTGCATATTATGGTACATGTATTGGATTTGATTTCCGTGCGCACCAGACGTACGTGATTACTGGATACGCCTTTTGGCGCTGATTTTGCTCTTGAGCACTTTGTTTTCTTGATGGGTACTATATTATGTAGTAGCCGAACAGGACTGATCCGAGGACTGTACCTGAGTACTTTGCATGCATAAAAAGTTTAACAAGAGGTTTTTGAAATGGAGCTATAGTCTCGCTATTTCTTACGTGTCCGTGAGCGACACGAATGTTTACAAAGGGAAAACCTTTTGGGATATTTTAAAACGGCGGAACGTATATTTGAGCTTCCGTAACTTGTACCGTGAGCTACGCATAGCATGGCGATTTGAGAAAGATTTGGCATGAGTTATTCGGTTTTGAAAATGGTTTTTCAAGGTTGCGTACTATATATGTATTATAGTATTTGATTAGTGCATATGGGATTTCGGTAGGGGATTTCGAGATCTGTATCTCATTTGTGACTCCAATGATATGCGTGCAAATCCGATGGTTTGTGTGACGCTTGACGGAGTTTGGTTTTGAGTTTCATACTCATTTTTCGGCGCACAGGATGCGCTATGGTATTTCTGTATCTTCCATGATTTCGGGGCCCCGTTGATTTGAGCTGATTATTGAAATGTTTTAATATGTGTGGAGTTAAATTTAAATTCGGGGACTGAATTTATTTAAGGTGGGAAAATTGTAACATTTCAGAAATATAAAATTTTAATTTTGGAAATTTAAGATTAAAATAATATATTTCCCGAAAACTATCCGATTTGCGAAATTTGGGATTTTCGTAAAATGGTATAAGTGTATACCAATATTTGGAAATTTATCGGAGAATAAAATGATTTATTTATTTTAATGATATTTATCGGATTTTTGGCAAATCCGTATTTTTACCTTTTTCCGCGACTTGTGAACATGTCATGTGCATGTATCCATGTGTTGTGTTTGTGTTAAGTGTTGAGTCTTGTGAAGTTGTGAGAAAGAAAACAAAAGAGAAAAGAAATGCAAAGAGAGTGTGAATGGAATATGGATTGATGCTTAGGACAAATTAGATATTTTGGGAGAGAGTGAGTGTAGGGGAGATATTTGTGATGAGAGTGAGCCTAAGGGTTATACTTGTTAGTGTATATGCCCTAGAGGCCATTACTGTATCATACTAGTATGTATATTACTTGATTGAAGCTTGGGATATTCACAGTTGTACAGACAATCTTGCTCAATATAGTAGTATGCTACTTCGTTTGTCTCTGCTTTAATGTGTACATGTGTGTTTATTTATTATATCACCTATACGCATTAGTAGAGCCCTTAGGATCTTTGCTTGATTACCGGCGTTGTGATGGCAATCACACTCGTGGGGGCAGGGTAATCTACAAGCACATCCTTATACACGTCCCTAGTCGTGGGAGTATCGAGATAGGGCATCGATACTCCGGAGTAGACTAGCGTATGCGCTTCTCATCCCAGCACGGGAGACGGTCTGTCCCACAGTCGTCGGTACGTCGTACTTGAGATAGTATGCGGGTGCTCGTTAGGTTACGAGTACACTGGACAGGACTCGTCGGGAACTGATGGTTGGTATTATACCTATCGTCAGTTATCAGTTCCCAGATGACATGAGTACAGCTTAGTCCGCTGACTTGACACAGTCACTTCGCCTCGAGTGTGTTCCCACTGTTCTTTGATTACTACCCTACCACGGCTCTACTGAGTCGTGCAAACAGGTAGTAGTTGGGAGCAGTCCCGAAGCACTTGGAGGCAGTGACGGTTAGACAGGATTCGACTCTCCCGGTATTGGGGGTTGACATCGCGCTGTATCTAGGAGAGCCATTACACGAGTAGTCCCTGGCTAGGGCAAGCGAGATATACTAGTAGGTTTCCAGTGTTATCTCAGGGTGTATTGGGCTTCACTCCGACACGACTTGTACCGCTATTAGGGGACTGACGTTTACCGCCCCCTAGGCCCGCTATACGATGTATCAGACGAACAGACCGGACTGTACGGAGATTGTCACATACAGACTTAGTAGGAGTTCGGATGGGTTTACCTCATCGGCCTTCTTATCGACATCTACCTGGGGACCGTTACGTACAGCTAGTGCCGTTTGCGGTCTGTGGTTAAACCCACTGCCAGCTTAGTGTCGAGTCTTTAGAGTCCCACACAGAGAGTTTCCCTGCACTGAGCGAAACCTGTAGAGGCCGTATGGTTTTACGGCAGGGCTGCGATCACTTACGTACACTTGTGTGCGTATGATGTTCGGGTAGGCAGTACTAGTGGGCTTTGGTTTAAGCCGGATCCTAGTATTGCACGGATGGATTCGTTTTGTCTTCTGCGCATCCGCATTCTACGGAATGCGGATGCAGGTGTGTATGCACAGTTTTCCGTAGCGATGAAGGAGGAGGTGCCTCATTAGGGTTTTGGCAGTTGGTTCGGCCAAAACCGCTATGTGGCAGGCTCATTAGGGTTTTGACAGTTGATTCGGTCAAAACCATTTTGAGGCGGGCTCATTAGGGTTTTGACAATTCGTTTGGTCAAAACTATTATGAGCCGGGGACATTATTTACTAATCCTTTCGTTGATAATTTTGTTATGGCTAATTACATTGACCATCTGACCATCTTGACTTTGTTGACCATTTGACCAAAGTTGACTAAGATCTTCTTGAAAGATCTAAAGTATTCTTTGGTTTTCTTTTTCTTTTTGTTATGATAATGGTCATGTCATTTGTAGCCATCACCTTTATCCTGATGGGATTAGTAATGATAATGTTTTTTGCATTATTGCAACCATGGTTGGGTTTTCTCTTGGTTAAGCTTTTCATTTGCTCATTCTCATTCTCTCTCTTGAAATGAGAAGCTCCATGGTTGTTAGCTAGCTCCTCCTTCTTCCTCCTCTTGATTAATCTTTTGATCTCATGTGTTGAGAAAAAAAAGATCCCACAAAGACAAAACCATCCCTTCATCACTTCTACACAACCTTGGGCTTCTAGATTGGCAATCTTTTTGCCCTAGTTATCTCGGGTCGAGGTGGAGCTTGGTGCACATCTCTCGGGTAGATCGACTTCGACTCAAGGAGGCCGCGGAGGTGACCAAAGTCCGGATCAACCCTCGGAGCAAGCAAGGAGAAGAACAACAAGAAGAGAAGGAGTTCAAGTTGAGTGACCAAAGTCCGGATCAACTCTTGGAGCAAGCAAGGAGAAGAACAAGAAGAAGAGAAGGATTTCAAGTTGAGGTATAACCCCTAACCGAGTAGATAAATCTCTAGTTAGGATGCTAGTGTATTGTTTAGCAAAGATCCGGATTTTACGGTCCATGTTGCCAAGTCCAGAAAATTTTTTGTTTTACCGTTTCCGCAACCCCGAAAGTACCGGGAGAGGTAACGTGGACCCAACAGTGGTATCAAAGCCTAACTAAACACACCCTAGCATGTTAGCAAAGTATTAAGAATATCGACCGGACGAAAACCCGCAAAATGACACCGGAAAATTCAGTTTCTACCGAATTTTAGAACTGTTCCAAAATTAAAAATTTATATACTAAAAATCGGCTCAGGCTTTTGTTAGAAAACTGGAGAAATTTCATTCCCCAACTCGTCCAAAGCGCCGCGTTTCCGCGGCGGCGTTGGCTCTGTTGGGGAATCTTTTTCTTGCAGTTTTCTTAGAGGGGTATTTTGGGATTTTTGGTATATGACTTTTCTGCCCAGATTTTCCAGAAAGCAAAATTTGTTTTTGGGGCTCATAAATCCGTATTTTTGGTCGATGTTCTGTAGACTTTGGCTAATGGTTATCTCTGTAATATTATATGTGTATTGAACGTCTACTAATAGCTATATGTCGATTAGTGGGGGTTATACATATCTGTGATCTGTGTTGATGATGGTTTGTGTATATGAACTCGTTGGATTGTCGCGGATGAATAGCCGGGATGGGTGTGAGAAGAGAGTTTATTTTTCTTTCATTAATGTAATAAATTTATAAATTGATGTAATATTATTTGTATGGCCGCACAACCGGGTCGGGGTTGTAGCCGTCATTGTATAATTCTTTTTACTGTTTTTGCTCCTAGGATAGACCCATGGAGGGGGTGCACAAACTACCGGGTATCTCGAAGTGCCGAGTGGCCTACTCACGGCGTTGAGGGAGGTTGATTCGCTTCGGGTACTTGGCGGGTAGTTTGCCGCACCCGTAGGGGTCTTGGGTGGGGTTTTGGCTATTCATCGCGGCCGTGTAATCCGTTTTTCGTTGCAGGCTCGAACGAATCTGTAACATTTCAAAAAAAAAGATAACATATTAAATTTGGGAATTTTTATAATTTAATATTATTTTATTGAATATTTTAATATTTTTGAATTATTAAATACAAATAAATGGGAAAAAATTATGGAAAATTCTAAAATAGGGTAAATTAGAGAATTATGACATTTTAAAGTTTTTGTGATTAATTTGACACTAATTTAGTGCTAATCGCGATTAAAAATCGCTAATCGGTTTTTTTAGCATTTTTGTGCAAAACATGCACATATCACTTTTTCTACACTTGTGCTACATTTTATTGCCATGGTTTGTTTTGGGGTTACTATTTATGTGAGAAGGATTTAGAAAAGTAAAAGAAAAGAGAAAAGATTAAAGAAATGGAGGGTTGGTGAGAGAGAGAGGTATGGGCTTCATTTGACCAAGAGACTTAGCCATTTCCTTCACTAGTTTCTCTCTCCCTCTCCCTTGCTTGCTGCTGCTCCTCCTCCTTCATCTCCCTCCCCTTTTCAACTCCTCAAATCACCATGAAAACAAACTCAAAACCCTACCCCCATTTCACTAAAAAGATGCACAAGCTCAAGACCTTCATGATGGACCATGAAAGCATGGATTTTGGCCACTAGGGGCAACTCAAGAAAATTCTTGAGTTGCTAAATGAGGTAATTTCTGGATCATTAGATTAGTTTTTGCATTACTTATACCCCTATGTTAAAAGTGAATCGTTATCGGGTGGTGTTGTGGACTTAAAGGAAACCTAGTTAGGGTTTGAGGGAAACTTGTGTTGTATGTGAAATTTAGTTCAATTGAGGTTATATAAACACCCTAGTGTATGAATTGAGACCCTAACCTGAAGCTTAAACCCATAATACGGATTTTTGAAACCGATATCGGGGAAATTGTGAAATCTGTGCAGGGTATATTGATTCTGCTATCACCCCGAGACCACTAAAATAATATTGAGTGGAGGGTGAGATGTGCAGGCACCAGAGAACCACCACACCAAACCCTAGCTGCCCACTCCACTGTGAGGCCGCCGAAATTCCCATTCTGGCCGCAATTTGCGGCCAGAGCAGTGAGGAATTTCCTCGTTTTGCGTGCATGCCCCCATTTCCTCTATTCTTGGCCCAGGGTACTTCTAGTTTTGACTGATTCCATTTAGGGTGAAATCTGGGACATTTTTCCTAAGTTGATGTTTTGGATTCATGTTTCCGTATTCCGTATTTTTAAGTCTGAAATTATGGATTATGTTTTGCCTCGATTATGTGGCGTTTATACGACGATATAGAGGATTTATTTATGATTTTGAAGGCGTGCCATAGGTTCTCACCTATAGGCCCCTTATCGTATCGTTTTGAACTTCATGTGCCGTTTTAGCTTGGATTTGGTTTTAATGCGCATATACGATACTTTGATATGTAGGTACCCATGAAGACTTCGGGACGACAAGCAAATACGTGGTGACGTCCGCAAATGATGATGCAAGGTGAGTAGATTATATCTATTGGGGGAAGTCGGGTGGATGGCGTATAGCACCCCCGCAGTCCGTAGTTGTTATTATTATGATAGTTAGGTGTATATTGGATAGTGTAGGGTTAGAAGTGACTAGTGTAGTTCATAGTCGCGAACCCTAGAATAGAATTACACCTACACGCACACCCTTGCATATTACCTATACTTACACGGTGTTAAATGATGATATTGGATGACTTTGGAGATGAGTCGATGATATTGGGCTTTGTGCCGCGAGATCGGTGATGTGATATGATTCGTATTTGGGATACGAAATGTGTTTCTTGTGGGCTTGGGATGTGTGTTTACCCCCCCCCCCCCCCGCATTCATACTTTGTAGATGGCATCAGTTGTACTAGACATAGAATAGTACCCCGGATTATATGATCTGATGATAGTGATACCTGAGATGTGATGAGATAGTGTGATATTGACCCGTACCCAGCTATTGGGATGTCGTACGACGATTTACCGTACGATCCTATATTGATGATAGATCCGCGCTCATGACTCGAGGATGTCAGATGATATACTGTATCGTACGTGATACTATTGAGGCGGGATCACCGACTATTATATCTTTATATATATCGACTCAGATGTTAGGCGGTTTCCTTACCTGTAGCTCAGCTTGTTAGTTCAGCTGTATAGTTTAGTGTAGTTGTTAGGTTAGATTAGACTCCTACCTATTTCAAAACTAGCGGGTCGTGGGTATTTTAAAAGACAGGTCAAGGGATCTACGGACATTTCAAAAGGCGTATCTTTTCATAAAAACACCGTAGCCCTATTTTCAAAACCCCATGATTCATGATATTTCAAAAGGCACCATTTGTAGGACTTATATTAGATTAATGCAGATTAGTTATAGTTGCGTCCTGTATTCAGCTCTCACTCCTTTTTTGTGGCTCGCTTTGCCTCGCATTCTTATATTATGTTTCATACTCCATTGTTGATATCATGCTGTTAGGACACCAGCACCATTACCGATGTTGCGTATGTACCACGTACACTTACTAGCCGGCTCACACACATCTTCATCGGTAATTGCCATGTCACGTACACCTTAGAAAATACTATTGCTTGACATAACCTATTAGCTAATAGTTTAGACATTGTAGTTATTACCTGCTACTTCATGCATACTGTTATTCATTGTTATGCCGCATTCATGGATTCTCATGCATATATTCACTATTTTACGTGTTACTGAGGTTTTGGATTTGGATTTCCGTGAGATTTTCTGGATTTGGAGGAAAACCGCAAAAACAAAAATAAACATTTTCTCTCTTTTAAAATAAAAAGTGCGGTTTTCCCATGATGTATGAGTCGTCCACCATGAGTTTGCTGATGGATTTAGAAACCCGATTCGAGGAGACGGATGAACCGTTTCGGGTACATGGTGGACCCGGTGTGGTACCCCGGGGCAAGAGGAATGTGGTGATGACGTTGAGCCTGGCAGGGGAGCACTACCGACCGTTGATTTTACCTGACGCGTCGGATATCCGGAGGATACCGTCGTGGTCTTGAGATTGATGGTAGGGGCCGGTCTGGACTGACGGCGCCCTCGATTTTTGTGATTTAGACATTGCGATTTCGAGATTTTGAGGTACAGAGACTGTGATACAGAGATATCGAGATATTTGGATTACGTTTTGTGCCGATGTTAGGCACTGTTTTATGCTGATTTCATTATGATACCTCATTTTAAAAATATAAAAGAAATCCCACTAAATTATGAAAGCAGTTTCTTCATTTACCTGTATTATGTTCTCATGCATTCATACCTCATTCATATGATATATTGCTACCTGAGGCACTGACACAGGCACATGAGATTATACTCGGGTTAGATATTTACCCTAGCCTTGTTATAGGCTGCATGTTTTATATTGAGGATTTTATTACTGATTGTTGACCTAGGATTATGTCTTGCATTCGGTTTCTACTTGTAGATATTCTCTATTCACGAGTTGGCAACTCACCCCCGTTGTGCCACAGTTCTTGCAGGTTTTGCCGTACAGGTTCCATTGCGGCATTTCTGGCACACTACTTTCTTGCGGGTGAATTGCTTTTGGTAGGTGGATTCTTTTGTATCAAGAACCACCATTGTATTTATTTTATTCATTGTATCTAGAATTTCCATCAACCAAAACTTGTATATTGTTTCAGACCTAGAATTTAGTGCTGTATTTTTGACCTTAGAGTCGCGCTTAGTAGAATTGCGGTTTTCTTGTTGCTTTTGAGTTCTTTTGGTTTGATCCTCGCCTTTCGGCGTTGTATATTCTTGTTGCTTGCGTGGTTGTGACCGTCGATTGACGAAGAGCTAGCTCCCGCTTGGGGATGCCTTTTATCATTGTATATATGTTGTGCTTGTTGTATTCCGTTCGGGGCCAGTATTTACAAAAGAAACTCTGCCGAAATTTTTAGAAAAGACTTTACCTTTTAAAAATGTACATTCGGCTTAGTTATTTAAAAACCTTGACTTCAAACATATTTTCCTTCACTTCTTTAAACCAGTTTTCTTTACGTACTCTTTAAATGGTTTTAGATTTCTGGGCTTTTGGCTTACTTGGATCAGGTGGAGTCTTATAGACTTCATATGGTTCAAGGGCCAGTCACGTGCTCTTTCGGATCGTGACAAAGTTGGTATCAAAGCGCTAGGTTGACCTTGGTTCGAGTCTAAGTTTGACTATGTGGAGCCTAGGGCGTTTATATATATACGGAACTTAGGCTTGACCTTACGGAACTTAGACTTAGTCGAGGGGGTATTAGACCCGAACTTTCGTCGTATAGGATGACCCTTGGTTGATGGAATAGGTGACTAAAGTAGAGTGACGTACCGTTGGTATGTTCCGCGGCATACTTACGACACACCACTCCGCTTAAGGAACCTTAGGATGTATATATTTTCGAGATCAGTGATTCTCTTTATATCCATGATTATACATCCATTTGAGATCCCCGATTCTATTAGTCCATGATCATACCTTCATTGATGCTGTTCCTTCTTATGATCATGTATCCACTCTGGATCTGTTGTTTCCTTTCTTGTCATTGATCTGCTCTCTTCGATACTCGATTGAGGTTCCTGTCGCCATGTTTGAGCGCAGTTTAGGCTGCTGCTAGGGTTACGGTCAGGGCGAGCTCGTTTGGTACGAGGGCCGACATTGTGTTTTCTGGTGACATGGGAACGTCTCGAGTCAGTATTGATGACTGTGGCCTCAATTGGAGGCGAGTGCTTGGTTTTGCACCGGATGATCGGGCCATTGTTAGAGCTGCCAGTTGAGAGAGGACTGTTGATGTACAGCTTACCTCAGAGATTATGATGCCGCCTACCGTGCAGACAGATGGACCAGCTGTTGCTGAGATGGAAAGGATGTCGCTTTCGGAGCTTACGAGCTGAGATTGTCGGAGCTTCCAGGCAGATATGAGACAGATGATAGCTAGTCTACCTGATTTGAGAGACGAAGGTGATTCGTCCGATTTATGCGCCGGAGCGGGCCCAGTTGAGTTGAAGATTTCCAGTGTGGAGAGTCTTACTCAGATCTAGAGCAGACCGATTCAGAGATGACCGCCAATGTGTCGCCTTTCCTAGAGGATTGAGGCGCTGTTCGGCGTACAGGCGAATGAGCCAGTTGTTGCTGTAAATGACGAGATATCACCCAGATGGTTGGGACTACTGCAGCATGAGCATATACTTAGAGCGATGATAGCGAGTCGCTAGTCACCTGAGGATGAATGACTAGGACATGTGGTTCGTTCGGTTACCGATGCGAGGTCATCAGATTGATTGTTTCCAGCTGGAGACGACCTCGCGCAGATTCGTTGAGAGTCAATAGAGACGATCGAATGTCAGAAGCCCATTTTCCAAGTTTAAAGTATACGGAAAGACATGCAGGTGATTCTATGGACCCTCTAGAAGAATGAAACCCTAACTCAACTTAATGACCGTGTGAAAGCCTTTGAACCTTAGGGTTTGCGGCAGTACCGCGGCGCCATTAGTGAGGCTTGGGTTTGCCCTTCTACGGCTGGACCACCGACGCTGAGGCATGTACTCGATACTATTAAACTGTACTCGAGATGTTGATCTCTTGGGGGATTATAAGGTTCTGACGAGTCGATCGAATGTTTCGACATCATTCGGATATCATGTGATGGGATGCTTGCTTGGGAGACTCCAGATACGAGTATAGCCGTTGGAGCACAGTCCATGCAGCCGCGATGAGACGAGTCCGAATCAGTCGATATTGAAGCAGAGTGAAGAAAAGAGTTCGCAAGAGATTTCGACGAGATGACGTCCCACTCCGCTGACATCAGAGATGTGATACGCACCCAGAGGCGTTGTATATGGATATATCTTCCAGAAAGAAGCACGATAAGTATGCAGCCGTTCCGGAATAAGAATTTGCTTCAGCAATGGATGATGACTTCCGGGCAATCCTGCAGAAAAGAGATTTGAGAGAGAAATCTCGATAGGACCCTTCTGGAATGCGATACGAGAAGACTAGACCCAGGGGTGGTCATATTGCGCACACCCAGCAGGCCAGGGTTCGGCATTGTCGACGAGGTAGTGGACCAGGTTCGGATAAAGGAACTTACCCAGATGCGTTGTGAATTGATCAAGGACGGACGAGTATTGAGTATTCCTCCGATGGTTGGGACGTGTTCCCGAGGACCTGTCAGCCTGACATCTTCTACAGAATGATGAAGCTACAGAGTACGCGATTTCGAGTCCGTGCGAGAGACTTCAGATTTGACCGTGGCCGAGGATAGTGCAGTGCGTAGATATGCATGGCGTGACGTCATAGTGGACGACGATAGAGACAGGTGGAACCAGAGGTTCGAGCGAGACGCTGACGAGCTGTCATTACTTCCCGTCGAGACCAGAGGTCAGATATGCTTACAGAGGCGTTGGGATGCGACCAACTTCCGAGAAAATGCTGTGCTGAGGACACAGATGTCCATTGAGCAAAAAGAGATTATGAAAGAGTACCAGCCTTCGTACAGTTCGGCATAGGCATGATTGGAAGAGACCCTGAGCAGGATTCCTTCCAGGACATTGCTGCAATGATGTTTGCACCCAGGATCAGATGTGTGATGTGCATTCAGAGAGCCATAGGCCGACGCCAGTGATATGCTGCTTTACGAGTGGTCGTGAGGATCGACCGAGAGATGACCAGAGAAGTGCCAGAACGGAATCGTCCCCGTTAGCACACCGGACAGGGCCGATGAGCCGATTGACTGCGAGATAGGTAATCCGCAGAGAAGATAAGGACCCAGAGTCAGAGGACGCCAGACCGTGAGCAAGAGGCAAGTAGATATCTTGCGCTGCTAGCATTGGATGCACCGACTCCTTCTCGACCGCGAAGGAGGAACTACCGACGACGGTATTTATGATTTGTGATTTTGTGATTCGACTTTCACGTATCCGTCGTTTTGGATTTTGGTATTTTTGGGCGTTCTGTTTGCATGATTTAGTTTTGATGACTGAGTTTCATGATATTTGTTTCATGCACCCACTGGATATTTATATTTTGCGCATAGTTATTACATTCGAGGTATTGATTGTGAATTCACGTCCATCTTATACAGTGATTTGATTTACACTTCCAGCAGAGTTTTCATGCACCTTTAGTGTTTTGATATACGATTTTGGTGCACGCCAGATGCACTAAATCGGGATTCTTCGTGCATGTCACATGCACCTGATTTTTTTTACTGTCAGGCACACACGTTGCCTACGACAGATGTTTCGTGCACACCAGTTGCACCTAGATATTGTTTTGTTCACCTGTTTGACACATATATGGATTTTGATTCCTTGCGCACCAGACGCACAGGATATTCTTATATATGTATTTTGGGGATTGATTTCTAGTTGAGGAGTACATTTTTATGATATTCTCTATGTATTGATGTTTTCGGAGCCCCGACAAATTGGAGTATTACTAAAATTGTTTTAGTATTGGGGGTTTAAATTTAAATTCGGGGACCGAATTTCTTTAAGGGGGGTAGATTGTAACATTTCAAAAAAAAAAGATAAAATATTAAATTTGGGAATTTTTATAATTTAATATTATTTTATTGAATATTTTAATATTTTGGAATTATTAAATACAAATAAATGGGAAAAAATTATGGAAAATTCTAAAATAGGGTAAATTAGAGAATTATGACATTTTAAAGTTTTTGTGATTAATTTGACACTAATTTAGTGCTAATCGCGATTAAAAATCGCTAATCGGTTTTTTTAGCATTTTTGTGCAAAATATGCACATATCATTTTTTCTACACTTGTGCTACAATTTATTGCCATGGTTTGTTTTGGGGTTACTATTTATGTGAGAAGGATTTAGTAAAGGAAAAGAAAAGAGAAAAGATTAAAGAAATGGAGGGTTGGTGAGAGAGAGAGGTATGGGCTTCATTTGACCAAGAGACTTAGCCATTTCCTTCACTAGTTTCTCTCTCCCTCTCCCTTGCTTGCTGCTGCTCCTACTCCTTCATCTCCCTCCCCTTTTCAACTCCTCAAATCACCATGAAAACAAACTCAAAACCCTACCCCCATTTCACTAAAAAGATGCACAAGCTCAAGACCTTCATGATGGACCATGAAAGCATGGATTTTGGCCACTAGGGGCAACTCAAGAAAATTCTTGAGTTGCCAAATGAGGTAATTTCTGGATCATTAGATTAGTTTTTGCATTACTTATACCCCTATGTTAAAAGTGAATCGATATCGGGTGGTGTTGTGGACTTAAAGGAAACCTAGTTAGGGTTTGAGGGAAACTTGTGTTGTATGTGAAATTTAGTTCAATTGAGGTTATATAAACACCCTAGTGTATGAATTGAGACCCTAACCTGAAGCTTAAACCCATAATACGGATTTTTGAAACCGATAACGGGGAAATTATGAAATCTGTGCTGGGTATATTGAATCTGCTATCACCCCGAGACCACTAAAATAATATTGAGTGGACGGTGAGATGTGCAGGCACCAGAGAACCACCACACCAAACCCTAGCTCCCCACTCCACTATGAGGCCGCCGAAATTCCCATTCTGGCCGCAATTTGCGGCCAGAGCAGTGAGGAATTTCCTCGTTTTGCGTGCATGCCCCCATTTCCTCTATTCTTGGCCCAGGGTACTTCTAGTTTTGACTGATTCCATCTAGGGTGAAATCTGGGACATTTTTCCTAAGTTGATGTTTTGGATTCGTGTTTCCGTATTCCGTATTTTTATGTCTGAAATTATGGATTATGTTTTGCCTCGACTATGTGGCGTTTATACGACGATATAGAGGATTTATTTATGATTTTGAAGGCGTGCCATAGGTTCTCACCTATAGGCCCCTTATCGTATCGTTTTGGACTTCATGTGCCGTTTTAGCTTGGATTTGGTTTTAATGCGCATATACGATACTTTGATATGTAGGTACCCATGAAGACTTCGGGACGACAAGCAAATACGTGGTGACGTCCGCAAATGATGATGCAAGGTGAGTAGATTATATCTACTGGGGGAAGTCGGGTGGATGGCGTATAGCACCCCCGCAGTCCGTAGTTGTTATTATTATGATAGTTAGGTGTATATTGGATAGTGTAGGGTTAGAAGTGACTAGTGTAGTTCATAGTCGCGAACCCTAGAATAGAATTACACCTACACGCACACCCTTGCATATTACCAATACTTACACGGTGTTAAATGATGATATTGGATGACTTTGGAGATGAGTCGATGATATTGGGCTTTGTGCCGCGAGATCGGTGATGTGATATGATTCGTATTTGGGATACGAAATGTGTTTCTTGCGGGCTTGGGATGTGTGTTTACCCCCCCCCCCCCCCCGCATTCATACTTTGTAGATGGCATCAGTTGTACTAGACATAGAATAGTACCCCAGATTATATGATCTGATGATAGTGGTACCTGAGATGTGATGAGATAGTGTGATATTGACCCGTACCGAGCTATTGGGATGCCGTACGACGATTTACCGTACGAGCCTATATTGATGATAGATCCGCGCTCATGACTCGAGGATGTCAGATGATATACTGTATCGTACGTGATACTATTGAGGCGGGATCACCGACTATTATATCTTTATATATATCGACTCAGATGTTAGGCGGTTTCCTTACCTGTAGCTCAGCTTGTTAGTTCAGCTGTATAGTTTAGTGTAGTTGTTAGGTTAGATTAGACTCCTACATATTTCAAAACTAGCGGGTCGTGGGTATTTTAAAAGACAGGTCAAGGGATCTACGGACATTTCAAAAGGCGTATCTTTTCATAAAAACACCGTAGCCCCTATTTTCAAAACCCCATGATTCGTGATATTTCAAAAGGCACCATTTGTAGGACTTATATTAGATTAATGCAGATTAGTTATAGTTGCGTCCTGTATTCAGCTCTCACTCCTTTTTTGTGGCTCGCTTTGCCTCGCATTCTTATATTATGTTTCATACTCCATTGTTGATATCATGCTGTTAGGACACCAGCACCATTACCGATGTTGCATATGTACCACGTACACTTACTAGCCGGCTCACACACATCTTCATCGGTAATTGCCATGTCACGTACACCTTAGAAAATACTATTGCTTGACATAACCTATTAGCTAATAGTTTAGACATTGTAGTTATTACCTGCTACTTCATGCATACTGTTATTCATTGTTATGCCGCATTCATGGATTCTCATGCATATATTCACTATTTTACGTGTTACTGAGGTTTTGGATTTGGATTTCCGTGAGATTTTCTGGATTTGGAGGAAAACCGCAAAAACAAAAATAAACATTTTCTCTCTTTTAAAATAAAAAGTGCGGTTTTCCCATGATGTATGAGTCGTCCACCATGAGTTTGCTGATGGATTTGGAAACCCGATTCGAGCAGACGGATGAACCGTTTCGGGTACATGGTGGACCCGGTGTGGTACCCCGGGGCAAGAGGAATGTGGTGATGACGTTGAGCCTGGCAGGGGAGCACTACCGACCGGTGATTTTACCTGACGCGTCGGATATCCGGAGGATACCGTCGTGGTCTTGAGATTGATGGTAGGGGCCGGTCTGGACTGACGGCGCCCTCGTTTTTTGTGATTTAGACATTGCGATTTCGAGATATTGAGGTACAGAGACTGTGATAAAGAGATATCGAGATATTTGGATTACGTTTTGTGCCGATGTTAGGCACTTTTTTATGCTGATTTCATTATGATACCTCATTTTAAAAATATAAAGGATATCCCACTAAATTATGAAAGCAGTTTCTTCATTTACCTGTATTCTGTTCTCATGCATTCATACCTCATTCATATGATATATTGCTACCTGAGGCACTGACACAGGCACATGAGATTATACTCGGGTTAGATATTTACCCTAGCCTTGTTATAGGCTGCATGTTTTATATTGAGGATTTTATTACTGATTGTTGACCTAGGATTATGTCTTGCATTCGGTTTCTACTTGTAGATATTCTCTATTCACGAGTTGGCAACTCACCCCCGCTGTGCCACAGTTCTTGCAGGTTTTGTCGTACAGGTTCCATTGCGGCATTTCTGGCACACTACTTTCTTGCGGGTGAATTGCTTTTGGTAGGTGGATTCTTTTGTATCAAGAACCACCATTTTATTTATTTTATTCATTGTATCTAGAATTTCCATCAACCAAAACTTGCATATTGTTTCAGACCTAGACTTTAGTGCTGTATTTTTGACCTTAGAGTCGCGCTTAGTAGAATTGTGGTTTTCTTGTTGCTTTTGAGTTCTTTTAGTTTGATCCTCGCCTTTCGGCGTTGTATATTCTTGTTGCTTGCGTAGTTGTGACCGTCGATTGACGAAGAGCTAGCTCCCGCTTGGGGATGCCTTTTATCATTGTATATATGTTGTGCTTGTTGTATCCCGTTCGGGGCCAGTATTTACAAAAGAAACTCTGCCGAAATTTTTAGAAAAGACTTTACCTTTTAAAAATGTACATTCGGCTTAGTTATTTAAAAACCTTGACTTCAAACATATTTTCCTTCACTTCTTTAAACCAGTTTTCTTTACGTACTCTTTAAATGGTTTTAGATTTCTGGGCTTTTGGCTTACTTGGATCAGGTGGAGTCCTATAGACTTCATATGGTTCAAGGGCCAGTTACGTGCTCTTTCGGGTTGTGACAGAATCGCGGGTTCCTAGTATATCCAAAGTGTTCATCTGTGATCTGGATTGGCTATCATTGCTGTTATATATAATAACTATTTAGGCGTTGCTTATGTTTTACAGCCGCGCTAGCCCAGCCCCCGCTCTGTCGTTAGTTAAGTAACCTAACGGGTGATGACGGGGCCCTGTGGCGAATGCGAATGGCATAAGCGTACGTCATATTTTGGTTGTTTTCTGCAATGGTAGGATTTAAATGATGGGACGCATTAAAAGAACTAATGCAAGATAATAAACCTAAAAGACGTTGTTGGAACAAGTTTTTCAAAAAGCTGTTATTGCAAGGACGTTCAATTTTTGTTTTGCATCGAGGTATTCGGTTATGAATGCCCAGCACCTCAGTCGACGAGGCAAGGGCCGAGATCCCTTCATCGGGAGTGACCCCTTGGACAAAAGTTTGCGTCAGGGTAATAACTTCACTATAGTCGATTATTCTTGCTTTGCATCGAGGTATTCAGTTTGGAATATCCCGCACCTCATTCGACGAGGAAAGAGCTGAGATCCCTTCACAGGGAGTGACCTCTTTAGCAAAAGTTTTCGCCACTGTATTTTCAAAAACTGTATCATGTTCCTTCAACAATATCAAGTTCATTACGTTAACGGGTTTTCGCCAAAACCCAGTCGTAGCCCTCCGTCGTTTCGGATTGATATTGCTTAGTATTCGTGCTACGTATTTCGTGCTCAGCCGAGGCGTGGTGAACGGTAGCTATGTAATATTTTTTCGTAGGATACAAAGTGATTGGTTAGGACAGTCGTGCGGTCATTTTGGCTCAGTCAAGGACTCGTACGGGTGGGTCTAATGCAGTCAAGATAATGACGGGTTGAACTTGACTAGGATCCTTTGATATGTTGGCTCAGTCAAGGTCACTTGGGTCCTAGGGGCAAAAACCACATCGGGAGTTTCAAAAGTACTGAAACTTGCAGATTTAGCATACCTTCTGGAGTGTAGTGACTAGAGTGGATTCCATCTAGGTCATCACACTATGATAGTTGGATCCCGATCCCACTGACGAGTTGGATTACTCCCGGGAGATTATTTCACTTAACAATCAATGCTATAAACCTACTAGGTGTCTAGAAAGGTGTTAGCGGGGTTACGCCCCCAGGGAAAAGAGGTTCTTAAATTAAGGAACTTCGCGAAAGCGTTGGAAAACCTCCCTCGAAGTACCGACACTAGCCTGGCTGAAAGGTTAAGCAAGTATTGTGACGTGAATTAAATCCCGGCTAGTTCTTCATTTAAAAAGGTTTTAAGAAGAATTTGAGGAAACAGTGGGAGACATCCTGGTTAGATAAATTAATAAACCAATCTAATCTTGCAAGAGCATACGCTGAGTGTTTCTTTTCTCTCTCTCCAGGCAGCAACCTTTTCACGCCTTAATCAAGATAATAAAATGTATCGCTTGACCGATCCGAATTCTTATTCGGGGCTGGGGAACGTTGGTTCAGCTCTAACTTGTGACAACAGTCATGAGTATGAGAATGGGAAAGGGGATTGTATGGATTTCCAGGATACCCAGTTGAAGAAGAAGCATGGTTTTGCATCTACTTCAGGTGTTCTTGTAATTGAGAACTGTTTTACGGTCAGCCGTACCTCCTGGGTACTTGATACCGGATCAGGATCTCATATCTGTAATTTATTGCAGGGACTGAGAAAAAGTAGGAAAGTTGCACCGGGTGATATGTCGCTCAGAGTAGCGAACGGAGCACAAGTTAATGCGGCAGCCGTCGGTGAATATCACCTAGTATTGCCAAATGGCAAGACTATGATTTTGAACGATTGCTACTATGTACCCTCCATGGTTTGCAACATCATATCAGTTTCTTTACTCGATAAAGATGGATATAATTTTGTTCTTGACAAGAATATCATGAACATTTACCTTCATAAGGTACTGGTTGCAGAGGGTACACTGTGTAATGGTATCTACGTTCTAAATCAGAATACAGTTCTCAATATACAAAACATACGCAAGAGGAAGAATTCAGATACGAATGAAGCCTACTTGTGGCATTGTAGACTTGGTCATATCGGAGAGAAAAGACTGAGTAAGTTTCATAAAGATGGACTCTTGGATGCGTTCGAGTTTTCATCTTATGAAACTTGTCAGTCTTGTCTCAAAGGGAAGATGACCAAATCTCCGTTCACCGGTCATGGAGAAAGAGCAGTAGAGCTCTTGGGACTCGTACATAGTGATGTATGCGGTCCGATGTCTATACATGCAAGGGGTAGGTTCTCGTACTTCATCACATTCACTGACGATCTCTCTAGGTTCGGATATGTGTATCTGATGAAACACAAATCTGAAGCTTTTGAGAAATTCAAGGAATTCAGAAAGGAAGTAGAGAACCAGATTGGCAAAAGTATCAAGATCCTCCGGTCTGATAGAGGAGGTGAGTACTTAAGCACGGAATTCCTAGATTACTTAAAAGAGAATGGTATTCTCTCTCAGCTTACTCCTCCTTATACACCACAGCACAACGGTGTATCGGATAGGAGGAATCGTACCCTTCTGGATATGGTTCGCTCCATGATGAGTAATGCCGAGTTGCCTCTTTAATTTTGGGGACATGCGCAGTTGACAGCAGCATATCTATTGAACGATGTTCCGTCTAAATCTGTGCCTAAGACACCGTTCGAGATATGGAATGGTAAAAAGCCGTATCATAAACGCATTAAGATATGGGGTTGTCCGGCCTATGTAAAAGTACAAAATCCGGACAAACTTCAGGCACGTTCAGTTCTATGTAAATTTGTGGGATATCCTAAGAACTCCACAGGATATCTGTTCTACCACACCGAGGAACAGAAGGTGTTTGTATCTCGCCATGCCACCTTTTTAGAGTGGCAATTTCTTGCAAAAGAAACAAGTGGGAGTTCGGTAGAACTGGAAGAAATTCAGCGACCACAAAATGAAACTGAAGATTTGACAGAACCTCGGAATTCAATAACCCCAGGAGAACCTCAGCCACTCCGCAGATCTGGTAGGATTTCTCATCCGCCCGAGAGATACTACGGTTTTCTCATTGACGGGGATCGAGAGGATTGCATCTTGGAAGAAGATGACCCTACCAGTTTCAGACAGGCCATTATCAGTAGGGACTCTGATAAGTGGCAGGAGGCAATGCAATCCGAAATGGAGTCCATGTACGCCAATAAAGTGTGGACCATGGAGATTGCTCCACCTGGGGTAAAACCCGTTGGATGCAAATGGATCTACAAAAGGAAACTTGGTGTAGATGGGCAGGTGGAAACCTATAAAGCCAGACTCATTGCAAAAGGTTTTCGTCAAAGACCTGGTTTGGACTATGATGAAACTTTTTCTCCGGTGGCTATGCTCAAATCCATTCGGATCCTACTTGCCATTGCTGCCTTCCATGACTATGAAATCTGGTGTCACGACCCGAAAGTATGGAACGTGACTGGCACTTAGATTACGAGACGTCTAAAAGCGTACCGTAACCTAAGTCAGCCAAAATCCAGAAAATCTAAACCAAAATCAAAAGAGAGTGAAGGAAAACTTTACATGAAAACGATTTTAAATCAATTATGTTGCATTGAACCCCTTTTTAAAATAAAACATAAAAAAATTTCGAAAATTTCGGCAGAGTCTCCCTTGTAAATTCTATCCCCCAAAATGGGTACAACAAGATATAAAACCTGTAATCATAAAATGGCATCCCCAAGCGGGAGCTAGCTCTTCGCCCAAGGCGGATCACAACCACACGCAATATATAAGTAATATCAAGAAAAAGAGCATAAAAGAAATGCAAAATATCAGAAAACACAACGTCGGCTCAAGTGAGCTCGACCCAAAAGAAACCACATATATACAAATCTCTCAGTCGCATCACTAGGTCGCATATACAAATAAGAAGTGGTAGATGGAGGATACTAGATACAATGATAGAGCAAAAGAAATAAAGTGTGCTCGCAACCCACCTACGAGCGATGTCGCGAGTCTGAGCAAAAGGAGCTGATGATAAGATAACCGCCGCTACAAGGATGACGGGTCCGACCTGCAAGACACTATGGCACAACGGGGGTGAGTTGCCAGCTCGTGAGTAGAATATAATATCTAGTAAGGCAATCGTAAGAATACACGCAAATGCGTTACAGCATGTATGTCCAGATGTGATGTAATACCTCTAGTATGCATGCACATGTATGCAATGTCATTACTAAATCTTTAAGTGTTTCAAAAACTAAGAGTTCTGCATTCTAATCTTTAGAAAAAGAATATTTGTATAATAGCTAAATACCATCAAGAAATCATCCGAAAATCCGTGTCAAGCATCGACACCAAAAATGAAATCACATCTGTCTCAATGTCTCAAAATATCGGGCTCCGTCAGTCCGGATCGGCCCATATCATCAAATCTCACGACAACGGTCGGTATCCTCCGGATATCCGCCGCACCAGACATCACCGGTAGATAGTCTTCCCCTGCCAGGCTCATCGTCTACAACTCGATCTTCTTGCCCCGGGGTACCATACCGGGCCCACCATGTACCCGAGACGGTTCATCCACTCCTCGAATCGGGTCTCGAAATCCAACAGAAAACATGAAAACTCATGGTGGACAATACATACATCACGAGAAAACCGCAACTTTGTTTTAAAAATGATAAATATAAGATTTTGTTAAATTCTTGCGGTTTTCCCCAAAAATCCAGAAATCGCAGCAATACTGAAATCCTCAAGAAAATCATAATGTCCAACATGTTATATATGATAAATGTCTATGATATCAAGGTATGCGATGTGAATTGTGGCTAGAAATCTATGTAAGTATGATGATGATGCGAGGTATATACATGCTATGTAATTTCATATATCATGTATGATGCAAGTGGCGATACTAAGCTAAACAGGTTCTACAGTGCACGTGGCATGGCAATTACCAAAGACGTGTGTGTCACATGAATAGTGCGCGCGTAACAGATGCCAATGGTAACGGTGTTTGTGTCCTACGAAGTGATATCGCATATGTGTATATGAAAATCCATGCAATCTAGTATACGGTTAGCTATAAGGGTATGCAATGTAAATAAAGGGGTAAGCTAACTAACAATACAAGTCTTGCAAGAAATAAGGTAATCCTAACTAGGGGGGCGCCTCGCGCCATCCAGACGATTCCCCCATAGATGAATACATCTACTCACCTGAATGCCTCGCTAATCCGATCCGACCACCGCCTTGCCTTTACGCGCCGTGTCCGATGTTTCCCCGACCGATCCTAGCATTGCATAACACACAATATAAGATTACATACCCCTTAAACGACACCAAGTCAATATAAAAATATCGACGCTCTTGAATTAAACATAACATGCACTCGGTGCGCGGAAAACACACGAAAATCGCTAAAACCTTAACCAAAATCGCCGTTTCGGGGAAATCGACAAAACTAAAACCCGACTAGACAAAACCCCGCATTTGCGCACACCAATAGTCGTATAAGATGCTAAAGTTATCGTCCATATATTGTAATTAGACCACCTCCTAATATTTATAAAAATCTAGTAAGCAATTAGCATCCCGATAACAATGCAAACATCGCAAATTTGCGATAAAAATAACTACTATCAAGCATACTCATCCAACCATACAACTAGCTAACCACAACACTTACTTCAACCTATTAACAATGCTTCAAACCCTAATCCACAATCAAATCCCTTACTTGACTTTCATGAACAAGCAATTTCTATTAAATTGATACTTCAAAATTCTAATTTAGCACATTTAAACTACAATTTAACAATTAGTTTAGAATTTTCACCTCACATGCTTGAACACTAGCTTGCTCAAGCCACCAAAGATGCCTCCTTTCACCTTATTTTAAACAATTTAGGGTTTGGAAGGAGGTAGATTAAGGATGGGGTTTGAATTTGTGAAGAAATTTGTTGATTTCGGGGGATTTTGAGTGAATTTTGAAGCAAAGGAATTGGGGGAAAAAAAGGTGCTGCTGTGGGAGGAGCTCGGCCTGGGCAATAGAGGAGAGAAAATGAGAGGATGTGTAGAAAATTCCATGAAGAAAATATCATCTAAGGTCAATTTAGGCTTTCACATCAAAACTTTTTCAAAAAAACCCCTTTTTCTTATCATTTTTCATATGATTCTTAAACCCTTGAAAAAAATCTTGAAAAGTCATGATGCAATTTTATTAACACTAAATTTTAGTTTATAAAGATTCCTAATTAAGAAATTTACCTAATTAAATTTGTATTTATCACTTATTTAATGTATTTTTAAAAGCTTAAAATAATATTAAAAATAATTAATTACGAATTTTTTTTTATTTAACTAGAAAATTTTATGTAACATTTTAGTGACCAATTTATAGTAATATCTTATCTAAATTTTTTATATTTAGGTGTACAATGAAAAATACCTATTTTGACTTTTTAAGGAAAAAGCTGACATTTTAGCCGATTACCGAAAAACTGCTTAAACGATTTTCGAAGAGTTACAATCTTCCCCCCTTAAAGAAATTCGGTCCCCGAATTTAGAATTCAACTACGTGTGCCTTCAAAAAGTTGGGGATATCTCTTCCTCATCTCGACCTCGGTCTCCCAGGTGACCTCCTCGCTGTTCGGGCCACGCCAAAGGACCTTGACGGACGGTATAACTTCGACCTCAATTTCTTCACCTGCCGATCCAAAATGACCACCGGCTGCTCGGTGAATGAAAGATCACGCTCTAACTGGATCGTCTGGTGCTGAATCGCATAGGAAGGATCATGAAGGTACTTGCGGAGCATCGAGATATGGAACACGGGGTGAACATCGGGGAAGCTGGGCGGAAGAGCTAACCGATAAGCGACTGGACCAACACGCTCTAGGATCTCGAAAGGACCAACATATCTAGGACTCAGCTTCCCTTTCTGCCCAAATCTCATCACACCCTTCATCGGAGAGACCTTCAGGAAAACATGATCGCCAACAGCGAACTCGAGTCGGCGACGGCGCCTGTCAGCATATGATTTCTGCCTGCTCTGTGCCGCTCTCATCCTGTCCCGAATCAGCTGTATCTTTTCGGTCGTCTCCTGTACGATCTGCGGCCCCAAAATACAGCTCTCCCTGAGCTTTGTCCAACATACAGGCGATCGACATCTCCTCCCATATAAAGCCTCGAAAGGTGCCATCTGAATCGTCTCCTGGAAGCTATTATTGTAGGAAAACTCGATCAAAGGCAAATGACGATCCCAGCTACCACCGAAATCTAAAACACAAGCTCTGAGCATGTCCTCAAGAGTCTGAATAGTACGCTCTGACTGACCGTCAGCCTGAGGATGAAAGGCTGTGCTAAAGCTCAATCGGGTGCCCAAAGCTTCCTGAAGTTTCTGCCACAATCGGCTGGTAAACTGGGTGCCCCGGTCGGACACGATGCAAGTCGGAACACCATGCAGTTGCACTATCTCATCAATATAAACCTGGGCGTACTGAGAAAATCCAAAAGTGGTCGTCATTGGCAGGAAGTGAGCCGCTTTCGTCAGTCGATCCACAATCACCCAAATAGAGTCATACCCTCGACTGGTCCTGGGTAGACCCACAATGAAGTCCATGGAGACCTGCTCCCACTTCCACTCAGGGATGGGCAAAGGCTGTAACTCGCCGGCTGGCCTCTGGTGCTCGGACTTGACTTGCTGACAAGTCAGGCATCTCGACACAAATTCTGTAACAACCTTCTTCATCCCGTCCCACCAGTAAACCTCTCTCAAATCATAGTACATCTTGGTGGAACCTGGATGAACACTGTATACTGATCTATGTGCCTCCTCGAGAATATCACGCCTCAGTCCCTCTGAATCTGGCACGCACAGTCGAGTCCCAAATCGAAGTATCCCCTGATCATCAATCACGAACTCAGAAACTCTGCCCTGCCGAATCTGCTCAATAATCTCTAAAATACGGGCATCGCCGGACTGTGCCTCGCGGATACGGTCAAGTAACTGTGGGCGTGCTCTGAAATGGGCCAGCTGTCCCCCTGTAGGAGTAAACTCGAACTGCACTCTGCTGTCACATAACACCTGCAAATCCACCGTCGACTGCATCAGTACTGCGCTCAAACAAGATAAACTACCTCCGGGCCTCCTACTCAAAGCATCTGCCACCACATTCGCCTTGCCCGGATGGTATAAAATCTCGCAGTCATAATCCTTCACCAACTCCATCCAACGGCGCTGTCTCAGGTTCAGATCTCGCTGCTGGAAGATATACTTCAAACTCTTGTGGTCAGTGAATATCTGGCACGACTCACCGTATAGGTAATGTCTCCAGACATTAAGTGCAAATACCACTGCAGCCATCTCTAAATCATGGGTGGGGTAGTTCTGCTCGTGTTTCCTCAGCTGCCGAGAAGCATACGTGATAACTCTATCGTGCTGCATCAATACACAGCTCAGCCCCACTCGAGAAGCATCACAATATACCACAAACCCGCCTGATCCTGAAGGCAATGCTAATACTGGTGCAGTAGTCAGACGAGTCTTCAATTGCTGGAAACTATCCTCACATGCCTGGGTCCAATCAAAAGGAACCCCCTTCCGAGTCAACCCGGTCAATGGTGCAGCAATGCGGGAGAAATCCTGGACAAAACGTCAATAATAGCCGGCCAGACCTAGAAAGCTGCGAACCTCTGTAACTGATACCGGTCTAGGCCAACGCTGAACTGCCTCGATCTTCTTCGGGTCCACACAAATACCATCTCTCGTCACCACATGACCCAAGAAGTCGACACTGTCTAACCAGAATGCGCACTTGGAAAATTTGGCGAATAGCTGATGCTCCCTCAAAGTCTGCAATGTGATACGTAAGTGCTGCTCATGCTCCTCCCGGCTCCGAGAATAAACCAAGATGTCGTCAATGAACACAATAATGAACTGATCGAGATACGGCCTGAATACACGGTTTATCAAGTCTATAAATGCTGCCGGGGCATTAGTGAGCCCGAACGACATCACCAAGAACTCATAATGACCATAACGAGTACGGAAAGCGGTCTTCGGAATATCCTCCTTTCGAACCCGCAACTGGTGATAACCTGACCGTAAATCAACCTTCGAGAAGAACCCTGCACCCTGGAGCTGATCGAATAAGTCATCAATGCGGGGTAGGGGATATCTGTTCCGCACAGTAACCCGGTTCAGCTGACGATAATCAATGCATAAACGCATACTTCCGTCCTTCTTTTTAACAAACAGGACGGGAGCACCCCAAGGTGACACACTCGGTCTGATAAGCCCTTTGTCCAGCAAGTCCTGTAACTGATCCTTTAGCTCTCTCAGCTCCGCCGGGGCCATCCGATAAGACGGTATAGAGATAGGCCCCGTGCCGGGGATCAAGTCGATGCAGAACTCAATCTCGCGCTCTGGTGGAGACCAGGCAGCTCGTCAGGGAATACATCAGGAAACTCTCTCACAACAGGGACCTGGTCCAATGGAACCCCTATGGAGCTAGTATCACAAACATAGGCTAAGAATCCCTGACACCCTTTCCTTAAGAGCTGACCAGCGCGAAGAGAAGAAATCAAGCTGGGAAGGGTAGCGCTACGATCTCCCTGAATAACAAGTACCGGCTCACCAGGAAAATTGAATCTGACTTCTTTCTCACGGCAGTCTACAGATGCATAGCAGATGGCTAGCTAGTCCATACCAAGAAGAACGTCAAAGTCTAGCATATCGAGGAGAATCAAATCAACTGAAGAATCTCTCTCACCGATACGAACGGAACACAATCGGTACACAAAACGGGCAACAAAAGACTCGCCTACCGGTGTAATAACGACAAGCGGCTGATCTAACGGAGAAGAATCTCGACCCAACCTCGGTGCAAAATACGTGGATACATAGGAATGTGTGGAGCCTGGATCAAATAATACCCGTGCATCAAAAGAACATACTGGCAGAGTACATGTCACGACGGCATTGGATGCCTGTGCATCCTGAGGAGTCAACGCGAACACTCGGGCCTGTCCACCACTAATAGCTGGCTGTCCTCTGCCTCTACCTCGGCCTCTGCCTCTGTCGCCTCGTCCTCTCTGAACCGGACCGCCACGCCCACGACCTCTAAAAGCATCTGGCTGGCGTGGAGGATCATCAGGAGTAGGAAGTAGAGCTCTCTGAGGAGGTGGTGAGGGTGGTAAGGTCACATGCGGGACTGTCGCCGCGCCCTGGCGTCCCATGGTACAGTCTCTGACACGGTGGTACTGACTCCCACACCGAAAACATCCTGGAGACGACTGCTGGGTCTGTGGATATGAACTAAATAACTGACCTCGTCTCAATCCTCTGCCTCCACCATCTCCCGGAAATAATCTATCGCGGTGTCTACCCATCTGCCGCTGAGCTGGCGTATCAGTACGGATCCTCTTCGGCCCAGAAACGACCGGAGTCTCAGAGATACGCTCCTCCAAAAGTAAGGCTGCATCCATCACGGCTGCGTATGTGTCAAAGTGCTGGGTGCCGATGGCAAGGAATAGCTGTGTATCAAGCCCTCGCATAAACCTCTTTATTCTCTTCTCTTCTGTGTCTACTAGGTACGGAGCATATCGAGACAACTGGGTAAACTGTATATCATACTCCGACACCGTCATCCCAGGAGTCTTGCGCAGAGACTCGAAACTACGGGCTCAAGCATCTCGGACACTCTCCGGAAGAAAACGGGCAAGAAATGCAGCTGTAAACTCATCCCACGTCATAGAAGGTAGACCTGCAGCTCGGCCTCTCTCTACTGAATCGTACCATGTCTGGGAAAGACCCTCCAAACGAAAACTCGCAAACTCCACCAATCTATCATCAGAACACCTCAACGAACGGCAAATCCGAGCCATCCTATCGAGAAATGCCTCTGGGTCCTCTGTCGCATCTGTACCGGTAAAAGATGGAGGTCTCAATCTCATGAACTCCTGTAGTGAAACAGGGATAATCTCCGTAGTAGCAGGAGCGACCATCTGTGCAGCAGGTACAATCGTGGTCTGTGCGGTGGAAGGCACGTCCTCAGATCTCTGTGCCCGGCTGGACTCAACTAAAGATCCCATCATCTGTCGCAACTCTTGCATGCCGGCCTCTAATCTGGAAATACGGTCTGGATAAGGCGGATTAGTATGACCCTGAGGGGTAGGCGTATCCTCCCGCTCGATCCTCGCCTCAGACGAGCCCGCTCGAATCTCATCCCTAGCGGCAGCCCGCTGAGCTTTCTTAGTCTTTGGCGGCATCGAAGCTGGAATAAGAAACAGGACTGATAAGAACATTGCAATTGAATCAAGGAATGCAAGGAATCAAGAAAGGAAATACAAGCAATTATGTCCTAAGGTTACTTAGGCGGAGTACCGTATCGTAAGTATGCCGCGGATCATACCCACGCTACGCCACTCTGCTTAAGTCACCTACTCCATCTACCAAGGTCGTCCTACACTCAGAAAGGTAAAACCTACGCTCTGATACCAACTTTGTCACGACCCGAAAGTATGGAACGTGACTGGCACTTAGATTACGAGACGTCTAAAAGCGTACCGTAACCTAAGTCAGCCAAAATCCAGAAAATCTAAACCAAAATCAAAAGAGAGTGAAGGAAAACTTTACATGAAAACGATTTTAAATCAATTATGTTGCATTGAACCCCTTTTTAAAATAAAACATAAAAAAATTTCGAAAATTTCGGCAGAGTCTCCCTTGTAAATTCTATCCCCCAAAATGGGTACAACAAGATATAAAACCTGTAATCATAAAATGGCATCCCCAAGCGGGAGCTAGCTCTTCGCCCAAGGCGGATCACAACCACACGCAATATATAAGTAATATCAAGAAAAAGAGCATAAAAGAAATGCAAAATATCAGAAAACACAACGTCGGCTCAAGTGAGCTCGACCCAAAAGAAACCACATATATACAAATCTCTCAGTCGCATCACTAGGTCGCATATACAAATAAGAAGTGGTAGATGGAGGATACTAGATACAATGATAGAGCAAAAGAAATAAAGTGTGCTCGCAACCCACCTACGAGCGATGTCGCGAGTCTGAGCAAAAGGAGCTGATGATAAGATAACCGCCGCTACAAGGATGACGGGTCCGACCTGCAAGACACTATGGCACAACGGGGGTGAGTTGCCAGCTCGTGAGTAGAATATAATATCTAGTAAGGCAATCGTAAGAATACACGCAAATGCGTTACAGCATGTATGTCCAGATGTGATGTAATACCTCTAGTATGCATGCACATGTATGCAATGTCATTACTAAATCTTTAAGTGTTTCAAAAACTAAGAGTTCTGCATTCTAATCTTTAGAAAAAGAATATTTGTATAATAGCTAAATACCATCAAGAAATCATCCGAAAATCCGTGTCAAGCATCGACACCAAAAATGAAATCACATCTGTCTCAATGTCTCAAAATATCGGGCTCCGTCAGTCCGGATCGGCCCATATCATCAAATCTCACGACAACGGTCGGTATCCTCCGGATATCCGCCGCACCAGACATCACCGGTAGATAGTCTTCCCCTGCCAGGCTCATCGTCTACAACTCGATCTTCTTGCCCCGGGGTACCATACCGGGCCCACCATGTACCCGAGACGGTTCATCCACTCCTCGAATCGGGTCTCGAAATCCAACAGAAAACATGAAAACTCATGGTGGACAATACATACATCACGAGAAAACCGCAACTTTGTTTTAAAAATGATAAATATAAGATTTTGTTAAATTCTTGCGGTTTTCCCCAAAAATCCAGAAATCGCAGCAATACTGAAATCCTCAAGAAAATCATAATGTCCAACATGTTATATATGATAAATGTCTATGATATCAAGGTATGCGATGTGAATTGTGGCTAGAAATCTATGTAAGTATGATGATGATGCGAGGTATATACATGCTATGTAATTTCATATATCATGTATGATGCAAGTGGCGATACTAAGCTAAACAGGTTCTACAGTGCACGTGGCATGGCAATTACCAAAGACGTGTGTGTCACATGAATAGTGCGCGCGTAACAGATGCCAATGGTAACGGTGTTTGTGTCCTACGAAGTGATATCGCATATGTGTATATGAAAATCCATGCAATCTAGTATACGGTTAGCTATAAGGGTATGCAATGTAAATAAAGGGGTAAGCTAACTAACAATACAAGTCTTGCAAGAAATAAGGTAATCCTAACTAGGGGGGCGCCTCGCGCCATCCAGACGATTCCCCCATAGATGAATACATCTACTCACCTGAATGCCTCGCTAATCCGATCCGACCACCGCCTTGCCTTTACGCGCCGTGTCCGATGTTTCCCCGACCGATCCTAGCATTGCATAACACACAATATAAGATTACATACCCCTTAAACGACACCAAGTCAATATAAAAATATCGACGCTCTTGAATTAAACATAACATGCACTCGGTGCGCGGAAAACACACGAAAATCGCTAAAACCTTAACCAAAATCGCCGTTTCGGGGAAATCGACAAAACTAAAACCCGACTAGACAAAACCCCGCATTTGTGCACACCAATAGTCGTATAAGATGCTAAAGTTATCGTCCATATATTGTAATTAGACCACCTCCTAATATTTATAAAAATCTAGTAAGCAATTAGCATCCCGATAACAATGCAAACATCGCAAATTTGCGATAAAAATAACTACTATCAAGCATACTACCTTATTTCTTGCAAGACTTGTATTGTTAGTTAGCTTACCCCTTTATTTACATTGCATACCCTTATAGCTAACCGTATACTAGATTGCATGGATTTTCATATACACATATGCGATATCACTTCGTAGGACACAAACACCGTTACCATTGGCATCTGTTACGCGCGCACTATTCATGTGACACACACGTCTTTGGTAATTGCCATGCCACGTGCACTGTAGAACCTGTTTAGCTTAGTATCGCCACTTGCATCATACATGATATATGAAATTACATAGCATGTATATACCTCGCATCATCATCATACTTACATAGATTTCTAGCCACAATTCACATCGCATACCTTGATATCATAGACATTTATCATATATAACATGTTGGACATTATGATTTTCTTGAGGATTTCAGTATTGCTGCGATTTCTGGATTTTTGGGGAAAACCGCAAGAATTTAACAATTAGTTTAGAATTTTCACCTCACAAGCTTGAACACTAGCTTGCTCAAGCCACCAAAGATGCCTCCTTTCACCTTATTTTAAACAATTTAGGGTTTGGAAGGAGGTAGATTAAGGATGGGGTTTGAATTTGTGAAGAAATTTGTTGATTTCGGGGGATTTTGAGTGAATTTTGAAGCAAAGGAATTGGGGGAAAAAAAGGTGCTGCTGTGGGAGGAGCTCGGCCTGGGCAATAGAGGAGAGAAAATGAGAGGATGTGTAGAAAATTTCATGAAGAAAATATCATCTAAGGTCAATTTAGGCTTTCACATCAAAACTTTTTCAAAAAAACCCCTTTTTCTTATCATTTTTCATATGATTCTTAAACCCTTGAAAAAAATCTTGAAAAGTCATGATGCAATTTTATTAACACTAAATTTTAGTTTATAAAGATTCCTAATTAAGAAATTTACCTAATTAAATTTGTATTTATCACTTATTTAATGTATTTTTAAAAGCTTAAAATAATATTAAAAATAATTAATTACGATTTTTTTTTTATTTAACTAGAAAATTTTATGTAACATTTTAGTGACCAATTTATAGTAATATCTTATCTAAATTTTGTATATTTAGGTCTACAATGAAAAATACCTATTTTGACTTTTTAAGGAAAAAGCTGACATTTTAGCCGATTACCGAAAAACTGCTTAAACGATTTTCGAAGAGTTACATCTGGCAGATGGATGTTAAAACGGCTTTCCTGAACGGTTGTTTGGAAGAGTGCGTTTACATGGATCAACCAGAAGGTTTCGTAGACAGTGAGAGCAGCGGGAAGGTGTGCAAGTTGCTTAAATCCATTTATGGATTAAAGCAGGCATCGCGGAGCTGGAACATCTATTTTGATGAGGCAATCAAAGTATTTGATTTCATCAAGAACGAAGATGAACCCTGTGTTTATAAGAAGATTGTAGGACAAACTGTCGTATTCCTAGTCTTGTACGTGGACGACATTCTTTTGATAGGAAATGATATTCCTATGCTACAATCGGTCAAGCTATTTTTGTCACAAAGGTTCTCCATGAAGGACCTGGGTGATGCCTCGTACATTCTGGGGATCAAGATCTATAGAGATAGATCCAAGAGACTACTGGGACTTTCGCAGTCCAGGTACATAGAGACCGTACTAAAGAGATTTAGTATGGAGGGTTCCAAGCGCGGTAACATACCCGCATTGCACGGAATTACCCTCTCCAAGAAGATGTCTCCTAAGACTGACGAGGAGAGGGTTCGCATGAGCACTATACCCTACGCTTTGGCGGTAGGATCTATAATGTATGCGATGCTATGTACAAGACCAGATGTAGCTTACGCGCTGAGCGCGGTAAGCCGGTATCAGTCAGACCCAGGGGAGGACCACTGGACAGCAGTGAAGAACATTCTCAAGTACCTGAGAAGGACTAAGGAGATGTTCCTGGTTTACGGTAATGGAGACCTCCGGGTCGAGTCCTTTACCGATTCAAGCTTCCAGACTGACAAAGATGACAGCAAGTCTGTCTCGGGTTTTGTGTTTACCCTCAACGGAGGGGCGGTATGTTGGAGGAGTTCCAAGCAGGATACCGTCGCAGACTCGACGATGGAGGCTGAATACATTGCTGCAAGCGATGCCGCAAAAGAGGCGGTCTGGATAAAGAAGTTCATTAGTGAACTTCAGGTGGTTCCGTCCATTGTTGACCCAATACCTTTGTATTGCGATAACAATGGGTCTATAGCTTTAGCGAAGGAACCAAGGTCCCATCAGAAATCCAGGCACATCTTAAGGCGGTATCACCTGATCAGGGAGATCATTGATCGCCAGGAGATCGAGGTGCGGAGAGTGGACACAAAGGACAACACAGCGGACCCATTCACGAAGGCCTTACCCCAGACTCAGTTCGAGCGGCTGATCGAGATGATAGGTCTTCGATACGCCAGTACATGGCCTTAGTGCAAGTGGGAGATTGTTAGTGTATATGCCCTAGAGGCCATTACTGTATCATACTAGTATGTATATTACTTGATGGAAGCTTGGGATATTCACAGTTGTACAGACAATCTTGCTCAATATAGTAGTATGCTACTTGGTTTATCTCTGCTTTAATGTGTACATGTGTGTTTATTTATTATATCACCTATACGCATTAGTAGAGCCCTTAGGATCTTTGCTTGATTACCGGCGTTGTGATGGCGATCACACTCGTGGGGGCAGGGTAATCTACAAGCATATCCTTATACACGTCCCTAGTCGTGGGAGTATCGAGATAGGACATCGATACTCCGGAGTAGACTAGCGTATGCGCTTCTCATCCCAGCACGGGAGACGGTCTGTCCCACAGCCGTCGGTACGTCGTACTTGAGATAGTATGCGGGTGCTCGTTAGGTTACGAGTACACTGGACATGACTCGTCGGGAACTGATGGTTGGTATTATACCTATCGTCAGTTATCAGTTCCCAGGTGACATGAGTACAGCTTAGTCCGCTGACTTGACACTGTCACTTCGCCTCGAGTGTGTTCCCACTGTTCTTTGATTACTACCCTACCACGGCTCTACTGAGTCGTGCAAACAGGTAGTAGTTGGGAGCAGTCCCGAAGCACTTGGAGGCAGTGACGGTTAGACAGGATTCGTCTCTCCCGGTATTGGGGGTTGACATCGCGCTGTGTCTAGGAGAGCCATTACACGAGTAGTCCCTGGCCAGGGCAAGCGAGATATACTGGTAGATTTCCAGTGTTATCTCAGGGTGTATTGGGCTTCACTCCGACACGACTTGTACCGCTATTAGGGGACTGACGTTTACCACCCCCTAGGCCCGCCATGCGATGTATCAGACGAACAGACCGGACTGTACGGAGATTGTCACATACAAACTCAGTAGGAGTTCGGATGGGTTTACCTCATCGGCCTTCTTATCGACATCTACCTGGGGACCGTTACGTACAGCTAGTTCCGCTTGCAGTCTGTGGTTAAATCCACTGCCAGCGTAGGGTCGAGTCTTTAGAGTCCCACACAGAGAGTTTCCCTGCACTGAGCGAAACGTGTAGAGGCCGTATGGTTTTACGGCAGGGCTGCGATCACTTACGTACACTTGTGTGCGTATGATGTTTGGGCAGGCAGTACTAGTGGGCTTTGGTTTAAGCCGGATCCTAGTATTGCACGGATGGATTTGTTTTGTCTTCTGCGCATCCGCATTCTACGGAATGCGGATGCAGGTGTGTATGCACAGTTTGCCGGAGCGATGAAGGAGGAGGTGCCTCATTAGGGTTTTGGCAGTTGGTTCGGCCAAAACCGCTATGTGGCAGGCTCATTAGGGTTTTGACAGTTGATTCGGTCAAAACCATTTTGAGGCGGGCTCATTAGGGTTTTGACAGTTCGTTTGGTCAAAACCATTATGAGCCGGGGACATTATTTACTAATCCTTTCGTTGATAATTTTGTTATGGCTAATTACATTGACCATTTGACCATCTTGACTTTGTTGACCATTTGACCAAAGTTGACTAAGATCTTCTTGAAAGATCTAAAGTATTCTTTGGTTTTCTTTTTCTTTTTGTTATGATAATGGTCATGTCATTTGTAGCCATCACCTTTATGTTGATGGGATTAGTAATGATAATGTTTTTTGCATTATTGCAACCATGGTTGGGTTTTCTCTTGGTTAAGCTTTTCATTTGCTCATTCTCATTCTCTCTCTTGAAATGAGAAGCTCCATGGTTGTTAGCTAGCTCCTCCTCTTGATCAATCTTTTGATCTCATGTGTTGACAAAAAAAAGATCCCACAAAGACAAAACCATCCCTTCATCACTTCTACAAAACCTAGGGCTTCTAGATTGGCAATCTCTTTGCCCTAGTTATCTCGGGTCGAGGCGGTGCTTGGTGCACATCTCTCGGGTGGATCGTCTTCGACTCAAGGAGGCCGCGGAGGTGACCAAAGTCCGGATCAACCCTCGGAGCAAGCAAGGAGAAGAACAATAAGAAGAGAAGGAGTTCAAGTTGAGTGACCAAAGTCCGGATCAACTCTTGGAGCAAGCAAGGAGAAGAACAAGAAGAAGAGAAGGATTTCAAGTTGAGGTATAACCCCTAACCGAGTAGATAAATGTCTAGTTCGGATGCTAGTGTATTGTTTAGCAAAGATCCAGCTTTTACGGTCCATGTTGCCAAGTCCAGAAAATTTTTTGTTTTACCGTTTCCGCAACCCCGAAAGTACCGGGAGAGGTATCGTGGACCCAACAATACTTGGCTGCCCATTTCATTCCTCCTCCATTATTTCCTTAACCCAATTGCTTCATACTCTTTCACCTCACTACCCCCATTCCACATCTCCAAATACATGCCAAAACCTTATGCCTTGTCAGGACCCGAAATAACACGTGACTGGCCCTTGAATCGTATGACGTCTATAGGACCCCATCTAATTCAAGTAAGCCAAAAGCCCAGAAATCTAAAACCCTTTTAAATAATAAATGAAGGAAAACTAGTTTTAAAGAAGTGAAGAAAATATGTTTTAAAAACAAGTTTTTTAAATAAGTAAGCCGAATATGCATTTTTAAATCCTCAAGTCTTTTCTGAAAATTTCGGCAGAGTTTTATTTGTAAATACTGGCCCCAAACGGGGTACAACAAGAATAATATATGCACAATAATAAAAGGCATCCCCAAGCGGGAGATAGCACTTCGTCAATCGACGGTAACAACCACGCAAGCAATATAATATACAACGCCGAAGGGCGAGGATCAAAACCCAAAAGGAAACACAAAGTCAACAAGAAAACCATAATGCTACAACGCGCGACTCTAAGTTCGAAATAATACACAACTGGTTTTTCTAAATATTAAACAATATATCGGCACATAAATCCTCATATATCGGGCTCCGTCAGTCCGGATCGGCCCACGGGCTCCGTCAGTCCGGATCGGCCCGTATCATCTCTCGACTCCGGTCGGTATCCTCCGGATATCCGCCGGGCCTAAATACTATCACCGGTAGGTAGTGGTCCCTCTGCCAGGCTCACCGTCTGTATACACAGTATCCCTTTCTTGCCCCGGGGTACCATACCGGGCCCCACCATGTACCCGCACATGGCCCACAGCTCCTCCTCGCATGGGGTATATATATGTATATCAGAACCGATAAAACTCATGGTGGGCACACTGAAATATCATATCAAGGGTAACCGGGTTTTTTAAACAATACATACTCTCTTTTGAAATGACCACGGTTCCCAAATCCAGAAATATCATGGAAACAACATTTCTCAATGCATATAATCATAAAAGCACGATGAATGCGACATATAAAAGAAATGTAAGCATATCAGTCTATCATGCAACATAAAACAGCAATATGCACATATCGAGGGAAGACCGCTCCTTTAAAATGAATCAGTTTTAAAATGTATCTTGCGGTTCCCAAATCTCCAAATCAAGCCAGAATCATCTATGTATGTGTAAATACGTATGTATGCAACTATGGGTGTACAATCTGTATGTACGCAAGTATGTCAGGCAAGGGGTCATATCCTAATGCAACAATCCTACTGTATAATGACATGCCAATTATCGATGATGAAGTGTGTGAGCCGACAAGCAGGTATACGTGGAACATACGCATCATCGATAATGGTGCTGGTGTCCTGACAACATGGTTTTAATATAACAATAAACATATTTACACATGCAATGTGATGCGAATAACAAGAATATGCAGAAATCGACTAATAAACACAACAGTGAAGAATCTACATCAATATATGTAACATTTCAAAAAATTAAAATATTATTTCTGGGAATTTTTGTAATTTAATATTAATTTTTCATGAATATTTTAATATTTCGGTATAATTAAATACCGATAAATGGGGAAAATTTTGGAAAAATTATGGAGAATCCTAAAATAGGGTATTTTGGGGAAGTATGTCATTTTTAAGTTTTTTGTTTAGTTATATGCTCATTTAGTGCTAATCGCGATTAAAAATCGCTAATCGGTTTTTTAGCATTTTTCTGCAAAACATGCATATATCATTTTTCTTTACACTTGTGCATTCTACCATGTTGTTTTGGGGTTACTATTTGAGTGAGAAGGAATAAAAGAAAAAGGAAAAGAAAAAGTGAAGAATGATTAGGAGAGAGAAAGGTAGGTATGGGGTTTACTATTTGACTTGTAGAACCATTCCCCATCATTTCTTCACACCATTTTCTCTCCGCTCCTTCCTCTTGCTGCTGATGCCCTCTCCCTCTTCTTCCTCCTCCCTCTTAAACTTCGATCCACCATTAAAACCTAACAAAAACCCTATTCCCATTTCACAAAAGTTACTCCCAAGCTCACTAGCTACACAATAGACTAAGCAAGAGCTGTTTTTGAGGACTTTGAGCAACTCAAGAATTTTCTTGAGTTGCCAAAGGAGGTAATTTCTGCATCCCTAGTATAGTATTTCAATTCTTATTGCATCCTTACTAGTTTCATGTCGATGTGGTGTCGTTTGATGGACTTTTGAAAATTCAAGTTAGGGTTTAGGGTTTGATCTGAAATAAAAGGTGAATTGATGTGTAATTAGAGGTTATAACCCCTGGTGTGATGTTATTTTGGACAAAACCTGAAGCTTAAATCTAGAATGCGGATTTAGTGAATCGATATCGGGAAAAACTGTAAATCTGTCACTGTTTTTGGAGATCTGCTTTCACCCGAGCCACCTGAAAATAAAATTGACTTGACAGAGAGATGTGCAGGCACCTAGGAACCACCACCCAAAGCCCTAGCCCCTACCACCATTTATGGCCGCAGATAAATTCCTCCTGGCAGCAAATTGCGGCCAGAGCAGGTCGAAACCCCCTCGTTTTTGGTGCAGTGCCCTATCTCAAGTACAATTGACCTTTGGTATATGCAACTTTGACTGATTCCATCTAGGGTAGAATCTGGGGTAGTTTTCTTGTGTTGGCGTATGATTTACGACTTTTTTTAGCATGGATTTTAGTATTTGATGATTCGTTTCTTTCGGGTGGCGTTTGAACATCTACGGCAAAAGGTTATTGATCGTATTTGCATGCGAGACTATAGGTTTTTACCTATAGGCGTAGCGTGTTCCGTTTTGGTTTCCGATGTGATTTTCAAGTGCTTTAGCGTTTGTGATATCCTTGTAGGTACCCCACGTGACGTCGAGGCGTTGAAGATAAAGATGGCGACATCGGCATCGGCACACGAGAAGCAAGGTGAGTAGATTTATATCTATGGGGAGAAGTCGGGTGGATGGCGTATAGCCCCCCGCAGTTCGTGGTGATGTATACGAATACGTATACACACAGACTTTGATTATATATTGTTTGAGATTATTGATGTTAAAAGATGTATTTTTAGTGTGTTTGGATTGGTTTAGTGTTGGGAAACCCTAGAGTAGGGGTTGCACCTATACACATGTTGGAGATAGTGCCCTCAGAGTCAATTATTGGATCACAGGCACGTGATTGCAATGATTGAGGGAGGACTTATACCGGTAGGACAGTCTTACTCAAGATGATAGTATGCTATCTGGTTTATCTTTATCATCGTGTATTGTTTTAGGTGACCATACAGGTCGCTATTACACGTTGATAGAGCCCCTAGGATTCTTTCTTGACTGCCAGCAGTATGAGGGCGATCATATACGTGGGAGCTGGGGTCTATAAGCACATCCTTAAAAGGTCCCTAGTCGAGGGAGTTTCGAGACAGGGCATCGATACTCCAGAGTAGACTAGTGTATACAGTCGAGACCCCGACGAGGGGTGGTGGCTGGTAACATAAGCCACTGGTGTCAGTTGGTTCACCTAAGATGTATACAGGTGCTCATTAGGTTAGGAGTACACCGAACAGGACTCTCCGGGAACATGCTAGTTGGTCTTATACCTGACGTCAGATAGCAGTTCCCTGGTGACATGTGTACAGGTTAGTTCATCGACCTGAGATCTTCATTTGTCTCGTATGAGTTCCCACTGTGCTTTGATTACTACCCTACCACGCTCAAAGGAGACGTGCAAATAGGTTTTAGTTGGGTACAGTCTCGAGCCACATGGAGGCAGTGAGCGGATCTGCAGGGGTTCGTCTCTTCCGGTATTGTGGGTGAGGACACGCTATGTCTAAGAGAGCCATTACATGAAGTCCTTGGCCAAGACAGGAGATTTATTGGTAGGTATTCCAGTAGTATCTCAGGGTGTTCTGGACTACACTCCGACACGACTTGTACTGCTTTTGGGGGTCTGACTTTTACTAACGCCCTAGGCCCGCCATGCGATGCTCATAGACGAACGGACCGGACTATACAGATATTGTCACTGACAGGCTCAGTAGGGTGTCAGGATGAGTTCGCTCATCGACGTCCCTTTTGGTCAATACTTGGTTGCCCGTTACGTATAGGCTAATACCTCTGACGTGCTAGTGGTTAAATCCACAACCAAAGTATTGACGAGTCTTTAGAGTCCCCCACAGACCGTTTTCTCAAGTTTCGGGCGAAACGCTGTAGAGGCCGTATGGAGATATGGCAGGGTTCGATTAGATACGTGCGGTACTGCACGGATCATGATCGGACGGATAATACTAGCGGGCTTTGGTTTAAGCCGGATCCTAGTATTGTACAGTGTAGATTTTGTCTCTTTGCATTTGTATTCAGTGGGAATACAAATGCTGGTATTTATATACAGTCGCGGGGTTTTTCTGTAATTTATTACGGGATCAGTTTTCTGAAGTTGCCAGTTTGCTTTCCGTTCCGGCCAGTTTTCCTTTGTTCCTTCACGGCCGGATTTTTCCGATGGAGGGGGTTATTTGCAGTTGTGCAAATTACCATTGTGGAGGGAGTTATTTGTATATGTGGCTTTATGATGGTTTAAGCATATTTGCTTTTCTTGTGATCATTTCATTTGCATTTAATGTGAAGAGATTGATTTGTTTATGGATGTGAGGCTTCCTTTTTGGCTTATGTTCACCATTTACCCTCTTGTGCTCACCCCCCTGGGTTGAGATTTTCCTCCTCCACATTTTTATGAGGCCGGCCAAACATTGAGAGAGTGAGAGGGGATTTCATTTTGGAATGGGAAAAATGTTCATCATTTTTCTATACTTGTATCAAAAATCCCAAAGCTCATTTCCATTGCTCATTCCTCCATCACCATGGAAACTTCATAAGCCCAAAGAGACAAACTATTCTACACTTCATCTACAGCACTTCTTGGGCACGTCGGCTCGCCAACTTCGTGTCCGAGTTGCCTCGGACCAGAGGTGGGAGCCCGTAAAAAAACCCGGCGATGTGGTGCCCGTTCCGACGAGGAGATGAAGACCGGAGATTCCGCGAGGAGATCGGAGTGGAGGCCGAAGACCGAAGGACACGGATCGCTCGGTATAGCTTCCCTCCCATTTTCTAGTTTGTTAGAGTTAGGTTAATGGCCCGATCCGGGTTTTTAGTGCACGGTGGTGCCGGTTTCTAGCTTTTAGAAAAGTTTCGTTTCCGCATTCTGGCTTCAGATTGACGGCCGGGGCGCCGCCGTGCACTTACAGTGGTATTAGAGCCACGCCATTAACCTAGTCTAGCTTGCTCTAACGTGTTTACAAGTTCGATCGAACGGATTTTCCAAAAACCGCGTTTCCATGTCATGTTTCTGTCGAATTTTTTCAGTGCTCTTATAATTATTTTGTACATTGTAAAAATACGAGCAGGGTTTTTTAAGCATTCTGTGAAAATTTGGTCGAGTGAAATTACTGTTCCACCGCGGAACCGCGGCCAAACCCATGCATTGGCCGCGGTTCCGCCGCCATTGTAACTCTTCACAGCACCAAATTTCTACAGTGCTCTTTGGACATGGAAATAGGGTTTCTGGTATATTCTTTTTAGGCCCAGATTTTCTTTGAGTGCTACCATTGTGCTTGGGGTCCACTTCGGTAAATTTGATCGATCGAAAATTTTAAACATGTTGGTTCAGAGTATTTACATTATATCTGCGACCGTGAATGTCACTTGATCGGTAAATCCTGTCTATCTGCTATAGCCCTTTTAGACGGATTTGCGAACGTGACATTCACATTGATGTTCTGTGTTGTGCTGTGATATTGCGGATTTGTCATGGTGGATAGCCTGGATGCAATGGTAGTACAGTTTGATTTTATATGTACATTTGATATTGCGGGGCGAGCGTTCGACATGTGGACTGCCGTCACTGCCTGTTTGTATATTATTCTTTTGGGGCACGACCGGGATGAGGTCGATGTACCCGTTGTATATTTTACTTTCTGTACTAGGATTACCCCGTGGAGGGGTGCACGGGTAGACGGGTTCTAGAGGGCAACGAGCCCGCATCTCATGGCTTTGAGACGGAGGGGGCTTCACTCTAGAATTGGCGGGCTATTCGCCGCACTCGTAGGGGGTACAGGTTGAACCAAGAAGGGGTGCTCAAGTTACCGGATTCCGTGAAGTGCTGGGTGGTCCATTCACGTTGTTGAAGGGGGCTGCCCCGGTTCAGGTTTTGGCGGGTAACTTGCCGCGCCCGTAGGGGTCTAGGATTTCATTGCACAGGCTATCCACATGACCAGGGGAACGTCGGGTTTCAGTAGCGGCTCTGTGAAACCCGGGGATCCCAGATATCTGTATTGTTCTGTGATGCTTATTACATTTCTGTGATGTTGCATTTTATTACGCCTTGAGCGATTATTATATATTGATATATATACTAGTAGATGTTGTATATGTTTTTCATCCGGGCTAGTCCAGTCCCCTCTCTGTCGTTAGTTAAGTAACCAAACGGGTGATGACGGGACCCAGTGGCAAATGCGGATGGCATATACGTACATCGTATTTTCGTTCTTTATTGGTGTGAACAATTGATGGGACTGCGTTGATTCGGATCAATGCAAACTAAACAAACCTATTCTGATGTTGTTGGAACACTTTTGAAAAAGCTGTTATTGCAAAGGCATTCTCTTTTGTTTTGGACAGTGGTATTCAGTTGGAATATCCTGCACCTCAGTCGACGAGGCAAGGGCCGAGATCCCTTCACCGGGAGTGACCCCTTGGACAGAAGTTTGCGTCAGGGCAATAACTTCACTATAGCCGATTACTTTTGCTTTGCATCGTGGTATTCAGTTGGAATATCCTGCACCTCATTCTACGGGGAAAGAGCCGAGATCCCTTCCCCGGGAGTGATCTCTTTAGCAAAAGTTTTCGTCACTATATTTTTAAAAAGCTATCCGGTTCCTTCAACGATATCAAGTTCATTACGTTAAAGGTTTTCGCTAGAAACCATTCGTAGCCCTCCGTCGTTTCATATGGATAGTCAATAGTATTCAAGCTGTGTTTGTTGGCCAAAGTCAAGGCACAGTGATTGGTAGCTGTTGGGAATTCATAAGCAGCATAGATAGATGCGTTGGTTTGGGACAGTCATACTGCCTTGTTGGCCAAAGTCAAGGGTAGGTACGGGTGGGTTCAAATTAACCTGGAGAGTGACGGGTAGAACTTGACATGTGACTTATGATTTGCTGGCCAAAGTCAAGGTCATAAGAGCATGGGGTAAAAAACATATCGGGAGTTTCTAAATAAACTGAAACTTGCCAGATATGCACATACCTTCTGGAGTGTGATAACGTGAGTGGATTCCGACACGTTATCATGCGATGATAGTTGGATCCCGATTCCCACTGATGAGTTGGTTTACTCCTCGGGTGATCCCGACTAACTCTTCTTTCAGGTTTGGAGGAGAATTTGACGTTACAGTGGGAGGTTTCCAGATTAGATAAATTGGTAACCATTCTGATCTTGGTTAGAGTGCACGCTGAGTATTTCATTTCTCTCTCTCTTTGGCAGCGACCATGACCCGACCCTAGACTATGACTCAGTGACCAAAATTAACCGAACCTTCTTAAACATTAGCTTTTGGATTGTCAGAGTTGCAAACCTCATTGCCACTCCTACTTTTACCCTTTTCTCCAGGACACCCCGTATTACTACGAACGTCCACTTCCATTGGATAAAACCATCGTATGGTTATATACGAACTCGAAGGAATTTATTCGACGATGGTTTCCGGTTCTGGAGAAACCGAATAGGACTATTCAGTTGTCTTTTTCTTTTATTTTCTCCCAGGTTGCGAGTACTCCTTGGTTTAGGAGATAGTACACCTATTACGCAAATTGGATAGTCTTCTTCGAAACCTTAGGCTGGTGCCGAACGGTGGGGAATGAAGAAAACCAATTAGCATAACGATGGTATACAGAAGGTATTAAGTAAAGACATATCAAGGGATTAGTAAGAGGGCAAAGTAAATTTCGACTGCTATTCACAACCAAACCAAGTATTTCTTCGCCAATCCTAAATCACCTTTGTATTTCTCCAGGACACTCCGTATCACTACGAAGATCCACAGTTTATTGGATACTCCATCGTATGGTTATATACGAACTCGAAAGGAACTTGTTCCAGTTCGGGGATGGATTCTGGTTCAGGAGAAATATGAATAAGGTTTATTCGGTTGTCTTTTATCTTCACCTTCTCTCGCATTGCGAGTGCTCCTAGGATTAGGACAGTACAACCATTATGCTTATTGGATACTCTTCTTCCAAACCATAGGCTGGTGCCGAACGGTAGGGATGGAAGAAAACCATTAAGCCTAAAAGGGGTGTACAGATGGTAATGACTAAAGACATATAAAGGGATTTGGAGAGATAGCAAAAAGATATACAGTTATAGTTGTGAATCTTATAATGGAAGAGGCATTACTAGGAATAACCGGATACCCCAACGAAATATTTCAATGTTTCAGTTTCACTGTGTACTGTTAAAAGAAAACTGATTTCCCAAGTAACACTTGCTCCAGGGTATGTATTTACCAGTTATGATTCTCACATCTATATGATTTTACAGATGATTTGTGGGAGTAAGTTATTGGGAATTAGGTGATCATCCTCATTATAGCGGAATTCGTTGTAATTGGTGATATTTGAGGAAGTCACCTGGGTTGTTTGCCGGACGGCAAATATTTGGTTTTGAATATCCGTTGTTATGCACTAATTTCAAATTGATATATCTGTACGTCTATTTTTATAGAGTGAGATATGACTTTTTGAAATTATGTCTGTGACATTTACCTATATCAGCAGATGGTTAGGTAAGGAGCATTAAACAGCGGTGTAATTCTTCTTAACCATAAGTACAGTTTTCAACCTACGACACACAGTGAATGAGTCACTAGACTCAGGGGACTTATACAGAGTATTGTATATTGTCCAGTGTCCGTTAGGACAGAGGGGTTGGTCTTCGTACCATATTCGGTTTACTTATGACTTCTCTAGTTCTTAGACAAGTGTTTCGTATAAACACAAGGTCCATGTTTTGAGAAGTTATAGGTATATGAATAAAGTAGAGAACAGGTGTTGCAAGTATCGGGATTCTTCAAGGTGATCGAAGATGTAGATACTTGTGTATGGTATTCAGTTGATAGTAATGATTTTGAGAAACTTGTTTCTCTTTCAGGTCACTCATAATTGGAAGCATTCCTAAGTTGAGTAACGCTGATAGGACTCCTTCCATTTACTTGACATGCACTGGAGACAGCTGCATGATTTGAATCTGGTTCAATTAAATCTGTGCCTCTGTTTCTGTATTGGATATAGAACAGTTCATATCTTGACATTGTTATAGTACGGGGAGTTATCCGGCTTATGCTTAAAACCAGACTCTGGATAACTTAAGGTATGTTTCTGTAATGGATGTTTGTGGGTTGACCCAGGCTATGACGAGGGTTAACTTTCTACCATCTGGAAGATCAATAGTGACATTGTTCTTGACTCGCCACAGTTTTAATAAAAATGGATTTTTTCAGAAAACAGTAGTGGGAGTATGGTAGAATTGGAAGTGATTCCAGAACCGCAAACGATTACTGAAAATTTGATAAGAACCTAAAGATTCAATCTGGCTTGACATTCCATTGGCCACTCCGCAGATATGGTGGGTAACCTCAGGCACCCGAGAGGTACTCCGGTAGCCTCAAGGACGGTGACAGGGAGGTTCTTGTTTACCCAGACATGACACTACTGTTGTTCCAGGCTCTGAGACCTGGCAGGAGGATGAGTATAGCGTCGTTCTAAACTAGCTTTAGAAGTGCACGTGTATATGACACTGCCAGAGGGTTGTCATAGTCAGTGGGAGCAGCGGAAACATTGGTGGACAGGTGGCTTATGTCTATTTATAGACTAAAGCAGATATAGCGGAGATAGACCATCTATTTCTGATGTGACAGTCATAGGTTTGACTTCATCAGAATAGGGAATGGATCTGTTAAGAAGGTAGTAGGGTGTGATGTCTAGGTATTTGGATGACATACACAAAGTAGGAAGTGAAATTCCTATACTACGATCGGTTATACATTGGTTGTCACGGAGTGGTTTCTCCACATAGGAATTGGATATTATATCAGGCATTCTGGTTACTAGATCTATGGATTTAGATCTAGATTTGGGAAGTGTCCCAATCTGGGTACTTAGACGGCATTCTAAACGTGTTTTGAGAATGGACGACTCCTGGCACGGTAGTGTACCTGCAGGTGATGGAGTCTCCCTCTCTAAAGGTGTCTTACAGACTAAATGGGAGAGGGATGTGCATGATTGGCAGATCACTTACTTAGGCAATTGAGTTGATCATGAGATGTCAAGTAACACACCGGATATTGTTTTTGCAGTAGATGAAATATGATATCAATCTAATCGGAGAAACATTCGGAAGCGGTTTGAGAACATAAGTGGATGTTCTAGGGAAATGATAACGGTAGCCTCTCTACGGGGACGGTTATCATTCCAGGCTTCCAAGGTGACCTGGATGACAGAGTGTCTGTCAGAGTTATAGTTCTCCCTCTGAAGAGGGGCAATATTTTGGACAGGTGGTCCAGGTGGATACTGAGGGGGGCATGTCGCAGAATACTGATTAAGTTCTGTTGACGCTACAGTCTAAGATGTTTGGATTTGGAGTTCATTTATGAACTAGGTCCCATCAGATATCCAAACACATTCTAAGACAGGTATTTCTCATTTCGGGAGATGGGTTTTCTCCGCGAACTTGAGATAAAGAGAGACGTAGAAAGAAACATCACAGCGGATCCACTCACTGAGGCTATTCCTCGAACGCAATAGTTTCGCAAACGAGCTTTGTGAGACAGACTAGTAGAGGAGTTGGGTGTTCGGTATCACACGGGCTGTGAGTATGCGACATCGCAATAATTAGCCTTGAGTGCAAGTGGGAGATTGTTGGAGATAGTTCCCTCGGAGTCAATTATTGGATCACAGACACGTGATTGCAATGATTGAGGGAGGACCTATACCGGTAGGACAGTCTTACTCAAGATGATAATATGCTATCTGGTTTATCTTTATCATCGTGTACTGTTTTAGATGACCTTACAGGTCGCTATTACACGTTGATAGAGCTCCTAGGATTCTTGCTTGACTGCCAGCAGTATGAGGGCGATCATATACGTGGGAGCTGGGGTCTATAAGCACATCCTTAAAAGGTCCCTAGTCGAGGGAGTTTCGAGACAGGGCAACGATACTCCAGAGTAGACTAATGTATACAGTCGAGACCCCAACGAGGGGCGGTGGCCGGTCTCACAAGCCACAGGTGTCAGTTGGTTCACCTAAGATTTATACAGGAGCTCATTGGGTTATGAGTACACCGGACAGGACTCGCCGGGAACATGCTAGTTTGTCTTATACCGGATGTCAGATAGCAGTTCCCTGGTGACATGTGTACAGGTTAGTTCATCAACCTGAGATCGTCATTTGTCTCGTGTGAGTTCCCACTGTGCTTTGATTACTACCCTACCATGCTCAAAGGAGACGTGCAAACAGGTTTTAGTTGGGTACAGTACCGAGCCACATGGAGGCAGTGAGCAGATCTGTAGGGGTTCGTCTCTCCCGGTATTGGGGGTGAGGTCGCGCTGTGTCTAGGAGAGCCATTACATGAAGTCCTTGGCCAAGGCAGGAGATTTACTGGAAGGTATTCCAGTAGTATCTCAGGGTGTTCTGGACTACACTCCGACACGACTTGTACCGCTTTTGGTGGTCTGACTTTTACCAAACCCCTAGGCCCGCCATGCGATGGTCATAGACGAACGGACCGGACTTTACGGATATTGTCACTGACAGGCTCAGTAGGGTGTCAGGATGAGTTCGCTCATCGACGCCCCTTTTGGTCAATACCTGGTAGCCCGTTACGTATAGGCTAATACCTCTGACGTGCTAGTGGTTAAATCCACAACCAAAGTATTGACGAGTCTTTAGAGGCCCCCACAGACCGTTTTCTCAAGTTTCGGGCGAAACGCTGTAGAGGCCGTATGGAGATATGGCAGGGTTCGATCAGATACGTGCGGTACTGCACGGATCATGATCGGACGGATAATACTAGCGGGCTTTGCTTTAAGCCGGATCCTAGTATTGTACATTGTAGATTTTGTCTCTTTGCATTTGTATTCAGTGGGAATAAAAATGCGGGTATGTATATACAGTTGCGAGGTTTTCCTGTAATTTATTACGGGATCAGTTTTCTGAAGTTGCTAGTTTGAATTCCGTTCCGGCCGTTTTTCCTTTGTTCCTTCACGGCCGGATTTTTCCGATGGAGGGGGTTATTTGCAGTTGTGCAAATTACCATTGTGGAGGGAGTTATTTGTAGATGTGGCTTTATGATGGTTTAAGCATCTTTGCTTTTCTTGTGATCATTTCATTTGCATTTAATGTGAAGAGATTGATTTGTTTATGGATGTGAGGCTTCCTTTTTGGCTTATGCTCACCATTTACCCTCTTGTGCTCACCCCACTTGGTTGAGATTTTCTTCCTCCACATTTTTATGAGGCCGGCCATACATTGTGAGAGTGAGAGGGGATTTCATTTTGGAATGGGAAAAATGTTCATCATTTTTCTATACTTGTATCAAAAATCCCAAAGCTCATTTCCATTGCTCATTCCTCCATCACCATGGCAACTTCATAACCCCAAAGAGACAAACTATTCTACACTTCATATCCAGCACTTCTTGAGCATGTCTGCTCGCCAACTTCGTGCCCGAGTTTCCTCGGTCCAGAGGTGAGAGCCCGTAAAAGAATCCGGCGATGTGGTGACCGTTCCGACGAGGAGATGAGTACCGGAGATTCCGCGAGGAGATCGGAGTGGAGGTCGAAGACCGAAGGACACGGATCGCTCGGTATAGCTTCCCTCCCATTTACTAGTCTTACTAGAGTTTGGTTAATGGCCCGATCCGGGTTTTTAGTACGTGGTGGTGCCGGTTTCTAGTTTTTAGAAAAATTTTGTTTCCGCATTCCGGCGTCGGATTGACGGCCGGGGCGCCGCCGTGCACTTACAACACACACAAATGCACATACTTGCATACATCCTTTCTTTTACATGTGCGTATATGGGATTATATATTTATGTGTTCACATGGGTATAGGACTATGTGTTCATATACTGGATTTGAGGATAGTACTTGGGATCTGAGATGAGTCGATGAGATTTGATTTGAGTCCGTGAGATCGGTGATTTGACAGGGTTCGTATTTGAGATACGACATGACGTTGTAGCGGGTCCTTTGACGGAGTGTTTCACACACGTGCATGCATACGTAGGTGGTATCAGTATTGTACTAGACATAGATCCGTACCCGGATTATGATCTTTGATAAAGGGGATACCAGATGAATAGTGTGATGAATGTGATATTGACCCGTACCCAGATTTGGGATGCCGTACGACGGATTTACGTACGAGCTATACATTGATGTTTGGTCCGCACTCTTGACTTGGGAATATTTGATTATAGAGATATGGTATCGGATGCGGGATCACCGACTAATATATATATATATATATATATATATATATATATATATGTATGTATGTATGTATCGACTCAGATGTTAGGCGGTTTCCTTACCTTCAGTTAGCCTGTTAGCTCAATCCTATAGTTTAGTGTAGCTGTATGACTCATAGGATATTAAATGCAGATTAGTTATCATTGTGTTTAGTTTTCAGCTCCCGCACATTATTGCTGTTCGCTCTGCATCGCAAACTTATGTTGTGATTCATATTCTATTGTTGATATCATGCTGTTAGGACACCAGCACCATTACCGATGATGCGTATGTTCCACGTATACTTACTTGCCGGCTCACACACATCTTCATCGGTAATTTCCATGTCACATACACTTTAGAGAATACAATTTCCTTGACTTAGCTTGTTAGCTAGTAGTTTCGACATGACATTAGTGTACTTGCCGTATATGCTAGTGTAGATATTGTAGTTATTACTTGTCACTTCATGCATACTGTTATTCATTGTTATGACGCATTCATGGATTCTCATGCCTAGATTCATGGTTTTACGTGCTATTGATGATTTGGATTCGGACTTCCCTGAGATTTTTGGATTTGAGAACCGTGGGTAATTCAAAAGAGAATATGTAATTGTTTTAAAAACCCGGTTACCCATGATATGATATTTCAGTGCGTCCACCATGTGTTTTCTCGGTGCTGAGAGAGACATGTGAGACCCGAGTTCGAGGAGTGGAGGAACCGTTTCGGGTACATGGTGGGCCCGGTAAGGTACCCCGGGGCGAGAAGGTCGCAGATGATGGCGTTGAGCCCGGCAGGGGAGCACTACCGACCGGTGATTTTACCCGACGCGTCGGATATCCGGAGGATACCGTCGTGGTCTTGAGATTGATGGTAGGGGCCGGTCTGGACTGACGGCGTCCTAGATAGTGAGATTGAGACATTGAGATTTTGAGATATTGAGGTACTGAGATTTGATGATACAGGCCAGTCCGGATAGCCGGAGCCTGGGATTTTTAGACATTGGGATTTATGTTTTTTGTCGATGCTAGACACTGTTTATGCTGTTTTCATTTATGATACCTCGCTTTAAAAATACAGTAATCTCACTAAGTTATGAAAGCAGTTTCTTCAGTACATGTATTTTGTTTTCAAGCATTCATACTTTATTCATATGATATATTCTACCTGAGGCACTGACACTGGCACATGGGATTACACTTGGGTTAGACATTTACCCTAGCCATTGTTATAGGCTGCTGGTTATATATTTGAGGATATATATTGATCGTATGACCTAGGATTTCATCATACATGCGATTCCTGTTCGTAGATGTATTCTATTAACGAGTTGGCAACTCACCCCCGTTGTGCCGCAGTTTCTTGCAGGTTTTTCCGTACAGGTTTCATTACGGATTTGATGGCACTACTTCCATTTCCGGGTGATTTGCTAGTAGGTGGGTTCACTTGTATCGTGACCATCAGTATATTTGGTATATTATTATTCAGTTGTATCTAGAAGTTCCATCAACCAAACATGTATTTATTTGAGATAGAGACCAGTAATGTTTATTCATTCAACCTTAGAGTCGCGCGTTGTATTTCTCTGGATTTCATGCTATTTTGAGTTTCCTTTTCTGCTGTGATCCTTGCCTTTCAGCGTTGTATATTATATTGCTTGCGTGGTTGTGACCGTCGATTAACGAAGAGCTAGCTCCCGCTTGGGAATGCCTTTATTCATTATATATGCTTTATCAGGTTTTGTACCCGTTTTGGGTCAGTTTTTACAAAGGAAACTCTGCCGAAATTTTTAGAAAAGACTTGTGATTTTAAAATGCATATTTCGGCATATGTTGCAAACTATTTGATTTACGTTTGTTTTCCTACAGTCTACTACTTTTCTTCGTTTGGATTTCTGGGTTTTCGGCTTACTTAGATTACGTACGCCTCGAGACGTTTCGTAGTTTAAGTGCCGGTCATGTTCCGTACTTTCGGGTCGTGACAAAGTTGGTATCAAAACGTTAGGTTTTACCTTCGGAGCGTAGAATGACCCTTGGTTGATGGAGTAGGTGACTAAAGTAGAGTGAGGTACCGTGGGTATGTTCCGCGGCATACTTAAGATACGCTAGTCCGCTTAAGAAGCCTTAGGATGTACATTTCTTTGCTCAGTATTATATTCTTTCATGATCTAGCCTCATCGGTACCAGTTATGGTTTTGCTGCCACGATTACGGGCAGTGAGAGCTACGGCTAGAGTTGCGGTCAGCACGAGCTCGTCACGAACGAGGACTGACCAGGGCGTGATTCCAGTGACACACAATTGCAGAGATGTGTCTTTTTATTGTGTTTTCACGCCACGAGCGTTTGATGGATGGCTGTATGAGATTTCTCGGACGTGCAGATCAACACCAGAGGATTGGGCCACCGACAGAGGCTAACTAGATTTTGATGACCGTTGATGTATTGCTTATTCATGATGATTGAGGCACTGTTCAGCGTGCAGACGAGTGAGCCAGTTATTGCTGCGAACGACGAGATATCGCCCCAGATGTTGGAGCTATTGCAGTACGAGTTATACTAAGAGATGATAGAAGGTCGCTAGTCACCCGAGGATGAATGACTAGGACATGTGGTTCGTTCTCCTACCCCGATGCGAGGTCATCAGATAGATTGATTCCAGCTAGAGACGACTTCACGCGGAGACGTTGAGATTCGACAGAGACGATCGAATGTCGGAAACCTATTATTCCAAGTTTAAAGTATTCGGAAAGGCATGCAGGCAATTATATGGACCCTCTTGAAGAATGAAACCCTAACTCGACTTAATGACCGTGTGAAATCTTTTGAACCATAGGGTTTGCGGCAGTTCCGCGGCGCCATTAGTGAGGTTTAGGTTTGCCCTTTTACGGCTGGACCATCGATACTGTGGTATGTACTCGATACTATTAAACTGTACCCAAGATGTTGAGCTCTTAGGGGATTATGAGGTTTTGACATATCGATCGGATGATTCGACTTCTTTCGGATGTTAGGTGGGGAGATGCATTTCTTGGGAGACTCCAGATACGATGATAGCCATTGGAGCTCAGTCCATGCAGCCACGATGAGACGAGTCCGAAGCAGTTGACATTAGAGAAAAGTGGAGTAAGAGGTTCGTACAAGATCTGGATAAGATGACGTTCCACTCCGCCGACATCAAAGATGCGATACGCATGCCGAGGCATTGTACTTGGATATGTTGGAGATAGTGCCCTCAGATTCAATTATTCGATCACAAGCACGTGATTACAATGATTGATGGAGGACCTATCCCGATAAGACAGTCTTACTCGAGATGATAGTATGCTATCTGTTTTATCTTTATCATCGTGTACTGCTTTAGGTGACCTGGCAAGTCGCTATTACACGTTGATAGAGCCCCTAGGATTCTTGCTTGACCACCAGCAGTATGAGGGCGATCATATACGTGGGAGCTGGCAGTCTATAAGCATATCCTTAAATGGTCCCTAGTCGTGAGAGTTTCGAGACAGGGCATCGAAACTCCAGAATAGATTAGTGTATACAGTCGAGACCCCGACGAGGGGCGGTGGCCGGTCTCACAAGCCACTGGTGTCAGTTGGATCACCTAAGATGTATACAGGTGCTCATTGGGTTATGAGTACACCGGACAGGACTCGCCGGGAACATGCCAGTTGGTCATATACCAGACGTCAGATGGCAGTTCCCTGGTGACATGTGTGCAGGTTAGTTCATCGACCTGGGGATCATCATTTGTCTTGTGTGAGTTCCCACTGTACTTTGATTACTACCCTACCACGGCTCAAAGGAGTCGTGCAAACAGGTTTTAGTTGGGTACAGTCCCGAGCCACATGGATGCAGTGAGCGGATCTTCAGGGGTTCGTCTCTCTCGGTATTGGGGGTGAGGTCGTGCTGTGTCTAGGAGAGCCATTACACGAAGCCCTCGGCCGAGGCAAGGAGATTTACTGGTAGGTATTCGAGTAGTATCTCATGGTGTTCTGGGCTACACTCCGACACGACTTGTACCACTTTTGGGGGTCTGACTTTTACCAACCCCCTAGGCCCGCCATGCGATACTCATAGACGAACGGACCGGACTGTACGGATATTGTCACTGACAGGCTCAGTAGGGTTGTCAGGCTGAGTTCGCTCACAGACGTCCCTTTTAGTCAATACCTGGTAGCCCGTTACGTATTGGCTTATACCTCTGACGTGCTAGTGGTTAAATCCACAACCAAGGTGTTGACGAGTCTTTAGAGTCCCCCACATTCAGTTACTCAGCTTTCGGGCGAAAAGTTGTAGAGGCCGTATGGAGATATGGCAAGGTCCGATCAGATACGTGCGGTATTGCACGGATCAGGATCAGACAGTTTGTATTATAGGCCGTATGGGTATATGGCAGGGTTCGATCAGATACGTGCGGTATTGCACGAATCAGGATCGAACGGATATTACTGGCCGGCTTTGGTTTAAGCCGGATCCTAGTATAGTACGGTGTAGATTTTGTCTCATTGCATTTGTATTTCGGTCGGAATACAAATGCGGGTGTGTATGCACAGTATCAGGGTTTTCCTGTAATTTATTACGGGACCAGTTTTCTGGAGTTGCCAGTTTGCTTTCCGTTTCGGCCAATTTCCTTTGTATCGTTCATTGGCCGAAGTTTGGTGGAGTTGGGCTTATTTGCATTGTTGCAAATAAGTGGTTGTGGAGGGGGTCTTTGCATTTTTGTTGTATCATGATTATAGCACCATACCTTGACTATCTTTAGTTGATCATGGCTTGACTTTTGGATCATCATGGTTGTTGATGATGAGGTTGGTAGTAGGTGGTTGAGTGTGGGTTTTGATTTGGTGATCATTGTTTATCATTGCAACCCTCTCTCTCTCTCTTGTATGGTGGTGGGCTTATTTTCTTTGATTGATACACCCACTCCCTCATGCTCTCCTCCCCATTGTAGTGGTCGGCCATTCCTCTTTATGGGCTGTCCCATTTTTTACATGAGGGGATTACACTCATTTGGCTTTGAAAAATTCCTACAAGTTCCATCTCCAAACTCCATAGTTCATCCCTCCACCAAAAGGCAATTCCTACAACCCCAAAATGAGACTTGTACACTACATTCTACAGCAAATCTTGGGCACGTCGACTAGCCAGCTTCGTGCCCGAGTTGCCTCGGCATTGAGGTGGGAGCCCGTAAAATAAGTAGGCGATGTGGTGCACTTCCGGCGACGAGGTGGAGACCGGAGCTTCCGCGGGAGATCGGGACGACGACGAGAAGACCGGAGGACTTGGATCAGTCGGTATATCTCTATTCCCTATCTTGTAGTTAGCTAGGACTAGTTAATGGTTCGATCCGGGTTTTAGTGCGCGGTGGTGCCGGTTTGCTAAGTTCGCAAAATTAAAGATTATCACCGCTTCCGCATTTTGGCCTCGGGATGGAGGCCGGGGCGCCGCCGTGCACTTACAGGATATACCTTCCAGCTTGAGTCGCGATGAGTATGCAGCCGTTCCGGAACAAGAAACAGATATAGTAAGGGAATATGACTTCCGGACAGTTCGGCAGAGACGAGATTTGGGAGAGACCTCGACAGGACCTTTCTGGGATAAATTACGAGAAGGCTTGGACCCAGGAGTGGTCATGTTATTCACACTAGCAGGCCAGAGTTCAGGATCGTCGACGAGACATGCTATGAGTGACCACGATAGTTGGACAGAGATTCTTGGAGGATGTGCTTGAGCTGGACTATTCCGCCATACTTGATTTCGGTATTTTGGGAGGACTATTTGCATGATTGATTTTGATGATGGAGTTTCATGATATTTGTTTTCATGCACTATGGTTACACCTACTGAGTATTTACGATTTTTGCACAGTTGTTGCACCTGATATCGTTTTCGTGCCTTGGTTTCACATGTTTATGATTTTATGGGTTACATAGAGTGAGATGATTTTGTGCATATGTATGCACACGATTTGGTTTTTGCACTCGGTATAGTTCACATATGCTTGTAGTGCAGTGATACGCATTTTGTGCACTACAGTTGCACTGGACTTCGATTTCGATTGTGATGTTCGATATTTATTTTGTGCACCTTGTGCACATGATTGGATTTTTGCGCATGTTCGGCGCTTGATATTGGATTTCATGATTTCGTGCATGATGGATGCACCTGATTTGGATTTTCGCGAATGTTGGGCGCATGTTATGAGATACGATTTTGGTGCACACCAGATGCACTAAATCGAGATTCTTTGTGCATGTTAGATGCACCTGATTTTGCTGTCAGGCACACACGTTGCCTATGACAGATGTTGTGTGCACACCCGATACACTTAGGTTTTATTTCCGTGCACATGTATGGCATATATATGGATTTTGATTTCCGTGCGCACCAGACGCACGTAGTATTCATATGCACATTTTGGGATTGATTCCTTATGGAGCAGTACGTTTTTATGATGATTGCTATGAGTTATTTTACCGAGCAGGACTAGTCAGAGGACAGTATCTGGATATATTTTGTATGCATTGATAGCTATCGAAGGGATTTCCAAAAAGAGAGCTATTGTCTCAGTATTTATTTACGTGTCCGATATGACACGAAACGTTTAAAACAGGAAACCCTTCTGAATTGTTTGAAAACGGCGGAACGTACTTATTAAACAAAGGATATATGCGTATATGGTTATTTTCTTATCGTAGACGTCCGCCACTGTGCAGTGTTATACGCATTGCACAGCGACTTTAATAGATTTGGCATGCATTTCCTTTTTATACTTACATGTATAGATTTGATATTTACATGTATAGTTTCGAGTTATATCATATTTGTTTTGCTTGGATTTGGCATTCATGTATTTACCATGACTCCGATGATTGCGGGATGCTTGACGGAGTTTCGATTTTGAGTTATTTGCTCATTACTTATGCGCATGCATTGCGCTATGATGCGTTTAATGTATCGATGATTTCGGAGCCCCGACGACTTGGGCATTCTATTGAAATGTTTTAGAATTTGTGGGTTCAAATTTAAATTCGGGGACCGAATTTCTATAAGGGGGGAAGATTGTAACATTTCAAAAAAATAAAATATTATTTTTGGGAATTTTTGTAACCTAATATTAATTTTTCATGAATATTTTAATATTTTGGTATAATTAAATACCGATAAATAGGGAAAATTTTGGAAATATTATGGAAAATCCTAAAATAGGGTATTTTGGGGAAGTATGCCATTTTTAAGTTTTTATGGTTAGTTATATGCTAATTTAGTGCTAATCGCGATTACAAATCGCCAATCGGTTTTTTAGCATTTTTGTGCAAAACATGCACATATCATTTTTCTTTACACTTGTGCATTCTACCATGTTGTTTTGGGGTTACTATTTGAGTGAGAAGGATTAAAACAAAAAGGGAAAGAAAAAGTAAAGAATGATTAGGTGAGAGAAAGGTAGGTATGGGGTTTAGTTTTTGACTTGTAGAACCATTCCCCATCATTTCTTCAAACCATTTTCTCTCCCCTCCTTTCCCTTGCTGCTGCTGCCCTCTCCCTCTTCTTCCTCCTCCCTCTTCAACTTAGATCCACCATTAAAGCCTAACCAAAACCCTATTCCCATTTCACAAAAGTTGCTCACAAGCTCACTAGCTACACAATGGACTAAGCAAGAGCTGTTTTTGAGGTCTTTGAGAACCTCAAGAATTTTCTTGAGTTGCTAAAGAAGGTAATTTCTGCACCCCTGGTATAGTATTTCAATTCTTATTGAATCCATACTAGTTTCATGTCGATGTGGTGTCGTTTGATGGACTTTTGAAAATTCAAGTTAGGGTTCAGGGTTTGATCTGAAATAAAAGGTGAATTAAGGTGTAATTAGAGGTTATAACCCCTGGTGTGATGTTATTTTGGACAAAACCTGAAGCTTAAACCCAGAATACGGATTTAGTGAATCGATATTGGGAAAAACAGACTTGACAAAGAGATGTGCAGGCACCTAGGAACCACCACCCAAAGCCCTAGCCCCTACCACCATTTTCTGGCCGCAGATAAATTCCTCCTGGCCACAAATTGCGGCCAGAGCAGGTCGAAACCCCCTCGTTTTTGGTGCAGGGCCCTATCTCCAGTAGAATTGACCTTTGGTATATGCAACTTTGACTGATTCCATCTAGGGTAGAATCTGGGGTAGTTTTCTTGTGTTGGCGAATGATTTACGAATTGTTTTAGCATGGATTTTAGTATTTGATGATTCGTTTCTGTCGGATGGCGTTTGAACTTCAACGGCAAAAGGTTATTGATCGTGTTTCCATGCGAGACTATAGGTTTTTACCTATAGGCGTAGCGTGTGCCGTTTTGGTTTCCGATGTGATTTTCATGTGCTTTAGCGTTTGTGATATCCTTGTAGGTACCCCATGTGACGTCGAGGCGTTGAAGATAAAGATGGAGACATCGGCATCGGCACACGAGAAGCAAGGTGAGTAGATTTATATCTACGGGTAGAAGTCGGGTAGATGGCGTATAGCACCCCCGCAGTTCGTGGTGATGTATACGAATACGTATACACACGTATATTGATTATATATTGTTTGAGATTATTGATGTTAAAAGATGGATTTTTGGTGTGTTTGGATTGGTTTAGTGTTGCGAAATCCTAGAGTAGGGGTTGCACCTATACACACACACGCACATACTTGCATACATCCTTTCTTTTACATGTGCGTATATGGGATTATATATTTATGTGTTCACATGGGTATGGGACTATGTGTTCATATACTGGATTTGAGGATAGTACTTGGGATCTGAGATGAGTCGATGAGATTTGATTTGAGGTCGTGAGATGGGTTATTTGGCAGGGTTCGTATTTGAGATACGGCATGACGTTGTAGCGGGTCCTTTGACGTAGTGTTTCACACACGTGCATGCATACGTAGGTGGTATCAGTATTGTACTTGACATAGATCCATACTCGGATTATGATCTTTGATAAAGGGGATACCAGATGAATATTGTGATGAATGTGATATTGACCCGTACCTAGATTTGGGATGTCGTACGACGGATTTACATACGAGCTATACATTGATGTTTGGTCCGCACTCTTGACTTGAGAATATTTGATTATAGAGATATGGTATCGGATGTGATATTATCGAGGCAGGATCACCGACTAATATATATATATATATATATATATATATATATCGACTCAGATGTTAGGCGGTTTCCTTACCTTCAGTTAGCCTGTTAGCTCAGCCCTATAGTTTAGTGTAGCTGTATGACTCATAGGATATTAAATGCAGATTAGTTATCATTGTGTTTAGTTTTCAGCTCCCGCACATTATTGTTGTTCGCTCCGCATCGCATACTTATGTTGTGATTCATATTCTATTGTTGATATCATGCTGTTAGGACACCAGCACCATTACCAATGATGCGTATGTTCCACGTACACTTACTTGCCGGCTCAGACACATCTTCATCGGTAATTGCCATGTCATATACACTTTAGAGAATACTATTTCCTTGACTTAGCTTGTTAGCTAGTAGTTTCGACATGACATTAGTGTACTTGCCGTATATGCTAGTGTAGATATTGTAGTTATTACTTGTCACTTCATGCATACTGTTATTCATTGTTATGCCGCATTTATGGATTCTCAAGCCTATATACATGGTTTTACGTGCTATTGATGATATGTATTCGGACTTCCATGAGATTTCTAGATTTGGGAACCGTGGTAATTCAAAAGAGAATATGTAATTGTTTAAAAAACCCGGTTACCCTTGATATGATATTTCAGTGCGTCTACCATATGTTTTCTCGGTGCTGAGAGCGACATGTGAGACCTGAGTTCGAGGAGTGGAGGAACCGTTTTGGGTATATGGTGGGCCCAGTAAGGTACCCCGCGGCAAGAAGGTCGCAGATGATGGCGTTGAGCCTGACAGGGGAGCACTACCGACCGGTGATTTTACCCGACGCGTCGGATATCCGGAGGATACCGTCGTGGTCTTGAGATTGATGGTAGGGGTCAGTCTGGACTGACGGCGCCCTAGATAGTGAGATTGAGACATTGAGATTTTGAGATATTGAGGTACTGAGATTTGATGATACAGGCCAGTCCGGATAGCCGGAGCCTGGGATTTTGAGTCATTGGGATTTATGTTTTTTGTCGATGCTAGACACTGTTTATGCTTATTTCATTTATGATACCTCGCTTTAAAAATACAGTAATCTCACTATGTTATGAAAGCAGTTTCTTCAGTACAAGTATTTTGTTTTCATGCCTTCATACATCATCCATATGATATATTGCTACCTGAGGCACTGACACGGGCACATGGGATTACACTTGGGTTAGACATTTACCCTAGCCATTGTTATAGGCTGTTGGTTATATATTTGAGGATATATATTGATCGTATGACCTAGGATCGCGTCATACATGCGATTCTTGTTCGTAGTTGTATTCTATTAACGAGTTGGCAACTCACCCCCGTTGTGCCACAGTTTCTTGCAGGTTTTGCAGTACATGTTTCATTACGGATTTGCTGGCACTACTTCCATTTCCGGATGATTTGCTAGTAGGTGGGTTCACTTGTATCGTGGCCATCAGTATATTTGGTATATTATTATTTAGTTGTATCTAGAAGTTCCATCAACCAAACATGTATTTATTTGAGATAGAGACCGGTGATGTTTATTCATTCGACCTTAGAGTCACGCGTTGTTTTTCTCTGGATTTCCTGCTGTTTTGAGTTTCCTTTTCTGCCATGATCCTCGCCTTTCGGCATTGTATATTATATTGCTTGCGTGGTTGTGACCGTCAATAGACGAAGAGCTAGCTCCCGCTTGGGGATGCCTTTATTCATTATATATGCTTTATCAGGTTTTGTACCCGTTTGGGGTCAGTTTTTACAAAGGAAACTCTGCCGAAATTTTTAGAAAAGACTTGTGATTTTAAAATGCATATTTCGGCATATGTTGCAAACTATTTGATGTACGTTGGTTTTCCTACACTCTACTACTTTTCATGGTTTGGATTTCTAGGTTTTCGGCTTACTTAGATTACGTACGCCTCGAGACGTTTCGTAGTTTAAGTGTCGGTCATGTTCCGTACTTTCGGGACGTGACAATATAAAAATGTCATACAGTTTTGCCATTTGAAATAAGACGAATCGGGTTTTTTAGTAATGTAAGGGCTACGGTGTTTTTATGAAAAGGTGCGTCTTTTGAAAATATCCGTAGAATCCCTTGCCTGTTTTTAAAATACTCATGATTCGTTAGTTTTGAAATAGGTATGACTCGGGTCTAGTCTAACATCTACTAAGTAAACTACAGATCGAACTAACAAGCTAATCGAAAAGGGTATGGAAACCACCTAAATCTGAGTCGATATATATATATATATATATATAATAGTCGGTGATCCCGCCTCCATAGTATCACATACGATACAATATACAATATGACGCCCTCGAGTCAAGAGTGCGGATCTATCATCAATATAAAGCTCGTACGTAAATCCGTCGTACGACATCCCAATTCTGGGTACGGGTCAAATGTCACATTCATCTCATCGTTTATCTGGTATCCTTATCATCCTATCTCAAGAACTGGGGTATTGATATAAGTCTAGTACAACCCGATAACATCTATATAGATATATGTGCGTGTATGAAAACACGCCTAAAGGCCCGCAAAACTCTCACGGTGTATCCCATAATACGAACCACATCATATTACCGATCTCATGGCACCATGCCCAAACTCATCGACTCATCTCCAAATATTGTCCACTATCCTCATTATCCAAGTATAAGTATAACAAATAAGCATGTGTGTACGTGTGGGTGTAAAACTATTCTAGGGTTCGCAACAAGAAGCTATACTAGTTTACTTCTAAAAACCTAATCTAACCATAGTACACCTAACCACATCTTGAATATCCATGACACACATAAGGCTATCATATATATATATATATATATATATATATATATATATATATATATATATAGTATACTAAACATCGAACTGCAGGGGTGCTATACGCCATCCACCCGACTTCCCCCGTAGATATAATCTACTCACATTGTATCTTGCGTGTCGGTGTCGATGTCGCCATCATCTTCATCATCGTATGAAACCCACGTGAAGGTACCTACACAGATATCACAATCGCAATTGCGTATTAAAATCACATCGAAAAACCAACACGACACGCTAAGGCCTATAGGTTAGAACCTATGGACCACGCCTTCAAAACCAACAACAACCTTCGACATCGTCGTACAAACGTCGAATGATCGAGGTACAACATAGATATAAAAATCCAGAATGCAAAATACGCAAAACGAAACCCCGAATCAAAACAACAACTCTTGGAAATGGTCCCAGATTTTACCCTAGGTCAAATTGGTCAATTTTGCATATGCCAAGGGTCTAGTTTACAGGAGATGGAGCTACAGACCAAACACGAACCCACTTGGACCAGGTCTGGCCGCAATTTCCGGCCAGAAGGATTAAATTTGCGGCCGTGGAGTGGAGTCAGGGGATGGGGTCTTGGGTGGTGCTTCCTAGGTGCCTGCACACTCCTCTGTACTTGCTAAATAATTTTCAGTTCACCCAGGTGTTAGCAGATTTCAATATACACTCACAGAAGCCACAACAATTCTTTCGATATCGGGTTTCTAAATCCGTATTCCGCGGTTCTAGTCTCTGGTTTAGGTCCCCAATCAATCACCACAAAGGTTTTATAGCCTCTAGTAACCCTAATTTCACCTTTGGGTTCAACTAAAACCCTAATCCTCAACTCAAGTTTTCAAAGTTCCCAAAACCCCACAATATCGGTTCTAATTTAACTTGGATGTAAAAGAAATGAAAATACTAGGCTAACGGTTAAGAGAATACCTCATTTGACAACTCAAGAATTTTCTTGAGTTGCCCCAAGTGTCCAAAATGCACGCTTTCTTGGTCCAATGTGTTGCTAGTGAGCTCTTGCAAAATTTTAATGAAGTGGGTATTGGGTTTTGAGGTGTTTATTGTGATGATTTGAGGAGGTAGAGAGGAAAGGGGAGAGAGGAGGCAGCAGCAGCAGCAATGAGAAGGAGGGGAGAGGAAATGAGTGAAAGAATGAAGAGGGAATGGCTCAAGACCAAGGTTGACCCCTCACCCACTCTTTCTCTCTCTTGCCTATACTTCTATATTCTATTCTATTCTTTTCTTTTCTATTTTCTTTTCTTCTCTCCTCAATAGTAAACCCAAAACAAATACCCATACATCCCAAATCATGTAGGAAAATGTAACAAGTGCTAAAAAAAAGGCATTTGCATTTTTTGCACAAAACAAGCTTAATGTGTGATTAGCGATATTTAATCGCGATTACCAATAAATTAGTGTATAATTAATCATAAAAACTTATAATTTGCATAATTCACATAAAACACCCTCTTTTTAGTAATTTCCATAATTTTCCAAATTTTTCCCAATTTATCGGTATTTAATTATACCGCCTTTTTAAAATATTCAATATATTTATTATTTAATTATAAAAATCCCTAAAAATAATATTTTATTTTTTTGAAATGTTACAATCTTCCCCCCTTAAAGAAATCCGGTCCCCGAATTTAAATTTAAACCCTTCAATACTAAAATATTTCAGTAAAAAATAAAATTACAAAAATGAAACCCTTCATTTTGAACAACAAAGAGCGATTAATCAGGTCCGTCAACAAGTAAAAGGGAAAAGAAGAGAGGTATCACTCCTCGGGCAGTCGCTAACCGTTGAAGTCGTCGGGGCTCCGAAATCATCGATGGATAAAACACGTCGTAGCGCAATGCGTGCACACGAACAATGAGAAAATAACTCAAAAACAACACTCCACAAAGCATCCCGCAATCATTGGAGTCATGGTGAAAACACAAATGTCAAATCCAAAACAAAACCAATATGATATACATCAAAACTATACATGTAGACATCAAATCTATACATGTAAATATCTGAAGGAATTGCATGCCAAACCTTTCATGTTGCTGTGCTATGCGCGTATCGCGGCACAGTGGCGGACGTCTATTGCAAGAAAATAACTATATATATACTTATCCTTTGTTTAATATGTACGTCCCGCCATTTTGAAAACAATTTAGATGGGTTTTCTTATTTTAAACGTTTCGTGTCATATCAGACACGTAAGTAAATACTGAGACTATAGCTCCCTTTTTTTGGAAATCCCTTCGATAACTATCAATGCATGCAAAATAAATCCAGGTAATGTCCTCTGACTATTCCTGCTCAGTATGAAAACAAATAGCAAATATCATAAAATCGTACTGCTCCATAAGAAATCAATCCCAAAAATGTGCATTTGAATGCTACGTACGTCTGGTGCGCACGAAAATCAAAATCCACAAATGTGCCCTACGTGTGCATAGAAACAACATCTAAGTGCAACGGGTGTGCACGAAACACCTGTCAAAGGTAACGGGTGTGCCTGACAGCAAAATCAGGTGCATCTGATATGCACGAAGATTCTCGATATGGTGCATCTGGTGTGCACCAAAATCGCATCTCATAACATGCGCCCAACATGCGCGAAAATCCAAATCAGGTGCATTCATCATGCACGAATAAAATCTAAATCATGTGCATCGAACATGCACGAAATCACAAAATCCAATATCAAGCGCGTCAAATATGCACAAGAATCCAAAAGAAATGCACAGAGTGCACGAAATCAACATCAATATCAGAATAGAAATCGACGGTATACAATAAAGCTCAATACAAATCAGGTATACCGCGGTATATAATCTCATAACCATGTGCATCAGCATGCACAAATCAAATCAAAATACTAAAAGTGCATGAAAACTACGTTGGAAGCATAAGTCAAATCACATGCATAACATAGGCATGAAATCAAAATCAACATATCGAATGACATCAAACCGAAGTCAGGTGCAACCGTGGTGCACAAAAATAAATACCATGAAACTCAGTCATCAAGACTAAATCATGCGAATAGATCACCCAAAATACCGAAATCCAAGGTGACGGATACGTGATAATCGAATCACCAAATCACAAATCATAAATAACGTCGTCGATATTTCCTCCTTCAAAGTCGAGAAAGTGCCGGTGCATCCCAAGCTAGCAGAGCAAGATATCTACTTTCCTCCTGTTCATGGTCTGGCCCCTGGTGCTTTTAGGCTCTTGTCTCTCACTGTGCATTGCTAGATATATAGCTCCTCGGCTCAACGGCCTAATATGGAAATGATAATGGAAGTAGTCCGCTCTGGCACATCCTCTAAAGATCTCTGGCCAACTCTTATGGTCGCTCATAACATGTCCCGTCGACGATGCTGAACTCTGGGTCTTTACTTCTTTGTGGGTCAACAATCTTGCAATCCATTGGCTCATCGGCCTGGTTAACGAAAACGATCCGCTGTAGTACTCCTTTGGTCCTCTTGCGACCAACTAGCACGACCACTCATCCAGCAGCATTCTTCTGGCGTCGGCCTCTGTCTTTTTGAATATACATCACACATTTGATCCTCGGTGTAAATCTTATTGCAGCAGTGTTCGGGAAGGAACCTGTTCAGGGTCTCTTCCAATCTTGCCTATGCCGAACTGTACGGAGGCTGTACTCTTGCATAATCTTCTCTCGTTCTCTTGACATCTGTGTTCTCAACACAACATTTCCTCGGAACTGGCCGTAACTCAACACCTCTATAAGAGTAGCAGCTCTCTAATCTCTTCGTTGAGTAACAACAGCTAGTAAGCATCTTGCACGAACCTCAGGTTCCACTCGTCTGTATTATCGTCCTCTTCGACGTCACGTCATGCTATCAGCGTACTGCTATGTCCTCGGCTACAGTCAATCCGAAGCCTCTTACACGGACTCGAAATCACGAACTCATTATCTTCGTCACTCTGTAGAAGATATCTAGCCGAACACGTCCTCAGGAACCCGTCCCAACCTGCGGAGGTATACTCCATACTCGTCCGTTCTTGATCAACTCACAATGCATCTGGGTGAGCTCCTCTATCTGAACCTGGTTCGCTTACTGGTCTCATAGGTGTGCGTAACATGACTGATCCTAGGTCCAATTCTTCTCGTAAGTTGTTCCAGAATGGTCCTTTCGAGGTCTCTCTCAGATCTCGTTTCTGCCGAACTGCCCGGAAGTTATCATCTTTTACTATATCTATTTCTTGTTCCGGAACGGCTGCATACTCATCGTGACTCCTTCTAGAAGGTATATCCATATACAACGCCTCTGCATGCGTATCGCATATCTGATGTCAGCGGAGTGGAACATCATCTCATCACGATCTCGTACGAACCTCTTACTCCTCTTTTCTCTAATGTCGACCGCTTCGGACTCGTCTCTTCATGGCTGCATGGACTGTGCTCCAACGGTTACACTTGTATCTGGAGTCTCCCAAGCAATGCATCACATCACATGATATCCGAATGACGTCGAACCTTTCGAATGATTTGTCAAGGTTTCATAATTCCCCCAAGAGCTAAACATCTTGGGTACAGTTTAATTGTACTCCAGTACATGCCACAGCACCTGTGGACCAACCGTAGAAGGGCAAACCCAAGCCTCACAAATGGCACCGCTAAACTGCCGCAAACCCTAAGGTTCAAAGGCGTTTCATGGTCATTACGTCGAGTTAGGGTTTCATTCTTCTAGAGGGTCCATAGCATTACTTTCATTGTCTTCCGAATACTTTAAACTTAGAAAATGGGCTCCTGTCATTCGATCGTCTCTATCGACTACCAACGAATCTGCGTGAAGTCGCCTCTAGCTGGAACAATCAATCTGATGACCTCGCATCGGGGTAAGCGAACGAACCACATGTCCTAGTCATTCATCCTCGGGTGACTAGCGACCTTCCATCATATCTCTAAGTATATACTTATGCTGCAGTAGCTCCAACATCTGGGCGATATCTTATCATTTGCAGCAACAACTGGCTCATTCGTCTGTATGCTGAACAACGCCTCAATCATCATGAATAAGTGATATATTAATGGTCATCACATTCTGGCTCGCCTTTAGAAGTAGCCTGATCCTCTAGTGCTGATCTGCACATCCGAGAAATCTCGTAAAAGCGATCTGTCAAACGCTCATGGCGCGAAAACACAATAAAACGACATCTCTATGCAATCGTATGCCCCTGGAACCACGCCCTGGTCAGTTCTCGTCCGTGACGAGCTCATGCTGACGCAACTCTAGACGTAGCTCTCTCTGCCCGTGTAATCGTGGCAGCAAAATCATAACCAATATCAATGAGGATAGATCATAGGAATGAATATAATACTGTGAAAGGAAATGTACATCCTAAGGATTCTTAAGCGAAGTAGCGAATCGTAAGTATGCCGTGGAACATACACACGGTACGTCACTCTACTGAAGTCACCTACTCCATCAACCAAGGTCAACCAATGCGACGAAAGTTCGGGTCTAATACCCCCTCGACTAAGTCTAAGTTCCGTAAGGTCAAGCCTAAGTTCCGAATATATACAAACGCCCTAGGCTCCGTATAGTCAAACATAGACTCGAACCAAGGTTAACCTAGCGCTTTGATACCAACTTTGTCACGACCCGAAATAACACGTGACTGGCCCTTGAATCATATGAAGTCTATAGGACCCCATCTAATTCAAGTAAGCCAAAAACCCAGAAATCTAAAACCCTTTTAAATAATAAATGAAAGAAAACTAGTTTTAAAGAAGTGAAGAAAACATGTTTTAAAAACAAGGTTTTTAAATAAGTAAGCCGAATATGCATGTTTTAAATGCTCAAGTTTTTTCTGAAAATTTCGGCAGAGTTTCCATTGTAAATACTGGCCCTAAACGGGGTACACCATGAATAATATATGCACAATGATAAAAGGCATCCCCAAGCAGGAGATAGCTCTTCGTCAATCGACGGTCACAACCATGCAAGCAATATAATATACAACGCCGAAGGGCGAGGATCAAAACCCAAAAGGAAACTCAAAGTCAACAAGAAAACCATAATGCTACAACGCGCGACTCTAAGGTCGAAATAATACACAACTGGTTTTCTAAATATGAAACAATATACAAGTTTGGTTGATGGAGATTCTAGACACAATAATGAAAATAATATACAAGGGTGGTCACGATGTGAGTGAACCCACCTACCAAAGCAATCACCCAGAAAAGAAGCAGTGTGCCAGAAAAGCCCCAATGAAACCTGTACGGCAAAACCTGCAAGAACTGTGGCACAACGGGGGTGAGTTGCAAACTCGTGAATAGAAAACATCACATAACAGAAATCGTATGTATGACTCATCCTAGGTTAAACGATCAGTAATAATATATCCTAAATATGAATAAGTCTGAAGCATGATAAGGTGGCGGGGGTAAACATCTATACATAAGTGTAGTACCAAGTGCTCGTGCCAGTGCCTCAGGTAACCACATATCATAAATGTGAGGTATGATCAATGTAATCAGTGTCAACTATATCATGATGTCTAAATATGTGGATATCATCCAACTATGTAATCAATGACTGTATGTATGTGGATCTCGTCCATGTGTCACCCAATGACATAAAACATCATGGATGTAAATATCATAAAACATATGCATGGAAGTATGAGGATATAAATCAGCGTGTGTCCCTCGCAACACATCAAAATCATCGAACCTGAGTGTCCAGCATCGACACTCGAAAACATCATGAAACCTATGCCCAGCATCGGCACGTAAATCCTCATATATGGGGCTCCGTCAATCCAGATCGGCCCACGGGCTCCGTCAGTCCGGATCGGCCCGTATCATCTCTCGACTCCGGTCGGTATCCTCCGGATATCCACCGAGCCCAAATATTATCACCGGTAGGTAGTGGTCCCTCTGCCAGGCTCACCGTCTGTATACACAGCATCCCTTTCTTGCCCCGGTGTACCAAACCGGGCCCCACCATGTACCCGTACATGGCCCATGGCTCCTCCTCGCATGGGGTATATATATGTATATCAGAACCGATAAAACTCATGGTGGGCGCACTGAAATATCATATCAAGGGTAACCGGGTTTTTAAATCAATACATACTCCCTTTTGAAATGACCACGGTTCCCAAATCCAGAACTATCATGGAAACAACATATCTCAATGCGTATAATCATAAAGCATGATATATGCGACATATAAAAGAAATGTAAGCATATCAGTCTATCATGCAACATAAAACAGTAATATGCACATATCGAGGGAAGACCGCTCCTTCAAAATGAATCAGTTTTAAAATGTATCTTGCAGTTCCCAAATCTCCAAATCAGGCAAGAATCATCTATGTATGTGCAAATACGTATGTATGCAAGTATGGGTGTACAATCTGTATGTACTCAAGTATGTCATGCAAGGGGTCATATCCTGATGCAACAATCCTACTGTGTAGTGACATGGAAATTATCGATGATGAAGTGTGTGAGCCGGCATGCAGGTGTACGTGGAACATACGCATCATCGATAATGGTGCCGGTGTCCTGACAGCATGGTTTTAATATAACAATATACACATTTACACATGCAATGCGATGCGAATAGCAAGAATACGCAGAAATCGACTAATAAACACAACAGTGAAGAATCTACATCAATATAAAAATGTCATACAGTTTTGCCATTTGAAATAAGACGAATCGGGTTTTTTAGTAAAGTATGGGCTAAGGTGTTTTTATGAAAAGGTGCGTCTTTTGAAAATATCCGTAGAATCCCTGGCCTGTCTTTAAAATACTCATGATTCGTTAGTTTTGAAATAGTTATAACTCGGGTCTTGTCTAACATCTACTAAGTAAATTACAGATCGAACTAACAAGCTAATCGAAAAGGGTATGGAAACCACCTAAATCTGAGTCGATATATATATATATATAAATATAATAGTCGGTGATCCCGCCTCCATAGTATCACATACGATACAATATACAATATGACGTTCTCGAGTCAATAGTGCGGATTTATCATCAATATAAAGCTCGTACGTAAATCCGTCGTATGGCATCCCAAATCTGGGTACGGGTCAAATGTCGCATTCATCTCATCATTTATCTGGTATCCTTATCATCATATCTCATGAACTGGGGTACTGATCTAAGTCTAGTATAACCCGATACCATCTATATAGACATATGTGCGTGTATGAAAACACGCCTAAAGGCCCGCTAAACTCTCACGTCGTATCCCATAATACGAACCACAACATATCACCGATCTCATGGCACCATGCTCAAACTCATCGACTCATCTCCAAAAATCGTCCACTATCCTCATCATCCAAGTATAAGTATAACAAATAAGCATGTGTGTGCGTGTGGGTGTAAACCTATTCTAGGGTTCGCAACAAGAAGTTATACTAGTTTACTTCTAAAAACCCTAATCTAACCATAGTACACCTAACCGCATCTTGAATATCCATGACACACATAAGGCTATCATATATATATATACTATATATATATAGTATACTAAGTATCGAACTGCGGGGGTGCTATACGCCATCCACCCGACTTCCCCCATAGATAAAATCTTCTCACATTGCATCTTGCGTATCGGTGTCGATGTCTCCATCATCTTCTTCATCGTATGAAACCCACGTGAATGTACCTACATAGATAACACAATCGCAAATGCGTATTAAAATCACATTAGAAAACCAAAACGACACGCTAAGGCCTATAGGTTATAACCTATGGACCACGCCTTCAAAACCACCACCAACCCCCGACATCGTCGTACAAACGTCGAATGATCGAGGTACAACAAAGATACAAAAATCCAGAATGCAAAATACTCAAAACGAAACCCCGAATCAAAACAGCAACTCTTGAAAATGGTCCCAGATTTTACCCTAGGTCAAATTGGTAAATTTTGCATATGCCAAGGGTTTAGTTTACAGGAGATGGAGCTACAGACCAAACACGAACCCACTTGGACCAGGACTGGCCGCAATTTGCGGCTAGAAGGATTAAATTTGTGGCAGTGGAGTGGAGTCAGGGGCTGGGGTCTTGGGTGGTACTTCCTAGGTGCCTGCACACTCCTTTGTACTTGCTAAATAATTTTCAAGTCACCCGGGTGATAGCAGATTTCAATATACACTCACAGAATCCACAATTCTTCCGATATCGGGTTTCTAAATCTATATTCCGGGGTTCTAGTCTCTGGTTTAGGTCTCCAATCAATCACCACAGGGGTTGTATAGCCTCTAGTAAACCTAATTTCACCTTTCGGTTCAACTAAAACCCTAATCCTCAACTCAAGTTTTCAAAGTTCCCAAAACCACACAATATCGGTTCTAATTTAACTTGGATGTAAAAGCAATGGAAATACTAGGCTAACGGTTAAGAGAATACCTCATTTGGCAACTCAAGAATTTTCTTGAGTTGCCCCAAGTGTCCAAAATGCATGCTTTCTTGGTCCAATGTGTTGCTAGTGAGCTCATGCAAAATTTTAATGAAGTGGGTATTGGGTTTTGAGGTGTTTATTGTGATGATTTGAGGAGGTAGAGAGGCAAGGGGAGAGAGGAGGCAGCAGCAGCAAGGAGAAGGAGGGGAGAGGAAATGAGTGAAAGAATGAAGAGGGAATGGCTCAAGACCAAGGTTGACCCCTCACCCACTCTTTCTCTCTCTTGCCCAAACTTCTATATTCTATTCTATTCTTTTCTTTTCTATTTTATTTTCTTCTCTCCTCAATAGTAAACCCAAAACAAATACCCATACACCCCAAATCATGTAGGAAAATGTAACAAGTGCCAAAAAAAGACATGTGCATGTTTTGCACAAAACAAGCTTAATGCGCGATTAGCGATATTTAATCGCGATTAGCACTAAATTTGTGTATAATTAATCATAAAAACTTATAATTTGCATAATTCACATAAAACAACCTCTTTTTAATAATTTCCATAATTTCCAAATTTTTCCCAATTTATCGGTATTTAATTATACCGCCTTAATAATTAAAATATTCAATATATTTATTATTTAATTATAAAAATCACCAAAAATAATAATTTTTTTTTTGAAATGTTACATGCCTCCTTCATTAAAAACATGTACAAGCTCATCCTCAACGCATTGGACTAACCAAATTTGGATTTTGAACACTTGGGCAACTCAAAAAAGTTCTTTGGTTGCATATAAGGTAATCCATACACTTTAGTCTAGTTTTTGGTGTTAAATATCCTAGTTTAGTAAGAAATCGGTATAAATAGGTTATTTGATCTTGTAAAATTATAAGTTACTGTTAAATGATAAGTTGAGGTGTAGTGAGTGTTTAAAAGACTTTAGAGATGATTCCCTGGCCATGACCTGAGACATAAACCCAAAATAAGAACTTTGAAATTTGTCGATATCGTATTTTGTGTGATTTGTGTTAGGATTTTGAGATCTGCTTTGACCCGGATGACCTGAAAAATATTTAGCAATTACAGAGAGACGTGGAGGCAACCAGGAACCCACCCTAGAAACCCGAGCCCATCCTCTTCTTTTCAGGCCGCAGATTTATTGGATTTGGCCGCAATTTGCGGCCAAGTTGTGGTGAAAATGTGTGATTTTTGGTCTGTGGCATTCTTATCCTATATCTAGAGCAACCCCATGTGCAGAATTGGCTAATTTTACCTGAGTCAAAATCTGGAGGTGTTTTCCCTTGCTGCTGATTTAGTGTTATGCGGTTTCTAAAACTTGGTTTTGTATTTGAGTTTGGATTTCCGTCGTGGGACGTTTATACGTCAACGACGAAGGTTTTTTGGTTGGTTTTGCATGTGTAGGCTATAGGTTCTAACCTATGAGTGCTCCGTGTGCCGTATCGGTTTTCGGACATTGATTTTGATGGTATCGAGATATGTGTTGATATAGTAAGTACCTTCGCGTGGATTCCGAGACGACGAAGCACATCGACTATGTCTAAGCGAGGAGTTTAGCAGGTGAGTAGATCTATATCTACGGGGGAAGTCAGGTGGATGGCGTATAGCACCCCCGCAAACATTGATATGGAAGATTGTTTGATTATTATATCCTGATAAATGATATGCGACGGACATGAGTATAGGATTTAATAACGGTGATATGATAGAAGTTAACACCAATGAACATAGTGACATATGAGAATATGGAATGAGAAGTGAATCATGATAGGTATGAATTGAAAGAGAACGAGTATACGATGTGATATGATGACTTAGTGTGATATGTCATTATATGGATGCGAGTCGATATGAGATAGTTGATACCTTTGTCGGTCTACGATATGAGATTGATACATATGTGACCTGGGATATATGTTTATAGACATATATAATGTTCTGAATCTCGAGTGATATGTCGTACGATGGATTATACCGTACGTGATGTTGTGAGGCTGGATGCCGATTTATAGATTCACCGACTCGGATATATATTGTAGACACGTATACCTTATAGCATTTAGCTGACGATGTACTTTATGCTACGTTCATGTTATTGTTATTGCATTTTATATATACATGTGCTAGTACACCTACACCATTATCGATGATGCGTATGTTACACTTACACATATTGGCCAGCTCACACACCTTTATCATTGATAATTGCTATGTCCCTACATAGTAGAAATTGCTACATCATTATTGACATGTATATACACATACCTTGCTACAGCTACACCTATACCTACATGGTATTGCATCATTATTGACATGTATATACACATACCTTGCTACAGCTACACCTATACCTACATGGTATTGCATCATCATTGACATGCATATACACATATCTTGTTATAGCTACATGTACATCATGCATGCATACATACATGTACACCCTGATACCTTGCTATAGCCACATGTTCACCTTTATATGATGTTGCTTGGATTTTGGAGAATTGCGAACCGCATGATATATTTAATAACCTGATGCATTTAAATAGCGGTTTTTCCTTGATAAGCTCATATACTATTTTATGTTGCATATATTATATTTCATGGATTTACGCATTGAGATATGGATTTCATGTGATTTATGGATTTGAGAACCGTGGGGGTATTTCAAGAAATTCATGTCGTACGATAGATTATACCGTACGTGATGTTGTGAGGCTGGATGACGATTTATAGATTCACCGACTCGGATATATATTGTTGACACGTATACCTTATAGAATTTAGTTGACGATGTACTTTATGCTACGTTCATGTGATTCTCATTGCATTGTATAGATACCTGTGCTAGTACACCTACACCATTATCGATAATGCGTATGTTACAGTTACACATATTAGCTGGCTCACACACCTTTATCATCGATAATTTCCATGTCCTACACAGTAGAAATTGCTACATCATTATTGACATGTATATACACATACCTTACTACAGCTACGCTTATACCTACATGGTATTGCATCATTATTGACATGTATATACGCATACCTTGCTACAGCTACACTTATACCTGCATGGTATTGCATCATTATTGAAATGTATATACACATATCTTGCTATAGCTACATGTACATCATGCATGCATACTTACATGTACACCCTGATACCTTGCTATAGCCACATGTTCACCTTTATATGATGTTGCTTGGATTTTGGAGAATTGGGAACCACATGATATATTTAATAACTTGATGCATTTAAATAGCGGTTTTTCTTGATATGCTCATATTACTATTTTATGTTGCATATAATATATTTCATGGATTTACGCATTGAGATATGGATTTCATGTGATTTATAGATTTGAGAACCGTGGGGGTATTTCAAGAAATTCATGTATTGTTTGAAAACCCGGTTTCTCTTGATATGATATTTCAGTGTGTCCACCATGAGTTTTCTCGGTTCTGAGACTTGTGTTAGATACCCGATTCGAGGAGCGGTAGGCACCGTCTGCGGGTACATGGTAGACCCGGTATGGTTCCCCGGGGCAAGAGGTGATTTTCATGGTATAGACGATGAGCCTGGCAGGAGGGCTAGTACCTACCGGTGATAGTATTTGGACTCGGCGGTTATTATGGGGATATCGACCGGAGTTATGTACGGACCTGACATCCGGGCCAGTCATGGTGACGGCGCCTGACAGATGAGTATTTACGTGTCGATGCTGGACATTAGTTTTCATGATGTTTCGAGTGTCGATGTTGGACACCCAGGTCCCATGATTTTGATGTCTCGTTGAGTGACACACACATATATATACAGGCATATGTTTTCATGAGGTTTCGAGTGTTGATGTTGGTGTTAGTTGTATGTATGCCCTAGAGGCCAGTATTGTACAGATGATGTATATTATTGGATGCTTGGTCATATATAGAGATGACTTTCTTGCTCGATATGATAGTATGCTATCTGGTTGCTCTTTATCTTAACATGTATACTAATCTCTTCATACTGTCTTATAGTTACATGTTGGTAAATCCCTTAGGATGTGTACTTGACTACCTGGACTATGATGCAGATCATACTAGTGGGTACATGGTAGTCCATAAGTACATCCTTCAAGGTCCCTAGTCGTAGGTGTATCGAGACGGGGCATCGATATACCAGTGTAGACTAGCGTATACGCTTCTCGACCCATGAGATGGGCGATGGATGATCCCATATCCATTGGTGTTTGACATCAGAGATGGTATACGGGTGCTCAGTGGAGACTGGGTACACTGGACGGACTCGCCGAGAACTCCCAGATGGTATTATACCTCACGTCAGATGGCAGTTCTCAGGTGACACTTGTGCAGGTTAGTCTGTAGACCCGAAATCGTCATAGAGTCTTGTGTGATTCCCACTGTGCTTTGATCTCCACCTTACCACGTCCATGAGAGCTTGCAAAACGGTGGTTTTTGGGTACAGTCCCGAGTCACATGGAGGCAATGAGCGATAGGAGGGGTTTCGTCTCTCCCGGTATTGGGGGTTGATGTTGCGCTGTGCTCGATTGGCCGTAACAGGGAAGTCCCTGGCCAGGGCTGTTTCAGAGATTTGCTGGTAAGTGTTACCAGTAGTTTCTCGACCCGTTATGAGCCTCACATCGGCACGACTTATCGGTTATTGGGGTCTAAAGTTTACCATCCCTAGACTTGATATGCGACATATCAGACGAGGAGACCGGACTGTACGGGAAGTGTTGTCGGTTGGCTCGACGGGAGTTGTAGCAGGTTCGCTTGTTCTCTTCTGATCGCTCAATACCCGGGTGGCCGTTACGTTTAGCTGACCGCTTACGGCTTGGGGGTGCTTGATATGATCATCACCCACAGCCGGCGTATTGACGAGTCTCAGAGTCCCATAATGGAGTTTCCTAGTCCAGGCGAAACGTTGTGGTGCGCGTATGCGATATGCGCATGGACCCGATTAAAATGCGCGTATGGGATACCGTATATTGATCGGGCGACTTGATTTTGGTAGGGGTCATATGTGATATGGCCGGATTGATAAATCAAGTGTTGATTTATCATTTAACCATTAGTTTCTCACTAGAAATCCTTTCTTGTGTTGGATGGATGTATGAATGCATGTATGTTTTTCTTTCTTTCTAGTTTCATGCACATATGGATGTGTATACATACATACATACATACATACATACATACATACATCATCTATCATGGTTGATTATACAAAGAAAATGGTGGCAATATAAGACTCACACCATGGTTTAGTATATATATATTTATTATTGAATTTGATTTAAAACAAAAGAAAAGGAAAGGATAATTCATGGAAGCTTTCTACACTCTTCTTGACCTAACCATGCTCACCCACCTTTTAACCATGGATTACTTTTCCTTTTGGGTTTTAACTCAAGTTCAATAATGATTCAACCATGGTTTGAGATGAGAGATAAAAAATATATAAAGATATATTTTCTATTTTTCAACTAGAGATTTTTCTTCTCTTGAAAAATATTGCCATCATCTTCTTCTTCCTCTCTCATTTTGCTCACTAGATTTTTGTAGTGAGCAATATAATCATCAAGTTAGGATTTTGAAGTGAGAAAGAGAACCACAACACCATTCTACGCAAGTCTAGCCCACTTGTTTGGAGTGTTAACTTGATTTCGTTCACTTGATCGGATAAAGTCGCAAGCTTGGACAAAGCGGACTCCGGGTGGATCATCGGTGACCTCGAGGAGTTCAAGCGGAGTTCTTTCAAACCCCAAGTAGCCGAGGAGTCTAGCGTAGGGAGCTACAAAGGTTGTACTCTCTAAACCCTAGCTTTCCTTTCATATGTTGATGTGAAAATTTGAAACCCTAATCGATTCTAGGAACGATTCTTTGTTAGTTAACTTAGCACCCTAAAGACTCCACTTTTGGTTCATGTGTTGCTCCCAAATCCTTCATGTGGTGCTAGGCTAACCCTTCATTGGTATCAGAGCCGACCTAGAACATTAGGCGACCTTTCTACGAAGTTAAAACTCCGATCGAACCGAAAATACGGATTTTTTTGGTGCTCTCTGGACTTTTTTCAAAATCTGGTTATTTTCAGAATTAAAAATACGTAAAAAATTCAGCAGGAATATTTAAGAATTATGATGTAAAAATTATGCGATGAACAGTTAATCTTGCCGCGGAAACGCGGACTAAGCTTGCTTAGGCCGCGGTTCCGCGGCCATACAAGTCGATCACTGCATAAATTTTATACTGTAATGTTGTGTTCTGCTTGTATATTTTTTGGGTATTTTTAATCTGTTTTTACTGCTGAAAATTTCTGGAGATGGTTTTGGACTTGACGATTCGATTGGAATTTTCATTTCGTTTTTTTTCCGGATAAATTAGAATGTATTGAAGTATTTGAACGAGTATCATTTGCTTACTTTTCACGGGGTTTAAAATCTTTCGGAAATACGTGCAAGTTTGTTTGTGGTGGACCCTCTAGAAGACAACAAACCTTAACTCGATTATGTGACCATCTTGAACTGCCTTTTGAACCTTAGGGTTTGGGGCAGTACGGCGTGCCACATGTGAGGCGTTGGCTTGACCCTTCTACGGCTGGACCGCTACCACTGTGTCACACTCCGGGTTTTTGAACTCCACTCAAGCGTTGAGGTTTAGGGAATTTTGAGTATTTGATCATTCGTTCGAAAACTTTAATACCGTCTAATTATCTGGAATGAGATGCAATATGTGGAATTCATATAGTTGGACATGAAATACGAAGTATGTGATATTTCGTATTTACGATGTCTAAAGAGAATGTGGATTCCAGATATTGCAGTTTTACACTTTCTTTTATGTGACCGTAAGTGTAGTATGTATTTACCGATTTTCGTTGCTATACGTCGACGACAATCGGTGTATGCATACTTACTTACGTTGATGATATGTGATATTATGTGTTGCTGAGATATGATGTGCAAGATTGTCGCAATTGAATAGCCGGGGGGTTTTATGTGAGATGAGAGTTTTATATTTTCATTCATGTAAATTCAAATGTAATGTAATATTCTTTTATTTGGGGCACTTCCGGGTTGAGGTCGATGCCACCTGTGTTGTATATTATTTACTTTTCCGCATTAGGATGGACCCAAGGAGGGGAGCACAGGTGACCGGGTTCTGGGGTTCAGTGGGAGGCCATCTCGAGGAGTCGAGACCAGGTCTCCTAAACTCCAGAATTGGTAGGGTCGCTTGCCGCTCTCGTAGGGGTCCAGGGTGTGGGCTTGGCTATTCATCGTGACTGTGGAATCCGTATTTTCTATTTTGGCTAAATACTAAATACGGACGTCCTAGTATATCCCACATTATATCTATGTTTCGGTTGCGATATCTGTGATGTGATCATTTGATATGTTCTGATGGATACAGTATATAGTATATATGATATATTATATAGGCGTTACTTATGTTTTACACCCTCACTAGCCCTGCCATGCTCTGTCGTTAGTTACTTAACCTAACGGTGCACGAGGGGACATCGAAGCGAATGCGGATGGCATAAGTGTACGTCGTATTTATCTGTGATGTTTAGGTGACTTAAATGATGGGACTTCATTAATGTGATTAATGAAAGAAAAGAAACCTAAAAGATGTTGTAGAATCAAAAAATTTAAAAGAAAAAGGGTAGCTACAGTTTTGCTTTACATAGCGATATATATACCCTGCACCTTATTCGATGAGGAAAGGACCGAGATCCCTTCACCGGGAGTGACCCCTTTAGCAATAACTGGCAGATGCTACAACACTCAGTTTGCTTTTGATTGCTTTTGGAGTTTTACTTTGCACAGCGATATATATGATATATCCCGCACCTCATTCGACGAGGAAAGGGCCGACGATCCCTTCACCGGGAGTGACCCCTTTAGCAAAACTAGAAAAGCCTCAAAATCACTCCATTTCAAAAAACTTCACTTGATTCTACAACGATATCAAGTTCATTACGCAATAGGTTTTCAGAAAAACCTGTCGTAGCCCTCCGTCATTTCAGATAAGAACTGTTTAGTATTCGTGCTGCGTTTGTTGGCCTTTGTCAAGGCGTAGTGTGCGGTAGCTGAATAGTGCTTATCTGCTTGTGCATGTGATGCAGATTGTTTTAGGGTAGTCGTACGACCTTGTTGGCCTTTGTCAAGGGTCGTGCGGGTGGGTTTGATTCAATCAAGAAATGACGGGTTGAACTTGACTAGCATCCTGTGATTTGTTGGCCTTTGTCAAGGTCATAGGACGCTAGGGGCAAAAATATTATCGGGAATTTCAAATGTTGAAATTTGCAATGAGATTGCATACCTTCTATGAGATAGTTGGATCCCGATACCCACTGCGAGTAAGAGTTACTCCTGGAAGAGTTTTACACATTACAATTAGCCGATCAGGTAGGTGTCTAGAAATGTGTCAACGGGGTTACGCCTCTGGGATAATGAGGTTTACTTTAATTAGGTCCGTGCGCAAGCACGGGGAACCTCCCTCAAAGTACCGACACTGGCCTGGCTGAAAGATCGACGAAGTTGTAAGGTGTAATTAATCCCGGCTAGTCTTTCCGTTTAGGGTTTGAAGGAAGATTTGATAAAAACCAGTGGGAGCCATCCTGATTAGATAAGATAATAACCAATCTGATCTTGCACGAGCATACGCTAAAGTGTTTTCTTCTCTCTCTCTCCAGGTAGCGACCATGTCATGCCCTAATCAAGATAATAATATGGATGTATTGACCGAACCCGCATGTTATACTGTGCTGGGGAACGTTGGTTCCGTTCTTTCTTATAAGAGTTATAGGACTGAACAGGATATAGAGGAATACCAGGATTCCCATGCCGCCCGATTGAAGAAAGTACATGTTGATGCATTTTCTTCGGGTATGTTCGTTACAGAGAACTGTTTCTCCATTTTCCCTACGTCCTGGGTATTAGATACCGGGTCAGGATCCCATATATGTAATCAGTTACATGGGCTTAGGAAAGGTAGAGAACTTGGAGAAGGTGATAAAGACATTAGAGTTGGAAATGGTGCAATTGTTGCAGCTAAGACTGTCGGGGAATATCACCTTGTATTACCAACTGGTAATACATTGGTTCTGAACGAATGCTATTACATGCCGAACCTGATATGCAACATTATATCGGTTTCTTTGTTGAGTAAAGAGGGATATAATTTTGTATTACATGACAATGTTATGAACATTTTCCGTAACCAAAAGTTGGTTGGATCAGGCACGTTGTGCAATGGCATTTATGTTCTAAATCAATCAACAGTTCTGAGCATAACAAACACACACAAGAGGAAGAGTTCTGAACTGAACGAATCCTTCTTGTGGCATTGTAGACTGGGTCACAACAATGCGACACGACTAGCTAAGTTGCATAAGGATGGATATTTAAATCCGTTTGAATTTTCATCTTATGACACTTTCCAGTCATGTCTCAAAGGTAAGATGACCAAAACTCCGTTTACGGGACACGGAGAAAGAGTTGCCGAACTCTTAGGACTGATACATAGTGATGTATGCGGTCCTATGTCTACACATGCCAGGGATGGTTCTTCGTACTTCATTACATTCACTGACGATCTCTCTAGATTCGGATATGTGTTCCTGATGAAACACAAATCAGAAGCTTTTGAGAAATTTAGGGAATATAAACAAGAAGTTGAAAACCAAAGCGGAAAAAGTATTAAAATCCTTCGATCTGATCGAGGAGGTGAATACTTGAGCAATGAATTCCTGGACTTCCTAAAAGAGAATGGGATTCTCTCTCAGCTGACTCCTCCATATACACCACAGCACAACGGTGTATCAGAACGGAGGAACCGCACCCTATTAGATATGGTGCGCTCTATGATGAGCACAGCTGAGTTACTTATTTCCTTCTGGGGATATGCGCTGGAAACAGCAGCATACCTATTGAATCAAGTTCCAACTAAATCTGTACCTACCACGCCATATGAGATATGGAGTGGGAAGAGACCATGTCTTAAACGAGTTAAGATATGGGGTTGCCCGGCCTATGTCAAGAGGCAAAATCCGGACAAACTCGAGGCATGGTCAGTTCTATGCAAGTTTGTGGGATATCCCAAACATTCACATGGATATCTTTTCTACTATACAGAGGAACAAAAAGTGTTTGTTTCTCGACATGCCACCTTTTTGGAAAAGGAATTTCTTGCAAAAGAAATTAGTGGCAATAAGGTAGAACCGGAAGAAATTCCGGCTACACAAACTCAAACTGAAGATTTACTGGAACCAGAGGATTTAGTAGCTCCCAACGAACCTCAGCCTCTCCGCCGATCTAGTAGGGTTCCTCGCCAACCTGCGAGATACTACAGTTTTCTCATGGATGGTGGGAGCGAGGATTGCATCATGGAGGATGATGACCCAACTAGCTTCGAGCAGGCCATCATGAGTAGGGACTCAGTGAAATGGCTGGATGCAATGCGGTCCGAGATGGAATCCATGTACACCAACAAAGTATGGACTTTGGATGTTGCTCCTGAAGGGGTAAAACCCATTGGGAGAAAGTGGATCTTCAAGAAAAAACTTGGTGTAGATGGGAAAGTGGAGACTTTCAAAGCTAGACTTGTTGCAAAGGGTTTTCGTCAAAGACCAGGTGTGGATTATGACGAAACCTTTTCTCCAGTGGCTATGCTTAAATCCATCCGGATCATGCTTGCCATCGCTGCATATCATGACTACGAAATCTGGCAAATGGATGTTAAGACCGCCTTTCTAAACGGTGATTTAGAAGAGTGCGTGTACATAACTCAGCCAGAGGGCTTCGTAGACAGTGGGAGCAGCGGGAAGGTGTGCAAGCTGCTTAAATCCATTTATGGATTAAAGCAAGCATCGCGGAGCTGGAACATCTGCTTTGACGTCGTTATCAAAGAGTTTGATTTCGTCAAAAACCCAGATGAACCTTGTATCTACAAGAAGGTAGCAGAGAGTAAGGTTGTCTTCCTCGTATTGTACGTGGACGACATACTCTTGATAGGAAATGATATTCCTATGCTGCAATCGGTCAAGCTCTTCTTATCACAAAGATTCTCAATGAAAGATCTTGGTGATGCCTCCTGCATATTGGGAATTAGGATCTATAGAGATAGATCCAAACGGATACTGGGATTGTCCCAATCCAGGTACATTGACACCATACTAAAGAGGTTTAGTATGGAAGAATCCAAGCGTGGGAACTTTCCCATGATCTCTGGAGTCACTCTCTCCAAAGAAATGTCTCCCAAGACTGATTTGGAGAGAGCTCGCATGCAAGGGATACCCTATGCTTCAGCTGTAGGCTCTATCATGTACGCGATGCTATGTACCAGACCCGATGTTGCATACTCACTAAGTGTAGTGAGCAGGTATCAAGCTGATCCTGGAGAGAGTCACTGGACAGCTGTGAAGAGCATTCTCTAGTACTTACGAAGGACTAAAGAGATGCTCTTGGTGTATGGTAACGGAGAACTCCAAGTGGAATCCTTTACCGATTCGAGCTTCCAGAGTGATAAGGACGACTCTAAGTCGCAGTCGGGATTTATCTTTACCCTTTACGGAGGGGCGATTAGCTGGAAGAGTTCCAAGCAGGAAACCGTGGCAGACTCGACGATGGAGGCTGAATACATCGCTGCCAACGATGCTGCTAAAGAGGTTGTCTGGATCAAGAAGTTCATTACTGAACTTGGAGTGGTTCCATCCATTGATCATCCAATACCTTTGTATTGCGATAACAATGGAGCGGTGGCATTGGCCAAGGAACCCAGGTCCCAACAGCGATCCAGGCATATTCTGAGGCGGTATCACCTCATCCGGGAGATAGTTGATCGCCGGGAGATCGAGGTCAGGAGGGTTGACACGAAGAACAACACGGCGGATCCACTCACGAAGGCCATTCCCCAGATACAGTTTGAGAGACTCTTCGGGATGCTCGGTATGCGATACTACAGCAGCTGGCCCTAGTACAAGTGGGAGATTGTTAGTTGTATGTATGCCCTAGAAGCCAGTATTGTACAGATGATGTATATTATTGGATGCTTGGTCATATATAGAGATGACTTTCTTGCTCGATATGATAGTATGCTATCTGGTTGCTCTTTATCTTAACATGTACACTAGTCTCTTCATACTGTCTTATAGTTACATGTTGGTAAAGCCCTTAGGATGTGTACTTGTAGCGTCTTGAAAAGTCGTTTTGGTGTTTTCTTGAAATTCGGTGAAAATTCGGTATTTTTCCGAAAACCGTCTTTCTCGATATTTTGCAGTTTAGGGCTAATTATACCTAAAATGGATAGGTAATTGCTTGTTTTTAGTAGCTAATGAGTTATTTATGAAATTTTGGTCATTTAAAAAAATTTCCCTATTTTTCATTTTTTTATATTATTTTAAGCCGGTAAGAAAATACATTAAATAAGCGATAAATACAAATTTTTCCGGGCTAATTTTAATCTCTAAAATTATGATAATTATAATCTAGTGATAACATGAATTTTTAGTAATTTATTGTGTTTTTTAACAAATTTTTATGTTATGAAACGAATTTATTGAATTTTGAGCTAAAACTTGCAATTTTTGAGTTGTAGGGGGCCTTTTTGCATAAAATTTCTTTTGTAAAACCCCTCTCTCTTTTTCCTCAGCCCTAGGACAGCCCCACCTTGTGTGAGACCAGAAATTTCTGGCCTCTTTTCTTTAGTTGCTTTCTTGAGTTGATTAAGGGGTTTTTTTTGATTTATTTTAAATATAATGAATAAGTTATGATACATTTGACTTTGGAACTTGACCCTTGACTTTCCCCACTTGCCCACACCCTCCCCCATCCCTCCTCTGGCCGAAAAACCTGCACACCCTCTTCTTCCTCTCTTTTCGTTTCATTTTCCTTCATTTTCTTCAAAAAACCACATCAAAATCCATGATTTATTCAAAAATCCAAACAAATCCTTATGCTATCATTTTCCTTAGCCATTCTAACTTGGATCTTGGTGCTTGAGGCCATCAATTGGAGCAAAATTTTCTTGCTTGATCCATAGATCAAGAGGTATAATTTCTATCATGTTAAATTCTTTTGTTTAAGTTCTTATGTTAGATGGTTTAGTGTTAATTTAGTGTAGTTTAATCTAGTTTCTTAGGTTTTGCTTGAAAACTTTAGCTAGGGTTTTGAAGCCATAATACTTAATTAGATTGTTTTATAGTTAATCTAGTGGTTAATTAACTAATCCATATAGTTATCTTGTTGATGTAGTTTTCAATTATGCTAATTTGATTAAATTTAGAAGTGTGAAATTGCTTTTTAGGATTTTCAAGAGAGGGTTTTTATATGGAATTGGTTTGTGAAGCTTGATTAGTGAGTGGATTAAGTTTTAGAAAGCATTATTTAATTGATTATGCCTAATTTGCTATCTAGTGTTTTGCTAACCTTAATCTAAGTGGTTAACTTGCTTATTAGGCTAAAATCTAGTGTTAAATTAAGGTTTTTCATATATAGTTTGGTTTATGTTTGCTAATTACAAAAATCAAGAGAAGGTTTTGTTTATGGAAATTAGGTTTTTTTAAGCATAGTTGATGGTTTAAAATTAGTGTATTGGCTAGCTATTTGGTTAGTTTGGATGTTGGTGTTGGGTGGTGTTGACTTTGTCGCTAAATTGTCGATGTTTGCATCAAATTGCAATTTCTGCTTACTAGATTTTTATAAAAGTTATGTGATGAATTATTTTTGATATCTTGATGTTTGTAATGGCTTGTCCTGCGACTTTTAGGATGCGTGAGTGCGGTTTTTGGGTAGTCGGGTTTTAGTTTTGCCGGGCGACCAAATCGGCGTTTTTCGGCAGTTTTTGCGATTTTCGCGTGTGTCCGCGCACTTTGTGCACGTTGTACCTAGCTAGCGAACTTTATTAGTTTCGTTGGGGTTTTGCGTCGTTCTTGAATGTGTAACCTTATATTTGGTATTGATGTAAATTCCAGGTTCGGTCGCGGAAACGTCAGACGCGGCGCGAAAGGGTAAGGCGGTGATTGGACACAGCTAGCCAGGGATCCCGGTGAGTAGATTTAACATCTACGGGGGACGATCGTTTGGATGGCGCAAGTCGCCCGATAGATTTAGTAAACTGAAAAATAGTAAACTGGATAACCACTTGTGACATTAGAATAATATTACTGGCATGATAATTGCTGCAATTAGATCAATATGTTATACCCATATACGCAAACTCAATTGTAGGACACATGCACCATTACCAGGTTTTTATATGCAGCACGAGCACTATTCATGCTTACACACACACCCTGGTAATTGCCATGCCACCACACTAGATAACTTTTAAATTGAAACCTTTTACTAATTGATACTTAAACTGGTACTATTGCCTTTAATTCCTTAAAAATGAAACTGTAGTATTGCTATTCATGTGCATGTACTTCATCATATTAATTGTTCATGCTTAATACATTAATCACACATCGCAACTTGATTATTGATATCATACGCATTCATTATCATTGATATATGCACTTATGAGGATTTCTTGAGATTTTATGATATTGCTGGATTTCGGGGGAAAACCGCAAAATTTCTAAACTTATTATATTTTTAAAATATGTAAATTGCGGTTTTCTAGTGATGTAAGTGTCGTCCACCATGAGTTTGCTGTGGATTTGGAAATCCGTGTCGAGGAGTGGAGGAACCGGCACGGGTACATGGTGGGCCCGGTAAGGTACCCCGGGGCAAGAGGAATGTGGTGATGACGTTGAGCCTGGCAGGGGACGGATTACCTACCGGTGACTGTTTGGGATGGCGGATATCCAGAGGATACCGACTGTGGCCGCTAGATGATGAGATATTGATATTTGAGATGGATCAGCCGGACGGCTGAGGCCAGAGATACATTTATGAGGTTTGAGACAGCTTTTGGGTGTCGTTGTTGGACACCGATTTTCGTCGATTTATTGACATTATGCTGGCATTCTAAAAGAGTTTCAAAAACAAAAAGAGATAAAATATTTCTTATATATACCTATTGATACCTCCGATATTCATGTTGCATACATATTAGTACACTGATGTTATATACACACCTGCTAGTGCATCCAGTCATACCTGTATTATAGATGCTAGGATGCTTGTGTGCATGCATACGATAGCCTTTGTAGATGTTATTTATTACTCACGAGTTGGCAACTCACCCCCGTTGTGCCACAGTCTTTTACAGGTCCACTCCGTCAGTTCAGTAGCGGCGGGCGCACTTGTTCTTTTGCCTCTTTTGCCTGAGCTCGAGATTTGCTCATAGGTGGGTTATGTTATCATTTTTGTACCACCTTGTATATTCTTTGTATCTAGTGTACTCCATCTACTATTTCTACCAGATTTATTGTATATTGACCTAGAGGTAAGACTGTGAGTTTTGTGGATTTTATGCTGTATTTTGGGGTCGAGCTCACTTGAGCCGACATGCTGCTTTTCTCATGCCTTATTATGATTATTATGGTTGCTGTCATTTACATTGCGTGGGATTTGTGACCGCCTTATGGCGAAGAGCTAGCTCCCGCTTGGGGATGCCCTATTTTGTTGGTTTTACATATATTCTTGTTGTACCCATTTTTGGGGGCCAGTATTTACAAAGGAGACTCTGCCGAAATTTTCGGAAAAATTGGTATTGTTTTTAAAAAGGGTTTTACATGACTTATTTGATAAACTTGCTTTCAAATGTTTGGGTTTTCTTCACTCTTTTGCTTAATTGGTTTTGTTTTCTGGGCTTTGGCTTACTTATTTTACGGACGCCTTTAGACGTTTCGTAAACTTAAGTGCCAGTCACGTTCCGTACCCTGCGGGTCGTGACAAAGTTGGTATCAGAGCGATAGGTTTTACCTTTGTGAGTGTAAGATGACCCTTGGTAGATGGAATAAGTGACTTAAGCAGGGTAACGTAGCGTGCGTATGTCCGCGGTATACTTACGATACGGTACTCCGCCTAAGTGACTTTAGGATACTTGCTTGAAAAATTCCTTCTTCAATTCCGTGTATCCTATGATCCTATTGCACTGTCCTTACTATCCGTTTTCCTGTAACAGCCACTATGCCGCCGAAGGCTACGAGGGCATAGAGGGCTGCCGCCAGAGACGAGATTCGAGCTGGCTCGTCCGAGACTAGGACTGAGCAGGGCGGTATGCCTACGCCGCAGGGACAGACCGATCCACCTTCCCCAGGCCGTATGGATAGGCTCGAGACCGGTATGGAGGAGTTGCGACAGATGATGGGAGGCATGCAGGAGCTGCGTCAGATGGTAGGATCCCTAGTTGCGGCCAGTCGTACACCGAGGCCGGATGACGTACCTACTACATCACAGACGACCATGATACCTGCTCCTACTACTACCACCGTGGCCATTCCGGTTTCACTACAGGATTTCATGAGGCTGAGACCTCCAGTATTCACTGGCACCGAGGCAGCGGAGGACCCACAGACGTTCCTTGACAGTTTAGCCAGGATCTGCCGTTCGCTGAGATGTTCGGATGATCGATGGGTAGAGCTTGCGAGTTTCCGACTAGAGGGTCTCGCGCAGACATGGTGGGAGTCAGTCTTGAGAGGTCGAGCTGCAGGTCTACCACCTATGACTTGGGCCGAGTTTACAGCGGTCTTTCTAGCCCGTTTCCTTCCAGAGAGCGTTCGTGATGCCAGAGCTCGTAGCTTCGAGGCCTTAGTCAAGACACCTGGGATGACGGTGTCTGAGTATGATATCCAGTTTACACAGTTATCCCGATATGCTCAGTATTTGGTGGATACCGAAGAGAAGATGGTGAAGAGGTTCGTACAGGGACTTGATGCCCAGCTATATCTTGCCATTGGCGCCCAGCACTACGACACTTATTCAGCTGCTATGGATACGGCATTGCGGATGGAGGCACGCATATCACGGACTTCGGCCGTTTCCGGGCCGAAGAGGATGCGCATCGATGTACCGCCTCAGAGGCAGCGCGCCAGATTCTTTCCGAGAGATAGGCCTGGCAGAGGATTTGGGCGGGGACAGTTATATGGTTCTTATCCCCAGGGGCAGCAGCCGTCGCCAGGATGTTTTGGGTGCGGGAGTCTGCACCATCTTGTCAGAGACTGTCCGGTGAGACGACAGGGAGCAGCGACAGTTCCGCATGTGACCCTACCACCATCACCACCCCCTCCTCAGAGAGCCCTACTTCCTACCCCAGGCGATGCTCCACGCCAGCTAGGTGCACCGAGAGGCCGTGGACGCGGCGGTCCTGTTCAGAGAGGACGAGGAGGCAGAGGCCGAGGTCGAGGTCAGCCCGCTATCGGTGGAGGACAGGCCCGAGTATTTTCTTTGACACCGCAGGATGCGCAGGCATCCAATGCCGTTGTGACAGGTACTTTGCCAGTTTGTTCTTTCGACGCACGGGTATTATTCGACCCAGGTTCCACACATTCGTACGTATCTACACACTTTGCACCGATGTTGGGTCGTGAGTCGTCGTCGTTAGATCAGCCGCTTGTTGTTGTTACTGCGGTAGGCGAGACGTTTGTTGCTCGTTTTGTTTTTCGTTTGTGTTCCGTTCATATCGGGGAGAGGGATTCATCAGTTGATTTGATACTCCTCGATATGTTGGACTTTGATGTGCTTCTGGGCATGGATTGGCTAGCCACTTGTTATGCTTCGGTGGACTGCCGTGAGAAGGCAGTCAGTTTTAGCTTTCCGGGAGAGCCAGTCTTTGTTATTCAGGGAGACCGCAGTGTCACCCTTCCCAGCTTAATTTCGTCTCTTCGCGCTGGTCAGCTCTTGTGGAAGGGATGTCAGGGATTCTTAGCATCTATTTGTGATACTCGAGCTGCAGAGGTTCCGTTGGACCGGGTCCCGGTAGTTTGTGAGTTCCCTGATGTTTTCCCTGATGAGCTACCTGGGCTACCGCCTGAGCGCGATGTTGAGTTCTGCATTGATTTGATTCCCGGTTCGGGGCCTATTTCTATACCGCCTTATCGGATGGCCCCGGCAGAGCTTCGAGAGCTGAAGGATCAGTTGCAGGATTTGTTAGATAAGGGGCTTATTCGACCGAGTGTTTCTCCGTGGGGTGCTCCGGTCCTGTTTGTCAAGAAGAAGGATGGAAGTTTGCGCTTATGTGTCGACTACCGCCAGCTGAACAAAGTTACCGTTCGGAACAGATATCCGTTGCCGCGCATTGATGATTTGTTCGACCAGCTTCAGGGTGCGGGGTATTTTTCGAGGATCGACTTGCGATCTGGATACCATCAGCTGCGAGTTCGACAGGAGGATATACCGAGGACAGCTTTCCGTACACGCTATGGCCACTACGAGTTTTTGGTGATGTCGTTCGGACTCACCAATGCCCCAGCAGCATTTATGGATTTGATGAACCGTACATTCAGGCCGTATCTTGACTTGTTCATCATCGTGTTTATCGACGATATCTTGGTGTACTCCCGGAGCAGAGAGGAGCACGAGCAGCACTTGCGGATTACGTTACAGACTCTGAGGGAACATCAACTGTTCGCGAAGTTCTCCAAGTGTGCGTTCTGGCTAAACAGCGTCGAATTCTTGGGTCACGTGGTTACGAGAGACGGCATTTGTGTGGACCCGAAGAAGATTGAGGCTGTTCAGCAGTGGCCCCGACCTTCATCGGTTACTGAGATCCGTAGTTTTCTAGGCCTGGCAGGCTACTACAGGCATTTTGTTCAGGACTTCTCCCGTATAGCTGCACCGTTGACCAGTTTGACCCGGAAGGGAGTTCCTTTCGTTTGGACAGAGGAGTGCGAGCGCAGTTTTCAGCAGCTACGGACTTGTTTGACTACGGCGCCGGTATTATCTTTACCTTCGGGATCAGGCGGATTTGTTGTCTACTGTGATGCTTCGCGAGTGGGATTAGGATGCGTATTGATGCAGCATGGCCGGGTGATCGCTTATGCTTCTCGGCAGTTGAAGAAGCATGAACAGAACTACCCCACTCATGATTTGGAGATGCCTGCAGTGGTCTTTGCACTGAAGATTTGGCGACATTACCTATACGGCGAGTCGTGTCAGATATTCACCGATCACAAGAGCTTAAAGTACATATTTCAGCAGCGAGACCTGAACCTCAGACAGCGTCGTTGGATGGAGTTGGTGAAAGACTACGACTGCGAGATCTTATATCACCCCGGCAAGGCAAATGTGGTGGCAGATGCGTTGAGTAGGAGGCCCGGGGGTAGTCTATCCTTTTTGCGCGCAGTTCAGAGGCAGTCGTCAGCAGATTGGCAGATGTTATGCGACAGCCGAGTTGAGTTCGAGTTCACTCAGACAGGGGGACAGGTCGCGCATGTTCGTGCACGCCCACAGTTGCTTGACCGTGTATATGAGGCACAGCGCAGTGACGACCGTTGCTCAGAGATCATGGCACAGATGGGACAGGGCAGATTTTCCGAGTTCGTGGTTGACGATCAGGGGATTTTACGATATGGATCTAGACTGTGCGTACCAGATGCTGATGGATTACGGCGCGACATTCTCGAGGAGGCACACCGATCAGTGTATAGTGTCCACCCCGGTTCCACCAAGATGTACCATGATATGAGAGAGACCTACTGGTGGGACGGGATGAAGAGGGACATTGCGGAGTTCGTTTCGAGATGCCTGACTTGTCAGCAAGTCAAGGCCGAGCACCAGAGGCCCGCAGGAGAGCTACAACCGTTACCCATTCCAGAGTGGAAATGGGAGCAGATTTCGATGGATTTCATTGTGGGTCTACCCAGGACCAGTCGAGGGTACGACTCCATCTGGGTGATCGTGGATAGATTGACGAAAGCGGCTCACTTCCTTCCAGTGAAGACGACTTTCAGCTTCGCTCAGTATGCTCAGCTCTATATTGACGAGATCGTGCGACTACATGGCGTACCGACTTGTATCGTGTCAGATCGAGGCACTCAGTTCACCAGCCGACTTTGGCAGAGACTTCAGGAGGCTTTGGGCACTCGTTTGAGCTTCAGCACAGCGTTTCATCCGCAGACAGACGGACAGTCAGAGCGGACCATTCAGACTCTCGAGGACATGCTCAGAGCGTGCGTTTTAGACTTTGGTGGTAGCTAGGATCGTCATTTACCTTTAGTGGAGTTCTCCTACAACAACAGCTTCCAGGATACTATTCAGATGGCACCTTTCGAGGCATTGTATGGGAGGAGATGCAGATCGCCCGTTTGTTGGACAGAGCTCAGCGAGAGCAGCATTTTGGGGCCGCAGCTTGTTGAGGAGACGACATCGAAGATCCAGTTGATCCGAGACCGGATGAGAGCGGCTCAGAGCAGGCAGAAATCCTATGCAGACAGGTGCCGTCGCAGATTAGAGTTCGTAGTTGGCGACCATGTTTTTCTGAGGGTCTCTCCGATGAAGGGCGTGATGCGTTTTGGGCGAAAGGGGAAGCTTAGCCCTAGATTCGTAGGTCCCTTCGAGATCCTCGAGCGTGTTGGCGCTGTTGCTTATCGTTTGGCTCTTCCTCCCAGCTTTCCCGATGTTCACCCCGTCTTCCATGTTTCGATGCTCCGCAAGTACCTTCACGACCCTTCGCATGCGATTCAGCACCCGACAGTCCAGCTAGAGCACGACCTTTCTTTTGCAGAGCAGCCGGTGGCCATCCTGGATCGGCAGGTGAAGAAGTTGAGGTCGAAGATTATACCAACCGTCAAGGTCCTTTGGCGTAGCCCGAGCAGCGAGGAGGTTACCTGGGAGACCGAGGGCGAGATGAGGAAGAAATATCCCCATCTCTTCGAAGGTACGCGTAGCTATATTTTTAAATTCGGGGACCGAATTTCTTTAAGGGGGGAAGATTGTAGCGTCTTGAAAAGTGGTTTTGGTGTTTTCTTGAAATTCGGTGAAAATTCGGTATTTTTCCGAAAACCGTCTTTCTCGATATTTTGCAGTTTAGGGCTAATTATACCTAAAATGGATAGGTAATTGCTTGTTTTTAGTAGCTAATGAGTTATTTATGAAATTTTGGTCATTTAAAATTTTTTCCCTATTTTTCATTTTTTTATATTATTTTAAGCCGGTAAGAAAATACATTAAATCGGCGATAAATACAAATTTTTCCGGGCTAATTTTAATCTCTAAAATTATGATAATTATAATCTAGTGATAACATGAATTTTTAGTAATTTATTGTGAATTTTAACAAATTTTTATGTTATGAAACGAATTTATTGAATTTTGAGCTAAAACTTGCAATTTTTGAGTTGTAGGGGGCCTTTTTGCATAAAATTTCTTTTGTAAAACCCCTCTCTCTTTTTCCTTAGCCCTAGGACAGCCCCACCTTGTGTGAGACCAGAAATTTCTGGCCTCTTTTCTTTAGTTGCTTTCTTGAGTTGATTAAGGGGTTTTTTTTGATTTATTTTAAATATAATGAATAAGTTATGATACATTTGACTTTGGAACTTGACCCTTGACTTTCCCCACTTGCCCACACCCTCCCCCATCCCTCCTCTGGCCGAAAAACCTGCACACCCTCTTCTTCCTCTCTTTTCTTTTCATTTTCCTTCATTTTCTTCAAAAAACCACATCAAAATCCATGATTTATTCAAAAATCCAAACAAATCCTTATGCTATCATTTTCCTTAGCCATTCTAACTTGGATCTTGGTGCTTGAGGCCATCAATTGGAGCAAAATTTTCTTGCTTGATCCATAGATCAAGAGGTATAATTTCTATCATGTTAAATTCTTTTGTTTAAGTTCTTATGTTAGATGGTTTAGTGTTAATTTAGTGTAGTTTAATCTAGTTTCTTAGGTTTTGCTTGAAAACTTTAGCTAGGGTTTTGAAGCCATAATACTTAATTAGATTGTTTTATAGTTAATCTAGTGGTTAATTAACTAATCCATATAGTTATCTTGTTGATGTAGTTTTCAATTATGCTAATTTGATTAAATTTAGAAGTGTGAAATTGCTTTTTAGGATTTTCAAGAGAGGGTTTTTATATGGAATTGGTTTGTGAAGCTTGATTAGTGAGTGGATTAAGTTTTAGAAAGCATTATTTAATTGATTATGCCTAATTTGCTATCTAGTGTTTTGCTAACCTTAATCTAAGTGGTTAACTTGCTTATTAGGCTAAAATCTAGTGTTAAATTAAGGTTTTTCATATATAGTTTGGTTTATGTTTGCTAATTACAAAAATCAAGAGAAGGTTTTGTTTATGGAAATTAGGTTTTTTTAAGCATAGTTGATGGTTTAAAATTAGTGTATTGGCTAGCTATTTGGTTAGTTTGGATGTTGGTGTTGGGTGGTGTTGACTTTGTCGCTAAATTGTCGATGTTTGCATCAAATTGCAATTTCTTCTTACTAGATTTTTATAAAAGTTATGTGATGAATTATTTTTGATATCTTGATGTTTGTAATGGCTTGTCCTGCGACTTTTAGGATGCGTGAGTGCGGTTTTTGGGTAGTCGGGTTTTAGTTTTGCCGGGCGACCAAATCGGCGTTTTTCGGCAGTTTTTGCGATTTTCGCGTGTGTCCGCGCACTTTGTGCACGTTGTACCTAGCTAGCGAACTTTAGTAGTTTCGTTGGGGTTTTGCGTCGTTCTTGAATGTGTAACCTTATATTTGGTATTGATGCAAATTCCAGGTTCGGTCGCGGAAACGTCAGACGCGGCGCGAAAGGGTAAGGCGGTGATTGGACACAGCTAGCCAGGGATCCCGGTGAGTAGATTTAACATCTACGGGGGACGATCGTTTGGATGGCGCAAGTCGCCCGATAGATTTAGTAAACTGAAAAATAGTAAACTGGATAACCACTTGTGAAATTAGAATAATATTACTGGCATGATAATTGCTGCAATTAGATCAATATGTTATACCCATATACGCAAACTCAATTGTAGGACACATGCACCATTACCAGGTTTTTATATGCAGCACGAGCACTATTCATGCTTACACACACACCCTGGTAATTGCCATGCCACCACACTAGATAACTTTTAAATTGAAACCTTTTACTAATTGATACTTAAACTGGTACTATTGCCTTTAATTCCTTAAAAATGAAATCGTAGTATTGCTATTCATGTGCATGTACTTCATCATATTAATTGTTCATGCTTAATACATTAATCACACATCGCAACTTGATTATTGATATCATACGCATTCATTATCATTGATATATGCACTTATGAGGATTTCTTGAGATTTTATGATATTGCTCGATTACGGGGGAAAACCGCAAAATTTCTAAACTTATTATATTTTTAAAATATGTAAATTGCGGTTTTCTAGTGATGTAAGTGTCGTCCACCATGAGTTTGCTGTGGATTTGGAAATCCGTGTCGAGGAGTGGAGGAACCGGCACGGGTACATGGTGGGCCCGGTAAGGTACCCCGGGGCAAGAGGAATGTGGTGATGACGTTGAGCCTGGCAGGGGACGGATTACCTACCGGTGACTGTTTGGGATGGCGGATATCCAGAGGATACCGACCGTGGCCACTAGATGATGAGATATTGATATTTGAGATGGATCAGCCGGAAGGCTGAGGCTAGAGATACATTTATGAGGTTTGAGACAGCTTTTGGGTGTCGTTGTTGGACACCGATTTTCGTCGATTTATTGACATTATGCTGGCATTCTAAAAGAGTTTCAAAAACAAAAAGAGATAAAATATTTCTTATATATACCTATTGAGACCTCAGATATTCATGTTGCATACATATTAGTACACTGATGTTATATACACACCTGCTAGTGCATCCAGTCATACCTGTATTATAGATGCTAGGATGCTTGTGTGCATGCATACGATAGCCTTTGTAGATGTTATTTAATACTCACGAGTTGGCAACTCACCCCCGTTGTGCCACAGTCTATTACAGGTCCACTCCGTCAGTTCAGTAGCGGCGGGCGCACTTGTTCTTTTGCCTCTTTTGCCTGAGCTCGAGATTTGCTCATAGGTGGGTTATGTTATCATTTTTGTACCACCTTGTATATTCTTTGTATCTAGTGTACTCCATCTACTGTTTCTACCAGATTTATTGTATATTGACCTAGAGGTGAGACTGTGAGGTTTGTGGATTTTATGCTGTATTTTGGGGTCGAGCTCACTTGAGCCGACATGCTGCTTTTCTCATGCCTTATTATGATTATTATGCTTGCTGTCATTTACATTGCGTGGGTTTTGTGACCGCCTTATGGCGAAGAGCTAGCTCCCGCTTGGGGATGCCCTATTTTGTTGGTTTTACATATATTCTTGTTGTACCCATTTTTGGGGGCCAGTATTTACAAAGGAGACTCTGCCGAAATTTTCGGAAAAATTGGTATTGTTTTTAAAAAGGGTTTTACATGACTTATTTGATAAACTTGCTTTCAAATGTTTGGGTTTTCTTCACTCTTTTGCTTAATTGGTTTTGTTTTCTGGGCTTTGGCTTACTTATTTTACGGACGCCTTTAGACGTTTCGTAAACTTAAGTGCCAGTCACGTTCCGTACCCTGCGGCTCGTGACAGTACTTGACTACCTGGACTATGATGCAGATCATACTAGTGGGGACATGGTAGTCCATAAGTACAACCTTCAAGGTCCCTAGTCGTAGGTGTATCGAGACGGGGCATCGATATACCAGTGTAGACTAGCGTATACGCTTCTCGACCCATGAGATGGGCGATGGATGATCCCATATCCATTGGTGTTTGACATCAGAGATGGTATACGGGTGCTCAGTGGAGACTGGGTACACTGGACGGACTCGCCGAGAACTCCCAGATGGTATTATACATCACGTCAGATGGCAGTTCTCAGGTGACACTTGTGCAGGTTAGTCTGTAGACCCGAAATCATCATAGAGTCTTGTGTGATTCCCACTGTGCTTTGATCTCCACCTTACCATGTCCATGAGAGCTTGCAAAACGGTGGTTTTTGGGTACTGTCCCGAGTCACATGGAGGCAATGGGCGATAGGAGGGGTTTTGTCTCTCCCGGTATTGGGGGTTGATGTTGCGCTGTGCTCGATTGGCCGTAACAGGGAAGTCCCTTGCCAGGGCTGTTTCAGAGATTTGCTGGTAAGTGTTACCAGTAGTTTCTCGACCTGTTATGAGCCTCACATCGGCACGACTTATCGGTTATTGGGGTCTGACGTTTACCACCCCTAGACTTGATATGCGACATATCAGACGAGGAGACCGGACTGTACGGGAAGTGTTGCCAGTTGGCTCGACGGGAGTAGTAGCAGGTTCGCTTGTTCTCTTCTGATCGCTCAATACCCGGGTGGCCGTTATGTTTAGCTGACCGCTTACGGCTTGGGGGTGCTTGATATGATCATCACCCACTGCCGGCGTATTGACGAGTCTCAGAGTCCGACAATGGAGTTTCCTAGTCCAGGCGAAACGTTGTGGTGCGCGTATGCGATATGCGCATGGACCCGATTAAAATGCGCGTATGGGATACCGTATATTGATCGGGCGGCTTGCTTTTGGTAGGGGTCATATGTGATATGGCCGGATTGATAAATCAAGTGTTGATTTATCATTTAACCATTAGTTTCTCACTAGAAATCCTTTCTTGTGTTGGATGGATGTATGAATGCATGTATGTTTTTCTTTCTTTCTAGTTTCATGCACATATGGATGTGTATACATACATACATACATACATACATCATCTATCATGGTTGATTATACAATGAAAATGGTGGCAATATAAGACTCACACCATGGTTTAGTTTATATATATTTATTATTGAATTTGATTTAAAACAAAAGAAAAGGAAAGAATAATTCATGGAAGCTTTCTACACTCTTCTTGACCTAACCATGCTCACCCACCTTTTAACCATGGATTACTTTTCCTTTTGGGTTTTAACTCAAGTTCAATAATGATTCAACCATGGTTTGAGATGAGAGATAAAAAATATATAAAGATATATTTTCTATTTTTCAACTAGAGATTTTTCTTCTTTTGAAAAATATAGCCATCATCTTCTTCTTCCTCCCTCATTTTGCTCACTAGATTTTTGTAGTGAGCAATATAATCATCAAGTTAGGATTTTGAAGTGAGAAAGAGAACCACAACACCATTCTACACAAGTCTAGCCCACTTTTTTGGAGTGTTAACTTGATTTCGTTCACTTGATCGGATAAAGTCGCAAGATTGGACAAAGCGGACTCCGGGTGGATCATCGGTGACCTCGAGGAGTTCAAGCGGAGTTCTTTCAAACCCCAAGTAGCCGAGGAGTCTAGCGTAGGGAGCTACAAAGGTTGTACTCTCTAAACCCTAGCTTTCCTTTCATATGTTGATGTGAAAATTTGAAACCCTAATCGATTCTAGGAACGATTCTTTGTTAGTTAACTTAGCACCCTAAAGACTCCACTTTTGGTTCATGTGTTGCTCCCAAATCCTTCATGTGGTGCTAGGCTAACCTTTCAGTTGGACACTTAGGTTCCATGAGACTTACATATTTGAGGGCCCATCTAAGGATGTGGTGCCTGAGGTATGAGGATTTACGTGTCGATTTTGGACACGGGTTTCATGATATTTCGAGTGTCGATGTTGGAAACTCAGGATCCATGATTTTGATGTGTCGCGAGGGACACACGTTGATTTATATCCTCATATTTACCTGCATATGCTTTCATTACATTTACATGCATGATGTTGTTGTGTCATTGGTTGACATGTATGTGAGATCCACATGCATACATGCATTTATTTTGGTTGGATGAGATCCACTTGCTGATAGGCTTTGATCATGTTGTTGGCACATATGCAGATACGGTCACCCTAAATAGCATAGTATTAGCTTTATGATATAGTTGACCTAAGAATCGTTGTTTATTTCGATTTCTACCTGATGATGTTTTCTACTCACGAGTTGGCAAGTCACCCCCGTTGTGCCACATTTCTTGCAGGTTGACCGCATGGATCAGTAGCGGCATCGCTGGCACACAGCTGTATTCGGGTGATTTGCTTTGGTAGGTGGTACATGTTGGATCGTGCCACTGTTGTATTAATATTCCTATTGTATCTAGTCAACTCACCCAAATCAGAGACTAGTATTTGTATAAGTAGTAAGACTTAGCAAGACTTGTAGTTGCGAGACTTGAGCGATGGGTTTTATGCTCGCTTGGTGGGTTGTATGTCTTGCTTTGCTTTATTCCTTTTGTGGATCTTCGCCATTGGCGTCGTATACTTATATTCTGTCTTGCGTGGTTGTGACCCCGCTGATTGGCGAAGAGCTAGCTCCCACTTGGGGATGCCTATATATATTGTTGTATATCTGTTTTGGATCCAAATATATGAGGGAGGTGCTTCCCAAAATTTTAAAAAAACGGGGGGTTTATATTTCTGGGTTTTAGCTTACTTAATTTATGTAGCGCCTTTAGACGTTGCGTGATTTATGTTCCAGTCACGAACTAAATTTCGGGTCGTGATAGTAATAACATGTATAACATATGCCATATTATGATAAAGTCAAACCATAATAGTATACCACTGTATCAAGTCTTTATCAATATATGCAAGCTGGATAAAGCAAGAATAAAAGCAAATACACTTATCCTGATAAAAGACAACTGAAACAACATACTATGCAACTGAGCAAGAATATCCTGTACATACATATCCCTAGCATCTACATGTATGCATATACAATAATGGCCTCTAGGGCATACATATCCAACACTTGTGTGATAAGAAGAGCTTGACCGAGTGTAGCATAGGAACATCATTTCCTATCAATAGTATGTCATCCACGAACAATACGAGGAAGACAACCTTACTCTCTACAACCTTCTTGTATATACAAGGTTCATCTACATTTTTGATGAAGTCAAACTCTGATAGCTTCATCTAAAAAGATGTTCCAGCTCCGCGATGCCTGTTTTAATCCGTAGATTGATTTAAGAATCTTGCACACGCTTCCGCTGCTCCCACTGTCTACGAAGCCATATGGCTGTGTCATGTACACGCTCTCTTCTAAATCACCATTTAGAAAAGCGGTCTTAACGTCCATCTTCCAGATTTCGTAGTCATGGTATGCAGCATTGGCAAGTAGCATCCTGATGGACTTAAGCTTAGCTACTGGAGAAAAGATTTCATTATAGTCGACACCTGGTCGTTGACGAAATATTATGCTACAAGTCTAGCTTTGAAGGTCTCAACCTTTCCATCTACACCAATTTTCTTCTTAAAGATCCACTTGCTCCCGATGGGTTTTACCCCTTCAGGAGCAACTTCCAAAGTCCAAACTTTGTAGGTGCACATGGATTCCATCTCAGATTGTATAGCATCCAGCAATTTCACAGAGTCCCCACTTGTGATGGCCTGCTCAAAACTAGTTGGGTCATCATCTTCCATGATGCAATCCCCACTCCCACCGTCTATGAGAAAACCGTAGTATCTCTCAGGTGGATGAGGAACCCTATTAGATCTGCGGAGTGGCTGATGTTCGTTGGATACTATTGGATCCTCTTGTTCTATCAAATCGTCAGTTGTAGTTTGTACAGCTGGAACATCTTCCAGTTCTACTTCATTACCACTAATTTCTTTCACAGGAAATTCCTTTTCTAACAAGGTGGCATGTCGAGCAACAAATACTTTTTGTTCCTCAATATGGTAGAAAAGGTATCCATCCGAATTCTTTGGATACCCTAAAAACTTGCAAAGAACTAACCTTTCCTTGAGCTTGTCCGGGTTTTACTTTTTTACATAGGCCGGACAACCCCATATCTTAACTCGTTTAAGGTATGGTCTCTTTCCACTCCATATCTCATATGGTGTTTTAGGCACAGATTTTGATGGAACTTAATTCAATAGGTATGCGATTGTCTCAAGCGCATAACCCCAAAAAGAAATAGGTAACTCAGCAGTACTCATCACAGAGCGCACCATATCTAATATGGTGCAATTTTTCTGCTCCGATACACCATTGTGTTGTGGTGTATATGGAGGAGTAAGCTGTGAGAGAATCTCATTCTCTTTTAAATAGTCACGGAATTCCGTGCTCAAGTATTATCTTCTCCGATCAGATCGAAGGACTTTAATACTTTTACCCGTCTGGTTCTCAACTTCGTACTTATATTCCTTGAATTTCTCAAAAAATTCAGATTTGTGTTTCATCAGGAACACATGTCTGTATGTTGAGAGATCATCGGTGAATGTAATGAAGTACGAGGAACAATTCCTGGCATGTATAGACATAGGACCACATACATCACTATGTATCAGTCCCAAGAGTTCAGTAGCTCTTTCTCCGTATCAAGTAAACGAAGGTTTGGTCATTTTACTTTTGAGACATGACTGACAAGTTTCATAAGATGTAAATTCAAACTGAATCAAATATCCATCTTTATGCAACTTAGCTAGTCTTGTCGCATTGATATGACCTAGTCTATAATGCCACAAGAAGGCTTCGTTCATTTCTGAACTTTTCCTCTTGTGTGTGTTCTATACGTTTAGAACTGTAGTTTTATTTAGAACGTATATACCATTACAAAACGTACCAAATCCAATCAACATTTGATTTAGAAAAATGTTCATAACATTATACTCCAATACAAAGTTATATCCTTCTTTTTGCAACAAAGAAATTGATATAATATTGCACATCATATTTGGCACGTAATAACAGTTGTTCAGAATCATTGTATTACCATTTGGTAATACTATGTGATATTCGCCAACTGCTTGGGCTGCAACAATTGCTCCATTCCCTACTTTTAGAGACATATCACCCTTTCCCAGTTCTCTACCACTTCTTAGCCCATGTGAAAAATTACAAACGTGGGATCCTGATCCGGTATCCAATACCCAGGACGTAGAGTAAACTGAGAAACAGTTCTCGGTAACGAACACACCCGAAGAAGATGCATCAACATGTTCCTTCTTCGTTTGGGTGGCGTGGGAATCCGGGTATTCCCTTATTCCTTGCTCAGACTTATGACAGTCATAAGATAGAGCGGAACCAACGTACCATAGCCCAGTAGAATAAGTGGGTTCGGTCAATACATCCATATTATTATCTTGATTAAGGGGTGTCATTGGTCGCTACCTGGAGAGAGAGAGAAGGAAACGCTTTAGTGTGCGCTCTTTGCATGATTAGATTGGTTATTATCTTATCTAATCAGTATGGCTCCCACTATTTTTATCAAATCTTCCTTCAAACCATAAAAGGTAAGATTAGCCGGGATTAATTAGACCCTACAAGTTCGCCAATCGGTCAGCCAGGCAGGTATTGGTACTCCGAGGGAGTCACCCCATGCTTTCATAGGGAACTAATTAAATAAGCTTGTTTCCGCATGGGCATAACCCCGTTAACACCTTTCTTAGACACCTACTGGATCAGCTAATTGTAAAGTGGAAAACTCTCTCAGGAGTAACTCTTACTCGCGGTGGGTATCGGGATCCAACTATCTTATAAAAGGTATGCAATCTCATTGCAAATTTCAACACTTGAAATTCCTGATATCTGTTTTTACCCCAAACGATTTATGACCTTGACAAGGTCAACAAACCATAAACCGCAGGTCAAGTTCAACCCGTTCATTTCATGATTGAATTAAACCCACCTGCACGCCTTTTGACAAGGTCAACAAGGCCGTACGACTACCCTAAATCAATCGCATCATATGCGGCAGATAAGCACTAATCAGCTACCGCACACTACGCCTTGACAAGGTCAACAAATGCAGCACGAATACTAAATAGCACTTATCAGAAATGATGGAGGGCTATGACTGGTTTTGATGAAAACCTCTAACCTAATGAACTTAATATCGTTGTAGAATCTAATGATTTGAAAAAGGAGTGGTTTTTGTAGCATTTGCTAGTTTTTCTAGAGAGGTCACTCCCGGTGAAGGTATCTCGGCTCTTTCCTTATCGAATGAGGTGCTGGATATTCATCAAGGAATACCACTATGAAAACCAATAACTAGAGCTACCTTTTTTTAAAATTTTTGATTCTATAATATCTTTAGGTTACTTTCTTTCCATTAATCTCATTAATGAAGTCCCATCATTTATGTTTCCCTAAAAATCACAGAAAAGAAACGAAAATTGAACGTACTCTTATTTCATCCGCATTCGCAATGGGGCCCCATCATGCACCGTCAGGTTACTTAACTAACGGCAGAGCGGGGACTGGACTAGCGCGGGTGCAAAACATAAGCAATATTTATTATATATTGAAAGAGTTTACTAGCACCACGGTAGGGTTAAAATGGGCATCAACCATGCAATTTTCAAATTTTAGAGATGCTAATGAACACTTACCAAGATCTAACTACAATATTAGGGTATTAAACATGATATCACAAAAACTATAAGCTAAGGATGGAAACAACAATCTTTGTTGATCGAGTGATTGAATGATTTAGCGTGCTTGCGCTTTCTAAAAGATAGATCAAAAATATTTGTAACCGCAATCAAGAACGGCGTCGCTTTGCAGCTAGCCGGTGAGTACGGGTCGGTCCACAAGGATGTTGTGGGTTTCCGATTCGCGCTTACGAGTTAATTCCGAAGGGTGTTCGGAATAATTATTAAATCTAAAAACCTAATTAACCTAGGGCAATTATCTAGATCTACTCTTGCTAGGGCTAGGTTTAGGGATGGTTTGGAAATGTAATTAAATCTCACCGCTTTCAATACCCGAATGAAGATCTGTGAGGAGTTATGGTAATTATCAATAAAGGGGATTAGATCCGTTCGGGAAGGTGTTCCTTCCTCTAGGTTCTTGTCCTTCCTTTAGAGATCCTTACCCTAACCTCCATGGAAAACACCACAACCGGTCCTTTACACTACGGTGTCATCGTTACCTCGATGGGTAGGATGCCGTAGGGCGCGGTATGTGCGTGTATGCATGGAGTCCTATTGTAAATATTTGGTGGGTAAGAAAGGGATGAAAGATCTCATCTTTCAAAATCCTTCCTCAAAGCTAAACCCTAAAAAAGTTCCTAGGGCATGAAATTAAATCTACCTAGGGCAAGGAATTGAAATCTACACTAGGGCAAGAAATTAAATTACTTACAGATGCATCCCTCTAATCATCCATGCAGGTTTGTCAGATCTGAATTTCTGAATGGAAAAGAAACACCGATGCTCTCCAAAAGTATTTGTATTTTATTAAAAGGAGGCATAGGAAATTACAATGATTAGAGTTCCTATTTATAAAGAATAGGAAACCCTAGGGTTACATTTGATCTGCATGTCTATAATTACAAAAATAGCCCTAGGTTGACTAGTCAAAGCCGCCACCAAATTATGGTAAACTTTTTATCTCCTGAAAGCCCTAGATGGCCGCGGAACCATGGCATAGGTGGGGGTTGGGCCGCGGTTCCGCGGCCCAATAGTTGGATCAAATGCTGAAATTTTCAGGTATTGTTTTGGGCTTTCTGGGCTTTAATATTCTTTGGTTCTTTCTTCACTTGGGCTTCTTCATTGGTTCCAGATCTTCAGTGAACAATTTTGCAATGGCTTTTTAACCGTTTGCCTTAATATTCTGGATCTTGCGTTGACTTGTTGATTGTGAACTGTTCTTTGTCTAGGCTTGATTAAGATCCTCCTATTTGTTGGTCAAAGTCCACTTTTGTATCGTCTTTTCGGCGTTTTCACTGTTTTCTTTCTAAGAACCTGTAACCTGTAACATGCAGCAGACATGCGTCAAAAGCACCTGTTTATTTATAAAAAGACTAAGAATGGGGAATATAATAATGCAATATTATGGTGTGAACATCGAGCCCTTCGCTTCAAATGCTCCGGGTTGTAGTCCCTACGACTCCTCATAGATCCACTTGAAATTTGAACGAGCCTCCTCCATGATCTTCGTGCTGAAGATGATCCACCCGAAGTCCCTCTTGCTCAAGCTACCTCTTCACTAAACATTTTAGTGAAACACACTAGGTTTTCAAGCTTTGGGGTTCACAACACATGTGATAGTTTAGAGCTTGAAGCATGAGTGAGGAAGAAGAAGGAAAATGAAGAGAGTTCTTTTTCATGGCTAAGGCAAATGAGCTTGGAAAATGACCAAGTCTAGAATGGCTCACCAAAAATCCTCATTTATTGAACCATGCCATTTTTTCTAAATAAAAAATAAAACCATGTTTCAATAGTGAGTCAAGAGTAATATAAAAAAGATAAAAGCCATGCTTTGCCCATGCCTTCATAAGTCTCCCCATTTTCCTTTTCATTTTCTATTTTCTAAAAATAGAAAATCCATGCCATACTTCATTTTAATATTTATATATATATATATCATATATATATATTAATATTTATATATATATTATGAAGAATAATTAGTGAGCTAATAATATTAGTTAATATATAATTATATCAAATATAATATATATCAAATTATCAAATCAACACTTGATTTAATAATCCAGTTATATCACATATAACCGACTAATATCATTTATCTGTATATCACATTATCAAATCAACACTTGATTCAATAATCCGGTTATATCACATATAACCTAACCGATAACAAATAACCGCCAAATTTGAATACGGTATCACATACTCGTACTTAATCTGCCCCCTGCACATATCAGCATATGTGCCCTACTTCATTTCGCTTCAACCAGGAAACTTCTGTGTGGGACTCAAGAGACTCGTCAATACGCCAGCAGTAGGTGATGATCACATCAATCACCCACAAGCCGTCAGCGGTACTAGCTGGACATAACGGCTACCCAGGTATTGAGCGATTAGAAAATCAACAAGCAAGCTTGTCCAAACTCCCATGAAGCCTATAGGTAACACTTACCGTACCGTCCGGTCTCTTCTTTTGATATGTCGCATATCGATTCTAAGGGTGGTAACGTCAGACCCAGTAACCAGATAAGTCATGCCGATGTATGGATCATAACGGTTTGAGAAACTACTGATAACACTTACCGGTAAATCTCATTAACAGCCCTGGCCAGGGACATACTGTTATAGCTAATCGAGCATAGCGCAATATCAACTCCCAATACTAAGAGAGACGAAACCCCTCCTATCGCTCATTGCCTCCATGTGACTCTGGACTGTACCCAAAATCAACCTGTTTGCACGACTCCTTTGAGCCGTGGTAGGGAGGAAATCAAAGCACAGTAGGAGCCAAAGAAGACTCTATGACGATCTCGGGTCTACAGACTAACCTGTACCAGTGTCACCAGAGAACTGCTATCTGACGATAGGTAAAGTACCAACTAGGAGTTCTCGGCGAGTCCTATTCAGTGTACCCATTCTCTAATGGGCACCTGTGTACAATCTTTGATGTCAAACACCAATGGAAGTGGAATCAACCATCGCCCTTATACAGGGTCAAGAAATGTACACACTAGTCTACTCTGGTGTATCGATTCCCTGTCTCGATATACCCTCGATTAGGAATAATTAAAGGATGTGCTAGTGGACTACCCAGGTTCCAGTAGTATGATCCACATCATAGTCCTGGTAGTCAAGCCTACATCCTAAGGGCTTTATCAATATGTATATGAGAGACAGTATAACAATACCAGTGAACATATTAAGATAAAGGTAACCAGATAGCATACTATCATGTCGAGCAAGAAATTCTTTTATATATATGTCCAAGCATCCACTATAATATACATCAATGTACAATAATGGCTTCTAGGGCATACATATCCCTAACAATCTCCGACTTGCACTAAGGCCAGTTGTTGTTGTATCTCATACCCAACATCCCAAATAGTCTTTCGAATTGTGTCTGGGGGAGGGCCTGCGTGAGTGGATCCGCTACGTTGTCCTTCGTGTCAACTCTCCTGACCTCGATCTCCCAGCGATCAACTAACTCCCGGATCAGGTGATACCGCCTAAGAATATGTCTAGATCTCTGATGGGACCAGGGTTCCTTGGCCAAAGACATAGCTCCATTGTTATTATAATACACAGGTATTGGATGTTCAATGAATGGAACCACACTAAGTTCAGCAATGAACTTCTTCATCCAGACAGCCTCTTTGGCAGCGATGTATTCCACCACCATCGTCGAGTCTGCCACGTTATCTTTCTTGGAACTCTTATAACATATCGCCCCTCCGTTGAAAGTGAAGACAAAACCCGAGACCGACTTACTGTCGTCCTTATCACTCTGGAAGCTCGAATCAGTAAAGAACTCCACCTGAAGTTCTCCGTTACCATACACCAAGAACATTTCTTTAGTCCTTCTTAAGTACTTAAGAATGTTCTTCACAGTTGTCCAGTGGTTTTCCCCAGGATCTGATTGATACCTACTTACTACACCTAGCGAGTAGGCTACATCCAGTCTGGTACACAACATCACATACATGATTGACCCGACTACCGAAGCATAGGGTATCCCTTACATGCGAGCCCTCTCCATATCAGTCTTGGGAGACATCTCTTTGGACAGAGTGATTCCTAAGAAAGCGGGTAAATTACCACGCTTAGAATCTTCCGTACTAAACCTCTTTAGTATGGTGTCTATGTACCTGGATTGAGTCAATCCAAACATCTGTTTAGATCTATCTCTATAGATCTTAATCCCCAGGATGTAGGAGACATCACCTAGATCTTTCATGGAAAACTTGTGTGATAAGAAGAGCTTGACCGAGTGTAGCATATGAACATCATTTCCTATCAAGAGTATGTCATCCACGTACAATATGATGAAGACAACCTTACTCGCTACAACCTTATTGTATATAAAAGGTTCATCTACGTTTTTGATGAAGTCAAACTCTTTAACAGCTTCATCGAAACAGATGTTCCAGCTCCACGATGCCTGCTTTAATCCGTAGATTTATTTAAGCAGCTTGCACACGCTTCCGCTGCTCCCACTATCTTCGAAGCCCTTTGGATGTGTCATGTACACGCTCTCTTCTAAATCACCATTTAGAAAAGCGGTCTTGACGTCCATCTGCCAGATTTTGTAGTCATGGTATGTAGCTGTAGGGTACCCTAGGGTCGCCGCTGGGTTTCGGGAGGCATCGTCCTTGCCATTTTTAAAAATTTGGAGCGCTAAAGAACCCTAACCTAGAGAATTATACGAAACAAGAATGCAAACATCTTTACATCTTAGTGAACAAGGAATACAACCTTTGTAGACCGGTCCTTCACTTCATAAGCTCCGTGTAGTAGTCCTTTCGCTCCAAGTAGTGGTCTCCCAGACTCTACTAAGGCTCCACAAGATGAAATGAACAAGATTGCTTAAAGTCTTCGAGGCCAAAGCTGATCTACGTCGAGGAGACACTAACCCAAGCTACCTCTTCACTAAGTGATGAACTAGTGAAGAAACAACCCAATCTAAATGGCTAGTCTAGAAGAGGTTGATGAAGTAGGAATTTTGCCCACTTTAGAAATATTTTGTCACGACCCGTAATTTAGCACGTGACCGGCACATAAATCACGCAACGTCTAAAGGCGTAACGTAATTCAAGTAAGCCGAAACCCAGAAAATCTAAACCTTTTTACGGAAAATAGTGGGGGTCCAGTTTTGAAATAAAGATGTAATGAAATAAAGTTTATCTACAAATGCATAAATAATGATTTAAGAAAATGCTAATAGAATGTACTAAAATTGAGAACATTTTTCGTCTTTAAAAATTTGGGCAGCACCTCCCTTGTATATTTTGAACCGAAACCACATATACATAACAATATAAAAGGCATCCCCAAGCGGGAGCTAGCTCTTCGCCAAATGGTGGAATCATAACCACGCAAGTAAATAATATATATATGACACCCAACGGTGAATATCAGCACAAAAAGAATGATAAATAAAGCGAGACATCAAATCCACCAATAGCGAACATATACCCCATCGCTTTAAGTCTCGCAAACACAATTCTTTCTATGTCTTACTAAATATACAAATACTAGTTTTCTGATTGATGGAGTTTATCTAGATACAATAAGAATAATAAATACAAGAATTGGCACGATCCAATATGTCTCACATACCATAGCAAAACAACCGAATGCAAGCTGTGTGCCAGCAATACCGCTGCTGATCCAAGCGGCCAAACCTGCAAGAACTGTGGCACAACGGGGGTAAGTTGCCAACTCGTGAGTAGAAAACATCAGCTGGTAGAAATCGAATAAAACAACGATTCCTAGGTCATACTATATCATGAAGGTAATACTATGATATCTAAGGTGACCATGCCTGCATATATGTCAACAATATAATCAACGCCAATGACATATACAATAAACATCTGAATCATATGCTTGTATGCATGTGGATATCATCCACGTGTGTCCATCAACGACACAAACAACATCATGGAACCCGAGTGTCCAACATCGACACACGAAACATCATGAAAGCATAAACATGTATATATGAGGATATCAACCAACGTGTGTCCATCAACGACACATCAAAATCATGGAACCTGAGTGCCCAACACCGACACTCGAAACATCATGAAACCCGTGCCCAGCATCGACACGTAAATCCTCATATCATGGGCTCCGTCAGTCCGGATCGGCCCATATCCATCTCACGACTCCGGTCGTTATCCTCCGGATAACCGCCGGGTCCAAACTATCACCGGTAGGTAGTAGTCCCTCTGCCAGGCTCATCGTCTACTGCACAACATACCTTTCTTGCCCCGGGGTACCATACCGGGTCCACCATGTACCCGCAAAAGGTTCATCCAGTCCTCGAATCTGGTATTACATAGCTCATAACCGAGAAAACTCATGGTGGACGCCTCGAAATATCATATCAAGAGAAACCGGGTTTTTAAAGAAATACATAATTTTCCTTTGAAATATAACCACGGTTCTCAAAATCCAGAATCTCATGAAAATAGCATCTCAATGCGTATAATCGTAAAGCATGACTTATGCAAACATAGAACAGAAATGTGAACATATCAGTATATCATGCAACATAGAATAGTGATGTGAGCATATTAGTATATCATGCAAACGAGTCATGTGGTAATACTAAACAATTAAGAGTAATAGCATGATATAGCAATTTGACTGTGTAAGTGACATAGCAATTACCGATGATGATTGTGTGTGAGCTGGCAAATCTGTGTAAGTGTAACATACGCATCATCGATAATTGTGCAGGTGTACTAGCCGACGATATCATAACAAATAATGGAAGCACAGGTATACGTAATGCAATGAGAATATCGTAAAAGTAGCAGAAGGTAAATCGTAAGCGCACTATTATAAGGTATACGTATCTAATCTAACATCTACATAATGGCTAAACTAAGTAGTGTAGACAGTGATTAACAATATCTATAACATATCTGAGTCAACGAATCTATCAATCGGTAGTCCAGCCTCACAGCATTACTTACGGTATAATCCATCGTACAGCATCCTCGAGTCAAGGGTATGGATAAATCATCAGGCAAAACTCATCGCGTATGGTAATCCATCGTACGGCGGCATTAAACAAATATGGATTCTATCAACCTATACAAAAATGAGGGTACGAATCTAACGTCTCGTACGATATATCACTCATTATTCTCATAAATATATATTTATCTTATTTTACCGATCTCATAACACATATATCTCAATCTTATCATATTCATCGATCTCATGTCATATCCTTATAGATCTCGTCTTATATCTTGGTATATGTATTCAATCATTCATATCATCTCCAACTAAAATTTTGATCATATCCATAGTTTTCTAGTATAGGTTTCTCCGACTATATTCTATATATCGGTCTCAATTTTATAATTGCAAGGGTGCTATACGCCATCCACCCGACTTCCCCCGTAGATATAAATCTACTCACCTGCAATGCTCCTCGCTAAGCCAAAGTCGATGTGCTTCGTCGTCTCGGAAGTCCACACGAGGTACCTACAAATCAACACATATCGCAACGTTATGAAAACCAAGTCCGAAAACCGATACTGCACACGAAGTGCTCATAGGTTAGAACCTATAGCTTACGCATGCAACAACAACCAAATAACCCTCGTCGTTGATGTACAAATGTCCAACGACCAAATACAATATCAAATACCAAAACCCAAGTTCATAAATCGCAAATACCAAATTTAACAACATAGGAATTTCCCCCCAGATTTCTCTCTAGGTCAAATCAAGACATTTTGCATATAGGGTTGGTCTAGATATAAGATAAGGGAACCATAAACCAAAGATCATCGAATTACACCATAATGTGGCCGCAAATTGCGGCCACAAGCAATAAATCTGCGGTCAGAATAGGTTGGAATGGGCTCGGGTTTCAGGGTTGCTTTATGGTTGCCTGCACGTCTCACTGTCGTGGGAAATTATTTTATAGTGGTCTCGGGTAATCCCAGATTCCCATATACCATCACAGACTGTCAAATAATCAATGTCGGGCAAATTCTAAGTTCGTGTTTTGGATTCTAGTCTCTGGTCTTGGCTAGAAAATCATCATCTAAGTCTTGTAAACACCCACTACATCTCAATTCACCACTTAAAAGTCAAGTCTCCCACTAAAGCTCAACTTGAAAAATTCCAAGATCACTAATCCATACTTGTTTAACTCTAAACTACCATTAGGATACATATAACATAATCCCTTAACTAAAATTGTAGGGATTACCTGATTTGGCAACTTAAGAATTTTCTTGAGTTGCTCAAAGTCTTCCAAAATCCAACCTTGAAAGGTCCATAGGATGTAGAATGAGATGGGGATAATTTTTAGTGAAGGGAGTATAGGGTTTTGGTGAAGGATTGGAGATGCTTTCATGGGGTAGAGGAGGTGATGGAGGAGATGAAGATGTTGAAGGATGAGTTGAGAAAATAAAATGATGAAGGAAAGAAATGAAGAAGGAAAGAAATGAAGAAGGGTCAAGGGGTAGCATGCCATCCTCTTTCTCTCTCTCTCTCTCTCTTGAGCCCATGCCCCATGTCATGACTTTTGTCCCCCCTCTCTCCTCAATCATTTGTTCTCTTTTTCTTTTTCTCTTTATCCTTTCTCACTCACAATTAAATTACAAATGTAATGAAAACAACAAGTAACAAAATGCAACATGTCATGGTAAACTAGTCATGATTAATTAAAAATACGGATTTGGTATAATCGTGATTAGTAGTCCACTAATCGAGTTTAATTTAAACTTGCATATAATTAATTATAAAAATGCCAAAATGCGATAAATATATTTTTAAATGAATAAATCATTTTAATCTCCAATTATTTCCCAAATATTGGTATATATTTATACCATTTTGCGAAAACCCCAAATTCGCAAATTGAATAGTTTCGCGAAATATATTATTTTAATATTAAATTCTAAAAATAATATTTCATATTTCTGAAATGTTACATATTTTTCTCGTTCTTTTTCTTCACTTCCCAAAAGCTAGAGAGCTTAAGGAAGGAGATGAAGAAAAGCAACCATGGAAAAAGTCAATTGTTGAATGGCAACCATGGGTGAGTTGGTATCATATACTAACCCTTGTAGAGACTAAACCATGGCTAATCATAATGGTTGGGTCAATAAATATCTCAAGTAAAACAAAATAAGTGGACTTGGTCAATGGTTCCACAAGCTTCCACAAGCTTCAACCAAGTGACTAATTTCCAACTAATTATAATTTACTTTAAATAGATAAAACCTCTCATTATCACAAGCATGGTCTGAGACTCATACACCCATGTTGCATGTAGCAACAAGCATGACACAATAATATATATCACATATATATTAAGTGTACAAACCAGTAAGAAAAAGAAATGCTTAAGTGAGCTAATATTAGTTAATATAAATTAATATATCAAATATATAATTATTTATTAAATTATTAAATCAACACTTGATTTAATAATCCGGCTATATCATATTTAACAGACTAATATCATATGTATCAACTTATCGAATCAACACTTAATTCGACAGCCCGGCTATATCACATATAACCGACCGATATCACAAATCGCGAGAATAGAATACAGTATCACATACACGTATTAATCTCGGTCCCGCACGTAACACATATCTTCTCCTACTTCGTTTCTCCTGAGCCAGGAAACCTCTGTGTAGGACTCTAAAAACTCGTCAATACGCCGGCAGTAGGTGGTGATCATTTTAGTCACCCACAAGCCGCAAGTGGTCAGCTAGCCACCCGGGTATTGAGCGATCAGAAGATCAACAAGAAAACCTTCTCATACTCCTACAAATCCAATCAGTAACACTACCGTACAGTCCAGTCTCTTCGTCTGATATGTCGCATATCTCAGCCTGGGGGTGGTAAACGTCAGACCCCAATAGCATGATAAGTCATGCCGAAGTGAGGCTTATAACGGTTCGAGAAACAACTAATAACACATACCAGTAGATCTCAGCAATCCTGGCCAGGGATTTTCAGTTATGGCCAATCGAGCATAGCGCAACATCAACCCCCAATACCGGGAGAGATGAAATCTCCTCCTATCGCTCATTGCCTCCATGTGACTCAGGACTGTACCCAAAAACCACCATTTTGCACGATCTCTTGAACGTGCTAAGGTGGAAATCAAAGCACAGTGGGAATCACACAAGACTCTATGACGATCTCAGGTCGACAAACTAACCTGTACTAGTGTCACCAGAGAACTGCTATCTGACGATAGGTATAATACCATCTAGGAGTTCTCGGCGAGTCCGTTCAGTGTACCTAGTCTCCACTGAGCCCCCTTATACCTTCTCTGATGTCAAACACCAATGGATGTGGGATCATCCATCACCCATCATATTGGTCGAGAAGCGTATACACTACTCTACTCTGGAATATCGATGCCCCGTCTCGATACCGCTACGAATGGGAACATTTGAAGGATGTACTTACCGACTACCTTTGCCTCACTAGTATGATCTGCATCATAATCCTGGTAGTCAAGTACTCATCCTAAGGACTTTATCAACATGTAATAGAGAGACAATAATTGTACATGTTAAGATAAAGAGCAACCAGATAGTATACTATCATGTCGAGCAAGAAAGTCCTCCCTATATATGTCCAAGCATCCACTATAATATACATCACATGTATAATAATGGCCTCTAGGGAATACATATAACTAACAATCTCCCACTTGCACTAAGGCCATTTGTTGCAGTATCTCATACCCAACACCCCATAAAAGTCTCTTTAGGGAAAGGCCTCTGTGAGTGGATCCGCCGTGTTATCATTTGCGTCAACTCTCCTTACCCTGGTCCCTTAGGGATCAACTATCTTCCTGATCAGGTGATACTGTTCTTAGAATATGTCTGGATCGCTGATGGGACCGGCGTTTCGAGGAAAAAGCCACAACTCCATTGTTGTCATAATAACAGTTATTGGACTCTCAATGGTAGGAACCATCTTCATCTCATCAACAAGAATTATCCAGACATCCACTTTGGTAACATCGCTTGTAGCGATGTATTCAGCCTTTATCGTCTAGTTTGCCACGGTATATAGCTTGGAACTATTCCAATATACCATCCCTCCACTGAGGGTAAAGACAAAGCCCAAGACTGATTTTCAGTCGACCTTATCACTCTGGGAGCTAGAATTGGTAAAGGACTCCCACTGGAGTTCACCTTCACCAAACCCTAAGAACATTTCTTTAGTGCTTCTCAAGTACTTAAGAATGTCCTACACAGTTGTCCACTGATTCTCCCAAGATCCGATTGATTCCTTATCACTACACCTAGTGAGTCAACTATATCTGGTCTGGTACATAACATTGAATACATGATATAGCCTACTGTGCATAGGGTATCCCTTGCACGCGAGCTCTCTCCAAATCAGTCCCACGAGACATCTTTTTGGAGAGAGTGATACATGAGTAAGTGAGCGAACCACCACGCTTAGAATCCTCCATACTAAACCCTTTAGTATGGTGTTAATGTACTCGGATTTGGGACACTCCCAACATCCACTTAGATCTATCAACTTATATCATAATCCACAATATGTAGAAGGTATCATCCAGATATTCCATGGAGAATCCTCGTGAAAAGAGGAGCTTGACTGAGTGTAGCATAGGAAACCATTTTCTATCAAGAGTATGTCATCTACGTACAATACGTGGAAGAAAACCTTACTCTCTACAGCCTTCTTGTATATACAATGTTCATCTACCTTTATGATGAAGTCAAACACTTTGACTGCCACATCAAAAAAGATTTTCCAACTCCACGATGCGTGCTCTAATCCTGATGGACTTAATCATAGTCACTGGATAAAAGGTTTCATCATAAACCACACCTAGTTATTGACGATAGCCTTTTACTACAAGTATAGCTTTGAAAGTCTCAACTTTTCCATTTACACCAAGAATATTCTCAAGATCCACTTGCTCCCGATGGGATTTATCCCTTCAGGTGAAACATTCAAAGTCATACTTTGTGAGTGTACATGGATTCCATCTCTGATTGCATAGCATCCAACCATTTCACAGAGTCCCCACTTATGATGGCCTTCCTGAACCTGGTTGGATCATCATCTACCATGATGCAATCCTCGTCCCACCGTCACCGAGGAAACCGTAGTATCTCTTAGGTGGATGAGGAACCTTACCAGATTCACGGAGAGGCTGAGGTTCGTTGGAAACTATTGAATCCTTTGGTTTCACCAAATCATCAGCTGTTAGTTTATCCATCTCGATCTCCTTCCAGTTCTACCTCATGACCAAAAATTTCTTCATAAGATATTTATTTTCTAAAAAGGTGGCATGCTGAGAAACAAAACACCTTTTGCTCCTCAGTATGGTAGAAGATACTCCCTCGCAAATGTTTGGGATATACAACAAACTTATACAGTCTGACCTTGCCTCTATCTTGTCCGGATTTTGTTTTTCGACATAGGCCGAACAACCCCATATCTTAACTCGTTTAAGACATGGTCTCTTCCCATACCATATCTCATATGGAGTGGTAGGCACTGATTTGGATGTAACCCCATTCAATAGGTGCAGGGTTACCTAGCACGACTGCAAGGTTTCGGGAGGCATCGTCCATGCCGTTTTCAAATTTTTTCCATAATAAAGAACCCTAACCCTAGAATCTTAACTAGAGATTTAGACGAACTAGCAATGCAAACAACTTTACATCTAAGTGAATGAAGAATACAATCTTTGTAGACCGGTCCTTCACTTCTAAAGCTCCGTGTAGTAGTCCCTTCGCTCCAAGTAGTGAACACCCAAACTCTAGTAAGGGTTCACATGAAGAAATGAACAAGATTGCTCGAAGTCTTCGAGGCCGAAAATGATCTACGTCGAGAAGACTCAAGCTCATACTATCTCTTCACTAATGGTAGATTAGTGAAGCAAACACTCTAAACTAAATGGCTAATATAGTAGAGGATGATGAAGTAGGACATGGGCTCACTTTAGATTAATTTTTCTCATATTATTTTATCACCTTTTCAAAAGCTAGAAAGCTTTTCCATTTGGATGAAGAAGATGAAGGGGAGATGAGTATGAAAACTCATGAGGTGAGAATAGCAACCATGGGTGAGTTAGTGTCATACACTAACTCATGTAGAGACTAAACTATGGCTAATGATAATGGTTAGGTTAATAAATATCTTAAGTAAAATAAATTAGTGGACTAAGTCAATGGAGACAACAAGCTTCTCCAAGCTTCTGGCCATGACAAATTTCCAACAATTTTTGAATTACCAAAATAAATAAAAACCTTAGGATTATCATAACCATGGTGTAAGTCTCATACACCCCTGTATCATGTGGCATCAAACATGACACAAAAGTTGTAAATTAATATATATCACATATATACTATATGCACATAAGTGAGAAAAAGAAATGTTTAAGTGAGCTAATATTAGTTAATGTAATTCAATATATCACATATATAATTAAATATTAAATTATTAAATCAACACTTGATTTAATAATCCGGCTATATCACATACAACCTACTAATATCAATTGTAACAACTTATCGAATCAACACTTGATCCGCTAACCCGGCTATATCACATATAACCGACTGATATCACATATCGCGAGAATAGAATGCAGTATCACTTATGCGCATTAATCTCGGTTCCGTACATATCACATATGTGCTCCTACTTCATTTCGCATGGACCAGGAAATCTCTATGTAAGACTCGTCAATATGCCGGCAGTGGTGATGATCATATCAAACACCCATAAGCCGCAAGAGATCTGCTGAACATAACGGCCACCCGGGTATTGAGCGATCAGGAGCTCAACAAGCAAGCCTGCTCATACTTCTGCGAATCCAATCAGTAACACTATCGTACAGTTTGGTCTCTTCGTCAGATATGTTGCATATCGCATCCTGGGGGTGGTAGAACGTCAGACCCCAATAGCCTGATAAGTCATGCCGATGCAAGGTCCATAACGGTTCGAGAAACTAATGATAACACTTACCAGTAAATCTCAGCAACCCTGGCCAGGGATTTCCTGTTATAGCCAATCGAGTATAGCGCAACATCAACCCTCAATACCGGGAGAGACGAATCCCTTCCTATTTCTCATTGCCTCCATGTGACTCGGGACTGTACCCAAAAACCACATTTTTCCACGATCTCTTGAATGTGGTATGGTGGAAATCAAAGCACAGTGGGAATCACACAAGGCTCTATGACGATCTCGGGTCGACAAACTAACCTGTACCAGTGTCTCCAGAGAACTGCTATCTGACGATAGGTATAATACCATCTAGGAGTTCTTGGAGAGTCCATCCAGTGTACCCAGTCTCCATTGAGCACCCGTATACCTTCTCTGATGTCAAACACCAATGGATGTGGGATCATCTATCGCCCATCTTATGGGTCAAGAAGCAAACAAGCTAGTCTACTCTGGAGTATCGATGCCCTTTCTCGATACTCCCACGACTAGGAACAATTGAAGGATGTAATTACCGACTACCATTTCCTCACTAGTATGATCTGCATCATAATCCTGGTAGTCAAGTACTCATCCTATGGGCTTTATCAACATGTAATAAAGAGACTATACGTGTACATGTTAAGATAAAGTGCAACCAGATAGCATACTATCATGTCGAGCAAGAAATTCCTCCCTATATATGTCCAAGCATCCACTACAATATACATTACATGTACAGTAATGGAATCTAGGGCATACATATAACTAACAATCTCCCACTTGCACTAAAGCCATTTGTTATAGTATCTCATACTCAACGTCCTATAGAATTCTCTCTAACGAAAAGCTGTGAGTGGATCCGCCGTGTTATCCTTCGCGTCAACACTCCTGTCCTCGATCCCTTGGAGATCAACCATCTCCCTGATCAGATGATACTTGCCTCAGAATATGTCTGGATCGCTGATAGGACCGGTGTTCCTAGGCTAAAGCTACAACTCCATTGTTGTCACAATAACAGTTATTGGATGCTCAATGGTAGGAACCATGTTCATCTCATGAACAAAAAATGCCTATACAGCCACTTTGGCAGCATCGTTGGTAGCGATGTATGCAGCCTTTATCGTCTAGTATGCAACGGTATCTAGCTTGGAACTCTTCCAACATACCGTCCCTCCACTGAAGGTAAAGATAATGCCTGTGACTGACACTCAGTCGACCTTATCACTCTGGAAGCTCGAACCAAGAACATTCATTTAGTGCTTCTCAAGTACTTAAGAATGTCCTCCACAGCTGTCCAGTGATTCTCCTAAGATCCGATTGATTCCTGATCACTACACCTAGTGAGTCATCTACATCTGGTCTGGTACATAACATTGCATACATGATATAGCCTACTGCCGAAGCTTAGGGTATCCCTTATACGCGAGCTCTCTCCAAATCAGTCTTGGATGACTTCTTTTTGGAGAGAGTGATTCCAGAGTAAATGGGCGAAACACCACGCTTAGAATCTTCCGTACTAAACCCTTTTAGTATGGTGTTAATGTACCTGGATTTGGGACACTCCCAACATCTACTTAGATCTATCACCATAGATCATGAACCACAAGATGTAGTAGGTATCATCCAGATCTTCCATGGAGAATCCTCGTGACAAGAGGAGCTTGACCGAGTGTAGCATAGGAAACCATTTCCTATAAAGAGTTTGTCATCTACGTACAATACGTGGAAGACAACCTTACTCTCTACAACTTTCTTGTATATAAAAGGTTCATCTACCTTTTTTGATGAAGTCAAACTCTTTGATTGCCACATCAAAACAGATGTTCCAACTCCGCGATGCTTGGTTTAATCCTGATGGACTTAAGCATAGCTTTGAAAGTCTCAACTTTTCCATCTACACCAAGAATCTTCTCAAGATCCATTTTCTCCCGATGGGTTTTACCCCTTTAGGTGCAACATTCAAAGTCATACTTTGTTGGTGTACACGGATTCCATCTTTGATTGCATAGCATCCAGCCAATTCACAAAGTCTCCACTTGTGATGGCTTGCCTGAACCTAGTTGGGCCATCATCTACCATGATGCAATCCTCGCTCCCACTGTCACCGAGAAGACCGTAATATCTCTCAAGTGGATGAGGAACCTTACCAGATTCGCGGAGAGGCTGAGATTTGTTGGAGATTATTGAATCCTTTGGTTTCACCAAATCATCATCTGTCAGTTTGTCCTGCTGGAACTCTTTTCAGTTCTACCTCATGACCACTAATTTCTTCATAAGAAATACCTTTTCTAAAAAGGTGGCATGCTGAGAAACAAAACAGCTTTTTCTCCTCAGTGTGGTAGAAGATATTCCCTCACAAATGTTTGGGATATCCAACAAACTTACAGGACTGACCTTGCCTCGAGCTTGTCTGGATTTTGCTTTTCAACATAGGCCGGGCAACCCAATATCTTAACTAGTTTAAGACATGATCTCTTCCCATACCATATCTTATATGGAATGGTAGGCACTGATTTAGATGGAACCCTATTCAATAGGTATGCAGCTTCTCAAGTGCATAACTCCAAATGGAAACAGGTAACTCAGCAGTACTCATCATAGAGCGCGCCATATCTTATAGGATGTGATACCTCCGCCCCGATACACCGTTGTGTGGTGGTGTATACGAAGGAGTAGGCTAAGAGAGAATCCCATTCTCTATTTAGAAAATCCAGGAACTCCATACCCAAGTATTCACCTCCTCGATCACATCGAAGGACTTTAATACTTCTACCCTTCTGGTTCTTAACTTCAAGCTTATATTCCTTGAATTTCTTAAAAGTTTCAAACTCGTGTTTCAGCAGGAACACATGTCCGAATCTTGGGAGATCGTCGATGAATGTAATGAAGTACAAAGAACCATCCTTGGCATTTGTAGACATAGAACCGTATACATCATCATGTATCTGTCCCAAGAGTTCAGTAACTCTTTCTCTGTTTCAAGTAAACAGAGTATTGGTTAGTTTACCTTTGAGACAAGACTGGCAAGTATCAGAAGATAAAAATTCGAACAGATTCTCACATTCATCCTTATGTAACTTAGTTGGTCATGTCATATTGATATGACCTAGTATGCAATGCCGCAAGAAGGATTCGTTCATTTCTGAACTACTCCTCTTGTGTGTGTTCTAGATACTTTGAACTGTGGTTTGATTTAGAACATATATGTCATTTCATAACGTGCCTGATCCAATCAACTCTTAATTAAGGAAAATGTTCACAACATTATCCTGCAATACAAAATTATATCCTTCTTTAACTTAATAAAGAAACTGATGTAATGTCGTATATCAGGTTCGGTATCTAATGACATTTGTTCAGAATCAATGTATTTAGTATTTGGTAATACAAGGTGATATTTGCCAACTGCCTTGGCTGCAACAATTGCACCGTTCTCTAACACTTAGAGATATATCACCCATTCTCAGTTCTTTACTTTTCTGTAGCCCATGCAACTCTTACATGAGTGGGATCCTTATCCGGTATCTCATACCTAGGACGTAGAGGATACTGAGAAATAGTTCTCGGTAATAAGCACACCCAAAGAATACGCATCAACATGCTCATTCCTCGAATGGGTGGCATGGAAATCCTGGTATTCCCTTATTTCCTGCCCGGACTTATAACAATTTTAAGTTACAGCGGAACCAACGTTCCCCAGCTCAGTATAATAAGCAGATTCGGTCAATGCATCCATATTATTATCTTGATTAAGGCGTGATATGGTCGCTACCAGGAGAGAGAGAGAGAGTGAAGAAAACACACAGCGTATGCTTTTGCAAGATTTAGATTGGTTATTATTTTATCTAATCAGGATGGCTCCCACTGTTTTTATCAAATCTTCCTTCAAACCCTAAAAGGTAAGACTAGCCGGGATTAATTACACCCTACAAGTTTGCCAATCTTTCGGCCAGGCCAGTGTCGGTACTTTGAGGGAGGTTCCTCATGCTTTCGCACGGACCTAATTAAAATAAACCTCATTTTCCCAGGGGCGTAACCCCGTTAACACCTTTATAGACACCTACTTGATCGGCTAATTGTAATGTGTAAAACTCTCCCAGGAGTAACACTTACTCGCAGTGGGTATTGGGATCCAACTATCTCATAAAAGATATGCAATCTCATTACAAATTTCAACACTTGAAATTCCCGATAATCTTCTACCCCTAGCGTCCTATGACCTTGACTGAGGTCAACACGCCATAGTGCGCTATTCAAGTTCAACCCGTCATTTCCTGATTGAATTAAACCCACCCGCACGACCCTTGACAGAGGTCAAAAAGTTCGCATGAGTACCCTAATATAATCGTATCATATGCTTTGCAGATAAGCACTAATCAGCTACCGCACACTACGCCTTGACAGATGTCAACAAACGCAGCACGAATACTAAATACTACTTATTTGAAATGACGGAGGGCTACGACAGATTTTTAAGAAAACTCTTTGCGTAATGAACTTGATATCGTTGTAGAATCGAGTGATTTTGAAAAAGGAGTGTTTTTTAGGCTTTTACTAGTTTTGCTAAAGCGGTCACTGCCGGTGAAGGGATCTCGGCTCTTTCCTCATCGAATGAGGTGCTGGATATTTCACAAATACCACTATGCAAAGTTTGAACTAAAAAAGCATTCAAAAGACAAATCCGAGTGGGTTGTAGTATCTGCTAGTTTCGCTAAAGAAGTCACTCACGGTGAAGGGATATTAGCACTTTCCTTATCGAATAAGGTGCTGGATATTCTATAAGGAATACCGCTATGCAAAGCAAGAACTAGAGCTACCAGTTTTTAAAACAAGTTTCTACAACATCTTTAGGTTTCTTTTACTTTCATTAATCTCATTAATGAATTCCCATCAAATTATGCTTCCTAAGCATCACAGATGAAACAAAAGCAGCAATAGTTATTATATATCATATATATAATCTAAGTATTCATCTCAACATATCAAGTGATTACATTACAGAATATCAGCAGCAGAAGAACACATATGAAATATTGGATATACTAGGAATTCCGTGTTTTAATTAAGGCAATAGAAAACACAGATTCTAAGGTCGCGATGAATAGCCACATCCCTAGACCCCTATGAGAGCAGCAAGCAACCCTACAATTTCTAGAGTTAGGAGTACCGGTCTCGACTCCTCGAGATGGTCTACCACTGGACTCTAGAACCCGGTTACTTGTTCTCTCCACCTTGGGTCTTTACTAATGCGGAAAAGTAAATGATATACATCAATGGTGAAAACATCCTCAACCCGGAAGTGCCCCAATAAAAGAATATTACATACAAGCTTTTACATGAATGAAAATGAAAAACTCTCATCTCACATAAAAAAAACCGTCTATTCAAAACATGACGATCCAATATAACATATCATAGCAACACATAACATCACATGTCATCAACGTATGTAAATATGCGTATCACAATTGTCGTTGACATATAGCAACGAAACCGGCGATACACCACATATTACACTTACGGTCGCAAAAAAGAAAGCGAAAAACTACAACAATTGGAATCCGCAACCACCTCAGACATCATAAACCCAATGTATCACATACTTTGGATTTCATGCCTAACCAAATGAATTCCTTAGACATCTCATGCCTAATAATTATAAACCTCGCATTTTAGTCTCGATATTGAAAACACTTTCCAATAACTAGTCGGGTAATTCAACAAGATTCCCGATAACCTGATCGATTGCTCGTCGGAAACTTCAGTAGACGGCCGCACCCCCGATGCCGTCGACAAAGGGCACTTAGGCAGAACACCGCGCCCGCGAGCACCCGAACGGATGCTTTTGGCGACGGGGTTCTCCTACAGTCACTTGGTCGGGGCTATGGGGCGTGGCTATCTAGAAAGGTTACCCGGCGAGCATCCGCGTACATTACGTAATTGCGACGGACTTTTGATCCACATCAAAATTCCGTGGCAACCAATCAAATGAGACTAAACCTCTAGATTTATAAAATTCAAACTAGTTATCTCATAACTAATTATGTGAATTCCAAATATTGTATCACAATCACAGATAGCTAGACGATGTTAAACTTTTCGATCGAATTAACAAACACCCAAAATTTTCCAAAGAGTTCAACACTTGAGCGGAGTTCAAAAAGTACCCAGAACATGCCACAACATCTATGAACCATCCGTAGAAAGGCCGACCCATGCCTCACTGTTGTCGCCGCGGAACTGCGGCAAACCCTAGGGTATGACCGCAGTTCCGTGATCTAAAAAATCACGTTTGGGTATCGTACTTCTAGAGGGTCCACAGAATCGCTTGCATGATTTTCTTATGAGTTTAAACTCGGAAAAAATCCAACTCTTGGAAAATTTCAAGTGAGGGAAAATATGAGTTATTGATATCCGTTCAAGCTTTTTAACGTCGTCTAAATAACCTGAATAGATGTTAGAATTAAGACTACGAAACACTCCGAATTGCCTTTGCAGAAAGTTAACATCACATGCAATTTTAGCAAAAACAAGCAACACCTGAAATACCAAAACCCAGAGACTGAAACACAGAAAAAATTTGAAGCCCAAATGCCCCAGATGAACCGGTGAGCTCGGAAATAATGCTCATGTGGCGGGTCAAAAGAAGGTGGGGAGGGTTCAAATTTCTACTGTGTTTATGTTACATATCATATAACATTCTGCAGTTGCTAAAAAAAATTTTAGAGGCCATTTAAAATTCGACAGAAACTAGGATTGTATATGGGGTGTTTCGGAGTGGTTTCGGTTTCGTAATCTAACAAATATCGTCTAATTCTCTAGCATGGCTCTGATACCACTGCAGGGTTACCTAGCACGACAACAAGGTTTCGGGAGGCATCGTCCCTACCGTTTTCAAATTTTTGCCGTACTAAAGAACCCTAACCCTAGAATCTTAACTAGAGATTTAAACGATCGAGCAATGAAAAAAACATAACATGTAAGTGAATGAGGAATACAACTTTTGTAGACCGTTCCTTCACTTCTAAAGCTCCGTTTAGTAGTCCCTTCGCTCCACGAAGTGAACACCCAAACTCTAGTAAGGGTTCACATGAAGAAATGAACAAGTTTGCTCGAAGTCTTCGAGGCCGAAGATGATCTACGTCGAGGAGACTCAAGCTCATGCTACCTCTTCACTAATGGTAGATTAGTGAAGAAAACACCCAAAACTAAATGGCTAATATAGTAGAGGATGATGAAGTAGGAAATGGGTTCACTTTAGATTAATTTTTCTCACAATATTTCATCACCTTTTCAAAAGGTAGAAAGCTTTTCCATGAGGAAGAAGAAGATGAAGTGGAGATGAGAATGAAAACTCATGAGGTGAGAATAACAACCATGGGTGAGATAGTGTCATACACTAACTCATGTAGAGATTAAACTATGGATAAGGATAATGGTTAGGTTAATTGTAGGTTCCTAGGCACTCTTGTGAAGGTTCATAAAGCATCAAACATGCCCGAATAAAATTTTAGATGTGCCGAACAACCCAAAGACGGAATCTTTGCTAGATTATTAGGGTTTAACATGCAAGATAACATCTTTAATACTAAGTGTGAGGGATTACAACCTTTGTATTCCGCTCCTTCGCTTCGCAAGCTCCGAGTAGAAGTCCCTTGTCCGCGATCCACGATCTCCCGGACTCAAGAGAGGCTCCACGACTCGAACGATCCATATAGCTTGTCGTATTCCTTTTCTCCGATGATCTACATCAAAGTTGCAATAGCTCAAGTTCTCTCACTCTAATGAGGTGAACACCCTAATCTAATGGGCTAGATTTGATGAGGATGATGGAGTAGTATTTATGCTTTCTTTTTATATCATTTTCTCTCAAGAAATCATCACAAAAGAAATCACAAGTGAGCTCTCTCAAAAACTCAAGAGAGAAGAAGATGAAGAAGAATGAGATAAAATTCCTTTTATGATGAATAGTAGATAAGAATATATGATTGATATGGAACCATGGTCAAAGATGATAGGCTTAACCTTTGTAGAGAATAAACTAGAGCTAGGGTTTGGTTAGGTTAATAATGAGTCAAGGATAAGTATCAACCATAATATCTTAACCAAGACAAAAGGAAATCCTTCTAGAATAATCAAGAAAGAGCTAACCCAAATCAAACCCTAATCTCTTTTTATCATCCCTAAACATGTTTTATAATAAATCATATCATGTCACAATAATATATATCACATATATATTATATATTTGCAACAAAAGAAAATAATACAATTAACATATATCGCATATATATCAATGTATTAATCCGGTGAGAAAATGAAATAATAAAGCGAGCCAATATTAGATAATGTAATACAATATATCATATATATTATTATATATTAAATCATCGAATCAACACTTGATCCGACGATCCGGCTATATCGAATATAACCGACTAATATATCATGTACCGATTCATCTTATTAACACTTGATCCGATGTCCCGGTTCATATCTAAATATCTCGAGAATATAATACGGTATCTCATATTGCATTATCCTCGGTCCTGCACATATCACATATGTGCCTCTACTCCGTTTTTCCTGAGCTAAGAAACCTCTGTGTAGGACTCTAAAGAATCGTCAATACGCCGGTAGCAGGTGATGATCATATCAAACACCCACAAGCTGCAAGCGGTCAGCTAAACGTAACAGCCACCCAGGTATTGAGCGATCAGAAGATCAACAATCTAGCTTGTCCGTTCTCCTGTGAATCCAATCAGTAACACTCCCGTACAGTCCGGTCTGTTCGTCTGATATGTCGCATGTCAAGTCTAGGGGTGGTATACGTCAGACCCCTGTAACCGATAAGTCGTGTCAATGTGAGGCTCATAATAGGTCGAGAAACTACTGGTAACACTTACCAGTATATCTCTATATCAGCCCTGGCCAGGGACTTCCGGTTATAGCCAATCGAACACAGCACAACATCAACTCCCTATACCGGGAGAGACGAATCCCCTCCTATCGCTCATTGCCTCCATGTGATTCGGGACTGTACCCAAAAGCCACCGTTTTTCACGCCCTCTTGGACGTGGTAAGGTGGAAATCAAAGCACAGTGGGAATCACACAAGACTCTATGACGATCTCGGGTCTACAGACTACCCTGTACCAATGTCACCGGAGAACTGCCATCCGACGTGTGGTATATCACCATCTGGGAGTTCTCAGCGAGTCCGTCCAGTGTATCCAGTCTCCACTGAGCACCCGTACACCATCCTTGATGTCAAACACCGATGGATATGGGATCATCCATCGCCCATCATATGGGTCAAGATGCGTATACGCTAGTCTACTCTGGTGTATCGATGCCCTGTCTCGATATACCCTCGACTAGGAAAAGTTATAGGATGTACTCATCGACTACCATAGCCCCACTAGTATGATCTCATCATAGTCCCTGTAGTCGAGTACAGATCCTAAGGGCTTTATCAACATGTGAGAGTAAGACAGTAAAACAGTACAAGTCAATATGTTAAGATAAAGTGAAACCAAATAGCATACTATCATGACGAGAAAGAAAGTCCTCTCTGTATATATCCAAGCATCCATCATAATATACATCATATGTACAACAATGGCCTCTAGGGCATATACATAAGTAACAATCTCCCACTTGCACTAAGGCCAGCTTCTGTAGTATCTCATACCTAGCATCCCGAATAATCTCTCAAACTGTATCTGGGGAATGGCATTTGTGAGTGGATCCGCAGTGTCATCCTTCGTATCTACTCTCCTGACCTCGAACTCCCAGCGATCAACTATCTTCCTGATCAGGTGATACCGCCTCAGAATATGTTTGGACTTCTGATGGGACCTGGGTTCCTTGGCGAAAGCCACAGCTCCATTGTTATCGCAATACAGAGGTATTGGACGCTCAATGGATGGATCCATACCAAGTTCACTAATGAACTTCTTCATCCAGACAGCCTCTTTGGCAGCATCGTTGGCAGCGATGTATTCAGCCTCCATCGTCGAGTCTGCAACGGTATCCTGTTTGAAACTCTTCCAACATACCGCCCCTCCATTGAGGGTAAAGACAAATCCCGAGTGCGACTTAGATTCGTCCTTATCACTCTGGAAGCTGGAATCGGTAAAGGACTCCACCCGGAGTTCTCCGTTACCATACACCATGAACATGTCTCTAGTCCTTCGCAAGTACTTGAGAATGTTCTTCACAGCTGTCCAGTGACTCTCTCCAGGATCTTCTTGATACCGACTCACTACACTTAGTGAGTATGCTACATCGGGTCTGGTACATAGCATCACATACATGATAGAGCCTACTGCCGAAGCATAGGGTATCCCTTTCATGCGAGCTCTCTCCAAATCAGTCTTGGGAGACATCTCTTTAGAGAGAGTGAGTCCAGAGATCATGGGTTGGTTCCCACGCTTGGATTCTTCCATACTAAACCTTTTTAGTATGGTGTCAATGTACCTGGATTGGGACAATCCCAATATCCGTTTAGATCTATCTCTATAGATCATTATTCCCAATATGCAGGAGGCATCACCTAGATCTTTCATTGAGAATCTTTGTGATAAGAAGAGCTTGACTGATTGCAGCATAGGAATATCATTTCCTATCAAGAGTATGTCATCCCCGTACAGTACGAGGAAGACAACCTTACTCTCTGCTACCTTTTTATAGATACAAGGTTCATCTATATTTTTGATGAAGTCAAACTCTTTGACTACAACATCAAAACAGATGTTCCAACTCCGCGATGCTTGCTTTAACACATAAATGGATTTAAGCAGTTTGCACACCTTTCCGCTGCTCCCACTATCTACGAAGCCCTCTGGCTGAGTCATGTACACACACACTTCTAAATCACCATTCAGAAAGGCGGTCTTAACATCCATTTGCCAGATTTCGTAGTCATGGTACGCAGCAATGGCAAGTAAGATCCGGATGGACTTAAGCATTGCCACCGGAGAAAAGGTTTCGTCATAATCCACACCTGGTCGTTGACGAAAACCCTTTGCTACAAGTCTAGCTTTGAAAGTGTCAACTTTTCCATTCACACCAAATTTCTTTTTAAAAATCTACTTGCTCCCAATGGGTTTTACCCCTTCAGGAGCATTTTCTAAAGTCCATACTTTATTGGTGTACATGGATTCCATATCAGATCGCATAGCATCCAGCCATTTCACAGAGTCACCACTCGTGATGGCCTGCTCGAAACTAGTTGGGTCATCATCTTTCATGATGCAATCCTCGCTTCCACCATCAATGAGAAAACCGTAGTATCTCTCAGGCGGATGAGAAACCCTGCTAGATCGGCGGAGAGGCTGTGGTACGTCGGGTACTACTGAATCCTCTGGTTCTACCAAGTCTTCTGTTAAAGTTTTTATCACTGGAACCTCTTCCAGTTCTACCTCAATGCCACTAATCAGTTTCATAAGAAAACCTTTTTCTAAGAAAGTGGCATGTCGAGAAACAAACACCTTTTGTTCCTCGGGGTGGTAGAAGATATACCCTTGTGAATTTTTGGGATATCCTACAAACTTACATAAGACAGATCTTGCCTCGAGTTTGTCTAGATTCTGTCTTTTGAAATAGGCTGGACAACCCCATATCTTAACATACTTAAGAGATGGTCTCTTCCCTTTCCATATCTCATATGGAGTGGTAGGCACTGATTTGGTAGGAACCATATTCAATAGGTGTATGGCTGTCTCAAGCGCATACCCCCAGAAGGAAATAGGTAACTCAGCTGTACTCATTATTGAGCGCACCATATCTAATAGGGTGCAATTCCTCCGTTCCGATACACCGTTGTGCTGTGGTGTATAAGGTGGAGTAAGCTGAGAGAGAATCCCATTCTCTTTTATATAATCTTGGAACTCATTGCTTAAGTATTCTCCTCCTCGATCAGATCGAAGGATCTTAATACTTTTGCCCGTTTGGTTCACTACTTCGTGCTTATATTCTCTGAATTTCTCAAAAGCTTCAGACTTGTGTTTCAACAGGAACACATGCCCGTATCTAGAGAGATCGTCAGTGAATGTAATGAATTAGGAAGAACCGTTCCTGGCATTCGTAGACATGGGACCGCATACATCACTATGTACCAGTCCTAAGAGTTCCGTAACTCTTTCTTCGTGTCCACTAAACGGAGCTTTGGTCATTTTTCCTTTGAGACATGAATGGCAAGTATCATAAGATGATAATTCGAATGGATTCAAATATCCATCTTTATGTAACTTAGCCAGTCGTGCCGCATTGATATGACCAAGTCTACAATGCCACAAGAAGGATTCGTTCATTTCTGAACTCTTCCACTTGTGTGTGTTTTGTATATTGAGGATTGTATTTTGATTTAGAATGAATATGCTATTATGTAACGAGCCTGATGCAATCAACTTTTGATCTAGGAATATGTTCATAACATTATCCTCTACTACAAAATTATATCCTTCCTTACTTAATAAAGAAACTGATATAATGTTGCACATCATGTTCGGTATATAATAGCACTCATTCAGAATCAGTGTATCACCACTTGGTAATACTAGGTGATATTCGCCAACTGCTTTGGCTGAAACATTTGCCCCATTCCCTACTTGAACGGAATGATCACCTTTTCCCAGTTCTCTACCTTTCCGCAGCCCATGTAACAATTTACATATGTGGGATCCTGATCCGGTATCTAATACCCAGGACGTAGGGTGAACTGAGAAACAGTTCTCAATAACTAACACACCTAAAGAAGATGCATCAACATGCATGTTCTTTTGGGCAGCTTGAGAAATCCAGATATTCTCCTATTCCCTGTTCATTCTTATAACTCTTATAAGAAAGAACGGGTCCAACGTTCCCCTTCTCAGTATAATAAGCGGGTTCAGTCAATACATCCATATTATTATCTTGATTCTGGCCTGACATGGTCGCTACCTGGAGAGAGAGAGAGAAGAAAACACTTTAGCGTATGCTCTTGCAAGATTAGATTGGTTATTATCTTATCTAATCAGGATGTCTCCTACTGTTTTTATCAAATCTTCCTTCAAACCCTAAAAGGTAAGATTATCCGGGATTAATTACACCCTACAATTTCGTCAATCTTTTAGCCAGATCAGTGTCGGTACTTGAGGGAGGTTCCCCGTGCTTTCGCACGGACCTAATTAAAGTAAACCTCATTTTCCCAGGGGCGTAACCCCGTTAACACTTTTCTAGACACCTACTTGATCCGCTAATTGTCCTGTGTAAAACTCTCCCAGGAGTAACTCTTACTCGCAGTGGCTATCGGGATCCAACTATCTCATAGGAGGTATGCAATATCATTGCAAATTTCAACACTTGAAATTCCCGATAATATTTTGCCCCTAACGTGCTATGACCTTGACGAATACCAAACAACTCATAGTCCGCTAGTCAAGTTCAATCCGTACATTTCTTGATTGAATTAAACCCACCCGCACGACCCTTGACGAATGCTAAACAACGCCGTACGAATACCCTAATCCAATCGCATCATATGCTACAGATAAATAGTAAATAGCTACCGTACACTACGCCTTGAAGAATGCCAAACAACCGTAGCACGAATACTAAGTAATATCTATCTGAAATGTCGGAGGGCTACGACAGGTTTTTCTGAAAACCTATTGCGTAATGAACTTGATATCGTTGTACAATCAAGTGAAATTTTGAAATGGAGTGTTTTTGAGGCTTTCATTAGTTTTGCTAAAGAGGTCACTCCCGGTGAAGGGATCTCGGCTCTTTCCTCATCGAATAAGGTGCAGGACATATCATATATATCACTGTGCAAAGCAAAACTTTTAATGCAATCAAAAAACAAACCGAGTTTTTGTAGCATCTGCCAGTTTCGCTAAAGTGGTCACTCCCGGTGAAGGGATCTCGGCTCTTTCCTTATCGAATAAGGTGCAGGACATATCATATATATCACTGTGCAAAGCAAAACTATAAAAGCAATCAAAAGAAAAACAGCGTTTTGTAGCATCTGCCAGTTTCGCTAAAGAGGTCACTCCCGGTGAAGGGATCTCGGCTCTTTCCTTATCGAATAAGGTGCAGGGTATATCATATATACCGCTATGCAAAGCAAAGCTGTAGCTACCCTTTTTATAATATTTTGATCCTACAACATCTTTTAGGTTTCTTTTCTTTTTATTAATCTCATTAATAAAATCCCATCAGCTTATGCTTCCTAAGCATCACAGAAGAAACGAAAGCAGTAATATTTATATATTAGCATATATATATATACTATAAGCATTAGTCTCAGGCAGTAATATGATCTCATCACAGAACATTGCAGCAGAAGAACATATATGAAATATTGGATATACTAGGACGTCCGTGTTTTTAATATGAGACTGTATAAAACACGGATTCCACGGTCGCGATGAATAGCCAAACCCACATCCCTAGACCCCTATGAGAGCGGCAAGTAACACTGTCAATTCTAGGGTTAGGAGACCCGGTCTCGACTCCTCGAGATGACCTCCCACTGGACCTTAGAACCCGGTTACTTGTGCTTCCTTCCTTGGGTCTACCTAATGCGGAAAAGTAAATAATATACAATGGTCACATCAACCTCATCCCGGAAGTGCCCCAATAAAAGAATATTACATACAAATGAATTTTACATGAATGAAAATAAAAACCCTCATCTCATATAAAACCCCGGCTATTCAGAACACGACGATCCAATATAACATATCACAGCAACACATAATATCGCATATCAACAACGTAAGTAAGTATGCATACACCGATCGTCGTAGATGTATAACATCGAAGACCGGCAATACAACTACATACTACACTTACGGTCACAGAAAAGAAATTGTAAAACTTCAATATTTAGAATCCACAATCACTTTAGACATTGTAAATCGGAAATATCACATACTTCGCATTTCATGCCTAACTCTATGAATTCCACATATTGTATCACATTCCAGATAAATAGACAGTATTAAACTTTCCGAACAGATAATCAAATACCCAAAATTTCCTAAATTTCTCAACACTTGAACGGAGTTCAAATAATCCAAGAATATGTCACAGTACCGGTGATCCAGCCGTAGAAGGGTCAAGCCAACACCCCACATGTGGCACGCCGTACTGCCCCAAACCCTAAGGTTTAGAGGCAGTTCAAGACGGTCACATAATCGAGTTATGGTTTGTTGTCTTCTAGAGGGTCCACCGTGTTACTTGTACAATTTTTCCAAAAGATTTAAACCCGATAAAAATTCAACACTTGAAAGTTTTTTGTGCCGGGAAAAAATGAGTTAATGATATCCGTTCGAACATTTTAACAGTTTCTAAATATCCGGAAAACATAACAAAATTAAATTATACGATCGAATCAACGAGTCTCTAATATAACCCTAGAAAACTCAACACTTGAGTGGAATTAATCAATTCCCAAAAAAAATTGCCAAGAAAAGACCTAAGAATAAATATATGAAATTCCAGGGTCTAATTCGAAATTTTGGCGGCGGAACCGCACTGAAACCCTTGGTTTGGCAGCGGTTCCGCGGTTAAATCAGCGAATTAAAAGTCAGTACTTCACAGTAATTCTTAGTTTTTCCTGCTTTATTTTCTGAGCATTTTTAATTCATAAAAAATCACATTTTTGAAAAATATCCAGAGAAGGGTATTATCGGGGTTTTCCGGGTTCGATCGGACTTTAAACTTCGCTCAGACTTCGCCTAAAGCTCTAGCTTGGCTCTGATACCACTGTAGGGTTCCTAGGCACTCTTTTGAAGGTTCATAAAGTATCAAACATACCCGAATAAAATTTTAGATGTGCCGAACAACCCAAAGCCGGGATCTTTGCTAGATTATTAGGGTTTAACATGCAAGATAACATCTTTAATAATAAGTATGAGGGATTACAACCTTTGTAGTCCGCTCCTTCGCTTCACAAGCTCCGAGTAGAAGTCCCTTCGCCACGATCCACGATCTCCCGGACTCAAGAGAGGCTCCACGACTCGAACGATCCATGATATCTTGTCGTATTCCTTTTCTCCGATGATCTACGTCGAAGTTGCAATAGCTCAAGCTCTCTCACTCTAAGGATGTGAACACCCTAATCTAATGGGCTAAATTAGATGAGGATAATGGATTAGTATTTATGCTTTCTTTTTATATCATTTTCTCATAAGAAATCATCACAAAAGAAATCACAAGTGAGCTCTCTCAAAAACTCAAGAGAGAAGAAGATGAAGAAGAATGAGATAAAATTCCTTTTGTGATGAATAGTAGATAAGAATATATGATTGATATGGAACCATGGTCAAGGATGATAGGCTTAACCTTTGTAGAGAATAAACTAGAGCTAGGGTTTGGTTAGGTTAAGAATGAGTCAAGCATAAGTATCAACCATAATATCTTATCCAAGACAAAAGGAAATCCGCCTAGAATAATCAAGAAGGAGCTAACCCTAATCAAACCCTAATCTCTTTTTATCATCCCTAAACATGTTTCATAATAAATCATATCATGTCATAATAATATATATCACATATATATTATATATTTGCAACAAAAGAAAATAATACAATTAACATATATCGCATATATATCAATGTATTAATCCGGTGACAAAAAGAAATAATAAAGCGAGCCAATATTAGATAATGTAATACAATATATCATATATATCATTATACATTAAATCATCGAATCAACACTTGATCCGACGATCCGGCTATATCGAATATAACCGACTAATATATCATGTACCGATTCATCGAATAAACACTTGATCCGATGTCCCGGTTCATATCTAAATATCTCGAGAATATAATACGGTATCTCATATCGCATTATCCTCGGTCCTGCACATATCACATATGTGCCTCTACTCCGTTTTACCTGAGCCAAGAAACCTCTGTGTAGGACTCTAAAGAATCGTCAATACGCCGGTAGCCGGTGATGATCTTTTCAAACACCCACAAGCTGCAAGCGGTCAGCTAAACGTAACAGCCACCCAGGTATTGAGCGATCAGAAGATCAACAAGCTAGCCTGTTCGTTCTCCTGTGAATCCAATCAGTAACACTCCCGTACAGTCCGGTCTGTTCGTCTGATATGTCGCATATCAAGTCTAGGGGTGGTATACGTCAGACCCCAGTAACCGATAAGTCGTGTCGATGTGAGGCTCATAACAGGTCGAGAAACTACTGATAACACTTACCAGTATATCTCTATATCAGCCCTGGCCAGGGACTTCCAGTTATAGCCAATCGAACACAGCACAACATCAACTCCCTATACCGGGAGAGACGAATCCCCTCCTATCGCTCATTGCCTCCATGTGATTCGGGACTATACCCAAAAGCCACCGTTTTGCATACCCTATTGGACGTGGTAAGGTGGAAATCAAAGCACAGTGGGAATCACACAAGACTCTATGATGATCTCGGGTCTACAGACTACCCTGTACCAGTGTCACCGGAGAACTGCCATCTGACGTGTGGTATATCACCATCTGGGAGTTCTCGGTGATTCCATCCAGTGTATCCAGTCACCACTGAGCACCCGTACACCATCCTTGATGTCAAACACCGATGGATATGGGATCATCCATCGCCCATCATATGGGTCAAGATGCGTATACGCTAGTCTACTCTGGTCTATCGACGCCCTGTCTTGATATACCCTCGACTAGGAACAGTTATAAGATTTACTTATCGACTACCATGGCCCCACTAGTATGATCTCATCAGAGTCCCAGTAGTCGAGTACAGATTCTAAGGGCTTTATCAACATGTAAGAGTAAGACAGTAAACCAGTACAAGTCAACATGTTAAGATAAAGTGAAACCAAATAGCATACTATCGTGACGAGCAAGAAAGTCTTCTCTGTATATATCCAAGAATCCATCATAATATACATCATATGTACAACAATGGCCTCTAGGGCATATACATAACTAACATTAATAAATATCTTATGTAAAAGAATTTAGTGGACTAAGTCAATGAAGACAACAAGCTTCTCCAAGCTTCTGGCCATGACAAATTTCCACCAATTTGTGAATTACAAAAATAAATAAAAACCTTAGGATTATCATAACCATGGTGTAAATCTCATACACCCATGTATCATGTGGCATCAAGCATGACACAAAAGTTGTAAATTAATATATATCACATATATACTATATGCACACTAGTGAGAAAAAGAAATGTTTAAGTGAGCTAATATTAGTTAATGTAATTCAATATATCACATATATAATTATTTATTAAATTATTAAATCAAAACTTGATTTAATAATCCGGCTATATCACATTCAACCGACTAATATCAAATGTAACAACTTATTGAATCAACACTTAATCCGATAACCCGGCTATATCACATATAACCGACCGATATCACATATCGCGAGAATAGAATGCGGTATCACATACGCGCATTAATCTCGGTCCCGCACATATCATATATGTGCTCCTACTTCATTTTGCATGAACCAGGAAACCTCTGAGTTGGACTCCAAAGACTCGTCAATACGCCTGTAGTAGGTGATGATCATATCAAACACCCACAAGCCGCAAGCGGTCTGCTAAACTTAACAGCCATCCGGGTATTGAGCGATCAGAAGATCAACAAGCAAGCCAGCTCATACTCTTGTGAATCCAATCAGTAACACAACCCTACAGTCTGGTCTTTTCGTCAGATATGTCGCATATCGCATCCTGGGGGTGGTATAACGTCAGACCCCAATAGCCTGATAAGTCATGCCGATGCAAGGTCCATAACGGTTCTAGAAACTAATGATAACACTTAACAGTAAATCTCAGCAACCCTTACCATGGATTTCCTATGACGGCCAATCGAGCATAGCGCAACATCAACCCCCAATATCGGGAGAGACGAATCCCCTCCTATCGCTCATTACCTCGATGTGACTCGGGACTGTACCCAAAAACCACCTTTTTGCACGATCTCTTGAACATGGTACGGTGGAAATCAATGCACAGTGGGAATCACACAAGACACTATGACGATCTCGGGTCGACAGACTAACCTGTACCAGTGTCATTAGAGAACTGCTATCTGACGAAAGGTATAATACCATCTAGGAGTTCTCGGTGAGTCCATCCAATGTACCCAGTCTCCACTGAGCACCCGTATAACTTCTCTGATGTCAAACACCAATGGATGTGGGATTATCCATCTCCCATCATATGGGTCAAGAAGCGCATACGATAGTCTACTATGGAGTATCGATTCCATGTCTCGATACTCCCACGACTAGGAACAATTGAAGGATGTACTTACCGACTACCATTGCTCCACTAGTATGATCTGCATCATAATCCTGGTAGTCAAGTACTCATCCTAAGGGCTTTATCAACAAGTAATAGAGAGACTATAAGTATACATGTTAAGATAAAGTGCAACCATATAGCATATTATCATGTCGAGCAAGAATGTCCTCCCTATATATGTCCAAGCATCCACTACAATATACATCACATGTACAGTAATGGCATCTAGGGCATATATATAACTAACAATAGGTATGCAGCTTCTCAAGTGCATAACACAAAAAAGGAAACATGCAACTCAACAGTACTCACCATAGAGCGCACCATATTTCATAGGGCGCGATTCCTCCGCCTCGACACACTGTTGTGCTGTAGTGTATTCGAAGTGGTAAGCTGAGAGAGAATCCCATTCTCCGTTTAGAAAATCCAGGAACTCCATGCCCAAGTATTCGCCTCCCCGATCTCATCGAAGGACTTTAATACTTTTACCCGTCTGGTTCTTAACTTCAAGCTTATATTCATTGAATTTCTCAAAAGTTTCAGACTCGTGTTTCAACAGGAACACATGTCCGAATCTTGAGAGATCGTCGATGAATTTAATGAAGTACAAAGAACCAACATTGGAATTTGTAGACATCGGATCGTATACATCATCATGTATCCGTCCCAAAATTTCAGTAACTATTCCTCTGTTTCCAGTAAACGGAGTATTGGTCACTTTACCTTTGTGACAAGACTGGCAAGTATCATAAGATGAAAATTCGAACAGATTCTCATATTCATCCTTATGTAACTTAGCTGGTCGTGTCGCATAGATATGACCTAATCTACAATGCCACAAGAAGGATTCGTTCATTTCTGGACTACTTCTCTTGTGTGTGTTCTACATACTTTGAACTGTGGTTTGATTTAGATCTTATATGCCATTACATAACGTGCCTAATCCAATCGACTCTTGATTAAGGAAAAAATTCACAACATTACCCTTTAATACAAAATTATATCCTTCATTAACTTAATAAAGAAACTGATGTAATGTTATATATCAGGTTCGGTATGTAATAATATTTGTTCAGATTCAATGTATTTACCATTTGGTAATACAAGGTGATATTTGCCAACTGATTTGGCTGCAACAATTACACCATTCTCTGACACTTAGAGACATATCACCCAATCCCAGTTCTCTACCTTACTATAGCCCATGTAATAGATTGCATATGTGGGATCCTAATCCGGTATCACATACCTAGGTCGTAGAGGATACTGAAAAATAGTTCTCGGTAATGAACACACCCGAAGAATATGCATCAACATGCTCATTCCTCATTTGGGTGGCATGGGAAACCGTATATTCCCCAATTTCCTGCCCGAACTTATAACAGCTATAAGATAGAGCGGAACTAACGTTCCCCAGCTCAGTATAAAAAGCAGGTTCGGTCAGTACATCCATATTATTATCTTGATTAAGGCATGTCACGGTCGCTACCAGGAGAGAGAGAGATAAGAAAACACTCAGTGTATGCTCTTGCAAGATTAGATTGGTTATTATTTTATTTAATCAGGATGGCTCCCACTGTTTTTATCAAATCTTCCTTCAAACCCTAAAAGGTAAGACTAGCCGGGATTAATTACACCATACAAGTTCGCCAATCTTTCGGCCATGCCAGTGTCGATACTTTGAGGGAGGTTCTCTGTGCTTTCGCACGGACCTAATTAAAATAAACCCCGTTTTCCCAGGGGCATAATCCCGTTAACACCTTTCCAGACATCTACTTGATCGGCTAATTGTAATGTGTAAAACTCTCCCAGTAGTAACTCTTACTCGCAGTGGGTATCGGGATCCAACTATCTCATAGAAGGTATGCAATCTCATTGCAAATTTCAACACTTGAAATTCCCGATAATATTTTGCCCCTAGCAACTTATGACCTTAACAAGGTCAACAAATCATAAGCGCTAACCAAGTTCAACCCGTACATTTCATGATTGAATTAAACCCACCCGTACGACCATTAACAAGGTCAACAAAGTCGTACGACTACCCTAATCCAATCGCATCACATACTTAAGCATATAAGCACTAATCAGCTACCGCACACTACGCCTTAACAAGGTCAACAAACGTAGCACGAATACTATGTAGCACTTATCTGAAATGACGGAGGGCTATGAGAGGTTTTAAGAAAATCTTTTGCGTAATGAACATGATATCGTTGTAGAATCGAGTGATTTTGAAAAGGAGTGTTTTTGAGGCTTTTGTTAGTTTTTCTAAAGAGGCCACTCCCGGTGAAGGGATCTCGGCTCTTTCCTCATCGAATGAGGTGCTGGATATTTCACAAATACCACTATGCATAGAATGAACTAAAAAAGCAATCAAAAGACAAAACCGAGTGGGTTGTAGCATCTGCCAGTTTCGCTAAAGAGGTCACTTCCGGTGAAGGGATCTCGACACTTTCCTTATCGAATAAGGTGCTGGATATTCTATAAGTAATACCGCTATGCAAAGCAAGAACTAGAGCTACCAGTTTTTAAGACAGGATTCTGCAACATCTTTAGGTTTCTTTTATTTCATTAATCTCATTAATGAAGTCCCATCAATTATGCTTCCTAAGCATCACAGAAGAAACGAAAGCAGCAATATTTATTATATATTATATATATAATATAAGCATGCGTCTCATCATATAAAGTGATCACATCACAGAATATCAGCTGCAGAAGAACACATATGAAATATTGGATATACTAGGAATTCCGTGTTTTAAATTAAGCCAGTAAAAAACGCGGATTCCACGGTCATGATGAATAGCCAAACATACATCCCTAGACCCCTACGAGAGCGGCAAGAAACCCTACCAATTCTAGAGTTAGGGGACCCGGCCTCGACTCCTCGAGATGGTCTCCACTGGACTCTGTAACCCGGTTACTTCTGCTCTCCTCCTTGGGTCTATCCTAATGCGGAAAAGTAAATAATATACATTAATGGTGACATCATCCTCAACCCGGAGGTGCCCCAATAAAAGAATATTACATACAAGTTTTTACATGAATGAAAATGAAAAACTCTCATCTAACATAAAAAAAACCCGGCTATTCAAAACACGACGATCCAATATAACATATCACAGCAACACATAACATCACATGTCATTAACGTAAATAAATATGCGTATCCCAATTGTCGTTGACATAAAGCAACGAAACCGGCAATACACTACATATTACACTTACGGTCGCAGAAAGGAAAGTGAAAACTACAACAATTAGAATCCGCAACCTCCTTAGATATCATAAACCCAATGTATCACATACTTTGGATTTCATGCTTAACCAAATGAATTCCTTAGACATCACATGCCTAACAATTATAAACCCCACATTTTAGTCTTAATATTGAAAATAATTTTCAATAACCAGTCGGGTAATTTAACAAGATTCCTGACAACCTGATCGAATGCTCTTCGGAAACTTTAGTAGACGGCCGCACCCCCGATGCCGTCGACGAAGTGCACTTAGGCGGAACACCGAGGCCGCGAGCACCCGAATGGATGCTTTTGGCGACGGGGTACTCCTACAGTCACTTGGTCGGGGCCATGGGGCGTGGCTATCTAGTAAGGTTACCCGGCGAGTATCCGCGTACGCTACGTGATTGCGACAGACTTTTGATCCACATCAAAATCCCGTGGCAACCGATCACTTGAGGCTAAATTGCTAGATTTATAAAATTCAAATTAGTTTTCACAAAACTAAATATTGTGGATTCCAAGTATTGTATCACAATCACAGATAGCTAGACGATATTAAACTTTTCGATCGAATCAACAAACACCCAAAATTTCCCAAAGAGTTCAACACTTGAGCTGAGTTTAAAAATACCCAGAACATGCCACGGCACCTATGGACCAACCGTAGAAGGGTCAACCCTTGCCTCACCTATGGCGCCGCGGAACGACCACAAACCCTTAGGTTTGGTGGCGGTTCCGACGGTCACATAATCGAGTTAGGGTTTCGTTCTTTTAGAGGGTCCATAGAAAACACCTGCATGATTTTCTGAAGATTTTAAACATGGAAAAAATCCAACTCTTGGAAAATTTCCCGCCAGTGAGAAAATGGGTTATTGATATCCGTTCGAACTTTTTAACGTCGTCTAAATAACCCGAAACGATGTTAGAATTACGACTACGAAACACTCCTAATTGCCTTTATAGAAAGATAACATCACATGCAATATCAGTTAAAACAAGAAACACCTGAAACACCAAAACCTAGAGACCGGAACACAGACCAAAAACGAACCCTAAAGCCTACTAAAAACTAGCCAGGCCGGAATTTTAACACATGTCGCCGGCCTAAATCCGTCGAGAGTGGTTCGTTTTCTTATGGTTTTCTTGTAACATCTGATGTAACATTCCGCAACTGTTTAAAAAAATTTTAGACACCTTAAAATTTTCGACAGAAACTTGGTTTTTATTTCGAGTGTTTCGGAGTTGTTTCGGTTTCGTAATTCTACAAACATCGTCTAATTCTCTAGCATGGCTCTGATACCACTGTAGGGTTCCCTAGGGTCGCCGCTGGGTTTCGGGAGGTATCGTCCATACCATTTTTAAAAGTTTGGCGTGCTAAAGAACCCTAACCTAGAATCTTACATAGAGAATTAGACGAAATAAGAATGTAAACATCTTTACATCTAAGTGAACAAGGAATACAACCTTTGTAGACCGGTCCTTCACTTCATAAGCTCCGTGTAGTAGTCCCTTCGCTCCAAGTAGTGATCTCCCGGACTCTATTAAGGCTCCACAAGGTGAAATGGACAAGCTTCCCTGAAGTCTTCGAGGCCGAAAATGATCTACGTCGAGGAGACACTAACTCAAGCTACCTCTTCACTAAGAGATGAACTAGTGAAGAAACAATCCAATCTAAATGGATAGTCTATAATAGGTTGATGAAGTAGGAATTTTGCTCACTTTAGAAATATTTTTTCTCACTCTTTTTCTTCACTTCCCAAAAGCTAGAGAGCTTGAGGAAGAAGATGAAGAAAAGCAACCATGGAAAAAGTTAAGTGTTGAATGGAAACCATGGGTGAATTAGCATCATATACTAACCCTTGTAGAGACTAAACCATGGCTAATCATAATGGTTGGGTTAATAAATATCTCAAGTAAAAAAAATTAGTAGACTTTGTCAATGGTTCCACAAGCTTCAACCATGTGACTAATTTCCAACTAATTATAATTTACTTTAAATAAATAAAACCGCTCATTATCACAAGCATGGCGCGAGTCTCATACACCCATGTTGCATGTAGCAAAAAGCATGACACAATAATATATATCACATATATATTATGTGTACAAACTAGTGAGAAAAAGAAATGCTTAAGTGAGCTAATATTAGTTAATATAAGTTAATATATCAAATATATAATTATACATTAAATTATTAAATCAACACTTGATTTAATAATCCGGCTATATCACATATAACCGACTAATATCATATGTATCAACTTATCGAATCTACACTTGATTCGACAGCCCGGCTATATCACATTTAACCGACCGATATCACAAATCGCGAGAATAGAATACGGTATCACATACACGTATTAATCTTGATCCAGCACATATCACATATGTTCTCCTACTTCGTTTCGCCTGAGCCAGGAAACCTTTGTGTAGGACTCTAAAGACTCGTCAATACGCCAGCAGTAGGTGGAGATCATATCAGTCACAAACAAGCCGCAAGCGGTGTGCTAAACGTAACGGCCACCCGGGTATTGAGCGATCAGAAGATCAAAAAGCAAAGCTGCTCATACTCCTGCGAATCCAATCAGTAACACTACCATACAGTCCGGTCTCTTCGTCTGATATGTCGCATATTTCAACCTGGGGTGGTAAACGTCAGACCCCAATAGCCTGATAAGTCATGCCGATGTGAGGCTCATAACGGTTCGAGAAACTACTGATAACACTTACTAGTAGATCTCAGCAACACTGGCCAGGGATTTCCTTTTATGGCTAATCGAGCATAGCGCAACATCAACCCCTAATACTAGGAGAGACGAAATCCCCTCCTATCGCTCATTGCCTCCATCTGACTCAGGACTGTACCTAAAATCACCGTTTTTCACGATATCTTGAACGTAGTAAAGTGGAACTCAAAGCATAGTGGGAATCACACAAGACTCTTTGACGTTCTCTGGTCGATGAACTAACCTATACTAGTGTCACCAGAGAACTGCTATCTGACGATAGATATAAACCATCTAGGAGTTCTCGGCGAATCCGTTCAGTGTACCCAGTCTACACTGAGCACCCGTATACCTTCTCTGATATCAAACACCAATGGATGTGGGATCACCCATCGCCCATCATATGGGTCAAGAAGCGTATACGCTATTATACTCTCGAATATCGATGCCCCGTCTCGATACCCCTACGACTAGGAACATTTGAAGGATGTACTTACCGACTACTTTTGACCCACTAGTATGATCTGCATCATAATCCTGGTAGTCAAGTACTCATCCTAAGGGCTTTATCAACATGTAATAAAGAGACAATAAGTGTACATGTTAAGATAAAGAGCAACCAGATATTATACTATCATGTCGTGCAAGAAAGTCCTCCCTATATATGTCCAAGTATCCACTATAATATACATCACATGTGTAATAATGTCCTCTAGGTCATACATATAACTAATAGTAGTAATGGCAAGTAGGATCCTGATGGAATTAAGCATAGCCACAGGAGAAAAGGTTTCATCATAGTCGACACATGGTCGTTGACGAAAACCTTTTGCTACAAGTCTAGCTTTGAAAGTCTCAACTTTTCAATCTACACCAATTTTCTTCTTAAAGATCCACTTGCTCCCGATAGGTTTACCCCTTCACAAGCAACTTCCAAAGTACATATTTTGTTGGTGTACATGGATTCCATCTCGGATTGCATAGCATCCAGCCATTTCACAGAGTCTCCACATGTGATGGCCTGCTCGAAACTAGTTTGGTCATCATCTTCCATGATGCAATCCTCGCTCCCACCGTCTATGAGAAAACCGTAGTATCTCTCAGGTGGATGAAGAACCCTACTAGATCCTGCGGAGTGGCTGGGGTTCGTCGGGGACTATTGGATCTTCCGGTTCCACTAAATCATCAGTTCTAGTTTGTGCAGCTGGAACTTCTTCCAGTTCTACCACATTACCAATAATTTCTTTCACAAGAAATTCCTATTCTAAAATGGTGGCATTCCGAGAAACAAACACCTTTTTTTCCTCGATATAGTAGAAAATATCCCGTCGCAAATGTTTAGGATATCCAACAAACTTACATAGAACAGACCTTGCCTCGAGCTTGTCTGGATTTTCCTTTTTAACATAAGCTGGACAGCCCTAAATCTTAATGAAATTAAGACATGGTCTCTTCCCCTCCCATTCTTATATGGAGTGGTAGGCACTGATTTGGTCGGAACCCTTTTCAATAGGTAGGCATCTGTCTCAAGTGCATAACCCCAAAAAAAATAGGCAACTCAGCAGTACTCATCATAGAGCGCATCATATCTAATATCATGCGATTCCTCGGCTCTGATACACCGTTGTGCTGTGGTGTATACGGAGGAGTAAGCTGATAGAGAATCACATTCTCTTTTAAATAATCAAAGAATTTTGTGCTCAAGTATTCTCCTCTCCAATCAGATCGAAGGATTTTAATACTTTTACCTATTTGATTCTCGACTTCGCACTTATATTCCTTGAATTTCTCAAAAGCCTCAGACTTGTGTTTCATCCGAACACATGTCCGAATCTTGAGAGATCATCGGTGAATGTAATAAAGTATGAGAAAACCATTTCTGGCATGTGTAGACATAGGACCGCATACATCACTATGTATCAGTCCCAAGAGTTCAGTAGCTCTTTCTCCGTGTCCAGTAAACGGAGTTTTGGTAATTTTACCTTTGAGACATGACTCGCAAGTTTCATAAGATGTAAATTTGAAAAAATTCAAAATTCCATCTTTATGCAACTTAGCTAGTCGTGTCGCATTAATATGACCTAGTCTACAATGCCACAAGAAGGCTTCGTTTATATCTAAACTCTTCCTCTTGTGTGTGTTCTGTATATTTAGAACTGTTGTCTGATTTAGAACATATATACCATTGCATAACATACCAAACCCAATCAACACTTGATTTAGAAAAATGTTCATAACATTATCTTCTAATGCGAAATTATATCCTTCTTTAGTTAGCAAAGTGTCACGACCCAAAATTTAGCACGTGACCGGCACTTAAACCATGAAATGTCCGGATATCCGTCGGGCTCTATACTATCACTGGTTGGTCATACTCCCTCTGCCAGGCTCATTGTCTACACCACGAAAATCATCTCTCGCCCCGAGGAACAATACCGGGTCCACCATGTACCCGCAGACAGTGCATCCCGCTCCTCGAATCGGGTTTCTAACACAAGTCTCAGAACCGAGAAAACTCATGGTGGACGCACTGAAATATCATATCAAGAGAACCAGGTTTTCAAAACAATGCATACTTTCTTGAAATAATACCACGGTTCTCAAATCCATAAATCACATGAAATCCGTATCTCAATGCGTAAATCCATGCAATATGATATATGCAACATAAAACCGTAATATGAGCATATCAATGGAAAACCGCTCTTTTAAATGAATCCAGTTTTGAAATGTGTCATGCGGTTCCCAATTTCTCCAAAATCAAATCCAATATCATATAAAGGTGTACATTTAGCTATGTATGCACGATGTATCTCATATGCAAAATAAAACAACAATCCATGTGTCAATATCAATAACAAGTACAAAACAACATAAGTGTATAGGTTGTGAGTGTCATGGCAATTACTGACGGTGTGGGTCTAGCATACAATTTAGTGCTCGTGCAACATGAACCATCAGTAATGGTTTAGTGTCTCATTAATACTATGTCCATTTACAACAGAAAAATGGTGTATGCAACAATGGTACAAATGCACAATCAATGTATATCAATATAACATGCGGCTACAATATCCTATCAAGCCCTGACGCATAACGCCATACGGGCGATTTCCCCGTAGATGGTAAATCTACTCACCATGATCTCGAGCTTGGTATATTTGCCCACCTGCTTCCCTCTCTTCGCAGCGTCCAATGTCCCCGCACTTGCCCCTAAAATCATACAAACATAGCAAGTGTACTTAGAAATCGACCCATAATACATACAATTACGCTTAAATCGACCCACCGACCCCAACACCTTCTAAAATATTCGCTTAGCGGCTAACATGTGTGGCGACTCGATTAAAACAAATCCTACGTGCAAAAATTACGCGAAGCACATAAACTGAGTCGGACAACGTATCGCGCGTCGTCGAAACACTAAAAAATAGCTATTCGATCCCAGATTTTACCTACTGTAAAAACATAAAAATCAAGTAGTACCAAACAACTCAAAATAACAGCAGACATCTACCCACAAAGTTTCAACTCCCCAGGTCCCTGTACGACCGAGCTCGCCGGACCTACCCCCCATGTCGCCGGCTAAAACCGCTTAGGTTGGGCTCGTGTTACTGGTGTACACTCAGGGCAACTAGCACTACACTAATAAATTGCTTGATTTCAAAGTAAACACTCGGGTTGATAGCAGATCACAGACATCCTAAAACGACATTAAAAATACGATACGTGCACAAAACTATATCTTTTAGGATTCTAAACTGAAATTATCTAGCAACACAACATAATAAACTCCTAATTAACAGTTTAGAGTGACTACCTTCCCAAACATGCCCAAAACCCATGCTTTCCATGCTCCAAGTGATCCTAGTGGCCTGACTTGGCTTTGTGAAGGGTTTAAGTGAAGTTTAGTGGAGATTTGGTGTGGGTTTGTAAGGGTTGGGTTAGGGTTTCAGTTGAAGGGTGAGGGAGTGAGTGAGGTGAAGGAAAATATGAGAATGAGAAAACAAATGAGAGTGAGAGTGAGGGAATGAGGGTGTATGCATGAGGGTGAGGGGTTTGGGAATGAGGGGTGAGTTTAACATAAGCCATGCCTCCCTTCCCTCTCTCCTCATTAAATGCATGGCATGCTTGTCATGCCTCATGATGCCCTCTCTCTCTTCCACTCAAGTCAACCTAATTAAAAACCATTTTTATTTAAAATTTGAAAACTAATTAATTTTATTAATTAATTACATATGTGTGCAAGCCATGGCTACTTAAGCATGGTTTAACACCTAATTAACCCTAAGTTAACATGCACATGTGTGTTCAAACCCAAAATAAATATTAATAAAATATTAATTAATTTTGATAAAATATTTGAAACTATTTTGTTAAACTTTTTTCTAAAAATCCGCATTATCGCTTAATTAACACGAATCGCATTCTAAGGTGTTACAATCTTCCCCCCTTAAAGAAATTCGTCCCCGAATTTAAAAATCTTACTATGTGTACCTTCAATGAGATAAAGGAATTTCTTCCGCATCTCGCTCTTGGCCTCCCAAGTGACCTCTTCACTATTCGGGCTACGCCAAAGAACTATCACAGACGGCAAGACCTTTGACCGATGTTTCTTCACCTGCCGAACCAATATCACTACTAGCTGCTCGGTGAACGAAAGATCGCGCTCTAGCTGAACGGTCTGGTGCTGAATCATGTGAGAAGGGTCATGAAGGTATTTGCGAAGCATCGACATATGGAATATGGGGTGAACATCCGGAAAACTGGGTGGAAGTGCCAAACGATAGGCAACGGTGCCAACTCGCTCAAGGATCTCGAAAGGATCTACAAATCTGGGGCTAAGCTTCCCTTTCTTGCCAAATCTCATCACGCCCTTCATCGGAGAAATCTGTAGGAATACATGATCCCCTACTGCGAACTAGAGCTTGCGACGACGACGGTCGACATAAGACTTCTGTCTGCACTGGGCTGCTCTCATCTTATCTTGAATCAACTGGATCTTCTCCGTAGACTCTTTAACTAGCTGGGGTCCCAAAATCCTGCTCTCGCTGAGTTAAGTCCAATAGACTGGCGATCGACACTTTCTACCATACAAAGCCTCAAAAGGTGCGATCTGAATCGTCTCCTGATAACTGTTAATCTAGGAGAACTCTATCAACGGCAAGTGACGATCCCAAATGCCACCAAATTCAAGCACGCACGCATGAAGCATATCCTCCAGAGTCTGTATAGTCCTCTATGACTGACCATCGTTCTGCGGATGGAAAGCGGTGCTAAAGCTTAAACGGGTACCCAAGGCTTCCTTAAGCTTCTGCCAAAGACGGCTAGTGAACTGGGTGCCCCTATCGGATACGATACATGTAGGAACGTCGTGCAAGCGCACAATCTCATCAATGTACAACTGAGCATAACTGAAAGTGGTCTTCACTGGAAAGAAGTGAGATGCTTTCGTCAACCGGTCAACAATCACCCAAATGGAGTCATGCTCTCGACTAGACCTGGGTAGACCTACAACGAAGTCCTTGGAAATCTGCTCCCATTTCCACTCCGGAACGGGTAAAGGCTGCAACTCTCCTGCCGGTCTCTGATACTCAGCCTTTGTTTGTGTTTATGCCCTAGAAGGCCATTACTGTATCATACTAGTTTGTATATTACGTAATGGAAGCTTGGGATATTCACATGTATATAACAGTCTTGCTAAACATAGTAGTATGCTACTTGGTTTTTCTATCTAAATATGTGAGTATACGTATTGATAGAGCTCTTAGGATCTTGCTTGACTACCAGCGTTGTGATGGCAGTCACACTAGTGGGGGCTGGGTAGTCTACAAGCACATCCTTATTCAGGTCCCTAGTCGTTGGATTATCGAGACAGAGCATCGATACTCCGGAGTAGACTAGTGTGTAAGCGTCTCATCCCAGTTGGGGAGATGGTCTGTCCTACAGCCGTCAGTACGTCGTACTGGAGATAGTATACAGGTGCTCGTTAGGTTACGGGTACACCGGACAGGACTCACAGGGAACTGTTGGTTGGTTTTATACCAGTCGTCAGTGAACAGTTCCCAGGTGACATGAGTACAGCGTAGTCCGCAGACTTGACACTGCTACTTCGCCTCGAGTGTGTCCCACTGTTCTTAGATTTCTACCCTACCACGGCTCAAAGGAGTCGTGCAAACAGGTAGCAGTTGGGTGCAGTCCCGAGCACTTGGAGGCAGTGGCGGTTAGACAGGATTCGTCCCTCCCGGTAATGGGAGTTGATATCGCGCTGTGTCAGAGAGCCATTACGCAAAGTCCCTGGCCAGGCAAGCGAAATTTGCTGGTAGGTTCCAGTAGTTTCTCAGGGTGTAATAGGCTTCCCTCCGACACGACTTATACCGCTATTAGGGGACTGACGCTTGCCTCCCCTAGGCACGATATGCGATAGTCTTGGACGAACGGACCGGACTGTATGGAGATTGTCACATCAGACTCAGTAGGAGTTCGGATGGGTTCCCTCATCGGCCTTCTTATCGACATCTACCTGGGGACCGTTACGTACAGCTAGTGCCCCTTGCGGTCTGTGGTTAAACCCACTGCTAGCGTAGCAGTCGAGTCTCTAGAGTCCCACACAGAGAGTTTCCCTACTCCAGGCGAAACGATATAGAGGTCGTATGGTTTTACGACAAGGGTTCGGACGCATACGTGTGTTTACGCACGTATGACTTTCAGACAGTTTTTACCAGTCGGCTTTGGTTTAAGCCAGTTACTGGTATCCGGTTATTGGATTTACACAGTCTAAAGTTTTTCTGTATTTTTGCGGAAAGGAGGGGCGTTCTCGTAATTGTGCGAGAAGCTTCTAGAAGGTGGTGACTAAGGAGGTTAAGGTGGCATATAGAATGATTGTGATTAGTGAGTCACCTAGATGATTCATACATGTCTTTTGTCATTATAATGAATCATCACTAGATATTATCAAGCATGGTTGTTAAATTGTGATTTATTCTTTTCTTGATAAAAACAATATGCTTGATATATATCATCTTCACTCACTATTCTCATTTCATTATTATCATCATCTTCTCTCTCCCCTCAAGCTCTCCCTCTTCAAAGACTAAGCCTCCTCTCTCATGAGTTGAGTACAAGGATTAGTAAGACTAATTAATCCATAACCCTTTCTATATTACACCTAGCTTCTTTGATTAGCACTTAAAGAAGTTTAGTTGCCTCAAGTTTAGAGGCTAAGCTTGGAGTAAAGCTCTCGGGTGGATCATCTACTACAAAGAGAAGGCCGAGGAGGACGAGGTGATCGTAAAGACGAAGGACTTGGTTCGATAGGTATAATCCCTAAGCATAGTAGTTTAGAACAACTATATGTTTGGTTAGTTATCGTTTAGCTTCGATTCAAGCGGTTAGTCGATGTTTGTTCACTAAACAAGTTCGTTTTTGAAAATTCCGCCTCCCCACAAGTATTGGCGTGTAGTACATCGACTTACAGTGGTATCAGAGCCTCGCTAAACAATAAATAACTTAATTGCAAATTTGTACGAATTTCGAACGGAAAAAACCAAACCGGAAAACCCCGAACTATCAAGTTTCTGTCGAAATTTAAATGAAGTCCAAAATTTTTTCGGGGGAGTTCAGAAAGCTTGAAAAGACACTAGAAGAACACCCAAGAAATTTAGGCTCTTGAATCGGCAACGCGGCCGCGGAACCGCGGCGGATCGCACCGATCCGCCGCGCTTCCGCCACCAAGTTGCCGAGTCAGGAACTCAAATTTCCTGTGTTGATTCTCTGTGGTATTTGGGAATTTCTGGAATATTTAATATTTGCTTAGGTTTCAGTTTTACAGAACAGTATTGGAGCAATATTAATGGTGTTTAATCGATCGAAATTGTACAGTATTTGCATATTGGATTATATCTGTGATTGTATAATGTGTTCGTAAACCTCCCCTAACTGCTAGTATGTCAGTTGGCAGGGGGTTGCACATTTCTGAAATGGATTTTATCTGTTTGTGCATATAAACTGTGTTGGACTGTTGTGATGTATAGCCGGGGTTATGTGATGGGTTATCATTTAATTCATTTGATGTAAATGTAATTTGTTGTAATATTATTTTGCGGGGCACATCCAGGTTGCGGTTGTAGCCACCGTTGTATTATTTCATTTTACTGTTTTTGCTCCTAGGACAGATCCAAGGTGGGGTACACAAACTGCCGGGCGGGTAGTTTGCCGTACCCGTAGGGATCTTGGGTGGGGTAATGGCTATTCATCACAACTGTGTAATCTGTCTTTTCTTGCAGGCTCAAAAGAAATACAGATTGCTTGCAAATCCAGTAAAGTTTATCTGTGTTCTGGAATGTATATCATTGCGTCAGACGAATGTAAAATATCTATATACTGTAAGTCTACGCTAGCGCCCCGGCCGTCTACAGACGCCAAATGCGGAACAAAAACTTTTTAACAGGCGCTATCGTATACTTTAACCCGGATCTGCCATTATTGCTAAACTAACAAACTGTAAAGAGTGTAGAAAGGTTATACCGAACGATCCGAGTCCTTCGTTCTTCAATCATCATCCCATGCTCCGTTGCGGCTGCTCCGATCTCGTCGATCTCCGATATCCTCGTCGAGGTGGCATCACATCGATGATTCTTTAAACGGGCTCCCGCCTCTGACTCGAGGCAACTCGATCGTCAAGTTTGCCAAAAGAGACGACCAAGAATGATGTAGAGAATGTGTAGATGACTTTGTCTCACTTCGTCCAAATCCGTGGACGATCGGTTAATGAAGTTGCCGAGGGAATTGGGTGATGGAATGAAATGAACTGTAAAATTCCATGCACCCCAAATACTATCATATCTTTTCAAGTGAAACAACAACTGAGAGAGAGAGAGAGGAGAGAGAGGGCCGGCCATATATAGCAAGAGGGAGGTGACCGTAGGAGAGGGGGGGTGACCACAAGAGAAAGCTTCTCACTCAAAATATCTTAACCAAGACAAGAATCTTTAATGATAATGCATGAATCACTAAACACCTCATCAAGCCTTTAATGCATCCAATGAAAACTCAACACCAAATAATCCTAGTCACCTCATCTAGAACCTTCTAGAACACTGACACACCTCATAGAAAACTGGAAACTGGCAACTTCCAAAAGTGATCCTGAAACGAATTTCAGGACAACCCCGAAACTGTATAAATATACCCGCATTTGTATTACGACCGAATACAAATGCAACTGAGACAAAGATATTATACCTACTCAATATAATACTCGGATCCGGCTTAAACCAAAGCCGACCAGTATCATCTGTCCGAAAACCGACACGTGCGTAAACGCACGTGCATTTTCCGAACCCTGCCATAAAACCATACGGCCTCTACAACGTTTCGCCCGAACTTGGGAAACTGTCTGTGGGGGACTCTAATGACTCGTCAGTACCCTGGCAGTGGGTTTAACCACAAACCGTCAGCGGCACTAGCAATGCGTAACGGATGCCCATGGACTGACCTCAAGGGATGCCGATGAGCGCACTCATCCGGAAAACCCTACTGAGCCTAACAGTGACAATGTATATACAGTCCGGTCCGTTCGTCTATGAGTATCGCATATCTGCCTAGGGGGCTAGTAACGTCAGACCCCCAAGAGCAGTATAAGTCGTGTCGGAGTGAAGCCCAATAACACCCTGAGATACTACTGGAGTACCTACCAGTAAATCTCCTGCCATGGCCATAGACTTTGTGTAATGGCTCTCCTAGACACAGCACGACCTCGCCCCCAATACTGGGAGAGACGAATCCCCTGCCGATCCGCTCACGTGCCTCCATATGGCTCGGGACTGTACCCAAAAGCTACCTGTTTGCACGACTCCTTTGAGCCGTGGTAGGGTAGAAATCAAAGCACAGTGGGAACTCACACGAGACAAATGACGACCTCAGGTCGATGAACTAACCTGTACACACGTCACCAGGGAACTGCTATCTGACGGTAGATATAATACTAACTAGCAGATTCCCGGCGAGTCCTGTCCGGTGTACTCATAACCCAATGAGCACCTGTATACATCTTAGGTGATCCAACAGACACCAGTGGCTTGTGAGACCGGCCACCGCCCCTTGTCGGGGTCTCGACTGTACACACTAGTCTACTCCGGAGTATCAATGCCTTGTCTCGAAACTCCCACGACTTGGGACCACAATTAAGGATATGCGTATAAACCACCCAACTCTCACGTATATGATCGCCATCATACTGTTGGTGGTAAAGCAAGATCCTAAGGGCTCTATCAAAGTGTAACATGTAATCAGTCACCTGATCATGTACACGACTGATAAAGGCAAACCAGATAGCATACTATCATCTCGAGTAAGACTGTCCTACCGGTATAGGTCCTCCGCAATCATTGCAATCACGTACCTGTGATCCAATAATTGACTATAAGGGCACTATCTCCAACAATCTCCCACTTGCATTCAAGGCTAATTATTGCGATGTCGACTACTCACAGCCCGTGTGAAACCGAACATCCAACTCCTCTACTAATCAGTATCACAAATCCCGTTTGTAAAACTATTGTGTTCGAGAAATAGCCTTAGTGAGTGGATCCGCCTAGAAGTTTCTTTCTATGTCTCTCTAAATCTCAAGTTCGCGGAGAAAGCCATCTCCCGAATCGAGTAATACTTGTCTTAGAATATGTCTGGATATCTGATGGGACCTAGTTCATAAATGAACTCCAAATCCATAATTCTTAGACTGTATCGATCACTGAACCTAATCAGTATCCGGCACCATGCCACCCACAGTATCCTCTTGAACCACCTGTCCATAATACTGTCCCTTTTCGTCAGAGGGAAAAACTATAACTCTGACAATCACTTTTTCATCCATGTCATCTTTGAAGCTTGGAATTATAATCGTCTCCCGAAGGTGGCTGCCGTCATCAAATCCGTAGAACATGTACTTATGTTCTATAACTGCTTCCTTATGTTTCTCTAGGATTGGATTAATACAAACTCATCGCATCTAGTGCAAAACCAACATTTGGTGTGGTACTTGACATCTCATGATTGACTCAATTGCCTAAGCAAGTGATCTGCCAATCATGCACATCCCTCTCCTCTTTAGTCTGTAAGACACCTTTAGAGAGGGTGACTCCATCACCTGCAGGTACACCACCATGCTAGGAGTCAACTATTCCAAAAACCATTAGAATATCTGTCAAAGTACCCACATTGGGAAACTACCCAAATCCAGATCTAAAACCATAGATCTAGAAACCAGAATGTCAAATATTATATCCATATCCTGTCTGGAGAAACAACTGTGTGACGACCACAGTATAACCGATCGTAGTATAGGAATTTTACTTCCTACTCTGTGTATGTCATCCAAATACCATGACATCATACCCTACTACCTTCTTAACTGATCCATCCCTTATTCTGATTGAAGTCAAACCTATGACTGTCACATCAAAACATAGATGATCTATCTCCGCTATCTCTGCTCAAGTCTATAAATAGATATAAGCATCTTGCCCACTATGCTTCCGCTTCTCCCACTGACTACGACAACCCTCCTACCGGGTCTCATAACCTGGAACAACAGTAGTGTCAAGTCTGGGTAGATAAGAACCTCCCTGTCACCGTCCTTGAGGCTACCGAAGTACCTCTTGGGCGTCTGAGGTTACCTACCATACCTGCGGATTGGCTATTGGAATGTCAAACCTGATTGAATGTATAGGTCCTATTAAATTTTCCGTAATCGTTCGCGGTTCTGGAATCACTTCCAGTTCTACCATACTCCCACTACTGTTTTCTGAAAAAGATCCATTTTACTAAAACTGTGGCGAGTCAAGAACAATATCACTATTGATCTTCCAAATGGTAGAATATCAACCCTCATCATAGCCAGGGTCAACCCACAAACAGCCATTACAGAAATGTGCCCTTAGTTATCCAGAGTCTGGTTTTAATCATAAGCTGGACAACTCCCCGTACCTTAATATCTTTTAAGGTACGAACTATTCTATATCCAATATAGAAACTTTGGCACTAATTTAATTGGAACCGGATTCAATCCATGCAGCTGTCTCCAATGCATATCAACTTAATGGAAAGAGGCTAATCAGCATTACTCAACTTAGGAATCCATCCAATTATGAGTAACCTGAAAGAGAAAACTCGTTTCTCAAAACCATCACTTTCATCTGAATACCAATCACAAGAATCTACATCTTCGATCTCTTTGAAGAATCCCGATACTTGTGATACCTGGTTCTCTACTTTATTCTTATACCCACAACTTCTCAAAACTTAGACCTTGTATTTCTACGAAACACTTGTCTAAATACTAGAGAAGTTATAAGTAAACAGAACATAGTACGAGGACCTACCCCTTTGTCCTGATGGACACTGGACAACATACAATACTCTGTATAAGTCTGCTGAGTTAAACAACTCAAAACTTGTGCGTTGTCGGTGGAAAACTGTACCCTGGCGATTTCCTCAAATATCACCAATTACAACGAATTCCGATATAATGAGGATGATCACCTAATTCCCAATATCTTACTCCCACTCATCATCTGTAAAACCATACAGATATGAGAATGAAACCTGGTAAATACATACCCTTGGAGTAAGTGTCTAATCGGGAAAACAGTTTTTCCTTTAACAATGCACTGAAACATGACAATGTTTCGTAGGGGTATCCTGGTATTCAAAGCAATGCCTCTTCCATAATCCAATTCATGACTTCAACCGTATATTTTATTGCCGTCTCTCCAAATCCCTTTATTTGTCTTTAGTCGTTACCTTCTGTACACCATCGTTAGGCTAAATGGTTTTCTTCCTTCCCTACCGTTCGGCACCAGCCTATGGTTTGGAAGAAGACTATCCAGTAAGCATAATAGGTGTACCCTCCTAAACCAAGGAGTACTCGCATCTCGAGAGAAGGTGATGATAAAAGACAACTGAATAATACCTTATTCTTTTAAAGGTGAAATAGGAGTGGCGATGAAGTACGCAGTTTTGGTCGTGAACGATAACAGTCGCAATTTACTTTGCCCTCTTTCTAATCCCTTTATTTTGTCTTTACATATTACCTTCTGCACACCCTACTTAGGCTAATTGGTTTTCTTCATTCCCTACCTTTCGGCACCAGCCTATGGTTTGGAATAAGACTATCCAATAAGCGTAATAGGTGTACTCTCCTAAACCAAGGAGCTCTCGCAACCTGAGAGAAGGTGATAATAAAAGACAACTGAATAAACCAATTCTATTTCTCCTGAACCTGGATCCATCCTCGAAGAAGTCCCTTCGAGTTCGTATATAACCATACGATGGATCTATCCAATGGAAGTGGATATTCGTAGTAATACGGGTGTTCTGATAAATGCAAAGGGTAAAAGAAGGAGTGGCAATGACTTATGCAACATAGACAATCCAAAAGCCAGTATTTTAAGAAGGTTCGGTCAACTTGGTCACTGAGTCATAGTCTAGGGTCGGTCAAAGGTCGCTGCCAAAGAGAGAGAGAAAAGAAACACTCTGCGTGCACTCTAACCTAGATCAGAATGGTCATCACTTTATCTAATCCGGAAACCTCCCACAGTCCTGTCAAATTCTCCTCCAAACCTAAAGAAGAATCAATCGGGATCACCCGAAGAGTAAACCAACTTATCAGTCGGAATCAGGATCCAACTCTCATCGCATGATAACGTGATGGAATGCATCCACGTTACTCATACTCCAGATGGTATGCGCATACTTGGCAAGTTTCAGTTTCTTTTAGAAACTCCCGATATAGTTTTTGCCCCATGCTCTTATAACCTTGGCGTTAGGTCAAAATGTCATAAGTCACATGCCAAGTTCTACCCATCACTATCTTGTTAATTTGAACCCACCCGCACATGCCCTTGGCGTTAGGTCAAAATGGCAGAACGGCTGTCCCAAACCAACTCATCTTTCTATGCAACAATTGAATACCCAGCAGCTACCAAACACTATGCCTTGGCGTTAGGTCAAAATACATAGCTTGAATACTACTGAATACCCAAAAGAAGTGACGGAGGGCTACGGCTGGTTTTTGGCGAAAAAACCTTTAACGTAGTGAACTTGATATCGCTGAAGGAACCTGATAGATTTTTAAAATATAGTGGCGAAAACCTTTTGCTAAAGAGGTCATTCCCGGTAAAGGGATCTCGGCTCTTTCCTCGTGGAATGAGGTGCAGGATATTCCACTGAATACCGCTATGCAAAGCAACTTGTAATCGACTATAGTGAAGTTATTACCCTGACGCAAACTTCTGTCCAAGGGGTCGGTCCCGGTGAAGGGATATCGGCCCTTGCCCCGTCGAATGAGGTGCAGGATATTCCACTGAATACCGCTATGCATAACAAAAGGAAACGTCTTTGCAATAACACTTTTTAAATTATTCCAACAACTGTATATAGGTTTGTTTTACTTTGCGTTGATCAGAATCAACGCAGTCCCATCATTTAATCACACCAGAAAAGAACGAAAATAAAATGTACGTATATGCCATCCGCATTCGTCACTGGGTCCCGTCATCACCCGTTAGGTTACTTAACTAACGACAGAGCGGGGACTGGACTAGCGCGGGTGTAAAACATATACAACATCTAATAGTATATAAACCAATATACAATAATCGCTCCAGGCGTGATAGTATGCAACATTACAGAAAAGTAATAAGCTTCACAAAACAATACAGATAATCTGGGATCCCCGAGTTTCACAGAGCCGCTGCTGAAACTCGACGTTCCCCTGTCGTGTTGATAGCCTGTGCAATGAAACCTAGACCCCTACGGGTGCGGAAAGTTACCCGCTAAAACCTGAAGCGAGGCAGCCCCCTACAGCATAGTGAATGGACCACCCAGCACTTCACGGAATCCGGTAATCTTGGGCACCCCTCCTTGGGTCAACCTGTACCCCCTACGAGTGCGGCGAATAGTCTGCCAATTCTAGAGTGGGACCCCTCTGCCTCTCAAAGCCATGAGATGCGGACCCGTTGCCCCCCAGAACCCGGCTATCCGTGCACTCCGTCGCGGGGCAAAACCTAGTACAGTAATGAAAAATAGTACAATAGGTACATCGACCGCAACCTGGTCGTGCCCCAAAAGAATATTATACAACAGGCAGTGACGGCTGTCCACAAGTTGGACGCTCGTCCCGCAATATCAAATGTACAAATAAACACAAACTGTACTATCATTGCACACTGCTATCCACCACGACAAATCCGCAACATCACAGTACAACACAGAACATCAACGCGAATGTCACGTTCGCAAACCCGTCTAAAAGAACTATAGCAATCAGACGCGGTTTACCGATCAAATGACATTCCCGGTCGGAGATATAATGTAAGCACTGTAAACTAACGTGTTCAAATTTCGATCGACCAAATATCAAAAAGTGGGCCCCACTGCTTACTGGTGAACAGTAACAAAAACTGGGCCAAAACGATATTTACCAAAAACCACAAAATCCAGAGAAGAAACCACTGACAAAATTTGGGAGCACGAGCTCACCACGTGGCCGCGGATGCGCGGCCAAACCATGGGTTTGGCCGCGTTTCCGCGGCGCTTTGGTGGAGACACGTGCCCAAATTTCGTCGTGGTTCTTAGAAAAGCCTGCACAGATTTTTAAGACATGTGGAAAAATTTTATCAGACCATTTAAAATCGACAGAAACTGTTAGGCTGAAAAATTGTGATTTTTGATTTCCGGTTCGATCGATGTTTTAAACGCGTTAACACAAGTTAGCATAGCAAAATGGTTAGGCTCTGATACCACTGTAAGTCTACGCTAGCGCCCCGGCCGTCTACAGACGCCAAATGCGGAACAAAAACTTTTTAACAGGCGCTATCGTATACTTTAACCCGGATCTGCCATTATTGCTAAACTAACAAACTGTAAAGAGTGTAGAAAGGTTATACCGAACGATCCGAGTCCTTCATTCTTCAATCATCATCCCATGCTCCGTTGCGGCTGCTCCGATCTCGTCGATCTCCGATATCCTCGTCGAGGTGGCACCACATCGATGATTCTTTAAACGGGCTCCCGCCTCTGACTCGAGGCAACTCGATCGTCAAGTTTGCCAAAAAAGACGACCAAGAATGATGTAGAGAATGAGTAGATGACTTTGTCTCACTTCGTCCAAATCCGTGGACGATCGGTTAATGAAGTTGCCGAGGGAATTGGGTGATGGAATGAAATGAACTGTAAAATTCCATGCACCCCAAATACTATCATATCTTTTCAAGTGAAACAACAACTGAGAGAGAGAGAGAGGAGAGAGAGGGCCGGCCATATATAGCAAGAGGGAGGTGACCGTAGGAGAGGGGGGTGACCACAAGAGAAAGCTTCTCACTCAAAATATCTTAACCAAAACAAGAATCTTTAATGATAATGCATGAATCACTAAACACCTCATCAAGCCTTTAATGCATCCAATGAAAACTCAACACCAATTAATCCTAGTCACCTCATCTAGAACCTTCTAGAACACTGACTCACCTCATCTGAAGAAAAGATAAATCCGTCTTTAACCAAATGTTAAAAGACGGCTGATAGAAAACTGGAAACTGGCAACTTTCAAAATTGATCCTGAAACGAATTTCTGGACAACCCCGAAACTGTATAAATATACCCGCATTTGTATTACGACCGAATACAAATGCAACTGAGACAAAGATATTATACCTACTCAATATAATACTCGGATCCGGCTTAAACCAAAGCCGACAAGTATCATCTGTCCGAAAACCGACATGTGCGTAAACGCACGTGCATTTTCCGAACCCTGCCATAAAACCATACGGCCTCTACAACGTTTCGCCCGAACTTGGGAAACTGTCTGTGGGGGACTCTAATGACTCGTCAGTACCCTGGCAGTGGGTTTAACCACAAACCGTCAGCGGCACTAGCAATGCGTAACGGCTGCCCATGGACTGACCTCAAGGGATGCCGATGAGCGCACTCATCCGGAAAACCCTACTGAGCCTAACAGTGACAATGTATATACAGTCCGGTCCGTTCGTCTATGAGTATCGCATATCTGCCTAGGGGGCTAGTAACGTCAGACCCCCAAGAGCAGTATAAGTCGTGTCGGAGTGAAGCCCAATAACACCCTGAGATACTACTGGAGTACCTACCAGTAAATCTCCTGCCATGGCCATGGACTTTGTGTAATGGCTCTCCTAGACACAGCACGACCTCGCCCCCAATACCGGGAGAGACGAATCCCCTGCCGATCCGCTCACGTGCCTCCATATGGCTCGGGACTGTACCCTAAAGCTACCTGTTTGCACGACTCCTTTGAGCCGTGGTAGGGTAGAAATCAAAGCACAGTGGGAACTCACACGAGACAAATGACGACCTCAGGTCGATGAACTAACCTGTACACACGTCACCAGGGAACTGCTATCTGACGGTAGATATAATACTAACTAGCAGATTCCCGGCGAGTCCTGTCCGGTGTACTCATAAACCAATGAGCACCTGTATACATCTTAGGTGATCCAACTGACACCAGTGGCTTGTGAGACCGGCCACCGCCCCTCGTCGGGGTCTCGACTGTACACACTAGTCTACTCCGGAGTATCAATGCCCTGTCTCGAAACTCCCACGACTAGGGACCACAATTAAGGATATGCGTATAAACCACCCAACTCTCACGTATATGATCGCCATCATACTGTTGGTGGTAAAGCAAGATCCTAAGGGCTCTATCAAAGAGTAACATGTAATCAGTCATCTGATCATGTACACGACTGATAAAGGCAAACCAGATAGCATACTATCATCTCGAGTAAGACCGTCCTACCTGTATAGGTCCTCCGCAATCATTGCAATCACGTACCTATGATCCAATAATTGACTATGAGGGCACTATCTCCAACATATATATGATAGCTATTTTAGACGTCACTTATGTTTTACACCCGCGCTAGCCCAGTCCCCGCTCTGTCGTTTGTTAAGTAACCTAACGGGTGATGACGGGACCCAGTGGCGAATGCAGGTGGCATAAGAGGACGTCATATTTTCGTTGTTTTCTGCAATGATAGGTTAATGATGGGACGCATTATCTATAATGCAAAGAAAATAAACCAAGTTTAAATCGTTGGAACAATTTAAAAGAAACCACTCGGTTATTTTTAAAACTGATATTTCTAAAATGCGGAGCTTTAACCACTCCTTTTAAAAGCTATCAGGTTCCTTCGGTTATATCAAGTTCACTACGTTCACGGTTTCGCCAAAACCAGTCGTAGCCCTCCGTCATTTCTTATGGATGGTCAGTAGTATTCAAGCTATGCTTGTTGGCTTTCGTCAAGGCATAGTGTTTGGTAGCTGCTGGGGTATTCATTTGTTGCATAGATAGATGAGTTGGTTTGGGACAGTCGTATAACCTTGTTGGCTTTCGTCAAGGGTATATACGGGTGGGTTCAAATTAAAAAGATAATGATGGGCAGAACTTGACATGTGTTTTATGATTTGTTGGCTTTCGTTAAGGTCATAAGAACATGGGGCAAAAATTTATATCGGGAATTTCTAAAGAAACTGAAATTTGCAAAGAGATGCATACCATTTGGAGTTTGATGAATGTTGGTAGCATTCCTACAGCATTATCAGACGATGATATTTGGATCCCGATCCTACTGTGAGTATATGCTACTTATCAGGATATTCGTCACTTAACGATCAATGCTATAAACCTAGTAGGTGTCCAGAAAGGTGTCAGCGGGGTTACGCCCCCAAAGAAAAGAGGTTATTTAATTAAGGAACTTCGCGAAAGCGTTGGAAAACCTCCCTCGAAGTATCGACACTGGCCTGGCTGAACGGTTAAGCAAGTATTGTACGGTGAGAATAGTCCTGGCTAATTCTTCTTTTATGGTTTGAGGAAGGATTCGAGAAACAGTGGAAGCCATCAAGTTTAGATAAATTAAAAACCAATCTAAACTTGCAAGAGCATCATGCTAAAGTGTTTTCTTCTCTCTCTCTCATTGCAGCGACCTTGTGACCATGACTAGGTTACATCTAGATAACAAGTTGACTGAATCTAACTTATATGACTGGCAAAAGTCTGTCCAGATGACCATTGCCTATGACAAGCTGGACCACCCTATTACTACTCAACATCCCACCGTCCCAGGTCCAGTTTCCACCGTCGCGGATAGGGATATCCGTCAGACAAAGGAAAAGAATAAAGCGAAAGCCAAGTGCCTCGTGTTGGCTTCAGTTGATGGTATATACCAGAAGCAGCAGGAGAAGATGGACTCCGTTTCCATCTTTCTCCATAACAAAGATTTATATGGAGAGCAATCTCATATCGCAAGATATGAGGCCTCAAACGAATTGATTCAAGCGAGGTCGGCTGACGGGTCATCTGTAAGGGACGACGTCCTTACGATGACTAGCTATATTGATGAGGTCAAGGACCTGGAGACCACGTTGGGAAACAGGTCATATACTGACTTATTTCCACAGTCCCTACCCTCTACTTACACCCTGAAAGAAACCAGGGAGACACAAGCTCTGGTTAATAGGGGGCCTTCTTCTTCTTCATCCAAGGCGAAAGCAAAGGGTGAAAAGAAGAAGACCTCTACAAAGCCGATATACGGTGTCAGCAAAGTAGGAGGAAAGGGAAGAGAAACAGTTTCGGGACTTGGTATAGGTAAGGAGGGATATTCCTATTGTTATGGGAATGGACATTGGCAGAAGGATTGCAGGGCTTTGGAAGCCAGTAGCCAGGATACGAAGCATGTTGTGGCTTCAGCCTCAAGTGTGTTTGTAATTGAGAACTGTTTGTCAATTAACTCTACTTCCTGGGTACTAGATACCGGAGCAGGATCTCATATCTGTAATTCGTTACTTGCTTTGAGAACCCGTAAAGTTATAAGGATAGGTGATTTGTCTCTCAGAGTTGCAAACGGAATGAGCGTGGATGCTGAATCCGTGGGAAAATATCGCCTAGGTTTGACAAGTGGGCAGATATTGATTCTACGTAACTGTCTGTATGTACCTAGTTTGACTTGTAATATCATATCAGTGTCCTCACTTTCAAGAGAGGGATATGACTTTACATTCGTAAGCGATGTAGTTCACATCCACCTAAATCAAGTTCTGATTGGGTCCGGTACATTAGATGACGGTATATACGTATTAAATCAAGCTCAGGTTTTCAATGTCCAGAACACACTTAAAAGAAAGTCTCCAGAAGTGAATCAGGCTTTTCTATGGCATTGTAGACTAGGTCACATCAATGAAATACGGTTAACGAAGTTACATAGAGAAGGATATTTGAATCCGTTCGAATATCAATCTTATGCCACTTGTGAATCTTGTCTCATGGGAAAGATGACAAAAACTCCGTTTTCTGGACACGGAGTAAGAGCGAGCGAGCTCTTAGGACTCGTACACAGTGACGTGTGCGGTCCAATGTCTACACATGCGCGAGGTGGTTATTCCTACTTCATTACTTTTACGGATGATTTCTCTAGGTATGGACATATCTTCTTGATGAAGCATAAATCCGAGGCCTTTGAGAAATTCCAAGAATACAAGAATGAAGTGGAAAACCAAACAGGCAAAAGTATTAAGACAGTGAGATCTGATCGAGGTGGTGAATACTTAAGTGACGAATTCCTGGGTTACTTAAAAGAGAAAGGAATTCTTTCTCAGCTTACTCCTCCATACACACCACAACACAATGGTGTATCGGAAAGAAGGAATCGAACCCTATTAGATATGGTTCGTTCCATGATGAGTAAGGCTGAGTTACCGCGATCATTCTGGTGTTATGCGCTAGAATCAGCGGCATATCTTTTGAACAAGGTTCCAACCAAGACTGTGCCTACCACGCTATATCAGATGTGGAGTGGGAAGAAACCCTATCTTCAGTACCTGAAGACATGGGGATGTCCAGCTTTTGTAAAAAAGCAGCATCCGGACAAGCTCGAGGCACGCTCAGTAGAGTGTAAGTTTGTGGGATATCCAAAGAATTCCATGGGATATTGCTTCTACTACGCAGAGGAACAAAAGGTTTTTGTTTCTCGTCATGCCCGCTTCTTAGAAACTGAATTTTTAGAAAATCAGAAGAGTGGGAGTGCAGTAGAACTGGAAGAAATTCCAGAACCACAAGCTGTTACTGAAAGTTTGGTGGAACAAGAAGTTTCAGAAGAAAGGGACATACCAGCGCCTATCCGCAGAAGTAGTAGGCAGTCTCATCCGCCCGAGAGATACTACGGTTTTCTCATAGATGGGGATAGAGAAGATTGCGTCATTGATAATGACGACCCTACTAGCTTCCAGCAAGCCATTCAGAGCGGTGACTCGGTAAAATGGCTGGATGCAATGCGGACCGAAATGGAGTCCATGTACACTAACAAAGTATGGACTTTGGACACTGCTCCAGATAGGGTGAAACCCGTAGGATGCAAGTGGATCTTCAAAAAGAAAATTGGTGTAGATGGACAGGTTGAAACCTATAAGGCTAGACTTGTTGCAAAGGGTTACCGTCAAAGACCTGGTTTGGACTATGACGAAACCTTTTCTCCTGTGGCTATGCTGAAATCCATTCGGGTCCTTCTTGCTATTGTTGCCTTCCATGATTATGAAATCTGGCAGATGGACGTAAAGACAGCTTTTCTGAATGGAAATTTAGAAAAGTGCGTCTATATGGATCAGCCAGAGGGATTCATTCAGAGTGGGAGCAGCGGTAAAGTATGCAAGCTGCATAAATCCATTTATGGACTAAAGCAGGCATCGCGGAGTTGGAACATCTGTTTTGATGATACTGTCAAAGAATTCGACTTTATCAAAAATCCAGATGAACCATGCATATACAGTAAGATTGTAGGGAGAGTTGTTGTATTCCTCGTCTTGTACGTGGATGACATTCTCCTAATAGGAAATGATATTCCTATGCTATAGTCAGTCAAAAGATTCTTTTCACAGAAATTCTCCATGAAGGACCTGGGTGATGCCACCTACATTCTGGGGATCCAGATCTATCGTGATAGATCAAAGAGGATGTTGGGACTTTCACAGTCCAGGTACATAGACACCATATTGAAAAGATTCAGTATGGAAGATTCAAAGCGCGGTAACCTACCGGCTTGTCACGGAATCACCATCTCCAAAGAGATGTCTCCCAAGACTGATTTGGAAAGGGAACGCATGTCGATTATACCCTACGCTTCTGCGGTAGGCTCTATAATGTATGCGATGTTATGTACCATATCAGATGTAGCATACGCATTGAGCGTTGTAAGCCTGTATCAGGCAAACCCAGGGGAGAATCACTGGATAGCAGTAAAGAACATTCTCAAGTACCTGAGACGGACTAAGGAGATGTTCTTGGTTTACGGCGGAAAGGACCTCAAGATGGAGGCCTATGCTGATTCCGGCTTCCAGAGTGACAAGGATGACTCCAAGTCCATGTCGGGTTATGTCTTTACCCTCAATGGAGGGGCGGTCTGTTGGAAGAGTTCCAAGCAGGACACCGTTGCTGACTCAACGATGGAAGCGGAGTACATAGCTGCTTGCGATGCTGCAAAAGAAGCTGTCTGGATGAAGAAGTTCCTCATAGAACTTCAGGTGGTTCCTACCAGTGTTGGTCCAATACCTCTGTATTGCGACAACAGCGGCGCTATAGCTTTAGCGAAGGAACCCAGGTCCCATCAGAAGTCCAGAAACATCTTAAGGCGGTATCACCTGATCAGGGAGATCGTAGATCGCCGGGAGATCGAGGTAAAGAGAGTAAATATAGAGGATAACATTGCTGATCGATTCACTAAAGCCCTACCTCAGATTCAGTTCGAGAGGCTACTCGAGATCATCGGTCTTCGATACGCCAGTACATGGCCCTAGTGCAAGTGGGAGATTGTTAGTGTTTATGCCCTAGAAGGCCATTACTGTATCATACTAGTTTGTATATTACTTAATGGAAGCTTGGGATATTCACATGTATATAACAGTCTTGCTAAACATAGTAGTATGCTACTTGGTTTTTCTATCTAAATATGTGAGTATACGTATTGATAGAGCTCTTAGGATCTTGCTTGACTACCAGCGTTGTGATGGCAGTCACACTAGTGGGGGCTGGGTAGTCTACAAGCACATCCTTATTCAGGTCCCTAGTCGTTGGATTATCGAGATAGAGCATCGATACTCCGGAGTAGACTAGTGTGTACGCTTCTCATCCCAGTTGGGGAGATGGTCTGTCCCACAGCCGTCAGTACGTCGTACTGGAGATAGTATACAGGTGCTCGTTAGGTTACGGGTATACCGGACAGGACTCACAGGGAACTGTTGGTTGGTTTTATACCAGTCGTCAGTGAACAGTTCCCAGGTGACATGAGTACAGCGTAGTCCGCAGACTTGACACTGCTACTTCGCATCGAGTGTGTCCCACTGTTCTTAGATTGCTACTCTACCACGGCTCAAAGGAGTCGTGCAAACAGGTAGCAGTTGGGTGCAGTCCCGAGCACTTGGAGGCAGTGGCGGTTAGACAGGATTCGTCCCTCCCGGTATTGGGAGTTGATATCGCGCTGTGTCAGAGAGCCATTACGCAAAGTCCCTGGCCAGGGGAAGCGAAATTTGCTGGTAGGTTCCAGTAGTTTCTCAGGGTGTAATGGGCTTCCCTTTGACACGACTTATACCGCTATTAGGGGACTGACGCTTGCCGCCCCCTAGGCACGATATGCGATAGTCTTGGACGAACGGACCGGACTGTATGGAGATTGTCACATCAGACTCAGTAGGAGTTCGGATGGGTTCCCTCATCGGCCTTCTTATCGACATCTACCTGGGGACCGTTACGTACAGCTAGTGCCGCTTGCGGTCTGTGGTTAAACCCACTGCCAGCGTAGTAGTCGAGTCTCTAGAGTCCCACACAGAGAGTTTCCCTACTCCAGGCGAAACGATATAGAGGTCGTATGGTTTTACGACAAGGGTTCGGACGCATACGTGTGTTTACACACGTATGACTTTCGGACAGTTTTTACCAGTCGGCTTTGGTTTAAGCCAGTTACTGGTATCCGGTTATTGGATTTACACAGTCTAAAGTTTTTCCGTATTTTTGCGGAAAGGAGGGGCTTTCTCGTAATTGTGCGAGAAGCTTCTAGAAGGTGGTGACTAAGGAGGTTAAGGTGGCATATAGAATGATTGTGATTATTGAGTCACCTAGATGATTCATACATGTCTTTTGTCATTATAATGAATCATCACTAGATATTATCAAGCATGGTTGTTAAATTGTGATTTATTCTTTTCTTGATAAAAACAATATGCTTGATATATATCATCTTCACTCACTATTCTCATTTCATTATTATCATCATCTTCTCTCTCCTCAAGCTCTCCCTCTTCAAAGACTAATCATCCCCTCTCATGAGTTGAGTACAAGGATTAGTAAGATTAATTAATCCATAACCCTCTCTATATTACACCTAGCTTCTTTGATTAGCACTTAAAGAAGTTTAGTTGCCTCAAGTTTAGAGGCTAAGCTTGGAGTAAAGCTCTCGGGTGGATCATCTACTACAAAGAGAAGGCCGAGGAGGACGAGGTGATCGTAAAGACGAAGGACTTGGTTCGATATGTATAATCCCTAAGCATAGTAGTTTAGAACAACTATATGTTTGGTTAGTTATCGTTTAGCTTCGATTCAAGCGGTTAGTCGATGTTTGTTCACTAAACAAGTTCGTTTTTGAAAATTCCGCCTCCCCACATGTATTGGGGTGTAGTACATCGACTTACAGCCTTGACTTGCTGGCAAGTCAGGCACCTCGAAATAAAATCCGAAACATCACCCTTCATCCCTGCCCACCAGTAGATATCTCTCAAGTCACGGTACATCTTGGTGGAATTCGGGTGAACACTAAAAGCTGACTGATGTGACTACTCTAGGATCTCGCGTCTCAATCCATCTGTATCAGGTACACACAAACGAGTCCCAAAACGTAGCACACCCTAGTCATCAATCAAGAACTCTGAATCTCTACCCTGCCGAACATGCTCACGAATCTTAGACAAACGGGCATCGACGGTCTGTGCCGCATGAATAAAATCTAGTAGAAGTGGACGGGCGCAGACATGAGCAAACTGTCCCCTAGTGGAAGTGAACTCAAACTGCACTCTGCTGTCGCATAAGATCTGCCAATCTGCAGAAGATTGTATTTGAACTGCGCTCAACTGGGATAAGCTACCCCGAGCGTACGACTCAAAGCATCGGCTACCACATTCGCCTTGCCCGGATGATTAAGGATTTCACAATCATAATCCTTCACAAGCTCCATCCAACGGCACTATCTCAAATTCAGATCCCGCTGCTGGAAGATGTACTTTAAGCTCTGGTGGTCTATGTAAATCTGACACGACTCTCCGTACAAGTAGTGTCTCCAAATTTTAAGCGCCAAGACCACCGCGGCCATCTCAAGATCATTAGTGGGATAATTCTGCTCGTGCTTCTTCAACTGCGGGGAAGGATAAGTGATAACTCTATCATGCTGCATCAATACACAACCGAGCCCCACTCGAGAAGCATCACAGTAAACGACAAAGGCGCCCGATTCAGAAGGCAAAGATAGAACTGGTGCAGTCGTCAACTGAGTCTTCAACTGCAGAAAACTCTGCTCGCATGCCTCAGTCCAAAGAAAAGGAACTCCCTTCCTGGTCAGTCCAGTCAGCGGTGCAGCGATACTCGAGAAGTCCTGCACGAAATGGCGGTAATAACTGGCTAAGCCCAAAAAGCTGTGGACCTCTGTCACTGTTACAGGTCTGGGCCAAAGCTGTACGGCCTCGATCTACCTCGGGTCCACACGAATACCGGCTCCCGTAACCAAATGACCTAGGAAGTCAACACTATCAAGCCAGAAGGAACACTTCGAGAATTTAGCAAACAGCCGGTGCTCTCTCAATGTCTGCAAAGCAATCCTCAAGTGTTGCTCATGCTCCTCACGACTCTTGGAATAAACCAGAATGTCATCAATAAACACAATAATAAACTGGTCGAGGAAAGGCCTGAAAATCCGGTTCATCAAATCCATGAACGCTGCTGGGGTATTGGTGAGTCCGAACGACATCACCAAAAACTCATAATGCCCGTAGCGCATACGAAAAGCAGTCTTCGGAACGTCATCATTCCGAACCCACAACTGATGATAACCTGATCTCAAATCAATCTTAGAAAAATGTCCTGCACCCTGGAGATGATCAAACAAATTGTCAATGCGAGGTAAAGGATACCTATTCCTCACCGTAACTCGGTTCAATTGATGATAATCAATGCACAACCTCAAACTTCCGTCCTTCTTCTTGACGAAAGAACAGGAGCTCCCCAAGGAGAAACACTCGGACGTAAAAGTCCCTTATCAAGCAACTCTTGCAACTGATCCTTAAGCTCCGTCGGGGACATCCGGTAAGGTGGTATAGAAATAGGCCCCGTGCCGGGGATCAGATTAATGCAAAACTCAATGTCACGTTCTGGCGGCAATCCAGGTAACTCATCGGGAAAAACATCGGGAAACTCTAGTACGATAGACACCCGGTCCAACGAATCTACTGTGGCTCCGGTAACACGAATGAAAGCTAAGAATCCCCGACATCCCCTCCTCAAAAGCCGACTAGCGCAAAAGGCTGAAATCGAACTGTGAGGGGCGGCACCACGGTCCCCCTGCACAACAAGAACTGACTCGTCTGGAAAACAAAACCTGACTGTCATCTCGCGGCAGTCCATAGACGCGTAGCAAGTAGCTAACCAGTCCATGCTAAGTAGAACATTGAAGTCCAACATCTCAAGAAGGATCATGTCGACGGACGAATCTCTTTCTCCAATACGGACAACACACGACCGAAACACATGTCGCGCAACAAAAGACTCTCCAACAGGAGTGGTCACGACAAGCAGCTGATCTAGCAAACATGACTCTCGTCCCAACCTCGGCACGAAGTGTGTAGAAACATACGAGTGCGTAGATCCCGGGTCAAACAAAACGTGTGCATCGAAAGAACATACAGAAAGAATACCTGAAACCACTGCATTGGACGCCTGCGCGTCGGTCATAGCAAATACCCGTGCCTGCCATCTATCTGTAACTGGCTGTCCTCTCCCTCTGTCACCCCGTCCTTTCTGAACAAACCCTCCGCGACCACAACCTCTCTATGCATAAGCCTGACGCGGAGCAACAACAGGCGCAAGAGGAAACGCTCTTTGAGGTGGAGAAGGTAGTAAGGTAACATGTGATACGACTGCCTCTCTCTGGCGTATCATGGTACAATCCCTAACGAGATGATGTAGACTGCCATACCCAAAGCACCCATACGACGACTGCTGACCCTCCAGGGGATAAGAGATGAATAACTGGCCTCGTCCCACATCTCTGCTATTCTCCGTACCTGAACGAAATCTGTCGCGGCGTCTAAACATCTGTCTCCGGGCTGATATACCAGTACGAACCCTCTTCGGTTCCGGAACGACCGACGTCTCGGAAAGACGCTCCTCGACTAAAAGGGTTGTATCTACTGCTGCTGCATATGTATCACAATGCTGGGCGCTGATAGCGAGGAACAACTGGGTAAGCAAGCCTCGAACAAACCTCTTGACCCGTATCTCCTCAGTGTCCACCAAATATGGAGCAAACACAGATAGCTCGGTAAACTGCACATCGTACTCTGCCATCGTCATATCCAGAGTCTGGCGTAACGACTCGAAATTGCGTGCTCGAGTATCCCTAACGCTCTGTGGAAGAAAATGGGCAAGAAACACCCTCACGAACTCAGCCCAGGTCATAGGAGAAAGTCATGCGGCTCTGCCCTTCTATAAAGAATCGCACCACTTCTGGGCATGCCCTTCCAGACGAAAACACGCGAACTCTACCCATCTCACGTCGGAGCATCTCAGCGAACGATATATCCTGGCCATCCGATCGATAAATGACTGCAGATCCTCAGCTGCATCAGTGCCTGTGAAAACCGAAGGCTTCAGCCTCATGAACTCAGATAACGATACGGTGATCACCTCCGTAGTTGCAGGTATAACTGCCTGAACAGTAGGCACCATCGCGGTCCCCGTATTAGGTGGGACAACCTCCTGCCTCTGCGCTCTACTGGCCTCGACTAGTGATCCCATCATCTGGCGCAAATCCTGCATACCGGTCTCTAGCCTAGTAATACGATCGAGCGAAGGTGGATCAACCTTCTCCTGAACAACGGGCGTACCGCCCTGGTCAGTCCTCGTGTCAGATGAGCCAACTCTGACCTCGGCTCTCGCGGCCGCTCTCTGCGCCCTTGGAGACTTCGGCGGCATAATGGCTGGAAATGAAAACAGGATTCGATAAGAACACAGAAATCGAATCACTAGGATGTATACAATCACGGAAGGAATTTCAACCAACAAGTCCTAAGGTCACTTAGACGGAGTATCGTGTCGTAAGTATGCCGCGGAACATACACACGCACCGTCACTATGCTTAAGTCACCTACTCCATCATACCAAGGTCATCCTACACCCCGAAAGGTAAAACCTAGCGCTCTGATACCAACTTTGTCACGACCTAAAATTTGGCACGTGACCGGCACTTAAACCACGAAACTTCTACAGGCGTAACGCAATTTAAGTAAGCCGAAATCCAGAAATCTAAACCATCAAAAGTAGTAAGTGATGAAAACATTGTTAAAAACATTTGGAAATCTTAAGTAAAAATCTTTAATGTTTAAATTATTTTCTTAAAAATTTCGGCATCACCTCCTTTGTAAAAACTAGCACCGAAACGGGTACAACATAAGATATAAATAAAGCATCCCCAAACGGGAGCAATCACGCCCAACTGCGGAAAACGACCACCAGAAGAATAATATACGACGCCGTAGCGAAGAAATGGACAATATAAGTGAAAACAGCATAAAAGATAAATCTTCATAATAAAAGCCGGCTCACACGAGCTCGACATCCAGAGTCAGAAAATAATATACAATATCGTCCTCACATCTCGTCTCTATGTCAATACATGAAGTGGTAGATGGAGAGTACTAAATACAATAAGGTGTACAATGAATATAAACGGATAACCGCAAAACCCACCTATAGCAAAAAGGCTCACAGCCAACTGTAGCGGTATCTGCTGCAAAAGATAAGGTAAGATAGACCTGCCGCGACTACTCTGAGGGTCAACCTGCAAAATACTGTGGCACAACGGGGGTGAGTTTCCAACTCATGAATAGTAAGTAACATCATACAGGTAATCGCAGGTATGCACGTACTGCGATACTCTATCACATGCAATCTGATAATATCAATATACTAATATGGATATGCAATAATCATGAAAGGTACTCTATCAGATACTAAAAATACATGAAGTGATGCATATCAATGCATGCTGAGTATGGGATAAAACATGTCATCATCAATGAATCATCATCGTGGAAAAACTGGTGTCCATCAACGACACCCCAAATCCCAATACCTCAGGCGCCGTCACTCTGACCGGCCTTCATATCCTATAAATTGAACCTGAGTCTCCAACATCGGCACTCGAAAATATCATGAAATACTCATGTCCAACATCGACACGTAAATACTCATCCCTCAGGCGCCGCATACCAGATCGGCCCTCAATATATCTCATGTCATAACTCCCAGACGGTATCCTCCGGATATCCGTCGGGCTCTATACTATCACCGGTAGGTCATACTCCCTCTGCCAGGCTTATCGTCTACACCACGAAAATCATCTCTCTCCCCGGGAAACCATACCGGGCCACCATGTACCCGCAGACGGTGCCTACCGCTCCTCGAATCGGGTTTCTAACATAAGTCTCAGAACTGAGAAAACTCATGGTGGACGCACTGAAATATCATATCAAGAGAACCGGGTTTTCAAAAAAATGCATACTTTCTTGAAATAATACCACGGTTCTCAAATCCATAAATCACATGAAATCTGTATCTCAATGCGTATATCCATGTAATATGATATATGCAACATAAAACAGTATTGTGAGCACATCAAGGGAAAACCGCTCTTTTAAATGAATCCAGTTTTTAAACGTGTCATGCGGTTCCCAATTTCTCCTAAATAAAATCCAATATCTTATAAAGGTGTACATATAGCTATGTATGCACGATGTATCTCATATGCACAATAAAACAATAATCCATGTGTCAATATCAATAACAAGTACAATACAACATAAGTGTATAGGTTGCAATTACCGACAGTGTGGGTGTAGCATACAATTTAGTGCTCGTGCAACATGAACCGTCAGTAATGGTGTTGTGCCTTGTTCATATCAGATTTTTGCATTTTTATACCGTCCAATTTTTATCACATTGCTTATCGGTAGGTACTCTTGAGCCGTGTTTGCTAGTCAATTGCAGGATACATGTTCTCGGCTCTAAACGGTGAAATTCATGGAAAAGCGCGACAAAATCCGTATTACTGCCAACCACAGATAAAACACGGGTCTCAGCTCTCTATCCGTATGTTGCCGCACACCAGTTTAAGAGACAAAATGGCAAATCAATGTCATTTTCATGCACAAAGCTCAATGGCAACACAAGATCCAACATATCTACGCGGAGCTCGAGAAAATCATTGCAAAAGATCCACATCAAATCACCTTTTGATCAACAGAAATTCTGGAAAAATCGTGAAGAAATTATGAGAAAAAACATATACAAGATTGAAGGGTACTACAAACCAGGGTAACTCACCTTTTTTGGTGACCAAAGTCCCCAATAGGGCCGCGGAACCGCGGCCGTACGGCCTCGGCAGAAGGCCATCTTCTGAGGGCAGATTGGTCATTTCATCATTGTTCTGAATGTTGCCCTAGAGTTTCTGTTGCCTGCCTATAAATAGTCCAGATCTTGCCAAAGCCAAGGGTCCATAATCTTGTATTTAGAATTTTAGAATACTTGTGTTGTTCTTCTTCCTCTTCCCATCTCTTCTCCATTAAAAACTTGTAGTGAGCTTTTGTGAGTGAAGAATGAATAAAAGAGTTCTCTTTGTTATCATGCTTTTCTTATTCTTTTTATAATAGCTTGTAATTTTTCTTTTGCTAATCTAGTTGTTGTTATTTGGTTGTTTATTTTTTTCTTGTTCTCTTTTCCTTTATCCTTAAACAACCATGATGCTTACGCTTGATCCTTGCCGAGGCGAGGTCGCAAATAGCTAGTTGTAATCTTCTAACCTCTTTCTTTCTATCTTTCTCCTTTGTTTTATTTTCGTTTCCTTATAATGGGTGAGTAGTTTTCTCACTTGTTAGGGTAGGATAAGGAAAGTTTGAGAGAAGGAAATCTCTCTCACTCTTTTCTTGCCCAACATCTTGATTCAGACTCCCGTTAATTGAACCACAATCCGCTCCCTACGGTACCCTATCCTACATGATAGCGGTGATTCCTTAGTGAGACCGGTTGTGGTTGAATTAACCGAAGGTTAAGGCTAAGAGCCAAGAACGGACGGACAAGCACCAAAAGGAAGAACTTATGCGTTGGAAAGCCTAGCTTATACTCGCAAGTTCCTTCCTAGTGGTGCTAATCCCCGTTGTTGCCGATTACCGTAACACCGACATTAAGAGTGGCAACGAAAGAAGTGAGCGACTCCTAACTTAAACTAACCTAATCCTAACCCTAACAAGCCCTCTCTATATATCATTTTAGCACTTAAGTAATCTAAAAACAAACCTGGACAATTGGACTTAACTCGTTAAAGCACATAGAAAAAGATTCCCATCTCCCTGCGGACGACCCGTACTCAACCGACTAGCTACAAGCGAAACTGTCTTGATTGCGGTAATAAACTTAGCACGCAAAAACTCTACCTATCAAATGGCGCCGTTGCCGGGGAGACGGTAGTTTATTTCTTTGTGTAATTTCGGGTTAATTTGTGAATATAACCGAAAAACAAAACAAAAAAAAATACTGTAAAAAAAATCATCTTGTTATTTTTGATTAGTTTTTGTGCCAGTGTGTAGGATAAAACGAAGTTCGAGTACAGTGCCAAAGACGTGGGAAGTTAGACCCATATCTCGCGGCTACACCGCGTTTGATCAAAACGGAACCAACGGGCTACTGTACAATTCTGGAGCAGATCCAGTGAGCAAATCAAGATTCCGGAGCTCCAGAAAAGAGAAGGACACCCAAAAGAGCACAGACCAGAAAATTAAAGGCCCAAGACCACTCTCTGGCGGCGGAACCGCGGCATTAGCAGGGTCTGGCCGCGGAACCGCGGCCGTTTGGTGCCCTCATCAACCAAAATTCCCTGTAAGTCTCTCTCTCCTCCTCCTCACTCCTCTGGACTCCACTGAACTGTGTTTTCTACAGCATTCTTTGCGCAAACTCTCTTCCCCCTTTCAATAAATTGTTTTTGTGCAGGATTCTTTGCGCCGCGCTATAATAAAAATTGTTTGCAGTTGATTGTTACTGCTTTGCATATATTAATACGGACATTAAGGGGCTTGAAACCAATTCAGATTGGGTGGGGATTTCATCACCCTTCCTAGGACCCCAGAAATCACAAAAAGCATATGCATTGACCATTGCTTAAATTAAAAAATACTAGACTCAGCCCTAAGGACTTCGCGCTCAATAGGACAGAGGACTAGTTACAGGCATCGGCCGTTTATCCTATCCTGACTTTTGCGGTGTCTAGGCAAGTGTGTCCAAGGCAAGTGGTTACTTAATTAGGACTACTACTTACGTAGTGGGGAGACTCCTACTTACCTGGCACTTACCTGGCCGCAAGTGTTGGAGAAGAGGCGGTTTGAGGTCCTATTTCTAGTCCTTTGGAACAGTTAGGAGCTGTCTAGCGGACCTAGGTGACCCTAGATCTAGGTGTGATTGTGCATATCTTGTTTGTGATTGCTTGAAGCCGTAAGCCCGTACATATTTCTGTAAAGCTCTTTCTAAAAAAAAAAGAAAAAAAAACACACAAAACCAAAAACTTTTATAAAAACTTGCCCTTTGTCGCCAGAATCCATTTTTTTACCCACCACCCATCGTATTTCTCCATTGACGTTTTCTTACCCTCACCTTCTCCGCTTTGACTATACTAAACTTGTTTAGTGTATGTCCGCTTGGACTCGGGACACTAGCGCCCGCCTAGTCCGCGTTACGTTAGTCGCTACCGACTACGCGATCGACTCAGACGTCGAAACTCCGTCCACGCCTCTTTCACCCTTACCTTTGCCGGCCAACTCCGACGTTGACCGGAATTCTGTTCATACATCTTCACCTTCACCATCACCTACCTCTTCTTCCGCGATGTCAGGATTTAATCCAAACATCTCTTTGACTCCCCCGGGATTGACTCCACCTCCTATGGAGGCAAATAACCCACCACCACCGCCTGTTGTAGCGCCGCAGCGAATCACGCTCCAGGATTGTTTCTATCCCACCCGTTCTGCACTTCCCACCTGTCTTTCTCTTCCACCGGCCAATGGGGATAATTTTGAAATTAAGCCCCACTTCATTAACATGCTTCCGAAATTTCATGGGCTTGAATCTGAAGATTCCTATATCTTCATCAACAAGTTCCAAAATGTTTGTGCCATGATGAAAACTACCCAGCTGTCGGACGATGCTATACGGCTGCGGGTCATTCCGTTCACTTTGTGCGATCTTGCTAAAAAATGGCTGTATAGCACCGCTTCCCACTCCATAACCAGATGGGACGAGTTTGTGAAAGCGTTTCTTAAGAAATTCTATCCGAATCATAAAACCGCAAGGTTCCGTAACGAAATCAACCAATTCTCTCAGCTTCCTTCTGAACCCTTCTGGAAGTGCTTTGACCGGTATAAATACCTTCTTGTTCAGTGTCCTCACCATGGTATCGAGAAATGGCAACTGTGCCAAACCTTATACGAGGGCCTGAACCCAGCAACCAAGCAGTTGTTGGAACTTCCTATCGAAATCTGACGAGGAAGCGTGGCAATTCTTCGACGACCTTGCGGAACAAATGCTTCAATGGGAGAGCACACGACCAACTTCTTCTTCTTCTTCGTCCACTTCTACTGGTCATTCTAGGGTAGGAATTCACCAACTCGATATCTCTATTGCGATGAAAGCTGAAATGGCTGCAATAACGAGAAAACTTGAAGCGATAGAGAGAAAATTTTCATCTCCTGCTCCTGCCCTTGTTCTTCCCCTTCGTACCATTTTTGCTTGTTGTTCCGATCATTCTCACTTAACCGAAGAGTGTCCTTACAATTCACCATCCTAAGGACAGGATCAGGTTAATGCTGCATTTCAGCAAAGACCGAGGAATGATCCATACTCTTCCACCTACAATCCCGGTTGGAGGAACCACCCCAATTTCGCCTGGAATCAGAATCAATAATAATTCCAAGGCAACAATTTCCAGAGGCCCCCTCCTCCGCAACAACAAGCTCAACAACAAACTCAACATCAGTTTCAGCAGCCCTTCCAACCCCAACCTTTTCAAAATCAGACGAACAACTTTGCACCCAACAATTCTTTTCCACAAAACAACTTTGTTCCGTAAAACAACGATAAGGTTTCCTCGTTAGAACGAAGTCTGGAGGCGTTCGTTAAACAATCGACACAATCCACCGCCAACATCCAGTCGTCTATTCAGTCTTTGGTGCAACACACTGTTGCACACGGGCAAAGCATCAAGACCATCGAAGCCCAGATTGCACAGCTGAATGCGGCGTTAAGCGAGCGAGAAAAGGGGAAGCTTCCATCTCAACCACTCCTAAATCCCGGTCACCCACATAATGTACATGTTTCTCTTGAACAACAGAACCATAATGTGAATGCCGTGACTACATTGAGATCGGGAAGGATGCTGCACAACAACATCGGCACAGCAATTGAGGATAATGACACCCCGGCCGCTTCTTCTTCTTCTTCTTCTTCTTCGTCTTCTGAGCCTATTCTCCATTCTTCAAAAGGCTCTTCTTCTTCTGCTGCTGCTCTGAACGGACCCACTTCTCACTCCATGAAAGCACCAGCTCTGGGATCCGTTCCAGCTCCACAATCTTCTCCACAAGCATTGGACTCAACCAATTTTAAAAACGTTCCATTTCCAAACCGGTTGAGGTCCAATAAACAAAATCCACAAATGGAGAAGATTCTTGAGTTGTTTATGCAGGTTAACATCAACATTCCCCTTTTAGATGATGTCCAACAAGTCCCGTCCTACGCGAAAATCTTAAAGGACTTGTGCACGAAAAAGAGGAAGTTTCAGGTACCCAAGAAAGTTTTCTTGGCTAGTGCTGTGAGTGATGATCTTACCCAATCTTTACCGCAAAAACGGAAGGACCCTGGCTGTCCTACGATTTCTATTACCATTGGGGATAAGAACATCAACCGCGCACTATTAGATCTTGGTGCCAGTGTTAACCTGCTTCCATACTCAGTATATGAGCAACTAGGTGTAGGAGAGCTGAAACCCACACACTGTACTCTCCAAATGGCCGACCGATCGATCACCCATACTATGGGTGAGCAAGAGGATGTGTTAATCAAGGTTGGGGACTTCATATTCCCCGTTGACTTCATTGTATTAGACACACAGCATGTAGCTAACCCCCGGAATCAAATTCCGGTGATACTCGGTCGCCCATTCCTTGCAACCTCAAATGCTGTGATCAATTGTCGCAATGGTTCGATGAACCTATCTTTTGGAAACATGAAAATTGAACTCAACATTTTTAGGTTGGGGAATCATCCCACCGAACCCAATGCTCATATACTAGACATTTGCTCAATCCAGGAAATCACCCCAGAAGAGTGTGAATTCAAGGAGTTTTTGCTCGATCACGATAACCTTAACGCTACTAGTGCGTTCCTCTTCGAACCTGCTGCTGTTTCTGCGCCCGACAATGACTACGAGTGTTTCACTTTCTCGAACGATCTTAGCCACTCACCACCCGAGTTTGAATCCTTCGAATTTCTGGATGAGTTACCTGAACCATCCAACTCGGTCGCTTACACTTGTTTTGAACCTTTGCTGGAATCCATTGAGTTCGAGACCTTTTCACCAATCTTGCCTTCAATCGTTTCACCTCCAATGCTTGAACTTAAGCCTTTGCTGTCTCACCTTATGTACGCTTACTTGGGTGAGAACGAGACCCTCCCTGTTATCATCTCGGCTTCTCTAGCTCCAGAGCAAGAGAAAGCCCTTCTTGCGGTCTTGCACAGCAATAGGCAAGCTTTTGGCTGGTCCATGTCGGACATCAAGGGGATTAGTCCCTTGATCGTTGAACATCACATTCATCTGATGGATGATGCCAAACCATCCAGGGATCCACAAAGGCGACTCAACCCAGTCATGAAGGAGGCTGTGAAAAAGGAAATCGTGAACTGTCTGGATAGTGGTATCATTTACCCTATCTCTGATAGCCAGTGGGTTAGTCCCATTCACGTTGTCCCCAAGAAATCAGGCATAACGGTCATTACTAACGAGGCAAATGAGTTAACCCCTACTTGCACTCAAACTGGGTGGCGAGTATACATCGATTACAGAAAACTCAACGCCGCAACGCGGAAAGACCACTTTCCGCTATCTTTCATTAACCAAATGCTTGAACGATTGGCCGGACACGAGTACTACTGCTTTCTTGATGGCTACTCCGGCAATAATCAGATTCCCATCGCCGAAAAAGACCAGGACAAGACCACATTCACTTGTCCTTTCGGCACGTTCGCATATCGTCGCATGCCCTTTGGGTTATGCAATGCATCCGCTACCTTCCAGCGGTGTATGATGGGAATCTTCTCAGACATGGTGGAGAAATTCCTGGAGATCTTCATGGACGATTTCTCCATCTTCGGCGATTCCTTCAACGAGTGTTTGCTGCATCTTGACGCTGTCCTTACCCGATGTAAGGACAAGAACCTCACTTTGAATTGGGAGAAGTGCCACTTCATGGTGCGCGAAGGTACTGTCTTAGGACATATCATTTCGAAAAATGGCATAGAGGTTGACAAAGCGAAGATTGAGGTCATTTCCAATCTCCCTCCTCCCAGATGCGTCAGAGACATCCGAGCCTTCCTTGGCCATGCTGGTTTCTATAGACGGTTCATCAAGGACTTTTGCAAGTTTGCTAGGCCCTTGACTCTTCTACTGGCCAAGGATACGCCATTCGACTTCAACTCGAGCTGTGTGACTGCGTTCGAGTCATTAAAAAGCTCATTCACTTCTGCTCCCGTTCTTTCTTCACCTGATTGGACGCACCCATTTAAGATTATGTGCGATGCATCCGACTTTGCCATTAGTGCTGTCCTTGGACAACACATCAACAAGATGCCGCACGTAATCTATTATGCTAGCCGAACCCTGAACGACGCCCAACTAAATTATACAACAACTGAGAATGAATTTTTAGCTGTTGTATTTGGTTTAGAAAAGTTCAGGCCTTACCTCATCGGCTCTCCAGTCATTGTCTACACAGACCATTCTGCTCTGCGCCATCTTTTTGCGAAGAAAGATGCAAAATCTCTGTTAATACATTGGATCCTCTTGCTTCAAGAGTTTCATCTTGTCATTAAGGACAAAAGAGGATGTGAAAACATGGTCGCCGACCATCTCTCACGACTTCCTTCTTCGCCGTCGCCTCAACTTCCGATTAACGACGTTTTTCCGGATGAACAACTCTTGACAGTATCTCGCGAACCCTGGTTCGCAGATATTGTGAACTATTTGGCCACAGGGCTACTACCGACAGAATGGTCAAGTCAGGACAGGCTTCGATTCTTATCCCAAGTAAAACACTTTTACTGGGACGAACCCTATCTGTTCAAGTACTGTCCCGACCAGATTATCCGTCGGTGTGTCCCTGACGATGAATTCAAGAGTGTGCTGTCATTTTGCCACGATCAAGCATGTGGCGGGCATTTTGGCCCCAGAAAGACAGCTGAGAAGATCTTTCAATGTGGTATCTACTGGGCACAACTCTTCAAAGATGCTCATGACTATTGCAAGACTTGCTCCCGGTGCCAACACTTGGGCCGGATATCCCAGAGGAACGAGATGCCGCTCCAACCAATCTTGGTTATGGAGATTTTCGACGTTTGGGGGATAGATTTCATGGGGCCGTTTCCCAGCTCTTTCGGGAATTTGTACATCCTTCTCGCTGTTGATTACGTCTCTAAGTGGGTCGAGGCTGTGCCCAGCCGGACTAACGACAGCCAATCAAGGTTGTCGTTAGGTTTCTTAAAGAAAACTTTTTCTCCCGATTTGGGAACCCCCGAGCGATCATTAGCGACAATGGAACTCATTTTTTCAATAAGACTTTCGAGGCCATGATGCGGAAATATTCCATTAATCATAAGCTATCTACGCCCTACCACCCCCAAACCTGTGGGCAAGCCGAAATTTCAAATCGGCAAATCAAGCAGATACTGGAGAAGACGGTTTCCAAGAACCGAAAAGATTGGTCGTTGAAACTCACTGATGCCCTTTGGGCATTTCGAACGGCTTATAAGACCGATCTAGGCATGTCTCTCTATCGGCTTGTGTACGGAAAGGCTTGCCACCTCCCTGTCGAAATAGAGCATCGCGCATTTTGGGCGATAAAAGAACTGAATCTGTCTCTCGAAGATGCGGGCAGCCATCGAAAGCTGCAGTTGAACGAATTGAGCGAGCTTAGGGATGAGGCTTACGATAACGCGGTTGTCGTTAAAAACCGAACGAAGGTGTTTCACGATAAACACCTTGTGCGCAAAACTTTCGTACCTGGTCAACAGGTATTGCTTTACGACACCCGGCTACACTTCCATCCAGGAAAGCTCAGATCTCGCTGGAAAGGGCCGTATTTTGTGCGAAATGTGTATCCGCAGGGCGCTGTGGATTTGGAGAATCCAAAGGGCGGTTCATTTTTCAAAGTAAATGGACACTGACTTAAACCGTACCTTAGCGCCGAACATACAGAGGAGCTCCTGGTCTTACAGGAGCCGGTTTACCCTGCATAATCTTCCTCTGCCTACCACCAAACTTCGGTTATCCAGCCAAGAACAGTGGACACTGTTCCAAATAAGTTTGGGGGTATGTATATACCATTTTGTATTTATTTGTGGATATTCTTTTCCATTTTTACTCTTTAAAAACATTAAAAAAAATTGTGTATATCTAACCGACAATTTTGACCCTTCAAATGATCTCTTCATGCAATGACAGTGAGGACACTGTCCAGTTTAAGTTTGGGGATACGCTCGGTACACATTTCTAACCTTCGCATTCATATGTATATTTTTCATCTGCATATTAAAATCAATAAAAATCAGAAAATTTTCTAAAAAATAAAAACTTTTCTGTCAAGTTAGCTAGTGGGAGAACTCTGATTCAACATTTCGACGGTTTTGTTTGATAAGATAAGAATAACTAAATCTTATGTTTAGATTTTGTAAACCTGAAATATAACACTTTTTTGAAGTTAACTATAGCTGATATACGTCTTTACATCACACTACACGTGTCGTGAGTTTTGGAAATTAGATGACAAGTCTTTTATGTCTAAAAACTTTTTAAATGGATAAATGATTTTCTGAGGATCAAATAGGTTTGTTCTGAAATAAGTAATATCAAGAATAGTTTATGAAGTGAAGTGAATAAGAAGGAATGTTATTGATGCCTTAATTGGAACTAAGTCTGAAAAATAACCTATCTGGAACTTGATTGGAATGATTACACACCTAACCCACTAAAACACGTCTTTTATCCAAAAAATAACTGAACTGCCAGTAATATCTCCGTTCGCATTGAATCATCATGATTTTCACGCTAAGTTGTCTTTTGTTTTTTGGGTATAGGTAACTTGAGTAATTAAGTCCGCTGGGGTGTCTCTACACCTAATGCCCTAAAGCCAACTGGTTTGGGAGCATTGGCCCAAAACTCGTTAAGAAGCCTAGAAAGTCCAGATTAAAACAAAGTCAAGCAAGTGTTCTCTCCGAGTTAAAATTCCTAACGGTTCTTTGTGTGAGAATAATCTTGACAAAAGACAGGTTTTTATAAAAAAATATTTCTAGCGGAGATATGAAGGTTTTATTCTATGATAAAGACTATTGCACGTTCACAGAGGTGTGTATGAAATGAAAACAAGAAAAAGGTGGAGTGAAAATTAAGACCTAGTTTCCTATTAGGGAAGATAGAAATTCTGAAGTTGAAACTTTACTCGAAAACGAAACTTGAAAAATTCTTAACTCTTCATAAAACTTATGTGATCCTTTTAAAAATTTTATCTGGTCTTTATTGTGTGACATGATGACTATAATCGATCCTTCTGGAACTTAACGACGCTATTTGCACTGCACGTAAAGACATATAAAATCTTAAGTTAAATAAGAAGCGAGGTATGAAAAATAAGGGTTCGATGGTTTAGACTTAGGATCATAGAATTGTTATTTTCTGAAACAAAACTTTAGGGGCTTGAATCATAGTAATTTTGCAAAACTAGCTTGACCGGATTTTGTGGGTAGTATCCGCTGAAAACCCTCTGGAGACAACACTCCTCCTACTAGGGACACCTAGAGGTTTAACGGCTTGTTGCAATGCTCAGTGCAATCGCGTTCCCTACGAAAATGAGGTTAGGATTTTTTGTGAATAAATTGGCTTTGCTCGGGACGAGCAAATGATAAGTTTGGGGGTATTTGTTCATATCAGATTTTTGCATTTTTATACCGTCCAATTTTTATCACATTGCTTATCGGTAGGTACTCTTGAGCCGTGTTTGCTAGACAATTGCAGGATACATGTTCTCGTCTCTAAACGGTGAAATTCATGGAAAAGCACGACAAAATCCGGATTACTGCCAACCACAGATAAAACACGGGTCTCCGCTCTCTATCTGTATGTTGCCGCACACCAGTTTAAGAGACAAAATGGCAAATCAATGTCATTTTCATGCACAAAGCTCAATGGCAACACAAGATCCAACATATCTACGCGGAGCTCGAGAAAATCATGGCAAAAGATCCACATCAAATCACCTTTTGATCAACAGAAATTCTGGAGAAATCGTGAAGAAATTATGAGAAAAAAATATACCAGATTGAAGGGTACTACAAACCAGGGCAACTCACCTTTTTTGGTGACCTAAGTCCCCAATAGGGCCGCGGAACCGCGGCCAAAGCATGCTTAAGCCGCGGAACCGCGGCCGTACGGCCTCGGCAGAAGGCCATCTTTTGAGGGCAGATTGGTCATTTCATCTTTGTTCTAAATGTTGCCCTAGAGTTTCTGTTGCCTGCCTATAAATAGTCCAGATCTTGCCAAAGCCAAGTGTCACGACCCGAAAGTACGGAACATGACCGGCAATTAGACTACGAAACGTCTCGAGGCGTACGTAATCTAAGTAAGCCGAAAAACCCAGAAATCCAAACCAAGAAAAGTAGTAGAGTGAAGGAAAAACAATTTAAAATCAAGTAGTTTTAATAGCATAAGCCGAGTTATGCGGTTTAAAAACATCAAGTATTTCCTGAAAATTTCGGCAGAGTCTCCTTTGTAAATACTGGCTCCCAAACGGGATACAACATGAATAGTATACGAAATCAATAAAAAGGCATCCCCAAGCGGGAGCTAGCTCTTCGTCAATCGACGGTCACAACCACACAAGCAATATCATATACAACGCCAACGGCGAGGATTAAAATTCAAAAGGAAACTCAAAACCACAAGAAAACCACAGAAATATAACGCGCGACTCTAAGGTCGAAGGAATAACATCACTGGTCTCTATCTCAAAATAAATACATGTTTGGTTGATGGAACTTCTAGATACAACAGAATAATGATATACAAGATATATAATGGGGGTACGATACAAGTAAACCCACCTACTAGCAAATCACCCGAACGAAACTATGCCCGCAAAGCCGTAAAGAACCCTGTACGGCAAACCTGCAAGAAACTGGGGCACAACGGGGGTGAGTTGCCAACCCGTGAATAGAAAAACATCTACGAATAAAACCGCATGAACAACGCACTCCTAGGTCAACGATCATAATATATCCTCAAATATAAGTATAACATGCAGCCTATAATAATGGCTAGGGTAATATCTAACCGAGTGTAATCTCATGGGCCCGTGTCAGTGCCTCAGGTAGCAATATATGATATGGACGATGTATGAATGCATGAAACAGAATGCATGTACTGAAGAAAACTGCTTTCTTAAATTAGTGAGATTTCTGTATTTTTAAAATGAGGTATCATAATGAAATCAGCATAAAACAGTGCCTAGCATCGGCACAAAACGTAATCCCAATATCTCGATATCTCTGTATCATAGTCTCTGTACCTCAATATCTCGAAATCTCAATGTCTCAATCACAATATCTAGGGCGCCGTCAGTCCAGACCGGCCCCTACCATCCATCTCAAGACCACGACGGTATCCTCCGGATATCCGACGCGTCGGGTAATATCACCGGTCGGTAGTTCTCCCCTGCCAGGCTCAACGTCAACAACGCGATCCTCTTTCCCCGGGGTACCGCACCGGGCCCACCATGTAACCGAAACGGTTCCTCCACTCCTCGAATCGTGTCTCGAAATCCATCAGCAAACTCATGGTGGACGACTCATACATCATGGGAAAACCGCACTTTTTATTTTAAAAGAGAGAAAAGGTTTATTTATGTTTTTGCGGTTTTCCTCCAAATCCAAGAAATCTCATGAAATCCGAATCCAAGTCATCAATAGCATGTAAACAGTGAATATAGGCATGAGAATCCATGAATACGGCATAACAATGAATAACAGTATGCATGAAGTGACAAGTAATAACTACAATATCTAAGCTGGCATATAAGGTAAGTACACTAATATTATGTCAAACTACTAGCTATCAAGCTAAGTTAAATGAAGTAGTATTTTCTAAAGTGTTCGTGCCATGGCAATTACCGATGAAGATGTGTGTGAGCCGGCAAGTAAGTGTACATGGTACATACGCGTCATCAGTAATGGTGCTGGTGTCCTAACAGCATGATATTAATAATAGGATATGAATCATAATATAAGCATGCGATGCGGAGCGAACAACAATAAAGAGCGGGAGCTAAATATTTAACAATGGTGCCATTTGAAATAACACGAATCGTGGGGTTTTGAAAATAGGGCTACGGTAGTTTTAAGAAAGGATACGTCTTTTGAAATATCCGTAGATCCCTTGACCTGTCTTTTAAAATACCCACGATCCGCTAGTTTTGAAATAGGTAAGAGTCTAATCTAATCTAACAACTACACTAAACAATACGACTGAACTAACAAGCTGAACTACAGGTAAGGAAACCGCCTATCATCTGAGTCGATACATATACATACCTGTATATGTATAGTCGGTGATCCCGCCTCAATAATATCATATCCGATACCGTATCTATAATCAGACATCCCAAGTCAAGATTGCGGATCAATCTTCAATATATAGCTCGTACGTAAATCCGTCGTACGGCATCCCAAATCGGGGTACAGGTCAATATCACATTCATCATATTATTCTTCTGGTATCCTCTTTATCAAATATCATGATCGGGGTACTGATCTACGTCTAGTACAATACTGATACCGCCTAAGTATGCATGCACGTGTGTGAAACACTACGTCAAGGACCCTCTACAACGTCATGTCGTATCTCAAATACGAACCCTGCTATATCACCGATCTCACGGCCTCAAATCAAATCTCATCGACTCATCTTAAATCCCAAGTATTATCCTCATTATCCATGCATGCGTATGTGAATGTACATATGCATAGTCCCATACCCACTCATATATACATATATACACAACCCAATCTGCGCACAAGAAAGTAATGTATGCAAGTCTGTGTGTGCGTATGTGGGTATAACAACTACTCTAGGGTTTCGCAACTAACCCTAAGGTACTCCATGAACACATAAACATAACATGAATGAACATTCTCGTATCATAAAACACCTATATAAACATATATATATAAGCTACACTACGGACTGCGGGGGTGCTATACGCCATCCACCCGACTTCTCCCCGTAGATATAAATCTACTCACCTGGTCCTCGCTAGCCGGTGCCGACGTCGCCACGCGCTTGCTTGTCGTCTCGAAGTCCACATGGGTACCTATATATCATAACGCACCGTATCGCATTTGTTAGTTATATGTATGCCCTAGAGGCCATTACTGTACATTGGATGTATATTGTAGTGGATGCTCGGATATATTTAGGTAGGACTTTCTTGCTCGACATGATAGTACGCTATCTGGTTGCTCTTTATCTTAACATGTATACTTTCTGTCTTTCTGATTACATGTTGATAAAGCCCTTAGGATGTGTACTCGACTTCCAGGACAATGATGCAGATCATACTAGTGGGGCCTGGGTAGTCGATGAGTACATCCTTCATTGTTTCTAGTCGTGGGAATATCGAGACGGGGCATCGATATTCTAGAGTAGACTAGCGTATATCTTCTCGACCCATGCGATGGGCGATGGATGATCCCATATCCATTGGTGTTTGACATCAGAGATGGTATGTGGGTGCTCAGTGGAGACTGGGTACACTGAACGGACTTGCCGAGAACTCCAAGATGGTATTATACCTCACGTCAGATGGCAGTTCTCTGGTGACACTGGTAGAGCTTAGTCTGTTGACCCGAGAACGTCATAAAGTCTTGTATGTCTCCCACTGTGCTTTGATTTCCACCCTACCACGGCTCTACTGAGTCGTGCAAACAGGTGGTTTTTGGATACAGTCCCGATTCACATAGAGGCAATGAACGATAGGAGGGGATTCGTCTCTCCCGGTATTGGGGGTTGATGTTGCGCTATGCTCGACTGGCCATAACAGGAAATCCCTGGCCAGGGTTGCAGGGATATACTGGTAAGAGTTATCAGTTGTTTCACGAATGTTATGGACCTCACGTCGGCATGACTTATTGAGCTATTGGGGTCTGACGTTTACCACCCCTAGGCGAGATATGCGACATATCAGACGAACAGACCGGACTGTACGGTAAGTGTTACTGTTTGGATTCACAGGAGTGTGAGCGGGCTTGCTCGTCGATCTTCTGATCGCTCAATACCCGGGTGGCCGTTACGTTTTGCAGACCGCTTGCGGCTTGTGGGTGTTTGATATGATCATCACCTGCTGCCGGCGTATTGACGAGTCTTTAGAGTCCTACACAGAGGTTTCCTGGCTCAAGCGAAACGAAATAGGAGCGCATATGAGATATGTGCGGGACCGAGAATAATGCGTGTATGTGATACCATATTCTATTCTCGCGATGAATGTATCGAATGGTTGTATGTGATATAACCTAGTTATCGAATCGAGGATTGATTCGATAAGCCGATACATTAGATATTAGTCGGTTATATGCGATATGACCGGATCGTTAAATCAAGTATTGATTTAATGATTTAATGCATAATTATATATTTGATATATTACTTTGTATTAACTAGTATTTGTTCACTTTAAAAGGATTTTCTCACTTTAAATGCACATTGTATATGTGATATATGTTTGTGCACTTGATTGTATCATGTTTGATGATACATGAATGTTTGGGTGTCTGTTTAGTCTAAACCATGGTTATGTTAATGGTTAGGGTTTTGTTTATTTACTTATTTATTTATTTATTCATTAATTCTTTTTTGGAAAAGATAAATAGTCACGGTGGCTTTCTTTGTTTGCTTGTTGAAGCTTCATGAAGCTTTGAACAAGTCCACCATTCTTGTCTCATGCTTAACCCTAACCATTCAAACTAACCATGGTTTATTATCTACACCTAACTATGGTTGCTATATGATAAGTATTCATTTATTTTCTATTTTAGAATAATACTTATCATATTCCTTCTTCTTCTTCTTCTTCATCAACAAGAAGAAAAACTTGCCTCCATCAATGGCAACTTGAGAAAAAGAGTGTGAAATCCAATTCTAAAGTGAACCCACTTCCTATTTCTTCATTCTCTACCACTTGCCAAGTAGTATAGGATGTTTTCTTCACAAGTTTCATGTCTTGGTGAAGTTGGAGTTTGATCTTGAGTTGCCTCGACGTGGATCATCTTCGGCATCGAAGTCGACGACCTAGCCCGATCATTCTTTCGATGAAACCACCGCGAGAGTCCGGGATCCAAATGGTACAGTGGAGGGACTTCATCGTGGAGCTAATAAAGTGGTGGACCGGATCTACAAAGGTTGTAGTCACTTTCCTTTTGCAATAAATTCTTTTACTTGCTTGCATCGCCTATACATCTAGTTGATCCGTATTAGGGTTTGTAGGCACTTGGAAAAATTTGAATTGGCCATGTTTGATCACTTGTGAGACCTCATTAGTGTGCCTAGGAACCCTTCAGTGGTGCCAGAGCCTAGCTAGAGCCTTAGGCGATGCGTAGACGGAGGTAGAAGTCCGATCGAACCGAAACCCTAATTCAAATTTGCTCTCTGGACATTTTTCAAAAACTGGGTTTTTTCCAGATTAAAAATTCTTAAAAAATTCAGCAGGAAGATCTAAGAATTATGGTGCAAAACGAGCTCCTGATTCATCTAAACCGCCGCGGAACCGCGGCAGAAGCATGGCTTCTGCGGCGGTTCCACGGCCGTATGGTCACATTGCCCAATAATTTTTGCACAGTAATTCCTATATTCTGGTTCTGGATTTTCTGGGATTTTTTAAATTTCACTCAAGAGTTGAGTTTTCTGGGTTGTATTGGGGACTCGGTGTTTCGATCGGATTGTCTAATTTTGTCTGTGTGTTTTTCCTGGTAATTTTAGAATATGTTAAAAAGTTCGACCGGATATAAATACCCACTTTTTCCCCTGCCGGGAAATTTCCAATTGTTGGACTTTTCCGTAGTTTAATAACGTTCTAAGTTGTGCAAGTAACGCGATGGTCCCTCTAGAAAACAACAAACCTTAACTCGATTATGTGACCGTCTTGAACTGTCCTTTGAACCTTAGGGTTTGGGGCAGTACGGCGTGCCACAAGTGAGGCGTTGGCTTGACCCTTCTACGGCTGGACCGTTGGTACTGAGGCACGAAGTGAATGTTTTTAAACTTATTTCATGTGTTGAGCTGTTTCGGGAAAACTTGGGTGTTCGATTGTTCGATCGGAAAGTTTAACACTTTTCTATTTATCCGGAATGTGATACAACATTTGGAATTCACAAGTAGTTATGAGATAACTGAATGAATGTTATAAACATAGCAGTTTAGTCTCACTTGATCGGTTGCCATGGAATTTTGATGCGATCAAAAGTCCGTCGCAATCACGTAGTGTACGCGGATACTCGCCGGGTAAACTTAATAGACAGCCTCACTCCATAGCCCCGACCAAGTGACTGTAGGAGAACCCCATCAACGAAAGCATCCGTTTGGGTGCTCGCGGCAGCGGTGTTCCACCTTGGTGCACTTCGTCGACGGTATCGGGGGTGCGGCCGCCTACTAAAGTTTGCGACGAGCATTCGATCAGGATGGCGGGAATCTTACTGAATTGCCCGACTTGATATTGAAAAGAGTTTTCGATAATGAGACTAAAATACGGGGTTTATAATTGTTAGGCATGTGATGTCTAAGTATTTCATTTGATTAGGCATACGATGTCTAAAGAGGTTGCGGATTCCAACTGTTGTAGTTTTACACTTTCTTTTCTGTGACCGTAAGTGTAATTTGTGATATCGCCGGTTTCGTTGCTATATGTCAACGACAATTAGGATGCGCATATTTACTTACGTTGATGACATGTGACATTATGTGTTGCTGGATATGTTATATTGGATCGTCGTGTTCGAATATCCGGGTTTTTTTTTATGTGAGATGAGTGTTTTTCATTTTCATTCATGTAAAAACTTGTATGTAATATTCTTTTATTGGGGCTCTTCCTGGTTGCGGATGATGTCACCATTTGTATATTATTTACTTTTCCGCATTAGGATAGACCCAAGGAGGGGAGCACAAGTAGCCGGGTTCTAGGGTCCAGTGGGAGACCATCTCGAGGAGTCGAGTCCGGGTCTCCTAACCCTAGAATTGGTAGGGTTGCTTGCCGCTCTCGTAGGGGTCTAGGGGTGTGGGATTGGATATTCATCACGACCGTGGAATCCGTGTTTTATACTGGCTCGTATTAAAAACACGGACGTCCTAGTATATCCAATATTTCATATGATATATTATGCTGCGTTATCTTTGATGTGATCATGTGATTTGTTCAGATAGATATTATATATAGTATATATGATATATTATATAGACGTTGCTTATGTTTTACACCCGCACTAGCCCTACCTACCTAACCTAACGGTGCAGACGGGACATCGAGGCGAATGCGGATGGCATACGCGTACGTTATATTTATCTGTGATGTTTAGGTGGACTTAAATGATGGGATATTCATTAATGAGATTAATGAAAGAAAATAAACCTAAAAGATGTTGTGGAATCGAATTTCAAAATAAAACAGGTAGCTACAGTTCTTGCTTTGCATCGCGGTGTTCCTTGTAGAACATCCTGCACCTTATTCGAGGAGGAAAGGACCGAGATCCCTTCACCGGGAGTGACTCCTTTAGCAATAACTGGCAGATGCTACACACTCGGTTTGTCTTTTGATTGCTTCTATAGTTTCCGCTTTGCACAGTGATATATATGATATATCCCGCACCTCATTCGACGAGGAAAGGGCCGACGATCCCTTCACCGGGAGTGACCCCTTTAGCAAAACTAGAAAAGCCTAAAAAACACTCCATTTAAAAACCATTTGATTCCGCAACGAGATCAGGTTCAAAGCGTTAAAGGTTTTCATAAAAACCATTCGCAACCCTCCGTCATTTTAGAAAGTAGAGTACTTAGTATTCGTGCTGTGTTTGTTGACCATAGTCAAGGCACAGTGTACGGTAACTAAGTGATGTCTTCCTACACCGCATATGATGCGATTAGTTAGGACAGTCGCGTGACTTTGTTGTCCTTAGTTAAGGGTCATGTAGGTAGGTCTAATTAATCACGAAATGACGGGTAGAACTTGACTAGTACTTATGATTTGTTGACCATAGTTAAGGTCATAGGTGCTAGGGGTAAAAACCTTTATCGGGAGTTTCAAGTGTTGAAATTTGCAATGAGATTGCATACCTTCTATATGATAGTTGGATCCCGATACCCACTGCGAGAATTGTTACTCTTGGAAGAGTTTTGCACTTTGCAATTAGCCGATCAAGTAGGTGTCTAGAATGGTGTCAACGGGGTTACGCCTCTGGGAAAACGAGGTTTACTGTAATTATGTCCGTGCGAAAGCACGGGGATCTCCCTCAAAGTACCGACACTGGCCTGGCTGAAAGATTGGCGAACTTGTAGAGTGTAATTAATCCCGGCTAGTCTTTCCTTTTAGGGTTTGAAGGAAGATTTGATAAAAACAGTGGGAGCCATCCTGATTAGATAAAATATATAACCAATCTAATCTTGCAAGAGCGCATGCACAGTGTTTTCTTCTCTCTCTCTCCAGGTAGCGACCATATCACGCCTTAATCAAGATAATAATATGGATGTATTGACCGAACCCGCTTGTTATACTGAGCTGGGGAACGTTGGTCCCGCTCCAACTTATAATTGTTATAAGACAGAGCAGGAAATAGGGGAATACCAGGATTCCCATGCCGCCCAAACGAAGAAAGTGCATATGATACATCTCCTTCGGGTGTGTTCATTACAAAGAACTGTTTCTCAGTATCCTCTGCATCCTGGGTATTTGATACCGGATCAGGATCCCAGATATGTAATCCGTTACATAGGGCTACAAAAAGGTAGAAAAACTGAGAACGGGTGATAAGTTTTATGAGACAGAAAAACGGGGCAAGTGTTGCAGCCAAGTCTGTTGGTCACTGTCACCCTGTATTACCAATACATTGATTCTGAACAAATGCTATTAGATACCGAACCTAATATACAAAATCATATCAGTCTCTTTATTAGTAAAGAAATGATAAAATTTTGTATTGATGGATAATGTTTTGAACATTTCCTATATCAAAAGTTGATCGGTTCAGGCACGTTATCTAAAAGCATTGACGTTCTAAATCAAACTACAGTTCCTAGTATACAGAACACACACAAGAGGAAGAGTTCAGAAATGAACGAATCCTTCTTGAGGCATTGTAGACTGGGTCATATCAATGCGACCCGACTGGCTGAAGTTACATTTTAGATGCATATTTAAATCAGTTTGAATTTACATCTTGTGAAACTTGCCAGTCATGTCACAAAGATTAGATGACCATAGCCCTGTTTATTGGAAACAGAGAAAGAGTTAGTAAACACTTGGAATTGATACATGATGATGTATGTAAGGTCTCCTGTCTACACATGCCAGGACTGGTTCTTTATACTTCATTATATTCTCTGATAATCTCTCAAGATTCAGTCATATATTCCTGTTGAAACATAAGTCCAAAGCTTTTGAGGTATTCACAGAATATAAGCTGGATGTAGAGCACCAAAATACGGGTATAAGTATTATGTCCTATGATAAGATCATGGAGGAGAATACTTGTGCATGGCATTCCTGGACTATTCTAAAAGAAAATGAGATTCTCTCTCAGTATTACTCCTCTGAATACACCATAGCACAACGGTGTATCAGGGCGGAGCAATCACACCATATAAGATATAGTGTGCTCTATGATGAGTTCTACTGAGTTACCTGTTTCCTTTTAGGGTTGTGCACTTGAGAAGTTGCAAACCTATTGAATAGGGTTCGAATCAAATCAGTGCCTACCACTCCATATAAGATATGGTGTGGGAAGAGCCTATCTCTTAAGTAAGTTAAGATTTGGGATTGTCCGGCCTATGTCAAAAGCAAAATCCGGACAAGATCGAGGTAAAGTCAGTTCTGTAGTACTGGAAAGGTTCCAGCTATACAAAACTGCAGCTGATGATTTGACAGAACCAAAGGATTCAATAGTCCCCGACGAATCTCAGCCTCTCCGCCGATCTAGTAGGGTTCCTCATCCGCATGAGAGATACCTCGGTTTCTCGATGACAGTGGGAGCGAGGAATGCATCATGAGATGATGACCCAACTAGTTTCGAGCAGGTCATCAAGAGTAGGGACTCTGTAAGAATGGCTGGATGCTTAGCGATCTGAGATGGAATCCATGTACACCAGCAAAGTATGGACATTGGCTGCTATATCTGAAGGGTTAAATCCCCATCAGGAGCAAGTATATCTTGAGAATATTACTTGGTGGAGATGAAAAAGTTGAGACTTTCAAAGCTATACTTGTTAAAGGTTTTAGTCATCAACCAGGTGTGGATAATGATGAAACCTTTTCTAGGGACTATGCTTAAGTCCATCCAGATCCTACTTGCCATTGCTACATACCATGACTACGATATCTGGTGGTTGGGTGCCATGACTACTTCTCTAAATAATGATTTAGAAGAGAACGTCTATAAGAACACAGCCAGAGGGCTTCGTAAACAGTGGGAGCAGCGGAAATGTGTGCAAGTTGCTTTACATAATGAAGCAGGAATCGCGGAGTTGGAACATCTATTTTGATGTGATAGTCAAAGTGTTTGACTTCATCAAAATGGTAGATGAACCTTGTAAATACGAAAAGGTAGTAGGGAGTATGGTTGTGATCCTCGTAGAGTACGTAGATGACATGCTCTTGATAGGAAAGGAGTTTCCTATACTACGGTCGGTCAATCTCCTCTTATCATAAGGATTCTCCAACTAGGATAAAGGTGATACCTCCTCGATCCTGGGGAGAATCACTGGAAAAGTTCCAGGGTGATAAGGACGACTGAATGTCAGTCGCATGCATTATCTTTACCCTCGGTAAAGGGACGGTATGTTGGAAGAGTTCCAAGCTAGATACCGTGGCAAACTAGACGATAAAGGCTGGTAACATCGCTATTAAAGATACTACCAAAGAGGCAGTTTGGGTGTATATTTGGTTCATAAGATGAACTAGGTTCCTACCATTGTATGACAATGGAAGTGTGGCCTTGGCCAAGGAACCCTGGTCCCATCAGTGACCCAGACATATTCTGAAGCAGCATCACCTGATCATGGAGATAGTTGATCTCCAGGTTGATCGAGGTTAGGAGAGTAGACTCAGAGGACAACATGGCGGATCCACTCACGAAGGCCTTTTCCCAAAGAGAGACTTTTAGGGTATGGTTGAGTATTAGATACTACAACTACTGCTACAGATGGCCCTAGTGCAAGTGGGAGATTGTTAGTTATATGTATGCCCTAGAGGCCAATACTGTATATTGGATGTATATTGTAGAGGATGCTGGGACATATATAGGTAGGACTTTCTTACTCGACATGATAGTACGCTATCTGGTTGCTCTTTATCTTAACATGTATACTTTTTGTCTCTCTGATTACATGTTGATAAAGCCCTTAGGATGTGTACTCGACTTCCAGGACTATGATGCAGATCATACTAGTGGGGCCTGGGTAGTCGATGAGTACATCCTTCATTGTTCCTAGTCGTGGGAATATCGAGACGGGGCATCGATATTCCAGAGTAGACTAGCGTATATCTTCTCGACCCATGCGATAGGCGATGGATGATCCCATATCCATTGGTGTTTGACATCAGAGATGGTATGCGGGTGCTCAGTGGAGACAAGGTACACTGAACGGACTCTCCGAGTACTCCCAGATGGTATTATACCTCACGTCAGATGGCAGTTCTCTGGTGACACTGGTACAGCTTAGTCTGTTGACCCAAGATCGTCATAGAGTCTTGTGTGTCTCCCACTGTGCTTTGATTTCCACCCTACCACGGCTCTACTGAGTCGTGCAAACAGGTGGTTTTTGGGTACAGTCCCGATTCACATGGAGGCAATGAGCGATAGGAGGGGATTCGTCTCTCCCGGTATTGGGGGTTGATGTTGCGCTATGCTCGACTGGCCATAAAAGGAAATCCCTGGCCACTGTTGCAGTGATATACTGGTAAGAGTTATCAGTAGTTTCACGAATGTTATGGACCTCACGTCGGCATGACTTATCGAGCTATTGGGGTCTGACGTTTACCACCCCTAGGCGAGATATGCGACATATCAGACGAACAGACCGGACTGTACGGTAAGTGTTACTGGTTGGATTCACAGGAGTGTGAGCGGGCTTGCTCGTCGATCTTCTGATCGCTGAATACCCAGGTGGCCGTTACGTTTAGCAGACCGCTTGCGGCTTGTGGGTGTTTGATATGATCATCACCTGCTGTCGGCGTATTGACGAGTCTTTAGAGTCCTACACAGAGGTTTCCTGGCTCAAGCGAAACGAAATAGGAGCGCATATGAGATATGTGCGGGACCGAGAATAATGCGTGTATGTGATACCATATTCTATTCTCGCGATGAATGTATCGAATGGTTGTATGTGATATAACCTAGTTATCGAATCGAGGATTGATTCGATAAGCCGATACATTAGATATTAGTCGGTTATATGCGATATGACCGGATCGTTAAATCAAGTATTTATTTAATGCATAATTATATATTTGATATATTACTTTGCATTAACTAGTATTTGTTCACTTTAAAAGGATTTTCTCACTTGAAATGCACATTGTATATGTGATATATTTTTGTGCACTTGATTGTATCATGTTTGATGATACATGAATGTTTGGGTGTATGTTTAGTCTAAACAATGGTTAGGGTTTTTTTTATTTACTTATTTATTCATTAATTCTTTTTGGAAAAGATAAATAGTGATGGTGGCTTTCTTTGTTTGCTTGTTGAAGCTTCATGAAGCTTTGAACAAGTCCACCATTCTGGTCTCATGCTTAACCCTAACCATTCAAACTAACCATGGTTTATTCTCTACACCTAACTATGGTTGCTATATGATAAGTATTCATTTATTTTCTATTTTAGAATAATACGTATCATATTCCTTCTTCTTCTTCTTCATCAACAAGAAGAAAAACTTGCCTCCATCAATGGCAACTTGAGAAAAAGAGTGAGAAATCCAATTCTAAAGTGAACCCACTTCCTATTTCTTCATCCTCTACCACTTGCCAAGTAGTATAGGGTGTTTTCTTCACAAGTTTCATGACTTGGTGAAGTTGGAGTTTGATCTTGAGTTTCCTCGACGTAGATCATCTTCGGCATCGAAGTCGACGACCTAGCCCGATCATTCTTTCGATGAAACCACCGCGAGAGTACGGGATCCAAAAGGTACAGCGGAGGGACTTCATCGTGGAGCTAAGGAAGTGGAGGACCGGATCTACAAAGGTTGTAGTCACTTTCCTTTTGCAATAAATTCGTTTACTTGCTTGCATCGCCTATACATCTAGTTAACGATCCGTATTAGGGTTTGTAGGCACTTGGAAAAAATTTGAATTGGCCATGTTTGATCACTTGTGAGACCTCATTAGTGTTCCTAGGAACCCTTCAGCATTATAATCCGACTCATGTCCAAAACGACACACGAAACCCACATAGGTCAAAACCTATGGTTGCTTTCACAAATCAACCCAAAAACCTTAGACGTCGGTGTACAACGCCAAACCATCGAGAAAAATCCCAACACACTCATTTGTATAATTACAAGCACTAATTATAATATAAAATAGCTTAAAATTCACAAAAACCCAAATTTCACTTAGAAAGTCATTTTTCCGAAAATCTAGCAAGCACAGATTACCGTTTTTTGTACAAAACATGATGTTTTAACAAATCTAGTGACCAAGATGATAACTTAATATCTTAATTATGCCATAGAAACCATTACATAAATTTTAAACCCATAATTTAATTCGATTTCAAAAACCTAGTTTGCAATATTAACCAATTTTAACAATTTTATAGCAAAATGCACAAACTACAATCTAGCTTGGATTTTCATGAACTAAAGTATTAAACTACACTTTAAAATGTTATTAATACCATCCAAAACCTAATTAGATTTTAATCTCCATTATATAAGTATTTCATTAAAACCTAGTTAGCAAATCAGCATAATTAGAAAAATTTAAACAAAACAATTAGTAACCTAGTAATTAGCTTTGTTTTAGCAAGCCCACTAGATATTAACCACACAATTAGATCATGATCAATTGACCTAAACCCTAACTTAGTATTTAAACCCTTCTCTTTAATTTCTAAAACTTGAAATTAAACTATAATTAACACTTAAATCAATTTGCTTTAAGCAAAAACTAACAATTTCATTATAAGGTTAAGATTTATACCTCCTAGAATCTTGAGATTTAGCATGAAATCTTAGCCTCCCAAATCATCATCTTGCTCCTTGATTCATGCTAGCTTGGGCCATGGGAAAATGGGTAGAGATTAGATTATGGATTAGTGATGTTTTATGTGGATTTTTGAAGCAATTTTGTGGAGTTTTTGAAGAGGAAATGTGGTGGAGAAATTTTGGGGCTGAAATGTGGGGGGTTTCGGCCAGGTTAGAGGGAGGAAGGGAGAGAGTGAGATGGTGCTTGAAGTCAAAGAAAATAAAGCCCATACCTCTTATCAACACCAAACCTCTTATTCTATTCTTTTCATTTTTGAATTTCTTTTCTTTTCTATTCTTACAAGAAGTGATTGGAGAGAGAGAGAGAGGGCTGTCTAAACAAAAAGGGGGTCGGCCACATGGTGGAAAGGTGAGAGGGTGTGTGCGTGTGAAGTAAAGAACACCAAACACCAATTCAATATGCACCAAAACCCTTTTATTTTCACAAAATAAGCCTTTTTCTTCGATATTTTCCAAACCGTTTTAGCAAACCATTTTATTTCAGAAACCACGTGATAAAATTTTATTTAATGTGTTATGATGCAAAAAATTTATTTCGACTCATTCCAGTTTGTAATTTTCCCTAATAAAATGTATTAGTGACGGCTTAAAATAATATTAAAATAATTAATTTCGGAAAATTTTCTGAAAATTTGAAATTTCACCAGTGGCTCAATAAACACCAAATAGTAGCAATTAAATAGCTAGAATATGTATATTTAATTTTACAATAAAGATATTTGCATTTTGACTTTTACAGAAAACCCACTTATTTTACCGATTTTCCCAAATTTCACCGAAACAATGTTCAAAACGTTACACCAAGGGTCCATAATATTGTATTTAGAATTTTAGAATACATGTGTTGTTCTTCTTCCTCTTCTCATCTCTTCTCCATTAAAAACTTGTAGTGAGCTTTTGTGAGTGAAGAATGAATAAAAGAGTTCTCTTTGTTATCATGCTTGTCTTGTTCTTTTTATAATTGCTTGTAATTTTTCTTTTGTTAATCTAGTTGTTGTTATTTGGTTGTTTCTTTCTTTCTTGTTCTTTTTTCCTTTATCCTTAAACAACCATGATGCTTACGCTTGATCCTTGCCAAGGTGAGGTCGCAAATAGCTAGTTGTAATCTTCTAACCTCTTTCTTTCTATCTTTCTCCTTTGTTTTATTTTCTTTTCCTTATAATGGGTGAGTAGTTTTCTCACTTGTTAGGGTAGGATAAGGAAAGTTTGAGAGAAGGAAATCTCTCTCACTCTTTTCTTGCCCAATATCTTGATTCAGACTCCCGTTAATTGAACCACAATCCGCTCCCTACGACACCCTATCCTACATGATAGCGGTGATTCCTTAGTGAGACCGGTTGTGGTTGAATTAACCGGAGGTTAAGGCTAAGAGCCAAGAACGGACGGACAAGCACCAAAAGGAAGAACTTATGCGTTGGAAAGCCTAGCTTATACTCGCAAGTTCCTTCCTAGTCGTGCTAATCCCCGTTGTTGCCGATTACCGTAACACCGACATTAAGAGTGGCAACGAAAGAAGTGAGCGACTCCTAACTCAAACTAACCTAATCCTAACCCTAACAAGCTCTCTATATATATCATTTTAGCACTTAAGTAATCTAAAAACAAATCTGGACAATTGGACTTAACTCGTTAAAGCACATAGAAAAAGATTCCCATCTCTCTGCGGACGACCCGTACTCAACCGGCTAGCTACAAGCGAAACCGTCTTGATTGCGGTAATAAACATAGAACGCAAAAACTCTACCAATCGTGTCTCATTAATACTATGTCCATATGCAACAGGAAAATGGGGTATGCAACAATGGTACACATGCACAATAAATGTATATGAATATAACATGCGGCTACAATATCTTATCAAGCCCTGACGCATAACGCCATACGGGTGATTTCCCTGTAGATGTTAAATCTACCCACCATGATCTTGAGCTAGGTATATCCGACCACCTGCTTCACTTTCTTCGCAGCGTCCGATGTCCGTGCACTTTCCCCTAAAATCACACAAACAAAGCAAGTGTACTTAGAAATCGACCCATAATATGTACAATTACGCTTAAATCGACGCACCGACCCCAACACCCTCTAAAGTGTTCGCTTAGCGGATAACATGTGTGGCGACTCTGCTAAAACAAATCCTACGTGCAGAAATTACGCGAAGCACATAAACTGAGTCGGACACCGTATCACGCGTCGTCGAAACACTAAAAACTAGCTATTCGATCCCAGATTTTACCCACTATAAAAACATAAAAACCAAGCAGTACCAAACAACTCAAAATAATTGCAGACAGCTACCCACAAAGTTTCAACTCCCCAGGTCCCTGTACGGCCGAGTTCCCCGGACCTACCCCCTATGTCGCCGGCCAAAACAGCTCAGGTTGGGCTTTTTTTACTGGTGTACACTCAGGGCAACTAGCACTACACTACTACACTGCTTGATTTCACAGTAAACACTCGGGTTGATAGCAGATCACAGACATCCTAAAACGACATTAAAAATACGATACGTGCACAAAACTATATCTTTTAGGTTTCTAAACTGAAATTATCTAGCAACACAACATAATAAACTCCTAATTAACAGTTTAGAGTCACTACCTTCCCAAACTTGCCAAAAACCCTAGCTTTCCATGCTCCCAGTGATCCTAGTGGCTTGACTTGGCTTTGTGAAGGGTTTAAGTGAAGTTTAGTGCAGTTTTGGTGTGGGTTTGTGAGGGTTGGGTTAGGGTTTCAGTTGAGGGGTGAGGGAGTAAGTGAGGTGAAGGAAAATATAGAAGGGGAAAACAAATGAGAGTGAGAGTGAGAGAATGAGGGTTTATGCATGAAGGTGAGGGGTTTGCGAATGAAGGGTGAGTTTAGCACAAGCCATGCCTCCCTCCCCTCTCTCCTCATTAAATGCATGGCATACTTGCCATGCCTCATGATGCCCTCTCTCTCTTCCTGTCAAGTCAACCTAATTAAAAACAATTTTTATTTTAAATTTGAAAACTAATTAATTTAATTAATTACATATTACACTTAATGGAATGGGTTAACATGCCATGGCTATTTAAGCATGGTTTAACACCTAATTAACCCTAGGTTATCATGCACATGTGTGTGGAAGCCCAAAATAAATATTAATAAAATATTAATTAATTTTGATAAAATATTTGAAAACTATTTTGGTACAAGTTTTACTAAAAAACCGCATTATCGCTTAATTAACACAAATCGCATTATAAGGTGTTACACAAAGAAACCGATATAATATTGCACATCATCTTTTGTACGTAGTAACAGTCATTCAGAATCAATGTATTACCGAATGGTAACACTAGGTGATATTCGCCAACTGCTTTGGCTGCAACAATTGCTCCATTCCCTACTGTTAGAGACTTGTCACCATTTCCCAGTTCTCTACCTCTCTTCAATCCATGTAACAAATTACATACGTGGGATCCTGATCCGGTATCCAATACCCAGGACGTAGAGCAAACTGAGAAACAGTTCTTGGCTCTGAACACACCCGAAGATGATGCATCAACATGCTTATTCTTCGTTCGGGTGGCGTGGGAATCCGGGTATTCCCCTATTCCTTACTCAGACTTATGATAGTCATAAAATAGATCAGAACCTAGCCCAGTATAATAAGAGGGTCCAGTCAATACATCTATATTATTATCTTGATTAAGGCGTGTCATTGGTCGCTACCTGGAGAGAGAGAGAAGGAAACGCATTACCGTGCGCTCATTGCAAGATTAAATTGGTTATTATATTATCTAATCAGGATGGCTCCCACAGTTTTTATCAAATCTTCCTTCAAACCATAAACGGTAAGATTAGCCAGGATTAATTACACACTACACGTTCGCCAATCGTTCGGCCATGGAGGTATTGGTACTCCGAGGGAGTCTCTCCATGCTTTTGCATGGAACTAATTAAATAACCTTGTTTCCGCAGGGGCATAACCCCGTTAACACCTTTCTTAAACACCTAATGGATCGGCTAATTGTAAAGTGCAAAACTCTCCCAGGAGTAACTCATACTCGCAGTGGCTATCGGGATCCAACTATCATATAGAAGATATGCAATCTCATTGCAAATTTCAACACTTCAAATTCCAAATATTGTTTTTACCCCTAGCTTCCTATGACCTTCACGGAGGCCAACAAAACATAGGCCGCTAGTCAAGTTCAACCCTTTCATTTCTTGATTGAATTAAACCCACCAGCACGATCCTTGACGGAGGCCAACAAAGTCGCAAGACTACCCTAATCCAATCGTATCACCTGCTGCTGATAAGCACTAATCATCTACTGCACACTACGCCTTGACGGAGGCTAATAAACGCAGCACGAATAGTAAATAGTACTTGTCTGAAATGATGGAGGCTACGGCTGGTTTGAAGAAAAACTTTAACGTAATGAACTTGATATCGTTGTAGAATCTAGTGATTTGAAAAGGAGTGTTTTGGTAGCTTTTGCTAGTTTCTCTAAAGAGGTCACTCCTGGTGAAGGGATCTCGGCTCTTTCGTCATCGAATGAGGTGATGGATATTCATTAAGTAATACCACTATGCAAAGCAAGAACTAGAGAAGCTATAAAAACTAAACCGAGTAGCTTGTAGCATTTGCTAGTTTTGATAAAGAGATCACTCCCGGTGAAGGGATCCCGGCTCTTTCCTCATCGAATGAGGTGCTGGATATTCATCAATGAATACCACTATGCAAAGCAAGAACTAGAGCTACCTTTTTAAACACTTTTGATTCTACAACATCTTTAGGTTTCATTTCTTTTCATTAATCTCATTAATGAAGTCCCATCATTTAATGTTTCCTAAACATCACAGAAAATGAAAGGAAAATAGAACGTATGCTTATGGCATCCGCATTCGCCACGGGGCCCCGCAATGCACCGTTAGGTTACTTAACTAACAACAGAGCGGGGGCTGTGCAACGTTTATTATTATTATTATTATTATTATTATATAGCATTCTTCTCACGCAGTTATATGATCACATCTCAGAACCAAGCAGCAGAAGTCAACATATGAAATATTGGATATACTAGGAGGTCCGTGTTTTAAATTCATCCAGTAATGAAAAACACGGATTCCACAGTCATGTTGAATAGCCAAACCCACATCCCCAGACCCTTACGAGAGCGACATGCAACCATGCCAATTCTAGAGTTAGGAGACTTGGTCTCGACTCCTCGAGATGGTCTCCCATTGGACACCAGAACCCGGTTACTTGTGCTCCCCGCCTTGGGTTTATTTTATCACGATGATCCAATATAACATATCAGCAACACATAACATATCGGCAACACATAACATCACATATCATCAACGTAAGTAAATATGTGTCTCCCAAATTCCGTTGACATATAGCAACGAGATCGGGGATACCCCACATATTACACTTATGGTCACAGAAAAGAAGTGAAAAAATACAATGTTTAGAATCCGTATTTTCCTTAGACATCATAAACCCGGAATATCTCATATTCCGAATTTCATGCCTAACAAATTAACCTTGCATTTCAGTCTCAAATTGAAAACACTTTTAAATAACTTAGTCGGGTAATTCAACAAGATTCTCGAATACTTGATCGAATGCTCGTCGGGAACTTTAGTAGATGGCCGCGACCCCGATGCCGTCGACGAAGTGCACTAAGGCAGAACACCATGGCCGCGAGCACCCGAGTGGGTGATTTTGGCAACGGGGTTCTCGTACAGTCTCTTGGTCGGGGCTGTGAGGCATGGCTATCTAGTAATTTTATCCGGCGAGTATCCGCGTACTATACGCGATTGCGACGGAGTTTTGATCCGAATCAAAACTCCGTGGCAATCGATTAACCGAGACTAAAACGCTATATTTATAAAATACAAACTAGTTTTCACAAAACTAATTATTTGGATTCTAAAAATTGTATCACATATCATCATCATCCATACGACGTTAAACATTTCGATCGATTTAACAAACACCAACAAACCCCAGAGACCTCAACAAGTTGATTCTCATTAAAAACATCCAGAAAGTACCAAAAATAACAATGGAGCAGCACAAAAATTTGGAGTCAACAACTCAACAAGAGTGCGGCGGAACCGCGGCAAAACCCTATGTTTTGCGGCGGTTCCGCGGCGACTTGGTTGAGTTAGGCCCTCAAATTTCTTAGGCTCCATAGAATGACCTGCACGATATTCTGCATATTTTTAATCTCAAAATGTTTAACTTTTGAAAAAATCGACAGAAACATCACAAAATGCGGCTTCGAAAAATGGATCGAACACTTTTAACACCGTAAAGACTTACCCAAATGTTCTAGGTTGGCTCTGATACCATGAAAGTGTTTACTAGCACCACGGTATGATTAAAACGGGCATCACACATGCAATTTTCAAACTTTAGAGGTGTTAATGAACACTTACCAAAATCTAACTAGAATATTAGGGTATTAAACATGATATCACAAAAACTATAAGCTAAGGATGGAAACAACAATCTTTGTTGATCGAGTTCTTCGCTTCAAATGCTCTGGGTTGTAGCCCCTACGAATCCTCGTAGTTCCACTTGAAGTTTGAACGAGCCTCCTCCGTGATCTTTGTGCCGAAGATGATCCACCCGAAGTCTCTCTAGCTCAAGCTACCTCTTCACTAAACTTTTTAGTGAAGGAAACACACTACACTTGATTGCTAATCAAGTGTAGGAAGTGAAGTAGGGGTTTTGTTTTGCTCACTAGGTTTTCAAGGTCTAGGGCTCACAACACATGTGATGGTTTAGAGCTTAAAGCATGAATGAGGAAGAAAAAGGAAAATGGAGAGAGCTCTCGAAAATGGCTAAGGCAAATGAGCTTGGAAAATGACCAAGTCTAAAATGGCTCACCAAAAATTCTCACTTATTGAAGCATGCTATTTTTTCCAAATAGAAAATAGAACCATGCTTCAATAGTGAGTCAAGAGTAATATAAAAAAATAAGAAGCCATGCTTTGCCCATGCCTTCATATTTATTCCCATTTTCCTTTTCCTTTTCTATTTTCTAAAAATAGAAAATCCATGCCATACTTCATCTTAATATATATATATATCATATATATATATATTAATATATATATATATATTATGAAGAATAATTAGTGAGCTAATAATATTAGTTAACATATAATTATATCAAATATAATATATATCAAATTATCAAATCAACAATTGATTTAATAATCCGGTTATATCACATATAACCGATCAATATCATTTATCTCTATATCACATTATCAAATCAACACTTGATTCAATAATCCAGTTATATCACATATAAACTAACCGATAACAAATAACCGCCAGATTAAAATACGGTATCACATAGTCGTATTTAATCTGGCCCCCCGCACATATCAGCATATGTGGCCTACTTAGTTTTGCTTGAACCAGAAACTTCGGTGTGGGACTCTAAAGACTCGCCAATACGCCAGCAGTAGGTGATGATCACATCAATCACCCACAAGCCGTTAGCGGTACTAGCTGGACGTAACGACTATCTAGGTATTGAGTGATTAGAAGATCAACAAGTAAGCTTGTCCAAAATCCTATGAAGCCTATAGGTAACACTCATCGTACAGTCCGGTCTCCTCGTATGATATGTCTCATATTGATTCTAGAGGTGGTAACGTCAAACACCCAGTAACTTGATAAGTCATACCGATGTATGGCTCATAACGGTTCGAGAAATTACCGATATGACTTACCAGTAAATCTCATCAACAGCCTTCGCCAGGTACTTACTGTTATATCCAATCGAGCATAGCGTAACATCAACTACCAATACCGGGAGAGACGAAACCCCTCATATCGCTTATTACCTCCATGTGACTCGGGACTGTACCCAAAATCCACCTGTTTGCACGACTCCTTTGAGCCGTGGTAGGAAGGAAATCAAAGCACAATGGGAGCCACACAAGACTCTATGACGATCTTGGGTCTACAGACTAACCTTTACTAGTGTCACCAGAGAACTGCTATCTGAAAATAGGTATAGTACCAACTAGGAGTTCTCGGCGAGTCCTGTTCGGTGTACCCATTCTCTAATGAGCACATGTGTACAATCTTTGATGTCAAACACCAATGGATATGGGATCAACCATCGCCCCCATATAGGGTCAATAAACGTACACACTAGTCTACTCTGGTGTATCGATGCTCTGTCTCGATATACCCTCGACTAGGAACAATTAAATGATGTGCTTGTAGACTACCCAGGTCCCAGTAATATGATCCGCATCATAGTCCTGGTAGTCAAGCCTACACCCTAAGGGTTTTATCAACATGTATATGAGAGACAATATAACAATACCAGTGAACAAGTTAAGATAAAGATAACTAGATAGCATACTATCATATCGAGCAAGAAAGTCCTTTTTATATATGTCCATGCATCCATTATAATGTACAATAATGGCCTTTAGGGAATACATATCCCTAACATATATATCATATATATATATATATATATATATATATATATATCATTCGTCTCACGCAGTTATATGATCACATCACAGAACTCAAGCAGCAGAAGCAAACATATGAAATATTAGATATACTAGGTGGTCCGTGTTTTAAATTTAGCCAGTAATGAAAAACACGGATTTCACGGTCGTGATGAATAGCCAAACCCACATCCCTAGACCACTACGAGAGCGGCAAGCAACCCTGCCAATTCTAGAATTAGGAGACCCGGTCTCGACTCCTCTAGATAGTCTCCCACTGGACTCTAGAACCCGGTTACTTGTGCTCCCCCCTTAGGTCAATCCCAATACGTAAAAGTAAATAATATACATCAATGGTGACATTCTCCTCAACCCGGAAGTGTCCCAATAAAAGAATATAACATACAACTTTTACATGAATGAAAATAGAAAAACTCTCATCTCACGTAAAAAAAACCCGGCTATTCAATCATGACGATCCTATATAATATATCACAGCAACACATAACATCACATGTCATCAACGTAAATAAATATACGTATCCTGAATTCCGTTGACATATAGCAACGAGATCGGGGATGCATAACATATTATACTTACGGTCGCAGAAAAGAAATGAAAAACTACAATAATTAGAATCCGCAAATTCCTTAGACATCATAAACCCGGAATATCTCATAATCCGAATTTCATGCCTAACCCTATAAACCTTGCATTTTAGTCTCAAACTAAAAACTCTTTTCAATAAGCAGTCGGATAATTCAACAAGATTCCGGACTGTTGTGTTCGTGTACTATACGCGATTGCGACTGAGTTTTGATCTGAATCGAAACTCCGTGGCAATCAATTAACCGAAACTAAAACGCTAGATCTGTAAAACACTAACTAGTTTTCATAAAACTAATTATTGTGGATTCCAAATATTGTATCCTATATCATCATAATCTAGACGACGTTAAACATTTCGATTGAATTATAAAACACCCACAAATCACAAAGACCTCAGCAACTTGCGCATTCCTAAAAACATCCAGAAAGTGCCAAATATAAAAATGGAGCAGCACAAGAAGTATGAGCCATCAATTCTCTAAACTTGCGGCGGAACCGCGGCCAAACAGTACGAGGCCATGATTCAACCAAACCTCCGCGGAACCGCGGCCAAACCATGGGTTTGGCCGCGGTTCCGCAGAGGTTTGGTTGAATCATGGCCTCGTGCTTCTTGGGGCTCCATAGAAAAGCCTGCATGATTTTCTGGGTATTTTTAATATGAAAAATTTCAACTTTTGAAAATTTTGACAGAAACTTGTCTAAATGTGGGTTTCGAAAACCGATCGAACACTTTAACATCGTAAAGACTTAAGCTAATGTTCTAGCTTAGCTCTGATACCATGAAAGTGTTCCATAGCTCTATCAAAGGGTTTATACCGGCATCTAGCATGCTATTTTAAAAAATTCGGGGCGCTAAGCTACACTAACCTAGAATCTAACTTGATAATTAGGGTTTAAGTGATGATATGATGAGAACTATACTAAGTGAAAGAAATTACAACCTTTATAGATAGTGTCCTTCACATCTAAAGCTCCGGGTTGTAGTCCCTACGACTCTACTAGGCTATACTTGAAGAAGGATCGAGCTTCCTACGCGATCTTCGTGTCGATGATGATCCACCCGAAGCTTCTCTAATTCAAGCTACCTCTTCACTAATCTTTCTTTAGTAAAGGAAACACCCTAAACTCAAATGCTAATCAAGTGTAGGATGGTGAAGTAGAGTTTCTAAGCTCACTTGGGATTTATCCAAAATCCTATGGTTCACATCACATATGAGCGTTAGGGCTTGGAAGAGGAGGAAGAAGAAGAAGGACAATGGAGAGTGAAAAAGCTAAAGCTCAAAAACAAATGTGAAGAATGGCCCTCATTTTGTTTGCTCAATTATTGAAGCATGAATAAAATGCAATACATATAATGCATCATGCTTCAATAGTTCAAAAAAATGATTAAACAATGCAAAAAACCATGCCTCACCCATACCATAAATATCTCCCCATTTTCTACCCTATTTCTATTTTCTCAAAATAGAAAATCCAACCATGCTTCATAATACACACACACACACACACACACACATATATCATATATATATATACATATATTAATATATATATTAAGAAGAAAATAATCAGTGAGCTATAATATTAGTTAATATATATATATAATTATATCAAATATAAATATATATCATATTATTAAATCAACACTTGATTCAATAATCCGGTTATATCACATATAACCGACTAATATCATTTATCTGTTTATCACATTATCAAACCAACGCTTGATTCAATAATCCGGTTATATAGTATATGACCTAACCGTTATCAAAGAACCGCTAGATTAGAATACGGTATCACATACTCGTATTTAATCAGGCCCCCGCACATATCAGCATATGTGCCTTATTTCGTTTCGCTTGAACTAGGAAACCTCAATGTGGGACTCTAAAGACTCGTCAATACGACAGCAGTTGGTAATGATCACATCAGTTACCCACAAGCCGTTAGCGGTACTAGCTAGACGTAACGGCTACCCAGGTATTGAGCGAATAGAAGATCAACAAGCAAGCTTGTCCAAACTCCCATGAAGCCTATAAGTAACACTTACCGTACAGTCCGGTCTCTTCGTCTGAAAAGTCGCATATCAAGTATAGGGGTGTAATCGTCAGAACCCAGTAAATTGATAAGTCATGCCGATGTGTGGCTTATAACGGTTCGAGAAACTACTGATAACACTTACCAGTAAATCTCATCAGCCCTGGCCAGGGACTTACTATTATAGCCAATCAGGCATAGTGCAACATCAACTCCCTATACCGGGAGAGACGAAACCCCTCCAATCACTCATTGCCTCCATGTGACTCACGACTGTACCCAAAATCCACCTGTTTGCATTACTCCTTTGAGCTGTGGTGGGGAGGAAATCAAAGCACAGTGGGAACCACACAAGACTCTATGACGATCTCGGGTCTACAGACTAACATGTACCAGTGTTACTAGAGAACTGCTATCAGACTATAGGTATGGTACCATCAAGGAGTTTTCGGCGAGTCCTATTCAATATACCCATTCTCTAATGAGCACTTGTGTACAATCTTTGATGTCAAAGACCAATGGTTATGGGATCTACCATCGCCCCCTACAGGGTCAAGAAACGTACACACTAGTCTACTCTGGAATATCGATGCCCTGTCTCGATACTCCCTCGGCTAGGAACAGTTAAAGAATTTGCTTGTGGACTACACAAGTCCCAGTAGTATGATCCGCATCATAGTCCTGGTAGTCAAGCAAACATCCTAAATGCTTTATCAACATATATCAGAGAGACAATATAATAATACAAGTGTACATATTAAGATAAAGAGCAATCAGATAGCATACTATCATGTCAAGCAAGAAAGTCCTCTATATTTATGTCCAAGCATCCACTATATCATACAATAATGGCCTCTACGGCATACATATTCCTAATAGTTAATACATTTCTTAGACACCTACTGGATCAGCTAATTGTAAAGTGGAAAACTCTTCCAGGAGTAACTCTTACCCGTAGCGGGTATCGGGATCCAACTATCTCATAGAAGGAATGCAATCTCATTTCAAATTTCAATACTTGAAATTCCCAATATCTGTTTTTACCCCATGTTGTTTATCACCTTGACAAGGTCAAGAAACCATAGACCGCAAATCAAGTTTAACCCGTCATTTCATGATTGAATTAAACCCACCCGCACGACACTTGATAAGGTCAACAAGGCCGTGTGACTACCCTAATCCAATCGCATCATATGCAGCAGATAAGCACAAATCAGCTACCGTACACTACTCCTTGACAAGGTCAACAAACACGGCATGAGTACTAAATAGCACTTATCTGAAATGACGGAGGGCTACGACTGGTTTTGAATAAAACCTTTAGCGTAATGAACTTGATATCGTTGTAGAATCTAGTGATTTGAAAAGGAGTGGTTTAAGCTCCGCTTTTAAAAATCGAATAGTTTTCAAAACAAACCGAGTGGGTTGTAGCATCTGCTAGTTTTACTAAAGCGATCACTCCCGGTTAAGGGATCTAGGCTCTTTTTCTTCGAATGAGGTGCTGGATATTCATAATGGAATACTTCTATGCAAAGAAATAAATAGAGCTACCTTTTTGAAAAAATTGATTCTACAAAATCTTTAGATTTCTTTTCTATTCATTAATCTCATTAATGACGTCCCATCATTTATGTTTCCTAAACATCACAGAAGAAACGAAAATAGAACGTACGCTTATGCCATCCGCATTCGCCATGTGGCCCGTCATGCACCGTTAGGTTACTTAACTAACGGCAGAGCAGGGGCTGGACATGCGCGAGTGCAAAACATAAGCAACATTTATTATATATATCATATATATATATAGAATTCGTCTTACCTAGTTATATGATCACATCACAGAACTCAACCAGCAGAAGCAAACATATGAAATATTGGATATAATAGGAGGTCTGTGTTTTAAATTTAGCCAGTAATGAAAAACAAGGATTCCACGGTCGTGATGAATAACCAAACCCACATCCCTAAACCCCTACGAGAGCGGCAAACAACCCTGCCAATTCTAAAGTTAGGAGACCCGGTCTCGACTCCTCGAGATGGCCTCCCACTGGACTCTAGAACCCGGTTACTTCTGCTCCCCGCCTTGGGTCTATCATAATGCGGAAAAGTAAATAATATATATCAATGGAGACATCATCCTCAACCCGGAAGTGTCCCAATAAAATAATATTACATACAATTTTACATGAATGAAAATAGGAAAACTCTCATCTCACGTAAAAAAAACCGGCTATTCAATCACGACGATCCAATATAACATATCACAGCAACACATAAAATCACATGTCATCAACGCATGTAAATATACGTATCCCGAATGTCGTTGACATATAGAAACAAGATCGGGGATACCTGTCATGACCCGTAATTTAGCACATGACTGGCACATAAATTACACAATGTCTAAAGGCGTAACGTAAATCAAGTAAGCCGAAGCCCAGAAAATCTAAACCTTGTTGCGGAAAATAGTGGGGGTGCAGTATTGAAATAAACGTATAATGAATCCTGTTTTTTCTTTTAAGAATTTAGGCAGCACCTCCCTTGTATATTTTGAACCAAAAACATATACACAACAATATATAGGCATCCCAAAGCGGGAGCTAGATCTTCGACAACTGGCGGAATCACAACCACGCAAAACATATATACGACCCCCAACGGCGAAGAAACAACCCAGAAAGAACTAATAAAGTGGCAAGACATCAAAACTCAAGAAAGCGATCATAAACCCATCGCTCTAAGTCTCGCACAAAACCTAAGTCTAACTAGGTCTACTAATATACAATTCGAGTCCTGATCTGATGTGATGGAGTTTCTCTAGATACAATAGAATATAACAGTACGAGAGTGGGCACGATCCAACATGTGTCCCACCTACCAAAGCAAAGCATCCTGAAAGAAGCTGTGTGCCGGCAATACCGCAACTGATCCCAAGCGGTAAAACCTGCAAGAACTGTGGGACAACGGGGGTGAGTTGCCAACTAGTGAGTAGAAAACATCAGCAAGCAGAAATCGAATAAAACAACGATTTCCTAGGTCACTATATCCTGGAGGTAATACTATAATATCACTATATCCTGAAGGTAGTACTATGATATCTAGGGTGACCAAGTACACCTATATGTCAATAATCTATCAATGCAATGAAATAGATAAATAAACATCCGACATCATTTGCCAGTATGCATGTGGATATCATCCACGTGTCCTGATTGAATGTTTTCCGGTGTGTATATAAGAAAAGTGTAAGAAATCACAACCAAAGAAATTTTTGACCGCAATTAATAACGGTGTTGATTGTAGCGCGTTAGCGAGTGCGGATCATCCACAGGGAAAGTGGGATTCGTTCGTAATTGATTTAGATGAATTGAAAATTAAAGAAAAGAGAAAAGACAATTCAATTCAAGATTAAAAGTGAATTTCAAGAATTATCAAAATCTAGATCTAATAACAAGAAAACATTAAAATCAAGAATCAAGAATTGATGATAACCAATCCAATAATCAAGAATCGAAGTGAGGCTCGTAGGAATCGATCGAATCTATAGACGTGATGAAAACTATTGATTACATTTTCTTATCCATTAATGATTTGATACTAGATCGATGACAATTAATCGAGCTTTAAGGATCTTTCGAAGAAACTAGGGTTTCTTCATCTCATCCTTTGTCCTTTCGATGAATCTCATTCAAAAGTTAGCTTCTAGAAAATTCAAGAATCGATCGTGGATCACTAATTAAGAACGAATACAATCAAGAAAGCATCGCTCAAAACTAGTTTGTCGATTCATCAATTTACTAAAGTTTACAAAACTTATAGGAATTAAGAATCGTTTCAAGAATTGTAAACATCATCATCTATTGATTCTCTCGACTCCTTCACGAGCGGAGTTTTACTCAAACATCATATCAAAGAACACAATCAAGAATTGAGATCTAATCATGATGCAAGAATGTAAAGAAAGCAAGATAAAGAATTTCACCTTTTATTTTTCAAAAATTTTGTTACAATTCTCTCAAAATCTATAATGAGGAAAGAACTCGATCGTCGATTTGGCGTCGCTCGTCATCGTGAGTCGTGGATCGTCTTGGATCACTTGCTCAGATGAAGATCGGCTTCGCTCCTAAAAGTTTGAAGGCTTCTCGCTTGATTTGTTACTCGGTGTTCTTGATTTTTGGCTTGGATTTGATTGGATTAGGGTTAGGGTTACAAGTTGCGTCACTCAACTTGTGTTGGGGAATTGGAGATTAGATCAACAACCTTAGAAGCGAAGCCTTAGGGTCCCTTTTATAGCCTTGATTAGGATTGGCTTCCTTTAGAAGCTAGGTTTAGTTTAGCTTCCCTTGTAAGCTTGGTAGTTAGGTAGAAGCTTCTAGAAGTAGTTAGTTAGGCTTAGCTTCCTTCATAAGCTTGGAGGATAGGGAGAAGCTTCTAGGCTTTAAGGTAGTTAAGTAGCTTGCTTTGGAAGATTGAGGGTGTTTAGCTTGTACAAAGGGCCTTGCTGTTCTGTCAGAAGATTCCGGAGAATTATAGACTTTGAAGTAGCTTGAAGAGGTTCTGAGGCTGAACTGAGAATACTGGAGAAGAGCGACGCTGACGTCACACCCACGTGGCTGCGGATCCGCGGCGCCAAGGGCCTTTTGGCCGCGGATCTGCGGCGCTTTGGTGGCCTTAGTGTCTGGAAATTTCTAGGTGTTTTGGTGCTGGCCTTGTAGAACTTTGCTGATGTGTTGAATTTCATTTTGCTTTCTCTATTTCTGCGAGATCTCAAGACTTGCACTTGGCGTATTTTTCTCAGCACTTTTGACAGTTTCGGCTTTTCTCCTGGAATTGCCTGCACAGATTCTCGAGACAAGTGTTGCGCTATACAAAGATTATACGATGCAATGATAAACACTCAATTTCCGTCAAAATGTCGGTTTTAAAGTATCACACAAGTAATTTGGTATTTTACGGTTGTTTTGGTAATATGTGCTATACTTATACCGAATACTTCTAGATGAGTGCAAATGTTAGGGAAATTGATGCGTTAAAAATGCAATATTTTCGACTGATCAAATTCCACCAAACTTATTTTCGATCGTCTCGAGCGAACTGTTTTATTAAAAAGAGAAGGAGAAAAACTAACTAGCACACTTTCGTAGGCAACACGATTGCACTGAGCACGTGCAACAAGCCTTTAAACCTCTAGGTGTCCCTAGTAGGAGGAGTGTTATCTCCTGAGGGTTTTCAGCGGATTACACCCACAAAATCCAATAATAAAAAGAAGACCGTGAAATTTACTTATGAAGATAATAATTGTAAAAGAAAGACTTTGAAAATTAGAGTTTCCAACTTTGCTAGCTTTTCGGTTGTCATGAGCCCTATCTTATTAGTCATGAAAAGATGTCAGAAATCCCATCATCCCTCAATAAAACACCGTCTTTATTCTTCATTCCTATTTTTCTTCCAAATATCGATCATATAACCCTACGTGTGTGTAAAGAACATCCCTACATCCGGAGAATTCAATTCAAGCTATCATACTCTTGTCCATCTGTTTTAGTACTTTTTAATTAATGAATATTTAGATGAGCATACTTACACATTTTCATGCGACCGTTAATACTTCTTGAGGTACTAACCGACCGATTACTCTTGTGCTTGCTTATTAGGTGTATTTTCCTCGTCTTGCACCACCTAAGGCTTAGCAGTGACTCCCAGACCAGTTGGTCTAAGGCACTAGGTGAAGAGGCAACCTCGCTATATTTTTTATTGCTGCCTTGGCGATAACAAAACCAGTGTTTATTTTTCTCACCACTTTATATTTTTTTCATTTATTTTTATTTCCTTCATACTTTGCCTTTTAGGCAAGAGCATTTCAAGGTATCCTCTACTATCCCGAGTTTCAAGACGTGTGTGAGTGCGTATAGTAAGGTATCAACGTTCAATATTTGGCTTCCAGAATAGGAACTATTTTTTAGACTTATTTTTATCCTCAGATTAGTGACTTCCTTCATCTTACTAACCCTTGGGACAACGGCTCATAACTACTTATTACTAGTTCGTATAAGAAAACTTCTAATTTTCTTGGTTTTCTTAAATTTTTCTAATCTTTTGGATGTAATTTTTTCACTATCAAATCTTTTATTATCTTATTTATGTACAAAAATATTTATTTTTTTGAAAACTTTTAAATTTTTATATGTTTTGAAAATGTTTTGTGCTTATGCAAAGTATGATGCAAGTAATGCGTAAAACACAAACCTCCCCCAAACTTGTTTTCAACAGTGTCCTCACTGTTTCCATCCGCTATATCTCGAAAAAAACCCTGTAAGCCTGGGAGGAAATTTATTAATGGGGGCAAAATATTTAAGTGAAAATCCTCCCCTAAACTTATTTTTGGGTCATCATTTTGTAAAAATATTCTTTTCAAGAGCTAGATTATACCCCCCCCCCAAACTTGAGTTAAACCATATTAATCTTTTAAAAATCACAAGAGTGGGTCAAGAATCATTGGTCGATGCCAAGCTTTGCAAAGACCAAAGGTCAACACCAACCATTCGAAGATTTTATCAATACAGTGCATAGGTTGGTGGAAGAAGAAGTGGGGAAAAGGTAAGTGGTGGAATAGAATGTGTTTGCGTCTCGTTTTGGAGAGACGATGCAGTGATTGTGATGGATTATTTGCATTCTTTTTACAGTCCAAAAGAAGGGGTGGAGGTTCAATTTCAATGTTTGGGAGATGATTCATCTCAACACCCGTGTCATTCAAAAATGCGAGTTCATCAGCGAAGATTTCCTAAAAAGTCCCATCAATACCCCCGAAAAATAATGTCATCACAAAGCGCGGGGTGATCTTAAGACTCCAAAAACAGTTCATACTCAGTGTTAGTTGTTGACCCGGACAACTCGGTGGAAGAGTCCATAGTTGTATGATACATAGTTGGGTCAAACAACAACATATGAAAAGAGTCAAGATCAGTATCATGAGGATCACCAAATTTGCTGCTGTGGACATCCATTAAGTGGACAGAACAGACCTGAGCAGTAGGTTCGGAGGGTACACTTCCAACATGTAAATGTTCAGCTCAATTGACGTATTCCCGAAGGATAGGGTCATAGAGCCATTACGACAGTTGATGATAGCGTTGGAAGTGGCCAAAAAGGGCCGACCAAGAATCACCGGAATTTGATTCCGTGGGTTCGCTACAGGCTGTGTATCAAGTACAATAAAGTCCATAAGGAATTCAAATTCCCTGATTTTTATTAACACATCCTCCAGTTCACCCCTAGGTTTGGTGCTTGATCGGTCAGCCATCTGGAGAGTGCAATGGGCTGGTTTCAACTCTCCGATCTCTAACTGCTCATATACTGAGAAAGGAAGCAGGTTAACACTTGCGCCAAGGTCGAGTAGAGTACGGTTGATGTGTTTGTCGCCCATAGAAATAGAAATAGTAGGACAGCCAGGGTCCTTACGTTTCCGTGGTAATTGTTGTGGGAAAGCCGTGTCTACAGTCTTTGCCATGAATATCTTCTTGGGCACTTGAGTCTTCCTATTGCACAAGTTCTTAAGAGTTTTCGCATAGGACGGAACTTGTTGGATAGCATCTAGGAGAGGGATGTTGATGTTAACTTGCTTAAACATGTCCACAAGCTTCTCCATTTGGGCATTGGGTTTGTTGGGCCTCAACCTATTTGGAAATGGAGCTCTATCAATAAGTGTTGGGTCCAACATTTGTGGAGAAGGTTGTGGGGGTGGGAAGGATGAAGTGGGTGGAGGGTTCGAGCCTTTGGGAAAACGGAGAATAGGCTCGGAAGAAGATGGTAAATTAGACGAAATATGATAAGAAGTAGAAGTGGGAGTGGAAGTGGAAGTGGAAGCCTGGGGTTCACTTGATTCCTTAGCATCAATCTGTTTACCCACATAATTGTCTAGCACTCTTCCAGATCGCAACGTGGTAAGTGCATCCACATTTGTGTAATGTGAAGGTCCAGGATCAGGTAAAGGTTGAGCTGGAAGTTTCCCTTTCTCTCTAGCACTAATTTCGGCATTTATTCGTTCAATTTGTGCTTCCATCGATTTAATATTCTCATTTTGAATGAGAATGATCTTCATCATATTATCGACGGAAGATTGAAAACTTGCCGACCCTTGGATGGATTGTTTCATGAAAGTATCCAAGGTTTGTGCTAGTGCAGAGGATTTATCAGTACCGGCCAATTGCAAAGAGTTTTCATGTGGTGCAAAAGTGTTGGCCGGATTTTGGAAGTTTTGTGATTGATAGGGGTGTTGACTCAGTTGTGGTGGTTACTGTTGTGGTGGAGGGACCCATTAAAAGTTATTCTAGTTGAGAACCGTGTTTTGATTTTGTGATTGGTTCCAAGCAAAGTTAGAGTGATTCCTCCAACCCTGATTATATGTGGAAGAAAATGGATCGTTTCTAGGTCCTTGAAAAGCAGTATTGGTATGCTCATGACCTTGAAACGGAGAATTCAGTGGACATTCTTCCGTCAAATGATAAGGATCAGAACAGCATCCACATACAGTTTTGGAGAGTGACATTTGATTTAGGGCGGCGGCTAAAAATTTATTTTCCATAGTCTGGAGTTTCTTGTGTATAGCTGAAATTTTAGCTCTAACTTTTATGGAAAATTCCGATTGGTTATTGCCACCCCTAGACGATTGACTCCCACCCTCCCACTGTAAAGATTTTTCAGCGAAATCTTCTAGGAATTTCCAGGCTTCCCCATCATATTTGGTCATGAAGTTGCCTTGACCAATGGATTCAAGGGTCTGTTTTGTGGAAGGATTAATGCCCTCATATATGATTCTGCACAGATCCCATCTAGGGATTCCGTAATGTGGACATTGAACTAACAGATCCTTAAAGCGTTCAAGACATTTTGAGAATGTTTCATTTGGAAGCTGGGTGAATTGATTGATTTCGCTACGGACTCGAGCTGTCTTATGATTGTGGTAGAATTTCTTTAGGAATGCTTTTACGAATTCTCCCCAATTTGAAATGGAATGTGCGGTTGTGTTAAACAGACACTTCTCGGCTATATCATACAAGGTAAATGGGAGAAGACGAAGACGCATAGTATCCACAGAAAGCTGTGAAGTACCCATCATTGCGCATACATTTTTAAATTTGGTGATAAAGACATATGCGTCTTCAGACTCGAGACCGTGATATTTGGGTAGAAGGTTGATGTATTGGGGTTTAATCTCAAAATTTTCCCCGTTGGCTGGTGGAATGGAGAGACAGGTCGAAAGAGGACCTCGCATAGGATAGCACCTCTCTTGGAGAGAGATGCGGGGTGGATTCTGCGCACCTACTTACGGCGGCAAAGTAGTGGTAAAGAAGTTCGATGGAGAAGCATCCATCGAAGTTGGTGTGGTGGTGGGTAAAGAAGAAGTAAATGTAGAAATACCGACTTCGGAGTCGATTGGGGGAATACAGACAAGTCGGGCACTAGAATCCCGTGTCTAGCCTAACTCGTACTAAATGGTTTAGCACAAGTGGCAGCGTTAATATAATTAGAGAAAATGATGTGTTGGAGTTTGTTTTAAAAAAGATACGGATTTTTGAAAAAATGATGCAAATCACAACAAATGTACAAGCACAACCCTAAGTCTAATGATCACCTGGGTCAAGTCTCTAGACCGCTCCTAACTTCCAGAAGACAATTTCGCAGGATCAATCCTCTACTACCTCTTTGTCCCTCCTGTGGCCAGGTAAGTGCCAGGTAAGTGGGATGTTCTCCACTACGTAAGTAGTGGGCCTAATTAAGTAACCACTTGCCTTAGACACACTTTCCTTAGACACCACAAAAGAAACGGGGATAAGAAATAGATTACCCACGGCCTTCTCCTGTCATAAGTGAGCGCGACGGTCCTTAGAGTCATGTCTAGATTTCTTTTAGTTAATGAGGGTAATGCGGATGCAATTTTATGATTTTCGGGGCTTAGGAAGGGTAATGAACTCCCCACCTAATCTGAATTTTGCCGTGCCCCTTAAATTCCGTATTAATATGCAAACAACCAAGAATCAAAACACGCACACTTTTTATTGCTTTTTGCGGCGCTGCGAATTATTTGCAAAGAAACCTCCAGCACATTTGTTATTGGAGCAAATGAAGAAAGAGATAAGAAAGTTAGAATTTCACCTGAAATTTTTTGTGCAGAGATGCTACAGTGCCTCCGCGTTTCCGCAGCGGGAAGCTCCTTAGGCCGCGACTGCGCTGTTAAATGGTGAGTTTCCTGCATGAAAATTGGTACAAAGGCTTCTGTTCACTTCCTGAGCCCTCTGAAATATTCTAAAAAATTTTCCATTTGCTCCGCAGATTCCAGATTTCCTCGCAACAAACCACAACAAAACGTTTAGTATTTGTGGGAATTTCGATCTAAAAATATAGATGGAATAAATTTTTCAAATCAAAATTCAAAAACAAACGAATTAGCGCACTATCCCCGGCAACGGCGCCATTTGATTGAATGTTTTCCTGTGTGTATATAAGAAAAGTGTAAGAAATCACAACCAAAGAAATTTTTTACCTTAATCAATAAAGGTGTCGATAGTAGCGCGTTAGCGAGTGCGGATCATCCATAAGGAAAGTGAGATTCGTTCGTAATTGATTTAGATGAATTGAAAATTAAAGAAAAGAGAAAGACAATTCAATTCAAGATTAAAAGTGAATTTCAAGAATTATCAAAATCTAGATCTAATAACAAGAAAACATTAAAATCAAGAATCAAGAATTGATGATATCCAATCCAATAATCAAGAATCGAAGTGAGGCTCGTAGGAATCGATCGAATCTATAGACGTGATGAAAACTATTGATTACGTTTTCTTATCCATTAATGATTTGATATAAGATCGATGACAATTAATCGAGGTTTAAGGATCTTTCAAAGAAACTAGGGTTTCTTCATCTCATCCTTTGTCCTTTCGATGAATCTCATTCAAAAGCTAGCCTCTAGTAAATTCAAGAATCGATCGTGGATCACTAATTAAGAGCGAACACAATCAAGAAAGCATCGCTCGAAACTAGGTTGTCGATTCTTCAATTTACTAAAGTTTTCAAAACTTATAGGAATTAAGAATCGTTCCAAGAATTGTAAACATCATCATCTATTGATTCTCTCGACTCCTTCACGAGCGGAGTTTTACTCAAACATCATATCAAAGAACACAATCAAGAATCGAGATCTAATCATGATGCAAGAATGTAAAGAAAGCAAGATAAAGAATTTCACCTTTTATTTATCAACAATTTTGTTACAATTCTCTCAAAATCTACAATAAGGAAAGAACTCGATCGTCGATTTGGCGTCGCTCGTCTTCGTGAGTCACGGATCGCCTTGGATCACTTGCTCGGATGAAGATCGGCTTCGCTCCTAAAAGGTTGAAGGCTTCTCTCTTGATTTTGTACTCGGTGTTCTTGATTTTTGGCTTGGATTTGATTGGATTAGGATTAGGGTTACAAGTTTTGTCACTCAACTTGTGTTGGGGAATTGGAGATTAGATCAACAACCTTAGAAGTGAAGCCTTAGGGTCCCTTTTATAGCCTTGATTAGGATTAGCTTCCTTTAGAAGCTAGGTTTAGTTTAGCTTCCCTTGTAAGCTTGGTAGTTAGGTAGAAGCTTCTAGAGGTAGTTAGTTAGGCTTAGCTTCCTTCATAAGCTTGGAGGTTAGGGAGAAGCTTCTAGGCTTTAAGGTAGTTAAGTTGCTTGCTTTGGAAGCTTGAGGGTGTTTAGCTTGTACAAAGGGCCTTGCTGTTCTGTCAGAAGATTCTGGAGAATTCTGGACTTTGAAGTAGCCTGAAGAGGTTCTGAAGTCAAGGGCCTTTTTGCCGCGGATCTGCGGCGCATCGGTGGCCTTGGTGTCTGGAAATTTCTAGGTGTTTTGGTGCTGGCCTTGTAGAACTTTGCTGATGTGTTGAATCTCATTTTCCTTTCTCTATTTCTGCCAGATCTCAAGACTTGGACTTGGCGTATTTTTCTCAGCACTTTTGACAGTTTCGTCTTTTCTCCTTGCATTTTCTGTACAGATTCTCGAGACAAGTGTTGCGTTATACAAAGATTATACGATGCAATGATAAACACTCAATTTCCCTCAAAATGTCGGTTTTGAAGTATAACACAAGTAATTTGGTATTTTACGGCTGTTTTGCTAATATGTGCTATACTTATACCGAATACTTCTAAATGAGTGCAAATGGTAGGGAAATTGATGCGTTAAAAATGCAATATTTTCGACTGATCAAGTCCATCAACGACACAAAATATATCATGGAACCGGAGTGTCCCATACTGACACTCGAAAATCATGAAAACATAAGCCTGTATATATATATGAGGATATCTACCACGTGTGTCCATCAACGACACATCAAAATCATAGAACCTCGGTGTCCAACACCGATACTCGAAACATCATGAAAACCCGTGTCAAGAATCGACACGTAAATCCTCATATCTCAGGCACCGCATACTCATATCGGCCCTCATATCTATCTCATTTCAGGCGCCGCATCCTCAGAGTGGTTCTCATATCCATCTCATATCATAACTCCAAAACGGTATCCACCGGATATCCGCCGAGCTCTATACAATCACCGGTAGGTACTGTTCCTACTGCCAGGCTCATCGTCTACACCACAAAAATCATTTCTTGCCCCGGGGTACCATACCGGGTCCACCATGTAACCGCAAAAGGCATCCACCAACTCCTCGAATCGGGTCTCGAACACAAGCTCAGAACTAAGAAAAATCATGGTGGACGTCTCGAAATATCATATCAAGAGAAACCGGGTTTTTAAAACAATACATCATTTCCTTTGAAATATACAACGGTTCTCAAATCCAGAGATCTCATAATACATAGCATCTCAATGCATATAACCATAAAGTACAATGTACGCAACATAGAGTAGTAATATGAGTATATCGAGTATATCATGCAAGCATGTCAAATGATAATACTGAACAATGAATGCACTTTTACTTTTAATATTTATCTCATAATAAGATAGTTCTACTGTGTAAGTGACATGGCAATTCTACTGTATAGGAGGCATGGCAATTACCGATGAAGAATGTGTGTGAGCCGGAAAATCTGTGTATGTGTAGCATGCGCATCCATGGTAATTGTGCAGGTGTACTAGCAATTGATATCATATAGAATTAAATACTGGAACCATGATAGGTATCACACGAAGAATAATATCCTACACAGCATGAACAATAAATGGGTATATCTACCTACCCAGGAATCATACGGTCACTTTTTACACGATACACATTGTCATTTTGAAAATAGTTATGGTTCAGGTGGAAATCTTTATATCGGCGATCCCGCCTCATAACATCCGATATGAAAATAATCATCGATCATCATCCTCAAATCACTAGCGCGGATCAATTATCCGGTGCATCTCATCGCGTACGGTAATCCATCGTACAGGGTCATCAAACAGAATAGGGAATCTATCGACCTATTCAATAATATGAGGGTACGGATCTAAAGTCTTGTACGGCATATTACTTATTATACTCCTAAATATATACACATATATCTCAAACCACATCTGTATAAACATCATATATTAATTTCACAACACCTCTATCTCAATCTTGTGTCGTGTTTATCGATCTCGATCTCATATCCTATCATTATCAACCCATACTTGCCATCTTTCAATTCATAATTATCATGATTCACTTCTCATATATCAATCCAAGTCATCTATATATTCATTAGTGTCAACTTTATCATATCATCTCTTCACTAATTCTTAAAAAATCTTATTACTAAATCCTATAATAAGGTTATCTTAAGCTCGTAGTCTATCCTTTTATCAAATTATAATTTATATCACAATCTTCCATATCAATGGTTGCGGGGGTGCTATACGCCATCCACCCGACTTCCCCCGAAGATATAAATCTACTCACCTGCTAAACTCCTCGCTAAGCCTAAGTCGATGTGCTTTGTCATCTCGGAAGTCCACGCGAAAGAACCTATAATCAATACACAATTGCAATGCAATTCTATTAAAATAAATATCCGAAAACCGATACGACACACGGATAGCTTATAGGTTAAAAGGTATAGCTTCGCATGCAAAATCAACCAAATAACCCTCGTCGTTAACATACAAACATCCAACGACGGAATTCAAATCCAAATATAAAAACCACACATTCCAAATATAAAAACCTAGAATTCAAATATCGAAAAACATTAGCCAAACACTCGCAAACAACTCCCAGATTTTGGCTCTGGTAAAAGGGAACTAAACAAGAAAGTACAAGAGATAGGTTATAGGGTAAGTGAGCTACAGCCAAAAACTCAACACCAAAGGAGAAATGGGGTCCGGCGACATCATCAAGAAATCCGATCTCGCCGGCCAGAAGGAGGATTTTTGGGTTCGTACTTCTTTGGTGGTCTACTAGTGGTCTATCTAGGTTAGTGGACTTGCTTGATTTTCTTAAAAATACTCCAGATAGCTCCAGATACCCTGTAGGACTTTAGGTTCACAAAACCGACACGGAACAATTCTAACTTCGTATATCGGGTTTTATTCTCTTTTCTGTTTTAGCAAAGCCATCTCTAACTTCTTGTAAACACTCACTACACCTCAATTAACCACTTAACGGCAACTTATAATTTTCTAAGATCACATAATCAATTTATATTGATTTCTAACTAAACTAGTATATTTAACATAAACACTAATTTAAAGTGTATGGATTACCTCAATTGCAAGTAAAGAAAATTCTTGAGTTGCCCAAAGTCTTCAAAATCCAAACTTGAATGGTTCCAAGGGTTTAGAATAGGTTTGTGCATTTTTATTGTGAATGGGGCATAAGGTTTTTGCAAAGGAATGGAGGTGGTGCATGGAGGTAATGAGGAAATGAAGGAGATGAAGAAAACAATGGGGAAGGAAGAATGGGATAGCCAGGTATAACCCTCTCTCTCTTTCTTAGCCTCACTCTCTTCTTTCAAATACCCCCCTACACTCACTCTCTCACAAATATCTCTTTCTGTTTCTTTCTCATATTCTTTTCACACTCAAACCCTTTTCTCTCTTTTCGTTTTCTTTCTTTTCCTTTCTCTTTTCTTTTCTCTTTTTCACAAGTCATACAAACACAAACTCACAAACACAAACACAAGCATAACATGCTCATGACATGGTGTATAAGTCACGGAAAAATGTAAAAATACTGATTTTGCTAAAAATCCGATAAATATCATTAAAATAAATAAATCATTTTAATCTCCGATAAATTCCCAAATATTGGTATATACTTATACCATTTTACGAAAAATCCCTATTCGCAAATCGAATAGTTTTCCCAAAATATATTATTTTAATATTAAATTTCCAAAAAATAATATTTTATATTTCTGAAATATTACAGTCTTTCCCCCTTAAATAAATTCGGTCCTCAAATTTAAATTTAAATCTCCAAATGCTAAAACATTTCAATAATCGGCTCAAATCAACGGGGCTCCGAAATCACGGAAGATACAGAAATACAACAGCGCATCGTGTACGCCTGAAAACGAGTATGAAACTCAAAATCAAACTCCGTCAAGCATCACGCAATCAGCGGAGTTATAAAGGAAATACAAATATCGAATTCCACTATTGTAATTCAAATGCACTATAGCCAAAATCATAATACATATATAGCACGCATCCTTTCAAAACCATTTTAAAATCAGAATAACTCATGCCAAATCTTTTCTAATCTCCGTGCTATGCGTAGCTCACTGCGCAAGTGGCGGACGATCATTTGTAAAGTAGTAAATATATACCTATATATGTTTAACTCAATTTATACGTCCTGCCTTTTTGATATATCCAGAAGGTTCTCTTTATAAAATTTCATGTCCCTCGCGGACACGTAAGAAATAGCGAGACTATAGCTCTTTTTTGAAAACCTTTGGTAGCTTTTTATGCTTGCAAAAGTACTCAAGCACTGTCCTCAGACCAGCCCTGCTCGGCTACTATATAATATAGTATCTATCATCAAAACGCGATACTCATAATACATCGCATGCGTCTGGTGCACACGTAAAACCGAATCCAATACAAGTGCCACAACATGCACAAAAGCAAAACTAAGTGTACCAGGTGTGCATGAAAGCATCTGTCCAGTGCAACGGATATGCACGACAACAATATCAAGTGCATCTATAGTGCATGAAAATCTCAACCCAGTGCAACTAACGTGCATGAATATAAATCTCTATCAACTGCATCCAACATGCACGAATAAAAATCTCAATCAAGTGCATCGTGGTGTGCCTAAAATCTTATATCATGCGCCCAACATAGGCGAAAATCCAATCATGTGTGTCTGGTCCGTATAAAACATCTAATGCAATAGTATGCACGATAATGAACATCAAGTGCAGACGCGCATGAAAACATAATCTGGTGCAACCAATGCACGAAAACTCTTTAATATCTCAAATACTCACAAAAACAACACCGAGTATACCAAGGTGTATAGAGTCATAAACGTGTGCAACTGTGTGCACAAAACATGAATCAATGCACTGCAAGCACATATAAGCAATGCCGAGTGCATAAGTAAAGGCAAGTGCGTATGACATGCACGAAATCAAATCGACAGTATCGAATCCACGAAACCATAAATATGTGCAACGAAGGCACAAATCAATACCAAGTACAATAGATATGCACAAATTATAAACCAATGTAGCGGTGTATAAAACATAAATCAAGTGCAATAACTGTGCACAAAATATAAATCTCCAATAGGTGCAACCATGGCGCACAACAACATAAATCACGCAACCCATTCATCGAAACTCCTACTGTTGGAGAAAGTTCCCTCAAAGTCAATTATTGGATCGCAGGTACGTGATTGCAAAGATTGAGGCAGGACCTATACCGATATGACAGTCTTGCTCGAGATGATAGTATGCTATCTGGTTTGTCTTTATCATCGTATACATGCTTTAGTTCGCTATTGCATGTTGATAGAGCCCATAGGATTCTTGCTTGACTGCCAGCAGTATGATGGCGATCATATACGTGGGAGCTGGGGTCTGTAAGCACATCCTTAAAGTATCCTTAGTCGTGGGAGTTTCGAGACGGGGCATCGATACTCCAGAGTAGACTAGTGTATACAGTCGAGACCCCGACGAGGGGCAATGGCCTGTCTCACAAGCCATTGGTGTCAGTTTGTTCACCTAAGATGTATACAGGTGCTCATTGGGTTATGAGTACACCGGACAGGACTCGCCGGGAACATGCTAGTTGGTATTATACATATCGTCAGATAGCAGTTCCCTGGTGACATGTGTACAGGTTAGTTTGTCGACCTGAGATCGTCATTTTTCTCGTGTGAGTTCCCACTGTGCTTTGATTTCTACCCTACCATGGCTCAAAAGAGTCGTGCGAACAGGTATTTTTTGGGTACAGTCCCGAGCCACATGGAGGCAGTGAGCGGATCGTCGGGGATTCGTCTCTCCCGGTATTGGGGGTTGATGTCGCAAAGTGCACGGGTGGCCATCACTAGAAATCCTCGGCCGAGATAGTGGAGAATTACTGATTTGGATCAGTAGTTTCTCAAGTGGTGATGGGCTTCATGCCGACACGATTTATCGCGTTATTAGGGGTCTGACTTTATCCACCCCCCTAGACTCGATATGCGATACTCTTTAGACGAACGGACCGGACTGTACGGATATTGTCATTGTAAGGCTCAGTTGGGTTTATGGATGAGTTCGCTCGTCAGCTTCCCTTCCAATCAATACATAGGCAACCGTTACGTATAGCTAGTACCACTGACGTGCTAGAGGTTATACCCAGTTCCAGTGTGTTGATGAGTCATTAGAGTCCCCCACAGACACTTTCCCAAGTTCGGGCGAAACGTTGTAGAGGCCGTATGGTTTTATGGCAGGGTTCGGAAAATGCACGTGCGTTTACGCACGTGTCATTTTTCGGGCAGATAATACTGGTGGGCTTTGGTTTAAGCTGGATCCGAGTATTATACAGTGTAGATATAATATCTTTGTCTCAGTTGCATTTGTATTCGGTCGTAAAAAAAATGCGGGTATGTTTATACTGTTACGGGGTTATCCCGAAATTCGTTTCAGGATCACTTTTGGAAGTTGCCAGTTTCCAGTTTTCTATCACCCGTATTTTACATTCGGTTAAATACGGATGTATCTTTTCTTGAGATGAGTGTGGAAGCTTCTAGAAGGTGACTAGGATGGTGAGGTGTTAAGTGACTCATTAGTGCATTTAATGATTCATTTAATGCAAGGGTGACTAGGTTTATGATTCGTCCTTTGCTTTTAATGCGTTCATACTAGGTATCATTAGTGAGTCATGTTTCTTTATGTGTGTTATGATAAGTATCATATCATTATGGTCACCACTCCTCTCCTACACTCACCCCCTCCTCCTTATATATGGCCGGCCCCTCTTCTCATTTGAGGATGGTTGCTTGAAAAAGATTATGATAGTTTTGGTTGATAGAAATTAGATGTGATCCATTTCTCATTTCCATTCGATCCAAAAAGGCAACTTCATTAACCGTTCGTCCATGGCTTTGGACGTAACGAGGCAAAATGTTCTACTCATTCTCTACATCAATTTTGGTCATCTCTTTTAGCAAACTTGATGATCGAGTTGCCTCGGATCAGAGGCGGGAGCCCGTTTAAAGATCTGTCGACGTGGTGCCACCTGGACGAGAAGACTGGAGATTCAGGAGATCGGAGCAGCCGCAACAAAGCGTGGGATGATGGTTGAAGACCGAAGTACTCGGATCGTTCGGTATAACATTCCAACCCACTTTGTAGTTTGTTAGTTCGGCTTTAATAGCTGATCCGGGTGAAAGTACGCGATAGCGCCAGTTGTAAAAAATTTTGTTCCGCATTTGGCGTCTGTTAGACGGCCAGGGCGCTACCGTGGACTTACAGTGGTATCAGAGCCTCACAATTAAGCTATACTAAGTTGTGATAACACGTTTAAAATATCGATCGAATGGAATTTCGAAAATCACAATTTTCCGTGTAAAAGTTTCTATCGATTTTTAAAAGGGTATAAAAATTATTTTACATATCACAGAAAACAGAGCAGGCTTTTTTAAGCATTCTGGGAAAATATGGGCACGTGATCCCACAGCACCACCGCGGATCCGCGGCCAGTATGTAGGAACAGTGCATGAAATTTTTCCAGTGAGCTTTACATGGGAAATTGTGGTTTCTGGAATATTTCTTTTGGGCCCAGATTTCATAACTGTACAGCAGATGTTGTGGGGCCCACTTTGGGATATTTGGTCAATCGAAATTTAAACATGTTAGTTTACAGTACTTATATTATATCCCCGACCGGGAATGTCATTTGAGCGGTAAATTGTGTCTAATTGCTATAGCTCTTTTAGACGGATTTGCGAACGTGACATTCGCGTTGATGTTCTATGTTGTGCTGTGATGTTGCGGATTTGTCGTGGTGAATAGCAGTGTGCAATGGTAGTGAAGTTTGGATTTATTTGTATATTTGTTATTGCGGGACGAGCGTCCAACATGTGGAATGTCGTCACTATCTGTTTGTATAATATTCTTTTGGGGCACGATCGGGCTGAGGTCGATGTACCCGTTGTACATATTTTTATTTCTGTACTAGGTTTACCCCGCGACGGAGTGCACGCATAGCCGGGTTTTGGAGGGCAACGGGTCCGTATCTCATGGCTTTGAGAGGCAGAGGGGCCTCACTCTAGAATTGGCAGACTATTCGCAGCACTTGTAAGGGGTACAGGTTGACCTAAGGAGGGGTGCTCAAGTTACCGAATTCCGTGAAGTGCCGGGTGGTCCATTCATTTTTGCTGTAGGGGGCTGCCTCGCTTCAGGTTTTGGCGGGTAACTTGCCGCACCTGTAGGGGTCAAGGTTTCATTGCACAGGCTATCCACACGACCAGGGGAACGTCGGGTTTCAGCAGCGGCTCTGTGAAATCCGGGGATCTCAGATTATCTTTATTGTTCTGTGATGCTTATTACTTTTCTGTAATGTTGCATATTATCACTCCTGGAGCGATTTTTGTATATTGGTATATATACTATTAGATGTTGTATATGTTTTACACCCGCACTAGTCCAGTCCCCGCTCTGTCGTTAGTTAAGTAACCTAACGGGTGATGACGGGACCCTGAGGCGAATGCGGATGGCATATACGTACATTTTATTTTTCGTTCTTTTCTGGTGTGATTGATTGATGGGATTGCATTGATTCTTATCAATGCAAGGATAAAACAAACCTATATTTGATGTTGTTGGAAAAAAATTTAAAAGGTGTTATTACAAAGATGTTTCCTTTTGTTTTGCATAGCGGTATTCAGTTGGAATATCCTGCACCTCATTCGACGAGGCAAGGGCCGAGATCCCTTCACCGGGAGTGACCCCTTGGGCAGAAGTTTACGTCAGGGTAATAACTTCAATATAGTTGATTACAAGTTGCTTTGCATCGCGGTATTCAGTTAGAATATCCTGCACCTCATTCCACGAGGAAAGAGCCGAGATCCCTTCACCGGGAGTGACCTCTTTAGCAAAAGGTTTTCGCCACTATATTTTTATAAAAAGCTATCAGGTTCCTTCAACGAGATCAAGTTCATTACGTTAAAGGTTTTTTCTCCAAAACCAGCCTTAGCCCTCCGTCATTTCTTTTGGGTATTCAGTAGTATTCAAGCTATGTATTTTGACCAACGCCAAGGCATAGTGTTTGGTAGCTGCGGGGTATTCATCTTTTGCATAGATAGATGAGTTGGTTTGGGACAGTCGTTCTGCCATTTTGGCCAACGTCATGGGCATGTGCGGGTGGGTTCAAATTGATCTGGATAGTGACGGGTAGAACTTGGCATGTGACTTATGATATTTTGACCAACGCCAAGGTCATAAGAGCATGGGGCAAAAATCATATCGGGAGTTTCAAACATACAGGAAACTTTCCAGGCTTGCGCATACCTTCTGGAGTGTGATAACTTTAGTGGCTTCCATAAAGTTATCATGCGATGATAGTTGGATCCCGATTCTCACTGATGAGTTGGTTTACTCTTCGGGTGATCCCGACTAATTCTTCGTTCAGGTTTGGAGGAGGATTTGAGATTACAGTGGGAGGTTTCCTGATTAGATAAATTGATAACCATTCTGATCTAGGTTAGAGTGCACGTAGAGTGTTTCTTCTCTCTCTCTCTCTTTTTGGCAGCGACCTTTGACCGACACTAGACTATGACTCAGTGACCAAGTTGACCGAACCTTCTTAAAATACTGGCTTTTGGATTTTCTATAGTTGTATAAGTCATTGCCGCTCCTTCTTTTACATTTTGTATTTCTCAGAACACCCCGTACTACTACGGACATCCACTTCCATTGGATAGATCCATCGTATGGTTATATACGAACTTGAAGGGACTTCTTCGAGGGTGGATCCAGGTTCAGGAGAAATAGAATTGGTTTATTCAGTTGTCTTTTATTATCATCTTCTCTCAGGTTGCGAGGGCTCCTTAGTTTAGGAGAGTACACCTATTACGCTTATTGGATAGTCTTCTTCCAAACCATAGGCAGGTGCCGAAAGGTAGGGAATAAAGAAAACCAATTATCCTAAGTAGGGTGTGCAGAAGGTAATATGTAAAGACAAAATAAAGGGATTAGAAAGAGGGCAAAGTAAATTGTGACTGTTATTATTCACGACCAAACCGTGTACTTCATCGCCACTCCTATTTTCACCTTTGCATTTTTCCCAGTTCGGGAGAAATAGAATAAGTTATTATTCAGTTGTCTTTTATCATCACCTTCTCTCAAGTTGCGAGTACTCCTAGGATTAGGAAAGTACACCTATTAAGCTTCCTGGATAGTCTTCTTCCAAACCATAGGCTGGTGTCAAACGGTAGGGAAGGAAGAAAACCATTTAGCCTAACGATGGTGTATAGAAGGTAATGAATAAAGAAAAATAAAGGGATTTGGAGAGATGGCAATAAAATATACGGTTAAAGTCATGAATTGGATTATGGAAGAGGCATTACTAGGAATACCAGGATACCCCTACGAAACATTTTCATGTTTCAATGCATTGTTAAAGGAAAACTGATTTCCCGATTAGATACTTACTCCAGGGTATGTATTTACCAAGTATGATTCTCACATCTGTATGGTTTTTACAGATGATGAGTGGGAGCAGGTTATTGGGAATAAGGTGATCATCCTCATTATATCGGAATTCGTTGTAATTGGTGATGTTTGAGGAAGTTGCCTTGGTTTTTGCCGGACGACATGTATTTGGTTTTGATTATCCGTTGTTGTGCACCAATTTCAAAATGATATATCTGTACGTTTATTTTTATAAAGTGAGATATAACTTTTTGAAATTATGTCCGTGACATTTACCTATATCAGTTGACGATTGGGTAAGGAGCATTGAACAACGGAACAGTTCTTAATCATAAGTACAATTTTTAACCTACGATGCACAGGTTTTGAGTTATTCAACTCAGAGGACTTATACAGAGTATTGTATGTTGTCCAGTGTCCGTCAGGACAAAAGGGTAGGTCCTCGTACTATGTTCTGTTTACTTGTGACTTCTCTAGTTTTTAGACAAGTGTTTCGTAGAAATACAATGTCTAAGTTTTGAGAAGTTGTGGGTATAAGAATAAAGTAGAGAACCAGGTATCGCAAGTATCGGGATTCTTCAAAGAAATTGAAGATGTAGATTCTTGTGACGGGTATTCAGTTGATAGTAACGGTTTTGAGAAACTTGTTTCTCTTTCAGGTTACTCATAATTGGATGGATTCCTAAGTTGAGTAATGCTGATTAGCCTCTCTTAATTAAGTTGATATGCACTGGAGACAGATGCATGGTTTGAATCTGGTTCCAGTTAAATTAGTGCCTCTATTTTTATATTGTATATAGAATGGTTCATATCTTAACGATGTTAAGATACGGGGAGTTGTTCGGCTTATACTTAAAACTAGACACTGGATAACTCAAGGCACGTTTCTGTAATAGCAGTTTGTGGGTTGACCCTGGCTTTTACGAGGGTTGACTTTCTACCATCTGGATGATCAATAGTGATATTGTTCTTGACTCGCCACAGTTTTATTAAAATGATTTTTTTTCAGAATACAGTAGTGGGAGTATGGTAGAACTGGAAGTGATTCCAGAACCGCAAACGATTAAGGAAAATTTAATATGACCTATATATTCAATCAGGTTTGATATTTCAATAGCCACTTCGCAGACATGGTGGGTAACCTCAGACACCCGAGAGGTACTCCGGTAGCCTCAAGGACGGTGACAGGGAGGTTCTTGTTTACCCAGACTTGACACTACTGTTGTTCCAGACTATGAGACCCGGCAAGAGGATACGTATAGCGTCGTTCTAAACTAGCTTTAGAAGTGTACGTATATATTATTTTGCCATAGGGTTGTCATAATCAGTGGGAGGAGCGGAAGCATAGTAGGCAAGTAGCTTATGTCTATTTATAGGCTTGAGCAAATATTGAGGAGATAGATCATCTAATTTTGATGTGAGAGTCATGGGTTTTGACTTCATCAGAATAGGGGATGCATCTGTTGAGAAGGTAATAGGGTGTGATGTCCTGGTATTTGGATGACATACACAAAGTAGGAAGTAAAATTCCTATACTACGATCGGTTGTACTTTGGTCGTCACACAGTTGTCTCTCCACAAGGATATGGATATAATATCAGACATCCTGGTTACTAGATCTATGGTTTTAGATCTAGATTTGGGTAATTTCCCAATATGGGTACTTTGACAATATTATAATAGTATTTTAGAATAGATGACTCCTGGCATGGTGGTGTACCTGCAGGTGATGGAGTCACCCTCTCTAAAGGTGTCTTAGAGACTAAAGGAGAGAGGGATGCGCATGATTGGCAGATCACTTGCTTAGGAAATTGAGTCAATCATGAGATGTCAAGTACCACACCAGATGTTGGTTTTTGCACTAGATGCGATAAGTTTATATTAATCCAATCCTGAAGAAACATAAGGAAGCAGTTTTAGAACTTAAGTGCATATTTTACGGATTTGATGACGGCAGCCTCCTTCGGGAGACGGTTATCATTCCAGGCTTCCAAAGTGACATAGATGGCAGAGTGATTGTCAGAGTTATAGTTTTCCCTCTGACGAGGGACAGTATTATGGACAAGTGGTCCAAGAGGATACTGTGGGAGGCATGGTGCTGGATACTGATTAGGTTCAGTTATCGATACAGTCTAAGAAGTTTGGATTTGGAGTTCATTTATGAACTAGGTCCCATCAGATATCCAGACATATTCTAAGACATGTATTACTCAATTCGGGAGATGGCTTTCTCCGCGAATTTGAGATTAAGAGAGATATAGAAAGAAATATCAGGGCGGATTCACTCACTGAGTCTATTTCTCGAACACAATAGTTTTACAAACGAGCTTTGTGAAACTGATTAATAGAGGAGTTGGATGTTCGGTATCACACGGGCTGTGAGTATGCGACATCGTAATAATTAGCCTTAAGTGAAAGAGGGAGATTGTTGGAGATAATGCCCTCAAAGTCAATTATTGGATCGTAGGTACGTGATTGCAATGATTGAGGCAGGACCTATACCGATATGACAGTCTTGCTCGAGATGATAGTATGCTATCTGGTTTGTCTTTATCATCGTATACATGCTTTAGTTCGCTATTGCATGTTGATAGAGCCCATAGGATTCTTGCTTAACTGCCAGCAGTATGATGGCGATCATATACGTGGGAGTTGGGGTCTGTAAGCACATCCTTAAAGTATCCCTAGTCGTGGGAGTTTCGAGACAGGGCATCGATACTCCAGAGTAGACTAGTGTATACAGTCGATACTCCGACGAGGGGCAATGGCCGGTCTCACAAGCCATTAGTGTCAGTTGGTTCACCTAAGATGTATACAGGTGCTCATTGGGTTATGAGTACACCGGACAGGACTCGCCGGGAACATGCTAGTTGGTATTATATATATCGTCAGATAGCAGTTCCCTGGTGACATGTGTACAGGTTAGTTTGTCGACCTGAGATCGTCATTTGTCTCGTTTGAGTTCCCACTGTGCTTTGATTTCTACCCTACCATGGCTCAAAGGAGTCGAGCAAACAGGTATTTTTTGGGTACAGTCCCGAGCCACATGGAGGCAGTGAGCTGATTGTCGGGGATTCGTCTCTCCCGGTATTGGGGGTTGATGACGCAGAGTGCACGGGTGTCCATCATTAGAATTCCTCGGCCGAGGTAGTAGAGAATTATTGATTTGGATCAGTAGTTTCTCAGGTGGTGATGGGCTTCATGCCGGCACGATTTATCACGTTATTAGGGATCTGACTTTATCCACCCCCCTAGACTCGATATGCGATACTCTTTAGACGAACGGACCAGACTGTACGGATATTGTCACTGTCACGCTCAGTAGGGTTTATGGATGAGTTCGCTCGTCAGCTTCCCTTCCAATCAATACATAGGCAACCGTTACGAACAACTAGTACCTCTGACGTGCTAGAGGTTATACCCAGTGCCAGTGTGTTGATAAGTCATTAGAGTCCCCCACAGACACTTTCCCAAGTTCGGGCGAAACGTTGTAGATGCCATATGGTTTTATGGCAGGGTTCGGAAAATGCACGTGCGTTTACGCACGTGTCATTTTTCGGGCAGATAATACTGGTGGGCTTTGGTTTAAGCCGGATCCGAGTATTATACTGTGTAGATATAATATCTTTGTCTCAGTTGCATTTGTATTCGGTCGTAATACAAATGCGGGTATGTTTATACTGTTACGGGGTTATACTGAAATTCGTTTCGGGATCACTTTTAGAAGTTGCCAGTTTCCAGTTTTCTATCACCCGTATTTTACATTCGGTTAAATACGGATTTATCTTTTCTTGAGATGGGTGTGGAAGCTTCTATAAGGTGACTAGGATGGTGAGGTGTTAAGTGACTCATTAGTGCATTTAATGATTCATTTAATGCAAGGGTGACTAGGTTTATGATTCATCCTTTGCTTTTAATGTGTTCATACTAGGTGTCATTAGTGAGTCATGTTTCTTTATGTGTGTTATGATAAGTATCATATCATTATGGTCACCACTCCTTTCCTACACTCACCCCCTCCTCCTTATATATGGCCGGCCCCTCTTCTCATTTAAGGATGGTTGCTTGAAAAAGATTATGATAGTTTTGGTTGATAGAAATTAGATGTGAACCATTTCTCATTTCCATTCGATCCAAAAAGGAAGCTTCATTAAACGTTCGTCCATGGCTTTGGACGTAACGAGACAAAATGTTCTACTCATTCTCTACATCAATCTTGGTCATCTCTTTTAGCAAACTTGATGATCGAGTTGCCTCGGATCAAAGGCGGGAGCCCGTTTAAATATCCGTCGACGTGGTGCCAGCTGAACGAGAAGACTGGAGATTTAGGAGATCGGAGCAGCCGCAAAAAAGCGTGGGATGATGGTTGAAGACCGAAGGACTCGGATCGTTCGGTATAATATTCCAACCCACTTTGCAGTTTGTTAATTTAGTTTTAATGGCAGATCCGGGTGAAAGTACGCGATTGCGCCAGTTGTAAAAGTTTTTGTTCCGCATTTGGCGTCTGTTAGATGACCGGGGCGCTACCGTGGACTTAAATCTACAATGTCGAAAAATATGCCGGTGCGCCCAAAGCAGGCAGAGAAAGATCATCTACATGCCTTCTGCTTACGGTCTGGCATCTCTAGTCTCTGGGTCCTCGTTTTCTATGTGGATTACAAATCTCATGATCCTTCTGCTCGTCAACCTGGTCCGGTGTACTAACGGAACAGTTCTACTCTGGAACTCCTCAGATCACTGTTTGGCCAATGAACATGACCACTCGCAAACGGCACATTACTGATGGCGGCATCTGGCCCTTTCAATACGCACGCTAAAACTGATCCTGGGTGCAAATCTCTATCGCTGAGGTGTCCTGGAAAGAACCTGCTCATGGCTTCTTTCGATCTCACCTATGCCGAACTATACGAAGGTTGGCACTTTTGCGTAACTCTTTTCTCATAATCGAATAGCTGTGACATCAGCATGGCTTTCCTCTGGAATTTGGCTGTATCTAACTGTAACGTTTTGAAAATCGTTTCGGTGAAATTTCGGAAAAATCGGTAAAATAAGGCGGGTTTCTGTAAAAAGTTAAAATAAAAATATCTTTATTATAAAATTAAATATACATATTCTAGCTATGTAATTGCTAGTATTTGGTGTTTATTGAGCCACTGGTAAAATTTCTAATTTTCTGAAATTAATTATTTTAATATTATTTTAAGCCGTCACTAATACATTTAATTAGGGAAAATTACAAATTGGAATGAGTTAAAACAAATTTTGTGCATCATAACACATTAAACAAAATTTTAACATGTTGTTTTTGAAACAAAAAGAAACTGCCAAACGTTGTTAGAAATTATTGAAGAAAAAATGCTTTTTTGGTGAAATTAGTGTAAATGGAAGTGGGGTATAACATTTATCATTTTTTCTGACCCAAACAAAACCCACACCCATCCCCAAAATTTCTGGCCGAGCACTATGCTGTCCCCCACCTCACACTCCAAATTTTGAATGAAATGAAAGCTTAAAAGAAAATAAAATAAATATGTTATGATGTAAATTGCAATAGTGAGACTTGAGGGGTTTTATTGTCATGGAGATTCTACACACTCTCAAACACCCATTTTCCACCCTCCTTGGCCGAATTGGCCTGCTGCCAATTCCCCCCCCCCCCATTTGGCCCACTACATTTCCTCACAAAACAAAAGAGAAAGGGAAAGTTAAAAAGAAATAAAATGAAAAGACTAAAGGTTGAGGTATGGGGCTTTTTGACTTGACTAAAATTTTCAACACAACACTACAAACCCACACTTTCCCCCTCTCTCTCCTAGTGGCCGAAACCTGCAATTCCAGCAGCCCCTTTTTGTTCTTCTTCATTTCTTTGCAAACCCCAAAATGTTTTCATCCAAAAAAAATCCCAATCAAAAACCTCACAAACTACAAATCCAACTCTTACCCATTTTTCCTTGGTTACTCTAGTATGGATCTAGGAGCATGGAAGCCATTTTGGAGGCCAAGATTTTCATGCTAGATCTCTAATGATTGTGAGGTATAAGATCTTAATCCTATGGTTAATTGTTGACATATTGCTTAAGCTAAATTAATTAGGAGTTAATTATGGTTTTGTTGTTAAAGATTTAACTTTCAAGAAAAAGGTTTTGAATGCAAGTTAGGGTTTTGAGTAATGAGATTGTGGTTGTGTGTTATAGTTAGCATGTAGTGGGCATGCTAACTCAAATCTAGTTGTTAGTTTGCATTTTTGTTAATTTAAATTTGTGATAAGTATATAAATTGCAAACTGGCTTTTAAAAATATATATATTTTGGTGAGATAAAAATTTATTTTGGGTATTCATGGTATTATTAACATTTTAAATTGTATTTTAATATTTTAGATCATGCAAATCCAAGCTAAATTGTTGTTTATGCATTTTGGCTAAAATGGTTGAAATTTGGGTAAAATTGCAAACTAGTTTTTTTTAACGTATATAGTTTGGTGAAATTAAATTATGGAAATGGTTTGTATGGCTTATCTAAGTAATTTAGTAAATATTATGGCCATTAGTTTTGTTTAAACATCAAGATTTGTATTAAAATGGTTAACGACAGCTAACTAGCACTACTACAATATGGGGTTGCCCCAACGGACTCAGAAATCCGTAGGGGAAAATATTTCTTGCCCCTACTGATTTGTCCGTAGGGCCAAATCATTGTCCCTATGGCGCCTTACGTTCTAATTTTTTGTTTGGCCCTACGGAGCCGCAAGCCGTGGACCTACGGTTATGTCCGTAGGGGCATCTAAATAGATTAATATAAAAAAGCATAGAAAAATTATATTCATCGTTCCCAAAATTTCTCTCTCTCACTCCCGCGCCTCTCGTCGCCTGTTCCCGCGCTTCGTCGCCACCGCGCTCGCGCCTCGTCGCCAGCTTCGTCGTTCTTCCCCACACCTTCGTCGACTTTCCGCGCCTCGTCGCCACCTTCGCCGATCGTCGTCGACCACCAATTTCTACCGTCTCCTCCACCGCGCGCACGGTTTGTAAGTAAATCTCAAATAATTTTTAATTTTGACGTTGTAGTCTAGGGTTCAGGCCAGGTTCGGGTAGGGGTAAGGGCATCGGCGTCGGCGTCGGCATCGGGTTCGGTTAGGGTTAGGGTTGGTTGTGGGGTTCGGTCGGGGTTGGGGTTGGGGCTGGGGCTTGGTTGGGGCTGAGGCTCTGGTTTGGTTGGGGTTGGGGTTGGGGCTGGGCTAGGGCTGGGGATAGGGCTGGGTTGGGCTGGGGCTGGGGCTGGGCTGGGGCTGGGGCTAGGGTTCGGTTGGGCTGTGAGATGTGAACTGTAGAGTGCCCTATTTATACCTTGCAGTAGGTGTCAGCTTGTAGTGTAAATATACTTTGCTTGTTGATTTAGTTCCATCCCGGCAAAGCTGTAGGCTAATTCGAGGTCGAGTTTGTACTGGTGCATTTATTCTGTTACCTTCACTTTTGTGAACGTAACATTCGATGATAAGGTGATAGTTGTTCCAGATTTGGCGTCTGCAGGGACTTTATGTTTAATAATGTATCAGTAGAATTGTAAGCAAGCTGTTTGGCATATTTAGAGGGGTATTTAAGCTTAAGAAATTGTTTTTTCTGTTATTTTTCTTGTGACATGTATGCTATCGAATGTCTGGGTGAGCAACCCATGTGGGACAATATAATTTGATCTGATTTTGCTTCAAGCTCTGCTTTCTCCTTTAAATTATAATCCATTTTGTTTTGTACTTAGTAATGGCAGAATTTGCTTGTAGTTTATGGAAAACTATGAATCTTTTCGCCCGTTTCTTTCAGCCAGCATATGAAATAGTTTGTGGTTTGTGTTCATGGCCTGAATTCCTCTACATATATTATCATGTATATAATCTTATTGGTGGATTCATTTATATTCAATCAGCAAATATAGCATCTTTCAAGCATATTATCTTGTTCATCATTCTAATCTTATATTTTATCTATCTCTGTCCTGTTGATCTTATTGACGGGAAGCTGTATGTTCATCTCCACTCCCAGATCCTTGATAATTGATTCTTTTGAAGCATCATAACTATGTTTTGCGTTAATGTATCTGCAATGTTATAAACATGTGATTAGCTTTATGGCTTGACTTTAATAGATCTATATTCCTCTGTTTTTCCCTTGCTTTAGAGTTGAACATGATCTTTTAATAGCAAATATACTGCCTTTTAGAATTCTGATATGGACAGATAAAAAGAGATGATTGCTATCATGTTAACGGCCACTTATAAAATTTCTCAAATCTTGATCTCAATGGTTTAAAATCATGTTACACATACAACACGAATGCACAACAAACGCATAATTAGAGAGTGATTCAAGAAGTTCAAGTTAAAACCAATATATGATACTCGATGATAATATGAAACCTTCATATTCTCATCGATACTCATATATGAAACTAAAAGCGCCACTTAGTCCCCGTCTATCGGTTAACATACGTGCGATGTTCGTCCTGACATAGAACTATACGAAGGTTGTTAAATATCCGACAGTATAGCTCGATACTAACAACCGTCGTATAGTCTACGCGACGAGAAAATTCAATCGTATGGTAACCCATAGATTTGTCCCGTGTGGACAAGTTAAGAATGTATAAAGCAAACGCCTTCATTCACTTGTGTTTTCATCCGTTTCGAGATATTTCATCGGTACCTTTCCGCTGGTTCTCCGTGTACAAAGATAGATTAGATGTTCATTTCAACGTTCTTTCACAGCTTTGAAATGATTATCTATTCTATTACATTGTACTCGGAGAACAATGGGGAGGTGCTGCCGAAATTTACTCGAAACGGTTGAAAGCACAAGTGATGGGTATTCGCTCTATACATTCTTAATGGGATAGAAGCCTACCCCCGACAGCCGGAACACACACATACAACAAGAATACACAAAAAACGCATAATTAGAGAGTGATTCGAGATGTTCAAGTTAAAACCAATATATGATACTCGATGATAATATGAAACCTTCATATTCTCATCGATACTCATATATGAAACTAAAAGCACCACTTAGTCTCCGTTTATCGGTTAACATACGTGCGATGTTCGTCGTGACATAGAACTATACGAAGGTTGTTCAATATCAGACAGTATAGCTCGATACTAACAACCGTCGTAAAGTCTACGCGACGAGAAAATTCAATCGTATGGTAACCCATAGATTTGTCCCGTGTAGACAAGTTAAGAATGTATAAAGCAAACGCCTTCATTCACTTGTGTTTTCATCCGTTTCGAGATATTTCGTCGGTACCTTTCCGCTGATTCTCCGTGTACAAAGATAGATTAGATGTTCATTTCAACGTTGTTTCACAACTTTGAAATGATTATCTATTCTATTATAGTGTACTCGGAGAACAGCGGGGAGGTGCTGCCGAAATTTAATCGAAACGGTTGAAAGCACAAGTGATGGGTGTTCGCTCTATACATTCTTAATGGGATAGAAGCCTACCCCCGACAGCCGGAACACACACATACAACAAGAATACACAACAAACGCATAATTAGAGAGTGATTTGAGATGTTCAAGTTAAAACAAATATATGATACTCGATGATAATATGAAACCTTCATATTCTCATCGATACTCATATATGAAACTAAAAGCGCCACTTTGTCCCCGTCTATCGGTTAACATACGTGTGATGTTCATCGTGACACAGAACTATACGAAGGTTGTTAAATATCGGACAGTATAGCTCGATAATAACAACCGTCGTATAGTCTACGCGACGAGAAAATTCAATCGTATGGTAACCCATAGATTTGTCCCGTGTGGACATGTTAAGAATGTATAAAGCAAACGCCTTCATTCACTTGTGTTTTCATCCGTTTCGAGATATTTCGTCGGTACCTTTCCGCTAGTTCTCCGTGTACAAAGATAGATTAGATGTTCATTTCAACGTTGTTTCACAGCTTTGAAATGATTATCTATTCTATTACAGTGTACTCGGAGAACAGCGGGGAGGTGATGCCGAAATTTACTCGAAACGGTTGAAAGCACAAGTAATGGGTGTTCGCTCTATACATTCTTAATGGGATAAAAGCCTACCCCCGACAGCCGGAACACACACATACAACAAGAATACACAACAAACGCATAATTAGAGAGTGATTCGAGATGTTCAAGTTAAAACCAATATATGATAATATGAAACCTTCATATTCTCATCGATACTCATATATGAAACTAAAAGCTCCACTTAGTCCCCGTCTATCGGTTAACATACGTTCAATATTTTATTCTTTTCAACGACAAACGCACACACAAAGCATATACACAGATTTTCTCCTTTGTCAGTAACTATCTCGTTCTTATATTTCTCAATATAGTCACCATAACCTACAATTTATATGCTATACAGTCTAACATGGCCCATGAGCATGTCAGAGTTAAGGACTGGATGTATGTGGATTGGCAACTGTCACGACCCAAAATAGGCCCGTGACGGCCCTAGTACTACGCAACGCCCTAAGACGTAACGTAGTAAAAGAAAGCCAAAACCCATAAATCTAAACCATGAAAATACGGAAAAGATAATATAAGTTTTTGAAACATTTGAAATCGCAACCCAAATTCATTAAAAGTCCAACTTTATTTCTTTAAAATTTTAGCAACACCCCATTTTTGTAAAAAGTAGCCAAGATGAATGCAACACAAAAATATGACGCTGTAGCGAAGAAATAAAGACAATAGAGAGAAAGCTGTATATAAAAGACAACAAATCCACAATAATATACAATATTGTCCTCACCAAGTCCCTAAGTCAACAACATAATAGTAGATGTAGAGTATAAGATACAACGAATATACAATACAAAATACAGATAACCACCAAAACCCACCTAAGCAAAATAGTACTGTGAGCTGATGCGGTATCTGTAGCAAAAGAGGATAGCTGAAAAGCTGAATAGCCTGCCTCGACTACTCTGGGGAACAACCTGAAACACCTGTGGCACAACGAGGGTGAGTTGCCAACTCGTGAATAGTAGATAACATATGCAGGTAATCGCAGGAATGTACGTACAACATGAATCTAAGGTATGCGATTACAGTAATAACATGTCATGTGAATGCAGAATAATGGAAAGTACACTAGCAGGTACAATCAATATGTGAAGCAATAATAACATGACAATAGTGTGCAATAATTATGCAATAGAGATATGAGAATGCAAATATGCAGCTATCATGAAGGGTACACTAACAGGTACTCCTAATACATGGAACAGTGCATAAGTGAAAAGGTATGAGGTATGGAGTGAAATATGTCACCCACGGAATCCTGTCATCGTGGTAGGATCACAATCCATCAAGACACCCAAATCCCAATTCCTCAAATCAGCCCCCACATTGGGCTCTTACATCATATAAGTCTCGCGTCTCCTCAATGTACAATATCGAGTAATCTCCTATATCCCGAATGTACAAATCAATAATCCCATATGTATGTCCAATCTCAATGAATCACCTGATATCCCAAGTCAAAGTCCTAAGTAAGTTTCTAGCATCCTAATTATATGTATATATGCAGAAATAAATATGATGGGGGTCAATACACATATATTAGCGTCCCATTCCACTAATATTGGTGTAAGGGTATATATAACAACGGCTAATCCCATGTTATATATTCAAAGGTGTTTAAAAGAAATATCATAAAAACAATGTGCCAAGCATCGACACAGAAATCCTGATAGGTACGTATCATACGCTGTCCCGAAAGCACGAGTGCCTAGCTCTGACCCTCGCCTTTCGACGTATGCATACGTGCATGACTCCCAACGGTATCTCCATGATCCCTGCCGAGTCATTGGTACTGTCACCGGATGGTATGGTTCCCCTGCCGGGCTCATCGGCTCATAGCACATCGACATCCCTTTCTTGCCCCGGGTACCTCCGGGCCCCACCATGTACCCTCTACGGCCTCGACGCCTCCTCGTAGGGGTATATATAATCAGCACCGATAAAACCCATGGTGGATGCGCAAATATCATATCAAGGAAACCGGGTTTTTCAATGTATGCATAATTTCATGAACTCCCGCGGTTCCCAAATCCAGAAAACATCATGTAAAATCCAAATAATAATGCGCAATCCAGGAATAAATATATACGATATATCTGAAATGCGAGCATATAACAGAGAATATGTAGCTGAAACCAGATGTATGCGAAACCAATAAGGTACAGCTAAGTAACATCAGTAAAGGTAAATATGTGACTGCAACTGAATATGTATGTAACATACAAGTGTAGCAATGTATAGGTATCTACCTATAAGAACTGATGTCGTATACCCCCCTGGGTATAAGTAAAATATGTAGGATGTCCCCCGCGGTATAAGTAAAATATGTGCAAGGTATACCTGTAGCTGTATCGCAAGGTGTATATGTACCTATCACTAAAGGTATGATACACTATAGGTATACCGATAAGCTAGATGCCATGTGTGACAAGCAATAGTATCTATAATGGTTAGTGTGTAACATGGCAATTATTGACGGTGTGTGTGTAGCATACAATCCGTGCTCATGCGACATGAATCGTCAATAATGTGTGCAGTGCCCTACGGCTACTAGTCACGGTACAATTATATCTAAGTAAATAGGGTAAAGGCGCAATTCTAACAATGACGTAGAATATGCGACAAGTATTAGAATCCTAGCCCAGACGCATAACGCCATGCGGGCGATTCCCCTGTAGATGTTAAATCTACTCACCTACGCTCCACGCTAGGTGAATCCTATCACATGTCTCCCTCTGTAGCAGTGTCAGTGGTCCCCGCCTGCAAACCTGAAAATGAGACAAGGAAATCATATATAAGCCAAATATCTTGCAAAACACGATATCGAACCCAAAACGAGAAACTCGCGTCGCAAACTAAATGCGCGTGTGCACGATACGCTAAAACGTGTGTGTACGCGTCTAAAACCTTCGCGACACGCCGCGATACGCTGGATCACAGAACCCTCTCACGTATCGGCGTACCGCGCAAACAAACGGACATGCTGTAACATTTTCAAAAATATAAAATATTAATTTTGGGAATTTTATAATTTAATATTATTTTATTGATTATTTTAATATTTAATGCAAATAAATAGGAAAAATGTTAGAAAAAAATTATGAAAAATTATGGAAAATTCTAAAATGGGTTAATTATTGAAATTATGACATTTTTAAGTTGTTGTGATCATTTTGACACTAATTTAGTGCTAATCGCGATTAAAATCGCAAATCGGGTTTTTTGGTAATTTTGTGCAAAACTTGCACATATCACTTTTTCTACACTTGTGCATTTTTCTAGCCATGGATTTCTTTTGGGGTTACTATTGATGTGAGAAGGTTTGGTTTTTAAAAGAAAAGGAAAAGAAAAGAAAATGTAATGATGAGGGTAGGTGAGAGAGAGACATGGGGTACCATTGACCTTGAGACTTAGCCATTCTCCCATCATTTTATCTCCCTCTTCCTCTCCCTTGCTGCTGCAGCCCTAGCCTTCTCTCCCCTCCACTAAATCCTCTCACTTCATCTCAAAAACATACCCAAAACCCCAAACCCCTTTCATTAAAATTGTGCAAAATCCCTAGATCTACATATGGAGCCAAAGAAGCATGGATTTGGCCACTAGAGGGCAACTCAAGAATTTTCTTGAGTTGCTAATGAAGGTAATTTCTGAACCATTTGCTTAATTATAGCTTTTCCTATAACCCCATGTTAAGATTTAATCGATATTGTGTGATATTATGGATTTGATGAAAACCTAGTTAGGGTTTGAGAGGAACTTGGGTTGTATTGTGAAATTGAGTTCAATTGAGGATACACCAACACCCTAGTGTTTGAATTGAAACCCAAAACTTGAAGCAAACACCAGAATACGGATTTTAGAAACCGATATCGGGGAAATTGTGTAATCTGCCACTGTTAAATTGAATCTGCTATCATACGAGGTATCTTAAAATAAAATTGAGTGGACAGTAGCATGTACAGGCACCCAGGAAACTAACCCCAAAACCCTAGCCCCTAACTCTTCTTCCCGGCCGCCAAAACCTCCTTTCTGGCCGCAAATTGCGGCCAGACCAGAGAGGAATGTCCTCGTTTTGCGTGCCTGGCCCCATTTCATCAATTCTTGGCCCTGGGTACTTCTAGTTTTGACAGATCCTTTCTAGGATGAAATCTGGGACATATATCCTAAGTTGTTGTTTTGGATTCGTATTTCCGTATTCCGTATGTTTGATTCTGAAATGGTGGAACGTGTTTTGCCTCGACTATTTGTCGTTTATACGACGGTATAGAGGAGTTATTGATGGTTTTGAAGGCGTGCCATAGGTTTTCACCTATAGGCCCCTTATCGCATCGTTTTGGATTTCATGCGCCGTTTTAGATTGGATTTGGTTTTAATGCGCATATACGATATTTTGATGTGTAGGTACCCATGAAGACTTCGGGACGACAAGCATACGTGGTGACGTCCGCAATTGGTGAGGCAAGGTGAGTAGATTATATCTACAGGGGGAAGTCGGGTGGATGGCGTATAGCACCCCCGCAGTCCGTAGATAGATTATTATGTAGTTATTGTGATATAGGTGTATTATGGATAGTATAGGGTTAGAAGTGACTAGTGTAGTTCATAGTCGCGAACCCTAGGATAGAATTACACCTATACACACACACCCTTGCTTATCACTTGTACTTGCACTGTGATTGACGATATGTGATGACTTTGGAGATGAGTCGATGATGTGGGCTTGGTGCCCTGGGATCGGTGATTTGATACGATTCATATGTGGGATATGACTTGTGATTCTCGCGGGTTTGGGATATGTGTTTACCCCCGCATGCATACTTATTGATGTTACCGTTTGTACTAGACATAGAGTATTACTCTAGACTATATGATCTGATGATGGTGATATCTGTTATGTGATGAGACAGTGAGATGTTGACCCCTACCCAGCTATGGGGATGCCGTACGATGATATACTGTACGTGCCGATATTGATGATAGATCCGCACTCATAACTCGAGGATATCTTACGATATGACATTGAGGCGGGATCGCCGACTATATATCTTTATATATATATATACCGACTCAGATGTAGGTGGTTTCCACACCTACCCCTCCTGATAGACCTGATACTTAGATGTAGTTGCATAGTAGATACTTCACTGTGGTGTTGACTACTAGATATCTGCATTTTCCTGCTATTCGCATTGCTGGCACATGTTCATTATTATGCTATTATCATGCTGTTAGGACACCAGCACCATTATCGATGATGCGTATGTTTCACGTACACTATTTGCCGGCTCACACACTTCATCATCGATAATTGCCATGCCACTACACTGTAGTACTGTTGCATTCATGATATGATTACTGCTTGGCATATTGTACACATGTACCTGTACACAAACATAGATGATTCATACTTGATTGAGATTGAGGACTACAAGATATTCCATGTTACATGATTTCCGATATGATTACTTTTCTTTACATGTCGCATACATCATGGATTGATTGCATAGCACATCGCATTGGATGTACTTCTTGATGTTGGATTTTCATGGGATTTCTGGATTTTGGAACCGTGTCCTTTTCAATAGCAATCATTTAAAAATCCGGTTCCCTTGATATGATATTTGGGGCGTCGCCCCGTGTTTTCTCGGTGCTAGAGGATGTACTGAGAGAGGGCTGACCCGGACTGACGGAAGCCCGATGGATTGATAGAGGGCTGACCCGGACTGACGGAAGCCCGATGTACTGATAGAGGGCTGACCCGGACTGACGGAAGCCCGATGTATTGAGAGAGGGATGACCCGGACTGACGGATTCCCGATATATACTTTGAGATAGGGCATGATCCGGAATGACGGATGCCCGATGGATTGATATAGGGCATGATCCGGAATGACGGATGCCCGATGGATTGAGAGAGGGATGACCCGGACTGACGGATTCCCGATATGTACTTTGATATAGGGCATGATCCGGAATGACGGATGCCCGATACAGGAGGATTTACGTGTCGATGCTAGGCACGGGTTTCATGATGTTTTTCCATGATTTTGTTTATATCCTCACATTGCATACATGATGCTTATTGTCATTGGGTGACGGGTGGACGGGTTCCACATATATACAGATATGGATCATATACAGACTGGATTTACACTTATCTTACACCAATATTAGTGGTATGGGACGCTAATATATGTGTATTGATATCTTTGATATTTCACTATATTTACTTCATGCAGACATACCTTATATTGATGACATGTTATTACCTGAGTACCTGGCACTGCATACATGATTAGATGTTATCTTGCCATCTTGTTACACTCAGATGTACTCTTGTGGATTATATTACTGATCGTTGACTTAGGTTTATGTCTTGCATTCGGTTTCTGCTTGTAGATGTTTCTATTCACGAGTCGGCAACTCACCCCCGTTGTGCCACAGTTCTTGCAGGTTCTGCCGTACAGGTCCTATTGCGGCATTTCTGGCACACTACCTTCTTGCGGGTGATTTGCCTTGGTAGGTGGATTCTTTCGTATCAGGAATCACCTTTGTATTTATTTATTTCATTGTATCTAGAAATTGTCCATCAACCAAAACTTGTTTATTCTTTCAGACTCAGAGACAGTATTGTATTATTCGACCTAGAGTCGCGCTTAGTAGTATTGTGGTTTTACTGTTGCTTTTGAGCTTTCTTTTGGATTTGATCCTCGCCACCTGGCGTTGTATATTATCATATCATTGCATGGTTGTGACCGTCGATTGACGAAGAGCTAGCTCCCGCTTGGGGATGCCTTTATCATTTTATATATTGTTATTCATATTGTACCCCATTCGGGGCCAGTTTTACAAGAGAAACTCTGCCGAAATTTTTAGAAAAGACTTTATTGTTTTCAAAACATACTTTCGGCTTAGTTATTTAAAAACCTTGATTTCAAACCTATATTCTTCACTTCTTTAAACCAGTTTTCTTTACTTATTCCTAAAATGGTTTTAGATTTCTGGGCTTTTGGCTTACTTGGATCAGATGGAGTCCTATAGACTTCATATGTTTCAAGGGCCAGTCACGTGCTATTTCGGGTCATGACAAAGTTGGTATCAGAGCGCTAGGTTGACCTTGGTTCGAGTCTAAGTTTGACTATGTGGAGCCTAGGGAGTTATCTATTTACGGAACTTAGGCTTGACCTTGCGGAACTCAGACTTGGTCGAGGGGGTATTCGACCCGAACTTTCGTCGTATTAGGATGACCCTTGGTTGATGGATTAGGTGACTAAAGTAGAGTGACGTACCGTTGGTATGTTCCGCGGCATACTTACGACACGCCACTCCGCTTAAGGAACCTTAGGATGTACATATTCTTCGAGATCAGTGATTCTCTTCATATCCTGGATTATACATCCATTTGAGATCCCCGATTCTATTAGTTTCATGATCATACCTTCATTGATGTTGTTCCTTCCTATGATCATGTATCCACTTTGGATCTGTTGTTTCCTTTCTTGCCATTGATGTGCTCTCTTTGATACTCGATTGAGATTCCTGTCACCATGTTTGAGCGCAGTTTGGGCTGCTGCTAGGGTTACGGCCGGTGTGAGCTCGTTTGGTACGAGGGCCGACCATTGTGTTTTCTGGTGACATGGGAACGTCTCGAGTTAGTGTTGGTGATTGTGACCTCTAGTGGAGGCGAGTGCTTGGTCTTGCACCGGATGATCGGGCCATTGTTAGAGCTACCAGTTGAGAGATGACTGTTGATGTACAGCATACCTCAGAGATGTGATGCCGCCTATCGTGCAGACCGATGGACCAGCTGTTGCTGAGATTGGCAGGATGTTGCTTTCGGAGCTTACGAGCTGAGATTGCCGGAGCTTTCAGGCAGATATGAGACAGATGATAGCTAGTCTACCCGATTTGAGAGACGAAGGTGATTCGTCCGATTTTGCGCCAGAGCGGGCCCAGTTGAGTTGAAGATTCCCAGTGTGGAGAGTCTTACTCAGATCTAGAGCAGACCGACTCAGAGATGACCGCTTATGTATTGCCTTTCCTGGAGGATTGAGGCGTTGTTCGGCGTACAGGCGTATGAGCCAGTTGCTGCTGCAAATGACGAGATATCGCCCAGATGATTGGAGCTACTGCAGCATGAGCATGTTCTTAGAGAGATGATAGCGAGTTGCTAGTCACCGAGGATGGATGACTAGGACGTGTGGTGAGTTCGCTTACCCCGATGCGAGGTCATCAGGCGGATTGATTCCAGCTAGAGACGACTTCACGCAGGTTCGTGAGAGTCGATAGAGACAATCGAATGTCAGGAGCCTATTTTCCAAGTTTAAAGTATACGGAAAGACATGCAGGTGATTCTATGGACCCTCTAGAAGAATGAAACCCTAACTCGACTTAATGACCGTGTGACAGCCTTGGAACCTTAGGGTTTACGGCGGTTCCGCGGCGCCATTAGTGAGGCTTGGGTTTGCCCTTCTACGGCTGGACCACCGACGCTGTGGCATGTACTCGATACTATTAAACTGTACCCGAGATGTGGGCTCTTGGGGGATTATGAGGATCTGACGAGTCGATCGGATGGTTCGACATCTTTCGGATATCGTGATGGGACACTGCTTGGGAGACTCCAGATGCGAGCATAGCCGTTGGAGCACAGTACATGCAGCCATGATGAGACGAGTCCGGACCAGTTCGGCCTGACATCTGCTACGGAATGATGAAGCTACAGAGTACGCGATTTCGAGTCCGTGTGAGAGACTTCAGATTGGCCGAAGCCGAAGACAGTGCAGTGCGTAGTAGCTTGCGTGGCGTCATAGTGGACGACGATAGAGACAGTTGGAACAAGAGGTTCGTGTGAGACACTGACGAGCTGTCATTGCTTCCCGTCGAGACTAGAGACCTGTTTTGCTTACAGAGACGTTGGGATGTGACCAGTTTCTGAGAAATGTTGTTCTGAGGACACAGGTGTCTTTTGATCGAGAAGAGGTTGTGCAGGAAAGCCAGCCTCTGTACAGATCGGCATAGGCATGATTGGAAGAGACCTTGAGCAGGATTCCTTCCAGGACATTGCTGCAATGATGTTTGCACCCAGGATCAGATGTGTGACGTACATTCAGAGAGCTAGAGGCCGACGCCAGTGATATGCTGCCTTACGAGTGGTCGTGAGGTTTGACCGAGAGGTGACCAGAGAAGTGCCAAAACGGAATCGTCCCCGTTAGCACACCTGACAGGGCCGATGAGCCGATTGACTGTGAGATTGGTAACCCACAGAGAAGATAAGGACCCAGAGAGTCAGAGGACGCCAGATCGTGAGCAAGAGGCAAGTAGATGTCTTGCGCTGCTAGCAGTGGATGCACCGACTCCTTCTCGACTTTGAAGGAGGAACTACCGAAGACGGTATTTATGATTTGTGATTTTGTGATTTGATTATCACGTATCCGTCATTTTGGATTTCGGTATTTTGGGCGTTCTGTTGCATGATTTAGTTTTGGTGACTGAGTTTCATGGTATTGGTTTCATGCACCCACTGGACATTTATATATTTTACGCAGAGTTTTCATGCATTTTAGTGTTATGCTTTGATTCGTGCACGCTGATGCACACGGTTGTGAGATTCTCCTTTGCGGTACACCTGATTTTGGTTTGAGCCGCATTATATCGTTGATTTTGACCCGGATTTTGATGGTGGATTTTTGCACTCCGTGCGGGTGATATGCTTTACGCCTGTTCGGTGTTTGCTATTGGATTTCATGATTCCGTGCATGTTGAGTGCGCAGGGCCTAGATTTTCATTCGTGCACGATGGATGCACCGGTTTGGATTCTGCATGTTGGGCGTATGTTTTTAGACACGATTTTGGTGCACGCCAGATGCGCTAAATCGGGATTCTTCGTGCATGTTACATGCACCTGATTTATTTTTCTGTCAGGCACACACATTGCCTACGACAGATGTTTCGTGCACACCCGTTGCACCTAGATGTGTTTTGTATACCTGTTTGACACATTTATGGATTCTTGATTTCCGTGCGCACCAGACGCACAGGATTGCGTTACGTGCATTTTGGGATTTATTCCTTTTGGAGCAGTACCTTTTATGATGTTGGATTTTTGCTTTCATGCTGAGCAGGACTAGTCAGTGGACGGTACCTGGATACACTTTTGCATGCTTTTGCATCAGCTACTTACATGTATGGATTGGATGTCTACATGTGTAGTTTTGATCCATATCATATCGGTTTTGTATTGGATTTGACATTGTGTTTTTACCTCGACTCCGATGATTGCGAGATGCTTGAAGGAGTTTTGCTTTTGAGTTATCTGCTCATTTTTCATGCGCATGCATTGCGCTGTGATGTTTTATGTGTTGATATTTTCGGAGCCCCGACAAAATGGATTATTACTGAAACAGTTTTTAGTATTGGGGGTTTAAATTTAAATTCGGGGACCGAATTTCTTTAAGGGGGGTAGATTGTAACATTTTCAAAAATATAAAATATTAATTTTGGGAATTTTATAATTTAATATTATTTTATTGATTATTTTAATATTTAATGCAAATAAATAGGAAAAATGTTAGAAAAAAATTATGAAAAATTATGGAAAATTCTAAAATGGGTTAATTATTGAAATTATGACATTTTTAAGTTGTTGTGATCATTTTGACACTAATTTAGTGCTAATCGCGATTAAAATCGCAAATCGGGTTTTTTGGTAATTTTGTGCAAAACTTGTACATATCACTTTTTCTACACTTGTGCATTTTTCTAGCCATGGATTTCTTTTGGGGTTACTATTGATGTGAGAAGGTTTGGTTTTTAAAAGAAAAGGAAAAGAAAAGAAAATGTAATGATGAGGGTAGGTGAGAGAGAGACATGGGGTACCATTGACCTTGAGACTTAGCCATTCTCCCATCATTTTCTCTCCCTCTTCCTCTCCCTTGCTGCTGCAGCCCTAGCCTTCTCTCCCCTCCACTAAATCCTCTCACTTCATCTCAAAAACATACCCAAAACCCCAAACCCCTTTCATTAAAATTGTGCAAAATCCCTAGATCTACATATGGAGCCAAAGAAGCATGGATTTGGCCACTAGAGGGCAACTCAAGAATTTTCTTGAGTTGCTAATGAAGGTAATTTCTGAACCATTTGCTTAATTATAGCTTTTCCTATAACCCCATGTTAAGATTTAATCGATATTGTGTGATATTATGGATTTGATGAAAACCTAGTTAGGGTTTGAGAGGAACTTGGGTTGTATTGTGAAATTGAGTTCAATTGAGGATACACCAACACCCTAGTGTTTGAATTGAAACCCAAAACCTGAAGCAAACACCAGAATACGGATTTTAGAAACCGATATCGGGGAAATTGTGTAATCTGCCACTGTTAAATTGAATCTGCTATCATACGAGGTATCTTAAAATAAAATTGAGTGGACAGTAGCATGTGCAGGCACCCAGGAAACTAACCCCAAAACCCTAGCCCCTAACTCTTCTTCCCGGCCGCCAAAACCTCCTTTCTGGCCGCAAATTGCGGCCATACCAGAGAGGAATGTCCTCGTTTTGCGTGCCTGGCCCCATTTCATCAATTCTTGGCCCTGGGTACTTCTAGTTTTGACAGATCCTTTCTTGGATGAAATCTGGGACATATATCGTAAGTTGTTGTTTTGGATTCGTATTTCCGTATTCCGTATGTTTGATTCTGAAATGGTGGAACGTGTTTTGCCTCGACTATTTGTCGTTTATACGACGGTATAGAGGAGTTATTGATGGTTTTGAAGGCGTGCCATAGGTTTTCACCTATAGGCCCCTTATCGCATCGTTTTGGATTTCATGCGCCGTTTTAGATTGGATTTGGTTTTAATGCGCATATACGATATTTTGATGTGTAGGTACCCATGAAGACTTCGGGACGACAAGCATACGTGGTGACGTCCGCAATTGGTGAGGCAAGGTGAGTAGATTATATCTACAGGGGGAAGTCGGGTGGATGGCGTATAGCACCCCCGCAGTCCGTAGATAGATTATTATGTAGTTATTGTGATATAGGTGTATTGTGGATAGTATAGGGTTAGAAGTGACTAGTGTAGTTCATAGTCGCGAACCCTAGGATAGAATTACACCTATACACACACACCCTTGCTTATCACTTGTACTTGCACTGTGATTGACGATATGTGATGACTTTGGAGATGAGTCGATGATGTGGGCTTGGTGCCCTGGGATCGGTGATTTGATACGATTCATATGTGGGATATGACTTATGATTCTCGCGGGTTTGGGATATGTGTTTACCCCCGCATGCATACTTATTGATGTTACCGTTTGTACTAGACATAGAGTAGTACTCTAGACTATATGATCTGATGATGGTGATATCTGTTATGTGATGAGACAGTGAGATGTTGACCCCTACCCAGCTATGGGGATGCCGTACGATGATATACTGTACGTGCCGATATTGATGATAGATCCGCACTCATAACTCGAGGATATCTTACGATATGACATTGAGGCGGGATCGCCGACTATATATCTTTATATATATATATACCGACTCAGATGTAGGTGGTTTCCACACCTACCCCTCCTGATAGACCTGATACTTAGATGTAGTTGCATAGTAGATACTTCACTGTGGTGTTGACTACTAGATATCTGCATTTTCCTGCTATTCGCATTGCTGGCACATGTTCATTATTATGCTATTATCATGCTGTTAGGACACCAGCACCATTATCGATGATGCGTATGTTTCACGTACACTATTTGCCGGCTCACACACTTCATCATCGATAATTGCCATGCCACTACACTGTAGTACTGTTGCATTCATGATATGATTACTGCTTGGCATATTGTACACATGTACCTGTACACAAACATAGATGATTCATACTTGATTGAGATTGAGGACTACAAGATATTCCATGTTACATGATTTCCGATATGGTTACTTTTCTTTACATGTCGCATACATCATGGATTGATTGCATAGCACATCGCATTGGATGTACTTCTTGATGTTGGATTTTCATGGGATTTCTGGATTTGGGAACCGTGTCCTTTTCAATAGCAATCATTTAAAAACCCGGTTCCCTTGATATGATATTTGGGGCGTCGCCCCGTGTTTTCTCGGTGCTAGAGGATGTACTGAGAGAGGGCTGACCCGGACTGACGGAAGCCCGATGGATTGATAGAGGGCTGACCCGGACTGACGGAAGCCCGATGTACTGATAGAGGGCTGACCCGGACTGACGGAAGCCCGATGTATTGAGAGAGGGATGACCCGGACTGACGGATTCCCGATATATACTTTGAGATAGGGCATGATCCGGAATGACGGATGCCCGATGGATTGATATAGGGCATGATCCGGAATGACGGATGCCCGATGGATTGAGAGAGGGATGACCCGGACTGACGGATTCCCGATATGTACTTTGATATAGGGCATGATCCGGAATGACGGATGCCCGATACAGGAGGATTTACGTGTCGATGCTAGGCACGGGTTTCATGATGTTTTTCCATGATTTTGTTTATATCCTCACATTGCATACATGATGCTTATTGTCATTGGGTGACGGGTGGACGGGTTCCACATATATACAGATATGGATCATATACAGACTGGATTTACACTTATCTTACACCAATATTAGTGGTATGGGACGCTAATATATGTGTATTGATATCTTTGATATTTCACTATATTTACTTCATGCAGACATACCTTATATTGATGACATGTTATTACCTGAGTACTTGGCACTGCATACATGATTAGATGTTATCTTGCCATCTTGTTACACTCAGATGTACTCTTGTGGATTATATTACTGATCGTTGACTTAGGTTTATGTCTTGCATTCGGTTTCTGCTTGTAGATGTTTCTATTCACGAGTCGGCAACTCACCCCCGTTGTGCCACAGTTCTTGCAGGTTCTGCCGTACAGGTCCTATTGCGGCATTTCTGGCACACTACCTTCTTGCGGGTGATTTGCCTTGGTAGGTGGATTTTTTCGTATCAGGAATCACCTTTGTATTTATTAATTTCATTGTATCTAGAAATTTTCCATCAACCAAAACTTGTTTATTCTTTCAGACTCAGAGACAGTATTGTATTATTCGACCTAGAGTCGCGCTTAGTAGTATTGTGGTTTTACTGTTGCTTTTGAGCTTTCTTTTGGATTTGATCCTCGCCACCTGGCGTTGTATATTATCATATCATTACATGGTTGTGACCGTCGTTTGACGAAGAGCTAGCTCACGCTTGGGGATGCCTTTATCATTTTATATATTGTTATTCATATTGTACCCCATTCGGGGCCAGTTTTACAAGAGAAACTCTGCCGAAATTTTTAGAAAAGACTTTATTGTTTTCAAAACATACTTTCGGCTTAGTTATTTAAAAACCTTGATTTCAAACCTATATTCTTCACTTCTTTAAACCAGTTTTCTTTACTTATTCCTAAAATGGTTTTAGATTTCTGGGCTTTTGGCTTACTTGGATCAGATGGAGTCCTATAGACTTCATTTGTTTCAAGGGCCAGTCACGTGCAATTTCGGGTCGTGACACATGCAAAACGATATATTGCCCCAAATTTTCCTACAGGCAAAATCTTACAAAACTATACATGCCAAAACACTATAATACACTGCAGACAACCCTACCCAAAACCCCAGAACCCCACTCCCCTTCCTGGCCGCAAATTGCGGCCAGATTGAATAAAACTGCGACCAAGATTGGGAAAGGGTCTCTCGTGTTTTGGTGGTGTTGTCTATACCTAGTGTACATGCTCCAGTCTTCTCAATTTTATCCTGAATTGTCTGGGTCAATAGCAGATCACAGAATGTCACAAATATCGCTTAAAAACACCAATTTTGCACAAAACACAAACCCTATGGTATTTTAGTGAAATCTAGGTTATTTCTCTGTTGAAGTGACCCTAATAACACTAAAATAATCTAGGTTAACTAACACAATCATCACCTAAACAACATCCCACACAAATCACCTTAATTAGCACTAAACTAGCTAATTAACACTAATCGAAGCTAATTTACACACAAGCTAAGCAAATTAGGGAAAGTGTTCAGAAATATACCCTAAAGAACCCTAGAGAGCAGGTGAAGAAGTGGAGAAGAGCTGCTGTAGGTTGCTGGAGCTCCTGCTACTGCTGTTGCTGCCTGTTGCTCCTGCTGCTGCTGATGATGATGATGCTGTTGCTGATGATGATGATGTTGTTGCTGCTACTAGTTGCTGCTGCTGCTGAAGCTTCTTCTGCTGCTGTGGCTGCTGAGTGTGTGTGTGTGAGAGAGAGTGAGATAATGAGAGAAAAGAGAATAAGAAATGAGAGCAAGGCTAGAACCCCTCCCTCTCTCCTTCTCTCTCATCCTTAAATGAGCATGGCCTCTACCATATAGCACCATGCCTCATACTCTCTCTCTCTCTAGGTCAACCATTCAAACAATTTAAAAATTCCATTTCAAATTCATTTTCATTTTTAAAACAACCATAACTATTTAACCCAAAACACCTAAACAATATTAATTAACTTAAAGAGAATGGGTTAATCCATTATGCTTGCTAATCATGGTCTAACCCCATCTCTAAACCCTAGTTAGCATGCACAAGTGTGTGTGTGCCTAGAAAAATTCTAATAAAATAGGATAAAATAATTAAAAACCAAATTGGTAATCTTTTTATTAAAATCCATGCATTAAAATATAATTAGCTACAAAGCACATTCTAAGGTGTTACAGCAACAACGTATGCAACCTAAGTTTGTCGCAGGAGTTGCTGCTTTCGTTTAATTTGCACGCGCACATAATAAGATCATAATAGAGAAGATTATTTGTCCGTGCGATAGATGTGGCAATAAGTACTGGCAGAACGTAGAATTGGCAGAGCTTCATATTGTAAAACATGGGTTTACTAGACTTTATACAACTTGGAAATATTACGGGGAAAGAGAAGAATGCAGTACTGCGGTAGAAAAAGAAGGAGAACACGATAATGCGGCAGGAGAAGAAGAAGGAGAACACGATAATGCGGCAGGAGAAGAAGAAGAATTCGGTAATGCGGCAGAAGGAGAAGACGGTAATTTATTTCCATCAGAAGAAATGGAGGATATGGTAGAGGCTGCCCTAGGTGAATCTATTCGTACCGAAGATGACATTCCTTCCGGTCAAGGACCGCGTGCAGATAAATATGAAAATTTCATGAATGATGCTAGAAAACCAATTTATGAGAATGCGAAGTATTCCACGCTCTCATGGTTCGTCCAACTTTTCCAGATTAAGTGCCTAAATGGATGAGAAACAAGTCATTCACAATGCTTCTTTCCTTCTTGAAAGATTCTATACCCCGGGGAAATAACGTGCCCGACAGCTTGTACGGAGCCCAGAAGATGATGTCTGATTTGGGTCTAGAGTGTGAGAAGATTCAAGCATGTCCTAAAAATTGCGTGTTATACCGGAAAGAGAATTCAGATTTGAAAGAGTTTCCAACATGCGGAGAGGCCAGGTATAAGCCGAAAGATTCTGATAAGAAGCCTGATATACCTGTCAAGATAGCACGATACTTTCCCATAACATAGAAGCTACAGAGGCTATTCAAGTGCAAGAAAACAGCCGAGGGAATGATTTGGCATCACCGTGCTCCTCCAAGTGAAGATGGAAAAATGAGCCATCCAAGAGATTCCCCGGCATGGAAGGATTTCGATAGGAGGCACGCAATATTAAGTAGCGATCCTCGCAATGTCCGGCTCGGACTGGCTACTGATGGCTTCTGCCCATTCAACTATATGGCTGGAAGTCACTGCACATGGCCCGTTGTAATGATAATTTATAATCTGTCGCCTTGGTTGGTTATGGACCAATCATACTTTATGATGCCTCTTCTTATCGACGGACCAAACTCACTGGGGAACAATATAGACGTCTATCTCCGACCTCTGATCGAGGAGTTGAAATCTTTGTTCATTGATGGTGTAGAGACATATGATGCAAACACAAATACAACCTTTATACTGCGTGCGACTTTAATGTGACAATTAATGACTTTCCTGCGTATGGAATGCTATCAGGTTGGTCTGTACATGGTCACAAAGCATGTCCTCATTGCCATGAACACACAACATCGAAATTCTTGAATTTTAGCATGTTGGCTATGTTTATTTTCTAGTTGGAGGGGATGCGTCCGCATCCGGGACCCCGGTTGTTCCTCACCGGAGGAACTATCGTCCCGCTCATGCTGCTGCCTGACCCAGGCTCGTGCGATAGTCACCGGAGGTATATATCACACTTCAATTTTTGTTTAAGCTTGATTTCTTAATACAACTTTGTCTTAATATTGATTGTCTTGATATTTCGTGCAGACGCAGGGCCTCCCCATCCCCAGAGGGGGACTCGAGGCCGGAATCAGTCCCATAGGCTGAGGCCCGACAGAACTAGGTGGGAGGCAGCATTCCCTCTCTTTTTTACCCTTGACTATCGCTATATTGGTCCTCATGCCGAGAGGTTCGGCCGGTATATGGGGGATGAGAGCCGGCTCATGAAGAACTATCCACTTCACGTTGAGTGGGGCGAGCAACACCAGCGCTCATTCGCCCTCATCTTTGATCAGGCTCGGACACGTATTAATATATATTTTCATTTGATTTATACAATATATTTATTATTAACACTTGCAATATAATAACAATGTTTTTTTTTATTTTTAGTCGGATTACGATTTTCAGCCTGTACCCGACCCTGATCACCCTTGGAGGGTGCTCGACCTTCATGCTCTGTACAATGGCCTGATGAAGAACATGCAGACCAAGGTCCGATACAACAGGAATGAGCTGAAGGCCGACTGCTGCTCCCTGTGGATGGCGACCCCCGAGGCAGAGAGAGCGGCCCTCCTATCTACTCCGGCGTTTGCGAGAGTCGACGTAGAGACATGGCCTCTATTGTGCGAATATTTCGACTCCCAACGCAAACAGGTATGTATTTTAAATGTAATTCATTGTTTAGGATATAATTTATTTTTTTGAGTTCCTTAATTAGAAAACTAAATGTTAATTGACTGTTTCGGAAGAGTGTGTTTGTAGTTAACCGCAATCAGAATGGTGTCGCGTGTAGCTAGACCGAGGTGAGTACGGGTCGTCCTTTGGGAGACGTGGAACCTTTTATTCTTACTTTAGATGTGTTGAGAAAGAGAGGAGGGATAAAGAATTTTGAAGAATGGTTTCTAGATCTATGTTAAACAAGAATGCAAAAATATAGATCTAGATTATGTTAGGGATGTAGTTAATATAATAAGGGGGCTTGTAGGGTTCGTTAGGATTTAGTAGTCATGGACGATTAATTAAAAGGTACCCTTTTTATCCTTTAATAGATTTAAAACTAGAACGACGGTGATGCGTGTAGATTAGGGTTTCTGGAGGGAAAAGGAATCCCACTCTTAACTCTTATCTCGACACGGAACTCCGTTCATATCTTGCCTTTACCAAAACAATCAATAATCTAATCTCTAATCGCGGTCGGAACTAACAAAGAATTGTTAGTGCGCCCGATTAGGATGTTAATGATTCTTTTGATAAAGTTCATAAACTTTATAGGACTTAAAAAGGGTTTAGGGATGTTCATCATCCATTAGCCTACCCTAATCCTACGAACCCAAACAAGCGGAGAATTACTCGTGCATGTTGGGAGAAGAAGAGATGGAGAGAAAATGCATAATTAAACTACGAAGAAATAGAATAAGAAAAAGAAATCTACCTTTATTAATCAACAATATTCATTACACTTTGATTCCTTAGAAAATGATTATAAAGATTAGTTTGCTTCTCGATCTCTTCCAAGGAGGTAAACGGACAGTTGATGATCAGTCTGGATGCGTGAGCCGTCTTGGACTTCGTGATCTCGTCGACCTTATGATTTTTCCAAGAGGCTTTCGGTCTTTATTTATATTCCCAAAGCCAGAAAGTTTGCTTCCAAAATTGGAAGCTAACAGTATAGATGCACCCCCAAAATCCTCATCTCCTAAATCACCTACCTTGCGGTGGATCCGCGGCCAACAGAGGGGTTTGGCCGCGGATCCGCGGCCAAGGGTGGGGATTAGTTCATCAAAAGTTTGGGGCTTTCTCCTTGTGACATGTGTCTATCTCTGGTATCTTTGGAAATTTGAAATCTTTTCTTGGTTGCTGCCAGACTTGATCTCCAAGTTTTGCTTTCTTAATTAGGCAGGTTTTCTTCAACAACCTGATTTCCTTGATTTTAGACCTGAAAATTCTGCACAACAACTTAAATAATATTTAGTAGACTAAGTCTACTAGGATTCTGTCAATGATATTATTTGCATACATTTTCCTACCAAATTCTAATTATAATATATTAACACATGGAAAATAGTACTTTTACACATAAACCCTCATATGTATGATATATTATAATAAAGACCTTTTTAATATAGAAATAGTAGGAAAAATGTAATAACAAATGTGCAGTTTTATCAACTGAATAAATACCGCCAAACTTATCTTTGATCGTCCCGAGCAAACTAGTTTATTCAAGAGAAGGAGAAAAAGAAAGGAGAAAACTAAGTACACTTTCATAGGCAAACACGATTGCACTGAGCACGTGCAACAAACCGTTAAACCTCTAGGTGTCCCTAGTAGGAGGAGTGTTGTCTCCTGAGGGTTTTCAGCGGATTACACCCACAAAATCCAATAACAAAGAGAGATGGTGAAATTTACATATAAAGATAAGAACCATAAAATAAAGACTTTGAAAATAAGAGTTTCCAACTACACTAGCTTTTCAGTTGTCATGAGCCCTATCTTAATAGTCATGAAAAAATGTTAAAAATCACATTATCCCTCAATAAAACATCGTCTTTATTCTTCATTCCTATGTTTCTTCCAATGTAACGTCTTCAAAATAATAAAATATGATTTTTGGGAAATTTTATAATTTAATATTATTTTAATGAATATTTTAATATTCTGGTATAATTAAATACAGATAAATGGGGAAAAATTATGGAAAATTCTAAAATAAGGTATTTTAAGGAATTCCCTCGTTTTCTGTGCATGCCCCCATTTCCTCTAGTTTTGACCCTGAGTATGTCTAGTTTTGACTGATTCCATCTAGGGTGAAATCTGGGTTGATTTTCCTATGTTGGTGTATAATTTGGGACTTGTTTTAGCATGGATTTTGGTATTTGGTGATTCATTCCTGTCGGGTGGCGTTTGGACGTCAACAACAAGTGGATTTTGATTGTGTTTACATGCGAGTCGATAGGTTTTTACCTATGCGGGTAGCGTGTGCTATTTTGGTTTCCGATGTGATTTTCATGTGCTTTAGCATTGTGATATACTTGTAGGTACCCCGCGTGATGTTGAAGCAAAGGAGGTGAAGATAGCGACATCGGCTTTGGCACACGAGAAGCAATGTGAGTAGATTTATATCTACGGGGAGAAGTCGGGTGGATGGCCTATAGCACCCCCGCAGTCCGTGGTGATGTATACGAATACGTATACACACGAATATTTATTATGTGTTGTTTAGGGTTATTGATGGTAATAATGATATTTTGATGATAAGAATATATTGGTTTAGTATAGTGCGAACCCTAGAGTAGTGGTTGCACTCACACATACATTTACACACATACTTGCATTCATTCTTTCATTTATTAGAGTGCATATGATGGTGCGTATATCTACACATGGGTATGGGACTATGTGTTTATATACGGGATTTGAGGATGATACGTGGTTTGGGATGATACTTGATGTGAGGCCGTGAGATCGGCGATGTGACATAGTTTGTCTTCGAGGTGCGATATGATAGTTTTAGCGGGCCTTTGGACATGTGCTTTACCCGCATTCATATTTTTATAGATGGTATCGATTTGTACTAGACTTAGAGTAGTACCCCAGATTATGCGATCTGATGATAGTGATACCTGATATGTGATGAGGTACTGTGACATTGACCCCTACCCAGCTATTGGGATGCCGTACGACGATCTACCGTACGAGCCGATATTGATGATAGATCCGCACTCATGACTCGAGGATATCTTACGATATGTTATTGAGGCGGGATCACCGACTATCATATCTATATATATTGACTCAGATTAGGTGGTTTCTTACCCCTCCTGTCTAGATTACTTAGTAGACATTAGACTGGACCGAGTCATACCTATTTCAAACTAACGAATCGGGGATATCTTAAAGATAGGCAGAAGGGTCATACGGATATTTTCAAATGATGTATCTTTTCTTAAAACACCGTAGCCCTTGTTTTTCCAAAAGCCCTGATTCGTCTTATTTCAAATGGCACCCCTGCATGACTTGTACAGATTGGTGTAGATTCTTTACTTCTGCGTTGATTATTCGATTCCGCATATTCATGCTATTTGCATTGCATCGCTTGTACTGTGGTTATATTTCAGTCATGCTGCTAGGACACCAGCACCATTATCGATGATGCATATGTTCCACGTACACTTGTTGCCGGCTCACACACTCATCATCGATAATTGCCATGTCACTACACTGTAGTACTATTGCATTCAGTATATGATCCTTGCATGACATTATGATATGCATACCTTCCTTTACATGTCGCATACTTCATGCTTTTGATTATACGCATTGAGATATGTTGTTTCTATGATATTTCTGGATTTGGGAACCGAGAGTGCTTCAAAAGAGAATATGTCATTGCTTTAAAACCCGGTTACCCTTGATATGATATTTCAGTGCGTCCACCATGTGTTTTCTCGGTGCTAAGAGCGACATGTGTAACCCGAATCGAGGAGTGGATGAGCCGATTGCGGGTACATGGTGGACCCGGTATGGTTCCCCTCGGCAAGATGATCGATGAGCTTTGCCGATTGAGCCTGGAGGCGGGCGAATACCTACCGGTGATTGGTTGGACCTGGCGGTTATCCGGAGGATACTGACCAGGGTCGATGGATAGATTTGGGCGTCCTGCCGGGGCCGAGGGCCGATACCGCAGACAGAGCCCGCGGGCCGATCCGGACTGACGGAGCCCGATATATGAAGATTTATGTGCCGATGCTGGGCACAGTTTTCATGATGTTTTCGAGTGCCAATGCTGGGCACTCCAGTTCCATGATTTTGACGTGTCGCGAGGGACACGGGTGGGTTATATCCTCATATTTCCATGCACAGGTTTCATGATATTTACTTGCATGATGGTTATTGTCATTGGGTGACGAGTGGACGGGATCCACGTGTGTGCAGATTTGATTACATTGATCATACCTCATATTCATGACATGCTATTACCTGAGGCACTAGCACGAGCACTTGGCATTACACTCATGTAGAGATTACATTGCCAGTTTAGCATGCTTCAGCTTTATTCATATTGAGGTTTATTTATATCCGATCGTATTGACCTAGGATGGGTCATGCATTCGATCTCTGCTTGTAGATATTTTCTATTCACGAGTTGGCAACTCACCCCCGTTGTGCCCCAGTCCTTGCAGGTTTTTGCCGTACAGATTCCATAGCGGCATTTCTGGCACACTGCTTCCTTATGGGTGACTTGCTTGGATAGGTGGGTTCTTTTGTATCAGAACCGTCATTGTTCATGTATCATTTATTGTATCTAGAATTTCCATCAACCAAAACTTGTTTATTGTTTCAGACTTAGAAAACAGTGTTGTTTTATTTCGACCTTAAAGTCGCGCTAGTAGTATTACGGTTTTCTGGCTGTTTTGAGTTTCCTTTTTTTTGGGTTTTGATCCTCGCCCTTTGGCGTTGTATATTATTATTGCTTGCGTGGTTGTGACCGTCGATGGACGAAGAGCTAGCTCCCGCTTGGGGATGCCTTTTATCATTTCATATATATTATTCTTATTGTACCCCGTTCGGGGCCAGTTTTTACAAAGGAAACTCTGCCGAAATTTTCAGGAAAGGTTACACATTTTAAAAAAAATGCATATTCGGCTTAGTTATTTAAAAACTTTGATTTCCAAACATGATTTCCTTACTTTTCAAAAACAGTTTTCCTTATTTACTCTTTAAATGGTTTTAGATTGCTGGGCTTTTGGCTTACTTGGATCAGATGGGGTCCTATAGACTTCATATGGTTCAAGGGCCAGTCACGTGCTCTTTCGGGTCGTGACAAAGTTGGCATCAGAGCGCTAGGTTGACCTTGGTTCGATTCTATGTTTGACTATGTGGAGCCTAGGGCGTTATTTATATAAGGAACTTAGGCTTGACCTTACGGAACTTAGACTTGGTCGAGGGGGTATTAGACCCGAACTTTCGTCGTGTAGGATGACCCTTGGTTGATGGAATAGGTGACTAAAGTAGAGTGATGTATCGTGGGTATGTTCCGCGGCATACTTACGACACGCCACTCCGCTTAAGAAACCTTAGGTTGTACATTTCCTTGCATTGTGTCATATTCCTTCCTATGATCTATCTTCATCGATACTGGTTATGGTTTTGCTGCCGCGATTGCACGGGCAGAGTGAGCTACGGCTCGAGTTGTCAGCATGAGCTCGTCGCGGACGAGGACTGACCGGGGCGTGATTCCAGAGACATACGGTTGCATTGAGGCTTCGTATTTTGTGTTTCCGCACTATGGGCGTTTGACAGATCGCTGCTGTGAGATTTCTAGGATGTACCGGACGGTACCAAAGGATTGAGCCACTGATAGAGGCCAGCTAGGATATGATGACCGTTGATGTATCGCTTATTCATGATGATTGAGACGCTGCTTAGCGTACCGACGAATGAGCCAGTTGTTGCTGCGAGTGATGAGATATCGCCCAGATGATTGGAGCTACTGCAGCATGAGCATATTCTTAGAGATGTGATAGTGAGTCGCTAGTCACCGAGGATTAATGACTAGGACATGTGGTTCGTTCGCTTACCCCGATGCGAGGTCATCAGATAGATTGATTCCAGCTAGAGGCGACTTCACGCAGATTCGTTGAGAGTCGATTGAGACGATCGAAGGTCAGGAACCCATTTTCCAAGTTTAAAGTAAACGGAAAGACATGCAGGTGATTCTATGGACCCTCTAGAAGAATGAAACCCTAACTCGACTTAATGACCGTGTGAAAGCCTTTGAACCTTAGGGTTTGCGGCAGTTCCTCGGCGCCATTAGTGAGGCTTGGGTTTGCCCTTCTACGGCTGGACCACCGACGCTGTGGCATGTACTCGATACTATTAAACTGTACCCGAGATGTTGAGCTCTTGAGGGGATTGTGAGGTTCTGACGAGTCGATCGGATGATTTGACATCATTCGGATATCATGTGATGGGACACTGCTTGGGAGACTCCAGATACGAGCATAGCCGTCGGAGCGCAGTCTGTGTAGCCATGATGAAATGAGTCCGAATCAGTCGATAGTGGAGCAAGGTGGAGTAAAGAGTTTGCACGAGATTTCGACAAGATGATGTTCCACTCCGCTGACATCAGAGATGTGACATGCACGTTGAGGACGTGTTCGGCTAGATATCTTCTACGGAGTGATGAAGATACCGAGTTCGTGATTTCGAGTCCGTGTTAGAGACTTCGGATGGACCGTAGCCGAGGACATTGCAGTGCGCAGATAAAGACGCGACGTCGAATGGTCGATGATATAGACAAGCGGGACGAGAAGTTCGTGCGAGAGGCAGGAGAGCTGTCACTACACCCCGTTAAGATTAAAGGTCGGACATGCATACAGAGGTGCAAAGATGCGACCAGCTTTCGAGGAGATGTTGTACTAAGGGTGCAGATGTTCAGAAAGCAAGGAAAGATTACGCCAGAGTACCAGCCTCCTTACAGTTTGGCTTAGGCAAGATCAGAAGAGACCTTGAGTAGGATTCCTTCCAGTACACTGCTGCAATAAGAGTTGCACCCAGGATCAGATGTGTGATGTGCATTCAGAGCACCCGAGGTCGGCGCCAGAGATGTGTTGCTTTACGAGCAGTCGTGAGGATTGACCGAGAGATTTCCAAAGAAGTGCCAGAACGGAATCGTTCCTGTCAGCACTCCTGACCGGGCCGATGAGCCGGTAGATTGCGAGATTGGTAATCTACAGGAAAGATCAGGAACCAGAGGCAGAGGACGCCAGCCGCGAGCAAGAGGCAAGTAGATATCTTGCGCCGCTAGTATCGGATGTACCGGTACCTTCTCGACCCTGAAGGAGGGTATACCGACGACGGTAATTATGATTTGTGATTTTGTGATTTGATTATCACGTATCCGTTGCTTTGGATTTCGGTATTTTGGGCGATCTATTCGCATGATTTAGTCTTGATGACTCAGTTTCATGATATTTGATTTTGTGCACCATGGTTGCACCTACTGGGTATTTATACCTTGTACATAGTTATTACTCTTGAGCTGTTGATTGCGATTTCATGCCTATTTTATGCTGGTGATTTGATTTACGCTTCCAGCAGAGTTTCATGTAATTTTAGTGTTTTGATTTTGCACTCGGTATAGCTTATATGTGCTTGTAGTGCATCGATATGTGTTTTGTGCCCGCAGCTGCACACGTTTATGATTTTCTTCATGTCTGGATACACTTGGTGTTGCTGCTTACGTAATTGAGTTATTGCTTGGTATTTGTGCATGGGATGCACCAGTTCTATACTTCGTGCATTTGTCGCACCAGTTTTATGTTTTTTGCGTTTATCGCATCAGATTTATATTTCGTGCCTTTGTTGCACCGGATTTATATTTTGTGCATTACGATTGCACCTGACTTCGATTTGATGCCTTTCTGTATGTCGATTTTGATTGTGATATTGATGTGGATTCTTGCACTCCGTGCTTTTGACTGGACTTACGCATATTCGACGTTGCTATTGGATTTTGTGATTCCGTGCATATTGAGTGCGCAGGGTCTAGATTTTCATTCGTGCATGATGGATGCATCGATTTGGATTTTCGCGCATGTTGGGCGCATGTTTTGAGATACGATTTTGGGGCACACCAGATGCACTAAATCGAGATTCTTCGTGCATGTCAGATGCACCTTTTTTGGCTGTCAGGCACACATGTTGCCTATGACAGATGCTTCGTGCACACCCGTTGTACCTAGATGTTGTTTTGTGCACAAGTTTAGCGCATATATGGATTTTGATTTCCGTGCGCGTCAGACGCACAGGGTGGTGTTATGTTCATTTTTGGAATTTATTCCTTTTGGAGCAGTACATTTTTATGATGTGGGATATTTTCTTTCATACTGAGCAGGACTAGTCAGTGGACAGTGCCTGGATATATTTTGCATGCATCGATAGTTATCGAAGGGATTTCCGAAAAGCGAGCTATAGCCTCAGTATATACCTACGTGTCCGATATGACACAAAACGTTTTAAAAATAAGGAAACCCTTCTGATTATTTTCAAAATGGTGGAACGTGCTTATTAAACAAAGGATATATATACACATATATAGTTATTTTCTTATGAGAAACGTCCGCCACTGTGCAGTGTTACGCGCATCGCACAGCGACTTAAAAAGATTTGGCATACAGTTGCATCAGCTAATTACATGTATAGATTGGGTGTCTACATGTATAGTCTTCATCCATATCATATTGATTTTGTATTGGATTTGACATTGTGTCGTTACCATGACTCCGATGATTGCGGATGCTTGATGGAGTGTTGCTTTTGAGTTATCTGCTCAGTACTCATGCGCATGCATTGCGCTATGATGTTTTATGTATAGATGATTTCGGAGCCCCGATGACTTGGAATTTGTATTGAAATATTTTAGTATTTGGGGGTTTAAATTTAAATTCGGGGACCGAATTTCTTTAAGGGCGGTTGATTGTAACGTCTTCAAAATAATAAAATATGATTTTTGGGAAATTTTATAATTTAATATTATTTTAATGAATATTTTAATATTCTGGTATAATTAAATACAGATAAATGGGGAAAAATTATGGAAAATTCTAAAATAAGGTATTTTAAGGAATTGCCTCGTTTTCTGTGCATGCCCCCATTTCCTCTAGTTTTGACCCTGAGTATGTCTAGTTTTGACTGATTCCATCTATGGTGAAATCTGGGTTGATTTTCCTATGTTGGTGTATAATTTGGGACTTGTTTTAGCATGGATTTTGGTATTTGGTGATTCATTCCTGTCGGGTGGCATTTGGACGTCAACGACAAGTGGATTTTGATTGTGTTTATATGCGAGTCGATAGGTTTTTACCTATGCGGGTAGCGTGTGCTATTTTGGTTTCCGATGTGATTTTCATGTGCTTTAGCATTGTGATATACTTGTAGGTACCCCGCGTGATGTTGAAGCAAAGGAGGTGAAGATAGCGACATCGGCTTTGGCACACGAGAAGCAATGTGAGTAGATTTATATCTACGGGGAGAAATCGGGTGGATGGCGTATAGCACCCCCGCAGTCCGTGGTGATGTATACGAATACGTATACACACGAATATTTATTATGTGTTGTTTAGGGTTATTGATGGTAATAATGATATTTTGATGATAAGAATATATTGTTTTATTATAGTGCGAACCCTAGAGTAGTGGTTGCACTCACACATACATTTACACACATACTTGCATTCATTCTTTCATTTATTAGAGTGCATATGATGGTGCGTATATCTACACATGGGTATGGGACTATGTGTTTATATACGGGATTTGAGGATGATACGTGGTTTGGGATGATACTTGATGTGAGGCCGTGAGATCGGCGATGTGACATAGTTTGTCTTCGAGGTGCGATATGATAGTTTTAGCGGGCCTTTGGACATGTGCTTTACCCGCATTCATATTTTTATAGATGGTATCGATTTGTACTAGACTTAGAGTAGTACCCCAGATTATGCGATCTGATGATAGTGATACCTGATATGTGATGAGGTACTGTGACATTGACCCCTACCCAGCTATTGGGATGCCGTACGACGATCTACCGTACGAGCCGATATTGATGATAGATCCGAACTCATGACTCGAGGATATCTTACGATATGTTATTGAGGCGGGATCACCGACTATCATATCTATATATATTGACTCAGATTAGGTGGTTTCTTACCCCTCCTGTCTAGATTACTTAGTAGACATTAGACTGGACCGAGTCATACCTACTTCAAACTAACGAATCGGGGATATTTTAAAGATAGGCAGAAGGGTCATACGGATATTTTCAAATGATGTATCTTTTCTTAAAACACCGTAGCCCTTGTTTTTCCAAAAGCCCTGATTCGTCTTATTTCAAATGGCACCCCTGCATGACTTGTACAGATTGGTGTAGATTCTTTACTTCTGCGTTGATTATTCGATTCCGCATATTCATGCTATTTGCATTGCATCGCTTGTACTGTGGTTATATTTCAGTCATGCTGCTAGGACACCAGCACCATTATCGATGATGCATATGTTCCACGTACACTTGTTGCCGGCTCACACACTCATCATCGATAATTGCCATGTCACTACACTGTAGTACTATTGCATTCAGTATATGATCCTTGCATGACATGATGATATGCATACCTTCCTTTACATGTCGCATACTTCATGCTTTTGATTATACGCATTGAGATATGTTGTTTCTATGGTATTTCTGGATTTGGGAACCGAGAGTGTTTCAAAAGAGAATATGTCATTGCTTTAAAAACCCGGTTACCCTTGATATAATATTTCAGTGCGTCCACCATGTGTTTTCTCGGTGCTGAGAGCGACATGTGAAACCCGAATCGAGGAGTGGATGAGCCGATTGCGGGTACATGGTGGACCCGGTATGGTTCCCCTCGGCAAGATGATCGATGAGCTTTGCCGATTGAGCCTGGAGGCGGGCGAGTACCTACCGGTGATTGGTTGGACCTGGCGGTTATCCGCAGGATACTGACCAGAGTCGATGGATAGATTTGGGCGTCCTGCCGGGGCCGAGGGCCGATACCGCAGACAGAGCCCGCGGGCCGATCCGGACTGACGGAGCCCGATATATAAGGATTTATGTGCCGATGCTGGGCACAGTTTTCATGATGTTTTCGAGTGCCGATGCTGGGCACTCCAGTTCCATGATTTTGACGTGTCGCGAGGGACACGGGTGGGTTATATCCTCATATTTCCATGCACAGGTTTCATGATATTTACTTGCATGATGGTTATTGTCATTGGGTGACGAGTGGACGGGATCCACGTGTGTGCAGATTTGATTACATTGATCATACCTCATATTCATGACATGCTATTACCTGAGGCACTAGCACGAGCACTTGGCATTACACTCATGTAGAGATTACATTGCCAGTTTAGCATGCTTCAGCTTTATTCATATTGAGGTTTATTTATATCTGATCGTATTGACCTAGGATGGGTCATGCATTCGATCTCTGCTTGTAGATATTTTCTATTCACGTGTTGGCAACTCACCCCCGTTGTGCCCCAGTCCTTGCAGGTTTTTGCCGTACAGATTCCATAGCGGCATTTCTGGCACACTGCTTCCTTATGGGTGACTTGCTTGGATAGGTGGGTTCTTTTGTATCAGAACCGCCATTGTTCATGTATCATTTATTGTATCTAGAATTTCCATCAACCAAAACTTGTTTATTGTTTCAGACTTAGAAAACAGTGTTGTTTTATTTCGACCTTAAAGTCGCGCTAGTAGTATTACGGTTTTCTGGCTGTTTTGAGTTTCCTTTTTTTGGGTTTTGATCCTCGCCCTTTGGCGTTGTATATTATTATTGCTTGCGTGGTTGTGACCGTCAATGGACGAAGAGCTAGCTCCCGCTTGGGGATGCCTTTTATCACTTCATATATATTATTCCTGTTGTACCCCGTTCGGGGCCATTTTTTACAAAGGAAACTCTGCCGAAATTTTCAGGAAGGTTACACATTTTAAAAAAAATGCATATTCGACTTAGTTATTTAAAAACTTTGATTTCCAAACATGATTTCCTTACTTTTCAAAAACAGTTTTCCTTATTTACTCTTTAAATGGTTTTAGATTGCTGGGCTTTTGGCTTACTTGGATCAGATGGGGTCCTATAGACTTCATATGGTTCAAGGGCCAGTCACGTGCTCTTTCGGGTCGTGACATCCAAACATTGATCATATACCCCTACGTGTGTGAAATGGACATCCCTACACTCGGAGAATTCAATTCAAGCTATCATGCTCTTGTCCATCTACCTCGGTACTTTTTAACTTGATGAATATTTAGATTTGCTCACACATTTTCATGCGACCGTTAATACTTCTTGAGGCACTAACCGACCGATTACTCATGTGCTTGCAGATTAGGTGATAATATTTTCCTCGTCTTGCACCACCTAAGGCTTAGCAGTGACTCCCAGACCAGTTGGCATTAGGGCACTAGGTGATGAAGCACCCTCGCTATATTTTTTTATTGCTGCCTTGGCGATAACAAAACCAGTGTTCATTTTTTTTTCTTTTCACCATTTTTATATTTTCTTCATTTTTTTATTTTTTCATTTCGTTCATACTTTGGCTTTTAGACAAGAGCATTTCAAGGTATCCTCTACTATCCCGAGTTTCAAGACGTGTGTAAGTGCATATAGTAGGGTATCAACATTCAAATGTTTGGCTTCCAGAATAGAAATTATTTTTCAGACTTATTTTTATCCTCAGATTAGTGACTTCCTTCATCTTACTAACCCTTGGGACAAAAGCTCATAACTACTTATTACTAGTTTGTTTAAGAAAACTTCTAATTTTCTTGGTTTTCTTAAACTATTCCTATCTTTTGGATGTAATTTTTCACACTCTACTCTTTTGTTAAAAAAAATTAATGCCCAGTGTCAAAGATAATTCAGTGAATACAAACCTCCCCCCCAAACCTATTTTCAGCAGTGTCCTCACTGATGTAGCCTTTTGAGAACATGGACCTGTATACTACGGGAGAGATACAAGGGGTAAAATAATAGTTAAATGAAAACTACCCCCAAACTTGATCTTTGACATGCACAGATATTCAATCAAATGCATTTTTGCTCACCTCCATTCTTAAAATGAGAAAATGTTATCAAAATATGGAGGTGAGGCGGAGGAATTTTAGTTTTGATAAAGCGGCTCCTGTAAAAACAGGAGCTCCTCCGCGGGGTCAGCAGAAAAATACGGTTTTAATCTATGCCCATTTACTTTAAAAATTGAACCGTTTTTCAAATTTTCGACTTCAACTGCCCCGTGCGGGTGTACATACCGCACCACAAAAGGCCTTTTCCAACGAGATTTAAGCTTACCCGGATGAAGATGGAGACGGGAGTCGTAAAGAAGGACTTGTTGCCCTGATGTGAAGGTTTTTCTAAAAAGATTTTTATCGTCGAACACTTTAGTCCTGTTCTTTACTATCACCATATTATCGTAAGCTTTATCGTGGAGTTCGCTTAGCTCATTCAATTGCAGCTTCCAATAGCTTCCAGCATGATCAAAATCAAAATTAAGGTCTTTAATAGCCCACATAGCTTTATGTTCGATCTCGACGGGAAGGTGGCATGCCTTCCCAAACACAGGGCGGTATGGAAACATACCAAGATCGGTCTTATAAGCGGTGCGGAATGCCCAAAGAGCATCCGTCAATTTGCTTGACCAATCTTTACAGTTTTTCGAAACCGTCTTCTCCATTATCTGTTTGATCTGCCTATTTGAGATCTCAGCCTGCCCGCTTGTTTGGGGATGATAAGGCGTAGAAAGCTTGTGAGTGATTGAATATTTCCGCATCAAGGCCTCGAAAGACCGATTGCAGAAATGTGTCCCGTTGTCGCTAATTATAGCGCGAGGGTGTCCGAATCGTGAAAAGATATTTTCTTTAAGGAACTTAATGACAGCTTTGTTGTCATTAGTGCGAAACGGTATAGCTTCCACCCATTTCGAGACATAATCAACCGCTAAAAAGATATATAGATTCCCAAAGGAGTTGGGAAAAGGGCCCATCAAATCAATACCCCAAACATCAAATATTTCCACAACCAATATAGGTTTGAGCGGCATCTCGTTCCTTCGTGAAATCCGACCCAAATGCTGACATCGCGGACAAGTTTTGCAATGTTCAAATGCATCTTTAAATAATGTTGTCTAATAAAAGTCACATTGCAAAACTTTCTCCGCCGTTTTTCGAGGACCAAAATGACCGCCGCATGACTGATCATGACAAAATGATAACACGCTCTTGAATTCATCATTAGAGACACACCTGCGAATGATTTGATCGAAACAATACTTGAATAGATAAAGTTCATCCCAGTAAAAATATTTTACTTGGGATAGAAATCGAAGTTTGTCTTGTTTCGACCAATCGCTAGGAATAAGTCCCGTTGCAAGATAGTTCACGATATCCACGAACCAAGGTTCGTAGGATACAGTCAACAGCTGTTCGTCAGGAAATGAGTCATTTATCGGCACGGTCAAAGTTGGTGAAGAAGTGATGCGTGAAAGATGGTCGGCTACAATGATTTCACATCCACTCTTGTCTCGGATGACAAGATCAAATTCTTGTAACAATAGGATCCAACGTATTAGCCTGGCCTTCGCATCCTTCTTCGATACAAGATGTCATAGGGCGGAGTGATCTGTGTAAACCATAATAGGCGAGCCAATCAAGTAAGGCCTGAATTTCTCTAATGCAAATACAACCGCCAAGAGTACTTTCTCGGTAGTTGTGTAATTTATTTATGCATCATTCAAGGTCTTACTTGCATAGTAAATTACATGTGGCATCTTATCAATATGTTGTCCTAAGACATCACCAATAGCAAAATCTGACGCGTCACACATAAGCTCGAACGGGTGGTTCCAATCCGGAGATGATAGAACGGGGGCTATAGTGAGTGATTCTTTAAGCGATTCAAAAGCAGTCCCACAATCCGAATCGAAGTGAAAAGTAGTTTCCTTGGCCAATAGAAGGGTTAAGGGTCTAGAAATTTTGCTAAAGTCCTTAATAAATCTCCTATAAAATCCTGCATGGCCAAGGAAGGATCGTATATCTTTGACGCAGTTGGGACGAGGGAGGTTATGAATGACATCTATTTTAGCTCTGTCAACCTCAATTCCTTTTCGTGAAATTATATGTCCAATTACAATACCTTCTTGGACCATAAAATGGAATTTTTCCCAATTCAAAGTCAAGTTCTTATCTTTACAGTGGGTAAGCACCGCGTCAAGATTACGAAGGCAGTCCTCAAAGGAGTCCCCAAAAATGGAGAAATCGTCCATAAAAATTTCTAGAAAATTTTCCACCATATCTGAAAATATCCCCATCATGCACCGCTGAAATGTAGCGGGAGCGTTGCATAACCCAAAGGGCATGCGTCTATAAGCAAATATTCTGAAAGGACAAGTAAAAGTGGTTTTATCTTGATCCTTTTCGGCGATGGGGACTTGGTTATAGCCAGAGTATCCGTCCAAGAAACAGTAGTAATCGTGTCCCGCTAATCGTTCCAACATTTGGTCAATGAAAGGTAGAGGGAAGTGATCTTTCCTTGTCGCGGCATTGAGTTTCATGTAATCAATACATACGCGCCACCCAGTTTGGGTGCGTGTTTGGATTAACTCATTAGCCTCATTAGTGATGACCGTGATGCCAGACTTTTTAGGGACCACATGAATTGGACTTACCCATTGGCTATCAGATATAGGGTAAATTATTCCACTATCAAGGCACTTGATGATTTCTTTCTTTACCGCCTCCTTCATAACGGGATTTAACCGTCTTTGTGGGTCTCGGGTTAGTTTGGCTTCATCCATCAGATGTTTGTAGTGTTCAACAATTAAGGGACTAATCCCTTTGATGTCGGCCATTGTCCAACCAAATGCTTGCCGATTCGATCTCAACACTGCCAAAAGTGCATTCTCTTGCTCTACGGCTAGAGAAGTGGATATAATCACTGGCAAAGCCTCATACTCTCCTAAATATGCATATTTAAGATGAGAAGGTAGCGGTTTGAGATCAAGAATTGGCGGAGAGACAATAGAAGGTGGGGTAACGGAATGATATTCGGACTCCTTAAGAGGTTAAAAACTTGCATAAGATATTGACTCGGAAAGTGCTGCTGAATTTTGCAACGAGTCAACGGGTTCAATCTTAAGGTCGGACTCATTGAACATATCCTCACTGTGAAGTGGTGCAAGATCAAACGATGTCTCATTAGTGTTGTCGAGAACATCAAAGCAAAATTCCTCATCCATGCAGCTTTCGGAAGCTATCTCGTGGATGGAACAAACATCCAGCAAATGAGCAGAAGGTTCTGATGGCTAACTTCCTAGCTTGTAAATATTATGCTCAATTGTCATTTTCCCGATGGATAAGTTCATAGAACCGTTACGACAATTAATTACAGCGTTAGAAGTTGCTAGGAAGGGTCGACCAAGGATCACCGTGATTTGATTGCGTGGGTTTGCCACAGGTTGTGTATCTAAAACAATAAAGTCCACGGGAAATATGTATTCCCCGACTTTAATTAACACATCCTTTAGTTCGCCCCGAGGTTTGGTGATCGATCGGTCTGCTATCTGGAGAGTACAATGGGCGGGTTTTAACTCTCTAATTCCTAACTGCTCGTATACTGAATAAGGAAGCAAGTTAACCCTAGCGCCTAGATCGAGTAAAGCACGATTAATATTTTTACCCCCAATAGAAATAGAGATTGTAGGACAGCCGGGGTCCTTACGTTTCTTTGGTATATGTTGGGCAAAAGCGGTGCTAACATTACTCGTCATGAAAACCTTCTTAGGCACTTGAGTTTTTCTTTTCCTAGTGCACAAGTCTTTAAGGATTCTTGCATAAGATGGGACTTATTAAATAGAATCTAGGAGGGGAATATTCACGCTAACTTGCTTAAATATTTCCACAATCTTCTCCATTTGCGGGTTAGGTCTGTTGGCCCTTAATCGGTTTGGAAATGGAGCACGATCAATAAGTTTTGGGTCCAACGTTTGTGGAGAAGACTGTGGCGACAGATTCGATCCCATAATTGGAGTGGGAATCGACTTAGATAGATTTGGCGAAATGTTCGATCCTTGGGGAAAACGGAGAATAGGCTCGGGTGAAGGTGGGAGATTAGACGAATTAGGGGAAGAAGAATCAGCTGGGGTATCATTGGTATCACTAACATCATCACATTGCTCACCTACTCGGTTATTTAGCACCTTTCCCGATCTCAACGTAGTAACGACACTCACATTATAATTTTGTGAGTGGCCAGGATTCGGTAGGGGTTGAGATGGGAGTTTCCCTTTTTCTCTCGCACTCATTGCGGCGTTTAACTGTGAGATTTGGTTTTCTATTGATTTAATACTCTCACCTTGTGAGGCGGAGTTTTTCGTTATGGTATCAATAGAAGACTTCATCTCAACCGACAATTGCATGGATTGTTTCATGAACAAATCCAAGGTTTGTGCATGTGAGTTGTCAGTACCGGCCACTTGTGGTGTAGAAATGTTGGACGGATTTTGGAAATTCTGTGATTGAAAGGGGGCTAATTCTGTGGTTCTGGTTGCTGTGTAGGAGGTCTTTGATAATTGCTTTGTTGGTTTTGATTCCAAGCAAAGTTAGGACGATTCCTCCATCCTTGATTGTACGTGGAAGAATAAGGGTCGTTTCTAGGTCGCTGCTGAAAAGCAGCATTAGCTTGAAACGATGCATTCATAGGATATTCTTCCGTTAAGTGTGAAGGATCTGAACAGCAACCACAGACGGTCTTAGGAAGCGTGACCTGATTTAGGGAGAATGATGAGAATTTGTTCTCAATAGCATCGAGTTTCTTCTGTATCGCTGCCATTTCGGGTTTTACTGCGATGGAAACATCAAGCTGATGAATACTTCCCTTAGAAGAAGGTGGTCTTACGCTTTGCCACTGCAAAGTGTGTTCAGCAAGGTCTTCCAGATATTTCCAAGCTTCACTGTGGTCTTTAGACATGAAATTGCATTGACAATTTGTTTCAAGCATCTGCTTTGTTGCTGGATTAATGCCCTCATATATAATCCAACATAAATCCCATCTATTGATTCCATGATGAGGACATTGGACAAGCAGATCCTTAAAACGTTCAAAGCACTTCCAAAATGGTTCATTGGGAAGCTGGGTGAACTGGTTGATCTCGCTTCTAACACGGGCAGTCTTATGGTTTGAGTAAAACTTCTTAATAAATGCTATGACGAATTCATCCCAATTAGTGATAGAGTATGCGACAGTATTGTAAAGCTATTTTTCTGCCAAGTCGCACAGTGTGAATGGGAGAAGACGCAAACGCATAGCATCGACAGTCAACTGTGAAGTACCCATCATTGCGCATACGTTTTCGAATTTGGTGATGAAAACGTATGCGTCTTCCGATTCAAGTCCGTGAAATTTGGGCAGCAGATTGATGTAGTGGGGTTTAATTTTGAAATTATCCCCGTTAGGCGATGGCAGCGTGGTGTTATAATCTGATGGAGTGCCGTCCATCTCGGTCGTGTGTGGTGGGGGAAAAGAAGATGAAGAAGTACCGACTTTGGCGTCGATAGCAGGAACGCGGACAAGACGGGCACTAGGATCCCGTGTCCAGCCGAGCATGCACTAAGCGGGTTTAGTGCAAGTGGCAGCGTGTGTGTGATTTAAAATTGGCTTGTTTTGAAAAAAGTGGGACTCAAGACAAATCACTCTAAAATACACAAGCAACCCTAGAACTAAGGTCACCTAGGTCCAGTCTCTAGACCGCTCCTAGACTTCCAAAGGACAAGCCGCAGGATAAATCCTCTACCACCTCTTTACTACTCTTGTGGCCAGGTAAGTGCCAGGTAAGTGGGAGGTATCAGCTATACGAATTACCGAAAATAGCGGGCCTAATTAAGTAAACCACTTTCCTTAGTCACACTTGCCTAGGCACCACAAAAGTAATGCTGATAAGCGATAGATTACCCACGACCTTCCTCTGTCCTTAATGAGCGCGACAGTCCTTAGAGTCTGGTCTAGATATTTTTTAAATTAATGTAGGGTTGATGCAGATGCTCGGTTTGTGATTTATGGGGCTTAGGAAGGGTGATGAAATCCCCACCTAATCTTGATTTGGTCTTTGCCCCTTAAAGTCCGTATTAAAATATGCAAAACAAAACCAATCACAAAAAATTTGCAAAAATATTTTTGAGCGGCGCTATTTTGCAAAGAATCCTGCAGAAAATAGATTTTATGGATTTGAGAGGAGAGAGAAGGAGTTAAGAAAGATACCAGAGAAGTTTAAACCCTAGATCCCTTAGTTAAGCCGCGTTTCCGTCGCCTAAAGTCCCTTCTTGCCGCGGTTCCGCCGCGGGGTGGAGGGATCAGGTGATGAAAATTTTTCTTTGGCTTCCTGTACTCCTCTGGATCTCGATGAATGTCTCTGTCTTCTCTTTTCCTCAATTCTGTGACTCCAGATCTCCTTACAAAATTCACCCACAAATCGTTAAATATGTAATTTGCAGTTTCGTGTTAATAATGATAAGAATCGTCTAAGAATTCAACACAAATAGTAAGAATAAAAAAATTACGCACGTATCCCCGGCAATGGCGCCTTTTGATTGTTTCGGAAGAGTGTGTTTGTTGTTAACCGCAATCAGAATGGTGTCGCGTGTAGCTAGACCGAGGTGAGTACGGGTCGTCCTCTGGGAAACGTGGAACCTTTTATTCTTACTTTAGATGTGTTGAGAAAGAGAGGAGGGATAAAGAATTTTGAAGAATGGTTTCTAGATCTACGTTAAGCAAGAATGCAAAAATATAGATCTAGATTATTTTAGGGATGTAGTTAATATAATAAGGGGGCTTGTAGGGTTCGTTAGGATTTAGTAGTCATGGAAGATTAATTAAAAGTTACCCTTTTTATTATTTAATATATTTAAAACTAGAACGACGGTGATGCGTGTAGATTAGGGTTTCTGGAGGGAAAGGAATCTCACTCTTAACCCTTATCTCGACACGGAACTCCGTTCATATCTAGACTTTACCAAAAAATCATTAATCTAATCTCTAATCGCGGTCGGAACTAACAAAGAATTGTTAGCGCACCCGATTAGGATGTTAATGATTCTTTTGATAAAGGTCATAAACTTTATAGGACTTAAAAAGGGTTTAGGGATGTTCATCATCCATTAGCCTACCCTAATCCTACGAACCCTAACAAGCGGAGAATTACTCGTGCATGTTGGGAGAAGAAGAGATGGAGAGAAAATGCATAATTAAACTACGAAGAAATAGAATAAGAAAAAGAAAGCTACCTTTATTAATCAACAATATTCATTACACTTTGATTACTTAGAAAATGATTACAAAGACTAGTTTGTTTCTCGATCTCTTCCAAGGAGGTAGACGAACAGTTGATGATCAGTCTGGATGCATGAGCCGTCTTGGTCTTCGTGATCTCGTCGACTTGATGATTTTTCCAAGAGGCTCTCGGTCTTTATTTATAGTCCCAAAGCCAGAAAGTTAGCTTCCAAAATTGGAAGCTAACAGTATAGATGCACCCCCAAAATCCCCATCTCCTAAATCTCCTACCCTGCGGCGGATCCGCGGCCAAGGGTGGGGATTACTTCATCAAAAGTTTGGGGCTTTCTCCTTGTGACATGTGTCTATCTCTGGTATCTTTGGAAATTTGAAATCTTTTCTTGGTTGCTGCCAGACTTGATCTCCAAGTTTTGCTTTCTTAATTAGGCAGGTTTTCTTCAACAACCTGATTTCCTTGATTTTAGACCTGAAAATTCTGCACAACAATTTAAATAATATTTAGTAGACTAAGTCTACTAGGATTAGGTCAATGATATTATTTGCATACATTTTCCTACCAAATTCTAATTATAATATATCAACACATGGAAAATAGTACTTTTACACATAAACCCTCAAATGTATGATATATTATAATAAAGACCTTTTTAATATAGAAATAGTAGGAAAAATGTAATAACAAATGTGCAGTTTTATCAACTGAACATTAATGCGTTGTGAAGAAACAGGCCGCTCAGAATACAGAGAACAGGAAGTCGGCGAAGAGGGGTCGCCCTACTTATACAGGTGGCTCGAGGAATATTACTCGAGCCATGGAGTTATCGGTAAATTACAATAGACCGACCTTTGTGATATTCTGCAATATTAAGAGTTATTTTCTAATATTTCTAATATTAAGAGTTATTTTCTAATATTGCAGACAGCTCGAACCGTGGCGCAAGGTGGTACACCGAGCGTGCTGTCTGCATATCTTGCCGTCCACGGCACCTAGACAGATCCCGCCACGGGCGAGCTTCGATATCTCGACGTCGCTACCCAGGAGTATTGCGTAAGTGTTAATATTTATTCTACCCATTTTTGAAATTTTAGTTTTGGAAGGTTCAAGTTTAAATTTTATACTTATACATTACTGCTTAATGTGGGTGTAGGAGCGGGTGGTTGAGCAGGCCGAGGCATCGGGGATCGATTTTACCAGACAGAGCAATCCGAGGTTTTGGACGCCGCACACGGAGGGCACCACGGAGTTTGGGAGAGAGGCCAGGGACTGGGCCCTAGCAGGGCCCATATGAGGTTGGAGTCCACCCCGGCGGTTACTTCCTCCGTCTCCAGTGAGCGACGTGTCCAGCAGGAACTGGAGAGCTTGAGGGCCACTGTTCAGGAGTTGGAGGAGATGCTGGTATGTATACTACTTTATAGTAAAATATCATGTCATATTATAGATATCAACATATCCATAATTAGTACGCAGCTTGAGCTTATTTGGTTTTAGACTTAGGTTTATTTAATCATACATACATATGTAATTAAAATAAACAACGGTTTTCCAAACTAGATATCCAAATGGGGTTTCAAAATAACTTGATAATGATACGAATTCGAATAATACACAGTTCTTACACGCTTCTTACACATGTTAGGTCCAGACGCGACAGGGTACATAGGCCGAGCCTCCACATGCATATCCTTCGGCTGCGGCTCCGCAAGCCACTACATCGGCTGCGGTTCCGCAGACAGCTCCTATAGCTCAACCGCCCGCTCAGACTCCCGCAGCCGCGGCTCCGCAAGAGACTACCTCGGCGGAGGCTGCGCAGACCACATCGCCAGCTCCACAGGTCGCTCAGACTCCCGCACGCGCCGAATTGCATGGTTTATTGACCGAGGAGCAGGCGCGCTTGATTCTATCGTTTATCAAAGATGGAGCTGGACCGAGCTAGGGTAGCTTTTTGATTCTTATTTTTTGAAACATGTATTTATTTATATCATACATATTGTACTACATATTAAAATGATATTGATATTGATATTGGTTTATATTTATATCATATTCAGTTTTTGGGTTTCTTTTGTATATTATATGCGTGAGATGTGATTATGAATACTGCGATATATGTTGTGTGATGATTAATTTTATATTTTATTGATATATATATTATTGTGCACAGGGCGGGGAAAAATCAGGTAGACCTTTTTTTAAAAAAAAACAGATAATGTGTACATACGGCTTAATCCGTAGGTACACATGTTGCCCCTACGGCTTAAACCGCAGGGGGAAAATATCAGCATTAACTGATATTTCACCCCTTATCTCAGTACCAGGGGGTTGGGAGTGCCCCTACGGATATATCCGTAGGGGCAACCAAAGGCCCATACGGAGTTCTCCGTATGGGCAAAATATCAGGATTTCTGATATTTGGCCCCTACGGATACGTACCTACGCATATATTCGTAGGGGATAGTACATGGCCCTACGGATATCGCCGTAGGTACAGTAAATATATTTAAAAAAACCGTAAATAAAATAACTTTTTTTACCCTAAGGCCTACTCCGTAGGTGAAACTGGCCCTACACAGAACTCCGTAGGGGCAAGATTTTGCCCGTAGGGGCAAGTTCAGGGCTTCAACTTGCACCTACAGGTTATTTTTTCGCCCCTACGGAGATATCCGTAGGGGCAGTGGTTTGCCCCTACGGATAAATCCGTTGGGGCAACTCTTATTTGTAGTAGTGTAGATTTTTAGGAAATAAAACGATTTGTTTATTTTTATGGTTTTGATGAATTAAAACCTATTTCTTATATAATTAGTGAGTTTTGAAACCACGATTGGTGCGTTTGAGTTTTTCGCGATCACTCAGCGTTTGTACTCCGATGTCGAGGGTTTTGGGTTGATTTGTGAAAGCAAACCATAGATTTTGACATATGTGGGATTCGTGCGTCGTTTTGGTCATGAGTCGGATTTTAATGCGATATGGTACGTTATGATATGTACGTACCCCATGTGGACTTCGAGACGACAAGCAAGCGCGTGGCGACGTCGGCACCGGCGAACAAGGACCAGGTGAGTAGATTTATATCTACGGGGAGAAGTCGGGTGGATGGCGTATAGCACCCCCGCAGTTTGTGGTGATGTATACGAATACGTATACACACATATATATTGATTATTTATTGTTGAGTTTATAGATGATAAAGATAGATTTTAGGTGTGATTGGATAGGTTTAGCGATGCGAGACCCTAGGGTAGAGGTTGCACCACATTTACACACACACCCATACTTGCATGCATTCTTCTTTCATATGTGCTTATATGGGGCTATATTGTTATGTGTTCACATGGGTATGGGACTATGTGTTCACATACTAGTTTGAGGATAGTGTTTGGGAATTGAGGTGAGTCGATGAGATGTGATTTGAGATCATAAGATCGGTGATTTGGTAGAATTCATGTTTGAGATACGTTATGATATTATAGCGGATTGTTGGACGACGATACCATGTGAATAGTGATATCAATAAAATGATCGACATGTGGTCGTGTTATGAGATATGATATGTGCTGATGATATCGGTTGTACGAGATTGTCGATCAGTAGTCAGATCGTGATTATATTGACGATATTAGTATTGTACTAGACATAGATCAGTACCCGGTTTATGACCTTGATAAAAAGGATACCAGATGAATAATATGAGGAATATAATATTGAACGTACCCAGATTTGGGGTGCCGTACGACGGATTTACGTACAAGCTATTTATTGATGTTTGATCCGCACTCTTGACTTGGGAATATTGATTATAGATATGGTATCAGATGTGACATTATCGTGGAGGGATCACCGACTAATATATATATATATATATATATATATATATATACACACACATATATATCGACTCAGGTGTTAGGCGGTTTCCTTACCTTTAGTTTAGTTTGACAGCTTAGTCCTATAGTTTAGTGTAGTTTTTAGCCCATATTAGTTGTCGTTATGTCTAGTATTCAGCTCCCGCTTATTATTGTTGTTCGCTCCGCATCGCCTGCTTACATTATGATTCATATTCTATTATTGATATCATGCTGTTGGGACACCAGCACCATTACCGATGACGCGTATGTACCACGTACACTTACTTGCCAGCTCACACACATCTTCATCGGTAATTGACATGTCACGAACACTTTAGAAATTACTATTTCATTTGACATAAGTTGTTAGCTAATAGTTTACACATGATATTAGTGTACTTGCCTTATATGCTAGTTTAGACATTGTAGATATTACTTGCTACTTCATGCATATTATTATTCATTGATATGCCGCATTCATGGATTTTTATGTCTATATTCATTGTTTACATGCTATTGAGGATTTGGATTCGGATTTTCATGAGATTTCCTGGATTTGGGGGAAAACCGCAAAAACACTTGTAAAATTCTTTTTCTTTTTTAAAAAAGAAAAGTGTGGTTTTCCCATGATGTATGAGTCGTCCACCATGAGTTTGCTGATGGATTTTGAGACCCGAGTTCGAGGAGTGGAGGAATCGTTTCGGGTACATGGTGGGCCCGGTGCGGTACCCCAGGGCAAGAGGATCGCAGATGATGGCGTTAAGCCTGGCAGGGGATCACTACCGACCGGTGATATTACCCGACGCGTCGGATATCCGGAGGATACCGTCGTGGTCTTGAGATTGATGGTAGGGGCCGGTCTGGATTGACGGCGCCCTAAATAATGAGATTGAGACATACAGAGATATTTGAGATATTGAGGTACAGAGATTGCGACACAAAGATATCGAGATATTTGGATAGTTGTTTTGTGTCGATGTTAGACACTGTTTATGCTGATTTCATTATGATACCTCATTTTAAATATACAAAAATCTCACTAAGTTATGAAAGCAGTTTCTTTAGTTTTATGCATTCTTTTTTCATGCATTCATACCGCATCCATATGATATATTGCTACCTGAGGCACTGACACGGGCACATGGGATTACACTTGGGTTAGATATTTACCCTAGCCATTGTTATAGGCTGCAGATTTTATATTTGAGGATTATATATTATGATCGTATGACCTAGGATTGTGTCATACATGCGATTCCTGTTCGTAGATGTATTCTACTCACGAGTTGGCAACTCACCCCCGTTGTGCCACAGTTTCTTGCAGGTTTTGCCGTACAAGTATCATTACGGCTTTGCTGGCACTACTTACATTTCCGGGTGACTTGCTAGTAGGTGGGTTATTTGTATCGTACCCATCATCATACCATGTATATTATTATTATTCTCTTGTATCTAGAAGTTCCATCTACCAAACCTGTATTTTTTTTTGAACTAGAGACCAGTGATGTTATTCTTTCGACCTTAGAGTCGCGCGTTATATTTCTGTGGATTTCTCGTTGTTTTGAGTTTCCTTTTGAGTTTTGATCCTCTCCCTTGCCGTTGTATATTATATTGCTAATGTCGTTGTGACCGTCGATTGACGAAGAGCTAGCTCCCGCTTGGGGATGCCTTTTATTGATTTCGTATACTATTCATGTTGTATCCCGTTTGGGGGCCAGTATTTACAAAGGAGACTCTGCCGAAATTTTCAGGAAATATTTGATGTTTTTAAAAACGCATAATTCGGCTTATTCTATTAAAACTACTTGATTTAAATTGGTTTTTCCTTCACTCTACTACTTTCCTGGGTTTTCGGCTTACTTAGATTACGTACGCCTCGAGACGTTTCGTAGTTTAAGTGCCGGTCATGTTCCGTACTTTCGGGACGTGACACTAACACCTCTGCACACATAGCATTCCTCTGACATCAACGGAGAGTAACAACCGCTCGTTAACATCTTGCACGAACCTCTTGTTCCACTCGTCTTTATTATCGTCTACTTCGACGTCATCTCTTGCTGTCTGCATATTGCAATTCATTCTCGGCTATGGTCAATCTGGAGTCTCTCACACGGACTCGAATTTACGAACTCGGTACCTTCATCACTATGCAGAAGATATCTAGCCGAACACATCCTCGGGAACTCATCCAATCATCGGGGGAATACACTTTATTTGTCCGTTCTCGATCAAATCACAACGCATCTGGTGAGGTCCTTCTATCTGAAACTGGTCAACCTACCTATCTCACATCGGAGCATCCGACGAACAACGTCCTCTCTTAATCGATCTACTCTAGATCCAGGTAAGATCCTTCAATTGGAATTCTTCAACTCAACTGAGCCTGCATCGGCACATCAAATCTGGTGAATCATAACAGTCGCTCCACTCTAGATAGACTAGCTACCTCCTGTCACATCTTTGCCTGAAAGCTCCAGCGGTTTCAGCTCATATACTCCTGAAACGACATCCCATCAATCTCAACAACAGCTGGGTCATCTTTCTGCACAGTCGACAACATCACGATCTCTCAGGTAGGTTGTACATCAACAGTCCTCTAAATCCGGCAGCCTCTATCAATGGCCCGATCATCCGGTGCAAAACCGAACACTCGCCTCAAACGAGAGATCACAACACAACACTATAACTACACGTCCCTATCTCGCCAGAAAACAACATGGTCAGTCCTCGTCCATGATGAGCTCGTCCTGAACTCAACACCAGCAGCTGCTCAATCTGCGCTCAATCCATGGTGACAGGAACCTCAAGCAGGTATCGAAGAAGATAGATCAATGAATGAAAGAAATCAACATATCCCAAATGGATATATGATCAAAAGAACGAATAGTATCAAAGATCTCAGGATATGTACATCCTAAGGTTTCTTAAGTGGAGTATCGTATCGTAAATATGCCGCGGAACATACGTACGGTATGTCACTCTACTCAAGCTACCTACTCCATCAATCAAGGTCAACCTATGAAACGAAAGTTCGGGTCTAATACCCCCCGTCAAGTCTAAGTTCCGTAAGATCAAGCTTAGGTTATGAAATATATACGCCCTAGACTCTGCATTATCAAACCCAGACTCAAACCAAGGATAAACCCAACACTCTGATACCGACTTTGTCACGACCCGTAATTTAGCACGTGAGCGGCACTTAAATTACGCAACGTCTAAAGGCGTAACGTAAATCAAGTAAGCCGAAGCCCAGAAAATCTAAACCTTGTTGCGAAAAATAGTAGGGGTGCAGTTTTGAAATAATGGTATAATGAATCCTGTTTTGTCTTTTAAGAATTTGGGCAGCACCTCCCTTGTATATTTTGATCCAAAAACATATACACAACAATATATAGGCATCCCCAAGCGGGAGCTAGCTCTCGCCAACTGGCGGAATCACAACCATGCAAAACATAACGCCCAACGGCGAAGAAACAACCTAGAAAGAACAAATAAAGTGGCAAGACATCAAAACTCAAGAAAGCGATCATAAACCCATCGCTCTAAGTCTCGCACAAAACCAAAGTCTGACTAGGTCTACAAATATACAATTCTAGTCCTGATCTGATGTTATGGAGTTTCTCTAGATACATTAGAATATAATAGTACGAGAGTGGGCACGATCCAACATGTGTCCCACCTACCAAAGTAAAGCACCCTGGAAGAAGTTGTGTGCCGGCAATACCGCAACTGATCCCAAGCGGTCAAACCTGCAAGAACTGTGCCACAACGGGGGTGAGTTGCCAACTCGTGAGTACAAAACATCAGCAAGTAGAAATCGAATAAAACAACGATTTCGTAGGTCACTATATCCTGGAGGTAATACTATAATATCACTATATCCTGAAGGTAATACCATGATATCTAGGGTGACCAAGTAGACCTATATGTCAACAATCTATTAATGCAATGACATATATAAATAAACATCCGACATCATATGCCTGTATGCATGTGGATATCATCCACGTGTCCATCAACGACACAAACAATATCATGGAACATGGGTGTCCCATAATGACACTCGAACATCATGAAAACATAAGCCTGTATATATATAAGGATATCTACCACGTGTGTCCATCAACGACACATCAAAATCGTGGAACCTGAGTGTCCAACACCGACACTCGAAACACCATGAAAACCCGTGTCCAGCATCGACACGTAAATCCTCATATCTCAGGCGTCGCATCCTCATATCGGCCCTCATATCTATCTCATCTCAGGTGCCGCATCCTCATATCGGTCATCATATCGATCTCATATCATAACTCCAAAACGGTATCCACCGGATATCCGCCGAGCTCTATTCAATCACCGGTAGGTAGTGTTCCCACTGCCAGGCTCATAATCTACACCACAAAAATCATTTCTTGCCCCGGGGTACCATACCGGGTCCACCATGTAACCGCAAACGGCAACCGTCGACTCCTCGAATCGGGTATCGAAAATAAGCTCAGAACTGAGAAAACTCATGGTGGACGTCTCGAAATATCATATCAAGAGAAACTGGGTTTTTAAAACAATACACCATTTCCTTTGAAATATACCACCGTTCTCAAATCCAGAGATCTCATAATATACAACACCTCAATGCATATAACCATAAAGTACAATGTATGCAACATAGAGCAGTAATATGAGCATATCCAGTATATCATGCAAGCATGTCAAATGATAATACTGAACAATGAATGTACTTTTACTTTTAAGATTTATCTCATAATAAGATAGTTCTACTGTATAAGAGGCATCGCAATTACCGATGAAGAATGTGTGTGAGCCGGCAAATCTGTGTATGTGTAGCATGCACATCCACGGTAATTTTTCAGGTGTACTAGCAATTGATATCATATAGCATTAAATACTGGAACCATGATAGGTATCACATGAAGAATAATATCCTACACAACATGAACAATAAATGGGTATATCTACCTGTAGGGTTCCTAGGCACTCTTGTGAGGGTTCATAAGGCATCAAACATGCCCGAATAAAATTTTAGACGTGCCGAACAATCCAAAGCCGGGATCTTTGCTAGATTATTAGGGTTTAACATGCAAGTAAACATCTTTACCACTAAGTGTGAGGGATTACAACCTTTGTAGTCCGCTCCTTCGCTTCATAAGCTCCGAGTAGAAGTCCTTTCGCCGCGATCCATGATCTCCCGAACAGAAGAAAGGCTCCACGACTCGAACTATCCATGCTAGCTTGTTGTGTTTCAATTCTCCGATGATCTACGTCGAAATTGCTATAACCCAAGATCTCTCACTCTAATGAAGTGAACACCCTAATCTAATGGGCTAGATTAGATGAGGATGATGGAGTAGTATTTATGCTTTCTTTTTATATCATAATCTCACATGAAATCATCACCAAAGGAAATTCTAGTAAGCTTTCTCAAAGCTAAAGGGAGAAGAAGATGAAGAATAATGAGATCAATCCTTTTGTGATGAATAGTAGATTAGAGTATATCAATAATAATGCAACCATGGTTAATGATGACAAGGATAACCCTTGTAGAGAGTTAACTAAGGCTAGGGTTTGGTTGGGTTAACAAATGAGTCATAAGAAAATATTTATCATAATATCTTCTTCATGACAAAAGGAATGCTTCTAGATGGTGCAAGAAGAAGCTAACCCTAATCAAACCTTAATCTCTTTTTATCATCACTAAACATGTTTCATTATTAATCATATCATGTTACTATAATATATATCACATATATATTATATTTGTAACATAAGAAAATAATACAATTAATATATATCACATATATATCAATGTATTATACGGTGAGAAAATGAAATAATAAAGCGTGCCAATATTAGATAATGTAATACAATATATCATATATATTATTATACATTTAATCATCGAATCAACACTTGATCCGACAATCGGGCTATATCGAATATAACCGACTAATATATCATGTACCGATTCATCGAATCAACACTTGATCCGTTGACCCGGTTCATATCTAAATATCGCGTGAATATAGTACGGTATTACATATTGCATTATCCTCGGTCCTGCACATATCACATATGTGCCTCTGCTCCGTTTTTCCTGAGCCAAGAAACCTCTGTGTAGGACTCTAAAGAATCATTAATACGCCGGTAGCAGGTGATGATCATATCAAACACCCACAAGCTGCAAGCGGTCAGCTAACCGTAACAGCCACCCAGGTATTGAGCGATCAGAAGATCAACAAGCTAGCATGTACGTTCTCCGGTGAATCCAATCAGTAACACTCCCGTACAGTCCGGTCTGTTCGTCTGATATGTCGCATATCAAGTCTACGGGGTGGAATACGTCAGACCCCAGTAACCGATAAGTCGTGTCGATGTGAGTCTCATAACAGGTCGAGAAATTACTGGTAACATTTACCAGTAAATCTCTATATCAGCCCTGGCCAGGGACTCCCAGTTATAGCCAATCGAACACTGCACAACATCAACTCCCTATACCGGGAGAGACGAATCCCCTCCTATCGCTCATTGCCTCCATGTGATTCGGGACTGTACCCAAAATCCACCGTTTTGCACGCCCTTTTGGACGTGGTAAGGTGGAAATCAAAGCACAGTGGGAATCACACAAGACTCTATGACGATCTCGGGTCTACAGACTACCCTGTACCAGTGTCACCGGAGAACTGCCATCTGACGAGTGGTATATCACCATCTGGGAGTTCTCGGCGAGTCCGTCCAGTGTCCCCAGTCTCCCCTGAGCACCTGTACACTATCTCTGATGTCAAACACCGATGGATATGGGATCATCCATCGCCTATCATATGGGTCAAGATGCGTATACGCTTGTCTACTCTGGTGTGTCGATACCCTGTCTCGATATACCCTCGACTAGGAACAGTTATAGGATGTACTCATCGACTACCGTGGCCTCACTAGTATTATCTCATCATAGCCCCAGTAGTCGAGTACAGATCCTAAGGGCTTTATCAACATGTGAGAGAAAGAAAGTAAACCAGTACAAGTCAACATGTTAAGATAAAGTGAAACCAAATAGCATATTATCATGACGAGCAAGAAAGTCCTCTCTGTATATATCCAAGCATCCCTCATAATATACATCATATGTACAACAATGGCCTCTAGGGCATATACATAACTAACAATCTCCCACTTGCACTAAGGCCAGCTGCTGTAGTATCTCATACCTAGCATCCCGAATAATCTCTCAAACTGTATCTGGGGAATGGCCTTCGTGAGTGGATCCGCAGTGTTGTCCTTCGTATCTTCTCTCCTGACCTCGATCTCCCGGCGATCAACTATCTCCCTGATCTGGTGATACCGCCTCAGAATCTGTCTGGACTTCTGATGGGACCTGGGTTCCTTGGACAAAGCCACAGCTCCATTGTTATCACAATACAGAGGTATTGGATGCTCAATGGATGGAACCATACCAAGTTCACTAATGAATTTCTTTATCCAGACAGCCTCTTTGGCAGCATCGTTGGCAGCGATGTATTCAGCCTCCATCGTCGAGTCTGCAACGGTATCCTGTTTGGAACTCTTCCAACATACCGCCCCTCCATCGAGGGTAAAGACAAATCCCGAGTGCGACTTAGAGTCGTCCTTATCACTTTGGAAGCTGGAATCGGTAAAGGACTCCACCTGGAGTTCTCCGTTACCATACACCAAGAACATGTCTCTAGTCCTTCGCAAGTACTTGAGAATGTTCTTCACAGCTGTCCAGTGACTCTCTCCAGGATCTGCTTGATACCGACTCACTACACTTAGTGAGTATGCTACATTGGGTCTTGTACACAGCATCACATATATGATAGAGCCTACTGCCGAAGCATAGGGTATCCCTTGCATGCGAGCTCTCTCCAAATCAGTCTTGGGAGACATCTCTTTGGAGAGAGTCAGTCCAGAGATCGTGGGTTGGTTCCCACGCTTGGATTCTTCCATACTAAAACTCTTTAGTATGGTGTCAATGTACCTGGATTGGGACAATCCCAGTATCCATTTAGATCTATCTCTATAGATCATGATTCCCAATATGCAGGAGGCATCACCTAGATCTTTCATCGAGAATCTTTGTGATAAGAAGAGCTTGACTGATTGTAGCATAGGAATATCATTTCCTATCAATAGTATGTCATCCACGTACAATACGAGAAAGACAACCTTACTCTCTGCTACCTTCTTATAGATACAAGGTTCATCTATATTTTTGATGAAGTCAAACTCTTTGACTACAACATCAAAACAGATGTTCCAACTCCGCGATGCTTGCTTTAACCCATAAATTGATTTATGCAGCTTGCACACCATTCCGCTGCTCCCACTATCTACGAAGCCCTCTGGCTGAGTCATGTACACGCACTCTTCTAAAACACCGTTTAGAATGGTGGTCTTAACATCCATTTGCCAGATTTCGTAGTCTTGGTATGCAGCAATGGCAAATAAGATCCGGATGGACTTAAGCATAGCCACTGGAGAAAAGGTTTCGTCATAATCCACACCTGGTTGTTGACGAAAACCCTTTGCTACAAGTCTAGCTTTGAAAGTCTCAACTTTTCCATCTACACCATATTTCTTTTTTAAAGATCCACTTGCTCCCAATGGGTTTTACCCCTTCAGGAGCATTTTCCAAAGTCCATACTTTGTTGGTGTACATGGATTCCATCTCAGATCGGATTGCATCAAGACATTTCACAGAGTCACCACTCGTGATGGCTTGCTCGAAACTAGTCGGGTCATCATCTTCCATGATGCAATCCTCACTTCCACCATCAATAAGAAAACCGTAGTATCTCTCAGGTGGATAAGATACCCTGCTAGATCGGTGGAGAGGCTGGGGTTCGTTGGGTACTACTGAATCCTCTGGTTCCAACAAATCATCAGTTGTAGTTTGTGCTGGAACCTCTTCCGGCTCTACCTCTTCGCAACTAATTTCTTTTGCAAGAAATTACTTTTCTAAAAAGGTGGCATATTGAGAAATAAACACTTTTTGTTCCTCACCGTGGTAAAAGATATATCCATAGGAGTCTTTTGGATATCCTACAAACTTACATAGACCTGATCTTGCCTCGAGTTTGTCCGGATTTTGCTTTTTAACATAGGCCGGACAACCCCATATCTTAACTCGTTTAAGAGATGGTCTTTTCCCATTCCATATCTCATATGGAGTGGTAGGCACCGATTTAGTTGGAACTCTATTCAATAGATATGTGGCTGTCTCCAGCACATAACCCCAAAAGGAAATAGGTAACTCAGCCGTGCTCATCATAGAGCGCACCATATCTAATAGGGTGCGATTCCTCCACTCCGATACACCGTTGTGCTGTGGTGTATAAGGAGGAGTAAGCTGAGAGAGAATCCCATTCTCTTTTAGATAATCCCGGAACTCATTGCTCAAGTATTCTCCTCCTCGGTCAGATCGAAGGATCTTAATACTTTTGCCCGTTTGGTTCTCTACTTCGTGCTTATATTCTCTGAATTTCTCAAAAGCTTCAGATTTGTGTTTCATCAGGAACACATGTCCGAATCTTGAGAGATCGTCAGTGAATGTAATAAAGTAGGAAGAACCGTTCCTCGCATGCGTAGACATGGGACCGCATACATCACTATGTACCAGTCCTGAGAGTTCGGTAACTCTTTCTCCGTGTCCACTAAACGGAGCTTTGGTCATTTTTCCTTTGAGACATGAATGGCAAGTATCATAAGATAATAATTCGAACGGATTCAAATATCCATCCTTATGTAACTTAGCCAGTCGTGTCGCATTGATATGACCAAGTCTGCAATGCCACAAGTAGGATTCGTTCATTTCTGAACTTTTCCTCTTGTGTGTGTTTTGTATATTGAGGACTGTGTTTTGATTGAGAATGAATATGCCATTATGTAACGAGCCTGATGCAATCAACTTTTGATCTAGGAATATGTTCATAACATTATCCTGTACTACAAAATTATATCCTTCTTTACTTAATAAAGAAACTGATATAATGTTGCACATCATGTTTGGTATATAATAGCACTCATTCAGAATCAGTGTATTACGACTTGGTAATACAAGGTGATATTCGCCAACTGCTTTGGTTACAATACTTGCACCGTTCCCTACTTGAACGGAATGATCACCTTTTCCCAGTTCTCTACCTTTCCGTAGCCCATGTAACAATTTACATATGTGGGATCCTGATCCGGTATCTAATACCCAGTACGTAGGGTGAACTGAGAAACAGTTCTCAATAACTAACACACCTGAAAAGGATGCATCAACATGCATGTTCTTTTGGGCGGTGTGAGAATCCAGATATTCTACTATTCCCTGTTCAGTCTTATAACACTTATAAGATAGAACGGGTCCAACGTTCCCCTGCTCAGTATAATAAGCGGGTTCAGTCAATACATCCATATTATTATCTTGATTATGGCCTAACATGGCCGCTACCTGGAGAGAGAGAGAAGAAAACACTTTAGCGTATTCTCTTGCAAGATTAGATTGGTTATTATCTTATCTAATCAGGATGTCTCCCACTGTTTTTATCAAATCTTCCTTCAAACCCTAAAAGGTAAGATTAGCTAGGATTAATTACACCCTACAATTTCGTCAATCTTTCATCCAGATCAGTGTCGGTACTTGAGGGAGGTTTCCCCTGCTTTCGCACGGACCTAATTAAAGTAAACCTCGTTTTCCCAGAGGTGTAACCCCGTTAACACTTTTCTAAACACCTACTTGATCGGCTAATTGTCCTGTATAAAACTTTTCCAGGAGTAACACTTACTCGTAGTGGGTACCGGGATCCAACTATCTAATAGGAGGTATGCAATCTCATTGAAAATTTCAACACTTGAAATTCCCGATAATGCTTTTACTCCTAGTGACTTATGACCTTAACTATGGTCAACAAATCATAAGCACTAGTCAAGTTCTACCCGTCATTTCTTGATTAATTTAGACCCACCCACATGACCCTTAACTATGGTCAACAAAGTCATATGACTGTCCTAATTAATCACATCTTATGTTATATAGGAAAACATCACTTAGCTACCGTACACTGCGCCTTAACTATGGTCAACAAACGCACCACGAATACTAAGTACTCTATTTTCCTAAAATGACGGAGGGTTACGCATGTTTTTCAGAAAACCTCGAGCGTAATGAACTTGATATCGTCGTAGAATCGAGTGTTTTTTGAAAATGAGTGTTTTTTTAGGCTTTTCTAGTTTTGCTAAAGAGGTCACTCCTGGTGAAGGGATCTCGGCTCTTTCCCTATCGAATAACGTGCAGGATATATCATATATACCGCTGTACAAAGCAAGAACTATACAAGTTGTCAAAAACTAAACCGCGAGTTTGTAGCATCTGCCAGTTTCGCTAAAGAGGTCACTCCCGGTGAAGGGATCTCGGCTCTTTCCTCATCGAATAAGGTGCAGGGTATATCATATATACCGCAATGCAAAGCAAAACTGTAGCTACCCTTTTTTTATAAAATTTTGATTCTACAACATCTTTTAGGTTTCTTTTCTTTTTATTAATCTCATTAATAAAATCCCATCAGATTATGCTTCCTAAGCATCACAGAAGAAACGAAAGCAGTAATATTTAGATATCAGCATATATATATATATATAGTATAAGCATTCGTCTTAGGCAGTAATATGATCTCATCACAGAACATTTTTGCAGAAGAACATATATGAAATATTGGATATACTAGGATGTCCGTGTTTTCAATACGAGCCGGTATAAAACACGGATTCCACGGTCGCGATGAATAGCCAAACCCACATCCCTAGACCCCTACGAGAGCGGCATGCAACACTGCCAATTCTAGGGTTAGGAGACCCGGTCTCGACTCTTCGAGATGGCCTCCCACTGGACCCTAGAACCCGGTTACTTATGCTCCCCTTCTTAGGTCTACCTAATGCGGAAAAGTAAATAATATACACTGGTGACATCAACCTCATCCCGGAAGTGCCCCAATAAAAGAATATTACATACAAATGAATTTTACATGAATGAAAATAAAAACCCTCATCTCACATAAAACCCCCGGCTATTCAGAACACGATGATCCAATATAACATATCACAGCAACACATAATATCACTTATCATCAACGTAAGTAAGTATGCATACACTGATCGTCGTAGATGTATAGCAACGATGACTTTAGACATCGTAAATCCGAAATATCACATACTTCGTATTTCATGCCTAACTCTATGAATTCCACATATTATATCACATTCCAGGTAAATAGACAGTATTAAACTTTCCGAACAGATAATCAAATACCCAAAATTTCCTAAATTGCTCAACACTTGAGCGGAGTTCAAATAATCCCAGAATATGTCACAGTACCGGTGATCCAGCCGTAGAAGGGTCAAGCCAACTCCTCACATGTAGCACACTGTATTACCCCAAACCCTAAGGTTTAGAGGCAGTTCAAGATGGTCACATAATCGAGTTAAGGTTTGTTGTCTTCTAGAGGGTCCACCGTGTTACTTGTACATTTTTCTGAAAGATTTAAACCCGATAAAAATTCAACACTTGAAATATTTTCGTGCCGGGAAAAAGTGAGTTAATGATATCCGTTCGAACATTTTAACAGTTTCTAAATATCCGGAAAAAGCTTAAACGAAGTTAAATTATCCGATCGAATCAACGAGTCCCCAATACAACCCTAGAAAACTCAACACTTGAGTGGAATGAAAAAATTCCCAGAAAAAAATGACAAGAAAGGACCTAAGAATAATTATATGAAATATGAGGGACTAAGTCTTAATTTTGGCCCCAGAACAGCCGCCAAACCCTTGGTTTGGCCGCGGTTCCGTGGTCAAATAAGTGACTTAGTGGACCGTACTTCACAGTAATTCTTAGTTTTTCCTACTTGTTTTTCTGAGCATTTTTAATTCATAAAAAATCACATTTTTGAAAAATGTCCAGAGAGGGGTAAACATCGGGGTTTCCGGGTTCGATCGGACTTTAAACTTCGCTTAGACTTCGCCTAAAGCTCTAGCTTGGCTCTGATACCACTGTAGGGTTCCTAGGCACTCTTGTGAGGGTTCATAAGGCATTAAACATGCCCGAATAAAATTTTAGACGTGCCGAACAACTCAAAGCGGGATCTTTGCTAAATTATTACGGTTTAACATGCTAGTAAATTTCTTTACCACTAAGTGTGAGGGATTACAACCTTTGTAGTCTGCTCCTTCGCTTCATAAGCTCCGAGTAGAAGTCCCTGCGCCGCGATCCATGATCTCCCGGTCTCAAGAGAGGCTCCACGACTCGAACGATTCATGCTAGCTTGTAGTGTTCCGTTTCTCCGATGATCAACGTCGAAATTGCTATAAACCAAGCTCTCTCACTCTAATGAAGTGAACACCCTAATCTAATGGGCTAGATTAGATGAGGATGATGGAGTAGTATTTATGCTATCTTTTTATATCATAATCTCACATGAAATCATCACCAAAGGAAATTCTAGTAAGCTTTCTCAAAGCTAAAGAGAGAAGAAGATGAAGAATAATGAGATCAATCCTTTTGTGATGAATGGTAGATTAGAGTATATCAATAATAATGCAACCATGGTTAATGATGACAAGGATAACCCTTGTAGAGAGTTAACTAAGGTTAGGGTTTGGTTGGGTTAAGAAATGAGTCATAAGAAAATATCTATCATAATATCTTCTTCATGACAAAAGGAATGCTTCTAGATGGTGCAAGAAGAAGCTAACCCTAATCAAACCCTAATCTCTTTTTATCATCACTAAATATGTTTCATTATTAATCATATCATGTTACTATAATATATATCACATATATATTATATTTGTAACACAAGAAAATAATACAATTAATATATATCGCATATATATCAATGTATTATCCGGTGAGAAAATGAAATAATAAAGCGAGCCAATATTAGATAATGTAATACAATATATCATATATATTATTATACATTAAATCATCGAATCAACACTTGATCCGACAATCGGGCTATATCGAATATAACCGACTAATATATCATGTACCGATTCATCGAATCAACACTTGATCCGATGACCCGGTTCATATCTAAATATCGCGAGAATATAGTACGGTATCACATATCGCATTATCCTCGGTCCTGCACATATCACATATGTGCCTCTACTCCGTTTTGCCTGAGCCAAGAAACCTCTGTGTAGGACTCTAAAGAATCGTCAATACGCCGGTAGTAGGTGATGATCATATCAAACACCCACAAGCTGCAAGCGGTCAGCTAAACGTAACAGCCACCTAGGTATTGAGCGATCAGAAGATCAAAAAGCTAGCCTGTATGTTCTCCTGAGAATCCAATCAGTAACACTCCCGTACAGTCCGGTCTGTTCGTCTGATATGTCGCATATCAAGTCTAGGGGTGGTATACGTCAGACCCCAGTAACCGATAAGTCGTGTCGATGTGAGGCTCATAACAGGTCGAGAAACTACTGGTAACACTTACCAGTAAATCTCTATATCAACCCTGGCCAGGGACTTCCAGTTATAGCCAATCGAACATAGTACAACATCAACTCCCTATACCGGGAGAGTCGAATCCTCTCTTATCGCTCATTGCCCCCATGTGATTCGGGACAGTACCCAAAAGCCACCGTTTTGCACGCCCTTTTGGACGTGGTAAGGTGGAAATCAAAGCACAGTGGGAATCACACAAGACTCTATGACGATCTCGGGTCTACAGACTACCCTGTACCAGTGTCACCGGAGAACTGCCATCTGACGTGTGGTATATCACCATCTGGGAGTTCTCGGCGAGTCCGTCCAGTGTACCCAGTCTCCACTGAGCACCCGTACACTATCTCTAATGTCAAACACCGATGGATATGGGATCATCCATCGCCCATCATATGGGTCAAGATGCGTATACGCTAGTCTACTCTGGTGTATCGATACCCTGTCTCGATATACCCTCAACTAGGAACAGTTATAGGATGTACTCATCGACTACCGTGGCCCCACTAGTATGATCTCATCATAGTCCCAGTAGTTGAGTACAGATCCTAAGGGCTTTATCAACATGTGAGAGAAAGACAGTAAACCAGTACAAGTCAACATGTTAAGATAAAGTGAAACCAAATAGCATACTATCATGACGAGCAAGAAATTTCTCTCTGTATATATCCAAGCATCCATCATAATATATATCATATGTACAACAATGGCCTCTAGGGCATATACATAACTAACACTACCTACCCAGGAATCATACGGTCACTTTTTACACGATACACATCGTCATTTTGAAAATAGGTATGGTTCAGGTGGAAATCTTTATTTCGGTGATCCCGCCTCATAACATCTGATATGACAATAATCATCGATCATCATCGTCAAATCACTAGCGCGGATCAATCATCCGGTACAACTCATCGCGTACGGTAATCCATCGTTCGGGGTCATCAAACAGAATAAGGAATCTATCGACCTATACAATAATATGAGGGTACGGATCTAAAGTCTCGTATGTCATATTACTCATTATACTCCTAAATATATACACATATATCTCAAATCACATTTGTATAAACGTCATATCTTATTAATTTCACAACACCTCTATCTCAATCTCGTGTCGTGTTTATCGATCTCGATCTCATATCCTATCATCATCAACCCATACTTGTCATCTTTCAATTCATAATTATCATGATTCACTTCTCATTTCATATTCTTATAAATCAATCCGAGTCATCTATTTATTCATTAGTGTCAACTTTATCATATCATCTCTTCACTAATTCTTACTAAATCCTATTACTAAATCCTATAATAAGGTTATCTTAAGCTCGTAATATATCCTTTATCAAATTATAATTTATATCACAATCTTCCATATCAATGGTTGCGGGGGTGCTATACGCCATCCACCCGACTTCTCCCGTAGATATAAATCTACTCACATGCTAAACTCCTCGCTTAGCCGAAGTCGATGTGCTTCGTTGTCCCGGAAGTCTACGCGAAGATACCTACAATCAATACACAATTGTAATGCAATTCTATTAAAATCAATATCTGAAAACCGATATGGCATACAGATAGATTATAGGTTAAAACCTATAGCTTCGCATGCAAAATCAACCAAATAACCCCCGTCGTTAACGTACAAACATCCAACGACGGAATTCAAATCCAAATATAAAAACCACGCATTCTAAATATAAAAACCAAGAATTCACATATCGGAAAACATTGGCCAAAAACTCGCAAACAACTCCCAGATTTTGGCTCAGCTAAAACAGAACTAAATAAGCAAGTACAGGGGATAGGTTATAGGGTAAGTGAGCTACAGCCAAAAACTCAATACCATACATCAAGAAATCCGATCTCGCCGGCCAGAAGGAGGATTTTTGGGTTCGTACTTCTGTGGTGGTCTTCTAGTGGTCTATTTAGGTTAGTGGACTTACTTGATTAAAAATACCCCAGATAGGTCCAGATACCCTGTATGCCTTTAGGTTCACAAAACCGACACGGAACAATTCTAACTTCGTGTATCGGGTTCTATTCTCTTTTCTGGTCTAGAAGAGCCATCTCTAAGGTTTTGTAAACACTCACTACATCTCAATTAACCACTTAACAACAACTTATAATTTTCTAAGATCACATAACCTATTTATATCGATTTCTAACTAAACTAGCATATTTAACATAAACACTAATTTAAAGTGTATCGATTACATCAATTGCCACTAAAACAAATTCTTGAGTTGCCCAAAGTCTCCAAAATCCAAACTTGAATAGTTCCAAGGGTTTAGAATAGGTTTTTGCATGTTTATTGTGAATGGGGCATGAGGTTTTGGCAAAGAATGGAGGTGATGCATGGAGGTTGTGAGAAAATGAAGGAGATGAAGAAAACATGGAGAAAACAATGGGGAAGGAGGAATGGGGCAGCCAAGTATAACCATCTCTCTCTCTCTTAGACTCACTCTCTTCTCTCAAATATCCCTCTACACTCAGTCTCTCACAAATATCTCTTTTTGTTTCTTTCTCATATTCTTTTCACACTCAAACCCTTTTCTCTCTTTTCCTTTTCTTTCTTTTCCTTTCTCTTTTCTTTTCTCTTTCTCACAAGTCACACACACACTAACTCACAAACACAAACATAAGCATAACATGCACATGACATGGTGCACAAGTCACGGAAAAATGTAAAAATACGGATTTTACTAAAAATCCGATAAATATCATTAAAATAGATAAATCATTTTAATCTCCGATAAATTCCCAAATATTGGTATATACTTATACCATTTTTCGAAAAATCCCTATTTGCAAATCGAATTATTTTCGCGAAATAAATTATTTTAATATTAAATTTCCAAAAAATAATATTTTATATTTCTGAAATGTTACAATACCCCACATATTACACATACGGTCGAAGAAGAGAAATAAAAAAGTACAATAATTAGAATACGCATATTCCTAGACATCATAAACCCGGAATATCTCATATTCCTAATTTCATGCCTAATTCTGTAAACCCTGCATTTTAGTCTCGAATTGAAAACACTTTTCAATAATTAGTCCGGTAATTCAACAGGATCCCCGATAAAATGATCGAATACCCATCTCTAAGGTTTTGTAAACACTCACTACATCTCAATTAACCACGTAACAACAACTTATAATTTTCTAAGATCACATAACCTATTTATATCGATTTCTAAGTAAACTAGCATATTTAACATAAACACTAATTTAAAGTGTATCGATTACATGAATTGCAACTAAAACAAATTCTTGAGTTGCCCAAAGTCTTCAAAATCCAAACTTGAATAGTTCCAAGGGTTTAAAATAGGTTTTTGCATGTTTATTGTGAATGGGGCATGAGGTTTTGGCAAATGAATGGAGGTGATGCATGGAGGTAGTGAGAAAATGAAGGAGATGAAGAAAACATGGAGAAAACAATGGGGAAGGAGGAATGGGGCAGCCAAGTATAACCATCTCTCTCTCTCTCTTAGACTCACTCTCTTCTCTCAAATATCCCCCTACACTCACTCTCTCACAAATATCTCTTTTTGTTTCTTTCTCATATTCTTTTCACACTCAAACCCTTTTCTCTCTTTTCCTTTTCTTTCTTTTCCTTTCTCTTTTCTTTTCTCTTTCTCACAAGTCACACACACACAAACTCACAAATACAAACATAAGCATAACATGCACATGACATGGTGCACAAGTCACGGAAAAATGTAAAAATACGGATTTTGCTAAAAATCCGATAAATATCATTAAAATAGATAAATCATTTTAATCTACGATAAATTCCCAAATATTGGTATATACTTATACCATTTTACGAAAAATCCCTATTCGCAAATCGAATTGTTTTCGCGAAATAAATTATTTTAATATTAAATTTCCAAAAAATAATATTTTATATTTCTGAAATGTTACAATACCCCACATATTACACTTACGGTCGAAGAAGAGAAATAAAAAAGTATAATAATTAGAATCCGCATATTCCTAGACATCATAAACCCGGAATATCTCATATTCCTAATTTCATGCCTAATTCTGTAAACCCTGCATTTTAGTCTCAAATTGAAAACACTTTTCAATAATTAGTCGGGTAATTCAACAGGATCCCCGATAAAATGATCGAATACTCGTCGGGAATTATAGTAGATGGCCGCACCCCCGATGCCGATGACGAAGTGCACTTTGGCGGAACACCGTAGCCGCAAGCACCCGAGTGGATACTTTTGGCAATGGGGTTCTCTATAGTCACTTGGTCGGGGCTATGGTGCATGGCTATCTTGTAGTGTTATCCGGCGAGTATTCGCGTACTATACACAATTGCGATGGAGTTTTGATCCGAATCGAAACTCCGTGGCAATCGATGAATAGAGACTAAAACGCTAGATTTACAAATTGCAAACTAGTTTTCACAAAACTAATTTAATGTGGATTCCAAATATTGTATCACATATAAAAATTAAACCCGAAACGATGTTAAATTGCGACTTCGAAACACTCTGAATTGCCCCAATACAAAAGATAACATCACATGCAATCTGAGAAAAACAAACATTACTTGAAACCCTAAATCCAAGCTACCAGAACACCATAAAAATACGAGACCAAAAAGAGTATCGGGGGCCGGCCAGGTCGGGTATATTTTGGTTTTCGCCGACCAAAAATTAAAAGTCTTGGTCTCGTTTTTCTACCGTGTTCTAGTTACATCACATGTAACATTCTGGACTTGTTAACAAAATTTTCAGAGGACTTTAAAAAATTTACAGAAACTAGGATTTCGTTTTAACTGTTTCGGAGTTGTTTCGGTTTCGTAATTCCCATACATCGTCTAATACTCTAGTTTGGATCTGATACCATGAAAGTGTGTCTTAGCACCTCAACTAGGTTTCCACATGCATCAAGTATGCAATTTTAAAAAATCTAGAGGTCTAAGCTACACTAACCTAGAATCGAATTAGAGAATTATAGTTTTGTTAGCAAGAATACACTTTCTAAACTAAGTGAAGAGGGTTACAACCTTTGTAGACCAAGTCCTTCACTTCAATAGCTCTAAGTAGTATTCCCTAAGTTCCAAGTTGTAGTCCCTGGAACTCTTCTTAGCTCCACTTGAAGAAAGGTACGAACTTGCTACGTCGTCTTCGAGGCCGAAAATGATCCACTTTGAAGTCTCTCTCACTCAAGCTCACTCTTCACTAATCAAAATATTAGTGAAGCTAACAACCTATACTAAAGGGCTAGTAAAGTGTAGGTTGATGAAGTAGGAATTTTGCTCACAATATTTTCTTCTTTTTCTTTTTCTTTTTCACCTCAAGAAAATTCAAGAGAGGAAGATGAGGATGAACTTGGAAGGAGAGAGAGAGACATGAGGTGAAGTGATGAGATGTTGTGCAAATATCTATGAATAAAAACAAAGATAATGGAGTGAGTCATGGCTTCTTAAAGCTTCCACAAGCATCCAAGTCCAATGACTCATTTCCTATTTTCTTTTAATTCAATAATAAATCCATTTCCAACTCATCACAATTCTCATGTGATTATCATACATCCTAGTTCTATGTATTATCAACCATGATACATAATATACACACACATATATTTATATATATCACATATATATTAATATGTATAACGAGAAGAAAATGTTTAGTGAGCTAATATTTGTTAATATATATATATATATATCAAATATATTAATATATATATTAAATTATTAAATCAACACTTGATTTAATAATCCGGTTATATCATATATAACGGACTAATATCTTATTTATATGTATATCACATTATTAAATCAACACTTGATTCAATAATCCGGTTATATCATATATAACAGTATAATATTCAATACTAGTTAATATATAACATATATATATATATATATTAAATTATTAAATCAACACTTGATTTAATAATCGGGCTATATCAAATATAATCCGGCTAATATCGAATACACAAATATATATCAAATATATATTAACAACATATACATATACCATTGAATCAACACATGATTCAATAATCTGGTTATATCACATATAACCTATCATTGAATAACCACTTGATTCAACAATCCGGTTATATCACATATAACCTAACCGATATCAAATATCGCAAGATTAGAATACGGTATCACATACTCATATTTAATCAAGCTCCCGCACTTATCAGCATATGTGCCCTACTTCGTTTCGCTTGAGCTAGGAAATCTCTATGTGAGATTCTAAAGACTCGTAAATACGGCAGCAGTAGGTAATGATCACATCAGTCACCCACAAGCCGTCAGCGGTACTAGATGGACGTAACGGCTACCCAGGTATTGAGCGAATAGAAGATCAACAAGCAAGCTTGTCCAAACTCCCGCAAAGCCTATAAGCAACACTTACCGTACAGTCCGTTCTCTTTGTCTGATATGTCGCATATAGAGTCTAGGAGTGAAATCGTCAGACCCCAGTAACTTGATAAGTAATGTCGATGTGTGGCCTATAACCGTTCGAAACAGTACTGATAACACTTACCAGTAAATCTCATCAGCCTTGGCCAGGGAATTGCTGTTATAAGCAATCGAGCATAGCGCAACATCAACTCCCTATAACGAGAGAGACGAAACCCCTCCTATCGCTCATTGCCTCCTTATGACTCGGGACTGTACCCAAAATCCACCTGTTTGCACGACTCCTTTGAGCCGTGGTAGAGAGGAAATCAAAGCACAATGAGAACCACACAAGATTCTATGACGATCTCGGGTCTACAGACTAACCTGTACAAGTGTCACCACAGAACTGCTATCTGACGATAGGTATGGTACCATCTAGGAGTTCTCGGCGGGTCATGTTCGGTGTACCCATTCTCTAATGAGCACCTGTGTACAATCTTTGATGTCAAACACCAATGGTTGTGGGATCAACCATCGCCCCATACAGGGTCAAGAAACGTTCACACTAGTCTACTCTGGAAAATCGAGGCCCTGTCTCGATATTCCTTCGACTAGAAACTGTTAAAGGATGTGCTTGTAGACTACAAAAGCCCTACTAGTATGATCTGCATCATAGTCCTGGTAGTCAAGCCAACATCTTAAGGGCTTTATCAACATGTATCAGAGAGATAGTATAATAATATAAGTGTACATGTTAAGATAAAGAGCAACCAGATAGCATACTATCATGTCGAGCAAGAATGTCCTCTATATATATGTCCAAGCATCCACTATATCATACAATAATGTCCTCTAGGGCATACATATTCCTAACATGTAGCACGTCAATGATGGCAGCCTCTGGTCCACTGATTATGTGCGATACAACCGATCCTGGGTCCAAGTCTTTATCGCATAGTATTCCAGAAAGAACCTGCAAAGGTCTCCCCCAATCTCATCTCTGCTGGACTGCCCGGATGTTGGCACTCTTTACATAATCCGTTTCTCGTTCTGGGACAGCTGCATTCTTATCATGACTTTCCTCTGGAAATGTGGCTGCATCCAACGCCTTTGCATACGTATCAAGTCTCTGACATCATTGGAGAAGAATGAGAACTCGTTAAGATCTTGCACGAACCTCTTACTCTGCTTTCCTTCAATATGGACCAATTCGGAACCATCTCTTCGTAGCTTTGTGGACTGCGCTCCAATTTGGCTATAGTCATATCCAGAGTCTCTTGTAAGGAATCAAAACTATGAACTCGGCATCTCCAATACTCTTTAGAAGACATCTGGCCAATTACGTCCTCGGGAACCCGTCCAAGTCATCGGAGGAATACACTTTTTCTCGTCCTTTCTCGATCGACTCACAACACGTCTGAGTGAGGCCCCCTTCTAACTGAAGCTAGTCAATTTGAAGATCTCGCATCGGAGCATCCAAACGAACAAAATGTCCTATTTACTTATCCAAAGGTGACTAGTGATTTTCTGTCACATCCCTACCAGTAAACTCTTATGGCTTCAGCTTATAAAATCTAGAGGCGATATCTTATCAATCTCAGCAGCAACTGGTTCATCTGTCCGCATAGTAGAAAAAACATCAATCATCTAGAGTGGGCTGTACATCAACAGTCCTCTCAATCTGGCCGGTCTCAAGCAATGCTTTGTTCGTCTAGCACAGATCCCGAACGCTCGTGTCAAACGAGAAATCTTAGCAAAACGATAAATCAATGCGTTCGTACGTCACCGGAATACATCCCGGTCAGTCGTCGTCCCTGACGAGCTCGTTCTGACCGCATCTCTAGCCGCAGCTCTCTCTGCTTGTGTAGCCAAGTTAACAGAAACCGCAATCAAATATCGATGAGGATAGATCACATGAACAAATAGAAATACGGTGCCTAAGAAATGTACATCCTAAGACTACTTAAGCGGAGCAACGTATCGTAAGTATGCCGCAGAACATACATACGGTACGCCACTCTACTTAAGTTACCTACTAAGTCAACCGAGGTCAACTTACGTGACTAATGTTCGGGTCTAATACACCCTCATCCAAGTCTAAGATCCGTAAGGTCAAGCCTATGTTCCGAAAGATATATACGCCCTAGACTCCGCATAATCAAACCTAGACTCGAACCAAGGCTAAACCTTACGCTCTAATACCAAATTTGTCACGACCCGGAAATAACACGTGACTGGCACTTGAATCACGTGAAGCCTATAGGAACCCACCGTAATCTAAGTAAGCCGAAAGCCCAGAAATCTAAAACTTTTTCGGAAAATAATAGAGATCAGTTTTGAAATAACGGCATAATGAATTCAAATTGTTCTTAGATAAGTATAAATGATGTTGTATGAAAATACAAGTGGGTTGTGTGTGTGTGTAAAAACATTTTCGTCATTTGAAAATTTGGGCAGCACCTCCTATGTAAATTTTAATTTGAAACCAATACAAAGCAATAATAATAGGCATCCCCAAGCTGTTGGATATATATATGCCCTAGAGGTCATTATATGATAGTGGATGTATCGGTATGTGTATATATATATATATATATTCAGAGGAAATTCTTGCTCGACATGATAGTATGCTATCTGGTTGTACTTTATCTTGAGATGTTCATTTGATCATGCATCTTACTCATTTGGTACATGTTGATAAAGCCTTTAGGATATTTTCTTGACTACTGGGATTATAATGCAGATCATACTAGTAGGACATGTGTAGTTTATAAGCACATCCTTGAAATGTTCCTAGTCATGAGTGTATCGAGACTGGGCATCGATATTCATGTGTAGACTAGCGTATACGTTTCTTGACCCATATGATGGGCGATGGATGATCCCATATCCATTGGTGTGGTGACACCAAAGATTTTATACGGGTGCTCAGTGGAGACTGGGTACATTGAATGGACTCGCCGAGAACTCTTATGTGGTATTATATCTATTGTCGGATAGCAGTTCTCAGGTGACACTGGTACAGGTTAGTCTGTAGACCCGAGATCGTCATAAAGTCTTGTGTGTCCTCCCACTGTAATTTGATCTCCACCCTACTGCGGCTCTACTGAGTCATGCACACAGGTGTATTTTGGGTACAGTCCCGAGGCACATGGAGGCAATGAGCGATAGGAGGGGTTCCGTCTCTCCCGGTATTGGGGGTTGATGTTGCGCTATGCTCGATTGGCTATAACAGGAAGTCCCTGGTCAGGGCTGTTGAGATTTACAGATAAGAGTTATCGGTAGTTTCTCGAACTGTTATGAGCCATATACCGGCATGACTTATTGAGTTATTGGGGTCGACGATACCATCCCTAGACTCGATATGCAACATATCTGATGAAGAGACCGGACTGTACGGTAATTGTTTCCAGTTGGCTCGACGGGAGTTTTGACAGGTTCGCTTGTTTTTCTTCTGATCGCTCAATACCTAGGAGCCGTTACGTATAGCTAGTGCTGTTGACGGTTTGTGGGTATGTGATATGATCACTGACTACTGCTAGCGTATTGATCAGTCTTAGAGTCCAACAGAGGGTTTCCTAGCTTAGGCGAAAATATGTAGGGTGCATATGGGATATGAGCAGGAGCTCGATTAAATATGTGTATTTGATACCGTATTTTAATCGGGCGTTTTCAATTGGTCGGGTCGTATGTGATATGACCGGATTATTAAATCAAGTGTTTATTTAATATTATTGACTTTTAGCGCATGTATTTAAAACCTTTTCTTTATGGATGTATGCATGAATGTATATATGTACATATATGTTGATATGAATGCACACATGCATGCATACATGTGTTATGGTTGTTGATACATTGGAGATGGCTATGCAAGACTCATATGGTATATATATATATATATATTTGTTATTGGGAAAAAGAAAATGATATTAAATCATGTTTGCAAATATTCTACACTATTTGTAACAACCGAGCCCAATGCTACTAGTTTCTGTTACCGTATGAATGGTGTATGGTATTTATTTCATTGATCCTACTTGACTGTTGCTTGTTGAAATTTACCCCGACAACTCTAATGCTGCATATAACAATTTAAGGCATCTAAAATAAAATTTAAAATATTTGACATGGCCTGCTTGACACCCCTAACCCTGTGGTAGCGTCCTTGCACCGTGTTCTCGTCCCGTTCAGTGAAACGGACGTGTTTGGACGGCTACGCGCACGTGCGTGTGTCCGTTTTGGGGGTATGCTTTTTGATTGTAAAACTAACAACCGAGCCCAATGCTACTAGTTTCTGTTACCGTATGAATGGTGTATGGTATTTATTTCATTGATCCTACTTGACTGTTGCTTGTTGAAATTTACCCCGACAACTCTAATGCTGCATATAACAATTTAAGGCATCTAAAATAAAATTAAAAATATTTGACATGGCCTGCATGACACACCTAACCCTATGGTAGCGTCCTTGCATCGTGTTCTCGTCCCGTTCAGTGAAACGGACGTGTTTGGACGGCTACGCGCACGTGCGTGCGTCCGTTTTGGGGGTATGCTTTTTGATTGTAAAATACTTCATTTTAAATTTTGGATCCCGCCTATAATTTTCTTATTTCAATTTCAAATTTTTGGACCCAATCCGGGAGCAATTTGGAAATATTTTTCATTTGCGCCAAATCCTATTTTCTAATATTTTCTTTAAAACCAACGAAAATATTTTAACACCAGAAAAGATTTTTCCTTCTTTCTTTAAAATCCTTTTAAAGTTCCTTACTGTTCCAGCTAAAGAAAACTAAAGAAATCTTTTTCCCTAACCAAATTTTTACGCCCCAAGCCAATCAGAACCCTCCCCTTCTCCTCGCTGGGCCCCACGAGCTTTCTCTCTCCCTTCCTTTTCTCTTTCTTTCTCTACTGCGCAACTTCCCTCTCTCTCTCTCTTCTCTTCCTCTCCTTTTCTCCATTCCCTGCACCAACAATTTCTACCCGAGCCCAAACCCTAACCAAACCCTAGATCTGCAGAAACCTCTTCGCCGGCGCCCTCACCGCCGTCGATCTCACCACCAACACATCCTCTGCAAACCTGTAAGCAGTCTCTCCTTCTTCTTCCTCTTCTTCTTCTTCTCTTCCTTCTCTCTCTCTTCTTTTCATCTTAAGATTTCTTCTCTGCTTAAATATTTGCATTCCCTGTAGATCGCCGGAGCTCCGTTGACGACGCGCCGACGACGTTGCCATTCCCTATAATCCAGTGAGTAAGTCTCCTTCAAGAATCCCCTCCATTTTCTTGCCTTATTCTTGCTTCATTTCCTTGCATCTCATATCGATTGCAATATTTACTGTTTTCTGTCTTGCCGGAATCCAACTGTGCCGACGACGTGTCCCGACGATCCAGCGAGGTACTCTGACCTGTGTGGTTCCACTGTTTGTCGTTCGGACTTATTCCGTGAACCATGCGCACGTTGCGAGTTTTTCTCCGCCGACACGTAACGTTCCATTTTCCGTTTCGCGACCCATCGAGGCAAGTTAATCTTACTACATGCTATTGTAAATCATTTTATACGTATTCTAATACATGAAGTTTAAATATAGTACCCCATGCATCGTTTTATATCATTTCGACGTTCCGTGTGCATCGGTTAATATTATTTGAGATCTAGAACTTGACAGGTAATTATTGCATGCATGATCATATGTAAATGTTAAATCTCATAACTACAATCATATGTTTAATCACATCTTGCCATCGCCTATGGTATCTTTCTATAGTTTTAATCCATCGGACACCTGTGCGTACTTAAACCAGTTTTAGCGGTGAATTCATCCAGTAAACCTATTTATAGATTATTGCATCCCTGGAAATTCTTAATATTGGCTAACATGATTTAACGACCATGAATGTCCCTCTATACTCATATAATGTTGAAACCTTCTCTGAACCACAACTGATAACTGTACTGCTAATTGATTGAATCTACTTTATTATTTAATTCATTGCTTAGATTACATTATTGATAACCATGCTTGATTACTTATAACCATGATTATGCTAGCTGTTTATGGGCACCCACCTGTTATCTTTATACCCTGACATGACTTTCTACACTTGTTACCTGACCCGACATGGTACCGTACACTACTTGACTCGACCTGATGTACCATGGCTTGACCCGTTACTTGATCTCGTGTCTAATGCCAACAAACCTTACATGTAGTCCTTACGGACCGTTCCTATTGTCTATTCAGACAAACCTGCTCTTACCTGATCCTGTGTTGGCATTAGCTCATGATTACTGAATACCTGACTTGACATACATAACTTGGGGGTATGTGGAAATCAATGGTGAAACCTGACTTGTAACTCAACAGTTCGATACCTGTTCTGATCAGTCTTACGGGCTAGGCCAGCCCCGGAGTGATGATGCTGACATCACTCGCCTGTACCCGCTACCTTTTACTGCCTAGCGGCACGTCTCGGTTTCAGCCCGAGGGTCTGTTGACCGTGGTCCCGATCATGCACGGGATACTATTGAGTTACATCGATGATTCATCAATTGATTTCAAAGACTTTAGAGTAGAAAACCCAATAGAACAGTTTAGTTTACTCACTGCGCACTACCCTGCACTGCCTGATTTATGTTACTGTTACCCCTGCTTTTCATTCCTGTTATATTTGCATTGCCTGTTACTCTATTCATATTTTATTGTTTGATATCATGACGCGCTGACGTCTGGGTTTTCCATGGCCCAGATTCTGTATCGTTGCTGCAGTCCGAGTAGGGGTACTTCAGCCAGCAGGCTGAGCTGTGAGGTGTCAGCAGTAGTTAGTTCCTTTATTTCCTGCATTTTTATTCTTGATGTGAGCCCGTATTATGGGACATACATTCCAGTTATTGTGTATTGGATCATTTGCTTCCGCACTTTTATTATTCTTGACTCATGATATCTTGGCTTATGGACATGTTTTAGATAGTTTTATCTGTTCTTGATATCTCTACAGCCGTAATGTGACTGTGGATGGATACTTCCTACCCACAAGTAGCATGGTTGGCTATGTCACGTGACCAATTTAGCGTACTCTGGGAAGTGGGGTGTGACTTGGTTCTTTTGGTATCAGAGCCATAGGTTAATCGGGTGATTTTTTATAGTTGGGTATTGTACCCAATATACGAATCAGGAAACCCATGTTTAGGAAACATGTCCTGCCACATTGCCGTTTTACCGTTCTTGAATCAAATTCTTCCTGATTATATCTTTTACGATGTGCAAACTTCCTTTGCATATCGACTCGAAAACCTGATTCCTTGTTATCTCTAGGACTTACGTGACATGGGTGGAGTTATGTAATTGTGGCTATGATACCGCGACATAGTTACAATGCGGTACTCTATTTAAGTAACTTGGAGTTCTAGCCTTGATCTAAATTTTGAATCTGTTATCATGCTAATGTTGGGTGTTTTGATTTCAGGAATATGGCAGATAAAAATTTGAAGACGTACCAAAGGCGTGTGGACGAAGCCGCCATGCTTGGAGTGATAAGGGGAATGCTGGAGAATCAAAAGAGACAGACCGAGCTGATCCACCAGCAAGCGGAATCGTTTCAGGAAGGTTTGCGCACCGTTCAGCAGTCCGTAGACAAGGTTGAAGCTAAACCAGTTGATCGAGTAGGGACCGTAGCAGATTTCAGGCGTTTGGGTCCGTCTGTCTTTACCGGATTGGAGGAGCCGTTGCCAGCGGAGCAGTGGCTTGTTGACACAGAGAACTTGCTTATTGCGGCACAGATCCCAGATGAGAAAAGAGTGGATGTGGTGCGTATTCAGTTAGTGGACTACGCCCGTGAATGGTGGCTTGTGGAGGAGACCCGCTTGCCCAAGCCGATCAAGTGGGCGAATTTTTCGAAGAGTTTCCTAGAGAAGTTCTTCCCGCGGACCGCATGGGAGGAAATGGAAGAGAAGTTCATCGGTCTAAAGCAGAATGGAGCACCCGTAGATGTGCATGCAGCAGAATGGACAAGACTCGGTAGATTCGCTGGACCTTTAGTTGCCAATGATGCAGACAGGGCACGGAGGTTCATGCGCAGTTTGGATGTGGACATCCAGAGGCAGATTGTCTCCCTGTGTTTGACCACTTTTTCACAGGTTCTTACGGCAGCTCGAGAACAGCAAAGCCTTTCAGGGAAGATTGGGAGTTCACAGAAGGCAGCAGTTTTGGTAAGGAAGCCAGCATTTGTACCAAACCGAGCTCATGGTCGCAAGGGTATTCCAGTGGACCGTCGTGGTGTAACACCGATGAAGAGTCCTGTTGTCGTTGATCGAAGAAAGAGCGTAATTTATGGCTACTGTTGTTTACCTGGGCACGTGCAAAAGGAGTGTCGAAGGAGGCAGGGACTCTGTTTAGTTTGTGGAGCGGCAGATCACAATGTCAGTGTTTATCCGTCGAAACTTCGTACGAGGGATGATATTCAGAAGCCTCCGCAGAAACCGTTCCAGGGACAGAAGCAGCTGACTCAAGGATTTAATCAGGCTCGAGCTTTTACCTTGACAGATGAGGAAGCTAAGGCGTCAGGAGAAGTTGTTTCAGGTATTCTACTCGTTCATGGTTTTCCCGCATTAGCGTTATTTGATTCTAGTGCATCCCATTGTTTTATGTCATCCAAGTTTATGACTACACACTCGATTACCTGCACGACCCTGTCTAGTTTCTGGGACATACACACTGGGAATGGGAAAATCATATCTAGTAGGGAATGTAAAGATTGTACGGTTGTTGTTTGCGGACGGGAGCTCTTTGCAGATTTCTTGGTGATTGATACGGGCAGCTACAAAGTCGTCTTGGGAATGGATTTTCTTGGCACTTTCCACGCTCATATTGATTGTAGGGCAAAGAAAGTAATTTTCCAGATTCCCGGACATTCCGAGTTTACCTTCAAAGGAGGAAGCAGTTCTGTCGGGCCAGTCGAGTTTAAGGCTAGGCCGACAAATGATATTCTTGCATCAATGGAGGTTGATAAAAGTGAAGAGCCAGCAGTTGTTCGTGTTTTTATGGACGTGTTTGAAGATATATCGGGATTACCGCCGAAGCGAGACGTGGAGTTCGCAATTGATCTTATTCCTGGTGCAGCGCCAGTATCTAAAGCGTATTATCCAATGGCACCAGTAGAGTTGGAAGAAGTCAAGAAACAGGTTGCTGAACTGCTTGAGAAGGGTTGGATTCGAAGCAGTAACTCGCCTTGGGGAGCTCCAGTTCTTCTACTTAAGAAGAAAGATGGCACAAGAAGGATGTGCATCGATTATCGAGAATTAAACCGGGTGACTATTAAGAACAAGTACCCGATCCCTCGCATTGGCGAACTTTTTGAGCAGCTTAGTGACGCGAGGGTATTCTCGAAGCTGGATTTGCGATCCGGATATCATCAGGTCCGAGTGAAAGCAGAAGATATTTGCAAGACGGCGTTCCGAACTCGGTATGGACATTACGAGTACTTAGTGATGCCCTTCGGTGTAACGAATGCACCGGAGATATTCATGGACTTGATGAACCGAATCTTTTCACCATTATTCGACCGATTTATTGTGGTGTTCATTGACGATATTCTGGTGTACTCGAAGAGTATGGAAAAGCATGCTGAGCATTTGAAGATCGCACTGCAGACGTTGAGACAGGAGAAGTTGTATGCGAAGATGAGTAAGTGCGAGTTTTGGCTGGAGGAAGTAAAGTTTTTAGGGCATGTTGTGTCTGGCGATGGAATAGCCGTCGATCCAGAAAAGATTGTAGCAGTTCGAGATTGGCCGATTCCAAAGAATGTTGCTGAGATAAGAAGTTTCCTTGGACTGGCCGGATACTACCGGAGATTTGTGGAGAACTTTGCTCGTCTGGCGGAGCCATTGACCAAGCTTACGTGCAAGGAGGTACCTTTTGTATGGACGGATAGATGTGCATCAGCTTTTGAGACGTTGAAGCAGAAATTGATAACCTCCCCTATTCCGACCGTGCCAGACAATTCCGGAGGATTGGTGATTCACAGCGACGCATCTGGGAAAGGATTGGGATGTGTTTTGATGCAGCATGGGAAGGTTGTAGCGTACGCATCGAGACAGTTGAAGACCCATGAGAAGAATTACCCAACTCATGACTTAGAGCTTGCGGCTGTGATTTTCTCTTTGAAGATTTGGAGACACTACCTTTTGGGCGAAATGGTCGAAGTTTTTACGGACCATAAGTGCTTGAAGTATGTGTTCACGCAGAAGGAGCTCAATATGAGGCAGCGTAGATGGTTAGAGCTGATGGCTGATTATGATCTTGATCTTAAGTACCATCCGGGGAAGGTTAATGTCGTACCGGATGCGCTCAGTCGGTTACCAGCAATTCAGATGTTGACTACGCAGAAGGAGCTCGTTGAAGACTTTCGAAGATTTGATTTGGAAGTTGTGCTTACGCATTCTTCGGGACAGTTGATGCAGCTGCAAGTACATTCGTCGTTGATCGAGAATATTAAAGCAGCGCAATCGCAGGATCCTAGACTGCAAAAGTTTCGAGAACACGTTGAAGCCGGACTACGAACAGATTTACTGATACATGAAGATGGTTCGTTGAGATATGGTAGCCGTTTGTGTGTACCAAAGGGAGATACTCGTGAAGAACTTATGAAGGAGGCACACAGTTCAGCTTATTCTGTACATCCAGGAGGCACGAAGATGTACCGAGATATTCGACAGCATTTCTGGTGGGAAGGAACGAAACGGGAGATTGCTCGCGTTGTGGCAAAGTGCTTGGTGTGTCAGCAAGTTAAGGCTGAACATCAAAGGGTTGCTGGTTTATTGCAAGCACTTCCGATTCCTCAGTGGAAGTGGGAACATATAACCATGGATTTCGTGACAGCTCTACCGCGGAGTCCAAAAGGCAACAATACAGTTTGGGTGATTGTTGATCGTTTGACTAAAGCAGCTCATTTTATTCCTTTTCGGGTTGGTCAATCAACAGAAACTTTGGCTGAGCGGTACATGCAGGAGATTGTAAGATTGCATGGAGTACCGGTGAGCATCGTGTCCGATCGGGACACTCGGTTCTTATCCCACTTTTGGAGGAGTTTACAGGAAAGTTTGGGGACTCGATTGAAGTTTAGCATAGCTTATCATCTTCAAACTGATGGTCAGTCGGAGAGAACAATCCAAACTCTTGAAGATATGTTGAGAGCATGCATGTTGGACTTCAAGGGTTCATGGGAGGATCATCTACATTTGGTGGAGTTTTCTTACAACAACAGTTTCCAGGCAACTATCCAGATGGCTCCATTTGAAGCTTTGTATGGTCGCAAATGCCGTTCACCTGTTTGCTGGGACGATGTCGGTGAACGAAGATTGTTGGGACTAGATTTGGTTGTGCAGACAGTTGAGAAAGTTTACACTATCAGAAACCATATGAAGGCAGCTCAAGACCGACAGAAGAGTTGGGCAGATACGTCGAGAAGACCTCTAGAGTTCGCCGTGGGTGATTTGTTATTTTTGAAGATATCACCGACTAGAGGGGTGATTCGTTATGGAAGTCGAGGAATGCTCAGTCCTCGATTCGTTGGACCCTTTGAGATCTTGGAGCGTGTTGGCGAGGTAGCGTATCGTTTAGCGTTACCATAATCCTTGGCGAATGTGCATGATGTGTTTCACGTATCTCAACTCCGTAAGTATGTTCGAGATGAAACGAATGTATTGGATCATTCGGAGCTGACGGTACGAGAAGACTTGACTTTTGAGGAGCGACCGGTTGAAATTGTGGATCGAAGGGAAAAGGTTCTTAAGAAAAAGGTTATCCCTCTTGTACTTGTTTCTTGGGGTAATCGCTCGCATGGAGATTCCACTTGGGAACGAGAAGATGAAATCCGGCAGAAGTTTCCTCATCTATTCTTGTAGTTATTTGTCGTCTATCTTTGTATTCCTGGAATTTCGAGAACGAAATTATTTTTGTAGTTGGGTATAATGTAACAACCGAGCCTAATGCTACTAGTTTCTGTTACCGTATGAATGGTGTATGGTATTTATTTCATTGATCCTACTTGACTGTTGCTTGTTGAAATTTACCCCGACAACTCTAATGCTGTATATAACAATTTAAGGCATCTAAAATAAAATTAAAAATATTTGACATGGCCTGCTTGACACCCCTAACTCTGTGGTAGCCTCCTTGCTTCGTGTTCTCGTCCCGTTCAGTGAAACGGACGTGTTTGGACGGCTACGCGCACGTGTGTGCGTATGTTTTGGGGGTATGCTTTTTGATTGTAAAACACTTCATTTTAAATTTTGGATCCCGCCTATAATTTTCTTATTTCAATTTCAAATTTTTGGACCCGACCCGGGCGCAATTTGGAAATATTTTGCATTTGGGCCAAATCCTATTTTCTAATATTTTCTTTAAAACCAACGAAAATATTTGAACAGCAGAAAAGATTTTTCCTTTTTTCTTTAAAGTCCTTTTAAAGTTCCTTACTGTTCTAGCTAAAGAAAACTAAAGAAATCTTTTTCCCTAACCAAATTTTTACTCCCCAAGCCAATCAGAACCCTCCCCTTATCGTCGCTGGGCCCCACGAGCTTTCTCTCTCCCTTATTTTTCTCTTTCTTTCTCTACTGCGCACATTCCCTCTCTCTCTCTCTTTTCTCTCTCTCTCCTCTTCCTCTCCTTTTCTCCATTCCCTGCACCAACAATTTCTACCCGAGCCCAAACCCTAACCAAACCCTAGATCTGCAAAAACCCCTTCATCGGCGCCCTCACCGCCATCGATCTGACCACCAACACATCCTCTGCAACCCTGTAAGCAGTCTCTCCTTCATCTTCCTCTTCTTCTTCTTCTCTTCCTTCTCTCTCTCTTCTTTTCATCTTAGGATTTCTTCTCTGCTTAAATATTTGCATTCCCTGTAGATCGCCGGAGCTCCGTTGACGACGCGCCGACGACGCTGCCATTCCCTACAATCCAGTGAGTAAGTCTCCTTCATGAATCCCCTCCATTCTCTTGCCTTATTCTTGCTTCATTTCCATGCATCTCATATCGATTGCAATATTTATTGTTTTCTGTCTTGCCGGAATCCAACAGTGCCGACGACGTGTCCCGACGATCCAGCGAGGTACTCTGACCTGTGTGGTTCCACTGTTTGTCGTTCGGACTTATTTCGTGAACCGTGCGCACGTTGCGAGTTTTTCCCCGCCGACACGTAACGTTCCATTTTCCGTTTCGCGACCCGTCGAGGCAAGTTAATCTTGCTACATGCTATTGTAAATCATTTTATACGTATTCTAATACATGAAGTTTAAATATAGTACCCCATGCATCATTTTATATCATTTCGAAGTTCCGTGTGCATCGGTTAATCTTATTTGAGATCTAGAACTTGACAGGTAATTATTGCATGCATGATCACATGTAAATGTTAAATCTCATAACTACAATCATATGTTTAATCACATCTTGCCATCGCCTATGGTATCATTATATAGTTTTAATCCATCGGACACATGTGCGTACTTAAACCAGTTTTAGCGGTGAATTCTTCCAGTAAACCTATTTATAGATTATTGCATCCCTGGAAATTCTTAATATTGGCTAACATGATTTAACGACCATGAATGTCCCTCTATACTCATATAATGTTGAAACCGTCTCTGAACCACAACTGATAAGTGTACTGCTAATTGATTGAATCTACTTTATTGTTTAATTCATTGCTTAGATTACGTTATTGATAACCATGCTTGATTACTTATAACCATGATTTTGCTAGCTGTTTATGGGCACCCACCTGTTATCTTTATACCCTGACATGACTTGCTACACATGTTACCTGACCCGACATGGTACTGTACACTACTTGACACGACCTGATGTACCATGGCTTGACCCGTTACTTGATGTCGTGTCTAATGCCAACAAACCTGACATGTAGTCCTTACGGACCGTTCCTGTTGTCTATCCAGACAAACCTGCTCTTACCTGATCCTGTGTTGGCATTAGCTCATGATTACTGAATACCTGACTTGACATACATAACTTGGGGGTATGGGGAAATCAATGGTGAAACCTGACTTGTAACTCAACAGTTCGATACCTGTTCTGATCAGTCTTACGGGCTAGGCCAGCCCCAGAGTGATGATGCTGACATCACTTGCCTGTACCTGCTACCTTTTACTGCCTAGCGGCACGTCTCGGTTTCAGCCCGAGGGTCTATAGACCGTGCTCCCGGTCATGCACGGGATACTATTGAGTTACATCGATGATTCAACAATTGATTTCAAAGACTTTAGAGTAGAAAACCCAATAGAACAGTTTAGTTTACTCACTGCGCACTACCCTGCACTGCTTGATTTATGTTACTGTTACCCCTACTTTTCATTCCTGTTATATTTGCATTGCCTGTTACTCTGTTCATATTTTATTGTTTGATATCATGACGCGCTGACGTCTAGGTTTTCCATGGCCCAGATTCTGTATCGTTGCTGCAGTCCGAGTAGGAGTACTTCAGCCAGCAGGCTGAGCTGTGAGGTGTGAGCAGTAGTTAGTTCCTTTATTTCCCGTATTTTTATTCCTGATGTGAGCCCGTATTATGGGACATACATTCCAGTTATTGTGTATTGGATCTTTTGCTTCCGCACTTTTATTATTCTTGACTCATGATATCTTGGCTTATGGACATGTTTTAGATAGTTTTATCTGTTCTTGATATCTCTACAGCCGTAATGTGACTGTGGATGGATATTTCCTACCCACAGGTAGCATGGTTGGCTATGTCACGTGCCCAATTTAGAGTACTCTGGGAAGCGGGGCGTGACATTATTCTTCTCTTGACCTAATATTGACCATGGTTTAGTTTCCATTTGTTCTTTAACTCCTTAACAAAATATCTAGATATTTATTGACCGTCGTTGTATGTGAGTGTGACTCTCATATTTAAATTTTCTTTTCTCATTATTCTTGAGAATTATCACAAAAAAAGCTCAAGCTTTGCCATCTCCTTCTTCTTCCTCATTCTTGCTCTCTACCCTTTTCAAGTGAGTGAAGGAAACAAAAAGGAAAGGTTTTTAAGTGAGATTACAACCCACATCACCAATCTATATTAGTCAAATCCAATAGTGTAGATTGTTTGCTTCACTTCTTCAATGATCAAGTGAAGCTAGGAGCTTGAGCAAAGGGACTCCGTGGTAGATCGCCGTGGACTTTGAAGGACTCAAACGAACTGGTTCAAACCTAAGTTGATCCAAGGAGTTACAAAGAGGTGGTCTACAAAGCTTGTATTACTATTCTCTTTGTGTTAAACTACTTCTAGTATGTGATGCTAGTTCATGTTACCATATTTTCTAGTTCGATTCATGGTTGGTATTGTTTAGCACCCCTAAATTTTTGTTATAGCATGTTTGATGCAAGCCAAACCCTAGGCATGGTGCTAGAGAATCCCTATAGTGGTATTAGAGCCAAGCTAGAAACTTAGTCGATGTTAGAAATATTTCGAAACCGAAACAACTCCGAAACTTCGATATACTGAAACCCTAAACCTGCCCATTGTCGATTTTTTATGATCGTCTAAAAAATTTTTAGGCAACTGCAAAAGCTTGCATATGATGCATTTAGAACACTGGAGAAAAACGAGGCGATTCCACCTGTTTTGACCCTGTGAAATGCTATGAAATTCCGGCCTGGCCCGCCCCTGCACTTCCTTTTCGCCTCGGTTTTCTTTGGTGCTCTGGTCTGTTTACTTTGGGGTTTCAGGTATTGTTTGTTTTGGCCCAAAATTTCATGTGATGTTAATTTTGTTATGGGGCTAATTCGGAGTATTTCGTAATCGTAATTTTTACATTGTTTTTAGTAACCCGGACGACGTTTAACAGTTCGAACGAATATCACACAGCACTTCATTACTCTCGCTGGAAAATTTCCAAGTGTTGGAATTTACCAAGTTAAAGATATTCGAAAGATCATCCAAGTAACCCTATGGACCCTCTAGAAGAATGTAACCCTAACTCGTTCTATGACCACGAAACCGCGGCCAAACCCTAGGGTTTGCGGTAGTTCCGTGGCGCCATAAGTGAGGCAAGGGTTTACCCTTCTACGGTTGGTCCATAGGCACTGTGGCATGTTTTAGGTATTTTAACTTTGCTCAAGTGTTGAGCTCTCGGGAAATTGTGGATTCTTGTTGATTCAATCAAAACGTTTAACATCGTCTAGATTTTTGTGAATGTGATACAATAATTGGCAGTGCGGGTGGGATTGGAGTTTTCTTGCTGTTTGGAATCCCGTCACAGGGGAAACAATGTTTATTGAGACCACCGAACCTGGGTGATCTATCCATGACCAGGATGAAGCTTGGGTGAAACTAAGTGGAGGATGTTGTTGCACCAGCTTCAGATGTCGAGTATACTAATTAGTTTTGTGAAAAGTAATTAGTTGCGTGTAAATCTAACATTTTGGTCTTGGGTTGAATCGGGAATCTTGTTGAATTACCCAACTTCTTTTGAAAAGGTGTTTTCATAGTTGTGACTCAAATGTAAGATTTGCATTGTTAGTCATGAAATCCAGTATATGTGATATTCCGGGTTTATGATGTCTTAAGAAAGTGATGATTCCAATTGTTGTAATTTTTCATTTTCTTTTCTGCGGCCGTAAGTGTAGTATGTGGTGTATCGCCGGTTTCATTTCTATACATCAACGACAATTGGGGTACACATAATTACTTACTTTGATGACATGTGATGTTATATGTTGCTGTGATATGATGTACATGATCGTCGTGATTGAATGGCCGGGGGTTTTATGTGAGATGAGAGTTTTTATTTTCATTCATGTAAAATTCATTGTATGTAATATTCTTTTATTGGGGCACTTCCGGGTTGAGGATGATGTCACCATTGTTGTATATTATTTACTTTTCCGCATTAGGATAGACCAAAGGAGGGGAGCACAAGTGACCGGGTTCTAGGGTTCAGTGGGCGGCCATCTCGAGGAGTCGAGACCGGGTCTCCTAAACTCTAGAATTGGTAGGGTCACTTGCCGCTCTCGTAGGGGTCTAAGGGTGTGGGATTGGCTATTCATTGCGACCGTGGAATCCGTATTTTCTATTGTTGGCTAAATACAAAATACGGACCTCCTAGTATATCCTATATTTTCATATATGTGCTTCTGCTACTGATATTCTGTGATGTGATCACTTTATATGATGAGACGAATGGTGTATTATATATATGATATATAATAAACGTTGCTTATGTTTTGCATCCGCGCTAGTTCCACCCCGCTATGCCGTTAGTTAAGTAACCTAATGGTACATAACGGGACATTATGGCGAATGCGGATGGCATAAGCGTACGTTCTATTTTCGTTTCTTTTCTGTGATGTCTTAAGGACTTAAATGATGGAACTACATTAATGAGATTAATGTAAATAAAAAGAAACCTAAAAGATGTTGTAGAATCAGATTTGAAACCTACTCGGCTTTTTATGAAAAAGCAAGTTTTCAAAGTGTGGAGCTTAAACCACTCCTTTTAAAACCATTAGATTCTACAATGATATCAAGTTCAAAGGGTTAAGGTTTTCTTAAAAACTATTTGCAGCCCTCCGTCATTTTAGGATGTAGAGTACTTAGTATTCATGCTACGTATGTTGACTATAGCCAAGGCGTAGTGTACGGTTGCTAAGTGATGTCTTCCTACACAGCATATGATGCGGTTAATTAGAACAGTCACATGATTATGTTGACCATAGCCAAGGGTTATGTGGTGTAGAGTTCCTAGGCACTCTAGTGAGGTCTCACAAGGCATCTACCATGCCAATTTCAAAAATTATGGTGCCGGGAAACCCTAGTGTACGGATCGTTTGCTAGATGTCTAGGCGAAAAAGAAACTAGTTAACACTTAACTAAGGGAATACGGAAATACAACCTTTGTAGATCCGTTTGCTCCACCTCCATAGCTCCGCAACGACGTCCTCTCGCTGTCCATAAGAAGTCCCGGGCTCTAGCGTCGGCTTCGTCGGAGAATGGGCAAGCTAGGTCGTCGATGTCCATGCCGAAGATGATCTACGTCGAGGCATCGCTAAATCAAGCTCCGACTTCATCAATTCAAGAAACTTGTGAAGTAAACACACTCTACTACTTGGCAAGAGGTAGAGGATGAAGAAATAGGAAGTGGGTAAGCTTTAGTTTTGGATTTCTCACTTGTTTCCATCAATCACCATTGATGGACCTTGCTTTCTTCACTTGAAGAAAGGAAGAAGAAGAAGATAATAGTTATGATAAGAATTCTTAAAAATAGAAAAGAAAACAATTCTTATCATACTTTTAACTCTAGTTAAGTGTAGAGAATTAACTTAGGTTAGTTAAAATGGTTAGGGTTAAGTATAGGATAAGAATGAAGACTTAGTCAAAGTTCAAGAAACTTCAACTAAATCCAAAAAAAAAGCCACCATTTATCTTTCTTTTTCCTTTTTCCAAAAAGAATAAATAAATAAGAAAGATAAATGAATAAATAAAAATCAAAACCCTAACCCATTCATTACCATGGTTCATTCTTTACACTTAACCAAGTTAGGCATGCATCATCAAACATGATACAAGCAAGTGCACAAAATCATATCGCATATGCAATGCGCACTCCCGAGTGAGAAAATCCATTTTAAAGTGAACCGACACTAGTTAATGCAAATTAATATATCAAATATACAATTATGCATTAAATCATTAAATCAACACTTGATTTAACGATCCGGTCATGTCGCACATAACCGACTGGTATCATCAGTAACAACTTATCGAATCAACACTTGATCCGATAATCCGGCTATATCGGATATAACCGATCAATGTCACATCGTGAGAATCAAATACAGTATCACATACTGGTATTATTCTAGGTCCCGCACATATCTCATATGCGCTCCTATTTCGTTTCGCTTGAGCCAGGAATCCTCTGTGTAGGACTCTAAAGACTCGTCAATACGCCGGCAGCAGATGATGATCATATCAAACACCCAAAAGCCGCAAGCGGTCTGCTAAACGTAACGGCCACCCGGGTATTGAGCGATCTGAAGATCGACGAGCAAGCCCGCTCACACTCCAGTGAATCCGACCAGTAACACTACCGTACAGTCCGGTCTGATCGTCTGATATGTCGCATATCTTGCCTAGGGGTGGTAAACGTCAGACCCCAATAGCTCGATAAGTCGTGTCGATATGAGGTCTATAACTGTTCGAGAAACTACTGGTAACACTTACCAGTAAATCTCAGCAACCCTGGCCAGGGATTTCCTGTTATAGCCAATCGAACACAGCGCAACATCAACTGCCTATACCGGGAGAAACGAATCCCCTCTTATCGCTCATTGCCTCCATGTGACTCGGGACTGTACCCAAAAACCACCGTTTTGCATGCCCTCTTGGACGTGGTAAGATGGAAATCAAAGCACAGTGGGAACCACACAAGACTCTATGACGATCTCGGGTCAACAGACTACTCTGTACCAGTGTCACCAGAGAACTGCCATCTGACGTGAGGTATAATACCATCTGGGAGTTCTCGGCGAGTCCGTCCAGTGTACCCAGTCTCTACTGAGCACCCGTATATCATCTCTGATGTCAAACACCGATGGATATGGGATCATCCATCGCCCATCTGTATGGGTCGAGAAGGTACACGCTAGTCTACTCTGGTATATCGATGCCCCATCTCGATACACCCACGACTAAGGACTTTGAAGGATGTACTTATGGACTACCATGTCCCCACTAGTATGATCCGCATCATAGTCCAGGTAGTCAAGTACACATCCTAAGGGCTTTACCAACATGTAACAGAGAGACAATCAGAGTACACGTTAAGGTAAAGAGCAACCAGATAGCATACTATCATGTCGAGCAAGAAAGTCCTCCCTATATATGTCCCAGCATCCACTACAATATACATCCTATGTACAGTAATGGCCTCTAGGGCATACATATAACTAACAATCTACCACTTGCACTAGGGCCATCTGTAGCAGTGGTTGTAGTATCTCATACTCAACCATCCCATAAAAGTCTCTCTCTGGGAATAGGCCTTCGTGAGTGGATCCGCTGCGTTATCCTCTAAGTCTGCTCTCCTTGCCTCGATCATCCTGGAGATCAACCATCTCCATGATCAGGTGATACTGCCTTAGAATATGTCTGGATCACTGATGGGACGGACGTTCCTTGGCATAAGCCACAACTCCATTGTCTCACAATGGTAGGAACATAGTTCATCTCATGAACCATTATACATCCAAACAGCCTCTTTGGTAGCATCTTAAGTAGCGATGTATCCTGCCTTTATCGTCTAGTATGTCACGGTATCTAGCTTGGAACTCTTCCAACATACCGTCCCTTTACTGAGGGTAAAGACAATGCCTGCGACTGACATTCAGTCGTCTTTATCACCCTGGAACACTTCCAGTGATTCTCCCCAGGATCGCTTGATACCATCTCACTACAACTAGTGAGAATCCTAACATCCAATTAAATCTATCTCATAGATCCAAAACCCAGGATTAAGGAGGTATCACTTTGATCCTATATGGAGAATCTTTGTGATAAACGGAGATTGATCGAGCGTAGCATAAGAAACTCCTTTCTTATCAAGAGTATGCCATCCATGTACTCTACGAGGATCACCACCATACTCCCTACTACCTTTTTGTTTATACAAGGTTCATCTACCATTTTGATGATGTCAACTTCTTTGACTAACGCATCAAAACAGACGTTCCAACTCCGCGATGCCTGCATTATCTTATAAAACATCTTGCACACGTTTCCGCTGCTCCCACTGTCTACGAGGCCCTATGGCTGTGTACTTATAGACGCACTCTTCTAAAACAACATTTAGAAAAGCAGTCAGGACACCCAACCACCAGATATCGTAGTAATGGTATGTAGCCGTGGCAAGTAGGATCTGGATGGACTTAAGCATAGGTATTGGAAAAGGTTTCATCATTATCCACGCCTGGTTGATGACGAAAACCTTTAACAAGTCTAGCTTTTGAAAGTCTCAACTTTTCCATATACATCAAGTAATCTTCTCAAGATATACTTGCTCCTGATGGGGATTTAACCTTTCAGATATAGCAACCAAAGTCCATACTTTGTTGGTGTATAAGGATTCCATCTCAGATCGCTAAGCATCCAGCCATTCTTACAGAGTCTTACTCCCGATGGCCAGCTCGAAACTACTTGGGTCATCATCTCATGATGCAATCCTCGCTCCCACTGTCATAGAGAAACAGAAGTATCTCTCAGGTGGGTGAGGAACCCTACTAGATCGGCGGAGAGGCTGAGGTTCGTTGGTTTCTACTGAATCCTTTGGTTCTACCAAATCAGCTGTTGTCATTTGTATAGCTGGAACCTTTCCAGTTGTACTTAACAGACCTTGCCTCGAGCTTGTCCGGATTTTGCTTTTAGACATAGGCCGGACAACCCCAAATCTTAACTAACTTAAGATATGGGCTCTTCCCCTTCCATATCACATATGAAGTGGTAGGCACTGATTTGATTCGAACCCTATTCAGTAGGTATGCAACTTCTCAAGTGCATAACACCCAAAAGGAAATAGGTAACTCAGTATTACTCATCATAAAGCACACCATATCAAATAGGGTGTATCTGCTCCGCCCCGGCATACCATCGTGCAATGGTGTATACGGAGGAGTAATGCTGAGAGAGAATCTCATTCTCCTTTAGAATAGTCCAGGAATTCCATGCTCAAGTATTCTCCTTCTTGATCACATCAAAGGACATAATACTTATACCCGTATTTTGGTTCTCTACTTCTAACTTATATTCTGTGATTATCTGAAAAGGTTCGGACTTGTGTTTCATCAGGAACATAGGTCTGAATCTCGAAAGATCATCAGAGAACGTAATGAAGTATAAAGAACCAGTCCTGGCATGTGTAGAAAGGGGACCTACATACATCAACATGTATCATCCCAAGAGTTTATTAACTCTTTCTCTGTTTCCAATAAACAGAGCTATGGTCATCTTATCTTTGTGACATGACTGGCGAGTTTCACAAGATGTAAATTCAAACAGATTTAAATATGCATCTAAATGTAACTCCAGCTAGTCAGGTCGCATTGATATGACCTAGTCTACAATACCTCAAGAAGGAATGGTTCAATTCTGAACTCTTCCTCTTGTGTGTGTTCTATATACCAAGAACTGTAGTTTGATTTAGAACATCAATGCTTTTAGATAACGTGCCTGAACCGATCAACTTTTGATATAGGAAATGTTCAAAACGTTATCCAACAATACAAAATATTATCGTTTCTTTACTAATAAAGAGACAGATATGATTTTGTATATCAGGTTCGGTATCTAATAACATACGTTCAGAATCAATGTATTACAATACAGGGTGACAATGACCAACAGACTTAGCTGCAACTCTTGCCCCGTTTTCTGTCTCATGAAACTTATCATCCGTTCTCAGTTTTTCTACCCTTTTGTAGCCCTATGTAACATCTTACATATCTGGGATCCTGATCCGGTATCATATACCCAGGATGCGGAGGATACTGAGAAACAGTTCTTTGTAATGAACACACCCGAAGATGATGCATCAGCATGCACTCTCTTCGTTTGGGCGGCACGGGAAATCTGGTATTCCCCAAATTCCTGCTCTGTCTTATAACAATTATAAGTTGGAGCGGGAACAACGTTCCCCAGCTCAGTATAACAAGCGGGTTCGGTCAATAATCCGTTTTATTATCTTGATTAAGGCGTGATATGGTCGCTACCAGGAGAGAGAGAGAAGAAAACACTCAGAGTGCGCTCTTGCAAGAATAGATTGGTTTTATTTTATCTAATCAGGATGGCTCCCACTGCTTTTTATCAAATCTTTCTTCAAACCCTAAAAGGAAAGACTAGCCGGGATTAATTACACACTACAAGTTCGCCAATCTTTCAGCCAGGCCAGTGTCGGTACTTTGAGGGAGGTCCCCCGTGCTTTCGCACGAACCTAATTAATGTAAACCTCGTTTTCCTAGAGGTGTAACCCCGTTAACACCTTTCTAGACACCTACTTGATCGGCTAATTGTAATGTGTAAAACTCTCCCAGGAGTAACTCTTACTCGCAGCGGGTATCGGGATCCAACTATCTCATAGAAGGTATGCAATCTCATTGCAAATCTCAACACTTGAAATTCCCGATAATATTTTGCCCCTAACGTGCTATGACCTTGACGAAAGCCAACAAACCATAGCCCGCTAGTCAAGTTCATCCCGTACATTTCTTGATCGAATTAAACCCACCCGCACGACCCTTGACGAAAGCCAACAAAGCCGCACGACTACCCTAATCCAATCGCATCGTATGCTAGCAGATAAGCAGCATATAGCTACCGCACACTGCACCTTGACGAAAGCCAACAAATGCAGCACGAATACTATATACAACTTATCTGAAATGACGGAGGGCTACGACAGGTTTTTCTGAAAACCTATTGCGTAATGAACTTGATATCGTTGTAGAATCAAATGAAGTTTAAAATGGAGTGCTTTTGAGGCTTTTCTAGTTTTGCTAAAGGAGTCACTCCCGGTGAAGGGATCGTCGGTCCTTTCCTCGTCGAATGAGGTGCGGGATATATCATATATATCACTGTGCAAAGAAAAAACAGTTAAAAGCAATCAAAAGTCAAACCGAGGGTGTAGCATCTGCCAGTTATTGCTAAAGGAGTCACTCCCGGTGAAGGGATCTCGGTCCTTTCCTTATCGAATAAGGTGCAGGATATATCGTATATACCGCTGTGCAAAGAAAGAACTGTAGCTACCTGTTTTATTTTGAAATTCGATTCTACAACATCTTTAGGTTTCTTTTATTTCATTAATCTCATTAATGAAGTCCCATCATTTAAGTACCTAAACATCACAGATAAATACGACGTACACTTATGCCATCCGCATTCGCCTCGATGTCCTCTCGTGCACCGTTAGGTTAGGTAACTAACGGCAGAGCGGGGCAGGGCTAGCGCGGGTGTAAAACATAAGTAACGTCTATATAATATATCATATATACTATATACTGTATCTATCACAGAACATCACATGATCACATCACAGATATCGCAGCAGAAGAATCATATGAAATATTGGATATACTAGGACGTCCGTGTTTTCAATACGAGCCAGTACAAAACACGGATTCCACGGTCGTGATGAATAGCCAAACCCACACCCCTAGACCCCTACGAGAGCGGCAAGCAACCCTGCCAATTCTGGAGTTAGCAGACCCGGACTCGACTCCTCGAGTTGGTCTCCCACTGGACTCCAGAACCCGGTTACTTGTGCTCCCCTCCTTGGGTCTATCCTAGTGCGGAAAAGTAAATAATATACAAAAGGTGACTACTTCCGCTACCTGGAAGCGCCCCAATAAAAGAATATTACATACAAGTTTTTACATGAATGAAAATGAAAAACACTCATCTCACATAAAAACCCCCGGGTATTCAAACACGACGATCCAATATAACATATCCAGTAACACATAACATCACATGTCATCAACGTAAGTAAATGTGCGCATCCCAATTGTCGTTGACATATAGCAACGAAACCGGCGATATCACATATTACACTTACGGTCACAGAAAAGAAAGTGTAAAACTACAACAGTTGGAATCCGCAATCTCCTCAGACATCACATGCCTGACCAAATGAATTACTTAGACATCGCATGCCTAACAATTATAAACCCTGCATTTTAGTCTCATTATCGAAAACACTTTTCAATACCGAGTCAGGTAATTCAACAAGATTCCCGACATCCTGATCGAATGCTCGTCGCAAACTTCAGTAGACGGCCGCACCCCCGATACCGTCGACGAAGTGCACCAAGGCGGAACACCGCTACCGCGAGCACCCTAACGGATGCTTTCGGCGACGGGGTTCTCCTACAGTCACTTGGTCGGGGCTATGGAGTGAAGCTGTCTATCAAGTTTACCCGGCGAGTATCCGCGTACGCTACGTGATTGCGACGGACTTTTGATCACATAAAAATTCCATGGCAACCGATCAAGTGAGACTAAATTGCTACGTTTATAACATTCATTCAGTTATCACATAACATTTGTGAATTCCAATTATTGTATCCCATTCCAGATAAACATAAAATGTTAAACTTTTCGATCGAACAATCGAACACCCAAGTTTTCCCGATATGGATCAACACATGAAATAAGTCTAACAACATTCAGTTCGTGCCTCAGTACCAACGGTCCAGCCGTAGAAGGGTCAAGCCAACGCCTCACATGTGGCACGCCGTACTGCCCCAAACCCGAAGGTTCAAAGGGCAGTTCAAGACGGTCACATAATCGAGTTAAGGTTTGTTGTCTTCTAGAGGGTCCATCGCGTTACTTGCACTACTTAGAACGTCGTTAAACTTCGGAAAAATCCAACACTTGGAAATTTCCCGACAGGGGAAAAATTGGGTATTTATATCCGGTCGAACTTTTTAACATATTCTAAAATTTATCCGGAAAGCCACACAGACAAAATTTGATATTCCGATCGAAACACCGAATCCCCAAACCAAACCCAGAATATTCAACTCTTGAATAATTATTAGAAATTCCCAGAAAACCCAGAAAATTAAAATAGGAATTACTGTGCAAGCATTGGGAGGTGACGCCATCACCTAGCCGCGGAACCGCCGCATAATCTGGGCTTCTGCCGCGGTTCCGCGCTCTGTTGGATGAATCTTTCGCCTGAGTTTATACAGTAATTCTTATAATTATTTATTGAATTTTTTAGGCATTTTTAATACGAAAAAATCCACGATTTTAAAATCGGGACAGAGAGCATGTTAGGTTTGGGTTTTCGGGTTCGTTCGGACTTCAAATCCCGTCTGGACTTCGCCTAAGGCTCTAGCTAGGCTCTGATACCACTGTAGGGTTTCTAGGCACTCTAGTGAGGTCTCACAAGGCATCTACCATGCCAATTTCAAAAATTATGGTGCCGGGAAACCCTAGTGTACGGATCGTTTGCTAGATGTCTAGGCGAAAAAGAAACTAGTTAACACTTAACTAAGGGAATACGGAAATACAACCTTTGTAGATCCGTTTGCTCCACCTCTATAGCTCCGCAACGACGTCCTCTCGCTGTCCATAAGAAGTCCCGGGCTCTAGCGTCGGCTTCGTCGGAGAATGGGCAAGCTAGGTCGTCGATGTCCATGCCGAAGATGATCTACGTCGAGGCATCGCTAAATCAAGCTCCGACTTCATCAAGTCAAGAAACTTGTGAAGTAAACAGACTCTACTACTTGGCAAGAGGTAGAGGATGAAGAAATAGGAAGTGGGTAAGCTTTAGTTTTGGATTTCTCACTTGTTTCCATCAATCACCATTGATGGACCTTGCTTTCTTCACTTGAAGAAAGGAAGAAGAAGAAGATAATAGTTATGATAAGAATTCTTAAAAATAGAAAAGAAAACAATTCTTATCATACTTTTAACTCTAGTTAAGTGTAGAGAATTAACTTAGGTTAGTTAAAATGGTTAGGGTTCAGTATAGGATAAGAATGAAGACTTAGTCAAAGTTCAAGAAACTTCAACTAAATCCAAAAAAAAAGCCACCATTTATCTTTCTTTTTCCTTTTTCCAAAAAGAATAAATAAATAAGAAAGATAAATGAATAAATAAAAATCAAAACCCTAACCCATTCATCACCATGGTTCATTCTTTACACTTAACCAAGTTAGGCATGCATCATCAAACATGATACAAGCAAGTGCACAAAATCATATCGCATATGCAATGCGCACTCCCGAGTGAGAAAATCCATTTTAAAGTGAACCGACACTAGTTAATGCAAAGTAATATATCAAATATACAATTATGCATTAAATCATTAAATCAACACTTGATTTAACGATCCGGTCATGTCGCACATAACCGACTGGTATCATCAGTAACAACTTATCGAATCAACACTTGATCCGATAATCCGGCTATATCGGATATAACCGATCAATGTCACATCACGAGAATGAAATACAGTATCACATACTGGTATTATTCTCGGTCCCTCACATATCTCATATGCGCTCCTATTTCGTTTCGCTTGAGCCAGGAAACCTCTGTGTAGGACTCTAAAGACTCGTCAATACGCCGGCAGCAGATGATGATCATATCAAACACCCACAAGCCGCAAGCGGTCTGCTAAACGTAACGGCCACCCGGGTATTGAGCGATCTGAAGATCGACGAGCAAGCCCGCTCACACTCCAGTGAATCCGACCAGTAACACTACCGTACAGTCTGGTCTGATGGTCTGATATGTCGCATATCTTGCCTAGGGGTGGTAAACGTCATACCCCAATAGCTCGATAAGTCGTGTCGATATGAGGTCTATAACTGTTCGAGAAACTACTGATAACACTTACCAGTAAATCTCAGCAACCCTGGCCAGGGATTTCCTGTTATAGCCAATCGAACACAGCGCAACATCAACTCCCTATACCGGGAGAAACGAATCCCCTCCTATCGCTCATTGCCTCCATGTGACTCGGGACTGTACCCAAAAACCACCGTTTTGCACGCCCTCTTGGACGTGGTAAGATAGAAATCAAAGCACAGTGGGAACCACACAAGACTCTATGACGATCTCGGGTCAACAGACTACTCTGTACCAGTGTCACCAGAGAACTGCCATCTGACGTGAGGTATAATACCATCTGGGAGTTCTCGGCGAGTCCGTCCAGTGTACCCAGTCTCTACTGAGCACCCGTATATCATCTCTGATGTCAAACACCGATGGATATGGGATCATCCATCGCCCATCTGTATGGGTCGAGAAGGTACACGCTAGTCTACTCTGGTATATCGATGCCCCATCTCGATACACCCACGACTAGGGACTTTGAAGGATGTACTTATGGACTACCATGTCCCCACTAGTATGATCCGCATCATAGTCCAGGTAGTCAAGTACACATCCTAAGGGCTTTACCAACATGTAACAGAGAGACAATCAGAGTACACGTTAAGGTAAAGAGCAACCAGATAGCATACTATCATGTCGAGCAAGAAAGTCCTCCCTATATATGTCCGAGCATCCACTACAATATACATCCTATGTACAGTAATGGCCTCTAGGGCATACATATAACTAACATGTGGGTGGGTCTAATTAATCATGAAATGACGGGTAGAACTTGACTAGTGCTTATGATATATTGACCATAGCCAAGGTCATAAGTACTAAGGGTAAAAACCATAACGGGAGTTTCAAGAGTTGAAATTTGCAATGAGATTGCATATCTTCTATGTGCTAGTACGATCTCGATCCCATTGTGAGCAAGTGTTTCTCCTAGAAGTGTTTTGCACTTTACAATTAGCTAACCCATTAGGTGTCTAGAAAAGTGTCAACGGGGCTACGCCTATCGGAAAACGAGGTTTATTTTAATTAGGTCCGTACGAAAGAACGGGGAACCTCCCTCAAAGTACCGGCACTAGCCTGGCTGAACGGTTAGCGAAGTTGTAGAATGTAATTAATCCTGGCTAATTTTCTTTTTAAGATTTGACGGAAAATTTGATAAAAGCAGTGAGAGACATCGATTAGATAAGATAATAACCAATCTGATCTTTGCAAGAGCTTTCGCTGAGTGTATTCTTTTCTCTCTCCTAATGGCAGATAACTATGACTGGACTTAAGCTTTTGTTAGAGAAAAATAAGCTAACCGGGCCGAACTATAAAGACTGGCAGTGGAACATTAACATTGCTCTCACATATGATAAGGTATCATATGTCCTCACTGCCTCAGCCCCACCCAGCCCAGGCCCTAAATCTTCTGTTACGGATAGGGAGATCCGAAAAACATGGGATATTGACTGTGTTACTGCCAAATACCTCGCGCTTGCATCGATGGACAATACACATCAAAAATAGCACGAGCTGATGGATGTTCAATCCATCTTTCTCCATACAAAAGAGTTGTATGGGGAGCAATCTCGGACCCTGAGATACGAAGCATCTCGAAAGTTGTTTCAGATGCGGATGGCTCCTGGCACACCAGTAGGCGATCACGTTTTGAAGATGATAGCTCTTATTGAAGAGCTTAAGGGTCTCGGATAGGCAATGGAGAACGAACAATATGTTGATATTGTTCTACAGTCTCTTCCCTCTGCCTTTGCTCCTTTCATAGTGAACTTCAACATGCATAACATGGAGAAGTCACTACCCGAACTTCTCAATATATTGAGAAGTGCAGAGAGCACGGTTAAGGCGAAGTCTCCCTCTCTGATTGTCGGACAATCTTCCTCTTCCGTCCCAAAAGCCAAGGCCATGGGAAGGAATAAGAAGAAACCTGTTCAAACCAGAATATTGAATTTTAATACCGCTCATTCATTATCTATTTTTTTATATATATCATTACTATTAACCGGTGTTTGCTCAGTAATACAGATTACAGGTATCCGTGACAAAACACTAGAAATACATCCAGAATCATGACTATATCATTTGTGAGCTGACACTGCAACCAGAACCGCAAACCGACCGATATCCCAAGAGTTATTTTTGCAAACAAGTGTGTGCACAATATTTTGGTCCAACACATAATATGTGTACACACTAACTTTTGGGGCTTGGACCATGGACCTAGGGTGGCAGCCATGGCATGTGGGCTAGTGCAAGTGGGCTATATGGAGTGATGTCCATTTATTGCAAAAAGCAGTGATGTGATTTATATTTACCATGTTCCCTCCAAGACCTGAGTGCATCCAGTGATGTTTCTGACCAAGCAAACAACACCAGAGTTATGAGGGGGACAACACAAGAACACCACTGCAATACGGGACCCAGCCATCGGAATTTGGCCGATCACTTCCTTCCCAAAGCCGGCCAGGCCGGCCCCACCTCCTCCTGTGGACCCTACCTTCTCACAGTTTCTCTAATGCTGCATCTTGGTCTTTATTTTATTGTTTGCTTAATCTCTTTTCTTTCCTATAAAAGCAGAACATGGGGCAAGTGAGCAAGGGTCCAATTTTTGTTAGTGTATATGCCTTAGAGGCCATTACTGTATCATATTAGTTTGTATATTACTTAATGGAAGCTTGGGATATTCACCTTGTATAGACAATCTTGATCAATACAGTAGTATGCTACTTGGTTTGTTTCTGCTTTAATGTGTACATGTATTTATTTTAGTATATCACCTATACACATTAGTGGATCCCTTAGGATCTTTGCTTGATTACCAGCGTTGTGATGGCAGTCACACTAGTGGGGGCTGGGTAATCCACAAGCAAATCCTTATGCAGGTCCCTAGTCGTAGGACTATCGAGACAGGGCATCGATACTCCGGAGTAGACTAGCGTTTGCACTTCTCATCCCAGTGTGGGAGACGGTCTGTCCCACAGCCGTCAGTACGTCGTACTTGAGATAGTATGCGGGTGCTCGTTAGGTTACGAGTACACTGGACAGGACTCGTTGGGAACTGTTGGTTGGTACTATACCTATCGTCAGTTGTCAGTTCCCAGGTGACATGATAACAGCTTAGTCCACTGACTTGACACTGTCACTTCGCCTCGAGTGTGTTCTCACTGTACTTAGATTACTACCCTACCACGGCTCAAAGGAGTCGTGCAAACAGGTAGTAGTTTGGTGCAGTCCCGAAGAACTTGGAGGCAGTGACGGTTAGACAGGATTCGTCTCTCCCGGTATTGGGGGTTGATATCGCGCTGTGTCTAGGAGAGCCATTACACAAAGTCCCTGGCCAGGGCAAGCGGGATATACTGGTAGGTTTCCAGTGTTATCTCAGGGTGTTCTGGGCTACACTCCGACACGACTTGTACCGCTATTAGGGGACTGACGTTTACCGCCCCCTAGGCCCGCCATACGATGTTCTCAGACGAACAAACCGGACTGCATGAAGATTGTCACATTCAGGCTTAGTAGGAGTTCAGATGGGTTTCACCTCGTCCGTCTTCTTGTCGGCATCTACCTGGAGACCGTTACGCACAGCTAGTGCCGCTTGCGGTCTGTGGTTAAACCCACTGCCAGCGTAGTGTCGAGTCTTTAGAGTCCCACACAGAAAGCTATTCTCCTTTAGGCAAAAGATTAGAGGTCGCATGGTTTTGCGACAGGTCGCATGGTTTTGCGACAGGGTTCGGTCACATCCGTGCACTTGTGCACGTTTAGTGTCTGGACAGTTAACACTAGCGGGCTTTGGTTTAAGCCAGTTCCTAGTGTACGTTTTGGGATTGGTTTTATCTCGTTTGTATTCGTGTTCCTCGGAACACGGATGCGGGTGTGTATGCACAGTTGACAGAGAGACAGAGGCAGAGGATTCTCATTAGAGTTGTTGACTGTTGACTGTTGACTGTTTACTTTTTGCTAAACCGTAATGAGAATAAGAAATATGATTAACAATAATATTAATTAAGTATTATAGTGACATGGTTGTTGAGGGGTTGACTTTGTTGACTTGTTGACTTTGTTGACCGGTAGACTAGGTTGGACTAGTTGACCATCATCGTTATAATGGCTGTCATTTTATGGCAAAGACTTTTGCTTGCTTGTTTATTTTTGCAAAATGAGTGCATGAAATGATATGGCCGTTTTGACTTGAACCATCACATAATACTTGATTACTATTATTTGTTTTTATGATTTTGGATTATGAGAGCTTGGATGGCAAAAGAGTTACTCATTCTCTCATTTGCTTGATCTCTCCCGCTTGATCTCTCCCTCTTGCTCTTCCTCTTGTTCTCTCTCTAGCTCAAGGCAACTCCCTCTCATGAGTTGAGAAACATTGCCTTAGAGATAAAAGAAAACCCATATCACTTCTCTACTTATCCTAGTTCACAAGGTTTAGCAAACCAAGTGTTCTAGTTTCTTTTAGTTTGAAGAGAAGCCAAAGGTAGAAGCTTTCAGGTGGATCCATCTTCGGCGCAAGGAGACGACGAGGTGAGGCCGATCCGTACACCGCAAAGAGTTGAAGACGAAGGAGTTCAAGAAAGGTATAACCCCCTAACCGAGTAGGTAAAACTCTTGTTAGGTTTGTTAGATAGTTGTTTAATAAAGATCCGTATTTTGAGTCCATGTTACCACCTCTTGAAAAATCGTTTTACATCATTTCCGCAAGCCCGTAAGTACCGGGAGAGGTGATGTGGACTTACAGTGGTATCAGAGCCTAGTTAAACACTATCTAACATGTTAGCAAAGTAAGTAGAAGTTCGATCGTAGAAAAAGTCACGAAACACGCCCGTAAAATCAACTTTCTGCCGAATTTGTTTTCTGTTCCAAAAATAATAAATCTTATCTTAAAATTCGGCTCAGGGTTTTTAGAAGAAACTGTAGAAAAATGGTCCACTGAACCGATCAACGCGCCACGGAACCGCGGCGGGAGCTTTCTCCCGTCGCGGATCCGCGACCGAGTTGACTCGGTCGTGGGCGATTTTTCATGCAGTCTATTCAGTTGGGTGTTTTGGGATTTTTACAGTATGTGTTTTCAGCCCAGATTTTCCAGAAAGCAAAATTTGTTTTTGGGGCCTTAAAATCCGTATTTTGATCGAACTTCTTAAGAATTAAGCTGACGGGTATATATCTGTGATGTGTTATATGTATTGAACGTCTGCTAATCGCTATACGTCGATTAGTGGGGGTTATACATATCTGTGATCTGTAATGTAGATGGTATGTGTATATGAATTCATTGGATTGTCGCGGATGAATAGCCGGGGGGTTGTGAGATGAGAGTTTTCTTTTTCTTTCAATTCATGTAAATTTGTAATTGATGTAATATTATTTATATGGCTGCACAACCGGGATGGGGTTGTAGCCATCATTGTATAATTTCTTTTACTGTTTTTTCTGCTAGGATAGACCCATGGTGGGGTGCACAAACTACCGGGTATCTCGATGTGCCGAGTGGCCTACTCACGGTGTTGAGGGAGGTTGCTTCGCTTCGCGTACTTGGCGGGTAGTTTGCCGCACCCATAGGGGTCTAGGGTGGGGTCTTGGCTATTCATCGCGACCGTGTAATCCGCTTTTCGTTACAGGCTCGTACGAATTGCAGATTCCTAGTATATCCAATGTGTTCATATGTGATCTGGAATGGATATCATTGCAATAGATCTATATATGATATTATTTAGGCGTTTCTTATGTTTTGCATCCGCGCTAGTCCAGCCCCCGCTCTGTAGTTAGTTAAGTAACCTAACGGGTAATGACGGGGCCCCGTGGCGAATGCGGATGGCATATGCGTACGTAATATTTTGGTTGTTTTCTGCAATGGTAGGATTAAATAATGGGACGCATTAAATTAATGCAATAAAATAAACCAAAGTTGAATCGTTGGAACACTTTCAAAACCACTCGGTTTCTTTTCAAAAAGAACTTTTAAACGCGGAGTTTAAGCCACTCCTTTTAAAAGCTATCTCGTTCCATCGATTATATCAAGTTCACTACGTTCACGGTTTTGCCAAAACCATCCGTAGCCCTCCATCATTTCAGTTAAATATTCGGTAGTATTCAAGCTATGTATTTTGACCTCACGCCAAGGCATAGTGATTGGTAGCTGCCGGATATTTATCTGTTGCATAGATAGAATGCGTTGGTTTTAGACAGTCGTACTGCCATTTTGGCCTACTTCAAGGGTAGGTATGGGTGGGTTCAAATTAACCTGGATAATGATGGGAAGAACTTGACATGTGACTTATGACATTATGACCTCACGCCAAGGTCATAAGAGCATGGGGCAAAAATCCACATCGGGAGTTTCAAAAGAACTGAAACTTGCTAGCGCTGCATACCATTTAGAGTGTGATGATTCTGGTAGGATTCCTTCAGTTTTGTCACGCAATGATATTTGGATCCCGATCCTACTGTGAGTATATGCTACTCCTCGGGAAATTTCTCACTTAACGATCAATGCTATAAACCAAGTAGGTGTCTAGAAAGGTGTTAGCGGGGCTACGCCCCCAGGGAAAAGAGGTTATTTAATTAAGGAACTTAGCGAAAGTGTTGGAAAACCTCCCTCGAAGTACCGACACTAGCCTGGCTGAACGGTTAAGCAAGTATTGTACGATGAGGTTAATCCTGACTAATTCTTCCTTTTTGGTTAGAGGAGGGATTCGAGAGACAGTGGGAGCCATCCTGTTTAGACAAATTAAAAACCACTCTAAACTTGCAAGAGCATCATGCTAAAGTGTTTCTTCTCTCTCTCCTAATTGCAGCGACCAAACATCATGACCGGACTTAAGTTACTACTAGATAAAAACATACTGACAGGGCCAAACTACAAAGATTGGCTCAGGAATGTCAAAATAGCAATCACTTATGACAAGTTGGGGTATCTCCTTACCACCAAAGCTCCCCCTGTCCCAGGTCCCAAAACCAGCGTCGCGGATAGGGAAATCCGTAAGACTTGGGAAATCGATTGCGCGAAGGCCAAGTGCCTCGTGCTTGCCTCTATGGACAATGAACATCAGAGGAGGCACGAGAATATGGACCTTGAATCCATATTTCTCCATACAAAAGAACTGTATGGAGAGCAATCACGTACCGCAAGATACGAAGTCTCGAAAAAGTTGTTTTCGGCAAGATTGGCCGTCGGATCATCGGTAGCGGAACACGTGCTTAAGATGATTGGCTACATAGAGGAGCTCGCGGACCTTGGGACCACGTTAGAGAACGAGCTCTATACGGAGTTGATTCTCCAGTCCCTTACTTCCACTTACGCCCAGTTTATCCTGAACTTCAACTTGCAAGAAAAAGAAGTTGAACTTTCAGAACTCCTCAACATGCTGAGGAGTGCAGAGGGCACCCTACAGAAAGGTAGGGAAACATCCACTATGTTTGTAGGAGGATCTTCCTCTTCTAGGTCCAAGGCGAAAGCCAAGGGAAAGAAGAAGAAAGACCCCGCCAAAACAAGGGGCGGTGTTAGTAAAGTGGATACGAAGGGAAAGACAAAAGCAACAAAGTGTAAGTCCACGTTACCTCTCCCGGTTCTTTCGGGCTTGCGGAAATGGTAAAAAACGATTTTTAGGGTTTGGGTAACATGTACTACGAAAACGGATCTTGGCTAAACTACACACTAGAAACTAACAAGAGAGTTATCTACTCGGTTAGGGGTTATACCTCAACTTGAACTCCTCTTCTTGGACTCTTTGTAGTGGTCGGATGGTGCTTTCCTCGTTGCCTTCTCTTGTCGAAGATGGATCCACATGAGGGTTTCTTCCTTGAGCTCCTTTCTCGAACATTGAGAAAACTAAAGTCTCCGGCTTGCTAGACCTTCAACCTTAGGAAGAGTAGAGAGTGGCTTTAGGTGTTTTATCTCCAAGGAGAGGTTTCTCAACTCATGAGAATGATTCTCCTTGAACTAGAGGAGGAGGAAGATGAAGAGAGGAGAGAGAATAGTTATCATAGAATGAGAATAGTTTTACAACCATAACAATAAATGTGAATTAATCAAATTAATAATTTTAATCAAATGAAAAAGTTGATGGTTGGTTTGATGAGACAATTATCATTTCAAATTAAATGGTTTTTGCAAAGATCAAAGAGCATCTTTGATGTGTAATGATGATGGTCAAAGTTTCAACCATGGTCAACAAGTCAACCTTGGTCAACAAGTCAACAAACCCAAACATGACACAATTTCATTTAATTAATATTATTAATTGATATATCACAAATTCATTAGGGTTTGGAAAAAGACGACTGTCAACTGTGCATACGCACCCGTTCCAAAACCCTAATGAAAATCCTCTTCCTCCGCCTCAATCAACTGTGCATACACACCCGCATTCGTGTTCCGAGAAACATGAATACTATGAGATAAAACTAACCCCAAAACATATGCTAGGATCTGGCTCAAACCAGAGCCCGCTAGTAATGTCTGTCCGGACGCCAAACGTGCACAAGTGTGCGGATGTGAACGAACCCTGTCGCAAAACCATGCGACCTCTACTCAGTTTTGCCCAAAGGCGAATAACCCTCTGTGTGGGACTCTAAAGACTCGACACTACGCTGGCAGTGGGTTTAACCACAGACCTCAAGCGGCACTAGATGTACGTAACGGTCCCCAGGTAGATGCCGATAAGAAGACTGACGAGGTAAACCCATCTGAACTCCTACTGAGCCAGTATGTGACAATCTCCATACAGTCCGGTCTGTTCATCTAAGAACATCTCATGGCGTGCCTAGGGGGGCGGTAAACGTCAGTCCCCTACTTGCGGTACAAGTCGTGCTGGAGTGTAGCCCAGAACACCTGAGATAACAACGGAAACCTACCAGTCTATCTCGCTTGCCCTGGCCAGGGACTTTATGTAATGGCTCTCCTAGACACAGCGCGATATCAACCTCCAATACCGGGAAAGACGAATCCTGTCTAACCGTCACTGCCTCCAAGTGCTTCGGGACTGCACCCAAAAACTACCTGTTTGCACGACTCCTTTGAGCCGTGGTAGGGTAGTAATCAAAGTACAGTGGGAACGCACTCGAGGCGAAGTGACAGTGTCAAGTCAACGGACTAAGCTGTACTCATGTCACCTGGGAACTGATAACTGACGATAGGTATAATACCAACCAACAGTTTCCGACGAGTCATGTCCAGTGTACTTGTACCCTAACAAGCACCCGCATACTATCTCAAGTACGACGTACTGACGGCTGTGGGACAGACCGTCTCCCAAGCTGGGATAAGAAGCGCATACGCTAGTCTACTCCGGAGTATCGATGCCCAGTCTCGATAGTCCTACGACTAGGGACCTGCATAAGGATGTGCTTATAGATTACCCAGCCCCCACGAGTGTGACTGCCATCACAACGCTGGTAATCAAGAAAAGATCCTAAGGGCTCCACTAATGTGTAAAGGCGATATGCTAAATGAAACACATGCACACATTAAAGCAGAAACAAACCAAGTAGGATACTACCATTTTGAGCAAGAATGTCAATACAAGGTGAATATCCCAAGCTTCCATTAAGTAATATACAATCCAGTATGATACAGTAATGGCCTCTAGGGCATATACACTAACAATCTCCTACTTGCACTAAGGCCATGTACTGGCGTATCGAAGGCCTATCATCTCGATCAGCCGCTCGAACTGAGTCTGGGGTAAGGCCTTGGTGAATGGATCAGCAGTGTTATCTTCCGTAGCAACTCTCCGAACCTCGATCTCCTGGCGACCAACGATCTCCCTGATCAGGTGATACCGCTTCAAGATGTGCCTGGACTTCTGTTTGGACCTGGGTTCCTTCGCTAAAGCTATAGCTCCGTTGTTGTCACAATACAGCGGTATTGGATCAACAATGGTAGGAACCACCTGAAGCTCCGTGAGGAACTTCTTCATCCAGACAGCTTCCTTTGCGGCATCTGCAGCAGCGATATATTCCGCTTCCATCGTCGAGTCAGCAACGATTTCCTGTTTGGAACTCTTCCAACACACCGCCCCTCTATAGATGGTAAAGACATAACCCGACATGTACTTGGAATCATCCTTGTCACTCTGGAAGCTGGAGTCAGCAAAGGCCTCGATCTGGAGGTCTTTTCCGCCATACACCAAGAACATCTTCTCAGTCCTTCTCAGGTACGTGAGAATGTTCTTTACCGCTATCCAATGTTTCTCCCCACGGTTTGACTGATACCGGCTTACCACACTCAGGGCATAAGCTACATCTGGTCTGGTACACAACATCACATACATTATAGAGCCTACCGCAGAAGCGTAGGGTATAATAGACATGCGATCCCTTTCCAAATCAGTCTTGGGAGACATCTCTTTGGAGAGGGTGATCCCGTGACAAGCCGGTAGATTACCGCTCTTGGAATCTTCCATACTGAATTGTGTCAATGTACCTGGACTGTGAGAGTCCAAATATCCTCTTGGATCTGTCACGATAGATCCGGATCTCCAGAATGTATGAGGCATCACCCAGGTCTTTCATGGAGAACCTGTGTGACAAGAACCCTTTGACAGATTGTAGCATAGGAATGTCATTTCCTATCAAGAGAATGTCATCCACGTATAAAATGAGGAACAATACAGTTCTCGCTACAAATCTACTATAGATGCATGGTTCATCTGGATTTTTGATAAAGCCAAATTCTTTGACCGTCTCATCAATCAGATGTTCCAACTCCGCGATGCCTGCTTTAGTCCATAGATGGACTTAAGCAACTTGCATACCTTTCCGCTGTTCCTACTCTGAATGAAACCCTCCGGCTGGTCCATATAGACACACTCCTCTAAATTTCCATTTAGAAAAGCGTTTTTTACGTCCATTTGCCAGATCTCATAATCGTGGAAGGCAGCAATGGCAAGAAGGATCCGAATGGATTTCAGCATAGCCACTGGAGAAAAGGTTTCATCATAGTCCAAGCCAGGTCTTTGACGGAAACCCTTTGCAACAAGTCTAGCTTTATAGGTCTCAACCTGTCCATCTACACCAATCTTCCTTTTGAAGATCCACTTGCATCCTACGGGTTTTACCCCATCTGGAGCAATGTCCAACGTCCATACTTTGTTGGTGTACATGGACTCCATTTCGGTCCGCATTGCATCCAGCCATTTTACCGAGTCAACGCTCTGAATGGCCTGCTGGAAGCTAGTCGGCTTATCCCTATCAATGATGCAATCCTCTCTATCCCCGTCTATGAGAAAACCGTAGTATCTCTCACACGGATGAGACTGCCTACTACTTCTCCGGAGCGGCATAGGAATGTCCTGATCTTTCGAACCCTCTGGTTCTACTAAGCTTTCAGTAATAGCTCGTGGTTCTGGAATTTCTTCCAGTTCTATTGCTCTCCCACTTATCTGATTCTCCAAAAACTGAGTTTCCAAGAAGTGGGCATGCCGAGAAACAAGAACCTTTTGTTCCTCTTCGCAATAGAAGAAATATCCCTTGGAGTTCTTTGGATATCCCACAAACTTGCACTGTACTGAGCGTGCCTCGAGCTTGTCTGCATGCTGCTTTTTGACAAAAGTTGGACATCCCCATGTCTTAATGTGATTAAGATAGGGTCTCTTCCCACACCACATCTGATATGGTGTAGTAGACACAGTCTTAGTTGGAACTCGGTTCAAATGGTATGCAGCTGATTCTAGTGCATATCCCCAGAATGATCGCGGTAACTCAACGTTACTCATCATGGACCGTACCATATTCAATAGGGTTCGGTTTCGTCTCTCCGATACACCGTTATGTTGCGGAGTGTATGGAGGAGTAAGCTGAGAGAGAATTCCATTCTCTTTTAAGTAATCCAGGAACTCGGCACTTAAGTATTCACCTCCTCGATCAGATCTCAGTGTTTTGATACTTTTGCCTGTTTGTTTTTCTACTTCATTCTTATATTCCTGGAATTTTCCAAAGGCTTCAGATTTATGTTTCATTAAGAAGACATAACCGTACCTTGAAAAGTCATCCGTAAAAGTAATGAAGTAAGAATAACCGCTTCGTGCATGTGTAGACATTGGACCGCACACGTCGCTGTGTACGAGTCCTAAGAGCTCGCTCGCTCTCACTCCGTGTCCAGTGAACGGAGTCTTTGTCATCTTTCCTTTGAGACAGGATTGACAAATTGCATATGATTGATATTCGAACGGATCCAAATATCCTTCTGTATGTAACTTCGTCAACCTTCTCTCATTGATGTGACCCAGTCTATAATGCAATAAGAAAGTCTGATTTATTTCCGGAGGCATTCTTTTGTGTGTATTCTGGACATTGAAAATCTGCGGTTGGTTTAATACGTATATACCATTGCTCAATGTACCTGACCCAATCAGAACTTGATTAAGGTGAATGTTTACAACATTACTTACAAACGCAAATTCATAACCTTCTTTTGAAACTAAAGATACAGAAATGATATTACAAGTTGCAATGGGTATAAAAAAGCAATTACGTAAAACCAAAACATGTCCATCTGACATTCCCAGGTGATAGTCCCCCACGGCCTCAGCATCCATGCTAGCTCCGTTTGCAACTTTAAGGGTCATGTTACCTGCTTTCAAAAACCTACGCTTTCTCAACGCCTGCAAAGAATTACAGATATGAGATCCTGATCCGGTATCCAATACCCAGGACGTAGAGTTTATTAATAGACAGTTTTCAATAACATACACACCTGAAGCTGAAGCCGCAACCTGCTTCAGATCCTGTGTTCTGGCTTCCCAAGCCCTGCAATCTTTCTTCCAGTGTCCACTCTTGTGACAGTAAAAGCATTCTTCCTTATCCATAAGCTTCCCCTCTACCTTTGTTGCTTTTGTCTTTCCCTTCGTATCCACCTTACTAACACCGGCCCTTGGTTTGGCGGGGGTTTTCTTCTTCTTTCCCTTGGCTTTCCCCTTGGACCTAGAAGAGGAAGATCCTCCTACAAACAAAGTGGATGTTTTCCTACCTTTCTGTAGGGTGCCCTCTGCACTCCTCAGCAAGTTGAGGAGCTCTGAAAGTTCAACTTCCTTTTCTTCCAAGTTGAAATTCAGGATGAACTGGGCGTAAGTGGAAGGAAGGGACTGAAGAATCAAGTCCGTATAGAGCTCATTCGCCAACGTGGTCCCAAGGTCCGCGAGCTCCTCTATGTAGCCAATCATCTTAAGCACGTGATCCGCTACCGATAATCCGACGGCCAATCTTGCCGAAAAAAACTTCTTCGACACTTCGTATCTGGCGATACGAGATTGCTCTCCATATAGTTCTTTTGTATGGAGAAATATGGATTCGAGGTCCATATTCTCGTGCCTCCTCTAATGTTCGTTGTCCATAGAGGCAAGCACGAGGCACTTGGCCTTCGCTCAGTCGATTTCCCAGGTCTTACAGATTTCCCTATCCGCGACGCTGGTTTTGGGACCTGGGACAGGGGGAGCTTTGGTGGTAAGAAGATACCCCAACTTGTCATAAGTGATTGCCATTTTGACATTCCTGAGCCAATCTTTGTAGTTTGGCCCTGTCAGTATGTTTTTATCTAGAAGTAACTTAAGTCCAGTCATGATGTTTGGTCGCTGCAATTAGGAGAGAGAGAAGAAACACTTTAGCATGATGCTCTTGCAAGTTTAGAGTGGTTTTTAATTTGTCTAAACAGGATGGCTCCCACTGTTTCTCGAATCCCTCCTCAAACCATAAAGGAAGAACTAGTAGGGATCAATCTCACCGTTCAATACTTGCTTAACCGTTCAGCCAGGCTAGTGTCGGTACTTCGAGGGAGGTTTTCCAACGCTTTCGCGAAGTTCCTTAATTAAGTAACCTCTTTTCCCTGGGGGCGTAGCCCCGTTAACACCTTTCTAGACACCTACTTAGTTTATAGCATTGATCGTTAAGTGAGAAAGTTCCGGAGGAGTACCATATACTTACAGTAGGATCGGGATCCAAATATCATCGCTTGACAAAACTGAAGGAATCCTACCAGAATCATCACTCCAAATGGTATGCAGCGCTAGCAAGTTTCAGTTCTTTTGAAACTCCCGATGTGGATTTTTGCCCCATGCTCTTATGACCTTGACTTTGGCCAAAATATCATAAGTCACATGTCAAGTTCTACCCGTCATTCTCCAGGTTAATTTGAGCCCACCCGCACATACCCTTGACTTTGGCCAAAACGGTAGAACGACTGCCCCAAACCAACACATCTATCTTTGCTGCACATGAATACCCAATAGCTACCAATCACTATACCTTGACTTTTGCCAACATACATAGCTTGAATACTTATTGACTATTCATGTGAAACGACGGAGGGCTACGAATGGTTTTTGCGAAACCGTGAACGTAGTGAACTTGATATAGTCGAAGGAACGAGATAGCTTTCAAAAAGAGTGGTTCAAGCTCTACATTTAAAAGTTTGGTTTTGAAAAGAACCGAGTGGTTTTCAAAGTGTTCCAACGACTTTTACTTGGTTTATTTTTTTCTTGCATTAATTCCAATGCGTCCCATCAATTAATCCTACCATTGCAGAAAACAAAGAAAATATGACGTACGCTTATGCCATCCGCATTCGCCACGGGGCCCCGTCATCACCCGTGAGGTTATTTAACTAACGACAGAGTGGGGGCTGGACTAGCGCGGATGCAAAACATAAGCAATGCCTAAATAGATATCATATAGATATATATAAACATTCGTCACATGGAATGACAGCCATTCCAGATCACAGATGAATACATTAAATATACTAGGAATCCGCAATTCGTACGAGCCAGTAACGAAGAGCGGATTACACGGTCGCGATGAATAGCCAAACCCCACCCTAGACCCCTACGGGTGAGGCAAACTACCCGCCAAGTATCCGAAGTGAAGCAACCTCCCTCAACGACGTGAGTAGGCCACTCGGCACTTCGAGGTACCCGGTAGTTTGTGCACCCCACCTTAGGTCTATCCTAGGAGAAAAAATCGTAAAAAGAAATTATACAATGACGGCTACAACCCCGACCCGGTTGTGCGGCCATACAAACAATATTACATCAATTTACATATTACAAGAATTGAAAGATAAACTAAACTCTCATCTCACAATTCCCCCCGGCTATTCATCCGCGACAATCCAACGAATTCATATACACAATCCATAAACATCACAGATCACAGATATGTATAACCTCCACTAATCGACGTATAGCGATTAGCAGACGTTCAATACATATATAACATTACAGATACAACCCATTAGCCAAAGTCTACAGAAAATTGACCAAAATACGGATTTGTAACCACCCCAAAAAAAAACTTGTTCTCTGGAAAATCTGGGCAGAAACAAACCATCTCAAAAATCACAAAATACCACCAGAGACAAACTGCAGGAGAAACGATCCACGGCCGAGTCAACTCGGCCGCGGATCCGCGGCAGAAGCAAGCTTCTGCCGCAGAACCGCGGTGAGTCAGTCGGTTCGTTGGATTGTTTTTCTTGCCTATTCAATAAAAAGCCTGAGCCGATTTTTAAGACATGATTCATTATTTTTGGATCAGAAATAAAAATCGGCAAAAACTAGGATTTTCTGGGGTGTTTCGCGGTTTTTTGCCCGGTCGAAATTCTAGATACTTTGCTAACATGCTAGGGTGTGTTTAGTTAGGCTCTGATACCACTGTAAGTCCACGTTACCTCCCCCGGTTCTTTCGGGCTTGCGGAAACGGTGAAAAACGATTTTTAGGGTTTAGGTAACATGGACTACGAAAACGGATCTTGGCTAAACTACATACTAGCAACTAACAAGAGAGTTATCTACTCGGTTAGGGGTTATACCTCAACTTGAACTCCTTCTTCTTGGACTCTTTGTAGTGGTCGGATGGTGCTTTCCTCGTTGCCTTCTCTTGTCGAAGATGGATCCAGCTGAGGGTTTCTTCCTTGAGCTCCTTTCTCGAACTTTGAGAAAACTAAAGTCTCCGGCTTGCCAGACCTTCAACCTTAAGAAGAGTAGAGAGTGGCTTTGGGTGTTTTATCTCCAAGGAGAGGTTTCCTAACTCATGAGAATAATTCTTCTTGAACTAGAGGAGGAGGAAGATGAAGAGAGGAGAGAGAATGGTTATCATAGAATGAGAATAGTTTTACAACCATAACAATATATGTGAATTAATCAAATTAATAATTTTAATCAAATGAAAAAGTTGATGGTTGGTTTGATGAGACAATTATCATTTCACATTAAATGGTTTTTCCAAAGATCAAAGAGCATCTTTGATGTGTAATGATGATGATCAAAGTTTCAACCATGGTCAACAAGTTAACCTTGGTCAACAAGTCAACAAACCCAACCATGACACAATTTCATTTAATTAATATTATTAATTGATATATCACAAATTCATTAGGGTTTGGAAAAAGACGACTGTCAACTGTGCATACGCACCCGTTCCAAAACCCTAATGAAAATCCTCTTCCTCTTCTTCAATCAACTGTGCATACACACTCGCATTCGTGTTCCGAGGAACATGAATACTATGAGATAAAACTAACCCCAAAACATATACTAGGATCTGGCTCAAACCAGAGCCCGCTAGTAATGTCTGTCCGGACGCCAAACGTGCACAAGTGCGTGGATGTGAACGAACCCTGTCGCAAAACCATGCGACCTCTACTCAGTTTTGCCCAAAGGCGAATAACCCTCCGTGTGGGACTCTAAAGACTCGACACTACGCTGGCAGTGGGTTTAACCACAGACCGCAAGCGGCACTAGCTGTACGTAATGATCCACAGGTAGTTGCCGATAAGAAGACTGACGAGGTAAACCCATCTGAACTCCTACTGAGCCTGTATGTGACAATCTCCGTACAGTCCGGTCTGTTTATCTAAGAACATCGCATGGCGGGCCTAGGGGGCAGTAAACGCCAGTCCCCTACTAGCGGTATAAGTCGTGCCGGAGTGTTTCCCAGAACACCTAAGATAACACCGGAAACCTACCAGTCTATCTTGCTTGCCTTGGCCAGGGACTTTGTATAATGGCTCTCCTAGACACAGCGCGATATCAACCCTCAATACCGGGAGAGACGAATCATGTCTAACCGTCACTGCCTCCAACTGCTTCGGGACTGCACCCAAAAACTACCTGTTTGCACGACTCCTTTGAGACGTGGTAGGGTAGTAATCAAAGTACAGTGGGAACACACTCGAGGCGAAGTGACAGTGTCAAGTCAACGGACTAAGCTGTACTCATGTCACCTGGGAACTGATAACTGACGATAGGTATAATACCAACCAACAGTTCCCGACGAGTCCTGTCCTGTGTACTCGTAACCTAACGAGCACCCGCATACTATCTCAAGTACGACGTACTGACGGCTGTGGGATAGACCATCTCCCAAGCAGGGATAAGAAGCGCATACGCTACTCTACTCCGGAGTATCGATGCCCAGTCTCGATAGTCCTGCGACTAGGGACCTGCATAAGGATGTGCTTATAGATTACCCAGCCCCCACGAGTCTGACTGCCATCAAAACGTTGGTAATGAAGCAAAGATCCTAAGGGCTCCACTAATGTGTAAAGGAAATATGCTGAAAGAAACACATGCACACATTAAAGTAGAAACAAACCAAGTAGCATACTACCATTTTGAGCAAGAATGTCAATACAAGTTGAATATCCCAAGCTTCCATCAAGTAATATACAATCCAGTATGATCCAGTAATGGCCTATAGGGCATATACACTAACACAAAGGAAGCGGGAAAGCTCGTTTGAAAGGAAGAATGCTTTTACTGTCACAAGAGTGGACACTGGAAAAAGGATTGCAGGGCTAGGAAGGCCAGAGCCCAGGATCTGAAGCAAGTTGCGGCTTCAGCTTCAGGTGTGTATGTTATTGAAAACTGTCTATCAAGAAACTCTACATCCTGGGTATTGGATACCGGATCAAGATCTCATATCTGTAATTCTTTGCAGGCGTTGAGAAAGCGTAGGGTTTTGAAGGCAGGTGATATGACCCTCAGAGTTGCAAACGGAGCTAGCATGGATGCTGAGTCCGTAGGGGACTATCACCTGGGGTTATCAGATGGACAAGTTTTGGTTTTGCGTAATTGCTATTTTGTACCCAATGCAACTTGTAATATCATTTCTGTATCTTTATTATCTAAAGAAGGTTATGAATTTGCATTTGTAAGAAATGTTGTAAACATTCACCTTAATAAAGTTTTGATTAGGTCAGGTACATTAAGCAATGGTATATACGTACTAAACCAACCACAGATTTTCAATGTCCAGAATACACACAAAAGAAAGTCTCCGGAAACAAACCAGGCTTTCTTATGGCATTGTAGACTGGGTCACATCAATGAGAGAAGGTTGACGAAGTTACATACAGAAGGATATTTAGATCCGTTCGAATATCAATCGTATGTCACTTGTCAATCATGTCTCAAAAGAAAAATGACAAAGACTCCGTTCACTGGACATGGAGTAAGAGCGAGCGAGCTCTTGGGACTCGTACACAGCGACGTGTGCGGTCCAATGTCTACACATGCGCGGAGCGGTTATTCTTACTTCATTACTTTTACGGATGACTTTTCAAGGTACGGATATGTCTTCTTAATGAAACATAAATCCGAAGCCTTTGGAAAATTCCAGGAATATAAGAATGAAGTAGAAAAACAAACAGGCAAAAGTATCAAGACACTAAGATCTGATCGAGGTGGTGAATACTTAAATGCCGAATTCCTGGATTACTTAAAAGAGAATGGTATTCTCTCTCAGCTTACTCCTCCATATACTCCGCAACATAACGGTGTATCGGAGAGACGGAACCGGACCCTATTGGATATGGTACGTTCCTTGATGAGTAACACTGAGTTACCGCGATCATTCTGGGGATATGCACTAGAATCAGCTGCATACTTTTTGAACCGAGATCCAACTAAGACTGTGCCTACCACACCATATGAGATATGGAGTAGGAAGAAACCCTATCTTCAATATCTGAAGATCTGGGGATGTCCGGCTTTTGTCAAAAAGCAGCATGCGGAGAAACTCGAGGCACGCTCAGTACTGTGCAAGTTTATGGGATACCCAAAGAACTCCAGGGGGTATCTCTTCTATTACGTAGAGGAACAAAAGATCATTGTTTCTCGTAATGCCCATTTTCTGGAACACCAGTTCTTAGAAAAGGAAACAAGTGGGAGCGAAATAGAACTGGAAGAAATTCCAGAACCACGGACTATTACTGAAAGCTTAGTAGAACCAGAGGGTTCAAAAGAACATGACATTCCTACGCTGCTCCGCAGGTGTAGTAGGCAGTCTCATCCGCCCGAGAGATACTATGGTTTTCTCATAGACGGGGATAGAGAGGATTGCATCATTGATTATGATGAGCCGACTAGCTTCCAGCAGGCCATTCAGAGCGTTGACTCGGTAAAATGGCTGGATGCAATGCGGACCGAAATGGAGTCCATGTACACCAACAAAGTATGGACGTTGGACGTTGCTCCAGATGGGGTAAAACCCGTAGGATGCAAGTGGATCTTCAAAAGGAAGATTGGTGTAGATGGACAGGTTGAGACCTATAAAGCTAGACTTGTTGCAAAGGGTTTTCGTCAAAGACCTGGTTTGGACTATGACGAAACCTTTTCGCCAGTGGCTATGCTGAAATCCATTCGGATCCTTCATGCCATTGCTGCCTTCAACGATTATGAGATTTGGCAGATGGACGTAAAGACCGCTTTTCTGAATGGAAATTTAGAGGAGTGTGTCTATATGGACCAGCCAGAGGGTTTCATTCAGAGTGGTATCAGCGGAAAGGTGTGCAAGTTGCTTAAGTCCATCTATGGACTAAAGCAGGCATCGCGGAGTAAGAACATATGTTTTGATGAGACAGTCAAAGAATTTGGCATTATCAAAAATCCAGATGAACCATGCATCTATAGTAGATTTGTAGCAAGAACTGTCGTATTCCTCGTATTGTACATGGATGACATTCTTCTGATAGGAAATGACATTCCTATGCTACAATCTGTCAAGGGATTCTTGTCACACAGGTTCTCCATGAAAGACCTGGGTGATGCCTCGTACATTCTGGGGATTCGGATCTTTCGTGACAGATCCAAGAGGATATTAGGACTTTCACAGTCCAGGTACATCGACACCATACTGAAAAGATTCAGTATGGAAGATTCGAAGCGCGGTAATCTACCGGCTTGTCACGGGATCACCCTCTCCAAAGAGATGTCTCCCAAGACTGATTTGGAAAGGGATCTGATGTCTATTATACCCTACGCTTCTGCAGTAGGCTCTATAATGTATGCGATGTTGTGTACCGGACCAGATGTAGCTTATGCACTAAGTGTGGTAAGCCGGTATCAGTCAAACCCTGGGGAGAAGCACTGGATAGCGGTAAAGAACATTCTCAAGTACCTGAGAAGGACTAAGGAGATGTTCTTGGTGTATGGCGGAAAAGACCTCCAGATCGAGGCCTTTGCTGACTCCAGCTTCCAGAGTGACAAGGATGATTCCAAGTCCATGTCGGGTTATGTCTTTACCCTCAATGGAGGGGCGGTTTGTTGGAAGAGTTCCAAACAAGAAACCGTTGTTGACTCGACGATGGAAGCGGAATATATCGCTGCTGCAGATGCCGCAAAAGAAGCCGTCTGGATAAGGAAGTTCTTAACTGAACTTCCGGTGGTTCCGTCCATTGTTGATCCAATACCTCTGTATTGCAACAACAACGGGGCTATAGCTTTAGCGAAGGAACCCAGGTCCCATCAGAGATCCAGACACATCTTGAGGCGGTATCACCTGATCAGGGAGATTGTGGGTCGCCAAGAGATCGAGGTTCGGAGAGTTGCTACGAAAGATAACACTGCTGATCCATTCACGAAGGCCTTACCCCCGAATCGGTTCGAGCGGCTGATCGAGATGATAGGTCTTCGATACGCCAGTACATGGCTTTAGTGTAAGTGGGAGATTGTTAGTGTATATGCCCTAGAGGCCATTACTATATCATACTAGTTTGTATATTACTTAATGGAAGCTTGGGATATTCACCTTGTATAGACAATCTTTCTCAATATAGTAGTATACTACTTGGTTTGTTTCTGCTTTAATGTGTACATGTGTTTATTTTAGTATATCACCTATACACATTAGTGGAGCCCTTAGGATCTTTGCTTGATTACCAGCGTTGTGATGGCAGTCACACTAATGGGGGCTGTGTAATCCACAAGCACATCCTTATGCAGGTCCCTAGTCATAGGACTATCGAGACAGGGCATCGATACTCCGGAGTAGACTAGCGTATGCTCTTCTCATCCCAGTGTGGGAGACGGTCTGTCCCACAGCCGTCAGTACGTCGTACTTGAGATAGTATGCGGGTGCTCGTTAGGTTATGAGTACACTGGACATGACTCATTGGGAACTGTTGGTTGGTACTATACCTATCGTCAGTTGTCAGTTCCCAGGTGACATGAGTACAGCTTAATCCGCTGACTTGACACTGTCACTTCGCCTCGAGTGTGTTCCCACTATACTTAGATTATTACCTTACCGCGGCTCAAAGCAGTCGTGCAAACAGGTGGTAGTTGGGTGCAGTCCTGAAGCACTTGGAGGCAGTGACGGTTAGACAGGATTCGTCTCTCCCGGTATTGGGGGTTGATATCGCGCTGTGTCTAGGAGATCCATTACACAAAGTCCCTGGCCAGAGCAAGCGAGATATACTGGTAGGTTTCCAGTGTTATCTTAGGGTGTTCTGGGCTACACTCCGACACGACTTGTACCGCTATTAGGGGACTGACGTTTACCGCCCCCCGAGGCCCGCCATGCGATGTTCTCAGACGAACAGACCGGACTGTACGGAGATTGTCACATTCAGGCTTAGTAGGAGTTCAGATGGGTTTCACCTCGTCCGTCTTCTTGTCGGCATCTACCTGGGGACCGTTACGCACAGCTAGTGCCGCTTGTGGTCTGTGGTTAAACCCACTGCCAGCGTAGTATCGAGTCTTTAGAGTCCCACACAGAAAGCTATTCGCCTTTAGGCAAAAGAGTAGAGGTCGCATGGTTTTGCGACAGGTCACATGGTTTTGCGACAGGGTTCGGTCAAATCCGTGCACTTGTGCACGTTTAGTGTCCGGACAGTTAACACTAGCGGGCTTTGGTTTAAGCCAGTTCCTAGTTTACGTTTTGGGATTGGTTTTATCTCGTTTGTATTTGTGTTCCTCGGAACGCGGATGCGGGTGTGTATGCACAGTTTACAGAGAGATAGAGGCAGAGGATTCTCATTGGGGTTGTTGACTGTTGACTGTTGACTATTGACTTTTTGCTAAACCCTAATGAGAATAAGAAATATGATTAACAATAATATTAATTAAGTATTATAGTGACATGGTTGTTGAGGGGTTGACTTTGTTGACTTTGTAGACCGGTTGACTAGGTTGGACCAGTTGACCATCATCATTACAATGGCTATCATTTCATGGCAAAGACTTTTGCTTGCTTGTTTTCTTTTTACAAAATGCGTGCATGAAATGATGTGGCCATTTTGACTTGAACCATCACATAATACTTGATTACTATTATTTGTTATGATGATTTTGGATTATGAGAGCTTGCATTGCAAAATAGTTACTCATTCTCTCATTTTCTTTCTCTCTCTTGCTTGAGCTCTCCCTCTTGCTCTCTCTCTAGCTCAAGGCAACTCCCTCTCATGAGTTGAGAAACATTGCCTTAGAGATAAAAGAAAACCCATATCACTTCTCTACTCATCCTAGTTCACAAGGTTTAGCAAACCAAGTGTTCTAGTTTCTTCTACTTTGAAGAGAAGCCAAAGGTAGAAGCTTTCAGGTGGATCCATCTTCGGCGCAAGGAGACGACGAGGTGAGGCCGATCCGTACACCGCAAAGAGTTAAAGACGAAGGAGTTCAAGAAAGGTATAACCCCCTAACCGAGTAGGTAAAACTCTTGTTAGGTTTGTTAGATAGTTGTTTAACAAAGATCCGTATTTTGAGTCCATGTTACCACCTCTTGAAAAATCATTTTTCATCATTTCCGCAAGCCCGTAAGTACCGGGAGAGGTAACGTGGACTTACAATTTTTCCATACATTGTATCATTCTTTTCATTTTGTTTCTCTCTTGTAAATAGCTTAGCTTCCCCTTGAGATCCTTGACTTCTCTTGATCTTTCAACATCTTTATTGAGCTTGAAGGTTTAAGGGTTGGTATTTGATCTCAAGGGTTGTATCATTTTGGTATCAATAAAGTTGTCTCTTTTGTGCTTCATTTTCCCTTGGGTTCTTTATCTTCACTTGATCTTGCAACCTCTTAATTGAGCTTGCAAGTTTAATTTTGGGTATTTGAATCCATGGCTTGCATTGTGCTCTTTGGTTCCTAGTTATTTCGTACTTGTTTTTTACATTCATGCAATTTATTACCTTGCTTTACTTTCATGCACTTAAATTCCATGCACTTACTTACTTGTAATATTTTCTTTTCTTTTCTTTGTTCTTTTCTTTTGCTCTTTTTGGTTTGCGTTGTGAATGTTGTGTTGTTAGGAAAAGAAACCAATATTGTATGTTAACGTTTCGTTTTTCATTTCCTTTTCCCGTCTTTTCCATTTGAAACTCCATCCAAACCTTACGCAAGCGCTCAGTTAGGCACTGTTCACACCAGAATATTGCTTTTACTACCGCCCATTCTTATGCACGTTTGCTTATCGGTAGGTACTCTTGAGCCGTGTTTGCTAGTAAATTGCAGGATACATGTTCTCAGCTCTAAACAGTGAAATTCATGTAAAAGCACGACAGATTCCGGATTACTGCAAACCACAGATAAAACACGGGTCTTCGCTCTCTATCCGTATGTTGCCGCACACCATTTCAAGGGACAAAATGGAAAATCAATGTCATTTTCATGCACAAAGCTCAATTTCAACACAAGATCCAACATATCTACGCGGAGCTCAAGAAAAATCATGGCAAAAGATCCACATCACATCACCTTTTGATCTGCTGAAATTCTGCAAATATTGTGAAGAGATTCTAAGAAACAACATATACCACACTGAAGAGTACAGAAAACCAGGGATACCGACAAAAATAGAAGGCCTAACTCCTCTTTATGGCCGCGGTTCCGCGGCATAAGCACGCTTAGGCTGCGGAACCGCGGCCGTATAGTCTCGTCAGTTGAAAAATTTTCAGGGGCTGTTTGGTCAATTCATATAGTGTCAGAATGTTGCCCTAGGTTCTCTGTTTCCTGCCTATAAATTGCCCAGAACTTTCCAAGCCATGGGGGTTCATTCTTATGCCCACTTTTTGTTAGTTTTTAGTTTACTTCATCTTCTTCTTCATTCTTTTCTCCATGAAATTGTTGTGAGAGCTTTTGAGTGGATATTAAATGAAGATGAGGGTTATTTTGTATCATTCTTTTGCTTAGCTTCCCCCTTGAGCTCTCTACCTTAACTTGATCTTGCAACCTCTTAAGTGAGCTTGCAAGTTTAAGCTTTGGTCATTGATCTCAAGGGGTTGTATCATTTTGGAATCAATAATGTTCTCTCTTTTGTGCTTCATTCTCCATGAGTTCTTTGCATTTTCTTGATCTTGCAACCTCTTAATTGAGCTTGCAAGTTTAATATTTGGTTATTGAACCCATGTCTTGTTTTGGGTTCTATGGTTCCTAGTTTCATTTCTTGCTCATTTACTTTCTTGCACTTAAATTTCATGCACTTTTAATTACTTGCTTGTAATCTTTTCTTTTCTTTGTTTATGTTTTCTTTTGCTCTTTTTGGTTCGTTTTGTGAATGGTTGTAATATGTTGTTGTTAAGAATAAATACAATATTATAAGTTAAGGTTTCATTCCTCATTTCCTTTTCCCGTTATTTTCCTTTGAACTCCGCCCAAACGTTACGCAAGCGCTCCGTTAGGAACCCTACCCTACCAAGGTAACGTTGATTCCTAACCGCGACCGGTTGCGTTCGGTTTTGCCGGAGGCGAAAGCAAGAGACAAGAACGGACGGAAAAGGGTCAATAAACCGGATTCCACGAATACCGTGCTTAAGTACCCTAATCCACGTTGTTGCCGATTGCTCTAGCTTCAATTGGTTAAGACTCGGCTCAAAGGTTTTGAGTGCGGATTTCTTTAGCTTACACTTTCGTACCTTTTTCTTAACAACTTTATACTTGCATATAAAACACATAGGTTAGATTAGAACAAAAATATACACATTCTTTATTGACTCGTCTAAAACTCGAACAGACATACAACCATCTCCCTGTGGATCGAGCCGTGCTTAACCGGCTAGCTGCATAGCGACACCGTCCTTATCGCGGTTATAACTTTAGAACATTGAACATCCGACACGCCAAAAGCATGCGATCAAATGGCGCCGTTGCCGGGGAGACGGTAACGTATTTTCTTTCTTGTTATTCAGGTTAATATTCTTTTTGTATATATTTATAAATAAAAAAAATAAAATCTTTTTGTTATTTTTGATAATTTTTGTGTGCAAGTGTGCAGGCTAATCTGGAGCAAGTACAGTAATCCAAAAAGAAAACAGAGAATTTTATTTTGGAGAAGAGACCAAGGGGAGTGCAGGGACCCAAGTTGAAGCACCAACTAAGCAACTTGACCGCGGAACCGCGGTCAAAGTGGGGCTTTTGCCGCGGTTCCGCGGCCGTATTGAAGCCTCTGTGCCTCAATTTTTTTTTTGCCCTTTCTATTTCTTTTTATCTTCTCTGTGAATTCCTCTATACTGTATTTTCTGCAGGTTTCTTTTAATAATTTTTTGTTGTTTTAGATTTTGTTTGTTTACCGCTTTGCATATACTAATACGGACATTAAGGGGCTTGAACACCAATTCAGATTGGGTGGGGATTTCATCATCCTTCCTAAGACCCCACAAATCACTAATTGCATACGCATTACCTTGAGCTAATAAAAAATACTAGACTTAGCCCTAAGGACGTCGCGCTCAATAGGACAGAGGACTGGTTGTAGGCATCAGCCGTTTATCCTATCCTGACTTTGCGGTGTCTAGGCAAGTGGTTACTTAATTAGGACCACTACTTACGTAGTGGGGAGCTTCCCACTTACCTGGCCCTTACCTGGCCGCAATTGGCGGAGAAGAGGCGGTTTGAGGTCCTATTTCTAGCCTTTTGGAACAGTTAGGAGCTGTCTAGCTGACCTAAGTGACCCTAGCTCTAGGTGTGTTTGTGCATATTGTGATTGTGATTGTGCTTGTAAATTTTAGTCCCATAATTCCGTATTCTTTTAAACAAACAATTTTCAAAACTCCAAAAATAAATATTTTTTTTTATAAAAATAAAAAAAATCCACATTCTTTTTCCCCTCCTTTTCTCTTCCTTTCTTTCTTTCTCTCTTCATATCATGGGTACCCCACCTTGAAAAACTCTTGCCGAACATTGGTACCCACAACCAGACATTACTTCTTACAGTTCTTGCTTTGGCCGAATGTCGAACGATCCCTCCATGCTCAAAATCTCTTTGAAAGATCGGATAGACGCGTCTAGGACAAACACTTGCCCTCCGTAATCCACTTTGTATCAACCTTTTCAACCTCCCCCACCCTCTTTTGTTGATACCCCTTTTGCAAGTCATCCTTTGTCCGTCGCTGAACATATTGAACAATCCTGTAGCCGATCTTTCACTCCTTTCACCACTACAGATTCTTGGGATCAACAATTCCATTCACCTTCTTATCCAAATGTTGATCCTGCTCCTGTCCAGCCATTCAATTCCTACCAGTCCTACCCGACTTTTGCACCTTCCCTAGACATTGCTTCTGAACCGCCATTTGGGAGTTTTCATTATCCAAACAATTTTGAATCTTTTACTGAAACCCCTTCACAACTCATGTCTAGTCTGGAACAGTCTTTGGAAGACATTAGGGTAGCGTCGTACCAATAGATGATGGATTTGAATGCGTCCATGGCCGCCCTCATACAACCTAGTGACCCGGTAGCTAGTTTTCAACTAGCTTCAAATTTTCCAATGTATGAAGAGGCGGTAGGACAGGTTGAGAATTTGAGTGGAGAGAGTGAGATGTACCCCCTTCCGAATCAAGCCTACCCGTTTCAACTTGAATCCCACAACTCCGGTTTTGAATGTCTATCTAGTGTTCCAAACGATTCATTGATTAAAGATAGAACATATAATGAGTTGTGTGACTTTGTAGTGTTTGATTTGCCCGATTATGAAGGGTCATTTTCGAGTGAAACCACACCCAATCCTTTTGACCTCTACACCTCCACTCTAGAACCTGAATTGATTAACATCCATGCTTTTGTTGAGATGTCTTAGAATATTGATTTTCACTTGATTGAGGATATTGACGCCGGGAATATTTTGGATGATGAACCTGTAGATTTGGTAGAGTTTTTCTCTCCAATTCATCATCCCGAGTCATTAACTGTTTTTCCCGAACCCCATATGCGTTTTGATTTTGATGAAATTTGCATGGATAAGCTGAATTTTGAGGAAACTTTTGAGGATATTTTTGAGGATGAACCAGTTTTAATTGATTAGTCGGATTTTCCAATTCATCATGTTCCTTTCATTGACTGTGTACACCCTCCTGAACCTTTAACCGATAACCTTCCTCAATCACCTACATCCATCTTTTCCATCGTTCCGACCTTGCAAGAAACCGTCTCACTTTCATTTCATATGTCTGGTTTACCGAGTTCAGCGTACCCATGGTTTCTCACGAATCTTGAGGGATTTGACCCCATTTCTCGCCGTATTGATAGATTAGTACAATCCATCTTTTCACATCGATCATTACTGATTGTACTAATTTATTCAGTTCATTTCCACCCTTAAGTTCGTATTCCACTTCTTTCTCCCTTCCTCCATTCTTCCTCTCATATACCGAGACCGTATCCCGCTTCTATCTCCATACGGTCTCGCGTATTCTCCATTTCTTACCTCTCCGCATTCTTTCACCATCCAGCACATTATAGAGATAAAATCATTGAATGGTTGGTGCTAACTTTTGGCCTGTGTAAGGCCTTGTATAGATTGATACTATTCTCTTTCCCCCCTAATCCTGAACTTCAACGCTTAACAGTGGACACACTGTTTTACTTAAGTTTGGGGGGGCACTTTTTTTGGTATATATTTTTTGTTTTGTATATAATTTGTTTTTAGGGAGAGCACCAACAATTTTGACCCTCTTGGTGTGGCCTGACAGTGAGGGCACTGTCAAGTTTAAGTTTGGGGGTGTGCTCGGTAAGCTTTCTTCCTTCGCATTCATTTGTATATTATGCATTTGCATACCATATTAAAAACCCACAAAAATCGAAATTTTTTCCAAAAATATAAAAACTTTGTCGTCAAGTTAGCTAATAGGGTAACTTAGATTTTTATGCTGAAAGGTTTGTTGATACGTTAGAAATAACTAAATCCTAGGCTTAGGAATTGAAAACCCTAAAAATAACCCTCATTGTGTTTAAACTTGGTGATTATACGTCCTTACAGTTTTTTTTGAGAAATAGGTAATCTTGAATTCAGTTCTTGAGTTAAGTCAAGATGAAGGGGAAGTATTGATGCTTTACTGAAGGATAAGTCTGAAAAATAGCTTCTATTATTGAGTTCAAATTTAGAAAGTATATACCCTATAACTTGCACTTACACGCACCTTGAAACTTGGGATAGTAGAGGATACCTAGAAATACTCTTGCCTGAAAGCCTAGTATAAAAGAAAAAACGGTATTTAAAGCGAAACACCAAAAGAGCATATTGAAAAATATATCCAGTCTTGAAAAAGAAAAAGAAAAAGAAAAATAAATAAAGTCAAGACCTGGAAACTGCTATTTACGTTTTAAGCTCACGCATTCAGTAATCGGCCGTTAGTGCCTCAAGAAGCATTAATAGTCGCATGAAAGGTGTGTGAGAAATTCCGTCCATCCTTAATGAAAAGAAGTTGTATTAGGTATTAGGGCAAGGGTATTATTGCTTGAATTGAATTCTTGAGTGTAGGGGTGCAAATATACACACACGTAGGGGTATACAATCGATGTTTGGATAAATGATAGAAATAAAAGATAAGACTTATGTTTTCTGTAAAGTTGATAAAAATCACGGAATTAAGACAGCACATTAGAAGGAAAACTCAGGAAGTGCCAACATCTTTCTAAACTTTTTTAGAACGTATAGGATCTAAGGTTAAATAGAAAAGAGGTGTGAAGCATTAGGGTTGGATATTTCTAACTTAGGATGATAGAATTTCTAACGTAAATACTAAACTGTAGGAGTAGAATCGATGTTAACTTATGACACTAGCTTGACGGGATTTTGTGGGTGTAATCCGCTGAAAACCCTCAGGAGACAACACTCCTCCTACTAGGGACACCTAGAGGTTTAACGGCTTGTTGCACATGCTCAGTGCAATCGCGTTCCCTGCGAATGTGAGGTTAGGACTTTTCTGTGAATAATTGGTTTTGCTCGGGACGAGCAAAAGTTATGTTTGGGGGTATTTGTTCACACCAGAATATTGCTTTTACTACCGCCCATTCTTATGCTCGTTTGCTTATCGGTAGGTACTCTTGAGCCGTGTTTGCTAGTTAATTGTAGGATACATGTTCTCAGCTCTAAACAGTGAAATTCATGTAAAAGCACGACAGATTCCGGATTACTGCAAACCACAGATAAAACACGGGTCTCCGCTCTCTATCCGTATGTTGCCGCACACCAGTTTAAGGGACAAAATGGAAAATCAATGTCATTTTCATGCACAAAGCTCAATGTCAACACAAGATCCAACATATCAACGCGGAGCTCAAGAAAAATCATGGCAAAAGATCCACATCATATCACCTTTTGATCTGCTGAAATTCTGGAAATATTGTGAAGAGATTCTGAGAAACAACATATACCACACTGAAGAGTACAGAAAACCTGGGATACCGACAAAAATAGAAGGCCTAACTCCTCTTTATGGCCGCGGTTCCGCGGCATAAGCGCGCTTAGGCCGCGGAACCGCGGCCGTATAGTCTCGTCAGTTGAAAACTTTTCAGGGGCTGTTTGGTCAATTCATATAGTGTCAGAATGTTGCCCTAGGTTCTCTGTTTCCTGCCTATAAATTGCCCAGAACTTTCCAAGCCATGGAGGTTCATTCTTATGCCCACTTTTTGTTAGTTTTTAGTTTACTTCTTCCTCTTCTTCATTCTTTCCTCCATGAAATTGTTGTGAGAGCTTTTCAGTGGATATTAAATGAAGATGAGGGTTATTTTGTATCATTCTTTTGCTTAGCTTCCCCCTTGAGCTCTCTACCTTAACTTGATCTTGCAACCTCTTAAGTGATCTTGCAAGTTTAAGCTTTGGTCATTGATCTCAATGGGTTGTATCATTTTGGAATCAATAATGTTTCTCTTTTGTGCTTCATTCTCCATGAGTTCTTTGCCTTTTCTTGATCTTGCAACCTCTTAATTGAGCTTGCAATTTTAAGATTTGGTTATTGAACCCATGTCTTGTTTTGGGTTCTATGGTTCCTAGTTTCATTTCTTTCTCATTTACTTTCTTGCACTTAAATTCCATGCACTTTTAATTACTTGCTTGTAATCTTTTCTTTTCTTTGTTTATCTTTTCTTTTGCTCTTTTTGGTTCGTTTTGTGAATGGTTGTAATAAGTTGTTGTTAAGAATAAATACAATATTGTAAGTTAAGGTTTCATTCCTCATTTCCTTTTCCCGTTATTTTCCTTTGAACTCCGCCCAAACGTTACGCAAGCGGTCCGTTAGGCACCCTACCCTACCATGGTAACGGTGATTCCTAACCGCGACCGGTTGCGTTCGGTTTGGCCGGAGGCGAAAGCAAGAGAAAAGAACGGACGGACCAGGGTCAATAAGCTGGATTCCACGAATACCGTGCTTAAGTACCCTAATCCACGATGTTGCCGATTGCTCTAGCTTCAATTGGTCAAGACTCGGCTCAAAGGTTTTGAGTGCGGATTTCTTTAGCTTACACTTTCGTATTTTTTCTTAACAACTTTATACTTGCATATAAAACACATAGGTTAGATTAGAACAAACATATACACATTCTTTATTGACTCATCTAAACCTCGAACGGACATACAACCATCTCCCTGTGGATCGACCCGTGCTCAACCGGCTAGCTGAATAGAGACACCGTCCTGATCGCGGTTATAACTTTAGAACATTGAACATCCGTTACGCCAAAAGCGTGCGATCAGGCACCCTACCCTACCAAGGTAACAGTGATTCCTAACCGCGACCGGTTGCGTTCAATTTGGCCTGAAGCGAATGCAAGAGACAAGAATGGCAGGACAAGGGTCAATAAGCCGGATTCCACGAATACCGTTCTTAAATCCCCTAATCCACGTTGTTTCCTATTGCTCTAGCTCCATTTGTTAAGTTCGGCTCAAAGGACTTGAATACGAAATCCATTAACTTACACTATCCTATCGATTCCTAACAAGCTTTACTTGTGCATATAACACATAGGTTAGATACGAACAATCCGCCTCGCGCATTAACTCGTTACGACAATAAATTAAAACGCTCCGTCTCCCTGTGGATCGACCCGTGCTCATCGCGGCTAGCTGCAAAGCGATATCGTCTTGATTGCGGTATAACTAAAACTCTTCCAATCAAATGGCGTCGTTGCCGGGGAGACGGTAACATTTTAATTCTTGTTATTTGGGGTTAATCATTGTACATCTCATTTATATAACTAACCCTCTTTTCAAAACAACATAAAAATTTCATAAACCAAAACCAAACAAAAAAAATAACACATTTAACCTTTTTGCTCTCTAGATTTTAAGTCCTGCTTGCACTCTGTAACTAAACCGAAAAGATAAACAATACCAGTGTGGCATTAGTAGAACACTAAGACTACTGTTGAAATTTTGAGCCAATTCTCCACAGGAAATCCGGCGACTTACCCAAGAAATCCGGCGTTGCCGGCCTTGCTCCCTCCTTCTGCCTCCAATTTTTCATCTGTGCTCCATTGTTATGGTTTTGTCCCATTTTTATTGTTTGCTTGTTTTAAATTTTAGTGTGCAGGTATTTAGGCATTCGTATCGCTTTTCCGCACTAATATCCATTTTTTCTGACATTTGTAGATTTTGCGGAATTGTGAACGGCAAACATGGGGAGCAAAGTGTACATTCAACGTTAAGGTGGTTACGAGGTACGGTGCCAAAGATCCGGGTAGTTTGACCCGCGCAAGCGAACTTTTCAAGCTTACCGGATTTGATTCAATGGGGGTTTCCTAACCCAAAACTTAACGGTACGTACTTTACTAACACCTTCTTCTCAAATCCGACGCATCCACTATCTATCTTTGCAGGATTCTTTGCAAGTTCGCTTTCAAACGCCAAACTTGACTAACCCGTATTTGTTGCAGGGTCGTGCTTAATATAAAAAACGATTGTTTGATTCTTTATAGAATTTTTATTGAATTGTGTATTGCATACATTAATACGGACTTAAGGGCAAGCGAACCCCACAACATACGGTAAAGGATTTCATCACCTTTTCCGTGGCCCACAAATCACGAACTTGAACATAACGCTTACCCGCACAAATTTTAAAAAGAAACTAGACTTTAATCCTTTAAGGACTTCGCGCTCACTAGGAGAGGTTAACTGTGTTTAGAACAACGTTTAACGGTATATCGTTTACGGGGTGTCTAGGAAAGTGTTAACGGCGAAACCGCCAAAAGAGAAAGGGTTATTTAATTAAGGGCCTTCGGGAAAGCGTCGGAAAACCTTCCCTTACCTGGCCTCGTGATCAGTATATCTTGAGCCCGTTTCTTAACACAGTTTTACTTTGACAATCAAGTTCTTGAGCTGGTCTAGTTGACCTAGGTGACCCCTAGACCGATTAGGTGCGTGGTATTTTTGTGTCGTGATTATTTTTGTCCAGAATCTTTTTGTAGGTATATTCATTCTTTTGTTGATAACTAACTTATAAAAAAAATATAAAAAAAACCACATTCTTTTCCCCTCGTTTTATCTTATTCTTCTTCCTCTCTTCATATCATGGGTTACCCACCACGAAAAACTCTTGCCGAACTTTGATACCCACAACGAGACATTACTTCTTACGGTTCTTACTTTGGCCGAACGTCGAACGATCCATCCATGCCAAAAATTTCTTTGAAATATCGAATAGACGGGTCTAGGACAAACAACTGGACTCCGCAATCCACTTTGTATCAACCATTTCAACCTAACCTACCTTCTTACGTTGATACCCCTTTTGAAAGTCTTGTTGTTACTCCAAGACCCATGTCTATTGCCGACATAATTGAACAATCTCGTAACCGATCTTTCACTCCTTGCACCACTACCAATTCTTTTGATCAACAATTTCAACCACCTTCTTATCCAAATGTTGATCCTACTCCTGTGCAAAAATTCAATTCCTACCAATCCTACCCGAATTTTACACCTTCCCTAGACATTGCTTCTAAACAACCTTTTGGGAGTTTTCAGTATCATAACAACATTGAATCTTTTACTCAAACCCCTTCACAGCCTATGTCTAGTCTGGAACAGTCGTTGAAAGACTTTAGGGTAGCGTCGTACCAACAAATGATGTATTTGAATGCGTCCATGGCCGCCCTCATAAAACCTACTGACCCAGTAGCTAGTTTTCAACTAGCTCCACATTTTCAATGTATGAGGTGGCGGTAGGACAGGCTGAGAATTTGAGTGGTGAGAGTGAGCTGTACCCCCTTCCAAATCAAACCTACCCGTCCGAAACTGAATCGCACAACTCCAGTTTTAAATGTCTATCAAGTGTCCCAAAAGATTTACCAAGTAAAGATAGAATGTTTAATGAGTTGTGTGACTTTGTAGTGTTTGATTTACCCGATTGTGAAGGGTCCCTTTCGAGTGAAACCACACCCAATCCTTTTAACCTCTGCACCTCCATCATAGAACCACAATTTATAGAAATCCATGCTTTTGATGACGTGTCTGAGAATATTGATTTTCACTTGATTGAGGATATTGACGCTGGGAATAATTTGGATGATGAATCCGCAGATTTGGCTGAGTTTTTCTCTCCAATTCATCATCTCGAGTCTTTAACTGTTTTTCCCGAACTCCATATGCGTCTGGATTTTGATGATAAATGCATGGATGAGGTTAACTTTGAGGAAAATTTCGAGGCTATTTTTGAGGATGAACCAGTTTTGCTTAATGAGTCGGATTTTCCAATTCATCCTATCCCCTTCATTGACTGTGTACACCTTTCAGAACCTTTAGCCGATAACCTTCCTCAACCACTTCCCTCCATCCTCTCCATCGTTTCGACCATGCAGGACACTGTATCAATTTCATTTCTTGTGTCTGGTTTACCAAGTTCGGCGTACTGTTCATATCATAATATTGCATTACTATATTCCCCATTCTTATTCGTTTTATAAATAAACAGGTGCTTTTGACGCATGTCTGCTGCATATTACAGGATACAGGTTCTTGGAGCGAAAACAGTGAAAAAGACGGAAGATGATACAAAGGAGGGACTTTTGACCAACATGTAGAAGGATCATAGTCAAGCCTAGACGAAGAAAAATTCACAACTGTACAAGATAATGCATGATCCAAAATGTCAAAGGAAACAGTAAAAGACCACTGCAAGTTTCACTGAAAAGATCTGGAGAAAACCCAGAAGACAAATGGAGAAAAGAACTAGATAAATAGAGAGCCCAAAGCATCAAGAAGCAGCCCACTGAATTTGATCCAGTAATCTCATCAAAGGGCCGCGGAACCGCGGCCCCACCCCCACATATGTCGCGGTTCCGCGGCCATTTAGTGCACGTGTCGGCGCAGAATTTTTGTGTCGGTGCGTCGGTGCGAAGGTTGGGATTTGTCGGGGGTATTTTTGTAATCTCACATGTGCGAATCCTGTAACCCTAAATTTTTCTATTTCCTTATAAATATGTAATCAAAATATTGTAATAGGGATGTCTCTTTTCAATTAATAAAAATTCAGAATCTTTTGAGGATTGAAGAGCATCATTTCCAGTAAGTTCATTTCATTTTTCTGCCCTAATTTACAATTCATTCTTTTTCCTAGCTCTATAATTTAATTCCTGCATTAGATAAATCATTCATTTTCCTTAGTTAATTCTAGTATAGTATCTCTTAAAACTGCAGTAGGAAATTAATCCAATAGATCTCAAAATGATGTTGTTAATAAATCCCCTAATGAGCGAGTAATTTCCTCGCTTGTTAGGGTTAGGAATAAGGGAGGGAATGAGAGATGAAGATCTCTCATCTCTTTCGTGCCCGATTATTTTTACTATCTAGAACTTCATGCATGCATGCATGATCCGCTCCCTACGGCACCCTACCCACGAGGTAACGGTGAAACCATAGTATAAAGGACCGGACATGCATGTCTTCCATGAAGGTTGGAGCAAATATTAGGAAAGGACGGACAAGGATCTAGAGGAAGAAACTTTGTTTCTTCCCAATCATCCTAATCCCTTTTTCTAATAGTTGCTATAACTTCTAAAAGATCTCATTTAGGTCATTGAAAGAGGTGTGACATTAAATCTTATCAAACTCCACCTTAGACCTAACCCTAGCAAGTTTCTTAACCATCGCACAACTTAGTTCTTTTTTTTAGATTAAATTAAAAGACCAAACACCCATTTGAATCAGCTCGTAAGAACACTTAGGAAAATTACACATCCCTATGGACCGGCCCGTACTCACCGGCTAGCTTCATGCGACGCCGTTCTTGATTGCGGTAAAATATTTTTGATCTTAAAATCCCTATTAATCACGTACCAATGATTTCTCACGAATCTTGAGGGATTTGACCCCATTTCTCGACGGGTTGATAGATTAGCACAAACGCTTCTTACATATCAGTCATCACAAATTGTACTAATTTATTCACTCCATTTTCACCCTCAAGTTCGTACTCCACTTCTTTCTCCTTTCCGCCATTCTTCTCCTTCACCGAGACCGGACGCCGCTTCTATCCATACATGGTCTCGCGTGTTTCTCATTTCTTTTCTCTACATTCCATTTTTTCACCAACCACCGATTTATAACGATAATATCTTTGAATGGTTGGTGCTCACTTTTGGCCTGTGTAAGGCCTTGTATAGATTGATACTGTTCTCTTTCCCCCCTAACTCTGAACTATAACGCTTAACAGTGGAAACACTGTTTCACTTAAGTTTGGGGGGATCTTTTTGTGTATATAATTTTGTTTTATTTTTTTTTTGTATAAATTTTCTTTGGGGAGCGCCGACAATTTTGACCTTCTTGGTGTAGCCTGACAGTGAGGGCACTGTCAAGTTTAAGTTTGGGGGTGTGCTCGGTAAGCTTCCTTTCTTCGCATTCTTTTTTATATTTTGCATTTGCATACTTATTTAAAACCCCCAAAAAATCAAAAAAATTACAAAAAATATAAAAATTTTGTCGTCAAGTTAGCTAATAGGGTAACTTAGATTTTTATTCCGAAAGTTTAGTTGATACGTTAAAAATAACTAAATCCTAGACTTAGGAATTGAAAACCTTAAAAATAACCCTCATTATGTTTAACTTTGGTAATTATACGTCCTTGCAGTTTTTTGAGAAATAGGTAATCTTGAGTTCAAATCTTTAGTTAAGTCGAGATGAAGAGAGAGTATTGATGCTTTACTGAAGGATAAGTCTGAAAAATAGTTTCTATAATTAAGTCCAAATTTAGAAAGTATATACCCTACAAAATGCATATACACGCACCTTGTAACTTGGATAGTAGAGGATACCTAGAAATACTCTTGCCTGAAAGCCTAGTATGAAAGAAAAAACGATATTTAAAGCTAAACACCAAAGAGCATATTGAAAAATATATCCGGTCTTAAAAAGAAAAAAAAAAGAAAAAAAGAAAAATAGAATAAAGTCAAGACCTGGAAATTGCTATTTACGCTTAAAGCTTACACAATCAGTAATCGGCTATTAGTGCCTCAAGAAGCATTAATAGTCGCATGAAAGGTGTGTAAGAAAATCCGTCCATCATTAATGAAAAGAAATAGTATTAGGTATTAGGAAAATGGTACTATAGCCTAAATTGAATTCTTCAGTGTATGGGTGAAAATTTATATACACGCAGGGGTATACGATCGATATTTGGAGGAAAGATAGAGATGAAGAATAAGACTTATGTTTTCCGTAATGTTGATAAAAATCCATGATTTAAGACCGCACTTTTAGAAGGAAAACTCAGGAGATACCAATATCTTTCTAAACTTTTTTGGAACGTATAGGATTTAAGGTTAAATAGATAGGAGGCGTGAAACAAAAGTGTTGGATATTTCTAACTTAGGATAATAGAATTTCTAAGCTAGACACTAAACTGTAGGAGTAGAATCAATGTTAACTTATGAAACTAGCTTGACGGGATTTTGTAGGTAATATCCGCTGAAAATCCTCAGGAGACAAAACTCCTTCTACTAGGGACACCTAGAGCTTTAACGGCTTGTTGCACGTGCTCAGTGCAATCTCATTCACTGCGAAAGTGAGGCTAGGATTTTATTTTGCTCGGGACGAGCAAAAGATAAGTTTGGGGATATTTGTTTAAACCAGAATATTGCATTTTAATACCGCTCATTCATTATCTATTTTTTGTATATATCGGTACTATTAACCGGTGTTTTCTCTGTAATACAGATTAGAGGTATCCGTGACAAAACACTAGAAATATATCCAGAATCACGGATATATCATTTGTGAGCTGGCACTGCATCCAGAACCGCAAACCGACCGATATCCCAAGAGTTATTTTTGCAAACAAGTGTGTGCACAATATTTGGTCTAACACATAACATGTGTACACACTAACTCTTGGGGCTTGGACCATGGACCTAGGGGGCAGCCATAGCATGTGGGATAGTGCAAGTGGGCTATATGGTGTGATGTGAATTTATTGCAAAAAGTAGTGATGTGATTTATATCTACCATGTTCCCTCCAAGACCTGAGTGCATCAAGAGATGTTTCTGACCAAGCAAACAACACCAGAGTCGTGAGGGGGACAACACAAGACCACCACTGCAATACGGGACCCAGCCATCGGAATTTGGCCGATCACTTCCTTCCCAAAACCGGCCAGGCCGGCCCCACCTCCTCCTGTGGGCCCCACCTTCTCACAGTGTCTCCAATGCTGCCTCTTGGTCTTTATTTTATTGTTTGCTTAATCTCTTTTCTTGCCTATAAAAGCAGACCATGGGGCAAGTGAGCAAGGGTCCAATTTTTCCATGCATTGTATCATTTTGTTTCTCTCTTGTAAATAGCTTAGCTTTCCCTTGAGATCATTGCCTTCTCTTGATCTTTCAACATCTTCATTGAGCTTGAAGGTTTAAGGGTTAGGTATTTGATCTCAAGGGTTGTATCATTTTGGAATCAATAAAGTTCTCTCTTTTGTGCTTCATTTTCCCTTGGGTTCTTTATCTTCACTTGATCTTGCAACCTCTTAATTGAGCTTGCAAGTATAAGTTTAGGTATTTGAATCCATGGATTGTATTGTGCCCTTTGGTTCCTAGTTATTTCTTACTTGTTTCTTACATTCATGCAATTTATTACCTTACTTTATTTTCATGCACTTAAATTCCATGCACTTACTTCCTTGTAATGTTTTCTTTTTCTTTTCTTTGTTCTTTTCTTTTGCTCTTTTTGGTTTGCGTTGTGAATGTTGTGAATATGTGTTGTTAGGAAAAGAAACCAATATTGTAAGTTAACGTTTCGTTTTTCATTTCCTTTTCCCGTCTTTTCCATTTGAAACTCCATCCAAACCTTACGCAAACGCTCCGTTAGGAACCCTACCCTACCAAGGTAACGGTGATTCCTAACCGCGACCGGTTGCGTTCGATTTGGCCGGAGGCGAAAGCAAGAGACAAGAACGGAAGGGCAATGGTCAATAAGCCGGATTCCGCGAATACCGTGCTTAAATCCCCTAATACACGTTATTGCCTATTGCTCTAGCTTCATTTGTTAAGTTCGGCTCAAAGGACTTGAATACGAAATCCATTAACATACACAATCCTATCGATTCCTAACAAGCTTTACTTGTGCATATAACACATAGGTTAGATACGAACAATCCTCCTCGCGCATTAACTCGTTATGACAAGAACTTAAAACGCTCCATCTCTCTGTGGATCGACCCGTGCTCATCGCGGCTAGCTGCAAAGCGATACTGTCTTGATTGCGGTATAACTAAAACTCTTTCAATCAAAACCCACCAAACCGAGAGGTGGAATCAAGAAGGCACAAGGGAGAGAAAAATCCAAGGTTGAGAAGTTAGGAAAAGGAGAATGTTTTCACTGTAAGAAGACGGGGCACTGGAAGTGGAACTGTACTGAATACCTTGATCTCAAGAAAAAGAAGCATGGTGATGCTTCTGCTTCAGGTGTGTTCATGACTGAAAACTGTTTTTCAATAAACTCTTCTTCTTGGGTATTGGATACCGGTTCGGGTTCTCATATCTGCAATTCTGTGCAGGGCTTGAGAAATTGCAGAGTTTTGAAGACCGGTGATCACACTCTCCGAGTTGGAAATGGTTCTAATGTACATGCAGTTTCAGTGGGAGAGTATCACCTAGGGTTGTCGTTGGGTTGTATATTGGTTTTGAACCTATGTTATTTTGTACCTAGCATGATTTGTAATATAATGTTCGTTTCTTTGTTAGAAAATTAAGGATATCATTTTGTATTGCAGCACAATGTTATGAACATTAAACTGAATCAAGAGTTGATTGGTTATGGTACACTTAATAATGGGATATACGTCCTGAATCAACACACAGTTCTCAACATACAACACACAAATAAAAGAAAATTTTCAGATATAAATGAAGCTTTTCTTTGGCATTGTAGACTTGGTCATATTAACGATACAAGACTAAACAAGTTTCATAAAGATGGATATTTAAATCTTTTTGAATATAAATCTTATGCGACTTGTCAGTCTTGTATCAAAGGGAAAATGACCAAATCTCCGTTTACTGGACACGGAGAAAGAGCTACAGAGCTCTTGGTCCTCATACATAGTGATGTATGTGGGCCAATCTTTACATATGTGAGAAGCGGTTTTTCTTACTTCATATCTTTTACTGATGATTTCTCAAGATTCGGTCATGTGTTTTTATTAAAGCATAAGTCTGAAGCTTTCGAGAAATTCAAGGAGTACAAACTTGAAGTAGAAAAACAAACAGGAATGAGTATCAAGATACTTCGATCAGATCGAGGTGGAGAGTATCTTAGTACAGACTTTTCGAACTTCTTAAAAGAGAATAGGGTTCTCTCTAAGCTCACTCCCCCTTACACACCACAGCAAAACGGTGTGTTAGAGCGGCGGAATCGTACCCTATTAGATATGGAACGATCCATGATGAGTGATGCTTAGTCACCTCTCTCCTTTTGGGGGCATGCATTGGAGACTGCAGCTTTTCTGTTGAACAAAATTCCAACCAAGACCGTGTCTACCACTCCATATGAGATATGGTATGGGAATAGACCATCTCTTAAACGAGTTAATATTTGTGGTTGTCCGACTTTTGTCAAAAAGTAGAATCCAGACAAACTCGAGACACGATCGGTCAAATGTATATTTGTGGGATATCCAAAACATTCGTTTGGATATCTTTTCTACCACAAGGAGGGACAAAAGGTATTTGTTTCTCAACATGCCACGTTTTTAGAAAATGAGATTTTTCCAAATGATACTGATGGCAATGTAGTAGATCTAGAAGAGTTTCTAGATATACAAGTTACAAATGACGACTTGGTTAAACCTGTTGTTGCAACATAAATTTATGAACCTCAGCTACTCCGTAGATCTGGTAGGACATCTCGCCCACCGGAGAGATACAACGGTTTCCTCATTGATGGTGATGGAGAAGATTGCATCATGGATGATGATGACCCTACCAGTTTTCATCAAGCTATCACGAGTGGTGACTCTGTGAAGTAGCTGGATGCCATGAGATTCGAAATAGAGTCTATGTACACCAACAAAGTATGGACTTCGGATGTTGTACGCTCTGGGGTAAAACCCGTAGGGTGTAAATGGATCTTTAAGAGAAAGATCGGTGTATATGGGCAGGTGGAGACCTATAAGGCAAGGCTTGTGGCGAAAGTGTAAGGTTATTAGGCACTAGAACAAGGTTCTACAAGGAATCAACCATACCAAATTTAAATTTTTCAAGTGCCAAACAACCTAAGAAAGAATCTTTACTTGAGAATTAGGGTTAACAATGAACAAGTAAACTACTTTACTTCTAAGAGTTAGGGATTACAACATATGTAGTCCTTTCCTTCGCTTCATAAGCTCCGAGTTGAGGTCCCTTCGCTGCCATCATCATGCTCCCGAACTCTTGAGAGGCTCCATGAAGTGAATGATGCATGCTTGCTAGTAATCTTCACAATCAAAGATGATCTACCTTGAGGAATCACAAACCCAAGCTCTCTTTTCACTAATTAGGTATTGGTGAAGTGAACACTCTAATCTAAGTGTCTAGAATACATGAGGATGATGAAGTAGAAATTTTGCTCTCTTTTGTTTTCTATTTCTTACTTTAATTCATCACAAATGAAAAAGCTAGTAAGCTTTTTTCAAGAGGAGGAAGAAGATGAAGTTGTGATGAATGAATTAATGTTGAGGTTAGAATTGCAACCTAGGGTTAAGCATGTCATGCTTAACCTTTGTAGAGACTTTACCATGGTCTAGGGTTAGGGTTTGGTTTAGAAATATCTAAGCAAAATATCAAGAGAGAAGACTTAGTTAACAAAGGCAACTCATTTGCCAAAAGTCTTTTCTTTTTGAATTTTTCTAAAATAAATATATATATATATATATATATATATATATATATATATTAAACACTAATCTTAGCCATGGTAATAATCTCAAAACCCTAGTTGCATGTTTAACCCTAACATGTTACAATATTATATATCACATATATAATATATAATGTAACAAAAGAAAATAATATAATTAAGATATATCACATATATATCATCAAGTGAGAAAAAGAATCATATAAGTGAGCTTATATTAGTTAATGTAATATAATATATCACATATATAATTATACGTTAAATTATTAAATCAACACTTGATTTAATAACCCGGCTATTTAACATATAACCGACTAATATAATATGTACATTTTTATCGAATCAACACTTGATCACATATACCCGGCCATATCACATATACCCGGCCGATATCTCATATCGCGAGAATAGAATACGGTATCACATACTCGTATTATTCTCGGTCCCGCACATATCACATATGTGCTCCTACTTCGTTTTGCCTGAGCCAGGAAACCTCTGTGTAGGACTCTCAAGAATCGTCAATACGCCGGCAGTAGGTGATGATCATATCAAACACCCATAAGTTGCAAGCGGTCAGCTAAACGTAAAAGCCACCCAGGTATCGAACGATCAGAAGATCAACAAGCAAGCCTGTACACACTCTTGTGAATCCAATCAGTAACACTCCCGTATTGTCCGGTCTCTTCGTCTGATATGTCGCATATCTAGTCAAGGGGTGGTAAACGTCAGACCCCAGTAACAGATAAGTCGTGTCGACGTGAGGCTCATAACGGGTCGAGAAACTACTGATAACACTTACTAGTAAATCTCCATATCAGCCCTGGCCAGGGACTTCCAGTTATAGCCAATCGAACACATCGCAACATGAACCCCCAATACCTGGAGAGACAAAACCCATCCTATCGCTCATTGCTTCCATGTGATTCGGGACTTTACCCAAAAGCCACCATTTTGCACGTCCTTTTGAACGCGGTAAGGTGGAAATCAAAGCACAGTGGGAATCACACAAGACTCTATGACGATCTCGGTTCTACAGACTAACATGTACCAGTGTCAACGGAGAACTGCTATTTGACGATAAGTATAATACCATCTAGGAGTTCTCGGCGAGTCCGTTCATTGTACCCAGTCTCCACTGAGCAACCGTACACCATCTTTGATGTCAAACACCAATGGATATGGGATCATCCATCGCCCATCAAATGGGTCAAGATGCCTATACGCTAGTCTACTCTGGAGTATCGATGCCCTGTCTCGATACACCTCGACTAGGAACAGTTATAGGATGTACTCTTAGACTACCCTGGCCCCACTAATATGATCTGCATCATAGTCCAAGTAGTCGGGTACATATCCTAAGGGCTTTATCAACATGTGAGAGCAAGACAATAAATCAATACAATTCAACATGTTAAGACAAAGTGAAACCAGATAGCGTACTATCATGTCGAGCAAGAAAGTCCTCTCTATATATATCCAAGCATCCATTATAATATACATCATATGTACAACAATGGCCTCTAGGGCATATATAAAACTAACAATCTCCCACTTGCACTAAGGCCAGCTGTTGTAGTACCTCATTCCCAACAACCCAAAGAGTCTCTCAAAATGTATCTGGGATATGACCTTCGTGAGTGGATCCGCAGTGTTGTCCTTCGTGTCAACTCTCCTGACCTCGATCTGACGGCGAACAACTATCTCCCGGATCAGGTGATACCGCCTCAGAATATGCCTGGATCTCTGATGGGACCTGGGTTCCTTGGCCAAAGCCACAGCTCCATTGTTATCAGAATACACAAGTATTGGATGCTCAATGGACAAAACCTTACCAAGTTCAGTGATGAACATCTTCATCCAGACAGCTTCTTTGGCAGCATCGTTGGCAGCGATGTATTCAGCCTCCATCGTCGAGTCTTCCACGGTTTCCTGTTTGGAACTCTTCCAACTCACCGCCCCTCCATTGAGGGTAAAGACAAATCTCGATTGCGACTTAGAGTCGTCCTTATCACTTTCAAAGCTCGAAACGGTAAAGGACTCCACCTGTAGTTCTCCATTACCATACACGAAGAACATCTCCTTAGTCCTTTTCAAGTACTTGAGAATGTTCTTCACAGCTGTCCAGTGGCTCTCTCATGGATCTGCTTGATACCTGCTCACTACACATAGTGAGTATATACATCGGGTATGGTACATAGCATCGCATACATGATAGAGCCTACTGCCGGAGCATAGGGTATCCCTTGCAAGCGAGCTCTTTCCAAATCAGTCTTGGGAGACATCTCTTTGGAGAGAATGAGTCCAGAGATCGTGGGTAAATTCTCACGCTTGGATTCTTCCATACTAAACCTCCTTAGTATGGTGTCAATGTACCTAGATTGGGACAATCACAGTATCCTCTTAGATCTATCTCTATTGATCCTAATCCCCAAAATGCAGGAGGCATCACCTAGATCTTTCATTGAGAATCTATGTGATAAGAAGAGCTTGACCGAGTGCAGCATAGGAACATCATTTCCTATCAAGAGTATGTCATCCACGTACAATACGAGGAATACAACCTTACTCTCTGCAACCTTCTTGTAAATACAAGGTTCATCTACGTTTTTGATGAAGTCAAACTCTTTGACTACAACATCAAAACAGATGTTCCAACTCCGCGATGCTTGCTTTAACCCGTAGATGGATTTAAGCAGCTTGCACACCTTTCCGCTGCTCCCACTGTCTACGAAGCCCTCTGGCTGAGTCATGTACACGTACACCTCTAAATCACCATTTAGAAAGGCGGCCTTAACATCCATCTGCCAGATTTCGTAGTCATGCTATGCAGCAATGGCAAGTAGGATCCGGATGGACTTAAGCATAGCCACTGGAGAAAAGGTTTCATCATAATCCACACGTGGCCGTTGACGAAAACCCTTTGCAACAAGTCTAGATTTGAAAGTCTCAACTTTTCCATATACACCAAGTTTCTTCTTAATGATCCATTTGCTCCCAATGGGTTTTACCCCTTCAGGAGCAACTTCTAAAGTCCATACTTTGTTGGTGTACATGGATTCCATATCAGATCTCATTGCATTCAGCCATTTCACAGAGTCCCCACTCGTGGTGGCATGCTCAAAGCTACCCGGGTCATCATCTTCAATGATGCAATCCTCACTCCTACCATCTATGAGAAAACCGTAGTATCTCTCAGGTGGGTGAGGAACCCTACTAGATCGGTGGAGAGGTCGGGGTTCATCGGGAACTATCGAATCCTCTGGTTCCACTAAATCTTTAGTTGTAGTTTGTGCTGCTGGAACTTCTTCCAGCTCTACCTCGTCGCCACTAATTTCATTAGCAAAAAAATCCTTTTTCTAAAAAGGTGGCGTATTGAGAAATAAACACTTTTTATTCCTCAGCGTGGTAGAAAATATATCCTTAGGAATTATTAGGATATCCCACAAACTTGCAAAGAACTGACCGTGCCTCGAGTTTGTCCGGATTTTTCCTTTTGACATAGGCCGGACAACCCCATATCTTAACTCGTTTAAGATATGGTCTCTTCCCACTCCATATCTCATATAATGTGGTAGGTACAGATTTAGATGGAACTTGATTCAATAGGTATGTTGCTGTCTCAAGCGCATAACCCCAAAAGGAAATAGGTAACTAAGCAGTGCTCATCATAGAACACACCATATCTAATAGGGTGTGATTCCTCCGCTCCGATACACCATTGTGTTGTGGTGTATAAGGAGGAGTAAGCTGAGAGAGAATCCCATTCTTTTTTAAATAGTCTAGGAACTCATTGCTCAAGTATTCTCCTCCGCGATCAGATCGAAGAATCTTAATACTTTTACCCGTTTGGTTCTCGACTTCATGCTTATATTCTCTGAATTTCTCAAAAGCTTCAGACTTGTGTTTCAACAGGAACACATGTCCGTATCTTGAGAGATCGTCAGTGAATGTAATGAAGTACGAGGAACCATTCTTGGCATGTGTAGACAAGGGACCGCATACATCACTATGTATCAGTCCCAAGAGTTCTGTAACTCTTTCTCCGTGTCCACTAAATGGAGTTTTAGTCATTTTGCCTTTGAGACATGACTGGCAAGTGTCATAAGATGAAAATTCGAACGAATTCAAATATCCGTCCTTATGCAACTTAGCTAGTCTTGTCGCATTCATATGACCTAGTCTACAATGCCATAAGAAGTATTCGTTCATTTCTGAACTCTTCCTCTTGTGTGTGTTTTGTACATTAAGAACCGTGGTTAGGTTTAGAACGTATATGCCATTATTTAACGAGCCTGATCCAATCAACTTTTGATTCAGGAAGAAGTTCATAACATTATCTTGTACTACAAAATTAAATCCTTCTTTACTCAATAAAGAAACTGATATAATATTTCATATCAGGATCGGAATGTAATAGAATTCGTTCAGAATCAATGTATTACCATTTGGAAACAAAGGTGATATTCACCAACAGCCTTGGCTGCAACATTTGCAACATTGCCTACTCTTATGGAATGATCACCCTCTCCCAGTTCTCTACCTTTCCGCAGCCCATGAAACATATTACATATGTGGGATCCCGATCCGGTATCTAATACCCAGGACGTAGAGTGAACTGAGAAACAGTTCTCGATAACTAACACACCCGAAGATGATGCATCATCATGCTTATTCTTCATTTGGGCGGCGTGAGAATCCGGATATAACCCTATTTCCTGTTCTGTCTTATAACAATTATAAGAAATAACGGAACCAACGTTCCCCTCCTCAGTATATTAAGTGAGTTCGGTCAATACATTCTTATTATTATCTTGATTAAAGCCTGACATGGTCCCTACCTTGAGAGAGAGAGAAGAAAACACTTTAGCGTATGCTCTTGCAAGATTAGATTGGTTATTATCTTATCTAATCAGGATTGCTCCCACTGTTTCCATCAAATCTTCCTTTAAACCCTAAAAGGTAAGACTAGCCGGGATTAATTACACTTTACAAGTTCGCCAATCTTTCGGCCAGGCCAGTGTTGGTACTTTGAGGGAGGTTCCCCGTGCTTACGCACGAACTTAATTAAAATAAACCTCGTTTTCCCAGAGGCGTAACCCCGTTAACACCTTTCTAGACACCTACTTGATTGGCTAATTGTCATGTGTAAAACTCTCCTAGGAGTAAATCTTACTCGCAGTGGGTATCGGGATCCAACTATCTCATAGAAGGTATGCAATCTCATTGAAAATTTCAACACTTGAAATTCCCGATAATGCTATTGCCCCTAACACCCAATGACCTTGACAAAGGCCAACAAACCATATGATGTTAGTCAAGTTCAACCCGTCATTTCCCGATTGAATTAAACCCACCCGCAAGACCCTTGACAAAGACCAACAAGGTCGTACGACTACCCTAATCCAATCACATCACATACTTAAACGGTATGTACTAGTTAGCTACCGCACACTACGCCTTGACAAAGGCCAACAAACGCAACACGAATACTAAATAGTCTTTATCTGAATTGACGGAGGGCTACGACAGGTTTTTTCTGAAAACCTTTTGTCATAACGAACTTGATATCGTTGTAGAAATAAGTGATTTTGAAAAGGAGTGTTTTTTAGGCTTTTACTAGTTTCGCTAAAGAAGTCACTCCCGGTGAATGGATCTTGGCTCTTTCCTGATCGAATAAGGTGCAGGATATTTCACAAATACCGCTATGCAAAGAAAGAAATATAGAAGCAATCAAAAACAAAACCGAATGAGTTGTAGCAACTTCTAGTTTCGCTAAAGAGGTCACTCCCGGTGAAGAGATCTCGGCTCTTTCCTTATCGAATAAGGTGCTGGATATTCTACAAGGAATACCGCTATGCAAAGCAAGAAATAGAGCTACCCCTTTTGAAAATTTGATTCTGCAACATCTTTTAGGTTTCTTTTTCTTTCATTAATCTCATTAATGAATCTCATCATTTAAGTGCTACTTAAGCATCACAGAAGAAACCAAAATACAACGTACGCTTATGCCATCCGCATTCGCCACAATGTCCCGTTATGCACCGTTAGGTTACTTAATTAACGGCATACTGGGATGGGACTAGCGCGGGTGTAAAACATAAGCAACGTTTATTATATATCATATATACAATAATAAAGCATTCGTCTCACGCATATAGAATGATCACATCACAGTATATCAGCAGCAGAAGATAACATATGAAATATTGGATATACTAGGAGGTCCGTGTTTTATTTTAAGCCTGTATAAAACACGGATTCCATGGTCGTGATGAATAGCAAAACCCACATCCCTAGACCCCTACGAGAGCGGCAAGAAATCCTACCAATTATAGGGTTAGGAGACCCGGTCTCGACTCCTCGAGATGGCGTCCCACTGTACCTAGAACCCGGTTACTTGTGCTTCCCGCCTTTGGTCTATCCTAATGCGGAAAAGTAAATAATATACAATGGTGACATCATCCTCAACCCCGAAGTGCCCAAATAAAAGAATATTACATACATTGAATTTTACATGAATGAAAATAAAAAACCCCATCTCACATAAAAAACCCGACTATTCAAAACACGAAAATCCAATATAACATATCATTGCAACACATAACATCTTATGTCATCAACGTAAGTAAATATGCGTATCCCAATTGTCGTTGAGGTATAGCAATGAAACCGGTGATAGACCACATATTACACTTACGGTCGCAGAAAAGAAATGAAAAACTACAACAATTGGAATCGTAACTGCCCTTAGACATCATAAACCCGAGATATCACATATCAAAGATTTCATGCCCAACAATGTAAAGCTCACATTTTGGTCTCACCCATGAAAACAACTTTTCAAAATAGTCGGATAATTGAACAAGATTTCCTAGTACACCCGAGACCGAAATATTAGATTTACACGCAACAAACAAATTTGTAGATTCCACTTATTGTATCACATTACAGAAAGCTAGAAGGCGTTAAAAAATTCGATCGAAACAACGATTTCCCAAAAGTCCCAGAAAGCTCAACACTTAAGCATAATTAAAAATTCCCAGAAGCATGCCCTAGTACTTACGGAACTACAGCTGAAGGGCCCAACCCAAGCCTCTTAAGTGGCGCCACGGATCCGCCGCCAAAACCAGGTTTTAGCCGCGGATCCGCGGTCACTTAGACGAGTTAGGGTTTCGTTCTTCAGGTGTGTCCATAGAATTCCCTGCATGTTTTACTGAATATTTTTAACATGGAAAAATCCAACTTTTTGAAAAGTTTCCAGAGAGGGGGTATGAAATGAGTTTTCCGGGTTCGATTGGACTTTTAGCTTCGCTTACGCAACGCCTAATGCTCTAGCTAGGCTCTAATACCACTGTAAGGTTATTAGGCACTATAAAAAGGTTCTACAAGGTATCAACCATGCCAAATTTAAATTTTTCAAGTGCCAAACAACCTAAGCAAGGATCTTTACTAGAGAATTTGGTTTAACAATGAAAAAGTAAACCACTTTACTTCTAAGAGTTAGTGATTACAACCTTTGTAGTGCTTTCCTTTGCTTCATAAGCTCCGATTTGAGGTCCCTTCGCTGCGATCATCATGCTCCCGAACTCTTGAGAGGCTCCATGAAGTGAATGATGCATGCTTGCTAGTAATCTTCACAATTAAAGATGATCTACCTTGAAGAATCACAAACCCAAGCTCTCTTTTCACTAATTAGGTATTAGTGAAGTGAACACCATAATCTAAGTGTCTAAAATAGATGAGGATGATGAAGTAGGAATTTTTCTCTCTTTTTTTTTCTATTTCTTACTTTAATTCATCACAATTGAAAAAGCTAGTAAGCTTTTTTCAAGAGGAGGAAGAAGAAGAAGTTATGATGAATGAATTATTGCTGAGGTTCGAATTGCAACCTAGGGTTAAGCATGTCATGCTTAACCCTTGTAGAGACTTTACCATAGACTAGGGTTAGGATTTGGTTTAGAAATATCTAAGCAAAATATCAAGAGAGAAGACTTAGTCAACAAAGGCAACTCATTTGCCAAAAGTCTTTTCTTTTTGAATTTTGCTAAAATAAATAAATAAATATATATATATATATATATATATATATATATCTAACCCTAATCTTAGACATAGTAATAATCTCAAAACCCTAGTTTCAACTTTAACCCTAACATGTTACAATATTATATATCACATATATAATATATAATGTAACAAAAGAAAATAATACAATTAACATATATCAATGTATCATCAAGTGAGAAAAAGAATTATATAATTGAGCTTATATTAGTTAATGTAATGTAATATATCACATATATAATTATACAATAATTTATTAAATCAACACTTGATTTAATAACCCGGCTATTTAACATATAACCGACTAATATAATATGTACCTTTTTATCGAATCAACACTTGATCCGATAACCCGGCTATATCACATATACCCGGCCGATATCTCATATCGCGAGAATAGAATACGGTATCACATACTAGTCTTATTCTCGGTCCCGCACATATTGTTGGATATAGTGCCCTCAGAGTCAATTATTGGATCGCAGGCACGTGATTGCAATGATTGAGGGAGGACCTATGCCGGTTGGACAGTCTTACTCAAGATGATAGTATGCTATCTCGTTTTTCTTTATCATCGTGTACTGCCTTAGGTGACCTTCCAGGTCACTATTGCGTGTTGATAGAGCCCTTAGGATCCTTGATTGATGGCCAGAAGTATGATGGCGATCATATACGTGGGAGCTGGGGTCTATAAGCACATCCTTAAAAGGTCCCTAGTTGTGGGAGTTTTCAAGACAGAGCATCGATACTCCAGAGTAGACTAGTGTATACAGTCGAGACCCCGACGAGGGGCGGTGGCCTGTCTCACAAGCCACTGGTGTCAGTTGGTTCAACTAAGATGTATACAGGTGCTCATTGGGTTATGAGTACACCGGACAGGACTCGCCGGGAACATGCTAGTTGGTCTTATACCCGACGTCAGATAGCAGTTCCCTGGTAACATGTGTACAGGTTAGTTCATCGACCTGAGATCGTCATTTGTCTCGTGTGAGTTCCCATTGTACTTTGATTACTACCCTACCACGGCTCAAAGGAGTCGAGCAAACAGGTTTTAGTTGGGTACAGTCCTGAGCCACATGGAGGCAGTGAGCGGATCTGCAGGGGTTCGTCTCTCCCGGTATTGTGGGTGAGGTCGCCCTATGTCTAGGAAAGCCATTACACGAAGTCCTTGGCCAAGGCAGGAGATTTACTGGTAGGTATTCCAGTAGTATCTCAGGGTGTTCTGGGCTACACTCCGACACGACTTGTACCGCTTTTGGGGGTCTGACTTTTACCAACCCCCAAGGCCCGCCATGCGATGCTCATAGACGAACGGACCAGACTGTACGGATATTGTCACTGACAGGCTCAGTAGGGTGTCAGGATGAGTTCTCTTATCAACGTCCCTTTTGGTCAATACCTGGTAGCCCGTTACGTATGGCTAACACCTCTGACGTGCTAGTGGTTAAATCCACAGCCAAAATATTGACGAGTCTTTAGAGTCCCCCAGACACAGTTTCTCATGTTTCGGGCGAAACGCTGTAGAGGCCTTATGGATATATGGCAGGGTTCGATCATATACGTGCGGTATTGCACGGATCATGATCGGACGGATTATACTAGCGGGCTTTGCTTTAAGCCGGATCCTAGTATTATACAATGTAGATTTTGTCTCATTGCATTTGTATTCGGTCGCAATACAAATGCGGGTATGTATATACAGTCGCGGGGTTTTCCTGTAATTTGTTACCGGATCACTTTTTGAAGTTGCCTGTTTGCATTCCGTTTCGGCCATTATTCCTTTGTTCTTTCTTTGGCTGAAAATTGGTGTGGAGGGGCTTATTTGCAAATGTACAAATTAGCATAGTGGAGGGTGGTTTTTGTAAGTTGTCGCTTCATGATGGTTCAACCATCATTTGACTTCTTTGTTCATCATTACTTGACTTTTTGGAGATGGGAATATGATGGGATATGATTAGGTAATGGGTGAGACTTTTTGGTGTGATCATGATTCCTAATCATCACCCATTCTTTTTTCTTTTGCTCACCCCCCTTGACCTTTTTTCCCTCCTCCATGATTATTGGTCGGCCACACATCTTGGGAGAGAGGGGGGATTCAATTTTGGTGGGGAAAATATTGATCTCATTCTTCTTGCTTCAAAGTCTTTAGCTCCTCTTCAAAGATTTTTCCTCCACCTCCAAAAGGGCAACTTCACATAACACCTTGAGACAAACCATTCTACACTTAGCCTACAGCATTCTTGGACACGTCGGCTCGCCAACTTCATGCCCGAGTTGCCTCGGTCTAGAGGTTGGAGCTCGTAAAAGGACCCGGCGATGTGGTGCCCTTTCCAACGAGGAGATGAAGACCGGAGATTCCGCGAGGAGATCGGGATGGAGGCCGAAGACCGATGGACACAGATCGCTCGATATAGATTTCTACCCTTTCTCTAGTTCTCTAGTAGTAGGTTAATGGCCCGATCCGGATTTATAGTCTGCGGTAGCGCCGGTTCCAAGTTTAAAGAAAAGCTTTTATTTCCGCATTTTGTCCTCGGACAGACGGCCGGGGCGCTGCCGTGCACTTACACTGCTATCTGAGCCACGCCATTAACCTAATCTAGCTTGCTCTACCGTGTTTACAAGTTCGATCGAACGGATTTTCCAAAAACCCCATTTTCAAGTCCAGGTTTCTGTCGAATTTTTGTAGTGCTCAAAAAATTATTTGGTACATTGCAAAAATACGTGCAGGGTTTTATAAGAATTCTATGAAAATTTGGTCGGCTGAAATTACTGTAGCGCGGCGGATCAGCGGCCAAAACCACGTTGTGGCCGCGGTTCCACCGCAGTACTATGGCCAAACTGCACCAAATTTCTACAGTGGGTTTCTGACATGGAAATAGGGTTTCTGGTATATTCTTTTTGGGCGAAGATTTATTTTGAGTGCTAAAGTAGTGCTTGGGGACCACTTCGGGAAATTTAGTCGATCGAAAATTTTAAACATGTTAGTTCACATTATTTACATTATATCTGCGACCGTGAATGTCATTTGATCGGTAAATCCTGTCTAACTGCTATAGCCTTTTTAGACTGATTTGCGAACGTGACATTCATGTTGATGTTCTGTGTTGTGCTGTGATGTTGCGGATTTGTCGTGGTGGATAGCCTGGATGCAATGTTAGTACAGTTTGGTTGTATATGTACATTTGATATTGCAGGGCGAGCGTCCGACAAGTGGACTGCCGTCACTGCCTGTTTGTATATTATTCTTTTGGGGCACGACCGGGCCGAGGTCGATGTACCCGTTGTATATTTTACTTTCTGTACTAGGATTACCCTGCGGAGGGGTGAACGGATAGCCGGGTTCTAGAGGGCAACGAGCCCGCATCTCATGGCGTTGAAACGGAGGGGGCTTCACTCTAGAATTGGCGGGCTATTCGCCGCACTCGTAAGGGGTACAAGTTGACCCAAGGAGGGATGCTCAAGTTGCCGGATTCCGTGAAGTGCTGGGTGGTCCATTAACGTTGTTGAAGGGGCTGCCTCGCTTCAGGTTTTGGCGGGTAACTTGTCACGCCCGTAGGGGTCTAGGATTTCATTGCACAGGCTATCCGCACGACCAGGGGAACGTCGGGTTTCAGTAGAGGCTCTATGAAACCCGGGGATCCCAGATATCTGTATTGTTCTGTGATGCTTATTACATTTCTGTGATGTTACATTTTATCACGCCTTGAGCGAATATTATATATTGATATATATACTAGTAGATGTTGTATATGTTTTGCATCCACGCTAGTCCAGTCCCCGCTCTGTCGTTAGTTAAGTAACCTAACGGGTGATGACAGGACCCAGTGGCGAATGCGGATGGCATATACGTACATCATTATTTTCGTTCTTTATTAGTGTGATCAATTGATGGGACTGCATTGATTCGGATCAATGCAAGCTAAACAAACCTATTCTGATGTTGTTGGAACATTTTTCAAAAAGCTGTTATTGCAAGGTCGTTCTCTTTTGTTTTGGACAGTGGTATTCGGTTATGAATATCCAGCACCTCAGTAGACAAGGCAAGGGCCGAGATCCCTTCACCGGGAGTGACCCCTTGGACAGAAGTTTGCGTCAGGGTAATAACTTCATTATAGCCGATTGCCTTTTGCTTTGCATCGTGGTATTCAGTTGGAATATCCTGCACCTCATTCTACGTGGAAAGAGCCGATATCCATTCACTAGGAGTGACCTCTTTAGCAAAGGTTTTCGCCACTATATTTTTATAAAAAGCTATCCGGTTCCTTCAACGATATCAAGTTCATTACGTTAAAGGTTTTTCGCCAAAAACCATTTGTAGCCCTCCGTCATTTCAGAAAGGCAGCACTAAGTATTCATGTTATGTATATTGGCCTTCGTCAAGGCATAGTGTATGGTAGCTATTTGTTACATTTCCGCAGCATAGATAGATGCGTTGGTTTGGGACAGTCGTACTTGTATTTTGGCCTTCGTCAAGGGTATGTACGGGTGGGTTCAAATTAACCTGGATAATGACGGGTAGAACTTGACATATGACTTATGATATGTTGGCCTTCGTCAAGGTCATAAGAGCATGGGGTAAAAATCACATCGGGAGTTTCTAAAAAAACTGAAACTTACCAGATATGCGCATACCTTCTGGAGTGTGATAACGTGAGTGGATTCCATCACGTTATCATGCGATGATAGTTGGATCCCGATTCCCACTGATGAGTTGGTTTACTCCTCGGGTGATCCCGACTAATTCTTTTTTCAGGTTTGGAGGAGAACTTGAGGTTATAATGGGAGGTTTCCTGATTAGATAAATTGACAACCATACTGATCTAGGTTAGAGTGCACGCTGAGTGTTTCTTTTCTCTCTCTCTCTCTGGCAGTGACCATGGCCCGGCCCTTGACTACGACTCAGTGACCAAGATTAACCGAACCATCTTAAACACTGGCTTTTGGATTGTCAGAGTTGCATACCTCATTGCCACTCCTACTTTTACCTTTTTCTCCAGGACACCCCGTATTACTACGAACGTCCACATCCGTTGGATAAAAACATCGTATGGTTATATACGAACACGAAGGAACATATTCCAGATTCGAGGATGGTTTCCGGTTCTGGAGAAAACGAATAGGACTATTCAGTTGTCTTTTCCTTTTACCTCATCTCAGGTTGCGAGTGCTCCTTGGATTAGGACAGTACACCTATTACGCTAATTGGATAGTCTTCTTCCAAACCATAGGCAGGTGTCGAACGCTAGGGAATGAAGAAAACCAATTAGCCTAACGATGGTATACAGAAGGTATTAAGTTAAGAAAAATAAAGGGATTAGTAAGAGGGCAAAGTAAATTGCGACTGCTATTCACGACCAAACCAAGTATTTTATTACCACTCCTACTTCACCTTTGTATTTCTCCAGAACACTCCGTATCACTACGAAGTTCAACAGTTATTTGGATACTCCATCGTATGGTTATATACGAACTCGAAGGAACTTGTTCCAGTTCGGGGATGGATTCTGGTTCAGGAGAAATATGTATAAGGTTTATTCGGTTGTCTTTTATCTTCACCTTCTCTCGCATTGCGAGAGCTCCTAGGATTAGGACAGTACACCTATTACGCTTATTGGATAGTCTTCTTCCAAACCATATGCTGGTGCCAAAAGGTAGAGAAGGAAGAAAACCATTTAGCCTAAAGGGGTTATAGAAGGTAATGACTAAAGACATATAAAAGGATTTGGAGAGATGGCAAAGAAATAAACGGTTACAGTTGTGAATCTGGATAATGGAAGAGGCATTACTAGGAATACCCAGATACCCCTACGAAACATTTCAATGTTTCTGTTTCACTGTGTATTGTTAATAGAAAACTGATTTCCCAATTAGACACTTGCTCCAGGGTATGTATTTACCAGGTATGATTCTCATATCTGTATGGTTTTATAGATGATGAGTGGGTGTAAGTTATTGGGAATTAGGTGATCATCCTCATTATATCGGAATTCGTTGTAATTGGTGATATTTGAGGAAATCGCCTGGGCTGTTGCCGGACGACAAATATTTGGTTTTGAATATCCGTTGCTATGCACCAATTTCAAATTGATATATCTGTACGTCTATTTTTATGGAGTGAGATATAACTTTTTGAAATTATGTCCATGACATTTACCTATATCAGTGGATGGTTAGGTAAGGAGCATTAAACAGCGGTGCGGTGTAATTCTTCTTAACCATAAGTACAGTTTTCAACCTACGACACACAGGGATTGAGTTATTAGACTCAAGGGACTTATACAGAGTATTGTATGTTGTCTAGTGTCCATCAGGACAGAGGGGTTGGTACTCGTACTATATTCTGTTTACTTGTGACTTCTCTAGTTCTTAAACATGTGTTTCGTAGAAACACAAGGTCCAAGTTTTGAGAAGTTATAGGTATATGAATAAAGTAGAGAACTAGGTATTGCAAGTATCAGGATTCTTCAAGGTGATCGAAGATATAGATACTTGTGTATGGTATTCAGTTGATAGTAATGGTTTTGAGAAACTTGCGTCTCTGTCAGTTTACTCATAATTGGAAGCACTCCTAAGTTGAGTAATGCTGATCGGCTTCCTTCCATTTAGTTGACATGCATTGGAGACAGTTGCATGATTTGAATCTGGTTTCAATTAAATCAGTGTCTCTGTTTCTAAATTGGATATAGAACAATTCATATCTTAACGAAGTTAAGGTACGGGGAGTTGTCCGGCATGTGCTTAAAACCACATTTTGGATAACTCAAGGCACGTTTCTGTAATGGCTGTTTGTGGTTTGACCCGGGCTATGACGAGGGTTGACTTTCTACCATCTGGAAAATCAATAGTGATATTGTTCTTGACTCGCCACAGTTTTGATAAAAATGGATTTTTTCAGAAAACAGTAGTGGGAGTATGGTAGAACTGGAAGTGATTCCAGAACCGCAAACGATTACTGAAAATTTGATAAGAACCTAGAGATCCAATCTGATTTGACATTTCTTTAGCCACTCCGCAGATATGGTGGGTAACCTCAGGCACTCGAGAGGTACTTCGGTATGCTCAAAGACGGTGACAGGGAGGTTCTTGTTTACCCAGACTTGTCGTTGCTGTTGTTCCAGACTGTGAGACCCGGCAGGAGGATGAGTATAGCGTCTTTCTAAACTAACTTTAGAAGTGTACGTGTATATTATTCTGCCAGAGGGTTGTCGTAGTCAGTGGGAGCAGCGGAAGCATAGTGGACAAGTGGCTTATGTCTATTTATAGACTAAAGCAGATATAGCGGAGATAGATCATCTATTTCTGATGTGACAGTCATAGGTTTGACTTCATCAGAATAGGGGATGGATCTGTTAAGAAGGTAGTAGGGTGTGATGTCCTGGTATTTGGATGACATACACAGAGTAGGAAGTGAAATTCCTATACTACGATCGGTTATACTTTGGTTGTCACACAGTCGTTTCTCCACATAAGGCTTGGATATTATATCAGACATTCTGGTTACTAGATCTATGGTTTTAGATCTAGATTTGGGTAGTTTCCCAATCTGGGTACTTAGACAGCATTCTAAAGGTGTTTTTAGAATGGACGACTCCTGGCACGGTAGTGTACTTGCAGGTGATGGAGTCACCCTCTCTAAAGGTGTCTTACAGACTAAAGGGGAGAGGGATGTACATGATTGGCAGATCACTTGCTTAGGCAATTGAGTTGATCATGAGATGTCAAGTACCACACCAGATGTTGTTTTTTCATTAGATGCAATAAGTTGATATTAATCCTATTCTGGAGAAACGTTCGGAAGCAGTTTTAGAAAATAAGTGGATGTTCTAGGGATATGATAACGACAGCCTCATTCGGGAGACAGTTATCATTCCAGGCTTCCAAGGTGACCTGGATGACAGAGAGGTTGTCAGAGTTATAGTTTTCCCTCTAACGAGGGGCAGTGTTTTGGACAGGTGATCCAAGCGGACACTGAGGGAGGCATTAGCGCAGGATACTGATTAAGTTCAGTTGTCGATACAGTCTAAGAAGTTTGGATTTGGAGTTCATTTATGAACTAGGTCCCATCAGATATCCAGACATATTCTAAGACAAGTATTGCTCATCTCGGGAGATGGCTTTCTCCGCGAACTTGAGATAAAGAGAGACATAGAAAGAAACATCTGGGCGGATCCACTCACTGAGGCTATTCCTCGAACGCAATAGTTTTGCAAACGGGCTTTGTGAGACTGATTAGTAGAGGAGTTGGGTGTTCGGTATCACACGGGCTGTGAGTATGCGACATCGCAATAATTAGCCTTGAGTGCAAGTGGGAGATTGTTGGATATAGTTCCCTCAGAGTCAATTAATAGATCGCAGGCACGTGATTGCAAAGAATGAAGGAGGACCTATACCGGTAGGACACTCTTACTCAAGATGATACTATGCTATCTGGTTTATCTTTATCATCGTGTACTGCTTTAGGTGACCTTACAGGTCACTATTGCACGTTGATAAAGCCCTTAGGATTCTTGCTTGATGGCCAGCAGTATGATGGCGATCATATACGTGGGAGATGGGGTCTATAAGCATATCCTTAAAAGGTCCATAGTCATGGGAGTTTTCGAGACAGGGCATCGATACTCCAGAGTAGACTAGTGTATACAGTCGAGACCCCGACGAGGGGAGGTGGCCGGTCTCACAAGCCACTGGTGTCAGTTGGTTCACCTAAGATGTATACAGGTGCTCATTGGGTTATAAGAACACCGGACAGGACTCGCCGGGAACATGCTAGTTGGTCTTATACCTGACGTCAGATAGCAGTTCCCTGGTGACATGTGTACAGGTTAGTTCATCGACCTGAGATCGTCATTTGTCTCGTGTGAGTTCCCACTGTACTTTGATTACTACATTACCACGGCTCAAAGGAGTCGTGCAACCAGGTTTTAGTTGGGTACAGTCCCGAGCCACATGGAGGCAGTGAGCGGATCTGCAGGGGTTCGTCTCTCCCGGTATTTGGGGTGAGGTCGCGCTGTGTCTAGGAGAGCCATTACACGAAGTCCTTGGCCAAGGCAGGAGATTTATTGGAAGGTATTCCAGTAGTATCTCAGGGTGTTCTGAGCTACACTCTGACACGACTTGTACCGCTTTTGGGGGTCTGAATTTTTCCAACCCCCTAGGCCCGCCATGCGATGCTCATAGACGAACGGACCGGACTATACGGATATTGTCACTGACAGGCTCAGTAGGGTGTCAGGATGAGTTCGCTCATCAACGTCCCTTTTGGTCAATACCTGGTAGCCCGTTACGTATGGCAAAAACCTCTGACGTGCTAGTGGTTAAATCCACAGCCGAAGTATTGACGAGTCTTTAGAGTCCCCCATAGACAGTTTCTCATGTTTCAGGCGAAACGCTGTAGAGGCCGTATTGATATATGGCAGGGTTCGATCATATACGTACGGTATTGCACGGATCATGACCAGACGGATTATACTAGCGGGCTTTGGTTTAAGTCGGATCCTAGTATTATACAGTGTAGATTTTGTCTCATTGCATTTGTATTCGGTCGCAATAAAAATGCGGGTATGTATATATAGTCGCGGGGTTTTCCTGTAATTTGTTACCGGATCACTTTTTGAAGTTGCCAGTTTGCATTCCGTTTCGGCCATTTTTCCTTTGTTCTTTCTTCGGCTGAAAATTGGTGTGGAGGGGCTTATTTGGAAATGTGCAAATTAGCATAGTGGAGGGTGGTTTTTGTAAGTTGTCGCTTCGTGATGGTTCAACCATCATTTGATTTCTTTGTTCATCATTACTTGACTTTTTGGAGATGGGAATATGATGGGATATGATTAGGTAGTGGGTGAGACTTTTTGGTGTGATCATGATTCCTAATCATCACCCATTCTTTTCTCTTTTGCTCACCCCCTTGACCTTTTTTCCCTCCTCCATGATTATTGGCCAGCTACACATCTTGGGAGAGAGGGTGGATTCATTTTAGGTGGGGAAAATATTGATCTCATTCTTCTTGCATCGAAGTCTTTTGCTCCTCTTCAAAGATTTTTCCTCCACCTCCAAAAGGGCAACTTCACATAACCCCTTGAGACAAACCATTCTACACTTAGCCTACAGCATTCTTGGACATGTCGGCTCGCCAACTTCGTGCCCGAGTTGCCTCGGTCCAGAGGTGGGCGCCCGTAAAAGGACCCGGCGATGTGGTGCCCTTTCCGATGAGGAGATGAAGACCGGAGATTCGGCGAGGACATCGGGATAGAGGCCGAAGACCGAAGGACACGGATTGCTCGGTATAGCTTTCTACCCTTTCTCTAGTTCGCTAGCAGTAGGTTAATGGCCCGATCCGGGTTTATAGTCCGCGGTAGCGCCGGTTCCATGTTTAAAGAAAAGCTTTTATTTCCGCATTTTGGCCTCGGACAGACGGCCGGGGCGCTGCCGTGCTCTTACACATATCACATATGTGCTCCTACTCCATTTTGCCAGAGCCAGGAAACCTTTGTGTAGGATTCTAAAGAATCGTCAATACGCCGGCAGTAGGTGATGATCATATCAAACACCCACAAGCTGCAAGCGGTCAGCTAAACGTAACAGCCACCCAGGTATTGAACGATCAGAAGATCAACAAGCAAGCCTGTACACACTCCTGTGAATCCAATCAGTAACTCTCCCGTACAGTTCGGTCTATTCGTCTGATATGTCGCATATCTAGTCTAGGGGTGGTAAACGTCAGACCCCAGTAACCGATAAGTCCTGTCGATGTGAGGCTCATAACAGGTCGAGAAACATCTAATAACACTTACCAGTAAATCTCCATATCAGCCCTGGCCAGGGACTTCAAGTTATAGCCAATCGAACACAGCGCAACATCAACCCCCAATACCGAGAGAGACGAAACCCCTCCTATCGCTCATTTCCTCCATGTGATTCTGGACTATACCCAAAAGCCACCATTTTGCACGTCCTCTTGAACGTGGTAAAGTGGAAATCAAAGCACAGTGGGAATCATACAAGACTCTATGACGATCTCGGGTTTACAGACTAACTTGTACTAGTGTCACCGGAGAACTGCTATCTGACGATAGGTATAATACCATCTAGGAGTTCTCGGCGAGTCCGTTCAGTGTACCCAGTCTCCACTGAGCACCCTTACACCACCTTTGATGTCTAACACCAATGGATATGGGATCATCCATCGCCCATCAAATGGGTCAAGCTGCGTATACGCTAGTCTACTCTTGAGTATCGATACCCTGTCTCGATACACCCTCGACTAGGAACAGTTATGAGATATACTCTTAGACTACCCTGGCCCCACTAGTATGATCTGCATCATAGTCCAAATAGTCGAGTACATATCCTAAGGGCTTTATCAACATGCGAGAGCAAGACAGTAAATCAATACAAGTCAACTGTAAGTCTACGCTAGCGCCCCGGCAGTCTACAGACGCCAAATGCGGAACAAAAACTTTTTAACTGGCGCTATCGTATACTTTAACCCGGATCTGCCATTATTGCTAAACTAACAAACTGTAAAGAGTGTAGAAAGGTTATACCGAACGATCCGAGTCCTTCGTTCTTTAACCATCACCCACGCTCCGTTGCGGCTGCTCCGATCTTGTCGATCTCCGATATCCTCGTCGAGGTGGCACCACGTCGACGATTCCTTAAACGGGCCCCCGCCTCTGACTTGAGGCAACTCGGTCGTCAAGTTTGCTAAAAGAGACGACCAAGAATGATGTAGAGAATGAGTATATGACTTTGTCTCACTTCGTCCAAATCCGTAGACGATCGGTTAATGAAGTTGCCGTGGGAATCGGGTGATGGAATGAAATGAACTGTGAAATTCCATACACCCCAAAATCTATCATATCTTTTTAAGTGAAACCTCAAGTGATATCGATCAAGAGAGGAGGGGGAAGGGGCCGGCCATATATAGGTAGAGGGAGGTGAGTGTAGGAGAGAGGGGAGAGTAACCTTAAGCAAAAGATCATGAACAATTATCCTTAGCTAAACAAAATGCTTTAATGTTAAAGCATGAGTCATAAACCTAGTCATCATTCATTAATTGAACCATTAAAGCAACCAATGAAAACACTACACCAATTAATCCTTGTCACCTCATCTAGATGCTTCTAGAACACTGACTCACCCTCATCCAAGAAAAGATAAATCCGTCTTTAACCAAATGTTAAAAGACGGCTGATAGAAAACTGGAAACTGGCAACTTCCAAAAGTGATCCTGAAACGACTTTCAGGATAACCCCGAAACTGTATAAATATACCCGCATTTGTATTACGACCGAATACAAATGCAACTGAGACAAAGATATTATACCTACTCAATATAATACTCGGATCCGGCTTAAACCAAAGCCGGCCAGTATCATCTGCCCGAAAAAATAACACGTGCGTAAACGCACGTGCATTTTCCGAACCCTGCCATAAAACCTTACGGCCTATACAACGTTTCGCCCGAACTTGGGAAACTGTCTGTGGGGGACTCTAATGACTCGTCAGTACCCTGGCAGTGGGTTTAACGACAAACCGTCAGCGGCACTAGCAATGCGTAACGGCTGCCCATGGACTGACCTCAAGGGAGGCTGATGAGCGAACTCATCCAGAAAACCCTACTGAGCCTAACAGTGACAATGTATATACAGTCCGGTCCGTTCGTCTATGAGTATCGCATATCTGCCTAGGGGGCTAGTAACGTCAGACACCCAATAGCAGTATAAGTCGTGTCGGAGTGAAGCCCAATAACACCCTGAGATACTACTGGAGTACCTACCAGTAAATCTCCTACCATAGCCATGGACTTTGTGTAATGGCTCTTCTAGACACAGCACGATCTCGCCCCCAATACCGGGAGAGACGAATCCCCTGCCGATCCGCTCACGTGCCTCCACATGGCTCGGGACTGTACCCAAAAGCTACCTGTTTGCACGACTCCTTTGAGCCATGGTAGGGTAGAAATCAAAGCACAGTGGGAACTCACACGAGACAAATGACGACCTCAGGTCGATGAACTAACCTGTACACATGTCACCTGGGAACTGCTATCTGACGATATGTATAATACCAACTTGCAGGTTCCCGGCGAGTCCTGTCCGGAGTACTCATAACCCAATGAGCACCTGTATACATCTTAGGTGATCCAACTGACACCAGTGGCTTGTGAGACCGGCCATCGCCCCTCGTCGGGGTCTCGACTGTACACACTAGTCTACTCCGGAGTATCGATGCCCTGTCTCGAAACTCCCACGACTAGGGACCACAATTAAGGATATGCATATAAACCACCCAACTCTCACGTATATGATCGCCATCATACTGTTGGTGGTAAAGCAAGATCCTAAGGGCTCTATCAAAGTGTAACATGTAATCAGTCACCTGAACATGTACACGACTGATAAAGGCAAACCAGATAGCATACTATCATCTTGAGTAAGACTGTCCTACCGGTATAGGTCCTCCGCAATCATTGCAATCACGTACCTGCGATCCAATAATTGACTATGAGGGCACTATCTCCAACAATCTCCCACTTGCACTCAAGGCTAATTATTGCGATGTCGACTACTCACAACCCGTGTGAAACCGAACATCCAACTCCTCTACTAATCAGTATCACAAAGCCCGTTTCTAAAACTTTTATGTTCGAGAAATAGCCTTAGTGAGTGGATCCGCCTAGAAGTTCCTTTCTATATCTCTCTTAATCTCAAGTTCGCGGAGAAAGCCATCTCCCAAATTGAGTAATACCTGTCTTAGAATGTGTCTGGATATCTGATGGGACCTAGTTCATAAATGAACTCCAAATCCAAACTTCATAGACTGTATCGATCACTGAACCTAATCAGTATCCGGCACCATGCCACCCACAGTATCCTCTTGAACCACCTGTCCATAATACTGTCCCTCTTCGTCAGAGGGAAAAACTATAACTCTGACAATCACTCTGTCAACCATGTCACCTTTGAAGCTTGGAATGATAACCGTCTCCCGAAGGAGGCTGCCGTCATCAAATCCGTAGAACATGTACTTATGTTCTAAAATTGCTTCCTTATATTTCTCCAGGATTGGATTAATACAAACTTATTGCATCTAGTGCAAAACCAACATTTGGTGTGGTACTTGACATCTCATGATTGACTCAATTGCCTAAGCAAGTGATCTGCCAATCATGCACATCCCTCTCCCCTTTAGTCTGTAAGACACCTTTAGAGAGGGTGACTCCATCACCTGCAGGTACACCACCATGCTAGGAGTCAACTGTTCCAAAAACCATTAGAATATCTGTCAAAGTACCCACATTGGGAAACTACCCAAATCCAGATCTAAAACCATAGATCTAGAAACCAGAATGTCAAATATTATATCCATATCCTGTCTGGAGAAACAACTGTGTGACGACCACAGTACAACCGATCGTAGTATAGGAATTTTACTTCCTACTTTGTGTATGTCATCCTGATACCATGACATCACACCCTACTACCTCCTTAACAGATCCATCCCCCATTCTGATTGAAGTCAAACCCATGACTTTCATATCAAAATTAGATGATCTTTCTCCGCTATAACTGCTCTAGTCTATAAATAGACATAAGCTACTTGCCCACTATGCTTCCGATGCTCCCACTGACTACGACAACCCTCCTACCGGGTCTCATAGCCTGGAACAACAGTAGTGTCAAGTCTGGGTAGATAAGAACCTCCTTGTCACCGTCCTTGAGCCTACTGAAGTACCTCTCGGGTGTCTGAGGTTACCTATCATATCTGCGGAGTGGCTATTGGAATGTCAAACCTGATTGAATATATAGGTCCTATTAAATTTTCCGTAATCGTTCGCGGTTCTGGAATCACTTCCAGTTCTACCATACTCCCACTACTGTTTTCTGAAAAAGATCCATTTTACTAAAACTCTGGCGAGTCAAGAACAATATCACTATTGATCTTCGAAATGGTAGAATATCAACCCTCGTCATAGCCAGGGTCAACCCACAAACAGCCATTACAGAAACGTGCCCTGAGTTATCCAGAGTCTGGTTTTAAGCATAAGCTGGACAACTCCCCGTACCTTAATATCTTTTAAGGTACGAACTATTCTATATCCAATATAGAAACATTGGCACTTATTTAATTGGAACCATATTCAAATCATGCAGCTGTCTCCAGTGCATATTATCTTAATGGAAAGAGGCTAATCAGCATTGCTCAACTTAGGAATCCATCCAATTATGAGTAACCTGAAAGAGAAACACGTTTCTCAAAACCATAACTATCATCTGAATACCAATAACAAGAATCTACATCTTCGATCTCTTTGAAGAATCCCGATACTTGTGACACCTGGTTCTCTACTTTATTCTTATACCCACAACTTCTCAAAACTTAGACCGTGTATTTCTACGAAACACTTGTCTAAATACTAGAGAAGTTATAAGTAAACAGAACATAGTACGAGGACCTACCCCTTTGTCCTGAAGGACACTGGACAACATACAATACTCTGTATAAGTCCGCTGAGTTGTCAACTCAAAACCTGTGCGTCGTAGGTTGAAAACTGTACCCTGGCGATTTCCTCAAATATCACCAATTACAACGAATTCCGATATAATGAGGATAATCACCTAATTCCCAATAACTTACTTCCACTCATCATCTGTAAAACCATACAGATATGAGAATGAAACCTGGTAAATACATACCCTTGGAGTAAGTGTCTAATCGGGAAAACTGTTTTTCTTTAACAATGCACTGAAACATGAAAATGTTTCGTATGGGTATCCTGGTATTCATAGCAATGCCTCTTCCATAATCCAATTCATGACTTCAACCGTATATTTTATTGCCGTCTCTCCAAATCACTTTATTTGTTTTTATTCGTTACCTTCTGTACACCATCGTTAGGCTAAATGGTTTTCTTCCTTCCCTACCGTTCGGCACCAGCCTATGGTTTGGAAGAAGACTATCCAGTAAGCATAATAGGTGTACCCTCCTAAACCAAGGAGCACTCGTATCTTGAGAGAAGGTGATGATAAAAGACAACTGAATAATACCTTATTCTTTTAAAGGTGAAATAGGAGTGGCGATGAAGTACGAGGTTTGGTCGTGAATGATAACAGTCGCAATTTACTTTGCCCTCTTTCTAATTCCTTTATTTTGTCTTTACATATTACCTTCTGCACACCCTACTTAGGCTAATTGGTTTTCTTCATTCCCTACCTTTCGGCAACAGCCTATGGTTTGGAATAAGACTATCCAATAAGCGTAATAGGTGTACTCTCCTAAACCAAGGAGCCCTCGCAACCTGAGAGAAGGTGATAATAAAAGACAACTGAATAAACCAATTCTATTTCTCCTGAACCTGGATCCATCCTCAAAGAATTCCCTTCGAGTTCGTATATAACCATACGATGGATCCATCCAATGGAAGTGGATATCTGTAGTAATACGGGTGTTCTGAGAAATTCAAAAGGTAAAAGAAGGAGTGGCAATGACTTATGCAACACAAACAATCCAAAAGCCAGTATTTTAAGAAGGTTCGGTCAACCTGGTCACTGAGTCATAGTCTAGGGTCGGTCAAAGGTCGCTGCCAAAGAGAGAGAGAAAAGAAACACTCTGCGTGCACTCTAACCTAGATCAGAATGGTTATCACTTTATCTAATCCGGAAACCTCCCACTGTCCTGTCAAATTCTCCTCCAAACCTAAAGAAGAATCAATCGGGTTACCCGAAGTGTAAACCAACTCATCAGTGGAAATCGGGATCCTCATCGCATGATAACGTGATGGAATGCATCCACGTTACTCATACTCCAGAAGGTATGCGCATACTTGGCAAGTTTCAGTTTCTTTAGAAACTCCCGATATGATTTTTGCCCCATGCTCTTATAACCTTGGCGTTGGTCAAAATGTCATAAGTCACATGCCAAGTTCTACCCGTCACTATCTTGTCAATTTGAACCCACCCACACATGCCCTTGACGTTGGCCAAAATGGCAGAACGACTGTCCCAAACTAACTCATCTATCTATACAACAATTGAATACCCAGCAGCTACCAAACACTATGCCTTGGCGTTGGTCAAAATACATAGCTTGAATACTACTGAATAACCAAAAGAAGTGACGGAGGGCTATGGATGGTTTTTGGCGAAAAAACCTTTAACGTAGTGAACTTGATATCGCTGAAGGAACTTGATAGCTTTTTAAAATATAGTGGCGAAAACCTTTTGCTAAAGAGGTCACTCCCGGTAAAGGGATCTCGGCTCTTTCCTCATGGAATGAGGTGCAGGATATTCCACTGAATACCGCTATGCAAAGCAACTTGTAATCGACTATAGTGAAGTTATTACCCTGACGCAAACTTCTGCCCAAGGGGTCCGTCCCGGTGAAGGGATATCGGCCCTTGCCCTGTCGAATGAGGTGCAGGATATTCCACTGAATACCGCTATGCATAACAAAAGGAAACGTCTTTGCAATAACACTTTTTAAATTTTTTCCAACAACTGCAAACAGGTTTGTTTTACTTTGCATTGATCAGAATCAACACAGTCCCATCATTTAATCACACCAGAAAAGAACGAAAATAAAATGTACGTATATGCCATCCGCATTCGTCACTGGGTCCCGTCATCACCCGTTAGGTTACTTAACTAACGACAGAGCGGGGACTGGACTAGCGCGGGTGTAAAACATATACAACATCTAATAGTATATAAACCAATATACAATAATCGCTCCACGCGTGATAGTATGCAACATTACAGAAAAGTAATAAGCATCACAGAACAATACAGATAATCTGGGATCCCCGGGTTTCACAGAGCCGCTGCTGAAACCCGACGTTCCCCTGTCGTGTGGATAGCCTGTGCAATGAAACCTAGACCCCTACGGGTGCGGCATGTTACCCGCCAAAACCTGAAGCGAGGCAGCCCCCTACAGCATAGTGAATGGACCACCCAGCATTCCACGGAATCCGGTAATCTTGGGCACCCCTCCTTGGGTCAACCTGTACCCCTACGAGTGCGGCGAATAGTCGGCCAATTCTAGAGTGGGGCCCCTCTGCCTCTCAAAGCCATGAGATGCGGACCCGTTGCTTCTCAGAACCCGGCTATCCGTGCACTCCGTCTCGGGGCAAAACCTAGTACAGTAATGAAAAATAGTACAATAGGTACATCGACCGCAACCTGGTTGTGCCCCAAAAGAATATTATACAACAGGCAGTGACGGCTGTCCACAAGTTGGACGCTCGCCCCACAATATCAAATGTACAAATAAACTCAAACTGTACTACCATTGCACACTGCTATCCACCACGACAAATCCGCAACATCACAGCACAACACAGAACATCAACGCGAATGTCACGTTCGCAAACCCGTCTAAAAGAACTATAGCAATCAGACGCGGTTTACCGATCAAATGACATTCCCGGTCGGAGATATAATGTAAGCACTGTAAACTAACGTGTTTAAATTTCGATCGACCAAATATCACAAAGTGGGCCCCACGACTTACTGGTGAACAGTAACAAAACCTAGGCCCAAAATATATATACCAAAAACCTCAATTCCCACAGAAGAACCCACTGTACAAATTTGGGAGCATGAGCTCACCAAGTGGCCGCGGATGCGCGGCCAAACCATGGGTTTGGCCGCGTTTCCACGGCGGTTTGGTGGAGTCATGTGCCGAAATTTTGTCGTGGTTCTTAGAAAAGCCTGCATAGTTTTCTGAGACATGTAGAAAAATTTTAGGAGATCATTTAAAAACAACAGAAACTGTGAAGTTAAAAATTGCAGTTTTTAGTTTTCCGGTTCGATCGATGTTTTAAACGCGTTAGCACAAGTTAGCATAGCAAAATGGTTAGGCTCTGATACCACTGTAAGTCTACGCTAGCTCCCCGGCAGTCTACAGACGCCAAATGCGGAACAAAAACTTTTTAACTGGCGCTATCGTATACTTTAACCCGGATCTGCCATTATTGCTAAACTAACAAACTGTAAAGAGTGTAGAAAGGTTATACCGAACGATCCGAGTCCTTCGTTCTTTAACCATCATCCCACGCTCCGTTGCGGCTTCTCTGATCTCGTCGATCTCCGATATCCTCGTCGAGGTGGCACCACGTCGACGATTCTTTAAACGGGCTCCCGCCTCTGACTTGAGGCAACTCGGTCGTCAAGTTTGCTAAAAGAGACGACCAAGAATGATGTAGAGAATGAGTAGATGACTTTGTCTCACTTCGTCCAAATCCGTGGACGATCGGTTAATGAAGTTGCCGTGGGAATCGGGTGATGGAATGAAATGAACTGTGAAATTCCATACACCCCAAAATCTATCATATCTTTTTAAGTGAAACCTCAAGTGAGATCGATCAAGAGAGGAGGGGGAAGGGGCCGGCCATATATAGGTAGAGGGAGGTGAGTGTAGGAGAGAGGGGAGAGTAACCTTAAGCAAAAGATCATGAACAAATATCCTTAGCTAAACAAAATGCTTTAATGTTAAAGCATGAGTCATAAACCTAGTCATCATGCATTAATTGAACCATTAAAGCAACCAATGAAAACACAACACCAATTAATCCTTGTCACCTCATCTAGATGCTTCTAGAACACTGACTCACCCTCATCCAAGAAAAGATAAATCCTTCTTTAACCAAATATTAAAAGACGGCTGATAGAAAACTGGAAACTGGCAACTTCCAAAAGTGATCCTGAAACGACTTTCAGGATAACCCCGAAACTGTATAAATATACCCGCATTTGTATTACGACCGAATACAAATGCAACTGAGACAAAGATATTATACCTACTCAATATAATACTCGGATCCGGCTTAAACCAAAGCCGGCCAGTATCATCTGCCAGAAAAAATAACACGTGCGTAAACGCACGTGCATTTTCCGAACCCTGCCATAAAACCATACGGCCTCTACAACGTTTCGCCCGAACTTGGGAAACTGTCTGTGTGGGACTCTAATGACTCGTCAGTACCCTGGCAGTGGGTTTAACCACAAACCGTCAGCGGCACTAGCAATGCGTAACGGCTGCCCATGGACTGACCTCAAGGGAGGCTGATGAGCGAACTCATCCAGAAAACCCTACTGAGCCTAATAGTGACAATGTATATACAGTCCGGTCCGTTCGTCTATGAGTATCGCATATCTACCTAGGGTGCTAGTAACGTCAAACCCCCAATAGCAGTATAAGTCGTGTCGGAGTGAAGCCCAATAACACCCTGAGATACTACTGGAGTACCTACCAGTAAATCTCCTGCCTTGGCCATGGACTTTGTGTAATGGCTCTCCTAGACACAGCATGATCTCGCCCCCAATACCGGGAGAGACGAATCCCCTGCCGATCCGCTCACGTGCCTCCATATGGCTCGGGACAGTACCCAAAAGCTACCTGTTTGCATGACTCCTTTGAGCCGTGGTAGTGTAGAAATCAAAGCACAGTGGGAACTCACACCAGACAAATGACGACCTCAGGTCGATGAACTAACCTGTACACATGTCACCAGGGAACTGCTATCTGACGATATGTATAATACCAACTAGCAGGTTCCCGGCGAGTCCTGTCTGGTGTACTAATAACCCAATGAGCACCTGTATACATCTTAGGTGATCCAACTGACACCAGTGGCTTGTGAGACCGGCCACCGCCCCTCGTCGGGGTCTCGACTGTACACACTAGTCTACTCCGGAGTATCGATGCCCTGTCTTGAAACTCCCACGACTAGGGACCACAATTAAGGATATGCATATAAACCACTCAACTCTCACGTATATGATCGCCATCATACTGTTGGTGGTAAAGCAAGATCCTAAGGGCTCTATCAAAGTGTAACATGTAATCAGTCACCTGAACATGTACACGACTGATAAAGGCAAACCAGATAGCATACTATCATCTTGAGTAAGACTGTCCTACTGGTATAGGTCCTCCGCAATCATTGCAATCACGTACCTGCGATCCAATAATTGACTATGAGTGCACTGTCTCCAACATCAACATGTTAAGACAAAGTGAAACCAGATAGCCTACTTTAATGTCGAGAAAGAAAGTCCTCTCTATATATATCTAATCATCCATTATAATAAACATCATATGTACAACAATGGCCTCTAGGGCCTATACATAACTAACAGAAAGGATTTCGTCAAAGGCCAGGACTGGACTATAACGAAACCTTTTCTCCTGTAGCCATGCTTAAATCCATTCGGATCTTACTCGCTATTGCTGCTCACTACGACTATGATATCTGGAAGATGGACGTTTAAATTGCTTTTTCTAAATGATGATTTAGAAGAATGCGTTTATATGGATCATCCAGAAGTCTTCATTGATAGTGGGAGCAGTGGGAAAGCATGTAGGTTGCATAAATCCATTTATGGATTAAAGCGGGCATCACGAAGTTGGAATATTTGTTTTGATGATGTCATCAAAGAGTTTGATTTCGTCAAAAATCCAGATGAACCTTGTGTTTATTAGAAGATTGTAGGGAGTACTGTCACATTCCTAGTATTGTACGTGGATGGCATTCTTTGATAGGAAACAGTGTTCCTATGCTACAATCGGTCAAACTATTCTTATCACAAAGGTTCTCCATAAAGGCCTGGGTAATGCCTCATACATACTTGGCATGAATATCTATAGGGATAGATCTAAAAGGTTGTTGGGATTGTCCCAAACCAGGTACATTAACACCATCCTAAAGAGGTTTAGTATGGAAGACTCCAAGAGGGGTGCCTTACCCGCTTGTCATGGAGTCACTCTCTCCAAGGACTTTTGCCCAAAGACTGATGAAGAGAGAGCTCACATGAGCATTATATTCTACGCTTCAGCCGTAGAATCTATAATGTATGTGATATTGTGTACACGCCCTGATGTAGCTTATGGACTGGGTGTAGGAAGCAGGTGTCAATCCAACCCAGGGGAGAATCACTGGACAGCTGTGAAGAACATTCTTAAGTACTTGAGAAGGACTAAAGAAATGTTCTTGGTGTATGGTAACAGGGATCTCCAAATGGAGGCCTTTACTGATTTGAGCTTCCAGAGTGATAAGGATGACAGAAAATCTATCTCAGGGTTTGTATTTACCCTCAATAGAGGGGCGGTCTGTTGGAAGAGTTCCAAACATGATACCGTTGCAGACTCAACGATGAAAGCTGAGTATATTGCTGCAAATGATGCTGCCAAGGAAGCTTTCTGGATGAGGAAGTTCATCTTTGAGCTTGGAGTAGTTCCAACCATTATTGATCCAATACCATTGTATTGCGATAATAATGGGGATATGGCGTTGGCTAAAGAGCCCAGGTCCCATCAGCGATCCAGACACATTCTCAGGCGATATCATTTAATCTGGGAGATAGTTGATCGCCGTGAGATCGAGATTCAGAGAGTATATACAAAGAATAATACCGCGGATCCACTCACCAAGGCCCTACCACTTCCGCAGTATGTGCGACTTTTTGAGATGTTGGGTATGAGATACGCCAATAATTGGCCTTAGTGCAAGTTGGAGATTGTTGGATATATATATGCCCTAGAGGCCATTATATGATAGTGGATGTATCAGTATGTGTATATATATATTCAGATGACATTCTTGCTCGACATAATAGTATGCTATCTAGTTGTACTTTATCTTGAAATGTTCATTTGGTCATGCATCTTACTCATTTGGTACATGTTGATAATGCCCTTAGGATATTTGGTTGACTACTGGGATTATGATGCAGATCATACTAGTGGGACATGTGTAGTTTATATGCATATCCTTGAAATGTTCCTAGTCATGGGTGTATTGAGACGGGGCATCGATATTCCAGTGTAGACTAGAGTATACGTTTCTTGACCCATATGATGGGCGATGGATGATCCCATATCCATTGGTGTGGTGACACCAAAGATTGTATACGGATGCTCAATGGAGACTGGGTACACTGAACGGACTCGCCGAGAACTCCTATGCGGTATTATATCTATCGTCGGATAGAAGTTCTCAGGTGACACTGGTACAGGTTAGTCTGTAGACCCGAGATCGTCATAGAGTCTTGTGTGTCCACCCACTGTACTTTGATCTCCACCCTACCACGGCTCTACTGAGTAGTGCAAACAGTTGGATTTTGGTACAGTCCCGAGGCACATGGAGGCAATGAGCGATAGGAGGGGTTTCTTCTCACCCGGTATTGGAGGTTGATGTTGCGCTATGCTCGATTGGCTATAACAGGAAGTCCCTGACCAGGGCTGTTGAGATTTACTGATAAGAGTTATCGGTAGTTTCTCGAACTGTTATGAGGCATATACCGGTATGACTTATTGTGTTATTGGGGTCGACGATACCATCCCTAGACTCAATATGCAGCATATTTGATGAAGAGACCGAACTGTACTGTAAATGTTGCAAATTGGCTCGACAGGGGTTTTGACATGTTCGCTTGTTTTTCTTCTGATCGCTCAATACTTAGGAGCCGTTACGTACAGCTAGTACTGCTGACGGTTTATGGGTATGTGATATGATCACTGCCTACTGCTAGCGTATTGACAAGTCTTAGAGTGCCACATAGGGGTTTTCTAGCTCAGGCGAAAAGATGTGGGGTGCATATGAGATATGCGTGGGAGATCGATTAAATGCGTGTATTTGATACCGTATTTTAATCGGGCGTTTTCTATAGGTCGGGTCGTATGTGATATGACCGGATTATTAAATCATGTGTTGATTTAATATTATTGACTTTTAGGTCATTTATTTAAAACCATTTCTTTATGGATGTATGTATGTACATATATGTTGATATGAATGCACACATGCATGCATACATGTTTCATGGTTGTTGATACATTGGAGATGGCTATGCAAGACTCATATGGAATAAATATTTTTATATATATATTTGTTATTGAGAAAAAGAAAATGATATTAAATCATGGTTGCAAATATTCTACACTCCTCTTCTCTTGACTTAATATTGACCATGGTTTAATTTCCATTTGTTCTTTAACTCTTTAATAAAATCTCTAGATATTTATTGACCATCGTTGTATGTGAGTGTGACTCTCATATTTATATTTTCTTTTCTGATTATTCTTGAGAATTATCACAAAAAGAGCTCAAGCTTAGTCATCTCCTTCTTCCTCCTCCTTCTTGCTCTTTACCCTTTTCAAGTGAGTGAAGGAAACAAAAAAGAAAAGTTTTTAAGTGAGATTACAACCCACATCACCAATCTATATTAGTCAAGCCCAATAGTGTAGGTTGTTTGCTTCACTTCTTCAAAGATCAAGTGAAGTTAGGAGCTTGAGCAATGTGACTCCGTGGTGGATCGTCGTGGGCTTGGAAGGACTCAAATGTACCGGTTCAAACCCTAGTTAATCCAAGAAGTCACAAAGAGGAGGTCTACAAAGGTTATATTACTATCCTCTTAGTGTTAAACTACTTCTAGTATGTGATGGTAGTTCATGATACCCTATTTTTCTAGTTCGATTCATGGTTGGTATTGTTTAGCACCCCTAAATTTTTGTTATAGCCTGTTTGATGCAAGCCAAACCTTAGGCATGGTGCTAGAGAATCCCTACACAAGAGGGAGCTAGCTCTTCGCCAATAGGCAGAATGTTAGTTATATGTATGCCCTAGAGGCCATTATTATACTTGTGATGTATATTATAGTGGATGCTTGGACATATATAGGGAGGACATTCTTGCTCGACAAGATAGTATGCTATCTGGTTGCTCTTTATCTTAACATGTACACTTATTATCTCTCTATTACATGTTGATAAAGCCCTTAGGATGAGTACTTGACTACCAGGATTATGATGCATATCATACTAGTTGGGCAAGGGTAGTCGGTAAGTACATCCTTCAATAGTTCCTAGTCGTGGGAGTATCGAGACGGGGCATCGATATTCCAGAATAGACTAGCGTATACACTTCTCGACCCATGTGATGGGCGATGGATGATACCATATCCATTGGTGTTTGACATCAGATATGGTATAAAGGATCTCAGTGGAGACTGGGTACACTGAATAGATTCACCGACAACTCCTAGATGGTATTATACCTATCGTCAGATAGCAGTTCTCTGGTGACACTGGTATAGGTTAGTCTGTAGACCCGAGATCGTCATAGAGTCTTGTGTGATTCCCACTGTGCTTTGATTTCCACCTTACCAAGTTCAAGAGATCATGAAAAATGGTGGTTTTTGGGTATAGACCCAAGTCACATGGAGGCAATAAGCGATAAGAAGGGATTTCGTCTCTCCCGGGATTGGGGGTTGATGTTGCGCTATGGTCGATTGGCCATAATAGGAAATCCCTGTCCAGGATTGTTGAGATTTACAGGTAAGTGTTATTAGTAGTTTCTCGAAACGTTATGAGCCCCACATCGGCATGAATTATCAGGCTATTGAGGTCTGATGTTTACCACCCCCAGGCTGTGATATGCGACATATCTGACGAAGAGACCGGACTGTACGATAGTGTTACTTATTGGATTCGCAGGAGTATGAGATGGCTTGCTTGTTGATCTTCCGATCGCTCAATACCCAGGTAGGCGTTATGTCCAGCTAGTACCGCTGACGGCTTGTGGGTGACTGATATGATCATCGCCTACTGCCGGCGTATTGACGTGTCTTTAGAATCCTACACGGTGGTTTCCTGGCTCAGGCGAAACGAGGTAGGAGCACAAATGTGATATGTGCGGGACCGAGATTAATACGAGTATGTGATACCGTATTCTATTCTCGCGATATGTGATATCAGACAGTTATATGTGATATAGCAGGGTTATCGGATCAAGTGTTTATTCGATAAGTTGATACATATGATATAAGTGGGTTATATATGATATAGCCGGATTATTAAATCAAGTGTTGATTTAATAATTTAATGTATAATTATATATTTGATATATTAACTTACATTAACTAATATTAGCTTACTTAAGCATTTCTTTTTCTCACTAGTATGTACACTTCATATATATGTGATATATATTATTGTGTCATGCTTGTTGCTACATGTTACATGGGTGTATGAGACACACACCATGCTTATAATAATGTAAGGTATTATTTTTTAAAATAAATCAAATCAGTTGGAAATTAGTCACATGGTTGAAGCTTTTGGAAGCTTGTGGAACCATTGACCAAGTCCACTAATTTTGTTTTACTTAAGATATTTATTAACACAACCATTATGATTAGCCATGGTTTAGTCTGTACATGAGTTGGTATATGATATTAACTCACCCATGGTTCCCATTCTAAATCTGCTTCAGTCCATGGTTTCTATTCTTCATCTCCTTCCTCTAGCTCTCTAGCAATTTGGGAGGTGAAGAAAATTAGTGAGAAAAATATTTCTAAAGTGAGCAAAATTTCTACTTCATCAACCTATACTATACTAGACATTTAGTTTAGGTTGTTTCCTTCACTAATTCCTAATTAGTGAGGAGGTAGCTTGAGTTGGTGTCTCCTCGACGTAGAACATCTTCGGCCTCGAAGACTTCAAGCAAGTTTGCTCATTTCACCATGTGGAGCCTTAATAGAGTCCGGGAAATCACTACATGGAGCGAATGGACTACTACACGGAGCTTTTGAAGTGAAGGACCGGTCTACAAAGGTTGTATTCCTTGTTCACTTAGATGTAAAGATCTTTACATTCTAGTCTCGTCTAATTCCCTAGTTAAGATTCTAGGTTAGGGTTCTTTAGCGCGCCAATTTTTCGAAAACGGCATGGTCGATTCCTCCCGAAACCCAGTGGTGGTGTTGCAGAACCCTTCAGTGGTATCAGAGCCATTCTAGAGAATTAGACGATGTTTGTAGGATTACAAAACCGAAACAACTCCGAAACACTCGGAAAAAAAAACTTAGTTTCTGTCGATTTTTCCAAAGTGTCTTAATTTTTTTTAAGCAACTGCAGAATGTTACATGAGATGTTACATGAACACCATAGGAAAATGAACCTCTCTTGCCGGATTTTGGCCGGCCACATGCACTTAAAAACCGGACCCACCGGTTTTCTGGGCTCATTTTTGCTTCGTTTTGGTGTGGTGTTCCAGTCTTTGGGTTTTGGTGTTTCAGGTGTTCCATTTCCAAAAGCATCCTCCCGGGTGCTCGCGGCCGCGGTGTTCCTCCTAAGTGCACTTCGTCGATGGCATCGGGGGTGCGGCTGTCTACTAAAGTTTCCGACGAGCATTCGATCAGGATGTCGGGAATCTTGTTGAATTGCCCGACTTGTTATTGGAATGTGTTTTCAATAACGAGACTAAAATGCGGGGTTTATAATTTTTAGGCATGCGATTTCTAAGGAATTCATTTGGTTAGGCATAAAATTCAAAGTATGTGATACATTGGGTTTATGATGTCTAAGGTGGTTGCGAATTCGAATTGTTGTAGTTTTTCACTTTCTTTTCTCTGATCGTATGTTTAATATGTGGTGTATCGCCGGTTTTGTTGCTATACGTCAACGACAATTGGGATACGCATATTTACTTACGTTGATGACATGTGATGTTATGTGTTGCTGTGATATGTTATATTGGATCGTTGTGTTTGAATAGACGTATTTTTTTTTATGTGAGATAAGAGTTTTTCATTTTCATTCATGTAAAAACTTGTATATAATATTCTTTTATTGGGGCACTTCCGGGTTGAGGATGATGTTACCATTGATGTATATTATTTACTTTTCCGCATTAGGATACACCCAAGGTGGAGAGCATAAGTAACCGGGTTCTAGAGTCCAGTGGGAGACCATCTCGAGGAGTCGAGACAGGGTCTCCTAACTTTAGAATTCGTAGGGTTGCTTGCCTCTCTCGTAGGGGTCTAAGGATGTGGGTTTGGCTATTCATCACGACCGTGGTATCCGTGTTTTTTTATTAGGTTAATTAAAACACTGAATTCCTAGTATATCCAATATTTGATATGTGTTCTTCTGCTATTGATATTCTGTGATGTGATCACTTGATATTCTGAGACGAATGGATTATTATATATATGATATATAATAAACGTTGCTTATGTTTTACACCCGCCCTAGTCCCGCCCCGCTATGCCGTTATTTAAGTAACCTAACGGTGCATAACGGGGCACTGTGGCGAATGCGAATGGTATAAGCGTACGTTATATTTTCGTTTCTTCTATGATGCTTAGGAAGCATAAATGATGGGACTTCATTAATGAGATTAATGAAAAAGAAAGATAGCTAAATATGTTGTAGAATCCTGTTTTAAAAACCTGGTAGCTCTAGTTGTTACTTTGCATAGCGGTATTCCATGTAGAAAATCCAGCACCTCATTCGATAAGGAAAGAGCCGAGATCCCTTCATCGGGAGTGACCTCTTTAGCGAAGCTAGCAGATACTACAACCCACTCGGTTTTGTCTTTTGATTGCTTTTTAGTTCATGCTTTGCATAGTGGTATTTATGAATATCCAGCACTTCATTTAATGAGGAAAGAGTCGAGATCCCTTCACCGGGAGTGACCTCTTTAGCGAAACTAGTAAAATCCTCAAAAACACTCCTTTTCAAAATCACTCGATTTTACAACAATATTAATTTCATTACGCAAAAGGTTTTCTTAAAAACATGCCGTATCCCTCCGTCATTTCAGATAAGTACTACATAGTATTCGTGCTACGTTTGTTAGACTGCGTCAAGGCATGGTGTGCGGTCGCTATTTAGTGCTTATCTGCTGCATATGATGCGATTGGATTAGGGTAGTCATGTGACTTTGTTGGCCTGCATCAAGGGTCGTGCGAGTGGGTTTAATTCAATCATGAAATGTACGGGTTGAACTTGACTAGCGGACTATGGTTTATTGGCCTTCGTCAAGGTCATAGGACGCTAGGGGCAAAATGTTATCAGGAATTTCAAGTGTTGAAATTTGAAATGAGATTGCATACTTTCTATGAGATAGTTGGATCCCGATACCCGCTGCGAGTAAGAGTTACTCCTGGGAGAGTTTTGCACATTACAATTAGCCGATAAAGTAGGTGTTTAGAAAGGTGTTAACAGGGTTATGACCATGGGAAAACGAGTTTTATTTTAATTAGGTCCGTGCGAAAGCACACGGAACATCCCTCAAAGTACCGACACTGGCCTGGCCGAAAGATTAGCGAACTTCTATGGTGTAATTAATCCCGGCTAGTCTTACTGTAACATTTCAGAAAATATAAAATATTATTTTTGGAATTTAATGCTAAAATAATATATTTTGCGAAAACTACCCGATTTGCGAAATTGGGGTTTTCGTAAAATGGTATAAATATATACCAATATTTAAGAAATAATTGGAGATTAAAATGATTTATTCATTTAAAAATATATTTATTGGATTTGGCATTTTTATAATTAATTATATGCAGTTCGAATAAAAATTAATTAGTGCACTACTAATCGCGATTAAGCCAAATCCGTGTTTCTACAGTTTTCCATGGCTAGTGCACCAAGCCATGTTGCATTTTGGTTACATTTTGTGTTATTGTGTTGTTTTTGGGGTATTATGTGGTTTGGGTTTTAAAAAGAAAAGAATGAAATGAGAGGGTATTATTGAGGAGAGAGGGGGGACCACATCATGACTTGGAGCATGCTATGAGAGAGAAAGAGAGTGAGAATAAGTGAGGATAAGAGAGAGAGAAAGATAGGGCTTCCATCATCCTCCCCCATTTGCCTTCTTCCGTTTTCCTTCAACTCATATCTCCCTCCACCTCCTCCTCAAATTATCACCTCAAAATCTTTACCAAAACCCTATACTCCCTTCATCAAAGTTGGATTTTGGAGACTTTGGACTTCTAAGGTTTTTTTTGAGTTGCCCAAATAAGGTATAATTCCTATCATTTAGTTAGTTTTAAGTTTCTTTGTATACTAGTTTAGTTTAGAGTTAAACTTGTTAGATTAAGTTATGTTTGGAAAATTTCAAGAGAAGGGTTTGGGTGATTGTGTGGATTTATGATATTATTGGCTGTTTACAAGACCCTTGGTGCTGTTATACTGACCAAAACCCGGATTAGAAACCAAAACATGGACTTAGGAAATTACCCATGTCGGTTTTGTGACATTTTAGTGGCATACAGGGAATCTGGAGCAACCTGGGGTAATTTTGAGAAAAACAAACAATACCAGAGACCTAGTTAGACCAATAGGAGATCACCCTGAGAAGATGAACACCAACATAGCAGTTCTGGCCGAGCTCTCCGGATTTTTGGGTAATGTGGCGACCAAATGTGGGTTTTTGGTGTCTAGGTTGGTTCAGTAGCTCACATACTCCATATACAACACCCTATACATGCTAGGTTTGTCCCAATGTAACCTGAGTAAAATCTGGGAACATATTGGTGTGTTTTTGGTTATGTTTTCCGTATTTTGGAATGCTTGGTTTTGATGTTTGGATTTGTTTTTGGTTGTTGGGCGTTTATACGTCAACAACGAGGGTTGTTTGATTTTTTTGCATGTGTAGGCTATAGGTTCTAACCTATGAGCGCACCGTGTGCCGTATTGGTTTTCCGGGCTTGATTTTAATAGCATTGCGACTATGTATTTATTGTAAGTACCTTCGCATGGATTCCGAGGCAACGGAGCATGGCGTCATCGACTTCGGCAAGCAAGGATCAAGGTGAGTAGATCTATATCTACGGGGGAAGTCAGGTGGATGACGTATATCATCCCCGCAAGTTTAGATGGAAACCGATATATAGAATATGGTTAAGGAAACCTAGATTAGAAAACTATGGATAGGGTTAAAGAGATAGTTAGAGATGATAAGTGAATATGAATCACTACACATAGATAGGTAGTGCACGAGAATAAGTAGGAGATTTAGAGTAGCACGAAACGAGATTAATAAGGTAGAATGTATATAAAATTGACTTGATGTAAGATGACTTAATGTGATGAAAAGAATATACGATGTGATCTGATAACTTGATTGATATGTCAGTATACGAATGCGAGTCGATATGAGAGGATTGATACCTTTGCCGGTCCCCTGATATGAGATTGCTATGGATGCGACCTGGGACATAGGTATATAGATATATATAATGTTGTGGATCATGAGTGATATGTCATACGAGACGTTAGGTCCGTACTCTCATTATCATATAGGTTGATAGAATCCCTAATTGATTAATGCCGCCGTACGATGGATTATCGTACGTGATGAGTTTGACTTGATGTTTGATCCATACCCTTGACTAGAGGATTCCGTACGATGTATTATACCGTACGTAATGTGAGATTGGATGCCGATAGATAGATTCACCGACTCGGATATATTGTAGAGACGTATACCTTATAGCTTTGCGCACACGATTTACTATATGTTACGATCATGTCGCTCTCATTGCATTATATATATACCTGTGCTAGTACACCTACACCATTATCGATGATGCGTATGTTACACTTATACAGATTGGCCGGCTCACACACTTCATCATCGATAATTGACATGTCACTACACAGTAGAATTACTGCATCATGATATGACTCCTTGCATGATTTACTTGCTATGTTCACATCACTGTTTCATGTTGCATGATATACATATATGCTTACATTTCAGTTATTTGTTGCATACATCATGCTTTACGGTTATATGCATTGAGATGTTGTTTTCATGAGATTTATGGATTTGAGAACCGTGGTTATTTTAAAGGAAAGTATATATTGTTTAAAAACCCGGTTTCTCTTGATATGATATTTCGAGACGTCCACCATGAGTTTTCTCGGTTCTGAGATTTGATTTCGAGACCCGGTTCGTGGAGTGGAGGAACCGTCTGCGGGTAGTATGGTACCCTAGGGCAAGAGAGAGATTTTATGAGGATGAAGATGAGCCTGGAAGAGGGACCACTACCTATCGGTGATAGTTTTTGGACTCGTCGGTTATCCGGAGGATACCGGCCGGAGTCATGAGATGGAGTTGAGGGCCGACCAGAGTAGGTGGCGCCTGAGACGAGATAGTTATGAGGGCCGATCTGAGGATGCGGCGCATGAGATATGAGGATTTACGTGTTGATGCTGAACACGGGTTTCATAATGTTTTCGAGTGTTGTTCAGACCATAATATTGCATTTATCATTCCCCTATTCTTATCCTTTTTATAAATAAACAGATACTCTTGACGCACGTTTGTTGCATATTACAGGTTACAGGTTTCTGGAGCAAATACAGTGAGAAAGACACAAAACAACAGAAAAAGGGACTTTTGACCAACAATTAGAGGGATCTCAGTCAAGCCCAGTTCTTATAGGTGCAAGACAAAGCAAGTCAAGGTGAAACGGTTAAAAGACCAATACGAATCTTCACTGAAAATCTGGAGTAGACTCAGAAGCCCAACAGAGGAAAGAAATATAAAAATATAAAGCCCAAGAAACAAGAAATAAAGCCCAGAAGTTTCACAACATGAACCCACTGTTTGGCCGCGGATCCGTGGCCAAACCCTGCCTGGCGCCGCGGATCCGCGGCCATCAAATGCACGTGTCGGTGGAAAATCTCTGAGGCGGCGCGACAGTTCTGGTGTTAGGATTTTACGTAGGCAAATCTGTAATTGCGCATGTGCGAGAGTCTGTAACCCTAGGTTTCCTATTTTCCTATAAATTGTAATCTTAGATCTAAAAATTTTATGCCTCTTTTCAATAAATAAAATTCAGAAATTCTGGAAGTGACATTCAGATCTGTTCTTTATCACTTGGAGGGAGCCATCACCATTAGTAAGTATTTTATTTCTGCTCTTTTAATTTAATGTTATTTCATCCCCTAATGAGCGAGTAGTCTCCTCGCTTGTTAGGGTTAGCCTTAGGAAAAAGATTGAGAGATGAGATCTCTCACCCCTTTCAATGCCTAACCCATTAAGAACTCCATGCATGCGCGCACAACCGCTCCCTGCAGCACCCTACCCCTCGAGGTAACGGTGAACCGTAGTATAAAGGCCCGGTTGCGCGCGTTTTCCATGGGGGTTAGGGTAATTAACGATAAAGGAAGGATACGAATCTAGAGGAAGAAAACATCTTCCCAAAAGAGTCGTATCCACTTTATCGATAATTACTATAACACCTAATGGATCTAAAATACGGTATTGAAAGCGGTCAGGAAACATCAATCTCCAAAACTTCCTCTAAGCCTAACCCTAGCAAGAATTTAAATTAGATTAATTAAGTTTTAGATCTAGATTTTTATAAAACCAAAACGACAAAAAGAATCAACTCGTTAAATCACACTAAAGGAATTTACCCGTCTCTGTGGATCGACCCGCACTCACCGGCTAGCTGCGAAGCGACGCCGATTCTGATTGCGGTAATTACAGTTTTTGACACCAATCAAATGGCGCCGTTGCCGGGGATTTGATTGCATTTATCATTCCCCTATTCTTATCCTTTTTATAAATAAACAGATACTCTTGACGCACGTTTGTTGCATATTACAGGTTACAGGTTTCTGGAGCAAATACAGTGAGAAAGACACAAAACAACAGAAAAAGGGACTTTTGACCAACAATTAGACGGATCACAGTCAAGCCCAGTTCATATAGGTGCAAGACAAAGCAAGTCAAGGTGAAACGGTTAAAGACCAATACGAATCTTCACTGAAAATCTGGAGTAGACTCAGAAGCCCAAAGAGGAAAGAAATATAAAAATATAAAGCCCAAGAAACAAGAAATAAAGCCCAGAAGTTTCACAACATGAACCCACTGTTTGGCCGCGGATCCGCGGCCAAACCCTGCCTGGCGCCGCGGATCCGCGGCCATCAAATGCATGTGTCGGTGGAAAATCTCTGAGGCGGCGCGACAGTTCTGGTGTTAGGATTTTACGTGGGCAAATCTGTAATTGCGCATGTGCGAGAGTCTGTAACCCTTGGTTTCCTATTTTCCTATAAATTGTAATCTTAGATCTAAAAATTGTATGCCTCTTTTCAATAAATAAAATTCAGAAATTCTGGAAGTGACATTCAGATCTGTTCTTTATCACTTGGAGGGAGCCATCACCATTAGTAAGTATTTTATTTATGTTCTTTTAATTTAATGTTATTTCATCCCCTAATGAGCGAGTAGTCTCCTCGCTTGTTAGGGTTAGCCTTAGGGAAAGGATTGAGAGATGAGATCTCTCACCCCTTTCAATGCCTAACCCATTAAGAACTCCATGCATGCGCGCACAACCGCTCCCTGCGGCACCCTACCCCTCGAGGTAACGGTGAACCGCAGTATAAAGGCCCGGTTGCGCGCGTTTTCCATGGGGGTTAGGGTAATTAACGATAAAGGAAGGATACGAATCTAGAGGAAGAAAACATCTTCCCAAAAGAGTCGTATCCACTTTATCGATAATTACTATAACACCTAATGGATCTAAAATACGGTATTGAAAGCGGTGAGGAAACATCAATCTCCAAAACTTCCTCTAAGCCTAACCTTAGCAAGAATTTAAATTAGATTAATTAAGTTTTAGATCTTGATTTTTATAAAACCAAAACGACAAAAAGAATCAACTCGTTAAATCACACTAAAGGAATTTACCCGTCTCTGTGGATCGACCCGCACTCACCGGCTAGCTGCGAAGCGACGCCGTTTCTGATTGCGGTAATTACAGTTTTTGACACCAATCAAATGGAATCACACTAAAGTCTAGATTCTGGAAATGTATACCCTACAATTGCACAATCACGCACCTTGAAACTTGGAATAGTAGAAGAGACCTTGAAATGCTCTTGTCTTAAGTCCTTAGTACGATGAAAATAAAAGAAAAAGATATGAAAAAAATGGACACTGGTTTTTGTGATTACTTAAGGCTGCAAAAATAGAAAAAATATTTAGCGAGGGTGCTTCATCACCTAGTGCCTTAGACCAACTGGTTTGGGAGTCACTGCTAAAGCCTTGGGTGTTGCAAAGACTAGGAAGTACGCTTTAAAAGTGCAAACGCATTTTGTAATCGGTCGTTGGTACCTCAAGAAGTATTAACGGTCGCATGAAGGATGTGTAAGCAAATTTCATTTTAATAAGTGCTTTGGATGAGAGTATGATTGCTTGATATGAATTTCCAAGTGTAGGGGTAATATATACACATACGTAGGGATATGTGATTGGAATTTAGATAAGAGAAAGGAATGAAGAATAGAACTTGTATCTTTAATAGAGTTGATAGAAAATTCCTAAGTGGAGATGTAACCCTAGAAGGAAAACTTAAGAGATGCCGAAAGCTAAGTAGGTCTACATAACATATATAATCTTAAGTTAAATAATGAGGAAGCGTGAAGAATATGGGTGGATAATTTACAAGTAGAAGATAATAGAATTCCTTATTAGAAGACCTAATTGGAGAACAAAAGTTAATAGGCTGAATTGATAGGATTTTGTGGGTAGTATCCGCTGAAAACCCTCAGGAGACAACACTCCTCCTACTAGGGACACCTAGAGGTTTAACGGCTTGTTGCACGTGCTCAGTGCAATCGCGTTTCCTTGCGAAAGTGCGGTTAGGTTTTTTGTAGTGAATAAATAATAAGTTTGCTCGAGGACGAGCAAAAGGTAAGTTTGGGGGTATTTGTTCAGACCATAATATTGCATTTATCATTCCCCTATTCTTATCCTTTTTATAAATAAACAGATACTCTTGACGCACGTTTGTTGCATATTACAGGTTACAGGTTTCTGGAGCAAATACAGTGAGAAAGACACAAAACAACAGAAAAAGGGACTTTTGACCAACAATTAGACGGATCTCAGTCAAGCCCAGTTCATATAGGTGCAAGACAAAGCAAGTCAAGGTGAAACAGTTAAAAGACCAATACGAATCTTCACTGAAAATCTGGAGTAGACTCAGAAGCCCAACAGAGGAAAGAAATATAAAAATATAAAGCCCAAGAAACAAGAAATAAAGCCCAGAAGTTTCACAACATGAACCCACTGTTTGGCCGCGGATCCGCGGCCAAACCCTGCCTGGCGCCGCGGATCCGCGGCCATCAAATGCACGTGTCGGTGGAAAATCTCTGAGGCGGCGCGACAGTTCTGGTGTTAGGATTTTACGTGGGCAAATCTGTAATTGCGCATGTGCGAGAGTCTGTAACCCTAGGTTTCCTATTTTCCTATAAATTGTAATCTTAGATCTAAAAATTGTATGCCTCTTTTCAATAAATAAAATTCAGAAATTCTGGATGTGACATTCAGATCTGTTCTTTATCACTTGGAGGGAGCCATCACCATTAGTAAGTATTTTATTTCTGTTCTTTTAATTTAATGTTATTTCATCCCCTAATGAGCGAGTAGTCTCCTCGCTTGTTAGGGTTAGCCTTAGGGAAAGGATTGAGAGATGAGATCTCTCACCCCTTTCAATGCCTAACCCATTAAGAACTCCATGCATGCGCGCACAACCGCTCCCTGCGGCACCCTACCCCTCGAGGTAACGGTGAACCGCAGTATAAAGGCCCGGTTCCGCGCGTTTTCCATGGGGGTTAGGGTAATTAACGATAAAGGAAGGATACGAATCTAGAGGAAGAAAACATCTTCCTAAAAGAGTCGTATCCACTTTATCGATAATTACTATAACACCTAATGGATCTAAAATACGGTATTGAAAGCGGTGAGGAAACATCAATCTCCAAAACTTCCTCTAAGCCTAACCCTAGCAAGAATTTAAATTAGATTAATTAAGTTTTAGATCTAGATTTTTATAAAACCAAAACGACAAAAAGAATCAACTCGTTAAATCACACTAAAGGAATTTACCCGTCTCTGTGGATCGACCCGCACTCACCGGCTAGCTGCGAAGCGACGCCGTTTCTGATTGCGGTAATTACAGTTTTTGACACCAATCAAGTGTCGGTGTTGGACACTCAGGTTCCATGATTTGATGTGTCATTAATGGACACACATTCTTTGATATCGTTATATATTTACATGCATATTCTTTTATGATGTTTTGAGTGGACGAGATCCACATGCATACAGGCATTGATTATATTGTTGGCACATATTTACATACGGTCACTCTAGATATCATAGTATTACCTTCATGATATAGTTGACCTGTAAGTCCACGTTGCTCACCCCGGTTCTTACCACTAGTAAAATAGGGGGTTGCCCCTACGGATGGAATTATCCGTTGGGGCAGATTTTACTTGGCCCTACGGATTACTCCGTAGGGCTAAAGGGTTGCCCCTACGGGCACTGACGTTCAAGAATAAAAAAATTAATTCTTAATTTGGTGTTTGCCCCTACGGTGGCGCAAACAAAGGACCTACGGATATATCCGTAGGGGCAAGTAAATATCGTTTTAAAACAAAGCCAGATCGAAAAGCCTACGCTCATTTTCTCTCTCTCCCTCAAACGCGCGCGAAAAACCCTAAATCGCCGCCCTCGCGTCGCCACCGTCGTTGGGCAGAGTCGCCACCGTCGTCGCCACCGCCGATTTCGTCGCCACCATCGTCGCCACCGCCGGTTTCGTCGCCACCGCCGGTTTCTTCGCCAATTCGCCACCGTCGTCGCTCCAGCCCACCAGCGCACCCGTTCCGGTATAAATCTCGAGGTAAATTAAAGCATTTTTGGATTATTCATGGTTGGGTCTGGGTTGCGCGCGCGAGAGTTGGGTTTGGGCAGGGGCGCGATGGCGGTCGGTGTCGGGGTCGGGGTAGGGTTAGGGTTGGGGTTCGGCTGCTGCTGGGGTGGGGCTGGGGTTAGGGTTACTGTGGGGCTGGGGTTAGGGTTGGGGCTGGGGTAGGGTTACTTTGGAAAACATCATATGGTTTTTTGGTTTCAAAAATATTAAAACAATTTCAGGAATAGAGCCAACCGGAATATAATGATCAAAACATTTTGAACCATAAATAAAGTCGGAAATATTAAAGAAAAGGCAATAATTAACCTTCTAAATTTTTTGCTAAGACAGTGAAACAAAGATTTTAGCAACCCAAGATAGAAAATAACCATATGGGAAATTAAGGAATGAATTACAGTAAATTAAAAATAAAGGAAAGATAAGGGAGAGCAGATCGCAATGTGAATATGTAGGTGGATGGATAAAATTTCAATGTGAACATCGCAAGTAATCAAGTAAACATAATAAGAATAAATCGTTTAATTAATCATTTGAAAGATGAGATCGATATAAGGAAATGATATATATATATATATATATATATATCGTACTTAATGCAAGAAATGATATAGGTAAAACAGATGTTATGGAATAACGGCCAAGAGAATTGAATATTTGGGTGTTCTTTTTAAATATCATCACGTTTAGTTGCAAGCGTCAAAACCTAAATGAGAATGTAACTAAGGAGATTCAAAACCAAAAATAGATAAATTAGTTTATAGAAATAAAATGAAATTTGATTTCTCTATAAGGATATATAAGATATACTTTAGTAAACGAATAAGGGAAATTACTTAGTTTATTCCTCCATAGAAAATTGCAACCATTTATATCTCTATATCTTCATTCTATTTATTTTTAGAAATATATTCATATGAAAGTTAAAGGATAGATTAGACCGATATCAAGATGATAATCAAATATATAACTAGTGTTTATGAAAAAGTCAAGAATAAAAGGAATAAATTTAAAACATTTGAAGTCATATAATCAAAGGAAAATTCTTAATATGTGAACTCTAATCACAAGTTGCATGGGAAGAAAAATATATTCCTATGCTTTATGATTTCAGCGGATAGCTCAAGTTTAGTTTCAACTTTATATTCTTATTTTTCTCTCTTTTTTCTTTAGTGCTTCTTCCTCCATTTCTTTGAAGAGTCTCTCACAGCGAAATACACTCCATTTTTTCTTAATGGGATAGAATCCTACCCCCGACAGCCGGAACACATACATACAAACGCATAATTAGAGAGCGACTCGAGATGTTCGGGTTAAAACCAATATATGATACTCGATGATGATATGAAACCTTCATATTCCCATCGATACCCGTATATGAAACTAAAGCGCCACTTAGTCCCCGTCTATCGGTTAACATACGTGCGATGCTCGTCGTGACCTAGAACTATACGAAGGTTGTTAAATATCGGACAGTATAACTCGATACTAACAACCGTCGTATAGTCTACGCGACGAGAAAATTCAATCGTATGGTAACCCATAGATTTGTCCCGTGTGGACAAGTTAAGAATGTATAAAGCAAACGCCTTCATTCACTTGTGTTTTCATCCGTTTCGAGATATTTCGTCGGTACCTTTCCGCTGGTTCTCCGTGTACAAAGATAGATTAGATGTTCATTTCAACGTTGTTTCACAGCGTTGAAATGATTATCTATTCTATTACAGTGTACTCGGAGAACAGCGGGGACGTGCTGCCGAAATTTACTCGAAACGGTTGAAAGCACAAGTGATGGGCGTTCGCTCTATACATTCTTAAAGGGATAGAAGCCTACCCCCGACAGCCGGAACACATACATACAAACGCATAATCAGAGAGCGACTCGAGATGTTCGGGTTAAAACCAATATATGATACTCGATGATGATATGAAACCTTCATATTCCCATCGATACCCGTATATGAAACTAAAAGCGCCACTTAGTCCCCGTCTATCGGTTAACATACGTGCGATGCTCGTCGTGACCTAGAACTATACGAAGGTTGTTAAATATCGGACAGTATAGCTCGATACTAACAACCGTCGTATAGTCTACGCGACGAGAAAATTCAATCGTATGGTAACCCATAGATTTGTCCCGTGTGGACAAGTTAAGAATGTATAAAGCAAACGCCTTCATTCACTTGTGTTTTCATCCGTTTCGAGATATTTCGTCGGTACCTTTCCGCTGGTTCTCCGTGTACAAAGATAGATTAGATGTTCATTTCAACGTTGTTTCACAGCTTTGAAATGATTATCTATTCTATTACAGTGTACTCGGAGAACAGCGGGGAGGTGCTGCCGAAATTTACTCGAAACGGTTGAAAGCACAAGTGATGGGCGTTCGCTCTATACATTCTTAATGGGATAGAAGCCTACCCCCGACAGCCGGAACACATACATACAAACGCATAATCAGAGAGCGACTCGAGATGTTCGGGTTAAAACCAATATATGATAATATGAAACCTTCATATTCCCATCGATACCCATATATGAAACTAAAAGCGCCACTTAGTCCCCGTCTATCGGTCAACATAACGTGCGATAATTTATTCTTTTCAACGACAAACGCACACACAAAGCATATACATGAATTTTCTTCTTTGTCAGTAACTATCCCATTCTTATATTTCTCAATATAGTCAGCATAACCTACAATTTATATGTTATTCAGTCTAACATGGCCCATGAGTACGTCAGAGTTAAGGACTGGATGTATGTGGATTGGAAACAACGTATGCAACCTAAGTTTGTCGCAGGAGTTGCTGCTTTCCTTGAATTTGCACGAGCACATAATAAGATCATAATAGAGAAGATTCTTTGTCCGTGTGATAGATGTGGCAATAAGTACTGGCGGAAGGTAGAATTGGCAGAGCTTCATATTGTAAAATATGGGTTTACTAGACTTTATTCAATTTGGAAATATCACGGGGAAGGAGAAGAATGCAGTACTGCGGTAGAAGAAGGAGAACACGATAATGCGGAAGGAGAAGAAGAAGAATTCGGTAATACGGCAGGATACGGAAATTTATTTCCATCAGAAGAAATGGAGGATATGGTAGAGGCTGCCCTAGGTGAATCTATTCGTACCGAAGATGACATTCCTTCCGGTCAAGGACCGCGTGCGGATAAATATGAAAATTTCATGAATGATGCTAGGAAACCAATTTATGAGAATGCGAAGTATTCCACCCTCTCATGGTTCGTCCAACTTTTCCAAATTAAGTGCCTAAATGGATGGAGCAACAAGTCATTCGCAATGCTTCTTTCGTTCTTGAAAGATTCTATGCCTCCGGGAAATAATGTGCCCGAAAGCTGGTACGAAGCCCAGAAAATGATGTCTGATTTGGGTCTAAAGTGCGAGAAGATTCAAGCATGTCCTAAAAATTGCGTGTTGTACCGGAAAGAGAATTCAGATTTGAAAGAGTGTCCAACATGCGGAGAGGCCAGGTATAAGCCGAAAGATTCTGATAAGAAGCCTGATATACCTGTGAAGATAGCACGATATTTTCCCATAACACAGAGGCTACAGAGGCTATTTAGGTGCAAGAAAACAGCCGAGGCAATGATTTGGCATCACCGTGCTCCTCCAAGCGAAAATTGAAAAATGAGCCATCCAAGAGATTCACCGGCATGGAAGGATTTCGATAGGAGGCACGCAATATTCAGTAGCGATCCTCGCAATGTCCGGCTCGGACTGGCTGCCGATGGCTTCTGCCCATTCAACTATATGGCTGGAAGTCACAGTACATGGCCCGTTGTAATGATAATTTATAATCTGTCGCCTTGGTTGGCTATGGACCAATCATACTTTATGATGCCTCTTCTTATCGACGGACCAAACTCACCGGGGAACAATATCGACGTCTATCTCGGACCTCTGATTGAGGAGCTGAAAACTTTGTTCATTGATGGTGTAGAGACATATGATTCAAACACAAATACAACCTTCATACTGCGTGCGGCTTTAATGTGGATAATTAATGACTTTCCTGCGTATGGAATGCTTTCAGGTTGGTCCGTACATGGTCACAAAGCATGTCCTCATTGCCATGAACACACAACATCAAAATTTTTGAATTTTAGCAGGAAGGTTTGTTATTGCGGCCATCGACGTTTTCTGCCTCCAGACCACCCCTATAGGTTAGACACGGTTCACTTTGATGGTCATCAGGAGCTTCTTGGGCCTCCATCCCCATTGTCCGGAGAGGACGTGACTGCTAAATGGGATGGTTACAATAACGTGACCTTCGGGATGGATCCGACGAGACAGGTCAAACCACAATATTGGAACAAGTTAAGCATTTTCTTCGAGCTTCCGTACTGGTCTACAAATTCAGTGCGTCATTGTCTGGATGTCATGCATATAGAGAAGGGAGTATCAGAGCACATACTTAACTTGCTTCTGTGTAAAGACGGGAAATCGAAAGACAACATGAATGCCCGGATGGATCTACAAGAGTGGGGAATAAGAAGTGAACTGCACCCTAAACCGGTAGCGGGTAAACCGGGCAAGTTTGTACTTCCCAATGCCGCTTATCATATGTCACAACCGGAGAAGAAAAGATTCCTGCAGGTGTTGCATGATTTGAAAGTCTCCACAGGCTTCTCAGGATCATTCAGCAAGAAAATAAAAATTGTGAAGGGCAAGATCGATGGGCTGAAAAGTCATGACCACCATGTTATCGTGGAGCACCTTCTTCCATTAGCCCTCAGGACTTCTCTCCCCGACTCGGTTGGTCTGGTAATCAACGACCTATGTTGTTTTTTCAGGGAGTTGTGTGCTAAAACGCTGGAGGTTGCGACGCTGGATAAACTAGAAAATTCTATTGCGTTGATACTTTGCAAGTTTGAGCGTATTTTCCCACCGCCATTCTTCGATATCATAATACACTTGACGGTTCATCTTGCAACTGAGGCGAAATTAGCCGGACCGGTACAATATCGATGGATGTATCCGGTCGAGAGGTACGTTAAATTTTTCGTTTCGCGCAATTTATAAATTTATTTTTGTCATGTATGCCCGTGTTTATTTATTCAACATATTCTCATTAGGTACCTTTACACTCTTAAGAAGTATATACGCAATAAAAATCGACCACAGGGTTCTATCATGCAAGGTTATCTTCTTGATGAAGCAACCACATTTTGTTCCCGCTATCTGGACGAGAACATTGAGACAAGGCTTAACCGACCACGAAGAATTCAAGACGGGCCATATGGTAAAGCCGAGTATAAGAGGGTAGACACTATGTTTATCAACAAGATATACCGGTTTATCTTGCTTAATTGCGTATGTCTTGAACAAATTAGAGAGTAAGTTCTTTTGGATTAATTGTTATATCTGTGTTTGTGTGTATGAAATGACATAATATTAATGTCACAATTATTTGTCGAAAACAGAACTCATTTTAACGAGGTACGTGAGGGGCATCCTGATTGGAACGAAGAGCGTTTGGAAAAATACCATCAGGATAATTTTTGTGATTGGGTCACAGAGCATGTAAGTTATTCGAATTAAATTTTATTGCTATCGGTTTTAATCTAAACTTGTATCGTTATGTATTTATCGTAAAATTTGTTTTGTTAGATCCACGATCCGAACTTGTCTGCATCATTTGAGAGTGATTCAAGATGTTTAGCTCAATTTCCTAGTATGGAGGTTGCACATTACAAAGGATTTGGTGTCCTTGGATACAAATTCGAAGTTAAGGACATAGAAACATCTAGAATCACTCAGAACAGTGGGATTGCGACGGTAGGATCGGACGGTGTGATTTACTATGGGTACTTAAATTGTATACTCGGCATCCACTATCCCGGACGATCAGAACCCTTTTATATATTCCACTGTACTTGGTACGATCCGCGAACCGATACAGACAAGTGGAGAAGCAGTCTTGGGACCTGGAAAGATGAATATGGATTGACAAGTGTGAACACACTTCGATTTTACGGTCAGGACGATCCGTTTATCTTTCCGAACCAAGCGTTCCAAGTATACTACTCACAGTGTTTGAAGCATCCGGGGTGGAGTGTTGTATGCCGATGGAAACCTAGAGATGTCTACGATGTCCCAGAATACGAGGACAGCGATGAGGACGAAGAAGAGAGAAGGATTAAAGTGCTCCGACCGTCTATTTCGAAGGACGGGTTGTCTTCGACCGATCATGAAGTTACGTGGGTTAGAAATGACATCGATGATGAAATCCAAGTAGATATGTATGATGCGCCCACGAAACGAAAAAGGTTATCAGTAATGTTATATTATTACTTCACATTTTACGCTCTAGATCATATATAGTCAATACTTTTAATGATTGTCTAATGCGTCCACGAACCGTTTATCTAGATTTGATGACGATGTCGGGAGCAGCGAGGGGCGGCAGGAGCTCCAGCCGCGGCAGAGGCAGAGGCAGAGCGGTTCTGCCGCCCGGAGAGCTCCATAGGGAGCTTCAGAGGGCCGGTCTTGCACCCAGATCGGAGACCCCTTCGGATGCCTCCTTCCGTGTTGATTTGGCCACACCTCCAGGTATACTGCACGCATATCCATTTTGAATGTAATATTACAGATATTCATGCATGTTTATGTAAAAATTACTTATATTGTCAATGTTTGATTGTCTAGTTGTTGGTGATGCGTCCACATCTGGGACAGAGGCCACCCCCGCTCCTCCAGGTATGTTTATATATCATATAGTGTATGTATATTGATTTAGAATGCTATATCATAAATATACACATTCTTTTTGCTCTTACTTAGCAATTTTTATTATTGTCTAGCTGTAGGTGGTGACACCACCGCACCTGCGGGTATGTTTATATGTCCTATAGTGCATGCATATTGATTTAGAACGTTATATTATTGATCTACACATTCTTTTTGCAATTACTTATAAAATCTATTTTTAATTGTCTAATTATAGGTGGTGCGTCCACACCTTCCATAGGGGCCACTCCTGCCGCTTCCATACCCTCCGCATCGTCTGCAGGTTAGTATGAATAAATTTAAAATATTTATTTATTTTACATATGCTCTATAGAATAAATATGAACTTCATAGAGATTTAGCGTCGATGTTTATTTTACAGTTGGAGGGGATGCGTCCGGGACCCCGGTTGTTCCTCACCGGAGGAACTATTGTCCCGCTCGTGCTGCTGCTCGGGCCCAGGCTCGTGCGCTATTCACCGGAGGTATATATCACACTTGAATTGTTAATACAACTTTGTCTTATTATTGATTGTCTTGATATTTCGTGCAGACGCAGGGCCTCTCCACCCCCAGAGGGGGACTCGAGGCCCGAATCAGTCCCATAGGCTGAGGCCTGATAGAGCTAGGGGGGAGGCAGCATTCCCCCTATTTTTTACCCTTGACTATCGCTATACCGGTCCTCATGCCGAGAGGTTCGGCCGGTATTTGGGGGACGAGAGCCGGATCGTGAAGAACTATCCACTTCACGTTGAGTGGGGCGAGCAGCACCAGCGCTCATTCGCCCTCTTCTTTGAACAGGCTCAGGTATGTATTAATATATATTTTCATTTGATCTATCCAATATATTTATTATTAACACTTGCAATCTAAGAACAATGTTTTTTTGTATTTTCAGTTGGATTACGATTTTCAGCCTGTAGCCGACCCTGATCACCCGGGAAGGGTGCTCGACCTTCATGCTCTGTACAATGGCCTGATGAAGAACATGCAGGCCAAGGTCCGATACAACAGGAATGAGCTGAATGCCGACTGCTACTCCATGTGGATAGCGACCCCCGAGGCAGAGAGAGCGGCCCTCCTATCTACTCCGGCGTTTGCGAGAGTCGACGTAGAGACATGGCCTATATTGTGCGCTTATTTCGACTCCGAACGCAAACGAGTATGTATTTTAAATTTAATTCATTATTTATGATATAATTTATTTCTTTGTGTTTCTTAATTAGAAAACTAAATGTTAATGCGTTGTGCAGAAACAGGCCGCTCAGAATACGGAGAACAGGAAGTCGGCGAAGAGGGGTCGCCCCACTTACACAGGTGGCTCGAGGAACATTACTCGAGCCATGGAGTTATCGGTAAATTAAGAGTTATTCTCTAATATTCTGCAATATTAAGAGTTATTCTCTAATATTTCTAATATTAAGAGTTACTTTCTAATATTGCAGACAGCTCGGACCGTGGCGTCAGGTGGTACACCGAGCGTGCTGTCCGCATATCTTGCCGTCCACGGCACCTCGACAGATCCCGCCACGGGCGAGCTTCGATGTCCCGACGTCGCTACCCAGGAGTACTGCGTAAGTGTTAATATTTTTTCTACCCAAATTTGAAATTTTAGTTTTGGAAGGTTCAAGTTTAAATTTTATACTTATACTTTACTGCTTAATGTGGGTGTAGGAGCGGGTGGTTGAGCAGGCCCAGGCCTCGGGGATCGATTTTACCGGACATAACGATCCGAGGCTGCTGACCCCAGTTCTGGACGCCGCACACGGAGGGCACCACGGAGGTTGGGAGAGAGGCCGGGGATTGGGCCCCAGCAGGGCCCATATGAGGTTGGACTCTACCCCGGCGGTTACTTCCTCCGTCTCCAGTGGCCGGCATGTCCATCAGGAACTGGATAGCTTGAGGGCCACCGTTCAGGAGTTGAAGGAGATGCTGGTATGTATACTACTTTATAGTAAAATATCATTTCATATTATATACATATCAACATATCCATAATTAGTACGTAGCTTGAGCTTATTTGGTTTTAGAATTAAGTTTGATTAATCATACATACATATGTAATTAAAATAAACAACGCTTTTCCAAACTAGATATCCAAACAGGGTTTCGAAATAACTTAATAATGAAACGAATTCGAATAATACACAGTTCTTACACGTTTCTTACACACGTTATGTCCAGACGCGACAACGTAGATCGGCCGAGCCTCCACATGCATCTCCTTCGGCTGTGGCTCCGCAAGCCACTACATCGGCTGCGGTTCCGCAGACAGCTCCTATAGCTCCACCGCCCACTCAGACTCCCGCAGCCGCGGCTCCGCAAGCGACTACCTCGACGGCGGCTGCGCAGACCACAACGCCAGCTCCACATGCCGCTCAGACTCCCTTATCTGTAGCATTGGAGAGTGTATTTACCGAGGAGCAGGCGCGCGTTATTTTAACGTTATTCGGAGGTGGAGCTGGACCGAACTAGGGTAGCTTTTTGGTTCTTATTTTTTGAAACATGTATTTATTTATATCACATTGTACTACATTTTGAAACGATATTGATATTGGTTTGAATTTATATCATATTCAGTTTTTGGGTTTCTTTTGTATATTATATATATGCGTGGGATGTGATTATGAATACTGCAATATATGATTTGATTGATGTATATAGTATTGTGCACAGGGCGGGAAAAAATCTAGCAGCCCTTTTTTAAAAAAAAATACAGACAAACTGTACCTACGGATTAATCCGTAGGTTTATAATGTACCCCTACGGCTTTCTCCGTAGGGGCAAACTATCAGGAAACCTGATATTTGCCCACCTGATATCAGTGCAGTGTGTTGGGGGTGCCCCTACGGATATGTACGTAGGCGCCACTATTTATCCCCTACGCATATAACCGTAGGGGCAAAATATCAGGTTCCCTGATATTTTCCCCCCGATCTCAGTGCAGTGTGTTGGGAGTAACCCCTACGGATATATTTGTAGGGGCTACTTTATATCCCCTACGGCTGTATCCGTAGGGGACGTAATCAGACCTACGGTTATCTCCGTAGGTACATACAATATATTCAAAAAAAAAAATTAAATATATGATTTTATTACCCCTACGGGGTACTCCGTAGGGGCTATAGCACCTACTGAGTTATCCGTAGGGGCATAAATTTGTCCGTAGGGGCACGTTCAGGACCTCAACTTGCACCTGCGGCCTTTGCACCTACGGGGTATTTTTTCGCCCCTACGTATATATCCGTAGGGGCAGTGGATTGCCCCTACCGATAAATCCGTAGGGGCAAACCATATTTGTAGTAGTGTACGGGGAGGCGGAAACGGCGAAAAACAATTATTTAGCGCAAAGGCAAAATGGACTAAATGCCGGATCTTTGCTAAACTAGAAACTAGCAAACTACAAAAGGCGTTAACTACTATGCCGTAGAAATTATACCTCACGAAACCGGTCCTTCAGGTCTTCTCTCCGCTGTCCGGCTCATCCATCCACGCTCCGAGGGTCGATCCGGATCTTGGTCACCTCCGCGGCCTTCTTGAGTCGAAGACGATCCACCAGAGAGATGTACACCGATCTCCACCTCGAGCCGAGGCAACTAGGGCAACAAGATCGCTAGTCTTGAAGTCCTAGGTTATGTAGAAGAGGTTTATAGAAGTGTTTGTCTTTGTGGATTCTTTTTCTCTCAACACATGAGATCAAAAGAAAATTTCAAGAGGAGGAAGATGAAGGAGATCAAGCAACCATGGAGATCTCTTTCTTTCTTCTCACTTCCAAGAGAGAGAATGAGAAAAAAGAAATGAATTATCAACCAAAGAAAAAAGGGGACCATGGTTGTAATAATACTAAACATCATCATTACAAATCCAATCATGATAAAGTTGATGGCTACATTGATATGACCATTTTCATAATCCAAAGAGAAAAAGAAAACCAAATAAGAGTGTAGACCTCTCAAGAAGGTCAAGGTCAACTTTGTTCAACGGGTCAACAAAGTCAAGAGTGGTCAAGGTGGTCAAATGGTCAAAGCAATTAGCCATCACAAAATTATCACTAAAAGAATTAGTAAATAATGTCTCCGGCTCATAATGGTTTTGACTGAACGAATTGCCAAAACCCTAATGAGCCTGCCACATAACGGTTTTGGCCGAACCAACTGCCAAAACCCTAATGTGGCACCTCCTCCTTCTTCGCTCCTCACAACTGTGCATACACACCCGCATCCGCACTCCGTAGAATGCGAATGCACAGAAGACAAAACAAATCCATCCGTGCAACTCTAGGATCCGGTTTAAACCAAAGCCCACTAGTATTGCCTGCCCGAACAGCATACGCACACAAGTGTACGTAAGTGATCGCAGCCCTGCCGTAAAACCATACGGCCTCTACACGTTTCGCTCAGTGAAGGGAAACTCTCTGTGTGGGACTCTAAAGACTCGACACTATGCTGGCAGTGGATTTAACCACAAACCGTAAGCGGCACTAGCTGTACGTAACGGTCCCCAGTTAGATGTCGATAAGAAGGCCGATGAGCAAACCCATCCGAACTCCTACTGAGCCTGTATGTGACAATCTCCGTACAGTACGGTCTGTTCGTCTGATACATCGCATGGCGGGCCTTCGGGGTGGTGAACGTCAGTCCCCTAATAGCGGTACAAGTCGTATCGGAGTGTAGCCCAGAACACCCTGAGATAACACTGGAAACCTACCAGTATATCTCGCTTGCCCTGGCCAGGGACTACTCGTGTAATGGCTCTCCTAGACACTGCGTGATGTCAACCCCCAATACCGGGAGAGACGAATCATGTCTAACCGTCACTGCCTCCAAGTACTTCGGGACTGCACCTAACTACTACCTGTTTGCACGACTCCTTTGAGCCGTGGTAGGGTAGTAATCTAAGTAAAGTGGGAACACACTCGAGGCTAAGTGACAGTGTCAAGTCAGCGGACTAAGCTGTACTCATGTCACCTGGGAACTGATAACTGACGATAGGTATAATACCATCCAACAGTTCCCGACGAGTCCTGTCCAGTGTACTCGTAACCTAACGAGCACCCGCATACTATCTCCAGTACGACGTACTGATGGCTGTGGGACAGACCACCTCCCGTGCTGGGATGAGAAGCGTATACGCTAGTCTACTCCGGAGTATCGATGCCCCGTCTCGATAGTCCTACGACTAGGGACCTGTATAGGGATGTGCTTGTAGATTACCCAGCCCCCACTAGTGTGACTGCCATCACAATGCTGGTAATCAAGCAAAGATCCTAAGGGCTCTACTAATATGTATAAGCGATATGGTAGAAGAAACACATGAACATATTGAAGTAGAAACAAACCAAGTAGCATACTACCATTTTGAGCAATATTGTCTATACAACTGTGAATATCCCAATCTTCCATTAAGTAATATACAAGCTAGTATGATACAGTAATGGCCTTTAGGGCATATACACTAACAATCTCCCACTTGCACTAGGGCCATGTACTGGCGTATCGAAGACCTATCATCTCGATCAGCCGCTCGAACTGAGTCTGGGGAATGGCCTTCGTGAATGGATCTGCAGTGTTATCTTCTGAATTTACTCTCTTCACCTCGATCTCCCAGCGATCAGCGATCTCTCTGATCAGGTGGTACCGCCTCAAAATGTGCCTGGACTTCTGATGGGACCTGGGTTCCTTTGCTAAAGCTATAGCTCCGTTGTTGTCACAATACAGCGGTATTGGATCAACACTGGTAGGAACCACCTGAAGCTTCGTGAGGAACTCCTTCATCCAGACAGCTTCCTTTGCGGCATCGCAAGCAGCTATGTACTCCGCTTCCATAGTTGAGTCAGCAACGGTTTCCTGCTTGGAGCTCTTCCAGCAAACCGTCCCTCCATTGAGGGTAAAGACATAACCCGACATGGACTTGGAGTCATCCTTGTCACTCTGGAAGCTGGAGTCAACAAAGGCCTCGATCTGGAGGTCTTTTCCGCCATACACCAAGAACATCTCCTTGGTCCTTCTCAGGTACTTGAGAATGTTCTTTACTACTATCCAGTGTTTCTCCCCTGGGTCCGACTGATACCGGCTTACAACGCTCAATGCGTATGCTACATCTAGTCTGGTACATAACATCGCATACATTATAGAGCCTACCGCATATGCGTAGGGTATAGATGACATGCGAGCCCTTTCCAAATCAGTCTTGGGAGACATATCTTTGGAGAGGGTGATTCCGTGACAAGACGGTAGATTACCGCGCTTGGAATCTTCCATACTAAATCGTTTTAGTATGGTGTCTATGCACCTCGACTGTGAAAGTCCCAACATCCTCTTAGATCTATCACGATAGATCTGGATCCCCAGAATGTTATTGGCATCGCCTAGGTCCTTCATGGAGAACCTCTGTGATAAGAATCCTTTGACTGACTTTAGCATAGGAATATCATTTCCTATTAGGAGAATGTCATCCACGTACAAGACGAGGAATACCACAGTTCTCCCTACAATCTTACTGTAAATGCATGGTTCATCTGGGTTTTGATAAAGTCTAATTCCTTGACAGTATCATCAAAGAACATGTTCCAACTCCGTGATGCCTGCTTCAGTCCATAGATGGGCTTGAGTAACTTGCACACTTTACCGCTTCTCCCACTCTGAATGAGTCCCTCCGGCTGATCCATAAAGACGCACTCTTCCAAATTTCCATTTAGGAAAGCCGTCTTTACGTCCATCTGCCAGATCTCGTAATCGTGGAAGGCAGCAATGGTAAGAAGGATCCGAATGGATTTGAGCATAGCCACTGGAGAAAAGGTCTCGTCATAGTCCAAACCAGGTCTTTGACGAAAACCCTTTGCTACAAGTCTAGCTTTATAGGTTTCAACCTGCCCATCTACACCAATCTTCTTTCTGAAGATCCATTTGCAGCCTACGGGTTTTACCCCTTCTGGAGCAAAGTCCAAAGTCCAAACTTTGTTGGTGTACATGGACTCCATCTCGGTCCGCATTGCATCCAGCCATTTTACCGAGTCATCGCTCTGAATGGCTTGCTGGAAACTAGTAGGCTCACCATAGTCAATGGTGAAATCCTCTCTATCCCCGTCTATGAGAAAACCGTAGTATCTCTCGGGCGGATGAGACTGCCTACTACTCCTACGGAGTGGCGCTGGGATGTTCGGTTCTCCTGAACCTTCTGGTTCTTCCAAGATTTCAGTAATAGCCTGTGTTTCTGGAATTTCTTCCATTTCTTCTACGCTCCCACTTTCACCTTTTTCTAAAAACTGATGTTCCAGAAAGTGGGCATGACCAGAAACAAAAACCTTTTGTTCCTCTGCGTAATAGAAAAAATATCCCGTGGAGTTCTTTGGGTATCCCACAAACTTACACAGTACTGAGCGTGCCTCGAGCTTGTCCGCATGCTGCTTTTTTACAAAAGCTGGACATCCACATATCTTCAGATATTGAAGATGGGGTTTCTTCACACACCACATCTGATATGGTGTGGTAGGCACAGTCTTGGAGGGAACCTTGTTCAAGAGATATGCAGCTGATTCTAGTGAATAACCCCAGAAGGATCACGACAACTCAGCCTTACTCATCATGGAACGAACCATATCCAATAGGGTTCGATTCCTCCTTTCCGATACACCGTTGTGTTGTGGTGTGTATGAAGGAGTAAGCTGAGAGAGAATTCCATTCTCTTATAAGTAGCCCAGAAACTCGGCACTCAAGTATTCACCACCTCGATCAGATCTCAGTGACTTGATACTTTTGCCTGTTTGTTTTTCAACTTCATTCTTGTATTCCCGAAATTTCTCAAAGGCCTCGGATTTGTGCTTCATCTAGAAGATATGCCCATACCTAGAGAAATCATCTGTGAAAGTAATGAAGTATGAATAACCACTTCGCGTATGTGTAGACATTGGACCACACACATCACTGTGTATGAGTCCCAAGAGCTCACGTGCTCTTTCTCCGTGTCTAGTGAACGGAGTCTTTGTCATCTTTCCCATGAGACAAGATTCACAAGTGGCATAAGACTGGTACTCGAACGGATCCAAGTATCCTTCTTTATGTAACTTTGTCAACCGTGTCTCATTAATGTGACCCAGTCTACAATGCCATAAGAAAGCCTGATTTAATTCCAGAGACTTTCTTTTAAGTGTGTTCTGGACACTGAAGATCTGAGCTTGATTCAATACGTATATCCCGTTTTGTAATGTACCTGACCCAATCAGAACTTGATTTAGGTGGATGTTGACTACACCGCTTACAAAAGTAAAATCATATCCTTCCTTAGAAAATAAGGATACAGATATGATATTACAAGTCGCACCTGGTACACAAAAACAATCATGCAGAATCAATATCTGCCCATTTGTCAGTCCTAGATGATATTTCCCAACTGATTCAGCATACATGCTCATTCCGTTAGCAACCCTGAGAGTCATATCACCTTTCTTGATAACCCTACGGTTTCTCAGAGCCTACAACGAATTACAGATATGAGATCCTGATCCGGTATCTAATACCCAGGAAGTAGGGTTAACTGACATACAGTTCTCTATTACAAACACACCCGAAGCCGAAGCCACAACATGCTTCGAATTCTGGCTACTGGATAAACAAGCCCTGCAATCCTTCTGCCAATGTTCATTCCTGTAACAATAGGAACATCCCTCTTTTCCTACATCCAGTCCTGAAACTTCTGCCCTTCCCTTTATTTCTACTTCCCTGGTTTCCTTCAGGGTAGTAGTGTAAGTGCACGGCGGCGCCCCGGCCGTCAATCCGACGCCGGAATGCGGAAGCGGTGATAAACTTTAATTTTTCGGACTTAGCAAACCGGCACCACCGCGCACTAAACCCCGGATCGGGCCATTAAACTAGTCTAAGCTAACAAGAGGACGAGTTAGAGATATACCGACGGATCCGAGTCCTCTGGTCTTCATCTCCACTCCGATCTCCTCGCGGGATCTCCGTCCGTCTCCTCCTCGTCGGAAAGGGCACCACGAAGCCGGGTACTTATACGGGCTCCCACCTCAATACCGAGGAAACTCGGGCACGAAGTAGGCTAGCCGACGCGTCCAAGATTTGCTGTAGAATGTAGTGTAGAATCATAGTCTCTTTTGGGGTGGTGAAATTGCCATGGAGGGAGAAGAGAATCATGAACTTTGGAAAGAGTTTTTGGTGGCAAGAAAAATGAGATGAATGATCAATTTTCAACACCAAAAATAAAATGAACCATTCTCCAATCTACAAGAAGTGGCCGGCCAACTATTTGTGAGAATGGTTGAGGGAAAACAACTAAGGGAGGTGAGTGTAGGAACTCAAGTGGTGACCATATCAAAAGAAAACCTCACATCAACCCTCACCTCAAATCTAATCTCATCCAATCACAATAAAGCAAAAGAAAAGATTAAGAAAGCATCTCATGATTAATAACCATCATGAAGCCCCACTATTGCAAGAAAACCCCTCCACAAATACCAATTTGCACAATTGCAAATTGGTCCCTCCATCGGAAAAGTCCGGCCGGGAAAGAACAAAGGAAAACCGGCCGGAACGGAATGCAAACTGGCAACTCCAGAAAACTGGTCCCGTAATAAATTACAGGAAAACCCCGATACTGTGCATACACACCCGCATCTGTATTCCGACCGGATACAAATGCAAAGAGACAAAATCTACACTGTACTATACTAGGATCCGGCTTAAACCAAAGCCGGCTAGTAATATCCGTCCGATCCTGATCCGTGCAATACTGCACGTATCTGATCGAACGCTGCCATATAACCATACGGCCTTTAGTACAAACCGTCCGATCCTGATCCGTGCAATACCGCACGTATCTGATCGGACCCTGCCATATCTCCATACGGCCTCTACAGCGTTTCGCCCGAAAGCTTGAGTAACTGTAAGTGTGGTGGACTCTAAAGACTCGTCAATACTATGGCTGTGGATTTAACCACTAGCACGTCAGAGGTATAAGCCAATACGTGACGGGCCACCAGCTATTGACCAAAAGGGACGTCGATGAGCGAACTCATCCTGACACCCTACTGAGCCTGTCAGTGGCAATATCCGTACAGTCCGGTCCGTTCGTCTATGAGCATCGCATGGCGGGCCTAGGGGGTTGGTAAAAGTCAGACCCCCAAAAGCGGTACAAGTCGTGTCGGAGTGTAGCCGAGAACACCCTGAGATACTACTGGAATACCTACCAGTAAATCTCCTGCCTTGGCCAAGGTCTTCGTGTAATGGCTCTCCTAGACACAGCGCGACCTCACCCCCAATACCGGGAGAGACGAACCCCTGAAGATCCGCTCACTGCCTCCATGTGGTTCGGGACTGTACCCAACTAAAACCTGTTTGCACGACTTCTTTGAGCCGTGGTAGGGTAGTAATCAAAGCACAGTGGGAACTCACACGAGACAAATGACGATCCTCAGGTCGATGAACTAACCTGTACACATGTCACCAGGGAACTGCTATCTGACGTCAGGTATAAGACCAACTAGCATGTTCCCGGCGAGTCCAGTCCGGTGTACTCATAACCCAATGTGCACCTGTATACATCTTAGGTGAACCAACTGACACCAGTGGCTTGTGAGACCGGCCACCGCCCCTCCTCGGGGTCTCGACTGTATACACTAGTCTACTCTGGAGTATCGATGCCCTATCTCGAAACTCCCACGACTAGGGACCATTTAAGGATGTGCTTATAGACTACCAGCTCCCACGTATATGATCGCCCTCATACTGCCGGTAGTCAAGCAAGAATCCTAGGGCTCTATCAACGTGCAATAGCGACCTGTCATGTCACCTAAAGCAGTACACGATGATAAAGGTAAACCAGATAGCATACTATCATCTCGAATAAGACTGTCCTACCGGGATAGGTCCTCCCTCAATCATTGCAATCACGTGCCTGTGATCCAATAATTGACTCTGAGGGCACTATCTCCAACAATCTCCCACTTGCACTCAAGGCTAATTATTGCGATGTCGCATACTCACAGCCCGTGTGATACCGAACACCCAACTCCTCTACTAGTCAGTCTCACAAATCCCGTTTGTGAAACTATTGCGGTCGAGGAATAGCCTCAGTGAGTGGATCCGCCTAGATGTTTCTTTCTATGTCTCTCTATATCTCAAGTTCGCGGAGAAAACCATCTCCTGAAATGAGCAATACCTGTCTTAGAATGTCTGGATGTCTGATGGGACCTAGCTCATAAATGAACTCCAAATCCAAACTTCTTAGACTGTATCGTCAACTGAACTTAATCAGTATCCTGCGCCATGCCTCCCTCAGTATTACCTTGGACCACCTGTCCAAAATACTGCCCCTTGTCAGAAGGAAAACTATAACTCTGACAACCTCCTTGTCGTCCATGTCACCTTGGAACCCTGGAATGATAATTGTCTCCCGAAAGAGGCTTTCGTTATCATATCCCTAGAACAGCCACTTATGTTCTAAAACTGCTTCCGACTGTTCCTCCAGGATTGGATCAATATCAACTTATTGCATCTAGTGCAAGAACAACATCTGGTGTGGTACTTGACATCTCATGATTGACTCAACTGCCTAAGCAAGTGATCTGCCAATCATCCACATCCCTCTCTACTTTAGTCTATAAGACACCTTTAGAGAGGGTGACTCCATCACCTGCAGGTACACTACCGTGACAGGAGTCGTCCATTCTAAATACTCTTAGAATGCTGTCAAAGTACCCTGATTGGGAAACCACCCAAATCTAGATCTAAAACCATAGATCTAGTAACCAGTATGTCTGATATAATGTCCAAGTCCCTAGTGGAGAAAACACTGCGTGACGACCAAAGTATAACCGATCGTAGTATAGGAATATCACTTCCTACTACCTTCTCAACAGATCTATCCCCTATTCTGATGACGTCAAACCTATGACTGTCACATCAGAAATAGATGATCTATCTCCGCTACATCTGCTTTAGTCTATAAATAGACATAAGCCTGATGTCTACCAATGCTTCCGCTGCTCCCACTGACTACGACAACCCTCTGCCAGAGTCATATAGACGTGCAATTCTAAAACTAGTTTAGAACGACGCTATACTCATCCTCCTGCCGGGTCTCGCAGCATGGAACAACAACAATAGCGAGTGTGGGTAAACAAGAACTTTCCTGTCACCGTCCTTGAGGCTACCGGAGTACCTCTCGGGTGCCTGAAGTTACCCACCTTATCTGCGGAGTGGCCAATGGAATGTCAAAACAGATTGAATCTTTAGGTTCCTTATCAAATCTTCAGTAATCGTTTGCGGTTCTGGAATCACTTCCAGTTCTACCATACTCCCACTACTGTTTTTGAAAAAATCATTTTTAATAAAACTGTGGCGAGTCTAGAACAATATTTCTATTGATCTACCAGATGGTAGAAAGTCAACCCTCATCATAGCCTGGGTCAACCCACAAACTGCCATTACAGAAACGTGCCTTGAGTTGTCCAGTGTCTGGTTTTAATCATAAGCCGGACAACTCCCCGTACCTTAACATCGTTAAGATATGAACTGTTCTATATCCAATATAGAACCAGAGGCACTGATTTAATTTAACCAGATTCAAATCGTGCAGCTGTCTCCAGTGCATGTCAACTAAATGGAGAGAGGCCGATCAGCGTTACTCAACTTAGGAATGCTTCCAATTATGAGTAACCTGAAAGAGAAGCAATTTCTCTTTATCATTACTATCAACTGAATACCATACACAAGTATCTACATCTTCGATCACTTTGAAGAATCCCGATACTTGCTACACCTGGTTCTCTACTCTATTCAAATACCTATAACTCCTCAAAACTTAGACCCTGTGTTTCTACGAAACACATGTCTAAGAACTAGAGAAGTTAAAAGTAAACAGAATATAGTAAGAGGACCAACCCCTATGTCCTAATGGACACTGGACAACATACAATACTCTGTATAAGTCCGCTAAGTCTAACAACTCTTTCACTGTGTGTCGTAGGTTGAAAATTGTACTTATGGTCAAGAAGAATTACACCGCTGTTTAATGCTCCTTACCTAACCATCCACTGATATAGGTAAATGTCATCGACATAATATCAAAAGGTATATCTCACTCTATGAAAATAGACGTACAGATATATCAATTTGAAATTGGTGCACAACAGCGGATATTCAAAACCAAATATTTGCCGACCGGCAAACAGCCCAGGTGATCTCCTCAAATATCACCGATTACAACGAATCCCGATATAATGAGGATGATCACCCAATTCCCAATGACTTACTCCCCTCATCATCTGTAAGACCATACAGATGTGAGAATCATACCTTGTAAATACATACCCTGGAGCAAGTGTCTAATCGGGAAATCAGTTTTCATTTAACAGTACACAGTGAAACTGAAACATTGATATGTTTCGATGGGGTATCCTGGTATTCCAAGTAATGCCTCTACCATTATCCAGATTCACAACTATAACCGTATAATTCTTTGCCACCTCTCCAAATCCCTTTATATGTCTTTAGTCATTACCTTCTGCACACCCCTTAGGCCAAATGGTTTTCTTCCTTCCCTACCGTTCGGCACCAGCCTATGGTTTGGAAGAAGACTATCCAATAAGCATAATGGGTGTACTGTCCTAGTCCTAGGAGCACTCGCAATGCGAGAGAAGGTGAAGATAAAAGACAACCGAATAAACCTTATTCCTATTTCTCCTGGACCAGAATCCATCCCCGAACTGTAACAAGTTCCTTTCGAGTTCGTATATAACCATACGATGGAGTATCCAATAAACTGTGGATCTTCGTAGTGATACGGAGTGTCCTGGAGAAATACAAAGGTGATTTAGGATTGGCGAAGAAATACTTGGTTTGGTTGTGAATATCAGTCGTAATTTACTTTGCCCTCTTACTAATCCTTTTCTTTGTCTGAACTTAATACCTTCTGTACATCGTTCAGGCTAACTGGTTTTCTTCATTCCCTACCGGTCGGCACCAGCCTATGGTTTGGAAGAAGACTATCCAATTTGCGTAATAGGTGTACTACTCCTAAACCAAGGAGTACTCGCAACCTAAGAGAAGGTGAAAAGAAAAGACAACTGAATAATCCTATTCGTTTTCTCCAGAACCAGAAACCATCCTCGAATTCCTTCGAGTTCGTATCTAACCATACGATGGTTTTGTTCAATGGAAGTGGACGTTCGTAGTAATACGGGGTGTCCTGGAGAAAAGGGTAAAAGTAGGAGTGGCAATGAGGTCTGCAACTTTGACAATCCAAAAGCCAGTGTTAAGAAGGTTCGGTCAACTTGGTCATTGAGTCATAGTCTAGGGTCGGGTCAATGGTCGCTTCCAGAGAGAGAGAAAAGAAACACTCAGCGTGCACTCTATCCTAGATCAGAATGGTTACCAATTTATCTAATCTGGAAACCTCCCACTGTAACTCAAATTCTTCTCCAAACCTGAAAGAAGAATTAGTCGGGGTTACCCGAGGAGTAAACCAACTCATCAGTGGGAATCGGGATCCAACTCTCATCGCATGATAACGTGACGGAATCCGCTCACGTCATCACACTCCATAAGGTATGCGCATATCTGACAAGTTTCAGTTCTTTTGAAACTCCCGATGTGATTTTTACCCCATGCTCTTATGACCTTGACTTTGGCCAACAAATCATAAGTCACATGTCAAGTTTTGCCCGTCATTCTCCAGGTTAATTTGAGCCCACCCGTGCAAGCCCTTGACTTTGGCCAACAAGGCTATATGACTGCCCCAAACCAACGCATCTATCTATGCTGCATATGAATAACCAACAGCTACCAAACACTGTGCCTTGACTTTGGCCAACAAACACAGCTTGAATACTATTGACTACCCATATGAAACGACGGAGGGCTACGAATGGTTTCTGGCGAAAACCTTTAACGTAATGAACTTGATATCGTTGAAGGAACTGATAGCTTTTTAGAAAATATAGTGACGAAAACCTTTACTAAAGAGGTCACTCCCGGTGAAGGGATCTCGGCTCTTTCCCCCTAGAATGGGGTGCAGGATATTCCAACTGAATACCACATTGCAAAGCAAAAGTAATCGGCTATAGTGAAGTTAATGCCCTGACGCAAACTTCTGTCCAAGGGGTCACTCCCTGTGAAGGGATCTCGGCCCTTGCCTCGTCGACCGAGGAGCAGGATATTCCAAATGAATACCACGATGCAAAACAAAAGTGAACGTCCTTGCAATAACAGCTTTTTGAAAAATATTCCAACAACATCAGAATAGGTTTGTTTATCTTGCATTGATCCGAATCAACGCAGTCCCATCAATTGATCACACCACAAAGAACGAAAATATACTGATGTACGTATATGCCATCCGCATTCGCCACTGGGTCCCGTCATCACCCGTTAGGTTACTTAACTAACGACAGAGCGGGGACTGGACTAGCGCGGATGCAAAACATATACAACATCTACTAATATATATACCAATATATTATATTCGCTCAAGGCGTGATAAAATGCAACATCACAGAAATGTACAGCATCACAGAACAATACAGATATCTGGGATCCCCGGGTTTCACAGAGCCACTACTGAAAACCCGACGTTCCCCTGGTCGTGTGGATAGCCTGTGCAATGAAATCCTAGACCCCTACGGGCACGGCAAGTTACCCGCCAAAATCTGAAGCGAGGCAGCCCCCTTCAGCGCCGTGAATGGACCACCCAACACTTCACGGAATCCGGCAACTTGGGCACCCCTCCTGGGTCAACCTGTACCCCCTACGAGTGCGGCGAATAGCCCGCCAATCCCAGAGTGAAGCCCCCTCCGTCTCAATGCCATGAGATGCGGGCTTGTTGCCTTCCAGAACCCGCCTATCCGTGCACTCCTCCGCGGGGTAATCCTAGTACAGAAAGTAAAATAAACATACACCGGGTACATCGACCGCAACCCGGTCGTGCCCCAAAAGAATAATACAATCAGGCAGTGACGGCAGTCCACATGTCGGACGCTCGCCCCGCAATATCAAATGTACATAATACAACAAAACTGTACTAGCATTGCATCCAGGCTATCCCCCACGACCGATCCGCAACATCACAGCATAAACATAGAACATCAACGTGAAAGTCACGTTCGCAAATCCGTCTAACCGGGCTATAGCAGTCAGACCGGATTTACCGATCGAGTGACATTCACGGTCGCAGATATAATGTAAATACTGTGAAAAATGTGTTTAAAATATCCGATTGATCAAAAATTAACAAGTGGACCCCAAAGCAATTCTGCAGCACTCACAGAAAATATGGGCCCAATATTAATATTCCAAAACCCCTAAAATAAGCCCAGAAGCCCACTGGAAGAATATGATGCAGTGAGGATACAAATGTGCGGCGGAACCGCGGCCCAAGGGGGGGTTTGGACGCGGTTCCGCGCTCCAGGTGTCGACTCACTGTGTCGAACTTTTCCAGTATGCTTAGAATTTCTTGTACAACAGTTTTCTACAACCTGAAAAATTTTAGGAGACCAAAAAAATTCAACAGAAAACTGTCGTGAACTAAAATTGGGTTTTTGGAATTTTGGTCGATCGGAACTGAAAAACACATCAAACGAAGCTAGACGAAGTTAATGGCCTGGCTCTGATACCACTGTAAGTGCACGGCGGCGCCCCGGCCGTCAATCCGACGCCGGAATGCGGAAGCGGTGATAAACTTTAATTTTGCGGACTTAGCAAACCGGCACCACCGCACACTAAACCCCGGATCGGGCCATTAAACTAGTCTAAGCTAACAAGAGGACGAGTTAGAGATATACCGACTGATCCGAGTCCTCCGGTCTTCATCTCCACTCCGATCTCCTCGCGGGATCTCCGTCCGTCTCCTCCTCGTCGGAAAGGGCACCATGAAGCCGGGTACTTATACGGGCTCCCACCTCAATACCGAGGCAACTCGGGCGCGAAGTAGGCTAGCCGACGCGTCCAAGATTTGCTGTAGAATGTAGTGTAGAATCATAGTCTCTTTTAGGGTGGTGAAATTGCCATGGAGGGAGAAGAGAATCATGAACTGTGGAGAAAGTTTTTGGTGGCAAGAAAAATGAGATGAATGATCAATTTTCAACACCAAAAAAAAAATGAACCATTCTCCAATCTACAAGAAGTGGCCGGCCAACTATTTGTGAGAATGGTGGAGGGAAAACAACTAAGGGAGGTGAGTGTAGGAACTCAAGTGGTGACCATATCAAAAGAAAACCTCACATCAACCCTCACCTCAAATCTAATCTCATCCAATCACAATAAAGCAAAAGAAAAGACTAAGAAAGCATCTCATGATTAATAACCATCATGAAGCCCCACTATTGCAAGAAAACCCCTCCACAAATACCAATTTGCACAATTGCAAATTGGTCCTTCCATCGGAAAAGTCCGGCCGGGAAAGAACAAAGGAAAACCGGCCGGAACGGAATGCAAACTGGCAACTCAAGAAAACTGGTCCCGTAATAAATTACAGGAAAACCCCGATACTGTACATACACACCCGCATCTGTATTCCGACCGGATACAAATGCAAAGAGACAAAATCTACACTGTACTATACTAGGATCCGGCTTAAACCAAAGCCGGCTAGTAATCTCCGTCCGATCTTGATCCGTGCAATACCGCACGTATCTGATCGAACGCTGCCATATAACCATACGGCCTTTAGTACAAACCGTCCGATCCTGATCCGTGCAATACCGCACGTATCTGATCGGACCCTGCCATATCTCCATACGGCCTCTACAGCGTTTCGCCCGAAAGCTTGAGTAACTGTAAGTGTGGTGGACTCTAAAGACTCGTCAATACTATGGCTGTGGATTTAACCACTAGCACGTCAGAGGTATAAGCCAATACGTGACGGGCCACCAGCTATTGACCAAAAGGGACGTCGATGAGCGAACTCATCCTGACACCCTACTGAGCCTGTCAGTGACAATATCCGTACAGTCCGGTCCGTTCGTCTATGAGCATCGCATGGCGGGCCTAGGGGGTTGGTAAAAGTCAGACCCCCAAAAGCGGTACAAGTCGTGTCGGAGTGTAGCCCAGAACACCCTGAGATACTACTGGAATACCTACCAGTAAATCTCCTGCCTTGGCCAAGGTCTTCGTGTAATGGCTCTCCTAGACACAGCGTGACCTCACCCCCAATACCGGGAGAGACGAACCCCTGAAGATCCGCTCACTGCCTCCATGTGGCTCGGGACTGTACCCAACTAAAACCTGTTTGCACGACTCCTTTGAGCCGTGGTAGGGTAGTAATTGTAAGTCCACGTTGCGACCCCCGGTTCTTACGGGGAGGCGGAAACGGTATAAAAATCAAATATTTAGCTCAAGGGGCAACATGGACTAAACAAAGTCGGGATCTTTTCTTAAACTAAAACTAGCAAACTAGCTAAAGAGAGTTAGCTACTCGGATGAAGATGGTTTTACCTAGCTTGTCTTGAACTCCTTCTTCTTCAAGCTCCGATGGTGGTCCGATGGCTCCTTCTCGTCGTCTCCGTACGCCGAAGATAGATCCACTTGAAAGCTCCAACCTTTAGCTCCTTCTTCGTTCTTTGAAGAAACTAGTTCACTTGGTTTGCTAAACCTAGTGAACTAGAATGAGTAGAGAAGAAATAGAATGGGATTTTATCTATGGTTCTTGATTCTCAACTCATGAGAGATATGAACCATAGATTAAAGAAAGGGAGCAAGAGCAAGAGGGTGAGAGCAAAATGGAGAGCTCAAGAACAAGAGAGAGAATGAGCAAGAAAGAATGAGGCTCTCTTTTGTCTCTCACCCTCTCATAATCCAAAGTAATCATAACTCATCATATCAAAAAAGTCTTATGTGTGATGGTTGAAGCAACCATAACCTTATCATGTCATGCACTCATTTTACTCAAATGAGCAAGCAAGTAAAAGTCTTTGGCATGAAATGATAGCCATGGTTATCATGATGGTCAACTAGTCAAGCCTAGTCAACCGGTCAACAAAGTCAACAAGTCAACAAAAGTCAACAAGTCAACAAAGTCAACAAAAGTCAACAACCATGTCACCATAATACTTAATTAATATTATAGTTAATCACATATCATATTCTCATTAGGATTGAGCAAAAAGTCAAAAAGTCAACGGTCAACTGTCAACAACCCTAATGAGAATCCGTTGCCTCTGCCTCCCTGTCAATTGTGCATACACACCCGCATCCGCGTTCCGAGGAACACGAATGCAAACTGGATAAATCCAATCCCATAAGGTACACTAGGATCCGGCTTAAACCAAAGCCCGCTAGTGTAAACTGTCCGGACATTGTACGTGCACAAGTGCACGGATGTGACCGAACCCTGTCGCAAAACCATGCGACCTGTCGCAATACCATGCGACCTCTACTCTTTTGCCTAAAGGCGAAAAGCTTTCTGTGTGGGACTCTAAAGACTCGACACTCCGCTGGTAGTGGGTTTAACCACAGACCGCAAGCGGCACTAGCTGTGCGTAACGGTCCTCAGGTAATGCCGACAAGAAGACCGACGAGGCGAAACCCATCTGAACTCCTACTGTGCCTGAGTGTGACATTCTCCGTACAGTCCGGTCTGTTCGTCTGATACATCGCATGGCGGGCCTAGGGGGCGGTAAACGTCAGTCCCCCAATAGCGGTACAAGTCGTGCCGGAGCGAAGCCCAAAACACCCTGAGATAACACTGGAAACCTACCAGTATATCTCGTTTGCCCTGGCCAGGGAATACTCGTGTAATGGCTCTCCTAGACACAGCGCGATGTCAACCCCCAATACCGGGAGAGACGAATCCTGTCTAACCGTCACTGCCTCCAAGTGCTTCGGGACTGCACCCAACCACCACCTGTTTGCACGACTCCTTTGAGCCGTGGTAGGGTAGTGATCAAAGTACAGTGGGAACACACCCGACGCGAAGTGACAGTGTCAAGTCAGCGGACTAAGCTGTACTCATGTCACCTGGGAACTGATAACTGACGATAGGTATAATACCAACTAGTCAGTTCCCGACGAGTCCTGTCCAGTGTACCCGTAACCTAACGAGCACCCGCATACTATCTCAAGTACGACGTACTAACGGCTGTGGGACAGACCGTCTCCCACACTGGGATGAGAAGCGCATGCGCTGGTCTACTCCGGAGTATCGATGCCCTGTCTCGATAGTCCTGCGACCAGGGACCTGCATAAGGATGTGCTTATAGATTACCCAGCCCCACTAGTGTGACGGCCATCACATCGCTGGTAATCAAGCAAAGATCCTAAGGGCTCTACTAATGTGTATAAGCGATATCCAAAAATAAACACAAGTACACATTGAAGCAGAAACAAACCAAGTAGCAAACTACTATTTTGAGCAAGATCGTATATACAAGGTGAATATCCTAAGCTTCCATTAAGTAATATACAAACTAGTATGATACAATAATGGCCTCTAGGGCATATACACTAACAATCTCCCACTTGCACTAAGGCCATGTACTGGCATATCGAAGACCTATCATCTCGATCAGCCGCTCGAACTGAGTCTGGGGCAGGGCCTTGGTGAATGGATCTGCAGTGTTATCTTCTGAAGCGACTCTCCGAACCTCGATCTCCTGGCGATCCACGATCTCCCTGATCAGGTGATACCGCCTCAAGATGTGCCTGGATCTCTGATGGGACCTGGGTTCCTTCGCTAAAGCTATAGCCCCGTTGTTGTCGCAATACAGAGGTATTGGATCAACAATGGACGGAACCACCTGAAGTTCTTTTAAGAACTTCCTCATCCAGACAGCTTCTTTTGCGGCATCAGATGCAGCGATGTATTCCGCTTCCATCGTCGAGTCTGCAATGGTTTCCTGTTTGGAGCTCTTCCAACACACCGCCCCTCCATTGAGGGTAAAGACAAAACCCGACATGGACTTGGAATCATCCTTGTCACTCTGGAAGCTGGAGTCAGCAAAGGCCTCGATCTGGAGGTCTTTTCCGCCATACACCAAGAACATCTCCTTAGTCCTTCTCAGATACTTGAGAATGTTCTTTACCGCTATCCAGTGTTTCTCCCCAGGGTTTGACTGATACCGGCTTACCACACTCAGTGCATAAGCTACATCCGGTCTTGTACACAACATCGCATACATTATAGAGTCTACTGCAGAAGCGTAGGGTATAATAGACATGCGATCCCTCTCCAAATCAGTCTTGGGAGACATCTCTTTAGAGAGGGTGATCCCGTGACAAGCCGGTAGGTTACCGCGCTTGGAATCTTCCATACTGAATCTCTTCAGTATGGTGTCGATGTACCTGGACTGAGAAAGTCCTAATATCCTCTTGGATCTGTCACGGTAGATTCGGATACCCAGAATGTATGAGGCATCACCCAGGTCTTTCATGGAGAACCTGTGTGACAAGAACCCCTTGACAGATTGTAGCATAGGAATGTCATTTCCTATTAAGAGAATGTCATCCACGTATAAAACGAGGAATAGTACAGTTCTCGCTACAAATCTACTATAGATGCATGGTTCATCTGGATTTTTGATAAAGCCGAATTCTTTGACCGTCTCATCAAAGCAGATGTTCCAACTCCGCGATGCCTGCATTAGTCCATAGATGGACTTAAGCAACTTGCACACCTTTCCGCTGCTCCCACTCTGAATGAAACCCTCTGGCTGGTCCATATAGACACACTCCTCTAAATTTCCATTTAGAAAAGCTGTCTTTAAGTCCATTTGCCAAATCTCATAATCGTGGAAGGCAGCAATGGCAAGAAGGATCCGAATGGATTTCAGCATGACTACTGGAGAGAAGGTTTCGTCATAGTCCAAGCCAGGTCTTTGACGAAAACCCTTTGCTACCAGCCTAGCTTTATAGGTCTCAACCTGTCCATCTACACAAATCTTCCTTTGGAAGATCCACTTGCATCCTACGGGTTTTACCCCGTCTGGAGCAATGTCCAAGGTCCATACCTTGTTGGTGTACATGGACTCCATTTCGGTCCGCATTGCATCCAGCCATTTCACTGAGTCAACGCTCTGAACGGCCTGCTGGAAGCTAGTAGGCTCATCATAATCTATGATGCAATCCTTTCTATCCCCGTCTATGAGAAAACCGCAGTATCTCTCGGGCGGATGAGACTGCCTACTACTCCTGCGGAGCGGCGTAGGAATGTCCTGTTCTTCCGAACCCTCTGGTTCCACTAAACTTTCAGTATTAGTCTGCGGTTCTGGAATTTCTTCCAGTTCTACTGCGCTCCCACTAATTTCCTTTTCTAAGAACTGGTGTTCTAGAAAGTGGGCATTACGAGAAACAAGGACTTTTTGTTCCTCTGCGTAGTAGAAACGATACCCCCTGGTGTTCTTTGGGTATCCCACAAACTTGCACAGTACTGAACGTGCCTCGAGCTTGTCCGCATGCTGCTTTTTGACAAAAGCCGGACATCCCCAGATTTTCAGATATTGAAGATAGGGTTTCTTCCCACTCCACATTTCATATGGTGTGGAAGGCACAGTCTTAGTCGGAACTCGGTTCAAAAGGTACGCAGCTGATTCTAGCGCATACCCCCAGAATGATCGCGGTAACTCAGCGTTACCCATCATGGACCGCACCATATCCAATAGGGTGCGGTTCCGTCTCTCCGATACACCGTTATGTTGCGGGGTGTAAGGAGGAGTAAGCTGAGAGAGAATTCCGTTCTCTTTTAAATAGTCCAGGAACTCGGCACTTAAGTATTCTCCACCTCGATCCGATCTTAGAATCTTAATACTTTTGCCGGTCTGTTTCTCTACTTCATTCTTATACTCCTGGAATTTTCCAAAGGCCTCGGACTTATGTTTCATTAAGAAGACATAACCGTACCTTGAGAAGTCATCCGTAAAAGTAATGAAGTAAGAATGTCCGCTTCGGGCATTTGTAGACATTGGACCGCACACGTCACTGTGTACGAGTCCCAAGAGCTCGCTCGCTCTTACTCCATGTCCAGTAAACGGAGCCTTTGTCATGTTTCCTTTGAGACAGGATTGACAAGTGGCATACGACTGATATTCGAACGCATTCAAATACCCTTCTGTATGTAACTTAGTCAACCTTCTCTCATTGATGTGACCCAATCTACAATGCCATAAGAAAGTCTGATTTATTTCTGGAGACTTTCTTTTATGTGTATTCTGGACATTAAAAATCTGTGGTTGGTTTAACACGTATATACCATTACTCAAAGTACCTGACCCAATCAAAACTTGATTAAGGTGAATGTTTACAACATTACTTACAAACGCAAATTCATAACCTTCTTTAGAAACTAAAGATACAGAAATGATATTACAAGTTGCGTTGGGTACAAAAAAGCAATTACGCAAAACCAAAACATGTCCATCTGACATTCCCAGGTGATAGTCCCCCACGGCTTTAGCATCCATGCTAGCTCCATTCGCAACTCTGAGGGTCATGTCACCTGCTTTCAAAACACTACGGTTTCTCAACGCCTGCAAAGAATTACAGATATGAGATCCTGATCCGGTATCCAATACCCAGGAAGTAGAGTTTATTGAAAGACAGTTTTCAATAACATACACACCTGAAGCTGAAGCTGCAACCTGCTTCAATTCCTGTGTTCTGGCCTTCCAGGCCCTGCAATCGTTCTTCCAGTGTCCTTTCTTATGACAATAGAAGCATTCTTCCTTATCCACAAGCTTCCCCGCTAACTTTGTTGCTTTTGCTTTTCCCTTCGTATCCACTTTACTTACACCGCCCCTTGGTTTGGCGGGGGCCTTCTTCTTCTTTCCCTTGGCTTTCGCCTTGGACCTAGAAGAAGATGATCCTCCTACAAACAAAGTGGATGTATCCCTACCTTTCTGTAGGGTGCCCTCTGCGCTCCTCAGCATGTTGAGGAGCTCTGAAAGTTCAACCTCCTTTTCTTGTAGGTTGAAGTTCAGTATAAACTGGGCGTAAGTGGAAGGAAGGGACTGGAGAACTATATCCGTATATAGCTCACTCTCCAATGTGATCCCTAGGTCAGCGAGCTCCTCAATGTAGCCGATCATCTTTAGCACGTGCTCGGCTACTGATGATCCGACGACCATTCTTGTCGAAAATAACTTTTTCGACGCTTCGTATCTTGCGATACGAGATTGCTCTCCATACAGTTCTTTTGTATGGAGCAATATGGATTCCATATCCATATTCTCATGCCTCCTCTGATGTTCGTTGTCCATCGAGGCAAGCAGGAGGCACTTGGCCTTCGCGCTATCAATCTCCCAAGTCTTGCGGATTTCCTTATCCGCGACGCTGGAAGTTGGACCAGGGACTGGGGGAGCTTTGGTGGTAAGAAGATACCCCAGCTTGTCATAAGTGATTGCTATCTTGACATTCCTGAGCCAATCTTTGTAGTTTGGCCCTGTCAGTTTGTTTTTATCTAGGAGTAACTTAAGTCCAGTCATGTTGATTGGTCGCTGCAATTTGGAGAGAAGAAGAAACACTCAGCATGATGCTCTTGCAAGTTTAGAGTGGTTTTTAGTTTGTCTAAACAGGATGGCTCCCACTGTTTCTCGAATCCCTCCTCAAACCATAAAGGAAGAATTAGTCAGGATCAATCCCACCGTACAATACTTGCTTAACCGTTCGGCCAGGCTGGTGTCGGTACTTCGAGGGAGGTTTTACAACGCTTTCGCGAAGTTCCTTAATTAGAGAACCTCTTTTCCCTGGGGGCGTAGACCCGCTAACACCTTTCTAGGCACCTACTAGGTTTATAGCATTGATCGTTAAGTGAGAAATTTCCCGAGGAGTAGCATACACTCACAGTAGGATCGGGATCCAAATATCATTGCGTGAAGAAACTGAAGGAATCCTACCAGAATCATCACACTCCAAATGGTATGCAAATCTAGCAAGTTTCAGTACTTATGAAACTCCCGATGTGGATTTTTGCCCCATGCTCTTATGACCTTGGCGTGAGGTCAAAATGTCATAAGTCACATGTCAAGTTCGTCCCATCATTATCCAGGTTAATTTGAATCCACCCGTACATACCCTTGACGTAGGCCAAAATGGCAGTACGACTATCTCAAACCAACGCATTCTATCTATGCAACAGATAAATATCCGGCAGCTACCAATCACTATGCCTTGGCGTGAGGTCAAAATACATAGCTTGAATACTACCGAATATTTAACTGAAATGATGGAGGGATACGGATGGTTTTGGCAAAACCGTGAACGTAGTGAACTTGATTTAGTCGATGGAACGAGATAGCTTTTAAATGGAGTGGCTCAAACTCCGTATTTTAAAAGTTTGTTTTGAAAAGAACCGAGTGGTTTTTTCGAAAGTGTTCCAACGACTTTAACTTGGTTTATTATCTTGCATTAGTTCTTTTAATGCGTGATATTCTTGCATTAGTTCTTTTAATGCGTCCCATCATTTAATCCTACCATTGCAGAAAACAACCAAAATATGACGTACGCTTATGCCATTCGCATTCGCCACTGGGCCCCGTCATTACCCGTTAGGTTACTTAACTAACGACAGAGCGGGGGCTGGGCTAGCGCGTCTGTAAAACATAAGCAACGCCTAAATAATATCATATATAGATATACTGCAATGATAAACATTTCAGATCACAGATAAATACATTGGATATACTAGGAATCTGTAATTTGTACGAGCCTGTAACAAAAACAGATTACACGGTCGCGGTGAATAGCCAATACCCCACCCAAGACCCCTACGGGTGCGGCAAACTACCCGCCAAGTACCCGAAGCGTAGCAACCTCCCTCATCTCCATGAGTAGGCCACTCGACACTTCGGCATACCCGGTAGTTTGTGCACCCCTCCATGGGTCTATCCTAGGAGCAAAAACAGTAAAAAGAAATTATACAATGACGGCTACAACCCCGACCCGGTTGTGCGGCTATACAAATAATTATTACATCAATTTACAAATTTACATGAATTGCAAGAAAAGAAAACTCTCGTCTCACAACCCCAGGCTATTCACCCGCGACAATCCAACATATTTATATACACATTCCAGCACATTACAGATCATGTATAACCCCGACTAATCGACTTATAGCGATTAGCCGACGTTCAATACATGCAAACATCACAGATATAACCATCATAGTCAAAGTGTAGTGAAGTTCGGAAAAAATACGAAATTATAGGACCCCGAAAGTAAATTTCTGTTCTGGAGAATCTGGGCACATATAACATATTTTAAAAATCCCAAAACCAAAACAGAAGAACACTGCACAAAAAATAATCACACGAAGAGCCTAAAGGGCGGCGGATCCGCGGCAATGACAATAGCTGGGGCCGCGGATCCGCGGCTACTTGAAGGATTCATGCCATCGTTTTTTGTGGGTGTTCTTAGAAAACCCTGAGCCGAATTTAGGTATATAAAGTTTTTCATTTTGAGCCAAAAAAATTTCAACAGAAACTCAGGTTTTGTAAAAATTTGGTTTTTGGATTTTTCCGGTTCCGAACTTCGTTACACTTCACTACCAAGCTAGTTTAACTTTAGTTAGGCTCTGATACCACTGTAAGTCCACGTTGCGACCCCCGGTTCTTACGGGGAGGCGGAAACGGTATAAAAATCAAATTTTTAGCGCAAGGGGCAACATGGACTAAACAAAGTCGGGATCTTTTCTTAAACTAAAACTAGCAAACTAGCTAAAGAGAGTTAGCTACTCGGATGAAGATGGTTATACCTAGCTTGTCTTGAACTCCTTCTTCTTCAAGCTCCGATGGTGGTCCGATGGCTCCTTCTCGTCGTCTCCGTACGCCGAAGATAGATCCACTTGAAAGCTCCAACCTTTAGCTCCTTCTTCGTTCTTTGAAGAAACTAGTTCACTTGGTTTGCTAAACCTAGTGAACTAGAATGAGTAGAGAAGAAATAGAATGGGATTTTATCTATGGTTCTTGATTCTCAACTCATGAGATATATGAACCATAGATTAAAGAGAGGGAGCAAGAGCAAGAGGGTGAGAGCAAAATGGAGAGCTCAAGAACAAGAGAGAGAATGAGCAAGAAAGAATGAGGCTCTCTTTTGTCTCTCACCCTCTCATAATCCAAAGTAATCATAACTCATCATATCAAAAAAGTCTTATGTGTGATGGTTGAAGCAACCATAACCTTATCATGTCATGCACTCATTTTACTCAAATGAGCAAGCAAGTAAAAGTCTTTGGCATGAAATGATAGCCATGGTTATTATGATGGTCAACTAGTCAAGCCTAGTCAACCGGTCAACAAAGTCAACAAGTCAACAAAAGACAACAAGTCAACAAAGTCAACAAAAGTCAACAACCATGTCACCATAATACTCAATTAATATAATAATTAATCACATATCATATTCTCATTAGGGTGAGCAAAAAGTCAAAAAGTCAACGGTCAACTGTCAACAACCCTAATGAGAATCCGCTGCCTCTGCCTCCCTGTCAATTATGCATACACACCCGCATCCGCGTTCCGAGGAACACGAATGCAAACTGGATAAATCAAATCCCATAAGGTACACTAGGATCCGGCTTAAACCAAAGCCCGCTAGTGTAAACTGTCCGGACACTGTACGTGCACAAGTGCACGGATGTGACCGAACCCTGTCGCAAAACCATGCGACCTGTCGCAATACCATGCGACCTCTACTCTTTTGCCTAAAGGCGAAAAGCTTTCTATGTGGGACTCTAAAGACTCGACACTACGCTGGCAGTGGGTTTAACCACAGACCGCAAGCGGCACTAGCTGTGCGTAACGGTCCCCAGGTAATGCCGACAAGAAGACCGACGAGGCGAAACCCATCTGAACTCCTACTGAGCCTGAGTGTGACATTCTCCGTACAGTCCGGTCTGTTCGTCTGATAAATCGCATGGCGGGCCTAGGGGGCGGTAAACGTCAGTCCCCCAATAGCGGTACAAGTCGTGCCGGAGCGAAGCCCAAAACACCCTGAGATAACACTGGAAACCTACCAGTATATCTCGTTTGCCCTGGCCAGGGACTACTCGTGTAATGGCTCTCCTAGACACAGCGCGATGTCAACCCCCAATACCGGGAGAGACGAATCCTGTCTAACCGTCACTGCCTCCAAGTGCTTCGGGACTGCACCCAACCACCACCTGTTTGCACGACTCCTTTGAGCCGTGGTAGGGTAGTGATCAAAGTACAGTGGGAACACACCCGAGGCGAAGTGACAGTGTCAAGTCAGCGGACTAAGCTGTACTCATGTCACCTGGGAACTGATAACTGACGATAGGTATAATACCAACTAGTCAGTTCCCGACGAGTCCTGTCCAGTGTACCCGTAACCTAACGAGCACCCGCATACTATCTCAAGTACGACGTACTAACGGCTGTGGGACAGACCGTCTCCCACACTGGGATGAGAAGCGCATGCGCTGGTCTACTCCGGAGTATCGATGCCCTGTCTTGATAGTCCTGCGACCAGGGACCTGCATAAGGATGTGCTTATAGATTACCCAGCCCCACTAGTGTGACGGCCATCACATCGCTGGTAATCAAGCAAAGATCCTAAGGGCTCTACTAATGTGTATAAGCGATATCCAAAAATAAACACATGTACACATTGAAGCAGAAACAAACCAAGTAGCATACTACTATTTTGAGCAAGATCGTATATACAAGGTGAATATCCCAAGCTTCCATTAAGTAATATACAAACTAGTATGATACAATAATGGCCTCTAGGGCATATACACTAACAGTAATCAAAGCACTGTGGGAACTCACACGAGGCAAATGACGATCCTCAGGTCGATGAACTAACCTGTACACATGTCACCAGGGAACTGCTATCTGACGTCAGGTATAAGACCAACTAGCATGTTCCCGGCGAGTCCAGTCCGGTGTACTCATAACCCAATGAGCACCTGTATACATCTTAGGTGAACCAACTGACACCAGTGGCTTGTGAGACCGGCCACCGCCCCTCCTCGGGGTCTCGACTGTATACACTAGTCTACTCTGGAGTATCGATGCCCTATCTCGAAACTCCCACGACTAGGGACCATTTAAGGATGTGCTTATAGACTACCAGCTCCCACGTATATGATCGCCCTCATACTGCCGGTAGGTAAGCAAGAATCCTAGGGGCTCTATCAACGTGCAATAGCGACCTGTCATGTCACCTAAAGCAGTACACGATGATAAAGGTAAACCAGATAGCATACTATCATCTCGAGTAAGACTGTCCTACCGGGATAGGTCCTCCCTCAATCATTGCAATCACGTGCCTGTGATCCAATAATTGACTCTGAGGGCACTATCTCCAACAAGTAGGTAGAGACTGTTGAACTAAGTCAGCGTCTGACCCGTTCATCAACATGGTCTTCAGGTCCGTCAGCTCAAAAGAGACGGTCTTTGTAAGGACGTTTCCCCTTACAGATGACCCGATAGCCAACCTCGCTGGAAGCAATTCGTTCGAGGTCTCATATCTTGCGATACGAGATTGCTCTCCATATCAATATTTGTTATGGAGGAAGATAGAAACTAAGTCCATCTTCTCGTGCTGCCTCTGGTATGCACCATCAACTGAGGCTAACACGAGGCACTTGGATTTCGCACAGTCTTTTTCCGATGTCTTGCGGATAAAAATATCCGTGACAGGGGAAACTGGACTTGAGACGGCAGGGGTTGGATCAGTCAAGAGGTGTCCCAGCTTGTCATAGGCAATGGACATCTGGACAGACCTTCGCCAGTCAAAATAGTCAGATTCAGTCATTTTATTATCTAGATGTAACCTATGTTTGGTCACTGGGTCGCTGCAATTAAGAGATAGAGAAGAAAACACTTCAGCATGATGCTCTTGCAAGTTTAGATTGGTTTTTAATTTATCTAAACAGGTTGGCTCCCTCTGTCTCTCGAATCCCTCCTCAAACCATAAAGTAAGAATTAGTCTGGATCAATCTCACCGTACAATACTTGCTTAACCGTTCAGCCAGGGTGGTGTCTGTACTTCGAGGGAGGTTTTCCAACGCTTTCGCGAAGTTCCTTAATTAAGTAACCTCTTTTCCCTGTGGGCGTAGCCCTGCTAACACCTTTCTTGACACCTACTTGGTTTATAGCATTGATCGTTAAGTGAGAAAGTTCCGGAGGAGTAGCATATACTCACAGTAGGATCGGGATCCTAATATCAACGCGTGACAAAACTGAAGGAATCCTACCAGAATCATCACAGTCCAAATGGTATGCAGCGCCAGCAAGTTTCAGTTCTTTTGAAACGCCCGATGTGGAATTTTGCCCCATGCTCTTATGACCTTGACGAAGGCCAACATATCATAAGTCACATGGCAAGTTCTACCCGTCATTGTCCAGGTTAATTTGAACCCACCCGTACATACCCTTGACGAAGGCCAAAATAGTAGTATGACTGTCCCAAACCAACGCATCTATCTATACAATAGATAAATATTCAGCAGCTACCAATCACTATGCCTTGGCGAAGGTCAAAATACATAGCTTGAATACTACTGACTATTTAACTGAAATGACGGAGGGCTACGAATGGTTTTGGCGAAACCGTGAACGTATTGAACGTGATATAATTGAAGGAACCTGATAGCTTTTAAAAGGAGTGGTTCAAGCTCCGCGTTTAAAAGCTGGCTTTTGAAAAGAACCGAGTGGTTTTGAAAATGTTCCAACGACTTTTACTTAGTTTATTTTCTTGCATTGATTCCAATGCGTCCCATCATTTAATCCTACCATTGCAGAAAACAACGAAAATATAACGTACGCTTATGCCATCCGCATTCGCCATGGGGTCCCGTCATCACCCGTTAGGTTACTTAACTAACGACAGAGCGGGGGATGGACTAGCGCGAATGCAAAACATAAGCAACGCCTAAATAGATATCATATAGATATATATAAACATTCGTCACATGCAATGATAGCCATTCCAGATCACAGATGAATACAATGGATATACTAGTAATCCCCAATTCGTACGAGCCTGTAACGAAGAACGGATTACACGGTCATGATGAATAGCCAAACCCTACCCTAGACCCCTACGGGTGCGGCAAACTACCCGCCAAGTACCCGAAGCGAAGCAACCTCCCTCAACACGGTGAGTAGGCCACTCGGCACTTCGAGATACCCGGTAGTTTGTGCACCCCACCTTGGGTCTATCCTAGGAGAAAAAACAGTAAAAAGAAATAAAACAATGACGGCTACAACCCCGACCAGGTTGTGCGGCCAAACAAATAATATTACATCAATTTACATATTACAAGAATTGAAAGAATAAGAAAACTCTCATCTCACAACCCCCGGCTATTCATCCGCTACAATCCAACGAATTCATATACCCAAACCATCAACATTACAGATCACAGATATGAATAACCCCCACTAATCGGCGTATAGCGATTAGTAGACGTTCAATACATATATCACATCACAGATAATATCCATTAGCCAAAGTCTACGGAATATCGATCAAAAGACGGATTTGTAACAACCCCAAAAATCAATTTGTTCTCTGGAAAATCTGGGTAGAAACAACATATACTAAAAATCCCAAAACAGCCAACTAAGCACACTACACCAAACTCGGTCCACGGCCGTGTCAACTCGGCCGCGGATCCACGGCAAGAATCATGTTCTTGCCGCGGAACTGCGGAGCTTTGACCGGTTCAGTGGACCGTTTTTGGTCTGTGTCTTTAGAAAACCCTGAGCCGATTTTTCATATATGTTAAATTACTTTTTGAACAGTATAAAAAATCGGCAGAAAGTTAAATTTTCCGGACATGTTTTGCGAATTTTTTCCGATCGATGTTCTAAATACTTTGCCAACTTGCTAGTTTATATTTAGCTAGGCTCTGATACCACTGTAAGTACACGTTGCTCACCCCGGTTCTTACGGGGAGGCGGAAACGGCGAAAAACAATTATTTAGCGCAAAGGCAACATGGAGTAAATGTCGGATCTTTGCTAAACTAGAAACTAGCAAACTACAAGAGGCGTTAACTACTATGCCGTAGAAATTATACCTCACGAAACCGGTCCTTCGGGTCTTCTCTCCGCTGTCCGGCTCATCCATCCACGCTCCGAGGGTCGATCCGGATCTTGGTCACCTCCGCAGCCTTCTTGAGTCGAAGTCGATCCACCCGAGAGATGTACACCGATCTCTACCTCGAACCGAGGCAACTAGGGCAACAAGATCACTAGTCTTGAAGTCTTAGGTTTTGTAGAAGAGGTTGATGGAAGTGTTTGTCTTTGTGGATTCTTTTTCTCTCAACACATGAGATCCAAAGAAAATTTCAAGAGGAGGAAGATGAAGGAGATCAAGCAACCATGGAGCTCTCTTTCTTTCTTCTCACTTGCAAGAGAGAGAATCAGAAAAAAGAAATGAATTATCAACCAAAGAAAAAAGGGGACCATGGTTGCAATAATACTAAACATCATCATTACAAATCCTATCATGATAAAGTTGATGGCTACATTGACATGACCATTTTCATAATCCAAAAAGAAAAAGAAAACCAAAGAAGTGTGTAGACCTCTCATGAAGGTCAAGGTCAACTTTGGTCAACGGGTCAACAAAGTCAACAGTGGTCAAGGTGGTCAAATGGTCAAAGCAATTAGCCATCACAAAATTATCACTAAAAGGATTAGTAAATAATGTCTCCGGCTCATAATGGTTTTGACCGAACGAATTGCCAAAACCATAATGAGCCTGCCACATAACGGTTTTGGCCGAACCAACTGCCAAAACCCTAATGTGGCACCTCCTCCTTCTTCGCTCCTCACAACTGTGCATACACACCCGCATCCGCATTCCGTAGAATGCGAATGCACAGAAGACAAAACAAATCCATCCGTGCAATACTAGGATCCGGCTTAAACCAAAGCCCACTAATATTGCCTGCCCGAACAGCATACGTACAAAAGTTTACGTAAGTGATCGCAGCCCTGCCGTAAAACCATACGGCCTCTACACGTTTCGCTCAGTGCAGGGAAACTCTCTGTGTGGGACTCTAAAGACTCGACACTACGCTAGCAGTGGGTTTAACCACAGACCGTAAGCGGCACTAGCTGTACGTAACGGTCCCCAGGTAGATGTCGATAAGAAGGCCGATGAGCAAACCCATCCGAACTCCTACTGAGCCTGTATGTGACAATCTCCGTACAGTCTGGTCTGTTCGTCTGATACATCGCATGGCGGGCTTAGGGGGTGGTGAACGTCAGTCCCCTAATAGCGGTACAAGTCGTGTCGGAGTGTAGCCCAGAACACCCTGAGATAACACTGGAAACCTACCAGTATATCTCGCTTGCCCTGGCCAGGGACTACTCGTGTAATGGCTCTCCTAGACACAGCGCGATGTCAACCCCCAATACCGGGAGAGACGAATCATGTCTAACCGTCACTGCCTCCAAGTGCTTCGGGACTGCACCCAACTACAACCTGTTTGCACGACTCCTTTGAGCCATGGTATGGTAGTAATCTAAGTACAGTGGGAACACACTCGAGACGAGGTGACAGTGTCAAGTCAGCGTACTAAGCTGTACTCATGTCACCTGGGAACTGATAACTGACGATAAGTATAATACCATCCAATAGTTCCCGACGAGTCCTGTCCAGTGTACTCGTAATCTAACGAGCACCCGCATACTATCTCCAGTACGACGTACTGATGGCTGTGGGACAGACCACTTCCCATGCTGGGATGAGAAGCGTATACGCTAGTCTACTCCGGAGTATCGATGCCCCGTCTCGATAGTCCTACGACTAGGGACCTGTATAAGGGTGTGCTTGTATATTACCCAGCCCCCACTAGTGTGACTGCCATCACAACGCTGGTAATCAAGCAAAGATCCTATGGGCTCTACTAATATGTATAAGAGATATGCTAAAAGAAACACATGCACATATTAAAGTAGAAACAAACCAAGTAGCATACTACCATTTTGAGCAAGATTGTCTATACAACTGTGAATATCCCAAGCTTCCATTAAGTAATATACAAGCTAGTATGATACAGTAATGGCCTCTAGGGCATATACACTAACATGACCTAGGAATCGTTGTTTATTCCATTTCTACTTGATGATGTTTTCTACTCACGGGTTGGCAAATCACCCCCATTGTGCCACAGTTCTTGCAGGTTGACCGCATGGATCAGCAGCGGTATCACTGGCAAATAGCTGCATTCGGGTGTTTTTCTTTGGTAGGTGGTACATGTTGGATCGTACCCCTCTTGTATTTATTATTTCTCTTGTATCTAGTTAACTCCATCAAATCAAAAACTAGTATTTGTATATGTAGTAAGACTTAGAAAGACTTGTAGTCGTGAGACTTGAGCGATGGGTTTTATGTTCGCTTATTGGGTTGATGTCTTGCTTTATTCATTATCTTTTGTGTTGATCTTCACCGTTGGACGTCGTATACTTGTTTTATGACTTGCGTGGTTGTGAATCCGCCGATTGGAGAAGAGCTAGCTCCCACTTGGGGATGCCTTTTATATTATCATGTGTATGTGGTTTTGGATCAAAATATAAAAAGGAGGTGCTGCCCAAATATTTAAAAGACGAAACACGTTTTCCAACTAGTAAAATTCACTTGCATTTTTCATGTCCCACTATTTATACATTTAAGAAAATGATTTGATTTTCATCATACCTTTATTTCAAAACTTCACCTCTTCTTTTTTCTTTAAAAAGGTTTAGATTTCTGGGTTTCGGCTTACTTTAATTACGTTACGCCTTTAGACGTTGCATGATTTAAGTGCCGGCCATGAGTGAAATTTCGGGTCGTGACAAAGTTGGTATCAGAGCGCTAGGTTTAACCTATGTTCGAGTCTAGGTTTGACTATGTGGAGTCTGGGGCGTAATTTATTTCGAAACCTAGGCTTGATCTTACGGAACTTAGACTTGAACGGGCGGGGGGGTTATTAGACCCGAACTTTCGTTACATAGGTTGACTATGATTGACGGAGTAGGTATCTTGAGTAGAGTAACGTACCGTACGTATGTTCCGCGGTATATTTACGATACGATACTCCACTTAAGAAATCATTGGATATACATATTTTGAGATCTATGATTCTCTTCGTTCTCTTGATAATACATCCATTTGAGATCCTTGATTCTATTTGTTTTCATGATCATACTCTCATTGATTCCGTTCCTTCTTATGATCATGTATCCATTTCGGGATCTGTTGATTCCTTTCATTCCGTTGATTTGTTTTCATCGATACTTGCTTGAGGTTCCTGTCACCATAGCTTGAGTGCAGATTGAGCTGCTGCTGGTGATGCGGTCAGGGCGAGCTCGTCATGGATGAGGACTGACCATATTGTTTTATGGTGACATGGGAACGTATCGAGTTAGTATTTGTGTTTTGACCTCTTGTTTGAGGCGAGTGTTCGATTTTGCACCGAATGATCGGGCCACTGATAGAGACTTCCTGTTGTGGGAAGACTGTAGGTGTACATCCTACCTCGGAGAATGTGATGTCGTCTACCTTGCAGACATATGGCCCAGCTTTTGCTGAGATTGATGGGATGTCACTTCTAGAATTTACTAGCTGAGATCGCTGGAGCTTTCAGGCAGAGATGCGACAGATGATAGCTAGTCTATCTTGAGTTGAGAGATGTCATCAGATTTTATGCGCCGACGCAGGCCCTGTCGAGTTGAAGATTTCCAGTGTGGAGAATCTTATTCAGATCTAGATTAGATCGATCCAGACATGACGTTGTTCGTTGGATGATCCAATTGGAGATCAGTAACTGGACCAGCTTCAGATAGAGGACCTCACCTAGATGCGTTGTGAGTTGATCGAGAACGGATGAATAAGGTATATTCCTCCGATGATATGGACGAGTTCCCGATGACGTGTTCGGCTAGATATCTTCTACAGAGTGATGAAGATACTGAGATTGTGATTTCGAGTCCGTGTGAGAGATTCCAGATTGACTGTAGCCGAGAACATTTGCAGTACGCTGATAGCATGACGTGACGTCGAAGCGGATGATAATAAAGATGAGTGGAGCAAGAGGTTTGTGCGAGATGTTAACGAGCTGTTGTTACTCCCCGTTGTGATTGGAGATCTGATATGTATACAGAGGCCTGAGATATGACCAGTTCCCGAGGAAAAGCTGTGCTGAGAACACAGATGTCCAGAAAGCGAGAAAAGATTAGGTAAGAGTACCGGCCTCCATATAGTTCGGCATAGGAGAGATTGGAAGACACCTTGAGCAGATTCCTTCTAGGACACTGCTGCAATAAGATTTGCACCGAGGGTCAGATGTGTGACGTGTATTCAGAGGACCAGAGGCCGACGCCAGTGACATGCTGCTGTATGAGTGATCATACTAATTGGCCGAGAGATAACCAGAGGAGTGTCAGAACAGAATAGTTTCTGTTAGTTCACCGGACCGGTCCGATGAGCCGATGAATTGCGAGATTGGTAATCCATAGAGAAATGAGGACCCAGAGACAGAGGACGCCAGACCATGAGCAGGAGGCAAGCGGATGTTCTTGCTCTGCCAGATTTGGGCGCACCGACATTTTTCGACATTGTAGGAGGTGTACCTCAGTATCATTTTTTGCGATTTGCGATTGTGATCCGAGTATCACGCTTATATCGCATGTATTTGAGTTTTGATGATTATGTTTCTTGATATTGATTTCGTGCACCATGACTGCACCTACTGGGTATTTACATTTTGTGCATAATTATTACACTTGATATATGTTTTATACACCGTTGTGTTGGTTTTTGATTTGTGCATATTAATTGCACATGATATCGGTTTTGTACCTTGGCTGCAGGTGTTTATGATTTCGTGAATTTCATACGGTTGATTTGATTTGTGCATATTATACGCACTCGATTTGATTTTTGCACTCGGTATAGCTCACATATGCTTACAGTGCATTGATACGTGTTTTGTGCACATAGTTGCACACGTTTTTGGATTTTATAAACCTTGGTACACTCCGTGTTGTTTTTTTTTATACGCATTTGAGTTATTGATGCATTTCCGTGCACTTGTTGTACCCGATTTGTATTTTGTGAAATTGTTGCACTAGGTTTTTACGCCGTTCATTTGTTGCACTGTATTTGTATTTCGTGCACCGGATGCACTGTATTTGTATTTCGTGCACTGGATGCACTTTATTTGTATTTCGTGTACTGGATGCACTGGAGTTGTATTCCGTGCACTGGATGCACTGGAGTTGTATTTCGTGCACTGGATGCACCGGATTCGTATTTCGTGCATTTGTTGCACCATATTGTTATTTCATGCATTTGTTGCACCAGCTTGGTATTTCGTGCATTTGTTGCACCAGCTTGGTATTTCATGCATTGGTTGCACTGGAGTTATACTCCGTACCTTGGTTGCACCCGATTTATGTTTTTGAGCATTTGTGTTACCAGATTCGTGTTTTTGTGCGCGTTGGCAATTGACGTTCGTTTTCGTGCATGCTACTGCACTAGATGCTTTTTACGGACCTGACGCGTTTGATTTAAATTCCATTTGTGCATGACAGATGCACTTGATTTGGATTTTCGCGCATGTTGGGCACATGATATGCGATGTGATTTTGTGCACACCGGATGCACTCGATTGGGATTTTCCTTCGTGCATGTTTTTTGCACTGGGTTGAGATTTTCGTGTACTCTTGATGCACTTGATATTGTTGTCGTGCACATCCATTGCACTAGAAAGATGCTTTCGTGCACACCCGTTGCACTTAGTTGGTTTTGTGCACATTCGTAGCACTTGTATTTGGCTTTGATTTTCGTGCGTACCAGACGCACGTGATTATTGGATACGCCTTTCGAGGCTGATTTTGCTCTTGATCACCTTGTTTTCATGATGGGCACAATATTATGTATTAGCCGAACAGGACTGATCTGAGGACAGTACCTGAGTACTTTGCATGCATTAAAAGTTTAACCAGAGGTTTTCATAAAGGAGCTATAGTCTCTCTATTTCTTACGTGTCCGCGAGCGACACAAACGTTTATAAAGGAAAACTTTTGGGGTATTTTAAAAGGGCGAAACGTATATTGTAGCAAAAACCTATATGAACATATGTTTATTACTTTACAAAAGAGCGTCCGTCACTTGTGCCGTGAGTTACCCATCACACGGCGAATCAGAAAAGATTTTGCATGTGTTTTATTCAGTTTTTGAAGGTTTTTCCAAGGATGCGTACTATATACGTATTATAGTATTTGACTAGTGCATATTGGATTTCAGTAATGGATTTCGTGATCTTGTTAGTTATATGTATGCCCTAGAGGCCATTATTGTACATATGATGTATATTATATTGGATGCTTTGATATATATAGAGAGGACTTTCTTTCTCGACATAATAGTATGCTATCTGGTTGTTCTTTGTCTTAATATGTAGACTTGTATTGTGATACTGTCTAGCTCTCATATGTTGATAAAGCCCTTGTAGGGTTACTAGGCACTGCCACAAGGGTATACAAGGCATCAACCATGCCCGATTTAAAATTTAGCCGTGTCGAACAACCCTAAACCAAGATCTTAGACTAGAGATTAGGCGAAACAAAGCATGTTAAACACTTTAACATCTACGAGTTTGGGATTACAACCTTTGTAGTCCGGTCCTTCACTTCATAAGCTCCGTGTTGTGGTCCCTTCGCTGCGATTATCGAGTATCCGGACCCTTGAAAAGCTCCACGAAGAGAAAGATGCAAGCTTGCTTCCGATCTTCGATAACAAAGATGATCTACCTTGAAGTTTCTTTAACATAAGCTCTAACTCACAAAATGAAGTGAACACCCTCATCTAAATGGCAAGGATAGATGAGGATGATGAAGTAGTATTTTAGCTCTCAACTGTTTTCTTATTCTCACTCACTTTCATCACAAAAATCAAAGCAAGAAAACTTTGCAAAGAGGAAGAAGAAGAAGATGAGTTCTTTTGTGATGAATAATGAATATCTAATCATCATAACTTATGCAACCATGGTTGCTAAATGAAAGGCTAACCAATGTAGAGAATTAACCATGGGTGAAGGGTTTGGGTTGGGTTAACCATGAGTCACTAAAATATCAACCATAATATCTTAGCACAAAACAAAAGAAAACCTTCTAGATGGTTCATGAATGGACTAACCCAAATCAAACCCTAACCTTGTTTAATCTCCTCTAATCATGTTGCATTAGTTATCATAACTTGTTCCAATATTATATATCACATATATAATATATTTTGTAACAAAAGAAAATAATACAATTAACATATATCGCATATATATCAATGTATTGCCCGAGTGAGAAAATTAATCAATAAGTGAGCTAATATTAGTTAATGTAATTTAATATATCAAATATATAATTATACATTAAATTATCGAATCAACACTTGATCCGAAAATCCGGCTATTTCATAAATAACCGACTAATATAATCTGTATCAGTTCATCGAATCAACACTTGATCCGATGACCCGGCTATATCACATATACCCGTCTGATATCTCATATCGTGAGAATCTAATACGATATCACATACACGTATTGTTCTCGATCCCGCACATATCACATATGTGCTCCTACTCCATTTTGCCTGAGCAAAGAAACCTCTGTGTAGGACTCTAAAGAATCGTCAATATGCCGATAGTAGGTGATAATCATATCAAACACCCACAAGCTGCAATCGGTCAGCTAAACGTAATAGCCACCCAGGTATTGAGCGCTCAGAAGATCAACAAGCAAGCCTGTACATTCTCCTATGAATCCAGTCAGTAACACTCCCGTACAGTCCGGTCTCTTCGTCTGATATGTCGCATATCTCGCCTAGTGGTGTTATACGTCAGACCCCAGTAGCTTGATAAGTCGTGTAGATATAAGGTCTATACCATTTCGAGAAACTACTGATAACACTTACCAGTAAATCTCAGCAACCCTGGCTAGGGATTTCCAGTTATAGCCAATCGAACACAGCACAACATCAACTCTCTATACCGGGAGAGACGAATCCCCTCCTATCGCTCATTGCCTCCATGTGATTCGGGACTGTGCCCAAAAGCCACCTTTTTGCACGCCCTCTTGGACGTGGTGTGATGGAAATCAAAGCACAGTGGGAATCATGTTGGCTATAGTGCCCTCAAGGCAATTATCATAGTAGCGGACTTGTGATTATGATGATTGTGGAAGGACCTATACCGATAAAACAATCTTACTCAATATTATAGTCTGCTATCTGGTTTGTCTTTATCATCATATACTTATTGATAAAGCCCATAGGATTCTTGCTTGACTGCCGGCATTATGATGGCGATCATATATGTTGGAGCTGGGGTCTATAAACACATCCTTAAATGTCCCTAGTCGTAGGAGTATCGAGACCGGGCATCGATACTCCAGTGTAGACTATTGTATACTGATCCAGACCCCGACGAGGGGCGGTGGCCAGGTCTCACAAGCCATTGGTGTTAGTTTGTTCACCTAAGATTGTATACAGGTGCTCATTGGGTTATGAGTACACTGGACGGACTCGCCGGGAACCTGCTAGTTGGTATTATACCTATTGTCAGATAGCAGTTCCTAGGTGACATGTGTACAGGTTAGTCTGTCGACCTGAGATCGTCATTTGTCTCGTGTAAGTTCCCACTGTGCTTTGATTACTACCCTACCACGGCTCAAAGGAGTCATGCAAACAGGTTTTAGTTGGGTACATTCCCGAGCCACATGGAGGCAGTGATCGGATCGTCGGGGCTTCGTCTCCCCCGGTATTGGGGGTTGATGTCGCGTTGTGTACGGATGTCCATCACCATAAATCCGTGGCCACGGTGGACAAGAATTACCGATCCAGGATCGATAGTTTCTCAGGTGGTGATGGGTTTCATACCGACACTAAATGTCGCGTTGTTAGGGGTCTGACTTAATCCACCCCCTTAAACTCGATATGCGATATTCTTAGACGAACAGACCGGACTGTACGGATATTGTCACTGTCAGGCTCAGTAGAGGTTCTGCATGAGTTTGCTCGTCGGCCTCCCTTTCGCTCAATACCTGGGTAGCCATTACGTACAGCTAGTGCCGCTGACATGCTTGTGATTAAAACCACTGCCAGTGTATTGACGAGTCTTTAGAGTCCCACACAGAGGGTTTCCCTAGTTCTGGCGAAATGATGTAGTAGCCGTATTGGATACGTGCAGGGTTCCGATCGATTGGTGTACTTTGTACCAGGACTTTCGATCGGACAATTGATAGTACTAGCCGACTCGGGTTTGAGCCGTATTATTAAATCAGGTATTGATTTAATAATTTACATATATGTATTTCGGTACGTATATTCTAGTATTATATTCTTTGTGTTATGCTATCTTTTTGGGTATTCGTATTTCAGTACGAATGCAGATATATTTACAGTTGAATGTAATCCGTATTTTTTACCGGATAACATTCTAGAAGGTGCCACCTCATTTCTTGTTTTGACCATTTTATTAAATTGGTAAATGAGGTGGATATTAGCATGATGAGGTGTGGAGACAACCATGCTTGCAATAGTGAACACAAATGAATTGTTAATTCATTTGTGTTCACTATTCAAGTATGGTAGGATTTTAAAATTGAAAAAATGCATTTTACAAATCCTTGCATGCTATTTTCTCTTTCCAAGTGAAGCTCATTTTTGAAGCATGAAGGTTTTGTTCATTGTTTTTCTTCTTGAGCTCTTCCTTCACCATTTGTGTTTCACCTCCACTAGCATTCATGCTTTTCTTACACCTTCAAGTTTTTGAGATAGCTAACACTAAGAAACATTCACACTACATCCTAGGCTCTCAAGGGTAGCATCCTAGAGACCCTAGTTGCTCCATAAGCATCATATCGTGGAGCTAGAGCCGGAGTTACATCCCTCGGGTGGATCAACGGATATGGAGGAAGACCGGCGACCAAACCTCGTCAAAGGATCACTAGGAGCTTGGAATGAAGACCGAAGGACATGGATCAACTCGGTATAACCATTCTAACTCTTAGTTAGTTTGCTAGTTTAGGGTTTAAGGTCGATCCGTAAATCGGGTAGCGCTAGCGCCAGTTTAGAAAAATTTTGTTCTGCATTTTGGCCGCGTTTCGACGGCCGGGGCGCTGCCGGGACCCTTCATGGTATCAGAGCCACCCTTTAAACCCCTTACTAGCTTGCTTAAATGTGCTTAAAAGATCGATCAACGGAATTTTCCGAAATCACGATTCCATTTTCATATTTGCTGTCGATTTTCTAAAGTGGTGAAAAAATTATTTCAGGCATCTTAAAAATCCGTGCAGGCAATTTTAAGGGTACAGTGAAAATTTTAGCTCCTGAAGCTTCCAAAGCGTCGCGGAACCGCCGCACTAACCCCCCATTGGCGCCGGTTCCGTGGCCACTTATTGGCGACGGGCCTTCAAATTTTTACTGTAGCTTATATACTTGGAATTGTGATTTTTGTGATATTCTGTTTTGGCCCAGGTTTCAGTGAAGTGTTGTTTTGCTATTAGGGGCAATTTGGAACTTAGTCGATCGATATTTTAAGTGTGCGTTTATCAGTACATACATTATAATCTGCGACCGTGAATATCATTTGATCGGTAAACTCATCTAATTGCTATATGTCTTTTAGACGGATTTGCGAACGCGACATTAACGTTGATGTTTTGTGTTGTGCTGTGATGTTGGTTGAATTGTCGTGGTGGATAGCCAGTGATGCAATGTTAGTACTGTTTTATTTCATTTGTACATTTGATATTGCGGGGCGAGCGTCCGACATGTGGACTGCTGTCATTGCCAGTTTGTATATTATTCTTTTGGGCCACGACCGGGCTGAGGTCGATGTCACCCTTGTATATTATTTTATTTTATGTACTAGGATTACCCCACGGTGGAGTGCACGAATAGCCGGATTCTAGAGGGCAACTGGTCCGCATCTCATGGTGTTGGGACGGAGGGGACCTTACTCTTGAATTGGCGGGCTGTTCGCCGCACTCGTAGGGGGTATAGGTAACCCAGGAGGGGTGTTCAAGTTACCGGATTCCGTGAAGTGTTGGGTGGTCCATTCATGTTGCTGAAGGGGGCTGACTCACTTCTGGTTTTGGCGGGTAACTTGCAGCGCTCGTAGGGTTCTTGGTTTCATTGCACATGCTATCTACACGACAGGGAACGTCGGGTCTCACTTGCGGCTCAAGTGAAACCCGGGGCTCCAGATTATCCACCATTCTGTGTTGTTTCTGTGATGTTGCTTTATATCATGCCCGGGATGATTGTTATATATATTTATATATACTAGTAGATGATGTATATGTTTTGCACCCGCGCTAGCCCAGTCCCCGCTCTGTCGTTAGTTAAGTAACCAAACGGGTGATGACGGGACCCAGTGGCGAATGCGGATGGCATATACGTACATTTTATTTTCATTCTTTTCTGGTGTGATTAATTGATGGGGCTGCAAAGATTCTTATCAATGCAAGGATAAAACAAACCTATATATATGATGTTGTTGGAACCAAGTTTTTAAAAACTGACATTACAGACGTACACTTTTCCTTTGCATCGTGGTATTCATTTTGGAATATCCTTCACCTCATTCGACAAGTCAAGGGCCGAGATCCCTTCATCGGGAGTGACCCCTTGGGTAAAAGTTTGCGTCAACGTAATAACTTTACTATAGTCAATTATTTTTTCTTTGGATCATGGTATTCAGTTTGGGATATCCTGCACCCCATTCGACGGGGAAAGAGCCGAGATCCCTTCACCCGGAGTGACCCCTTTAGCAAAAGTTTTCACCACTATATATTTATAAAACCACTTGGCATACCCGTACACCATCCTTGATGTCAAACACCGATGGATATGGGATCATCCATCGCCCATCATATGGGTCAAGATACGTATACGCTAGTCTACTCTGGTGTATCGATGCCCTGTCTCGATACACTCTCGACTAGGAACAGTTATAGGATGTACTCGTCGACTACCGTGGCCCCACTAGTATGATCTCATCATAGTCCCAGTAGTCGAGTACATATCCTAAGGGCTTTATCAACATGTAACATAGAGACAATTAGAGTACATGTTAAGATAAAGTACAACCAGATAGCATACTATCATGTCGAGCAAGAAAGTCCTCCCTATATATGTCCTAGCATCCACTACAATATATATCGTATGTACAATAATTTCCTCTAGGGCAAACATATAACTAACAATCTCCCACTTGCACTAGGTCCATCTGTTGTGGTATCGCATACCCAACAATTAGCTGCGGTTGAAGTATCTCATACTCAACCATCCCATAAATCGTCTCTACTGGGAAAAAAGACCTATGTGAGTGGATCCGCGCTGTTGTCCTCTGTGTCTACTTTCCTAACCTCGATCTCCCTGGAGATCAACCATCTCCATGATCAGGTGATACTGCCTAAGAATTATATCTGGATTTCTGATGGGACGGGGGGTTCCTTGGCAAAAGCCACAACTCCATTGTCACACAATTGTAGGAATGAAGATCATCTCATGAACATATATCTATCCAGACTGCCTCTTTGGTAGCATCCTTGGTAACGATGTATCTTGCCTTTAATCATCTAGTATGTCACGGTATCTAGCTTGGAACTCTTCCAACATACCGTCCCTCCACTTAGGGTAAAGACAATGCCTGCGACTGACATTCAGTCGTCCTTATCACCGTGGAACCTTTCCAGAGATTCTCCCCAGGATCGATTGATACCATATCACTACAACTAGTGAGAATCCTAACATCCATTTAGATCTATCTGATAGATATAAAACCTAGGATTTAGGAGGTATCACCTTGATCCTATATGGAGAATCCTTATGATAAGCGGAGATTGACCGAGCGTAGCATAGGAAACTCCTTCCCTATCAAGAGTATGTCATCCACGTACTCTACGAGTATTACCACCATACTCCCTACTTCCTTTTTGTATATACAAAGTTCATCTACCATTTTGATGAAGTCAAACTCTTTGACTACCACATCAAAACAGATGTTCCAATTCCGCGATGCCTGATTTATCACATAAAACATCTTGCTCACGTTTCTGCTACTCCCACTGTCTACGAAGCCCTCTGGCTGTGTACTTATAGATGCTCTCTTCCAAATCAGTATTTAGAAAAGCAGTCATGACACCCAACCGCCAGATATCGTAGTCATGGTATGTAGCCGTGGCAAGTAGGATCTGGATGGACTTAAGCATAGCTCTGAAAGTCTCAACTTTTCCATGTACACCAAGTAATCTTCTCAATATATACTTGCTCCTGATGGGGATTTAACCCTTCAGAGAAAGAAACCAAAGTCCATACTTTGTTGGTGTATAAGGATTCCATCTCAGATCGCTAAGCATCCAGCCATTCTTACAGAGTCCCACTCCTGATGGCCAGCTCGAAACTAGTTGGGTCATCATCTCATGATGCAATCCTCGCTCCCATTGTAATAGAGAAACCAAAGTATCTCTCAGGTGGGTGAGGAACCCTACTAGATTGGCGGAGAGGCTGAGCTTCGTTGGTTACTATTGAATCCTTTGGTTCTACCAAATCATCTGCTGTAGTTTGTATAGCTGGAACTCCTTCCAGTACTACTTCATGACCACTAATTTCTTCACAAGAAATTCCTTTTCATAAAGGTGGCATGTTGAGAAACAAAACATCTTTTATTCCTCGGTTAGGTAAAAGATATTCCCTTGCGAATGCTTGAGATATCCAACAAACTTCTACAAAACTGACTTTGCCTCGAGATTATCCGGATTATGCTTTTAGACATAGGATGGAGAACCCAAAATCTTAACATACTTAAGATATGGGCTCTTCCCATTCCATATCACATATGAAGTGGTAGGCAACTAATTTGATTGGAACCCTATTCAAAAGGTATGCAGCTTCTCAAGTGCATAACTCCCAAAAGGAAATAGGAAACTCAGTAGTACTCATCATAGAGCGCACCATATCACATAGGGTGTTATTGCTCCGCCCCGATACACCGAGGTGTTGTGGTGTATACAGAGGAGTAATGTTGAGAGAGAATCTCATTCTCCTTTAGAATAGTCCAGGAATTCCGTGCTTAAGTATTCTCCTCCTTGATCTCATCAAAGGACATAATACTTATACCCGTTTTGGTTCTCCAATTCTAACTTATATTCTGTGAAAATCTCAAAAGCATCGGACTTGTGTTTCAACAGGAACATAAGGCTGAATATTGAGAGATAATCAGTAAATGTAATGAAGTACAAAGAAACGGTCTTGGCATTTGTAGACAGGGGACCTTCATACATCAACATGTATCAATCCTAAGAGTTCATCAACTCTTTCTCTGTTTCCAATAAACAGAGCTATGGTCATCTTATCTTAGTGACATGACCGGCAAGTTTCACAAGATGTAAATTCAAACTAATTTAAATATGCATCTAGATGTAACTTCAGCTAGTCGGGTCGCATTGATATGACCTAGGCTGCAATACCTCAAGAAGGATTCGTTCATTTCTTAACTCTTCCTCTTGTGTGTGTTCTGTACACTAAGAACTGTGGTTTGATTTAGAACGTTTATTCTTTTAGATAACGTGCCTGAACCGATCAACTCTTGATATAGGAAATGTTCAAAACATTATCCAACTATACAAAATTATATCCTTCTTTATTAAATAAAGAGATTGATATGATGTTGTATATCAGGTTCGGTATCTAATAACATTCGTTCAGAATCAATGTATTCTGGTAATACAGGGTGATAACTGCCAACAGACTTGGCTGCAACACTTGCATCTTTTCCAACTCTTGAAACTTATCACCCGTTCTCAGTTCTCTACCTATCTGTAGGCCATGTAATAAATTACATTTGTGGGATCCTGATCCGGTATCTCATACCCAGGACGTAAAGGATACTGAGAAACAGTTCTCTATAATGAACACACCCGAAGAAGATGCATCAGCATGCACTTTTTTCGTTTGGGCGGCACGGGAATTCTGGTAATCCCCAATTTCCTGCTCTGCCTTATAACAATTATAAGTTGGAGAGGGACCAACGTTCCCTAGCGCAGTATAACAAGCGGGTTCGGTCAATAAATCTGTATTATTATCTTGATTAAGGCGTCACATATTCGTAACCAGGAGAGAGAGAAGAAAACACTCAGCGTGCGCATTTACAAGATTAGATTGGTTATCAATTTATCTAATCAGGATGTCTCCCACTGTTTTAGTCAAATCTTCCTTCAAAACCTAAAAGGAAAGACTAGCCGGGATTAATTACACCCTACAAGTTCGCCAATCTTTCAGCCACGCCAGTGCTGGTACTTTAAGGGAGGTTCCCCGTGCTTTCGCACGGACCTAATTAAAATAAACCTCGTTTTTCCAGGGGAGTAGCCCCGTTAACACCATTCTAGACAACTACTTGATCGGCTAATTGTAATGTGTAAAAACTCTCCCAGGAGTAACTCTTACTCGCAGCGGGTATCGGGATCCAACTATCTCATAGAATTATGCAATCTTATTGCAAATTTCAACACTTGAAATTCCCAATAATATTTTTACCCCTAGCGTCTTATGACTTTGACGAATGCCAACAAACCATAGGTTACCAGTGAAGTTCAACCCGTCATTTCCCGATTGAATTAAACCCAGCCGCACAACCCTTGATGAAAGCCAACAAAGTCGCACGACTACCCTAATTCAATCTCATTATATGCTTATATAGATAAGCATAAATAGCTACCGCACACTACGCCTTGATGAAAGCCAACAAACGCAGCACGAATACTATGAAGTACTTATCTGAAATGACGGAGGGCTACGACAGGTTTTTAAGAAAACCCTTTGCGTAATGAACTTGACATCGTTGTAGAATCGAGTGATTTTGAATGGAATGTTTTTGAGGCCTTTTCTAGTTTTGCTAAAGAGGTCACTCCCGGTGAAGGGATCATCGACTCTTTCCTCATCGAATAAGGTGCAGGATATTTCGCAAATACCACTTTGCAAAGAAAAAACTATAGAAACAATCAAAAGACAAACCGACTTTGTAGCATCTGCTAGTTTCGCTAAAGAGGTCACTCCCGGTGAAGAGATCTCGGCTCTTTCTTTATCGTATAAGGTGATGGATGTTCTACAAGGAACACCGCTATGCAAAGCAAGAACTAGAGCTACCAGTTTTTAAACAAGTTTCTACAACATTTTTAGGTTTCTTTTAGTTTCATTAATCTCATTAATGAAGTCCCACTTTATTATGCTTCGCAAGCATCACATTTGAAACGAAATCTGCAATATAACATATATCTCATATATATAATATAAACATTCGTCTCAGGCAGTAATATGATCTCATCACAGAACATTGCAGCAGAAGAAACCTATATGAAATATTGGATATATTAGGACGTCCGTGTTTTAATACGAGCCTATATAAAACACAGATTCCACGGTCGCGATGAATAGCCAAACCCACATCCCTAGACCCCTACGAGAGCGGTAAGCAACACTGCCAATTATAGGGTTAGGAGACCCGGTCTCGACTCCTCGAGATGGTCTCCCACTGGACCCTAGAACCCGGTTACTTAAGCTCCCCGCCTTGGGTCTACCTAATGCGGAAAAGTAAATAATATACAACGGTGACATCATCCTCAGCCCGGAAGTGCCCCAATAAAAGAATATTACATACAAATGAATTTTACATGAATGAAAAAGAAAAACTCTCATCTCACATAAAACCCCCGGCTATTCAGAACACGACGATCCAATATAACATATCACAGCAACACATAATATCTCATATCATCAACGCAAGTAAATATGCGTATCCCAATTGTCGTTGATGTATAGCAACGAAACCGGCGATACACCACATATTACACTTACGGTCGCAGAAAAGAAAGTGTAAAACTACAACAGTTGGAATCCGCAACCTCCTTAGATATCGCATGCCTAACCAAATGAATTCCTTAGACATCGCATGCCTAACAATTTAAACCCCGCATTTTAGTCTCATTATCGAAAACTCTGTTCAATATCAAGTCGGGAAATTCAACAAGATTCCCGACATCCTGATCGAATGATCGTCGCAAACTTTAGTAGACGGCCGCACTCCCCGATGCCGTCGACGAAGTGCACTAAGGCAGAACACCGCTGCCGCAAGCACCCGAACGGATGCTTTTGGCGACGGGGTTCTCCTACAGTCACTTGGTCGGGGCTTTGGGGCATGAATGTCTATTAAGTTTACCCGGCGAGTATCAGCGTACGCTACGTGATTGCGACGGACTTTTGATCACATCAAAATTTAGTGGCAACCGATCATCTGAGACTGAACTGCTAGATTTATAACATTCAAATTAGTTATCTCAAAACTACATGTGGATTCTAAATATTCTATCACATTCCAGATAAATGACAATGTTAAACTTTCCGATCGAATAATCAAACACCCAAGTTTTCCCAAATATATCAACACTTGAGCGGAGTTCAAAAAAATATCCATCACAAGCTACAATACCAATGGTCCAGCCGTAGAAGGGTCAAGCCAACGCCTCACATATGGCAACGCCGTACTGCCCCAAACCCTAAGGTTTAGAGGCAGTTCAAGACGGTCACATAATCGAGTTATGGTTGGTGTTCTTCTAGAGGTCCACCGCGTTACTTGCATGATTTTCCATGTTTCAAACTCGAGAAAAAATCCAACTTTTGAAAAAATTTCCGACAGGGGAAAAAGTGAGTTATTGATATCCGTTCGAACATTTTAATAGTTTCTAAAATTAACCGGACAAACTAGAAAACTCACCACTTGAGTAAAATTAAAAATTCCCAGAAGAATCAGGAATTACCTACGGTTATTACTGTGCAAAGAACTGACCCAAACTCCACTGTATGGCCGCGGAACCGCCGCGCAAGCCATGGTACGGCCGCGATTCCGCGGCGCTTTAATGAGATTAGTGTCACGTGTTGCACAGTAATTCTTGTATTTCCTTGCTGATTTTTTGAGTATTTTTAATATGAAAAAAACAACATTTATACAAAATTTCCAGAAACTAGGTTTTAACGGGTATTCAGAGTTCGATCGGACTTTAAACTTCGCCTAGACTTCACCTAAAGCTCTAGCTTGGCTCTGATACCACCGTATGGTTACTAGGCACTGCCATAAGGGTCTACAAGGCATCAACCATGCCCGATTTAAAATTTAGCCGTGCCGAACAACCCTAAACTAAGATCTTAGACTAGAGATTAGGCAAAACAAAGCATGTTAAACACTTTAACATCTAAGAGTTTGGGATTACAACCTTTGTAGTCCGGTCCTTCACTTCATAAGCTCCGTGTTGTGGCCCATTCGCTGCGATCATCGAGTATCCGGACTCTCGAAAAGCTCCACGAAGAGAAAGTTGCAAACTTGCTTCCGATCTTCGATAACAAAGATGATCTACCTTGAAGTTTCTTTAACACAAGCTCTCACTCACAAAATGAAGTTAACACCCTCATCTAAATGGCAAGGATAGATGAGGATGATGAAGTAGGATTTTAGCTCTCAATTGTTTTCTTATTCTCACTCACTTTCATCACAAGAATCAAAGCAAGAAAGCTTTGCAAAGAGGAAGAAGAAGAAGATGATTCCTTTTGTGATGAATAATGAATATCTAATCATCATAACTTATGCAACCATGGTTGCTAAATGAAAGTGTAACACTTTGAAAACTCGTTTAGGGTTATTTCGCGTTAGATAATATTGATGCCTGTTTTCATGAAACCCGTAAAATCTTAATTTCCTTTTTATCTAGTCCAATTGAGATGAATGGGGGGGTTTCATATATTTTAAATGGGGTTTATTATCTTTAATTAATTTTAATTTAGCAATGTGTTCTTTTAATTATAATTATTTTCCTTAATTACTTTCCTAATGAGGATTAGTATGCTTCCTTGCACACTTAGCATTTAGTGGCACATACTTATTCCTTCTTACCCTTTCCAAATTATGTTTTTCTTTTTCTTTTTAAAACAAAAGAAATTGATTTGAGAGAAAAGAAAGAGGTATGGTGTGCATTTAATGAGGTATGGGGAGCATTTATTAAAGCATCTCTCTCTCTCTCTCTTTCTTCTCTTTTCTTTTCTCTTGCTGAAATTTCAGCAGAAGAAATAGCAGCTCCAGCAGCAACAATACCCCATTTTAGTCACCTTGTTCTTGATCTTTCACTTCTCTTTTGATTCTTGTTCAAAACCTACACAAGAACCACTCATTCTTGCACTCAAAACCATAGAAAAATGGCTTTTTGGGGGAGTTTGGAGGCAAGTCTGCATACTTGAGGAAAGAGCTGGAAGTTTGGGTTTTCCTAAGGCTTTTGGGAGGTATTAAACTCACACTTAACACCCTTTCTCATAATTTGTAGTATTTTAGCTAAAAATCATGTTTTTATGTGCTTTTTGTGATATTGAAAGGAATTTTGTGAAGTATATGATAAGTTGGGAATTTTATGGCTTGGTTAACTCATTTAAGTGCTATTACAGCTGTTCAAACCAAATTTTCATTTCAGATTACATAAAAATACCATAAAGTATCAATTTAGTGATAAATGTTGTTTTTAACTGGTTTTGGGGGTCTGTTGAAATCTGCTTGCACTCTGATTATTTCAGAATAAAATTGTAATTTCTGGAGCACGTACTCTAGGAGTAGAAAACACACACGAAGCACGGGAGGCAGGCTCCCAACCTGGGCCGCCGAAATATTACTTCTGGCCGCAAATTGCAGCCAGATTGGTGACCTGGGGGTTGAGGTTTTGGTGATGGGTGTCTGCTGCTATGTGGGGTTTTATGGTATGTTTAGTTTTGCAAAACTCTTTCTGTATCAAAATCTGGAGCTAATTACCTGTTTCTCGTATTTTAAATCTTCGTGACACACGTGATACGTATGTGAGTTTGGGGTGTTCTGCCTATCGCGACGCGTCGAGATAGTTTCAGACGCTTAATCACACGTTTTAGCGTATCGCGCGCACGCGCACTTGGTTTGCGACGCGGGTTTCTAGTTTGACCTTAATATCACGTTTTTGTGGATTTGAGATTATGTGTGATATATTGTGTAATTCTAGGTTCGCAGGCGAGTGAGACGGACGTTGCGCACAAGGGGAAGTAAGTCGTCGGCTGCACTTAGCGCGAGACTTCGGTGAGTAGATTTAACATCTACGAGGATATCGCCCGCATGGCGTTATGCGTCAGGGTTGATAGGACCTTATAGCTATATGTTGCATTTACCCCATTGACTGTCATGGATACTGTTGTTGCATGCTGCATTCCCTTCTATCTGTATGTAAACTTAGAATTGATAGAACACCGCACTATTACTAACGGTTCATGTTGCACGAGCACTAATCTGCATGTTACACACACACCGTTATTAATTGCCATGACACACTCACTGTAGAATTTCCATGATTATATTGCTGTAGTTCATTTCACATATGATTCGATACGATTTTCATAGAATTGGGAGCCGCACGATGTCTTTGAAACTGAAACTATTTTAAAAAGAGGGTTCTCCCTTATACCTATATTATGGCTTGACGTACATAGCACATCGCATTTGATTTACTCATTGGTGTTGGATTTTCATGTGATTTCTGTTTTGAGGACCGTGGGATTATTTGAGAAAAAATGCACTATTTGAAACCCGGTTCCTCGTGATATGATATTTTGGTGCGTCCACCACGCGTTTTCTCGGTGCTGAGACGTGTGCTTGAAACTCGATTCGAGGTGTTGGATGATCCGTTTGCGTGTTCGTGGTGGACCCGGTATGGTTCCCCTCGGCAAGATGATCGATGGACTTTGCCGATTGAGCTGGAGGTGTGCGAATACCTACCGGTGATTCGTTGGACCTTGCGGTTATCCGGAGGATACCGACCAGAGTCGAGAGATGGATGCGGAATGATCCGTACTGCCGGGGCCGAGGGCCGATACCGCAGACGGAGCCCGTGGGCTGACCCGGACTTACGGAGCCCGTTATATGAGGATTTGCGTGTCGATGCTGGACACGAGTATTTTATGTTATTTTGTGTGCCGATGTTGGGCACTCGTGATTCTCAGAGATTTACAGGATTTGATGGCCGAGGAGAGTGTCGGCACCTGAGTTTATTTGGGAGTTGTGTTCAGTTTTGGGCACCGATTATTTTTCCACGTTGATATTCCATGCAGATGTTATTATCCCATGCTCAGCATTGATTATCATGTATCTCATCCTGTAGTTATTTTACCTGACAGAGCATTTGCATGATTATTGCACCTACTGCTTGTCGCATATAGATCTTACTTGCTGGCATATGATAGAGTAGCGCAGTACGTGCATGCTCGCGATTACCTTTATATGTTATCTCTATTCACGAGTTGGCCACTCACCCCCGTTGTGCCACAGTATTTGCAGGTTGCCCCTCAGAGTAGTCGCTGCAGGCTGCCTGTTTGCATCTTTTGGCTACAGATACTACTGCAGCTGGTGCGGGTGCTATTTTGCTATTAGGTGAGTTGTGGTATCTGGTTACTCTTATTGTACACTCTTTTGTATCTAGTATCTCCATCTACCATATATGTACTGGACTTAGAGATAGTGTGAGGACGATGATGTATATTTTTGTATTCTGGCGTTGAGCTCGTTGGAGCCGACTGTTTATATATGCAGTTTATTATTCTGTGATATCTACTTATTGCTCATTCTTCGCTACAGCGTCGTATATTACTCTTGTGGTGATGGTTTCCGCCGTTGGGCGTGATTGCTCCTGTTTGGGGATGCTTTATTTCATTATATCTCCTTTTTTTACTTATACCTTGTTTTGTACTCGATTTCGGGGTTACTTTTACAAAGGAAATGCTGCCAAAATTATTATAAGGATAACTTAACTTTAAAAAGGAACTTTATTGAACTATTTAAGGTTTTCTAAATGTTTAATTGAATGTTTTCAACACTCACTATCTTTAGATGGTTTTTGATTTCTGGGTTCGGCTTACTTAGCCGCGTTACGCCTATAGACGTTGCGTGGTTAACTGCCGGTCACGAGTCGAAAGATTCGGGTCGTGACAAAGTTGGTATCAGAGCGTAGGTTTTACCTTTCGGAGTGTAGGATGACCTTGGTATGATGGAATAGGTAGCTGAAGCAGAGTGGCGTAGCTTGTGTATGTTCCGCGGCATACTCACGACACGGTACTCCGCCATGGCGACCTTAGGACTTATTGATTTAAATTCCTTCTTGAGTATATATATTTTTGTGATTCGATTTCCGTATTCTTATCGAATCTTAATTTTCTTTTAGCCTTTATGCCGCCAAAGACTATGAGGGCGCAGAGAGCAGCCGCGAGGGCCGAGATTAGAGTTGATTGGTCTGAGACGAAGACAGATCCGGGTAGTACACCGGTTGTGCCCGAGCAGGCTATTCCTCCCGTGACGAATCAGATCGCCATGATAGGGGCTGGTATCCAGGAGATGCGCCAGACGGTGGGATCCAGTATGGAGGAGATGCGCCAGATGATGGGATCTCTAGTTGAGACACTTCGAGCGCAGTGACCAGAGGTAGTTCCACCCGTTGCAGAGACCGCGGTGATACCCACAGCACAGGCCGTTGTCCCTACAGCTACTGAGGTCATCTCCGTATCGCTATCAGAGTTTATGAGGCTGAAGCCTCCGGTCTTCACAGTCACCGATGCAGCCGATGACCCACAGTCTTTCATTGATAGGATGGCTCGGATATGTCGTTCCCTCAGATGCGCAGATGCGAGATGGGTCGAGTTCGTGAGCTTTCTCCTGGAAGGTCTTGCGCAGAAATGGTGCGAATCAGTCGAGAAGGGCAGAGTAGCAGGTCTTCCTCCTATGACCTGGACAGAGTTCGTGGCGCTATTCCTTGCCCGCTTCCTTCCACTGAGCGTCAGAGATGCTAGAGCACGCAGGTTCCAGTCCTTACGTCAGACTCCGGAGATGTCAGTGGCAGAGTATGATGTGTTGTTCACAGATCTATCTATCTATGCCCCGTATCTAGTGGCTACTGAGGAGTTGTGAGTCAAGAGATTTGTCCGAGGCTTGCTTACACCACCATTCCTTGCGATCAGCGCGCAGCATTACGAGACATATGCAGCAGCGGTAGACGCAGCCCTTTTAGTCGAGGAGCGCCTTGCTGAGACTTCGGTAGTTCCAGACCCGAAGAGAGTTCATACTGGTATATCTGCACGGAGACAGACATTCAGACGCCGCGACAGGTATCGTTCCGGTACGGGGATTGGCAGAGATTCGGGACGAGGCCAGATGTTTAGTTCGTATCCACGGGAGAGTCAGCAGTCATCGCGGGGTTGCTATAGATGCGGCAGTCTACTTCACCTCGTCAGAGATTGTCCTTAGATACACCGGAGGGAAACAGCAGCACCGCACGTCACCTTACCACCTTCACCACCCCAGAGGGCGTTGCCTATTGTACCTACTGTTACTCCGCGTCAGACTCATACACAGAGAGGTCGTAGGTGTGGAGGATTTGCTCAGAGAGGACGGGGCGACCGAGGCAGAGGACAGTCAGTCACAGGTGGAGGACAGGCGTGAGTTTTTGCTTTGACGCATCAGGACGCGCAGGCGTCCAATACGGTGGTCTCAGGTATCCTTCCAGTATGTTCGGTTGATGTACACGTGTTATTCGACCCCGGATCCACGCACTCGTACGTATCCACCCACTTTGTGCCGAGTTTGGGTAGAGAGTCCGGTTTGCTTGATCAGCCGCTTGTTGTGACCACTCCTGTTGGAGAGTCGTTTGTTGCTAGGCACGTGTTCCGATCCTGTACCGTCTGTATTGGCTAGAGAGAGTTGCCTGTCGACTTGATCCTTCTTGAGAAGTTGGACTTCAACGTTCTTTTGGGCATGGATTGGTTAGCCACGTGCTATGCTTCTGTGGACTGCCGTGAGAAGACAGTTAAATTTTGTTTTCCCGGCGAGTCGGTTTTTGTTGTGTTGGGGGACCGTGGTGCCACCCCTAACAGTTTGATTTCTTCTTTTCGCGCTGGACAACTTTTGAGGAGGGGATGTCAGGGATTTCTCGCCTATGTTTGCGATACTAGAGCTACAAAGGTTCCGTTGGATCAGGTTCCGGTTGTTAGCGAGTTCCCTGATGTGTTCCCTGACGAGCTTCCTGGGCTACCGCCCGGGCGCGACATTTCTTTCTGTATTAATTTGGTTCCTGGCTCGGGGACTATTTCTATACCGCCTTATCGGATGGCCCCGGCGGAACTTAGAGAATTGAAGGGCCAGTTGCAAGATTTGCTGGACAAGGGACTTATTCGACCCAGTGTTTCCCCTTGGAGTGCTCCGGTCCTGTTTGTTAAGAAGAAGGACGGTAGTTTGCGTTTGTGTATCGACTACAGCCAGCTAAACAAGGTTACAGTGCGGAACAGGTATCCTTTGCCACGTATCAACGATTTGTTTGACCAGCTTCAGGGGGCAGGATACTTTCGAGGATCGATTTGCGTTCAGGCTACCATCAGCCGTGGGTTCGACAGGAGGACATTCCTAGGACAGCTTTCGGCACGCGCTACGACCATTACGAGTTTTTAGTGATGTCGTTCGGACTCACCAATGCGCCAGCAGCATTTATGGAGTTGATGAACCGTATTTTCCGGCTGTATCTTGATCTGTTCATCATAGTATTCATTGACGATATTCTGGTGTATTCCCAGAGCAGAGACGAGCACGAGCAGCACCTGCGGATTACACTGCAGAACTTGAGGGAGCATCAGCTTTTCGCAAAATTCTCCAAGTGTGCTTTCTGGCTTGACAGCGTAAACTTCATGGGGCATGTGATTTCACGAGACGGTATATGTGTAGACCCGAGGAAGATCGAGGCCGTTCAGCGTTGGCCCAGACCCACAACAGTTACGGAGATTCGCAGCTTCCTAGGGCTGGCCGGCTACTACAGGCGATTCGTGCAGGACTTCTCCTGTATTGCTACACCATTGACCGGGTTGACCCGGAAGGGAGTTCCTTTCGTTTGGACGGAGGAGTGTGAGCACAGTTTTCAGCAGTTATAGGCTCTACTGACTACGTCGCCGGTATTATCATTGCCTTCAGGATCAAGCGGATTTGTGGTATATTGTGATGCTTCTCTAGTGGGGCTAGGGTACGTATTGATACAGCATGACAGGGTGATCGCGTATGCTTCGCGGCAATTGAAGAAACATGAACAGAACTGCCCCACTCACGATTTGGAGATGGTTGTGGTGGTCTTTGCACTTAAGATATGGCGACATTACTTATACGGCGAGTCGTGTCAGATATTCACTGATCACAAGAGATTAAAGTATATATTCCAGCAGCGAGACCTGAACCTTAGACAGCGCCGATGGATGGAATTAGTGAAGGATTACGATTGCGAGATCTTGTACCACCCGGGCAAGGCTAATGTGGTGGCAGATGCTTTGAGCAGGAGGCCCGGGGGTAGTTTATCTTGTTTGAGCATAGTGCAGAGCCAGTCGTCGGCAGATTGGCAGATTTTATGCGACAGCCGGGTACAGTTCGAGTTTACGCCGATCGGATGACAGATTGCGCATGTTCGTGCATGCCCACAGTTGCTTGACCGTATACATGAGGCACAGCACAGTGATGACCGTTGTTCAGAGATCAAGACACAGATGGGACAGGGAAGATTTTCCGAATTCGTGATCGATGATCAGGGGATACTACGATTTGGGACTAGACTGTGCGTACCAGATGCTGAGGGGCTGCGGCATGAGATTCTTGAGGAGGAACATCGCTCGGTATACAGTGTTCATCTAGGTTCCACCAAGATGTACCACGATATGAGAGATGTTTACTGGTGGGACGATATGAAAAGGGACATCGCAGATTTCGTGTCGAGATGCCTGACTTGTCAGCAAGTCAAGGCCGAGCATCAGAGGCCCGCGAGAGAGCTACAGCCGTTGCCCATTCCGGAGTGGAAATGGGAACAGATTTCTATGGACTTCATTGTGGGTCTAACCAGGACTAGTCGAGGGTATGACTCCATCTGGGTGATCGTGGATCGTTTGACGAAAGCGGCTCACTTTCTACCGGTGAAGACGACTTTCGGATTTGCTCAGTATGCCTAGATATACATCGACGAGATCGTACGACTGCACGGAGTTCCGACATGTATCGTGTCCGACAGAGTCACCCAGTTTACCAGCCGACTATGGCAAAGGCTTCAGGAGGCTTTGGGCACCCGCTTGAGTTTCAGCACAGCATTTCATCCGCAGACCGACGGACAGTCAGAGCGGACTATTCAGACTCTCGAGGACATGCTCAGAGCATGCGTATTAGACTTCGGAGGTAGCTAGGATCATCATTTGCCCTTAGTAGAGTTCTCCTACAATAACAGCTACCAGGAGACCATTCAGATGGCACCGTTTGAGGCTCTTTATTGGAGGAGATGCAGATCGCCATCCTGTTGGACGGAGCTCAGTGAGAGTAGTATCTTACGCCAACCTATTGTTGAGGAGACGACCATGAAGATCCAGTTGATTCGCGATAGGATGAGGGCAGCCCAGAGTAGGTAGAGATCTTATGCGGACCGACGTCGGCGCAGACTTGAGTTTTCTGTTGGTGATCATGTTTTCTTGAGGGTCTCCCCAATGAAAGGTGTGATGAGATTTGGGAAGAAGGGGAAGCTTAGTCCCATATATGTGGGACCCTTCGAGATCCTCGAGCGCGTTGGTTCAGTTGCGTATCGGTTGGCCCGTCCGCCTAGTTTCCCATATATGCACCCCGTATTTCACGTTTCGATGCTCCGCAGATATCTTCATGATCCTTCGCATGCGATTCAGCACCCGATGATAAATCTTGAGCGTGACCTTTCCTACGCAGAGCAGCCGGTGATCATTTTGGATCGACAAGTGAAGAAATTGAGATCGAACGACATACCGTCAGTCAAGGTACTTTGGCGTGGCCCGAGCAGCGAGGAGGTCACTTGGGAGACCTAGAGCGAGATGAGGAAGAGATATCCCCATCTCTTTGAAGGTACGTGTTGTTATATTTTTAAATTCGGGGACCGAATTTCTTTAAGGGGGGTAGATTGTAACACTTTGAAAACTCGTTTAGGGTTATTTCGCGTTAGATAATATTGATGCGTGTTTTCATGAAACCCGTAAAATCTTAATTTCCTTTTTATCTAGTCCAATTGAGATGAATGGGGGTTTCATATATTTTAAACGGGGTTTATTATCTTTAATTAATTTTAATTTAGCAATGTGTTCTTTTAATTAGAATTATTTTCCTTAATTACTTTCCTAATGAGGACTAGTGTGCTTGCTTGCACACTTAGCATTTAGTGGCACATACTTATTCCTTCTCACTCTTTTAAAACTATGTTTTACCTTTTCTTTTTAAAACAAAAGAAATTGATTTGAGAGAAAAGAAAGAGGTATGGTGTGCATTTAATGAGGTATGGTGAGCATTTCTTGAAGCATCTCACTCTCTCTCTCTTTCTTCTCTTTTCTTTTCTCTTGCAGAAATTTCAGCAGAAGAAACAGCAGCTCCAGCAGTAACAATACCCCATTTTAGTCACATTGTTCTTGATCTATCACTTCTCTTTTGATTCTTGTTCAAAACCTACACAAGAACCAATCATTCTTGCACTCAAAACCTTAGACAAATGGCTTTTCGGGGGAGTTTGGAGGCAAGTCTGCATACTTGAGGAAAGAGCTGGAAGTTTGGGTTTTCCTAAGGCTTTTGGGAGGTATTAAACTCACACTTAACACCCTTTCTCATAATTTGTAGTATTTTAGCTAAAAATCATGTTTTTATGTGCTTTTTGTGATATTGAAAGGAATTTTGTGAAGTATATGATAAGTTGGGAATTTTATGGCTTGGTTAACTTATTTAAGTGTTATTAGAGCTGTTCAAACCAAGTTTTAATTTCAGATTACATAAAAATACCCTAAAACATCAATTTAGTGCTAAATGTTGTTTTTAACTGGTTTTGGTGCTCTGTTGAAATCTTCTTGGACTCTGATTATTTCAGAATAAAATTGTAATTACTGGAGCACGTACTATAGGAGTAGAAAACACACATGAAGAACGGGAGGCAGGCTCCCAACCTGGGCCGCTGTAATATTACTTCTGGCCGCAAATTGCGGCCAGATTGGTGACCTGGGGGTTGAGGTTTTGGTGATGGGTGTCTGCTGCTATGTGGGGTTTTATGGTATGTTTAGTTTTGCAAAACTCTTTCTGTATCAAAATCTGGAGCTAATTACCTGTTTGTCGTATTTTAAATCTTCGTGACACACGTGATACGTGTGTGGGTTTGGGGTGTTCTGCGTATCGCGACGCGTCGAGGTAGTTTCAAACGCTTAATCACACGTTTTAGCGTATCGCGCACACGCGCACTTGGTTTGCGACGCGGGTTTCTAGTTTGACCTTAATATCACGTTTTTGTGGATTTGAGCTTATGTGTGATATATTGTGTAATTCTAGGTTCGCAGACGAGTGAGACGGACGCTGCGAAGAAGGGGAAGCAAGTCGTCGGCTACACTTAGCGCGAGACTTCGGTGAGTAGATTTAACATCTACGGGGATATCGACCGCATGGCGTTATGCGTGAGGGCTGATAGGACCTTATAGCTATATGTTGCATTTACCAAATTGAATGTCATGGATACTGTTGTTGCATGTTTCTTTCCCTGCTATCTGTTTGTAAAATTAGAATTGATATAACACCGCACTATTACTAACGGTTCATGTTGCACGAGCACTAATCTGCATGTTACACACACACCGTTGGTAATTGCCATGACACACTCACTGTAAAATTGCCATGATTATATTGCTGTAGTTCATTTCACATATGATTCGATATGATTTTCATAGAATTGGGAGCCGCACGATGTCTTTGAAAACTTAAACTATTTTAAAAAGCGGGTTCTCCCTTGTACCTATATAATGGCTTAATGTACATAGCACATCGCATTTGATTTACTCATTGGTGTTGGATTTTCATGTTTTTTCTGTTTTGAGTACCGTGGGATTATAGGAGAAAAGATACACTATTTGAAAACCCGGTTCCTCGTGATATGATATTTTGGTGCGTCCACCACGCGTTTTCTCGGTGCTGAGACGTGTGCTTGAAACCCGATTCGAGGTGTTGGATGATCCGTTTGCGGGTTCGTGGTGGACCCGGTATGGTTCCCCTCGGCAAGATGATCGATGGACTTTGCCGATTGAGCCTGGAGGTGGGCGAGTACTTACCGGTGATTTGTTGGACCTGGCGGTTATCCGGAGGATACCGACCAGAGTCGAGAGATGGATGCGGAATGATCCGTATTAACGGGGCCGAGGGCCGATACCGCAGACGGAGCCCGTGGGCTGACCCGGACCTACAGAGCCCGATATATGAGGATTTGCGTGTCGATGCTGGACACGAGTATTTTATGATATTTTGTGTGCCGATGTTGGGCACTCGTGATTCTCAGAGATTTACAGGATTTGAGGGCCGAGGAGAGTGCCGGCGTCTGAGTTTATTTAGGAGTTGGGTATAGTTTTGGGCACCGATTATTTTTCCACGTTGATATTCGGTGTAGATGTTATTATCCCATGCTCAGCATTGATTATCATGTATCTCATCCTGTAGTTATTTTACCTCACAGAGCATTTGCATGATTATTGCACCTACTGCTTGTCGCTTAGATCTTACTTGCTGGCATATGATAGAGTAGCGCAGTACTTGCATGCTCGCGATTACCTTTATATGTTATCTCTATTCACGAGTTGGCAACTCACCCCCGTTGTGCCACAGTATTTGCAGGTTACCCCTCAGAGTAGTCGCGGCAGGCTGCCTGTTTGCATCTTTTGGCTACAGATACCACTACAGCTGGTGCGGGTGCTATTTTGCTATTATGTGGGTTGTGGTATCCGGTTACTCTTATTGTACACTCTTTTGTATTTAGTATATCCATCTACCATATATGTACTGGACTTAGAGACAGTGTGAGGACGATGATGTATATTTTTGTATTCTGGCGTCGAGCTCGTGGGAGCCGACTGTTTATATATGCAGTTTATTATTCTGTGATATCTACTTATTGCTCATTCTTCGCTACGGCATCGTATATTACTCTTGTGGTGATGGTTTCCGCCGTTGGGCGTGATTGCTCCCGTTTGGGGATGCTTTATTTCATTATATCTCCTTTTTTTTACTTATACCATGTTTTGTACTCCATTTCGGGGTTACTTTTACAAAGGAAATCCTGCCAAAATTATTATAAGGATAACTTAACTTTAAAAAGGAAATTTATTGAACTATTTAAGGTTTTCTAAATGTTTAATTGAATGTTTTCAACACTCTCTACTATTAGATGGTTTTTGATTTCTAGGTTCGGCTTACTTAGCCGCGTTACGCCTGTAGACGTTGCCTGGTTAAGTTCCGGTCACGAGTCAAAAGATTCGGGTCGTGACAGAAAGGATAACCAATGTAGAATATTAACCAAGGGTGAAGGGTTTGGGTTGGGTTAACCATGAGTCACTAAAATATCAACCATAATATCTTAGCACAAAACAAAAGAAAACCTTTTAGAAGGTTCATGAATGGACTAACCCAAATCAAACCCTAACCTTGTTTAATCTCCACTAATCATGTTGCATTAGTTATTATAACTTGTTACAATATTATATGTCACATATATAATATATTTTGTAACAAAAGAAAATAATACAATTAACATATATCGTATATATATCAATGTATTACCCGAGTGAGAAAATGAATCAATAAGTGAGCTAATATTAGTTAATATAATTTAATATGTCAAATATATAATTATACATTAAATTATCGAATCAACACTTGATCCGATAATCCGTCTATTTCATAAATAACCGGCTAATATAATCTGTATCAGTTCATCAAATCAACACTTGATCCGATCACTAGTAAAATAAGGGGTTGCCCCTACGGATAACAACATCCGTAGGGGCAGTTAAAGTTTGGCCCTACGGATTAATCCGTAGGTCTAAGTGGTTGCCCCTACGGTCGTTCAATATTTATTTAAAATATATTAAATTTTAAAGTGTTTTTTGCCCCTACGGTGGCGCAAACCAAGCACCTACGGGTAAATCCGTATGGGCATATAAATAGGGATTTAAGAGATCGATCCCTACGCCGATTATTTCTTATTCTCTTTCTTTCGCTCGCGCGAAACCAAATTCCCAAATCGAGATCGTCGTCGCCGCCGCGCTGCAGTGATCTCGTCGTCGCCGAATCCAAGCCGAGTCGTCGTCGCCACGCCTGCAGTGATCTCGTGGTCGCCACCATGCTCAGTTCTCGTTGTCGCCACCGCCCTCGTCGTCGCCGATTACCTCTCCGTCGTCGCCTACAGGTAATTAGTTAAACATTATTATAATGATGTTAGGGTAGCGATCGATGAGGGTTAGGATTAGGTATCGGTTGTGGTTAGGGTTAGGATTAGGGTTAGGGTATGGGTTCGATCGGCGGTTGGGGTTCGACTGGTGTTCGGGTTAGGGTTAGGGTTAGGGTTCGGTTGGGGTTAGGGTTCGGCTGGCGCTGGGTTGGGGTTAGGGTTAGGCCGGGTTAGGGTTTGGTGTTGGGTTGGGGTTCGGCTGGGGCTGGGTTGGGGTTAGGGTTAGGCCGGGTTAGGGTTTGGTGTTGGGTTGGGGTTCGGCTGGGTCTGGGTTGGGGTTAGGGTTAGGCCGGGTTAGGGTTTGGTGTTGGGTTGGGGTTCGGCTGGGGCTGGGTTAGGGTTAGGGTTAGGGGTGATATTGGAATCGAGAATATGGAATTTGAACACCCAAACTAGAATGAACAAATGTAACAAATCTACTCAATTTTGTGATCTTTGCAATACCTAGCTATAGTTTGATCCTCATGACTGCATATAACTGAAAAGGTTTGTGGTTTTGCAGGATGCTTCTATTATCAAGAATTTACATTGTGTAATTATCCTCATATATGATTTACGACTCTGTATGTGTCTGTGTGCATGTGCATGCGTGTGTGTGGAGGGGTTATTTGCCAGTGCATTTCAACTTGGCTCCTAGGCTTATGCCGTACCTCAGGAATGGGACACAATTCCCTATTGCAATACTCTTTTTATCTCCCCCCTCATCAAGATGCTTTCCTGAGCTATGAGAGTATTTGGGGGACTGTACCTTTCTTTACACTAGCTTAAACTGCATTATCCTTTCCTCTTTGTTGACTGGTTTGCCGGGGGTTCATCCCTTTGCACTAGCTTAAATTTCATCCCTTCCTTCACCAGGATGTGGGTAGGCTGGATACAGCTTCACTGTTAGTGATAAAATTTTGACAAAATTTCTAGCGATCCTTAATTTTTCTGTATGTAGTTTGATGTCGTTCCCAATAGACGGCTCTATTTTGACTACAAAATTTTTAATCCGTAGGGGCAGATTTAACTTGGCCCTACGGATTAATCCGTAGGGGTAACCCTAAAGGGTTACCCCTACGGGCACAGACGTTCAAGAATTAAAATTTTCTATTCTTAATTTGGTGTTTGCCTTAGGGTTAGGGTTGGGGTTCGGTTGCTGCTGGGGTGGGGCTGGGGTTAGGGTTTGCCTTAGGGTTGGTGTTGGGGTTTAGCTGGCCACGCTGGGGTTGGGCTGGGGCTGGGGGCTGGGGCTGGGCCACGCGGGGTTTTGGGATCTTTGTAATTTGCTTGCTCTGTTTGGGGTTTCAGTTGATCCTCATTAAAAAATTGGTGATTGATATCTTCATTCATATTATTATCTGTATTTAAAATTTTTGTGAAGCCTTCAGAGTTTGGGAAAATTACTGGGAGAATTTTTCCTAAAATGTCTTGAGAGGGGGTTCAAGTGATGGGATAACTTCATTTGGTAATCTTTTACTTATTTTACATCTCTTATTTTTTCATGCAAAAATCTGAATAGGTTTCTTGCAATTTTGCCTATCGATCAATTATTATATTTATTTCTATTTTTTGTGGATGATTTGGCTTCAATTGAATGGAGGCGATGATGGCTTGCCCTCAAGCTTCCACTTTTATGAGCTTTATAGTTATGAGATTGGCGAGGCAAGCTGGTTTGTAGCCATCTTATTTCTTTTCCTAAATTCAAATCCAAATATAAACTGTCTGATTGAGAGAGAGAGAGTATGGGAGATTATGTATTATTCAATGTGTTTGGAAGCTGGCATGTTCTGAGCGTCATCTCTGCATGAAAGTTATGGTTTTGCAAAGGGTTTGCCCTAACTATTTTCTGTGGGGAAGCTGAAGGCCTGAAGCTTCATCAAACTCAGGATTGGATTCTGGTCGGGTATTGTAAATTCTTGTGAAAGTTCCGTTCAAGATTTGTTCAGAGCTTGCATAACATCCAATATATGATACTCGATGATAATATGAAACCTTCATATTCCCATCGATACTCATATATGAAACTAAAAGCGCCACTTTTTCCCTACGGTGCCCGACATTTTAATTTAAAAATATTATATCTTAATTTGTTGTTTGGCCCTACGGGCACCTAAATGGGAATTTAATTAAAAAAAGCACAGAAATGCCCTACGCCTCGATATCTTTCCCTCTCGTTCCCGTGTCTCCAATTTTCTCTTCGTCGCCAGCGCGCGCCCTCCGTTCTCAGCCCGCCACCGCCCTCGTTCTTCCTCGTCGAGTTCCTCGTCGCCGATATTTGTGCCTACATTGATGCCTCAAGCAACGAATCAAATGATGTGGATCACAAACTAATTAAATAAATTTTGAATACCGATCTGGACTGGGATTTGAATACCAATCCTAGTTTGCTATATTATATCTTGAATTTGCACGCGCACATAATAAGAAGGAGAAGAGAATAATGTGGCAGAAGAAGAAGGAGAAGACAGTAATGTGGCGGAAGAAGAAAAAAATGACATTTCTCGTTCTCTGTTTCAGCATCAATCCTTTGATATGAACTAATGATGGCTTTCACATAGGCTTTTCCCTTTAGAGACTTCTTAGTGTCAAATGGAAAGCATACATCAGATTTTTGCAGGTCGGGTTCTTCTATGACTTTCAAGAGTCTCAACTGATTCTGTTAATTATACTCTAGTTGGGTGGAACTTTTACCACTTCTCACTGCAGGTGCGCTCTCTAATATCCATTTTGAATGTAATATTATCGATATTCAAAATGGATATTAGAGAGCGCACCTGCAGTGAGAAGTGAGAAGTGGTAAAAGTACCACCCAACTAGAGTGTAATTTACAGAATCAGTTGAGACTCTTGAAAGTCATAGAAGAACCCGACCTGCACAAATCTGATGTATGCTTTCCATTGGACACTAAGAAGTCTCTAAAGGGAAAAGCCTATGTGAAAGCCATCATTAGTTCATATCAGAAGATTGATGCTGAAACAGAGAACGAGGAATGTCATTTTTTTCTTCTTCCGCCGCATTACTGTCTTCTCCTTCTGCCACATTACTGTCTTCTCCTTCTTATTATGTGCGCGTGCAAATTCAATGACTATATTGAGAATATGGATTAATAATGGGTAGGAAAAGTATTTCTCAAATGGCTTTGGCGTCTTAAAACCATAAACTACTAAGTAATGACATACATAATTTTTTTAGTATAAAGGTTGTTATTTTAAGTTTTCCCTTATAGAGATATGATCTAACTACATCTATCAACTATAAGTGTGCAGAAAATTATGATAAGAAATCATAAGAAAGGGTCGTAGCCATGCATAACCTTGAATCTACATACCAAATCATGCAAAAGCATACACTTATTGTCACCTTGCCTTGGAATATAAAATATCTTGGAAGACTATAAGCGAGCATTTAAATCTTGATAGCTTTTGACTTCAACATATATTTTTCTCAAGTACCATGAAATATACTTGCTCCGTATAAACCGTTTTCAGGAAGATGGATTAATAATGACAACTTATCCATTGTGGCTCACTAGGTTAGAATTTTCTCTTCTATTAACCATCTTTCTAATCAGCTTGGTAAATTTATTCGGAACCGGCTGCGAATCATTAAAAGACATGCATAAGAAAGAAAGCTAAAATACAGATATATAGCATACCGATACATCGAAACTTCATAGTTGCGATGGCAATCCAGAGATATTTATTTCTACACACGTGGTGCGCGTGCGAATGCGTCAGGCATCATGGACAAATATTTCAGAACATGAAAAGTATTATTCGTATAAAGTAATTAAAATTTTTAAACACCTTGGGTAGATATTTTCTTAGTTGATGCAATCATATCATGATGACTAAATTTAAGCTATTATACATATGCTTATGTATTTTTCTAATCTAATATATCACACACACAGAGAGAGAGAGAGGGGGGGAGAATACCAGGTAGATAGAGAAATCAGTTAGCAGGATCCTGAAGAAATGGAGTCCACAGCATTGCTCATCATCATCATCCGTGATCCCTTTGAAAAAATATTATCAAAGGGATCATGGATGATGATGATGAGCAATGCTATGGACTCCATTTCTTCAGGATCCTGCTACCTGATTTTTTTACCTACCAGGTGTTCTCTCTCTCTCTTTCTGTGTGTGTGTGTGATATTTTAGGTTAGAAAAATACATATGCATATGTATAATAGCTTAAATTTAGTCCTCATGATATGATTGCATCACCTAAGAAAATATCTCTACCCAAGCTTTTTAAAAGTTTTAATTACTTTATACGAATAATACTTTCCATGTTATGAAATATTTGTCCATGTTGCCTGACGCATTCGCACGCGCACCACGTGTGTAGAAATAAATATCTCTGGATTGCCATCGCAACTATGAAGTTTCGATGTATCGGTATGCTATATATCTGTATTTTAGCTTTCGTTCTTATGCTACTCTTTTAATGATTCACAGTCGGTTCCGAATAAATTTACCAAGCAGATTAGAAAGATGGTCAATAGAAGAGAAAATGCTAACCTAGTGAGCCACAATGGATAATTTGTCATTATTAATCCATCTTCCTGAAAACGGTTTATACGGAGCAAGTATATTTCATGGTACTTGAGAAAAATATATGTTGAAGTCAAAAGCTAACAAGATTTAAATGCTCGCTTATAGTCTTCCAAGATATTTTATATTCCAAGGCAAGGTGACAATAAGTGTATGCTTTTGCATGATTTGGTATGTAGATTCAAGGTTATGCATGGCTACGACCCTTTCTTATGATTTCTTATCATAATTTTCTGCACACTTATAGTTGATAGATGCAGTTAGATCATATCTCTATAAGGGAAAACTTAAAATAACAACCTTTATACTAAAAAAATTATGTATGTCATTACTTAGTAGTTTATGGTTTTAAGACGCAAAAGCCATTTGAGAAATACTTTTCCTACCCACTATTAATCCATATTCTCAATATAGTCATTGAATTTGCACGCGAACATAATAAGAAGGAGAAGACAGTAATGTGGCAGAAGGAGAAGACAGTAATGAGGCGGAAGAAGAAAAAAATGACATTTCTCGTTCTCTGTTTCAGCATCAATCCTCTGATATGAACTAATGATGGCTTTTCCCTTTAGAGACTTCTTAGTGTCCAATGGAAAGCATACATCAGATTTGTGCAGGTCGGGTTCTTCTATGACTTTTAAGAGTCTCAACTGATTCTGTAAATTACACCCTAGTTGGGTGGTACTTTTGCCACTTCTCACTGCAGGTGCGCCCTCTAATATCCATTTTGAATGTAATATTATAGATATCCATGCCTGTTTATGTCAAAATTACTTATATTGTCAATGTTTGATTGTCTAGTTGTTGGTGATGCGTCCATATCAGGGACAGAGGCCACTCCCGTTCCTCCAGGTATGTTTATATATTATATAGGGCATGTATATTGATTTAGAATGCTATATCATAAATATACACACATTTCTTTTGCTCTTAGTCGTCCAACTCATTATCATGGGTTGCTTGATGAGATTAGATTTGCGCCTGATGATCTACAAGAGCTCCTTCACTCCCTGTCATATGTGTAAGCAGCGCTATATGCGAGTTTACCTTGTTAGTATGTATGTACTGAAATTAATTAATATTATTCAAATTTTGATACATGCAGATACCAGAGGAGCACATCTTGAGGGCCAGCGTTCAGGAGTTGAAGGAGATGCTGGTATGTATACTACTTTATAGTAAAATATCATTTCATATTATATACATATCAACATATCCATAATTAGTACGTAGCTTGAGCTTATTTGGTTTTAGACTTAAGTTTGATTAATCATACATACATATGTAATTGAAATAAACAACGCTTTTCCAAACTAGATATCCAAACAGGGTTTCGAAATAACTTAATAATGATACGAATTCGAATAATAAACAGTTCTTACACGCTCATGTAGCACACGTTATATCCAGACGCGACAAGGTAGATCGGCCGAGCCTCCACACGCAACTCCTTCGGCTGCGGCTCCGCAAGCCACTACATCGGCTGCGGTTCCGCAGACAGCTCATGTAGCTCCACCGCCCACTCAGACTCCCGCAGCCGCGGCTCCGCAAGCGACTACCTCGACGGCGGCTGCGCAGACCACATGCCGCTCAGACTCCCGCTACCGACAAATTGCATAGTTTATTGACCGAGGAGCAGGCGCGCGTTATTCTATCGTTATTCAGATGTGGAGCTGGACCGAGCTAGGGTAGATTTTTGGTTCTTTTTTTTTGAAACATGTATTTATTTATATCATACACATTGTACTACATTTTGAAACGATATTGATATTGGTTTGTATTTATATCATATTCAGTTTTTGGGTTTCTTTTGTATATTATATATATGCGTGAGATGTGATTATGAATACTGCAATATATGATTTGATTGATGTATATATTATTGTGCACAGGGCGGGAAAAATCAAACAGCCCATATTTTAAAAAAAAATTCAGATAATATGTACCTACGGTTTAATCCGTAGGCAAACATGTTATACCTACGGATATGTCCGTAGGGGCCAAATATCAGCAGTAACTGATATTTCCCCCAGATCTCAGTACCAGGGGTTGGAAAAGCCCCTACGGATATATTCGTAGGGGCTCCTCACTCGCCCCTACGGCTTTTTCCGTAGGGGCTACATATCAGGACTCCTGAATTTATGCCCCTACGGAACATTACCTACGGGTATATCCGTAGGGCCAAGTAATTTATTAAAATAAACCATAAATAATATAAAATCTTATAACCTACGGCTTAAGCCGTAGGGGCAAATGGACCTACACATATATCCGTAGGGGCAAAAATTTAACCGTAGGGGCAAGTTCAGGGCCTCAACTTGCACCTGCGGCCTTTGCACCTACGGGGTATTTTTTCGCCCCTACGGATTTATCCGTAGGGGCTGTGAATTGCCCCTACGGATAAAACCGTAGGGGCAATCCTTCTTTGTAGTAGTGGATGACCCGGCTATATCACATATACCCGGCCGATATCTCATATCGTGAGAATCTAAAACGGTATCACATACACGTATTGTTCTCGGTCCCGCACATATCACATATGTGCTCCTACTCCGTTTTGCCTGAGCTAAGAAACCTCTGTGTAGGACTCTCAAGAATCGTCAATACGCCGGCAGTAGGTGATGATCATATCAAACACCCACAAGCTGCAAGCGGTCAGCTAAACGTAACAGCCACCTAGGTATTGAGCGCTCAGAAGATCAACAAGCAAGCCTGTACATTCTCCTGTGAATCCGGTCGGTAACACTCCCGTACAGTCAGGTCTCTTCATCTGATATGTCGCATATCTCGCCTAAGGGTGGTATACGTCAGACCCCAGTAGCTTGATAAGTTGTGTCGATATAAGGTTTATAACATTTCGAGAAACTACTGATAACACAAACCAGTAAATCTGAGCAACCCTGGCTAGGGATTTCCAGTTATAGCCAATCGAAAACAGCGCAATATCAACTCCCTATACCGGAAGAGATGAATCCCCTCCTATCGCTCATTGCCTCCATGTGATTCGAGACTGTGCCCACAACCAACCTTTTTGCACGCCCTCTTGGACGTGGTATGATAGAAATCAAAGCACAGTGGGAATCACACAAGACTCTATGACGATCTCGGGTCTACAGACTAACTTGTACCGGTGTCACCAGAGAACTGCCATCTGACGTGAGGTATAATACCATCTGGGAGTTCTCGGAGAGTCCGTCCAGTGTACCCAGTCTCCACTGAGAACCCGTACACCATCGTTGATGTCAAACACCGATGAATATGGGATCATCCATCGCCCATCAAATGGGTCAAGATGCGTATACGCTAGTCTACTCTGGTGTATCGATGCCCTGTCTCGATACACCCTCGACTAGGAACAATTATAGGATGTACTCGTCGACTACCGTGGCCCCACTAGTATGATCTCATCATAGTCCCAGTAGTCGAGTACATATCTTAAGGGCTTTATCAACATGTAACATAGAGACAATCAGAGTACATGTTAAGATAAAGTACAACAAGATAGCATACTATCATGTCGAGGAAGAAAGTCCTCCCTATATATGTCCTAGCATCCACTACAATATACATCGTATGTACAGTAATGGCCTCTAGGGCATACATATAATTAACAGCCCTTAGGATATGTACTTGATTACCAGAACTATGATAGAGATCATACTAGTTGGGCTAGGGTAGTTCACAAGTACATCCTTTAATTGTTCCTAGTCGAGGGAATATCAAGACATGGCATCGATATTCCAGAGTAGACAACCGTATACGGTTCTTGACCCATATGATGGGCGATGGATGATCCCACATCCATTGGTGTTTGACATCAAAGATGGTATACGGGTGCTCAGTTGAGACTGGGTACACTGAACAGGACTCGCTGATTGGATCGCTTGGATTGTGTTTTGAAAAGTAATCACAATTAAAGAATTTATACCGCAATCAATAACGGTGTCGATGTAATTTCGTTAATGAGAACGGATCGTACACTGAGACGCGTGTACTTATTCGATCTTGCTTTAGATGAGTCAAAATGAAGATATAAAATAAAACGATTCAAGATTTAATTGTGTTGTCATTTCAAGAAAATCAAGAAAATGTTCAAGAATCAAGAAGATGTCCAAATCAATTTAGTTATCAAGAATATGAAGAATAACTTGTAGGAATCGATCGAATTAATAGCAATGACGAATACTAATAATGACTAATCTTATCTATTGATGGATTGTAGCTAGATCGATGACGATGAATGAAGATTAGGGATCTATTGAAGAACTAGGGTTTCTCCTTTCACTATCCCTTGTCTTTTCACTGATCATCATTCACATCTAGCCTCTACCCAAGAGGACCATCGATCATTTGATCCCTAATTTGCAACGAAATAATAAAGGACATGATCTCTCTCTAAATTAGGTCATTGACGATTCTTTTTCCTAAAGTTAACAATTCTCATAAGATTTAAGATTAGTTTTAGGATTTCATCATCATTTGATCTACCGATTCTCTCCATTCCTTTACAAGCGGAGATTTCACTTACACATCATGAAAATAAAAGAATCAAGAACTAGAAATTTCATAATGCAAGAATGTAAAGAAAACGGCAAATAACAATTTAACACCTTTATTAAATCTTCTTCAAATTACACCTCTCAATTTGAGATTACAAGACTTGCTCTCGATCGCTCTTTTGAAAGGGAATTTGTCGTCGATCTTTGCATGGCTCGATCGCCGTGAGTCGTGGATATGTTGCGGATCTCTTGCTCTTGATGGCGATCGGCATTGCGTTAAAAGATCTTCGATAACTCGCTTGATTTTGCTCTCAATGGATCTTGATTTGATTGGATGTTGATTGGATCTCAAGTTGTGTTACTCAACTTGAATAGAATTGAATTGTAGCTCAATTGTGTAACAATTAACAACTTTTTGAACAACCCTAAAAATTAAGATCTAGATCTCCTTTTATAGCCCCCAAATTAAGCTTCTTTTATAAGCTTGGTTGTTATCAGAGCCTTCTCGAAGAAGCTAGGAGGTTACATAGCATCTTGAGGAAGCTAGGCCGTTACAGAGAAGGTTCTGGAGAAGTCTCGACCGCTACCGAGATGAGTCGGCCGTGGATCCGCGGCGGATCGGGCTGGATCGGCCGCGGTTCCGCAGCCTTATGATGAGATCTTTGCTTCATATTTCTGGTATCTACTGATGTTGGTCTTTAGGTCTTCTTTTGATGTCTGGAATCCTATTTTCTTTTCTGAATCTCTGCCAGATTCTAAGTCTTTGACTTGCTGCGTTTTATCGGCAAATTTGTGATTCTTTTTGTCCTGAATAATTTTCTGTTAGGCCATGGCAGCGCCCCGGCCGTCTGTCCTAGGCCAAAATGCGGAAACAAAATTTTTTCTTAACTTTAAACCAGCGCCACCGCGGACTATAAACCCGGATCGGACCATTAACTTACTAGTAGCTAAAAGAAGAAAGGGTAGAGAGATATACCGAGCGATCCGTGTCCTTCGGTCTTCTCGTCGTCGTCCCGATCTCCCCGCGGAATCTCCGGTCTTCATCTCCTCGTTGGAAGGGCACCACATCGTCGGGTTCTTTTACGGGCTCCCACCTCTGGACCGAGACAACTCGGGCACGAAGTTAGCGAGTCGACGTGTCCAAGAATTGCTGTAGAATAAGTGTAGTGCTCTTTGTCTCTTGGGGTTGTATGAAGTTGCCATATCAAGTGGAGGAATGAGATGCAAGCTTTTTTTGGAGCTAGGGGATTTTGTGCAAGCCAAAAGTGATCAAAAAACCCCCTTAAAAATTTGGACAGACCCCATAAGGAAGTGGCCGGCCTCATTGATAGGAGAATGAGAGAGAGAGCTAAAGTCAAGAGGGAGGGAAGCAATAATGCAAGAATGTTATCATGAAGAATAATGATAACCCAAAATCATACACCAAAAACCCAACACTCAACCCATCACACAAAAGTCAAGCCATGATGAAGTCAGATGAAGTCAATGGATGGTGCACCATCATGAAACCATCATGATGCAAAAGTCTTCTCAATTGTTAATTGCACAATTGCAAATAACCCCCTTCACCAAAATTCAGCCAAAGAAAGATACAAAGGAAAATGGCCGAAATGGAAAGCAAATTGGCAACTTCAGAAAACTGATCCCGTAATAAATTACAGGAAAACCCCGCGACTGTATATACATACCCGCATTTGTATTCCGACCGAATACAAATGCAATGAGATAAAATCTACACTGTACAATACTAGGATCCGGCTTAAACCAAAGCCCGCTAGTATTATCCGTCCGATCATGATCCGTGCAATACCGTACGTATATGATCGAACCCTGCCATATCTCCATACGACCTCTACAGCGTTTCGTCCGAAACTTGAGAAACGGTCTGTGGGGGACTCTAAAGACTCGTCAACACTTTGGCTGTGGATTTAACCACAAGCACGTCAGAGGTATTAGCCATACGTAACGAGCTACCAGTTATTGACCAAACGGGACGTCGATGAGCGAACTCGTCCTGACACCGTACTGAGCCTGTCAGTGAAAATATCTGTACAGTCTGGTCCGTTCGTCTATGAGTATCGCATGGCGGGCCTAGGGGGTTGGTAAAAGTCAGACCCCCAAAAGCGGTACAAGTCGTGTCGGAGTGTAGCCCAGAACACTCTGAGATACTACTGGAATACCAACCAGTAAATCTCCTGCCTCGGCCGAAGGCTTTGTGTAATGGCTCTCCTAGACACAACGCGACCTCACCCCCAATACCGGGAGAGACGAACCCCTGCAGATCCGCTCACTGCCTCCATGTGGCTTGGGACTGTACCCAACCAAAACCTGTTTGCACGACTCCTTTGATCCGTGGTAGGGTAGTAATCAAAGTACAGTGGGAACTCACACGAGACAAATGACGATCCGAGGTCGATGAACTAACCTGTACACATGTCACCAGGGAACTGCTATCTGACGTCAGGTATAAGACCAACTAGCATGTTCCCGGCGAGTCCTGTCCGGTGTACTCATAACCCAATGAGCACCTGTATACATCTTAGGTGAACCAACTGACACCAGTGGCTTGTGAGACCGGCCACCGCCCCTCGTCGGGGTCTCGACTGTATACACTAGTCTACTCTGGAGTATCGATGCCCTGTCTCGAAAACTCCCACGACTAGGGACCTTCTTAGGATGTGCTTATAGACCCCAGCTTCCACGTATATGATCGCCATCATACTGCTGGCCGTCAAGCAAGAATCCTAAGGGCTCTATCAACGGGCAATAGTGACCTGTAAGGTCACTTAAAGCAGTACACGATGATAAAGATAAACCAGATAGCATACTATCATCTTGAGTAAGACTGTCCTACCGGCATAGGTCCTCCTTCAATCATTGCAATCACATGCCTGTGATCCAATAATTGACTCTTAGGGCACTATATCCAACATTTTCTACACACAATCTTGATAAAATGTGTTAAGATATACAATATCATGTGTGAAGTAATAAACCCACAATTTCCTATAAAGAATGTTGAATATATATATAACACTGGGTAATTAGTATTTTCCAGACAAGCTGGTAATATGTGTTATATTTATATTAACTATCCTTAGATGATTAGAATAATGAGGAAATTGATGTGTTACAGATTGCATTATTTTCGACTGAACAAATTCCCCCAAACTTGATTTTGATCTTCTCGAGCAAACTTCTTTTATTCAGGTGAAGGAGAAAATAAAGAAAAAGAAAAAAAAACTAACTAGCACACTTTCGTAGGCAACATGATTGCATTGAGCACACGCAAAAAGCCTTTAAAGCTCTAGGTGTCCCTAGTAGAAGTAGTGTTGTCTCCTGAGGGATTTCAGCAGATTACACCCGTAAAATCCTATAATAAAAGGAAGACCGTTAAAGTTACATGTAAAGATCAGAATTATAAAAGAAAGACATTGAAAGTTAGAGTTTCCAACTACACTAGCTTTTAGGTTGTCATGAGCCCTATCTTAATAGTCATGAAAAATTTTTAGAAATCACAACATCCCCCAATAAAACATCGCCTTTATTCTGCATTCCTACCTTTCTTCCAAACATCGATCATATACCCCTACGTGTGTGTAAAATACATCCCTACACTCGGAGAATTCAATTCAAGCTATCATAGAGTCCATCTACCTCAGTACTTTTTAGTTGATGAATATTTAGATGGATTTGCTAACACATTCTTCATGCGACCGTTAATACTTCTTGAGGTACTAACCGACCGATTACTCATGTGCTTGCTGATTAGGCGTAATTAGTATTTTCCTCGTCTTGCAACACCTAAGGCTTAGCAATGACTCCCAAACCAGTTGGTCTAAGGCACTAGGTGATGAAGCACCCTTGCTATATTTTTTCTATGCTGCCTTGGTGATTACAAAACCAGTGTTCATTTTTCTTCACCATTTTATCTTTTATTTTTCATTTAACTTTATTTCATACTTTGGCTTTTAAACAAGAGAATTTCAAGGTATCTTCTACAATCTCGAGTTTCAAGACGTGTGTAAGTGCATATAGTAGGGTATCAACGTTCAAATGTTTGGCTTCCAGAATATGAACTATTTTTCAGACTTATTTTTATCCTTAGATTAGTGACTTCTTTCATCTTACTAACCCTTGGGACAATGTCTCATAACTACTTATTACTAGTTTCGTTTAAGAAAACATCTAACTTTCTTGGTTTTCTTAAACTTTTCCAGTCTTTTAGATGTAATTTTTCACTTTCTAATTTTCTATTATAATTTTTTTATATATATTTTGTGCATATGCAAAGTATGATGCAAAGTGATGCGTAAATAAGCACAAACCTCCCCCAAACTTTTTTACAACAGTGTCCTCATTGTTGTCATCTGTTAAATCTCAAAAACCTGTAAACTTGGGAGGAAAAATTTATTAACGGTGACATGAAATATGATCGTGAAAATCTACCCCAAACTTATTCTTTTATTACTCACCTCCATTCTAAGGATGATACAGTATTTTCAAATCATGGAGATGAGACGGAGGAAATTTAGTCAAGATAAAGTGGCTCCTGTAAAAACAGGAGCTCCTCCGTGGGGTCAGTGGAAATATACGGTTTTAATCTATGCCCATTTATTTTGAAAATTGAACCGTTTTCAACATTTTCCACCTCAACTGCCCCGTGCGGGTATACATATCGCACAAGAAATGGTCCTTTCCACCGAGATCGTAGCTTACCCGCTTGAAGATGGAGACGTGAAACGTAAAGAAGGACTTGTTGACCCGGGGTAAAAGTTTTTCTTAAAATATTTTTATCGTGAAATACCTTAGTCCGATTCTTTACAATCACAGCATTATCATAAGCTTCATCGCGGAGTTCGCTTAGCTCGTTTAATTGCAGGTTCCGAAAGTTGCAGGCTTGATTTAAATCAATGTTCAGTTCTTTAATGGACCACATTGCTTTGTGTTCAATCTCAACTGGAAGGTGACAAGCCTTACCAAAGACTAGACGATAAGCAGACATACCGAGATCAGTCTTATATGCGGTACGAAATGCCCAGAGAGCGTCCGTCAATTTGGTTGGCCAATCTTTCCGGTTTTTAGAAACTGTTTTCTCCAAAATCTGTTTGACTTGTCTGTTGGAAATCTCAGCTTGCCCGCTCATTTGGGGATGATAGGGTGTGGAAAGTTTATAGTTGATTGCATATTTCCGCATCAAAGTCTCGAAAGACCGATTATAGAAATGCGTCCCGTTATCACTAATGATAGCGCGAGGGTGTCCAAATAGCGAAAAGATATTTTCTTTAAGGAATCTAATGACAACCTTGTTGTCATTAGTGCGACAAGGAATAGCTTCCACCCATTTCGAGACGTAATTAACCGCCAACAAGATGTACAAATTCCCGAAAGAGTTGGGAAAATGACCTATAAAATCAATACCCTAAACGTCGAAAATTTTAACCACCAAGATTGGTTGAAGTGGCATCTCAATTCTCCGAGAAATCCGACCCGTGTGTTGACACTGTGGACAGGTATTGCAATGATCAAATGCATCTTTGAATAATGTCGTCCAGTAAAAACCGCATTGCAAAACCTTCTTCGCCGTCTTTCGTGGGCCAAAGTGACCACCACATGCCTGATCATGACAAAAAGATAGAACGCTCTTGAATTCATCATTAAGGACACATCTGCGAATGATTTGGTCAGGACAATATTTAAAAAAATAGGGTTCATCCCAGTAAAAATGCTTTACTTTGGATAGAAATCGATGTTTTTCCTGTTTCGACCATTCGCGGGGAATAAGTCCCGTTGAAAGATAATTCACAATATCCACGAACCAAGGTTCGCAGGATGTGGTCAAGAGCTGTTTGTCAGGGAAAGAGTCATTAATTGGCAGGGTCACATGTGAAGTAGAGATGCGTGAAAGATGGTCGGCTACTAAGTTTTCACATCCTTTCTTATCTCTAATGACAAGATCAAATTCTTGTAATAAAAGGATCCAACGTATTAACCTACCTTTAGAATCCTTCTTCGATAAAAGATGTATTAAGGCGGAGTGGTCAGTGTACACAACAATCGGTGAGACAATCAAGTAAGGCCTGAATTTTTCTAATGCAAATACAACTGCCAAGAGTTCTTTCTTGGTAGTTGTATAATTAATTTGAGCATCATTCAAGGTCTTGCTTGCATAATAAATCACATGTGGCATCTTTTCAATGTGTTGTCCTAAGACTGCACCAACAACAAAATCTGACGCATCACACATAAGCTCAAACGGGTGGTTCCAATCAGGAAATGATAGAACGGGGGCTGTAGTGAGAGAGTTTTTAAGTGAGTCAAAAGCAGCCTCACAATCCGAGTCAAAGTGAAATGTTGTGTCCTTGGCCAAGAGAAGAGTTAAGGGTCTAGCAATTTTGCTAAAATCCTTAAGGAATCTCCTGTAAAAGCCTGCATGGACAAGAAAAGATCGTATATCTTTGACGCATTTGGGATGAGGAAGGTTATGAATGACATCTATTTTAGCTTTATCAACCTTAATGCCTTTCTGTAAAATGACATGTCCAAGCACAATTCCTTCTTGGACCATGAAATGGCATTTTCCCCAATTCAAGGTTAAGTTCTTATCTTTACAACGAGTATGAACTGCGTCAAGATGAGATAGACAGTCATCAAAAGAATCTCCGAATATCGAGAAATCGTCCATGAAAATCACCAGAAAATTCTCCACCATGTCCGAGAATATCCCCATCATACACCGCTGAAATGTAGCGGGAGCATTGCATAACCCAAAGGGCATGCGTCTATAAGCAAAAGTACCGAAAGGACAGGTAAATATAGTTTTATCTTGATCCTTTTCGGTAAAAGGGACTTGGTTATAGCCAGAGTATCCGTCCATGAAGCAATAATATGCATGTCCAGCTAAGCGTTCCAACATCTTGTCAATGAAAGGTAGAGGAAAGTGGTCTTTCCTTGTTGCGGTATTGAGTTTTCTGTAATCAATACATACACGCCACCCAGTTTGAGCGCGTGTCTGGATCAACTCATTAGCCCCATTTGTTATGACCGTGATGCTAGATTTCTTAGGGACTACATTAATAGGACTTACCCATTGGCTATCAGAGATTAGGTAAATGATACCAATGTCAAGACATTTGACGATTTCTTTCTTTACTGCCTCCTTCATGACGGGATTCAACCGTCTTTGTGGTTCTCGGGTTGGCTTGGCTTCATTCATCAAATGTATATGATGTTCAACAATCAAGGGACTAATTCCTTTGATGTCAGCCATTGTCCAACCAAAAGCTTGCCTATTATATCTCAAGACTATCAAAAGTGCGTTCTCTTGCTCTAAGGATAGAGAAGCGGATATGATCATAGATAAAGACTCATTCTCACCTAAATATTCATATTTAAGATGAGAAGGTAGCTGTTTGAGATCTAATTTCGGCGGAGAAACAATAGAAGGTGGGGTAAGCGAATGATATTTAGATTCACGAAGAAGTTCATAGCCTGCAAAGGATACAGACTCGGAAGGTGATGAGTCCAAAGTTTCAGACTCAGGAATAGGCTCATCGAAAGTGTCCTCACTAAGATGTGCAAGATCAAACATTGATGTGCTAATGTTGTCGAGATTATCAAAGCAAAGTTCATCAACCTTGCAGCTTTCGGAAGCTATCTCGTGGACAGAACAGAAATAAAGAATGTGAGAAAAGGGGCTGACTTCCAATCTTATAGATGTTAAGCTCAATTGTTATTTTTCCAAAGGATAGGTTCATAGAACCGTTTAGATAATTAATGACAGCATTGGAAGTGGCTAGGAAGGGTCGACCAAGAATCACCGGAATTTGGTTCCTTGGGTTCGTTACAGGCTGTGTATCGAGAACAATAAAGTCCACATGGAATATAAATTCCCCGACTTTTATCAACACATCCTCTAGTTCACCCCTAGGTTTGGTGATTGATCGGTCTGCCATTTGGAGAGTACAATGAGCTGGTTTCAACTCTCCAATCCCTAACTGCTCGTAGACAGAATATGGAAGCAGGTTAACACTTGCGCCAAGGTCAAGTAAAGTACGGTTAATGTTTTTACCCCCAAAAGAAATCGAGATTGTAGGACAGCCAGGGTCCTTACGTTTCTTTGGTAATTGTGGGGTAAACGCTATGCTAAGATTATTTGTCATGAATACCTTTTTCGGCACTTGAGTCTTCCTCTTCCTAGTATGCAAGTCGTTAAGAATTTTCGCATAAGACGAAACTTGTTGGATAGCATCTAGGAGAGGGATATTGATGTTAACCTGTTTAAACATTTCCATAATCTTCTCCATATGTGGACTCGTTTTGTTTCCCCTTAACCGATCGAATAAGGTGCTTTAGCAATAAGAGCTGGGTCCAACATTGGAGAAGATCGTGTGTGTGCAACAGATCCCAGAATAGGAGTGGTGATCGTCTTTGGTGGACTAGAAAAAGTGGGCTGAGGGTTCGAGCCTTGAGGAAAACGAAGAATAGGCTCGCAAGAAGGTGGTAGTGTAGACGAACTGGGGTCAGAAGTGGAAGTGGAAGGAAAAGTCTCAGCCGGGGTGTTATTGATAGATTCATCATTATTATCAATCTCTTCACCGACTTGGTTATTCAGCACTCTTCCGCATCTCAACGTTGTAATGGCACTCACATTGTAGTGTTGTGAGTGCCCAGGATTCGGTAGGGGTTGAGATGGAAGTTTCCCTTTCTGTCTAGCACTCATTTCGGTATTTAATCGTGCAATTTGGGCTTCCATCGATTTAATACTCTCACCCTGTGAGGCGTAGTTCTTCTTTATATCATCGACAGAAGACTTCATCTCAGCCGAAACTTGCATGAAATTTTTCAGAAGCAAATCATGGTTTGTTCGAATGAAGAGGAGTTATCAGTACCGTCCAACTGCAAAGAATTTTTATACGGTGCAGAAGTGCTGGCCTGATTTTCAAAATTTTGTGGTTGATAGGGGTGTTGAGTCAATTGTAGTGGTTGCTGTTGTTGTGAAGGTACCCTTTGAAAGTTGTTTTGGTTTGGAACCGTGTTTTGAGTTTGGTGTTGGTTCCAAGCAAAGTTAGGGCGATTCCTCCAACCCTGATTATAAGTGGAAGAATAAGGATCGTTTCTAGGTCTTTGACGAAAAGATGCATTAGTGTGCTCTTAACCTTGAAACGGAGAATTCAAAGGACATTCTTCCATCAAATGTGATGGATCAGAACAACATCCAAAAGCAATTTTAGGGAGTGTCATCGGATTTAGGGAGGCTAATAAAAATTTGTGTTCTATAGCTTCAAGTTTCTTTTGCATCGCAGCCATTTTAGCTTTGACTGGTATGGAAACATCAAGTTGATGAATACCACCTGTAGACGATAGTTGACTAACACTCTCCCATTGCAATGTTTTTTCAGCGAAATCTTCTAAAAATTTCCAAGCTTCACCATCGTCTTTAGACATAAAGTTGCCTTGATACATGGATTGAAGCATCTGATTTTTTGTAGGATTAATACCCTCATATATGATTCTGCATAGATCCTATCGGTGGATTCCGTGATGAGGACATTGGACTAACAGATTCTTGAAGCATTCAAAACACTTCCAAAATTGTTGATTGGGAAGCTGGGTAAATTGATTTATTTCGCTACGGACTCGGGTAGTATTATGATTAGGATAAAATTTCTTAAGGAATGCTATGACGAATTCATCCCAGTTTGAAATAGAATGTGCAGCTGTGTTATAAAGCCACTTCTCGGCTAAATCGCACAAAGTGAACAGGAGAAGACGTAGACGCATAGCATCCATAGAAAGCTGTGAAGTGCCCATCATAGCACATACGTTTTCAAATTTGGTAATAAAAATATATGCGTCTTCAGACTCGAGACCGTAAAATTTAGGTAAAAGATTGATGTATTGAGGTTTGATTTCGAAATTGTCCACATTGGCTGGTGCAATGGAAAGACAAGTAGAAAGATGACCACGTATCGGTTAACATCTCTCTTGAAGAAAGAAGCGGGGTGGGTTCTGCGCACCTACGGACGGTGGCAGAGTGGCATTAAAGAAGTTCGAAGGAGATCCGTCCATCGTGGTGGATGTGGTGTGTGGTGAGGAAAAATAAGATGTAGAATTACCGATTTCGGAGTCGATAGGGGGAACGCGGACAAGACGGGCACTAGAATCCCGTGTCCAGCCGATCATGCACTAAACGGTTTAGAACAAGTGGCAGCGTTTGTGATAATTAGAGAAAAGTTGGTTTGGTGTTTGTTTTTGAAACAGACAGATTTTGAAAAATCACACAAAAAAATGCACAAGCAACCCTAGACCTAATGGTCACCTATGTCAAGTCACTAGACCGCTCCTAGACTTCCAGAAGACAAATCGCAGGATAGATCCTCTACTGCCTCTTTATCCCTTCTGTGGCCAGGTAAGTGGGAGGTTCTCCGCTACGTAAGTAGCGGGCCTAATTAAATAACCACTTGCCTTAGACACACTTGCCTTAGACACCATAAAAGAAATGCGGATAAGCAATAGATTACCCACGACATTCATCTGTCCTAAGTGACCACGACGGTCCTTAGAGTATTGTCTAGATCTTTTTTAGTTAATGAAGGTGATGCGGATGCTAGTTGATTTTTGGGGCATAGGAATGGTAATGAAATCCATACCTAATCTGAATTTGGTCTTTGCTCCTTAATTTCCGTGTTAAAATATGCAAACAACCAATATCAAAATACGCAACAAATTTTTATTTTAGCGGCGCTGCGGATTTTTGCAAAGAATCCTGCAGAAAATGGTTATTGGACAAGAGCTGGGAAGAGATAAGAAAGTAAGGGATATACCTGAGAAAACTGGAGCTCTGAAGCATCAAGAACGCCGCCGATCCGCCGCCAAAAGTTGCTTCCCGCCGCGGTTGAATGATCTGTTCTTTGAACGAGATTTTTTTACTGCTGCTCCTATTGCTCCTCTGTCCTATCTGAAATGATCTGAATATTTTTCCCCTTGCTGCAGAGATTCCAGATTTCCTTGCAAAATTCAAAACTGATTGTTAAGCACTTGATGCGATTTTGATTCAAATTTTTGATGGAATAATAAAATTTCAACTCAAATAACAAGAACGAACAAAATAGCACGCGATCCCCGGCAACGGCGCCATTTGATTGGATCGTTTGGATTGTGTTTTGAAAAGTAATCACAATCAAAGAATTTATGCCGCAATCAATAACGGTGTCAATGTAGTTTTGTTAGTAAGAACGGATCGTCCACTGAGATGGGTATACTTATTCGATCTTGCTTTAGATGAGTCGAAATGAAAATATAAAAGAAAACGATTTAAGATTTAATTGAGTTGTCATTTCAAGAAAAACAAGAAAATGTTCAAGAATAAAGAAGATGTCCAAATCAATTTAGTTATTAAGAATAAGAAGAATAGCTTGTAGGAATCGATCGAATTAATAGCAATGACGAATACTAATAATGACTAATCTTATCTATTGATGGATTGTAGCTAGATCGATGACGATGAATGAAGATTGGGGACCTATTGAAGAAACTAGGGTTTCTCCTTTCACTATCCCTTTTCTTTTCATTGATCATCATTCACATCTAGTCTCTAGCAAAGAGGATCATCGATCCTTTGATACTTAATTTGCAACTAAATAATCAAGAACATGATCTAGCTCCAAATTAGGTCATTGACGATTCTTTTTCCTAAAGTTCACCATTCTCATAAGACTTAAGATTAGTTTTAGGATTTCATCATCATTTGATCTACCGATTCTTTCGATTCCTTTACAAGCGGAGATTTCACTCACACATCATGAAAATAAAAAAAATCAAGAACTATAAATTTCATAATGCAAGAATGTAAGAAAACGACAATTAACAATTTATCACCTTTATTAAATCTTCTTCAAATTACACCTCTCAATTTGAGATTACAAGACTGACTCTCGATCGCTCTTATGAAAGTGAATTTGTCGTCGTTCTTTGCGTGGCTCGATCGCCGTGAGTCGTGGATCGGTTGCGGATCTCTTTCTCTTGATGACGATCGGCGTTGCGATAAAGGATCTTCGATTGCTCGCTTGATTTTTCTCTCAATGGATCTTGATTTGATTGGATGTTGATTGGATCTCAAGTTGTGTCACTCAACTTGAATTGAATTGAATTGTGGCTCAATTGTGTAACAATTAACAACTTTTTGAACAACCATAAAAATTAAGATCTAGATCCCCTTTTATAGCCCCCAAATTAAGCTTCTTTCATAAGCTTGGTTGTTATCAGAGCCTTCTCGAAGAAGCTAGGCGGTTACATAGCATCTTGAGGAAGCTAAGCAGTTACAGAGAAGGTTCTGGAGAAGTCTCGACCGCTACCGAGCTGAGTCGGCCGTGGATCCGAGGCGGATCGGGCTGGATCGGCCACGGTTCCGCGGCCTTATGATGAGATCTTTGCTTCATATTTCTGGTATCTGCTGATGTTGGTCTTCAGGTCTTCTTTTGATGTCTGGAATCCTATTTTCTTTTCTGAATCTCTTCCAGATTCTAAGTCTTTGACTTGCTGCGTTTTATCGGCAAATTTGTGATTCCAGTTCTTTGACCTGAATAATTTTCTGCACACAATCTCGATAAAATGAGTTGAGATATACAATATTATGCGTGAAGTAATAAACACATAATTTCCTATAAAGAATTTTGAATATATATATAACACTTGGTAATTAGTATTTTCCAGACAAACTGGTAATATGTATTATATTTATATTAATTATCCTTAGATGATTAGAATAATGAGGAAATTGATGTGTTACAGATTGCATTATTTTCGACTGAACACTCGCCGAGTACTCCTATGTGGTAGTATACCTATAGTCAGATAGCAGTCCTCTGGTGACACTGGTACAGATTAGTTTGTAGACCCGAGATCGTCATAGAGTCTTGTGCGGCTCCCACTGTGCTTTGATTTCCTCCTTACCACGCTCAGAGGATACGTGCAAACAGGTGGATTTTGGGTACAGTCCCGAGTCGTATGGAGGCAATGAGCGATAGGAGGGGTTTCGTCTCTCCCGGTATTGGGGGTTGATGTTGTGCTGTGCTCGATTGGCTATAACTGGAAGTCCCTGGCCAGGGCTGCTGCCGATATTTACAGATAAGTGTTATCAGTAGTTTCTCGAACCGTTATAGGCCAGACATCGGCATGACTTATCACGTTACTAGGGTCTGACGATTTTCACCCCCAGACATTATATGCGACATATCATACGAAGAGACCAGACTGTACGATAGTGTTACTGATAGGCTTCAATGAGAGTATGGATGAGCTTGCTTGTTTATCTTCATATTGCTCAATGCCCGGGTAGCCTTTACGTCCAGCTAGTACCGCTGACGACTTGTAGGTGACTGATGTGATCATCACCTACTGCCGGCGTATTGACGAGTCTTTAAAGTCCCACACAGAAGTTTTCTAGTTCGAGCGAAAAGAAGTAGGGCATATATGTGATATGTGCGTGGGCCTGATTAAATACGTGTATGTGATACCGTATTGTAATCTGGCAATTATCTGGTAGCGGTTATGTTAGTGATATGTATGCCCTAGAGGCCATTACTGTACATGCAATTTATATTGTAGTGGATGCTTGGACATATATATGGAGGACTTTCTTACTTGACATGATAATATGCTATCTGGTTGCACTTTATCTTAACATTTACTCTGATTGTCTCTATGTTACATGTTGATAAAGCCCTTAAGATAAGTACTCGACTACTGGGACTATGATGAGATCATGCTAGTGGGGCCACGGTAGTCGACGAGTACATCCTATAACTGTTCCTAGTCGAGGGTGTATCGAGACAGGGCATCGATATACCAGAGTAGACCAGCATATGCGCTTCTTGACCCATATGATAGGCGATGGATGATCCCATATCCATTGGTGTTTGACATCAGAGAAGGCATACGGGTGCTCAGTGGAGACTGGGTACACTGGACGGACTCGCTGAGAACTCCCAGATGGTATTATACCTCACTTCAGATGGCAGTTCTCTAGTGACACTCGTACAGGTTAGTCTGTAGACCCGAGATCGTCATAGAGTCTTGTGTGATTCCCACTGTGCTCTGATTTCCATCATACCACATCCAAGAGGGCGTGCAAAAAGGTGGCTTTTAGGTACAGTCCCGAATCACATGGAGGCAATGAGCGATAGGAGGGGTTTCGTCTCTCCCGGTATAGGGAGATGATGTTGCGCTGCGTTCGATTGGCTATAACTGGAAATCCCTGGCCAGGGTTGCTGAGATTTACTGGTAAGTGTTATCATTAGTTTCCCGAACTGTTATAGACCTCATATCGACACGACCTATCAAGCTACTGCGGTCTGACGTTTACCACCCCTAGGCGAGATATGCGACATATCTGACGAAGAGACCGGACTGTACAGGAGTGTTACTAATTGGATTCGCAGGAGAATGTACAGGCTTGCTTGTTGATCTTCTGATCGCTCAATACCTGGGTAGCTGTTACGTTTAGCTGACCTCTTGCAGCTTATGGGTGTTTGATTTGATCATCACCTACTGCCGGCGTATTGACGATTCTTTAGATTCCTACACAGAGGTTTCCTGGCTCAGGAAAAACGGAGTAGGAGCACATATGTGATATGTGCGGGACCAAGAATAATACGATATGAGATACCGTATTCTATTCTCGCGATATGAGATATCGGCCGGGTATATGTGATTTAACCGGATCATCGGATCAAGTGTTGATTCGATGAAATGGTACATGTTATATTAGTCGGTTATATGTAATATAGCCGGGTTATCGGATCAAGTGTTGATTCAATAATTTAATGTTTAATTATATTTGTGATATATTACGTTACGTTAACTAATATAAGCTCGCTTTATTGATTCATGTTCTCACGGGATAATACATTGATATATATGTGATATATGTTAATTGTATTATTTTCTTTTGTTACAAAATATATTGTATATGTGATATATAATATTGTAACATGTTAGGGTTAAAAATTTAACAATGATTTAGGGTTTAAACTTGGTTAGGGTTTGGATTAGGGTTAGCTTTTGCATGAAGCTTCATGAAGCTTTGACTTTGATTTTGGCTAGATATTTTGTTAACCCAATCCAAACCATTAACTCTAGTTAATTCTCTACAAAGGTTAACTCCTTCATGCTTAACCCTTGGTTAGATTTGTAACCACTACAATAATTCATTCTTCATCATAAAAGGATTGGCTTAAGCTCTTCTTCTTGCTTCTTCTTCTTGGTTAAAAAAAGTTTCACTAGCCTTTTCAAAAGTGGTGAATAAAAGTGAGAATTTGAAAACAAAAGAGAGCAATATTCCTACTTCATCATCCCCATCTATTCTAGCCACTTAGATTAGGGTGTTTGCTTTGCTAATACTTGATTAAGCTAGCAAGAGATTAGGTTTGAGATTCTTCAAGGTAGATCATCTTGGATTAGTGAAGTCTTCAAGCAAGGTGTATCATTCTCTTCATGGAGCTTTTCGAGAGTCGGGAACACGATGATCGCAGCGAAGGGACCTCAACACGGAGCTTAAGAAGTGAAGGACAGGATCTAAAAAGGTTGTAATCCCTCTCACTTAGTGTTAAAGTGATTAACATGCTTGTTTTCGCCTAATATCTAGTTTAAAGATCTCGTTTAGGGTTGTTCGGCACGGCTAAATTTTAGATCGGGCATGGTTGATGCCTTATAGACCCTTGTGCGTGTGCATAGTAACCCTACAATGGTATCAGAGCCAAGCTAGAGCTTTAGGCGAAGTCTAGGCGAAGTTTAAAGTCCGATCGAACCCCGAAACCCCGACACGAACCCCTTCTCTGGAAATTTTTGAAAATGTTGATTTTTTCGTATTAAAAATACTCAGAAAAACAAGAAGGAAAATCTAAGAATTAGTGTGAAGTACGGACCGCCAATTCGATCACGTGAGCGCGGAACCGCGGCTAAACCACGCACGTGGCTGCGGTTCCGCGGCGGAACGGCGTCATTAGGGCCCACTACTTCACAGTATTATTCTTGATTTCTTTTGGACAATTCTGGGAATATTTAATTCCACTCAAGTGTTGAGTTTCCTGGGTTGTATTGGGAGCTCATTGATTCGAACAGAAAGTATAACTTCATTTAGTTTGTCCGGGTAATTTTTTAGAACGTGTTAAAAAGTTCGAACGGATATCAATAACTCACTTTTTCCCCTGCCGGAAAATTTCCAAGCATTGGATTTTTCTGTAGTTTAAGAATGTTCTAAGTCGTGCAAGTGACGCGGTGGACCTTCTAGAAGACAACAAACCTTAACTCGATTATGTGACCGTCTTGAACTGCCTCTAAACCTTAGGGTTTGGGGCAGTACGGCGTGCCACATGTGAGGCGTTGGCTTGACCCTTCTGCGGCTGGACCATTGGTACTGTGGCATGTGATGGATGTTTTTTAAACTAATTTCAAGTGTTGAGAACTATTTGGGAAAACTTGGGTGTTTGATTATTCGATCGGAAAGTTTAACATTGTCTATTTATCTGGAATGTGATAGAATATTTGGAATCCACAGGTAGTTATGAGATAACTAATTTAAATGTTATAAACATAGCAGTTTAGTCTCAGATGATCGGTTGCCACGGAATTTTGAAGTGATCAAAAGTCCGTCGCAATCACGTAGCGTACGCGGATACTCGCCGGGTAAACTTAATAGATAGCCACGCCCCATAGCCCCGACCAAGTGACTGTAGGAGAACCCCGTCGCCAAAAGCATCCGTTCGGGTGCTCGCGGCAGCGGTGTTCCGCCTTAGTGCACTTCGTCGATGGCACCCGGGGGTTCGGCCGTCTATTAAAGTTTGCGACGAGCATTCGATCAGGATGTCGGGAATCTTGTTGAATTGCCCGACTTGATATTGAAAAGAGTGTTCGATAACGAGACTAAAATGCGGGGTTTATAATTGTTAGGCATGCGATGTCTAAGGAATTCATTTGGTTAGGCATGCGATGTCTAAGCAGGTTGCGGATTCCAACTGTTGTAGTTTTACACTTTCTTTTCTGCGACCGTAAGTGTAATATGTGGTGTATCACCGGTTTCGTTGCTATACATCAACGACAATTGGGATACGCATATTTACTTACGTTGATGATATGATATATTATGTGTTGCTGTGATATGTTATATTGGATCGTCACGTTCTGAATAGCCGGAGGTTTTATGTGAGATGAGAGTTTTTTTTCTTTTTCATTCATGTAAAATTCATTTGTATGTAAAATTCTTTTATTGGGGCACTTCCGGGCTGAGGATGATGTCACCATTGTATATTATTTACTTTTCCGCATTAGGTAGACCCACGGTGGGGAGCACAAGTAACCGGGTTATAGGGTCCAGTGGGAGACCATCTCGAGGAGTCGAGAGTGGGTCTCCTAACCATAGAATTGGCAGTGTTGCTTGCCACTCTCGTAGGGGTCTAGGGATGTAGGTTTGGCTATTCATCGCGACCGTGGAATCTGTGTTTTATACAGGCTCGTATTAAAACTCGGACCTCCTAGTATATCCAATATTTCATATATGTTCTTCTGCTGCAATGTTCTGTGATGAGATCATATTACTGCCTGAGACGAATGTTTATATTATATATATGAGATATATATTATATATTGTTGATTTCGTTTCAAATGTGATGCTTGTGAAGCATAATAAAATGGGACTTCATTAATGAGATTAATGAAATAAAAGAAACCTAAAGATGTTTTAGAAACTTGTTTAAAACCAGGTAACTCTAATTCTTGCTTTTGCATAGCAGTATTGCATGTAGAATATCCAGCACCTTATTCGATAAGGAAAGAGCCGAGATCCCTTCACCGGGAGTGACCTCTTTAGCGAAACTAGCAGATGCTACAAACACGGTTTGTCTTTTGATTGCTTCTATAGCTTTTGCTTTGCATAGTGGTATTTGCGAAATATCCTGCACCTTATTCGATAAGGAAAGAGCCGAGATCCCTTCACCGGGAGTGACCTCTTTAGCGAAACTAGAAAAGCCTCAAAAAAACTCCTTTACAAAAATCACTCGATTCTACAACGATATCAAGTTCATTACGCAAAGGGTTTTCTTAAAAACCCGTCGTAGCCCTCCGTCATTTCAGATAAGTACTTCATAGTATTCGTGCTGCGTTTGTTGGCTTTCGTCAAGGCGTAGTGTGCGGTAGCTATTTATGGTTATCTGTATAAGCATATGATGCGATTGAGTTAGGGTAGTCGTGCGACTTTGTTGGCTTTCGTCAAGAGCCGTGCGGGTGGGTTTAATTCAATCGGAAAATGATGGGTTGAACTTGACTAGTAGCCTATGGTTTGTTGGCTTTCGTCAAGGTCATAGGACGCTAGGGGAAAAATATTATTAGGAATTTCAAGTGTTGAAATTTGCAATGAGATTGCATACCTTCTATGAGATAGTTGGATCCTGATAGTCGCTGCGAGTAAGAGTTACTCCTGGGAGAATTATACAGATCACAATTAGCTGATCAAGTAGGTGTCTAGAAAGGTCTTAATGGGGTTACGCCCCTGGGAAAATGAGGTTTACTTTAATTAGGTCCGTGCGAAAGCACGGGCAACCTCCCTCAAAGTACCAGCACTGGCCTGGCTGAAAGATTGGCGAACTTGTAGAGTGTAATTAATCCCAGCTAGTCTTTCCTTTTAGGGTTTGAAGGAAGATTTGACTAAAACAGTGGGAGACATCCTGATTAGATAAATTAATAACCAATCTAATCTTTTAAAAGCGCACGCTGAGTGTTTTCTTCTCTCTCTCTCCTGGTAGCGACCATATCATGCCTTAATCAAGATAATAATACAGATGTATTGACCGAACCCGCTTGTTATACTGCGCTAAGGAACGTTGGTCCCGCTCCAACTTATAATTGTTATAAGACAGAGCAGGAAATTGGGGATTACCAGAATTCCTGTGCCGCCCAAACGAAGAAAGTGCATGCTGATGCATCTTCTTCGGGTGTGTTCATTGCCAAGAACCGTTTCTCAGTATCCTTTACGTCCTGGGTATGAGATACCGGATCAGGATCCCGCAAATGTAATTTGTTACATGGGCTACAGAAAGGTAGAGAACTGAGAACGGGTGATAAGTTTCAAGAGTTAGAAATGATGCAAGTTTTGCAGCCAAGACTGTTGCAGTTATCACCATGTATTATCAGAATACATTGATTCTGAATGAATGTTATTAGATATCGAACCTGATATACAACATCATATCAGTCTCTTTATTAGTAAAGAAGGATATAATTTTGTATTGTTGGATAATGTTTTGAATATTTCCTATATCAAGAGTTGATTGGTTCAGGCACGTTATCTAAAAGCATAGACGTTCTAAATGAAATCATAGTTCTTAGTGTACAGAACACACACAAGAGGAAGAGTTCAGAAATGAACGAATCCTTCTTGAGGCATTGTAGACTAGTTCATATCAATGCGACCCGACTAGCTGAAGTTACATTTAGATGCATATTTAAATTAGTTTGAATTTACATCTTGTGAAACTTGTCGGTCATGTCACAAAGATAAGATGACCTTAGCTCTGTTTATTAGAAATAGAGATAGAGTTAGTGAACTCTTGGGATTGATACATGATGATGTATGAAGGTCCCCTGTCTACACATGCCAAGACCGGTTTTTTGTACTTCTTTACATTCACTGATGATCTCTCAAGATTCAGACATATGTTCCTGTTGAAACACAAGTCCGAAGCTTCTGAGATATTCACAGAATATAAGTTAGAAGTAGATAACCAAAAACTGGGTATAAGTATTATGTCCTTTGATGAGATCAGGGAGGAGAATACTTGAGCATGGAATTCCTGGACTATTCTAAAGGAGAATGAGATTCTCTCTCAGCATTACTCCTCCGAATACACCACAGCACGTCGGTGTATCGGGGAAGAGCAATTACACCCTATGTGATATGGTGTGCTCTATGATGAGTACTGCTGAGTAGCCTATTTCCTTTTGGGAGTTATGCACTTGAGAAGCTGCATACCTATTGAATATGGTTCAAATCAAATCAGTTGCCTACCACTTCATATGTGATATGGAATGGGAAGAGCCCATATCTTAAGTTTGTTAAGATTTGGTGTTGTCCAGCCTATGTCTAAGAGCATAATCCGGACAAACTCGAGGAAAAGTCAGTTCTGTAGTAGTTTGTTGGATATCCCAAGCATTCGCAAGGGAATATCTTCTACCTAACCGAGGAACAAAAGATATTTTGTTTCTCAACATGCCACCTTTGTGAAAGGGTATTTCTTGTGAAGAAATTAGTGGACATGAGGTAGAACTGGAAGGAGTTCCAGCTATACAAACTGCAGCTGATGATTTGGTAGAACCAAAGGATTCAATAGTAACTAACGAACCTCAGCCTCTCCGCCGATCTAGTAAGGTTCCTCACCCACCTGAGAGATACTTCAGTTTCTCCATGACAGTGGGAGCGAGGATTGCATCATGAGATGATGACCCAACTATTTTCGAGCTGGCCATCAGGAGTGGGACTCTGTAAGAATGGCTGGACGCTTAGTGATCTGAGATGGAATCCTTATACACAAACAAAGTATGGACTTTGGTTGCTTTATCTAAAGGGTTAAATCCCCATCAGGAGCAAGTATATCTTGAGAAGATTACTTGGTGTACATGGAAAAGTTGAGATTTTCAAAGCTATGCTTAAGTCCATCCAGATCCTACTTGCCACGGCTACATACCATGACTACGATATCTGGCGGTTGGGTGTCATGACTGCTTTTCAAAATAATGATTTAGAAGAGAGCGTCTATAAGTACACAGCCAGAGGGCTTCGTAGACAGTGGAAACAGCGGAAACGTGTGCAAGATGTTTTATGTGATAAAGCAGGCATCGCAGAGTTGGAACATCTGTTTTGATGTGGTAGTAAAAGAGTTTGACTTCATCAAAATGGTAGATGAACCTTGTATATACAAAAAGGTAGTAGGGAGTATGGTGGTGATCCTCGTAGAGTACGTGGATGACATACACTTGATAGAGAAGTTGTTTCCTATGCTACGATCGGTCAATCTCCGCTTATCACAAGGATTCTCCATAAGGATCAAAGTGATGCCTCCTAAATCCTGGGTTATGGATCTATGAGATAGATCAATTTGGATGTTAGGACTCTCACTAGTTGTAGTGAGATGGTATCAATCGATCCTGGGGTGAATCACTGTAAAATTTCCAGGGTGATAAGGACGACTGAATGTCATTCGCAGGCATTGTCTTTATCCTAAGTGGAGGGACGGTATGTTGGAAGAGTTCCAAGCTAGATACCGTGACTTACTAGATGATTAAAGGCAAGATACATCGTTACCAAGGATGCTACCAAATAAGTAGTCTGGATATATTAGTTCATGAGATGAACTTCGTTCCTACCATTGTGTGACAATGGAGTTGTGGCTTATGCTAAGGATCCCCCGTCCCATCAGAAATCCAGATATAATTCTTAGGCGGTATCACCTGATCATGGAGATGGTTGATCTCCAGGGAGATCGAGGTTAGGAGAGTAGACACAGAGGACAACAGCGCGGATCCACTCATAAAGGCCTATTTCCCAGTAGAGACTTTTATGGGATGGTTGAGTATGAGATACTTCAACCACATTTGATTGTTGGGTATGAGATACTACAACAGATGGCCCTTGTGCAAGTGGGAGATTGTTAGTGATATGTATGCCCTAGAGGCCATTACTGTACATGCGATGTATATTGTAGTGGATGCTCGAACATATATATGGAGTACTTTCTTGTTTGACATGATAATATGCTATCTTGTTGCACTTTATCTTAACATGTACTCTGATTGTCTCTATATTACATGTTGATAAAGCCCTTAGGATAAGTACTCGACTACTGGGACTATGATTAGATCATACTTGTGGGGCCACGGTAGTCGACGAGTACATGCTATAACTGTTCCTAGTCGAGGGTGTACCGAGACAGGGCATCGATATACCAGAGTAAACTAGCGTATGCGCTTCTTGACCCATATGATGGGCAATGGATGATCCCATATCCATTGGTGTTTGACATCAGAGAAGGTATACGGGTGCTCAGTAGAGACAGGGTACACTGGACAGACTCGCCGAGAACTCCCAGATGGTATTATATATACCTCAGGTCAGATGGCAGTTCTCTTGTGACACTGGTACAGGTTAGTCTGTTGACCCGAGATCGTCTTAGAGTCTTGTGTGATTCCTACTGTGCTTTGATTTCCATCATACTACATCCAAGAGGGCGTGCAAAAAGATGGATTTTGGGTACAGTCCTGAATCACATGGAGGCAATAAGCGATAGGAGGGGTTTCGTCTCTCCCGGTATAAGGAGATGATGTTGCGCTGTGTTCGATTGGCTATAACTGTAAATTCCTGGCCAGGGTTGCTGAGATTTACTGGTAAGTGTTATCATTAGTTTCTCGAACTGTTATAGACCTCATATCGATATGACCTATCAAGCTACCGGGGTCTGACGTTTACCACCCCTAGGAGAGATATGCGACATATCAGACGAAGAGACCGGACTGTACGGGAGTGTTACTCTTCAGCACAATTTATTACAATTTATTACCGCCCATTTTTTTATCATTTTGTCAATAAAAAGTGCTATTTAATCCATGTCTGCTCATTTATACAGAGTACAGGTATGCAAACGGATACATGGGTTTTTGTACGCGACATGCACAAAATGACGTGTTTTTAGCTGTACTGCAAACAAGACGGAATACATAACCAGAAGTGAAATGAGTTTGCAACATAAACATGTGTGTGTACAAAGTTTTTTGTATGAAATGGTCCAACACATACTTGTGTGAACCTTTGTGAAGATGCATGAACCTTGGGAGCTGGTTTGGTACAATAATGATGAGTGGTGCAAGTGGTAAAAAGGTGATTGACATATGATTTGAAGTGTGAACACACACTCACCCACTTCACCCCTTCTTTGTGATTTAGCTACAGAATTCACACATGTGCTACATATAAAAAATTGAAAATACCATGAGATACCCATTTGACCAGAAGACTACTGAAGCTTTGTGGGCCCCAGACTCAACTTCCAGGCCGCAAATATATTCAGAATGGCCGCAAATTGCGGCTAAGTGGGCTCCATTTTGGCTCGCTCAAATTGTGTGGGTCCTTGGTGGTCACTTTAGTCTATTATCACCTGCAACTTTTGCTTTTGATTTCTCTATAAATAGCAGATCCAGACATGAGGCCAAGGGGGAACTTTTTTTGCATACTTGTAAACTCTTGTTAAAATTCTTATAGCTCTTGGAATTGAGTTGAGTTCTTTGCCTTCCTCTGGTCTTGCAACCTCTCCTTTTGAGCTTGCAAGATTAGATTTTGGTAGTTGAACTCATTTACATGTATTTTGATCCATTGCAATAAATCTCCATTTTATTCAAGATTGATTCTTGTATCTCTTTTTCTTATTTTGTCATTCTTTTCATTAGTCAGTTGTGTATTGATATGATGATGTGTGAGTAGTTACTCTTGGGCTATGGTGAGGTAGGATGTGGAATGACTTCACCTCCAACCCCTCCCTTTTGATTCTTGCATTTTTTTTTCACTTCTTTTCTTAACATCGCAAGTTTATTATGTTTTGCTTGATAGGATATATCGTTTTGAATGGTTGCAAATCAACCTTTAACATATATCCTATCCTTTCTTTACATTTTATCATTGCTATGTTACGATTTGAAGTAGGTATGAATACGGAATTACGTTATGTGTCGCAACTAGCTAGATAGGATATATAGCATTCTTGCATATATTCTTTGCTTGCTACTTCACTTAACTAAGTCCATATCCACTCCATTCTCAATCTCATTCTTGTTAGTTTCTGTTTTTCTAACTTTGATATCGTATTTCATTCCGATACATTTTCCGGATAAATACGGCATGCTTTCGCTATTCTAATGGAAACTAAAAAGAAATGAATCCTGAATCAAACTGGAGAGTTGGGGGTAAATGTCATATTTCACTCTTATTGAACCTTAGCCTAAGTTTTTGTATCTCAAAACCTTGTTTCTTTTAGATATTACACTAAAACGTGACAAAACACCATTTTTCAACTTATTGATCCATAACTCAATTTGATGTCGTGATATCCACTCCTTGTGGTTCGACCCGTGCTTGCCGGCTTGCTTCAACGCACCGTGCACTTGCGGTATTTTTAAACTCGATACTCACATCGTGCACTATTTTTTCGAAAAAAACCGACATATCCGATATTGACCTTATTCTTCAAAAAGCACGTCACCATGGGTTTCGAACAAGTTTTTGGCGCCGTTGCCGGGTAGTGGCAAAACCACGAAGATTATTTTGAGTTATCTCTGTACATACTTTGTATAGAACAAACAAAATACCAAAAACACATCAAATATCCGACTTGTTGCTCTCTGTGTTTTCTGTTCTGCTGTAGATATTGTTGTGCTAAAAATATTTTGCATATAGAAAGGGGATACTAATAGAAATTTAAGAAGACACAGAGAAATTGGAGCAATATTACCCGGACCAGGCCGCAAATATATCCATATTGGCCTCAATTTGCGGCCTAACCCTGGTGTTTTGGCCCAAATTTTCTGTCCCTTCTTTACTTCTCTGTTATTAGTCCATTTTTATATGGAAAATTGTATAATTTTATATCTACAGAACTTTGGCCATAAATATCGTATTATGCACTAAATATCGTATTTTTTTTCAAATTCCAGATTGCAACTGAAATACGAAATACGATCGTGCGGAGCTGAGAACAGAACTCTGGAGAAAGGCATTACAAAGTTAACAATGCCAAAGATTCGGGTAGATCGACCCATACAAGCGAGCCACTGAAGTGATCACGGATCAAGTAACCGGGAGTTTCTAAACTAAAAAATTCAAGGTACGCATTTTTTTTCTAAACCCCTTCTCCTCAAACCCGACGCTCTAATACTTCAATTTTTGTGCATGATTTCTTTCGCAAACTCCGCTGCACAAGTGCCAAAAAGAAACTAACCGTATTTTTTTGCAGCGCGCCGCTTATAAAATAAAAATGATTGGTTGATGATTTGAACAACTTTTATTGTTTGTGCATTGCATAAATTTAATATGGACTTAAGGGCAAAGAACCCCAACAAGATACGGTAAGGGATTTCATCACCCTTCTCCGTGGCCCATAAACCACAAAGAACGAGCATTTTCACACCCTCATTAACTTTAAAAGAAATTAGACTTTCAGCCTTTAAGGACTTCGCGCTCACTAGGGTAAGTTAAGTGTATTTCGAACACCGCCCATCGGTACATTGTTCCTGAAGTGTCTAGGAAAGTGTGAAAGGCGCAACCGCCGAAAGAGAGAAGGTTACTCTAATTAAGGATCCTCGTGAAAGCGAGGGAAAACATCCATTCCTCTCTGCACTTACCTGGCTTCTCGATCAGTCTATCTTGGGCCCGTTTCGCAGTATATTTTTACTTCAAAAGGCAAGTTTTTTTGTGAGCAGGTCTAGTTGACCTAGGCAACCCTAGACTGATTAGGTGTGTGCAGTGTGTCTTGTTTATGATCTTGTTGTACCTTTTGTGTGATATTTGTGGTTGTGAATATTTTGGTTGAAAAAACGTTTTTGTCTTCCATTTTCTCAGTCTTTCCAACCACTTCTAGATAGTGCATGTCAGCTTGGACAAGAGATTCACAATCTCGATTAGTCCGGTTTGTGCCTATATCTTCCGACTTTTCTTCACCTTCAGATTCCTCGGACCCTTCCGAGACCTTCCTACCTTCTACCTCATCGGAGCCGTCCGATTCTACACCTTCACTTTCTTCTCCTACACCACCAACAATGACGGAGCAAACAATCATTGAACAACAGGAGGCGGCATTACAGGACAGATGTTACCCACACCGTTCATCCCTTCCTTCAGGCATAGTATTGCCCACCATTGCGGCAAACAACTATGAGATCAAACCGCAATTCATACCACTACTCCCCAAATTCCACGGACTCGAGTCCGAAGATGCTTACCTGTTAATCAGTGAATTTGAAGGAGTATGTGCGATGATGAAGATTCACGGAGTGGGAGAGGATGTCGTTAAGCTTAAATTCATTCCCTTTGCGCTTAAGGATAATGCGAAAAGCTGGTTAAAAAGTTTACCAGCTAGATCGATCACAACATGGGATGACTTTGTAAAGGTTTTTCTTAAAAAAAATACCCTATTCATAAAACCGTGCGAATTCGCAAAGAACTCCACAATTTTAAACAAAAAGATGGTGAAATTTTTTGGAAATGCTTAGAAAGATTTAAAGACATCTTAATCAAATGTCCCCATCACGGGTTAGAACAGTGGAGGTTATGTCAGATTAACTATGAGGGGTTAGATTCCAGTTCGCGCATGATGTTAGAATCCATGTGTCAGTGTAAATTCCAGAGCTATGGTGATAAGGACGCATGGAACTTTTTGGAAGAACTGGCTGACAAAACCATCCAGTGGGAGAGTGTGGGTGAGAAACCATCGGTGACAAGGAGTGGTGTACACATTGTTGACACCTCTATAGCTGCCGAAGCAAAAATCGCCGCTCTTGTACGGCGAATGGAAGCTTTAGAGGGAAAAAATTCACCGCTACCAGTCAATCAAATTTCTCCGACTTTGTGCGCTAACTGTCAGCATCCTAGCCACATAACGGAAGAATGTCCATTTCTCGTTGGGTCCCAGGGACCTGAAAACGTTAATGCGCTGTATCAGAACCAGCGCCCCAGGAACGACCCCTTTGCACCGACGTACAACCCAGGTTGGAAGAATCATCCCAATTTTGCTTGGAATCAGGCCCCTTTTCAAAACAACAATTCAAACCCACCTTTCCAACAATTTCAAAATTCAAATTTTCAACACCAAAAATTGGGATATTCAACTAACCAGCCCCAGCAACCCCAACAACCGAATCAACACAACCCAACCTTTACACCCCCTGGGTTCGCCCAAGACGACAAGAGGGTGACATCCATCGAAAAAGGTTTGGAAGCTTTGATTAAAACTTCTGCGCAGACTTCATCTAGTCTGGCTACTTTTATGTAAACATCCGGTCAGTTGCATAGCGCTAACACTCGAGCGATACCCAGATTAGAAATCCAAATCAGTCGACTGGCTGCAGGAGTTAATGAACGTGAGAAGGGAACATTTCCCTCTCAACCCGTGATGAACCCAAGAGAGCAGAGAAACAACAACGCTCATGTTGTTCAGACAAACAATATTGAGAATGCGAACGCCGTCACCGTCCTCATATCAGGACGAACGTTTGATAACAAGGTTGTCAACCCCAGCGACTAATCCAAGAGTGTGGTTGTCAGTTTACCAGCACGTAGTTCATCTTCTTCGCATTGTGATCCATCGTCATCTTCATCACCTCCTTCTACTTCTCCTCATCCTGCTTCTTCTTCATCGTCTGCTACACATCCTTCAAAGCAATTTGATAATTTGCCACACGACCACACTGATGATCCAGCAAAAACATTCCCGTCTTCTGCACCTATTCCATCTGCAGCTTCTCCAAACTCAGCGTTTGGACCTAAGGCTCCCTATCCTAATAGGTTGAATCAAAGAAGCCTTCTGCAAACATGAAAAAGGCGTTAGAGGTTTTTAAACGCTGTGAGGTCAACATTCTTTTGTTGGACGTCGTCCAACAAGTTCCGGCATACGCAAAATTTCTAAAGGACTTTTGCACCCAGAAACGACGCACAAACGTCCCCAAAACCGTCTTCTTGGCCGCCACTATGAGCGATGTTTTGACCAAATCCATTCCTATGAAATATAAGGACCCAGGTTGTCCTACTATCTTTTGCACCATTGGGGACAAACAAATTAACCGGGCCTTGTTAGACTTAGGGGCAAGTGTGAACCTCCTTCCCTAATCAGTTTACAACCAACTGGGATTGGGAGAACTCAAGCCGACTAGAGTGACTCTGCAACTAGCAGATCGTTCAACAAAAGGAACGAGGGGAGAAATTGATGATGTTCTAATCAAGGTCGGGGAATTCATATTCCCCGTAGACTTCATTATTTTGGAGACTGAACCTGTCACCAATCCCAGCGGTCAAATTCCAGTCATACTGGGATGGCCTTTCATAGCCACATCCAACACGTTGATAAACTGTCGTAATGGGTCCATGAAACTTTCTTTTGGGAACATGACAGTGGACCTCAACATTTTCACGCTAGGAAACCAGGCGAGTGAGAAACACGATGATACTTTTGAAGTCAACGCTGTATACGATATGTCTGAGGAGGGGATATTTGACTTCAAAAATGAGTGTCTGGATGAGACTTTTGAAGAACTGTTTTCTGTGGAGCTTCTTTTCCTTGAGAAGCTAAATCCTGAACAGGCATCCTACGCACATTGGGGGCCCTAATTTGAAGCTCTTCGCAATGTACCAGCCCCTGAAGTGCGACCATCTGTGGAGGAGCCACCTAAACTTGACCTCAAAGTTCTTCCTGACCACCTCAAGTATGCGTACATGGGAAATGATGAAACGCTTCCAGTAATAATTGCAACCGACCTTGCGCCTGAGCAAGAGTCGGCCCTCATGGATGTTCTGAGAAAGAACATGGAAGCGATTGGATGGTCAATGGCTGATATCATAGGAATAAGCCCTGCTATCTGCCAGCACAGAATCCATATGACTGATGATTCCAAACCCTTCAAAGATCCTCAATGCCGGCTTAACCCGGTAATGAAAGAAGCGGTAAGGAATGAAATGCTGAAGTGTCTGGACAATGGGATCATTTATCCCATATCTGATAGCAAATGGGTAAGCCCCATTCACGTGGTACCAAAGAGATCGGGAATCGCCGTTGTCACGAATGAAGCAAATGAGCTAATCCCAACCCGCACACAAACGGGATGGAGAGTCTGTATTGATTACAGAAAGCTCAATGCAGCAACTCGCAAGGATCATTTCCCGCAGCCCTTCATTGATCAAATGCTTGAACGCCTAGCCGGACACGCCTACTATTGCTTCTTAGATGGGTATTCCGGCTATAATCAGATCCCGATTGATCCAGAAGATCAGGACAAAACAACCTTCACTTGTCCTTTTGGTACCATCGCCTACCGCCGCATGCCTTTTGGGCTGTGCAATGCACCCGCAACCTTTCAGCGGTGCATGATAAGCATCTTCTCTGATATGGCAGAGCGATTTTTAGAGGTTTTCATGGATGATTTCTCCATCTTTGGAGATTCATTTTCTGAGTGTTTGAGTCTAGAGCTAGTAATGCTACGATGTAGCGAAAAACACCTCACACTCAACTGGGAGAAGTGTCATTTCATGGTCAAACACGGTATCGTGTTAGGCCATATCATTTATGAAAAAGGAATTGAAGTCGATAGGGCAAAAATCGATGTTATCTCAAGCCTCCCACCTCCACGGACTGTCCGTGACATTAGGGCATTCTTAGGCCACGCCGGGTTTTACAGGAGTTTTATCAAGGATTTTAGCAAACTGGCTAGACCCTTGACTTCTTTGCTGGCCAAAGAAACACCCTTTGATTTCAACTCTGAGTGCCTTCACGCGTTCAGGCTTCTGAAGTCGGAAGTCACTTCCGCTCCGATTTTAAGCGCACCAGACTGGAGCGAACCTTTTGAACTAATGCGCGACGCTTCTGACTTTGCAATAGGAGCTGTTTTAGGACAGCGATTTGAAAAGAAGCCGCATGTTATCCATTATACGAGAAGGACGTTGAATGACGCACAGCTAAATTACACCACGACTGAAAAAGAAATCTTAGCTGTTGTGTTCGCACTTGAGAAATTTCGTCCCTATTTGATCGGAACCCAGGTCACTATTTACACCGATCATTCTGCACTTAAGCACCTCTTTGCAAAAAAGGATGCCAAGGCCAGATTGATACGTTGGATCCTCCTTCTTCAGGAATTTGACTTAACCTTCAAAGATAAAAAGGGGACCGACAATTTTGTAGCCGATCATCTGTCTCGCATACCTAATGCACCAAATAAGGAAATTCCAATCAATGAGCATTTTCCGGACGAACAACTTCTCTCCGTATCAAGCGAACCATGGTTCGCTGATATCGTGAACTTTCTAGTCACCGGAGAAACACCATCTTTTTGGTCAAACCAGGACAAGTATAAATTTCTCTCCCTGGTCAAATTCTTCTACTGGGATGAACCATACCTGTTCAAATACTATCCTGATCAAATCATTAGACGGTGCATCTCTAACTCTGAGACAAGAAGTGTTTTGTCCTTCTGCCATGACCAAGCCTGCGGGGGCCATTTCGGGCATAGAAAAAAAGCTGAAAAGGTTTTGCAGAGCGGCTTCTACTGGCCGACACTTTTCAAATATGCTTTCGAATACTGCAAAACCTGCAACCGATGCCAACACATGGGCAAGATTGGAAAACGGAATCAAATGCCCCTACAGTCCATTCTAATTGTAGAAAATTTTGATGTCTGGGGCATTGATTTCATAGGGCCATTCCCAAACTCTTTTGGGAATTTGTACATTTTGCTGGCTGTGGACTATTTGTCCAAATGGGTGGAGGCCATTCCTTGTCGAACCAACGACAACAAGGTTGTCATAAAAGAAATTTTTTTTCTCGGTTCGGTATGCCTCGCACCATCATTAGCGATAATGGAACGCATTTCTGCAACCGATCTTTTGAATCGCTAATGAAAAAGTATTCCATCAGCCACAAATTGTCAACACCCTATCATCCTCAAACTTGCGGTCAGGTTGAAGCCTCCAACAGACAAATTAAACAAATTTTAGAAAAGACTGTCAACAATAACCACAAGGATTGGTCGTTGAAGTTAAGTGACGTGCTCTGGGCATTCCGCACAGCCTTCAAAACGAACCTAGGTATGTCCCCATACCGACTCATCTTTGGAAAAGCATATCACTTGCCTGTTGAATTAGAGCACCGCGCTTTTTGGGCAATCAAACAGCTCAATATCGACTTAGAAGAAGCCGACGAAGCGCGAAAACTTCAATTAAATGAACTTGACGAGATACACAATGATGCGTACGAGAATGCCAAACTGTACAAAGAAAAGACGAAAGTCTTTCATGACAAGGCAATTCTCAGGAAAACGTTCACCGTAGGGCAAAAGGTTCTGCTCTATGACTCCCGACTACATTTATTTCCTAGGAAGTTGAAATCACGATGGACAGGCCCATTTCTTGTGCGCACCGTTTTTCCGCACGGTGCTGTCGAAATTGAAGATCAGCATTCTGGCAACATGTTCAAAGTCAACGGCCAACGGCTAAAACCATTTTTAGAATTGCCCGTGGAAACGTGGGAGCTCATGTTTTTACAGGATCTGCATTATATCGATTAAAACACACCCCCATGTTGTTTTCCTGTATATACTCTTTTTTAGCCTTTTTGTAAATTTTTAGTTTTCTTTTACCAATTCTTTTTATAAAGGGGTGTCTTTGTAAATAACCCTTTATAACCTGTCCCAACCCCAACCCGAGACTTCACTTCTTATTTTGCCCAAACCCTGAAGCTCTCTCCTCATCAGAAACCCGATCTCAAAGCATGAGCCCCAGATCTCAGTCTCAGGCCGCCGGAATATCCCTAGAAGCCGCAAATTGCGGCCTGATCTACTCCGACAGCCCCGATCTCCTTTTCCTCTGTAAGATTTCCTCTCTTCTTGTTCAATTTCCACGCAGAATTTCAGATCTACAATGGTAGCTTTTGATTGTGAGAAAATTTCTTTGAGATTTTCTCCGACGCAACCTATGGACGGTATTTCTACAATGAAATCTGTCAAAGTGGGTGGGATTATTTAATCTACAGAGGCAATGATTTGTTTGCTGTGAGGGAATTGGTAGAGGATTTTTACGAAGCGTTAAGACATGGCAAATCAGAATCAAGCTTCATAGAATTTTTCTTCCAGGGCCGACATAGGATTTTTCAGGCCAAAACCATTTCTAGGATTACAGGTATCCCCATGAGAGCCGGAAATCAACAACCGCGAGAATTGGCGGTCTATAGATCAGTATTGGGGGACTTTGTGGAATTGAAAGATAAGGGGCTGAATCCTGCCCAGATGTACAGAAACGTGCTTGCGGTTTGCCGATGGGCAAACCACAACATCAGGGGAAAGAGCCGTGTTTCTTCCTTTCCGACTGGGGTGGGGCATATTGTGCATTACTTGATAGAGAAGGACCAGTATTTCTGTGTGGTAACACAACTGTTCGAAACAATCATGGAGGGGGTGGCCCAGAACAAACCCCTGATGCCAGTGCTAGTAACCCAGCTTGCAAGGTACTACATGGATGTGATTGAGTTTGAGGGATATGCGACTGTTTATGCACATTGGCCGGTCGAAATAGAGAGAATATCACAAGGATACACCGGCAGCCACTATGAGCGGAAAAATTGGACAAGAGAAGACCCAAGCGAACATCCGGGTCCCGAAAGCTCGACAGAGGCACATTTGAATGAGCCAGAACCAGATAACGAGAAGGACATGCAGCGCCTGACATTTAGGATTATTTGCCATATACTCAAGAAACAACAGAAAATGCAGGAGCAGCTAGACAGGATTGAAGCGGCTCAACAGGCATCGCATGACGACGCTAGGGGAAGCAAAAAGGGCAAGGGAAAAGCTGGCAAACATTGAGGACAATGAATGTTTCAAGTTGGGGGTGGTAGCATATAGTTTGCATTTGCATATTTCCTGGATTTCAGCATTTACTTAGTGTATTTTTTCTTTTCTTTTGCATGTAGTTGCATTTCATATCTGCTTTTGTACTGCATTGTATAAAAATTTATAAAAATTGAAAAATTTATAAAAATTGAAAAAATTCCTGAAAATTAGAAAAACTTGGTCAGGTTGGCTAGCAAGGGAATGTTGATTCAAAATCTGATGGTTAAATTGATAAGGTAGAAATATCTAAATTCAAGAATTGAGATTGACAACCTGAAAAATAACCTGCCTGTGCGTTTGACCTTAGCTGATACACGTCTTTTATATCACTTACACGTGCCGTCTGTTTTTGAGAATTTAATGAATGTCTGACATGTCTGTAAAAACTTTTAAATTGTTAAACATCCTTAGGATCAAACAGGTTTTGCTGAGTTGAGTAATATCAAAGATAATTCATAAAGTGAAGTAGATACGAAGAATTTTATAGAGGCTTTTACAGAAGCTATATGTCCGTAATATTACCCATTTGGAAGCTTGTGGAGTAATTACACACCTTATCACATGTAACGTCTTCTAGTTTTAAAAGAAAGAGCTGGCTATATCTCCGTTTTACTAGAAAATGCTAAAAATTTAAAATAAAATAAGTCTTTTGTTTTGTGGTCTTGGTAACTTGGGTAATTAAGTCCTTAGGGTGTCTCCACACCTAATGCCCTAAAACCATCTGGTTTGGGAGTCATTGACCCAAAACTCGCTAAGTTTCTAATCGCCAGATAAAACAAGCTAAGCAAGTGTCCTCTCCGAGTTAAAAGTCCTTATGGTTCTTTGTGGGAGAATAATCTTGGCAGTGACAAATTTTCTAGTAAAACAGTTTTTTCGCGGAGATATGAAGGTTTGAATTTATTAAGGCGTTTTGCACGATATTGAAAGGTGTGTATGAACTAATACAGGTAAAGGATAGGAGTGAGCATTACGACTATGGTTCTCTGTTAAAATCGATATATATTATGACTTGAAGCCTAACTGGAGGATAAAACTTGAGAAAATCTTAATTCTTTTCGAACTTGTGTGATCCTTTTGATGTTTACCTTGGTCTGTAACTTATGACATGATGACCCTAATCAATTTCTTAAAAACATGACGACACTACCGCACTATCACGAGAAGACGCATATTAGCTTGTTAAACAAATTGCGAGGAGTGAAGAAAAGGGTTTAATGTTTCTAACTTGGGTGATAGATGTTCTAGCTTTGATACTTAACCTCATGTTTTGAATCAACTGTTTTCTAGCAAAACTAACTTGACTTGATTTTATGGGTGCAATCCGCTGAAAACCCTAAGGAGACAACACTCCTCCTACTAGGGACACCTAGAGGTTTAACGGCTTGTTGCACGTGCTCAGTACAATCGCGTTCCCTACGAAAGTGAGGCTAGGAATTTTTGTTTTGCTCGGGACGAGCAAAAGATAAGTTAGGGGGTATTTGTTCGGAACAATTTATTACATTTTAAAACTGCCCATTTTTTTATCATTTGGTCAATAAACAGTGCTATTTAATCCATGTATGCTCATTTATACAGAGTACAGGTACGCAAACGGATACATGGGCACAAAATGACGGATTTTTATCTGTACTGCAAACAAGACGGAATACAGATCCAGAAGTGAAATGAGTTTGCAACATAAACATGTGTGTGTACAAAGTTTTTTGTGTGAAATGGTCCAACACATACTTGTGTGAACCTTTGTGAAGATGCATGAACCTTGGGAGCTAGTTTGGTACAATAATGATGAGTGGTGTAAGTGGTAAAAAGGTGATTGACATATGATTTGAAGTGTGAACACACACTCACCCACTTCACCCCTTCTTTGTGATTTATCTCCAGAATTCACACGTGCTACATATAAAAAATTGAAATTACCATGAGATACACATTTGAACAGAAGAATACTGAAGCTTGGTGGGCCCCAGACTCAACTTCCAGGCCGCAAATATATTCAGATTGGCTGCAAATTACGGCCAAGTGGGTTCCATTTTGGATCGTTCAAATTGTGTGGGTCCCTGGTGGTCACTTTAGTCTATTGTCACCTGCAACTTTTGCTTTTGATTTCTTTATAAATAGCAGATCCAGACATGAGGCCAAGGGGGGCCTTTTTTTGCATACTTGTAAAGTCCTGTTAAAATTCTTGTAGCTCTTGGAATTGAGTTGAGTTCTTTGCCTTCCTCTGGTCTTGCAACCTTTCTTTTTGAGCATGCAAGATTAGATTTTGGTAGTTGAACTCCTTTACATGTATTTTGATCCATTGCAATAAATCTCCATTTTATTCAAGTTTGATTCTTATATCTCTTTTCCTTATTTTGTCATTCTTTTCATTAGTCAGTTGTGTATTGATATGATGATGTGTGAGTAGTTACTCTTGGGCTATGGTGAGGTAGGATGTGGAATGACTTCACCTCCAACCCCTCCCTTTTGATTCTTGCATTTTTTTCACTTCTTTTCTTAACATCGCAAGTTTATTATGTTTTGCTTGATAGGATATATCGTTTTGAATGGTTGCAAATCAACCTTTAACGTATATCTTATCCTTTCTTTACATTTTATCGTTGCTATGTTACGATTTGAAGTAGATGTGAATACGGAATTACGTTATGTGTCGCAACTAGCTAGATAGGATATATAGCATTCTTGCATATATTCTATGCTTGCTACTTCACTTAACTAAGTCCATATCCACTCCATTCTCAATCTTATTCTTGTTAGTTTTTGTTTTTCTAACCTTGATATCGTATTTCATCCCGATACATTTTCCGGATAAATACGGCATGCTTTCGCTATTCTAATGGAAACTAAAAAGAAATGAATCCTGAATCAAACTGGAGAGTTGGGGATAAATGTCATATTTCACTATTACTGAACCTTAGCCTAAGTTTTCGTATCCCAAAACCTTGTTTCTTTTAGATATTACTCTAAAACGTGACAAAACACCATTTTCCAACTTATTGATTTATAACTCAATTTGATGTTGTGATATCCACTCCTTGTGGTTCGGCCTGTGCTTGCCGGCTTGCTTCAACGCACCGTGCACTTGTGGTATTTTTAAACTCGATACTCACATCGTGCACTATTTTTCCGACAAAAACCGACATATCCGATGTTGACCTTATTCTTCAAAAAGCACGTCACCGTGGGTTTCGAATAGATACTGATTTGATTCGCAGGAGAATGTACAGGCTTGCTTGTTGATCTTCTGATCGCTCAATACCTGGGTGGTTGTTACGTTTAGCTGACCGCTTGCAGCTTGTGGGTGTTTGATATGATCATCACCTACTGCCGGCGTATTGACGATTCTTTAAAGTCCTACACAGAGGTTTCCTAGCTCAGGCAAAACGGAGTAGGAGCACATATGTGATATGTGCGGGACCGAGAATAATACGATATGAGTTACCGTATTCTATTCTCAAGATATAAGATATCGGCCGGGTATATGTGATATAACCGTGTCATCGGATCAAGTGTTGATTCGATGAAATGGTACATGTTATATTAGTCGGTTATATGTAATATAGCCAGGTTATCGGATCAAGTGTTGATTCAATAATTTAATGTATAATTATATATGTGATATATTATGTTACGTTAACTAATATAAGCTCGCTTTATTGATTCATGTTCTCACGGGATAATACATTGATATATATATGATATATGTTAATTTTATTATTTTCTTTTGTTACAAAATATATTGAACATGTGATATATAATATTGTAACATGTTAGGGTTACAAATTTAACAATGGTTTAGGGTTTAAACTTGGTTAGGGTTTGGATTAGGGTTAGCTTTTGCATGAAGCTTCCATGAAGCTTCATGACGCTTTGACTTTGTTTTTGGCTAGATATTTTGTTAACCCAATCCAAACCATTAACTCTAGTTAATTCTCTACAAGGGTTAACTCCTTCATGCTTAACCCTTGGTTAGATTTGTAACCACTACAATAATTCATTATTCATCACAAAAGGATTGGCTTAAGCTCTTCTTCTTGCTTCTTCTTCTTGGTTAAAAAAAGCTTCACTAGCTTTTTCAAAAGTGGTGAATAAAAGTGAGAATTTGAAAACAAAAGAGAGCAATATTCCTACTTCGTCATCCTCATCTATTCTAACCACTTATATTAGGGTGTTTCCTTTGCTACTACTTGATTAGTCTAGCAAGAGCTTGGGTTTGAGATTCTTCAAGATAGATCATCTTGGATTAGTGAAGTCTTCAAGTAAGGTGCATCATTCTCTTCATGGAGCCTCTCGAGAGTCGGAAACATGATGATCGCAGCGAAGGGGCCTCAACACGGAGTTTAAGAAGTGAATGACAGGATCTACAAAGGTTGTAATCCCTCTCACTTAGTGTTAAAGTGTTTAACATGCTTGTTTTAGCCTAATCTCTAGTTTAAAGATCTCGTTTAGAGTTGTTCGGCAAGGCTAAATTTTAAATCGGGCATGGTTGATGCCTTATAGACCATTGTGCGTGTACATAGTAACCCTACAGGTTAGGTCATATGTGATATAACCAGATTATCGAATCAAGTGTTGATTTGATAATGTGATATTCAGATAAATGATATTAGTCGGTTATATGTTATATAACCGGATTATTAGATCAAGTGTTGATTTAATAATGTGATATATATTATACGTGATATAATTATATCTTAACTAATATCATTAGCTCACTAATTGCTTTATTTATATATATATATTATATATATATATATATATTAATGTATATTTGATATATATATATATATTATATGAAGCATGGCATATTTTTCTATTTTTAGAAAATGGAAAAATGATGTGTAAATTGTGGAGATATTTTGGGTATGGATGAGGCATGGGCTTATATGGCTTTTTATTATTCTTGACTCACTATTCAAGCATGGTTTCAATTTAGAATTGCAATTTATTCCATGCTTGAATTAGTGAGGAGAGAGATGATTCATATTATTGTTTCTATACTTGCTTCATGCTTAGTTCCTTAGCCATTTCCTTGAGCTTTTTCTTCCTCTTGATATCTACAATTTATTCATCTCACCTCCATGATCAAACCCTTACATGAGATGTGAATCATTGAGCTTGTGAGTAACCTAGTGAGCTTATCATATCCATTACTTCATCATCCCACACTAAACTAGCAATTTAGTGTGGTGTGTTTCATACACTAAAAAACTTTAGTGTAGAGTTAGCTTGATCTAGAGGAACTTCGGGTGGATCGTCTTTGGCGCGAAGATCACGAAGGAGGGTTGTTAAAAGTCTCAAGAGAAGTCTAGTGAAGTCGCGGGTCTACTACACGGAGCTAGTGAAGAGAAGGACCGTCTACAAAGGATGCATTCTTGTCTCTTTAGATGTAAAAGTAGTTTACATTAACTATTGTCTAAATCTCTAGTTAAATATTCTTAGTTCAGTGTTGCTTAGCATGACAATTTTTGAAAATGGCATTGACGTTGCCTCCCGAAACCTTACTGTCTTGCTAGGGAACCTTACAGATCTGTATCTCCATTGTAATTCCGATGATATGCGTACAAATTCGATAATTTTTGTGACGCTTGACGGAGTTCGATTTTGAGTTTCGTACTCGTTTTCAGGCGCACGAGTTGCGCTGTAGTATTTCAATATCTTCCGTGATTTCGGAGCCCCGTTGATTGAGTTGAATTTTGAAATGTTTTAGTATTTGGGGTTTAAATTTAAATTCGGGGACCGAATTTATTTAAAGGGGGAAGATTGTAACATTTTAGAAAATATAAAATATTATTTATGGAATTTAATATTAAAATAATATATTTCGCGAAAACTACCCGATTTGCGAAATTGGGGTTTTCGTAAAATGGTATAAATATATACCAATATTTGTGAAATTATTGAAGATTAAAATGATATATTCATTTAAAAATATATTTATTGGATTTGATATTTTAATAATTAATTATATGCAGTTTGCATAAAAATTGATTACTGCACTACTAATCGCGATTAAGCCAAATCAGTGTTTCTACAGTTTTCCATGGCTAGTGCACCATATCATGTTGCATTTTGGTTACATGTTGTGTTCTTGTTTTGTTTTTGTGGTATTATGTGGTTTGGGTTTTAAAAAGAAAAGAATGAATTGAGAGGGTATTATTGAGGAGAGAGAGGGGGACCACATCATGATTTGGAGCAAGCTATGGGAGAGAAAGAGAGTGAGAATAAGTTAGGATAAGGGAGAGAAAAAGAGAGGGCTGCCATCATCCTCCTCCATTTGACTTCTTTCATTTTCCTTCAACTCATATCTCCCTCCACCTCCACCTCAAATTATCACCTCAAAATCTTCATCAAAACCTTATACTCCCTTCATCAAAGTTGGATTTGTAGATGTTCATATCATAATATTGCAATATTATATTCCCCATTATTATTCATTTTACGAATAAACAGGTGCTTTTGACCCATGTCTGCTACATAGTACAGGTTACAGGTTCTTGGATCTAAAACAGTGAAAAAGATAAAAGACGATGCAAAAGTGGAACTACAACCAATAAATAGAAGGATCTTGATCAAGCCTACAGAAAGATCAGTTCACAAAATACAAGGCATCGCAAGATTCAAGATTTCATCTTGAAGCAACGGTTAAAGTCCACTACATTATTCACTGGAGATCTGGAGAAACCTAGAAGCCAATTTGAGAAAAGTAATGAAGAAATAGGAAGCCCAAAAAGCCCAGAACAAGCAAAAAAGTTTTCAGCATATGATCTTACCATTGGGCCGCGGAACCGCGGCCCAACCCTTGCTGCGACCGCGGTTCCGCGGCAATCTAGAGCATGTTGTGAAAATATTTTTTACCATAATTCTTGGCGGCTTTGACCGGTCTTTCTAGGGGTATTTTGGTAAATGCAGACATGCAGCAATTGTAAACCTAGGGTTTTCTATGTCCTATAAATAGAAGCCCAATTCCTTGTATTAGGTTATGCCTCCTTTCATTAATAAAATTCAGAATTCTTTTGGAGAGCATCAATTTGTAAGTTCTTAATTTATTTTTCTGCCCTAGGTTAAATTTCTATTCTTGCCCTAGTTAAATTTAATTCCTTGACCTAGTTTGATCTTTTATTCTCTGCCCTAGATAAATGTTCTTCAATTCCTTAATGAGCGAGTAGTCTTCTCGCTTGTTAGGGTTAGATTTGGGGAAGGTTTGAGAGATGAAGACCTCTCACCCCTTTCTTGACCATCATTTATAATTAATAGGACTCTATGCATAGATGCACATACCGCTTCCTACGGCACCCTATCCCTCGAGGTAGCGGTGATACCGTAGTATAACGGCCCGGTTGTGATTGTTTTCCATGGAGGTTAGGGTAAGGATTGATAAAGGAAGGACAAGAACCTAGAGGAAGAAACATCTTTCCAAATGATTCTAATCCCCTTTATTAATAATTACCATAACTCCTAATAAGATCTTCATATGGGTATAGAAAGCGGTGAGATTTATAGACTTTCCAAACTTAACCTAAACCTAACCCTAACAATATTTAGATCTAGATTAATTCAGTTTTTAGATTAAATCAATCCGACGGCAATCGGAATTAACTCGTAAGAGCGATTAGGAAATTCATAAAATCCCCGTGGACCGACCCGTACTCACCGGCTAGCTACCAAGCGGCGCCATTCTTGATTGCGGTAATATATTTTTGATCGTAAAATCCCTACAAATCAAATGGTGCCGTTGAGGCTTCAGGTCTCTGAAAATAACAGATGATATATTTTTATATTTTTGTGTATTTTCAGTTTTTATGGTTTTTTAATTTAATATTAACCCGAAATTGCAAAAAGGAAATAACACGTCATCCCCGGCAACGGCGCCATTTGATTTGTAGGGATTTTACGATCAAAAATATATTACCGCAATCAAGAACGGCGTCGATTTGGTAGCTAGCCGATGAGTACGGGTCGGTCCACAGGCATTTTGTGAATTTCCTATTCGCTCTTACGAGTTAATTCCGATTGGCGTCGGATTGATTTAATCTAAAAACTGAATTAATCTAGATCTAAATATATCTAGGGTTAGGTTTAGGTTAAGTTTGGAAAGTCTATAAATCTCACCGCTTTCTATACCCATATGAAGATCTTATTAGGAGTTATGGTAATTATTAATAAAGGGGATTATAATCATTTGGAAAGATGTTTCTTCCTCTAGGTTCTTGTCCTTCCTTTATCAATCCTTACCCTAACCTCCATAGAAAACAATCACAACCGGGCCTTTATACTACGGTATCACCGCTACCTCGAGGGATAGGGTGCCGTAGGGAGCGGTATGTGCATGTATGCATAGAGTCCTATTAATTATATATGATGGGCAAGAAAGGGGTGAGAGATCTTCATCTCTCAAACCTTCCCCAAATCTAACCCTAACAAGCGAGGAGACTACTCGCTCATTAGGGAATTGAAGAACATTTATCTAGGGCAGAGAATAAAAGATCTAAAAAGGGCAAGGAATTAAATTTAACTAGGGCAAGAATAGAAATTTAACCTAGGGCAGAAAAATAAATTAAGAACTTACAAACGCCGCCGCCTTTCCGCCACGCAAGCCGCCTCCCGCAGCTAATCCGCGGTCCTTCTGGCTCTTCATCGCGTAAAATTTTCACCGTTTGTTTCCTTTTTTCCCCTCTGCAACCTAAAATATATCTTTTGTCAAATCTCCTGCTGGATTCTTTGTGCTTAAAAATCTTCCCCCTTCTCAATAACAAATCTGTGCAGGATTCTTTGCGCCGTGCATAAAATAAAAAGATTTGATTGCAAGTGATTTACTGTTTTGCATATCTTTAATCGGACTTTAAAGAGCTTTTGACCAATTCAGATTGGGTGGGGATTTCATCACCCTTCTTAGGACCCCAGAAAACACATAAAGCATTTGCATTGACCAATCTTTAATTAAAAAATACTAGACTCGGCCTTAAGGACTTCGAGTTCAATATGACAGAGGACTAGTTATAGGGATCGGCCGTTAATCCTAACCTGAATTTGCGGTGTCTAGGCAAGTGGTTACTTAAATAGGACCGCTACTTGTAGCGGGGAGCCTCCCACTCACCTGGCACTTACCTGGCCGCAATTGGCGGTGAAGAGGCGGGTTGAGGTCCTATTTCTAGCCCTTTGGAACAGTTAGGAGCTGTCTAGCTGACCTAGGTGACCCTAGATCTAGGCCTGATTGTGCATTTCTGGTTGATTGCATTTGTGTCTAAGCCCTTTATCGAAAATCTTTTTTGCAAAAAGTTACAAATAAAAAAAAGGAAATTTTTTTTAAAAAGTCTTGCAACTTTTGTCGCTAAGAAATCCGTGCACCCCAATCTTCTTTCTCTTCTCCCTCTTACATCATGGGTACCCCACCTTATAAATCTATTGCCGAACTTTGGTATCCTGAACCTAACTTTGCCTCGTGCGTCAATTGTTTCAGTCGATTTAAGGACGATCCCTCCATACCCAAAATTTCTTTGAAAGATCAAATAGAAGCATCTAGGAGAAACAGTTCGACATTGCAATCCACTTTGTGTCAACCATGTCAACCTTCACCACCTTCTTATGTTGACACCACTTTTTCGAGTCCTATTGTAACTCCTAAACCGATGTCTATTGTTGAGCATATTGCACAATCTCGTAGCCGATCTTTCACTCCTCTCCACACATCCAGTTCTAGGGATCAACAAGTCCATTCACCTTTTTATCCAAATGTTGATCATATTCCGGTCCAACCATCCAATTCCTACCAGTCCTACCCTACTTTCCCACCTTCACTAGACTTTGCTTCTACACAGCCATTTGGGAGTTTCACGTATCAAAACCATTTCGAATCTTTTACCGAAACCCCTTCACAACCCATGTCTAGTTTAGAACAGTCGTTGGAAGCTTATATTTTAGCAACAAACAAAATGGTAAGGAATGTGGATGCGTCCATGGCCGCCCTTATGCAACCTAGTGAACCGGTAGCTAGTTTCTAACTAGCTCCAAAAATTCCAATGTATGAGGAGGCGGTTGGACAGAGTGAGAATTTAAAAGGAGCGAGTGAGTTCTACACATTTCCAAATCAAACCTACCCATACCCAATTGAAGCCCACAACTCCGGTTTTCCATCGATTGTCCCAAATGATTCACAAGTTGAAAATAAAACATCTAACGAGTTGTGTGACTTTGTAGTGCTTGATTTGCCAGATTGTGAAGAATCTCTTTCGACTGAAACCACACCTAATCCTTTCGATCTTTACACCTCCAATCTAGAACCTGAATTGATAAATATCCATGCTTTTGATGAGGTGTCAGAAAAAATTGATTTTCACTTGATTGAGGATTTAGAAGCCGGGAATATTTTGGATTATGAACCCGTCGATTTGATTGAAATTTTATGTCCAATTCATCATCCCGAGTCATTATATGTTTCTCCCAAACTTCATATGCGTCTTGATTCTGATGATAATGGCATGGATAGGCTAAATTTTGAGGAGAATATTGAGGAAATTATTGAGGAGGAACCAGTTTTGTTTGATTAGTCGGATTTCCCAAATCGTCATGTCCCTTCCACTGATTGTGTACACTCTCCTGAATCTTTAACTGATACCCTTCCTTACTCACTTCCCTACGTCCTCATTCCGACCTTGCAAGAGACCGTTACACTTTCATCTCCAATACCAAGTTCGACGTACCCATGTTTGCTCACGAATCTTGAGGGATTTAATCTCATTTTTCCGCGGGTTGATAGATTAGCACAATCGTTTTTTACACATCGGTCATTACAAATTATGCTAATTTATACACTCCAACCCTACCCTCAAGTTCGTATTCCCACTTTCTTTGGTTCTACTAGTCTTCCTTTAATGATGCCGAGTGTTGATGAATCACAATCCGATATTTTGAGTTCGATAATTTTCAATTGGACCTTCGATGACAGTTTCGAAGATATTTTCGCCGACGAACTCGCATTTTTAAATGATATGAATTTTGTGATTAATCAACCTCCACTTGAAGAAGTAGAACCATTACCATTTCTTTTCCCCTTCCGCCATTTTTCTTCTCCACCGAGACCGTATACTGCTTCTATCTCGACACGGCCTCATGTGCTTCTCATCTCATTTCTCTACACCCCATTCTTTCACCAACTCTACCATTATCACGATAGAATTTTTGAATGGTTGGTGCTATCTTTTGGTTTGTATAAGGCCTTGTATAGTTTGATTTTTCTCCTCTCTAACTCTGAACTTTAACGCTGTTTTACTTAAGTTTGGGGGGGACCTTGCTGTATATATATTTTTTGTTTTTCTTTAAACAATAAAAATAAAAATAAAAATAAAAAATTTTTGTAAATAAATAAACAGGGGAGTGCCGACATTCTCAACCCTCTTGGTATAGCATGACAGTGAGGACACTGTCATGTTTAAGTTTGGGGGTATGCTCGGTAAGCCTTCTTCCTTCGCATTCATATGTACATATTTTTGCATTTGCATACTTATTTTAAAACTCATAAAAATTGAAAATTTTCAAAAATTATAAAAATTAATGTATTCAATTTTGGCCGTATTTGACTTAAGTTTGACAAATAGGTTAACTATCTAGGAACAACTAGATCTTAGACTTAGTAAATTAAAAACCCTAAAAATAACTTTCCTTAAAGTTTAACGGTAGAAAGTATATGTCTTTGTAGTTTATTTAGAAACAGGCAAATTTTGAGTTCACTTCTTGGGCTAAGTCTAAACAAAGGAAAAGTATTGATATTTTTATTAGAGTATAAGTTTGAAAAATAATTCCTAACTTAAGTCTAGATTCTGAAAATGTATACCCTACAAATTGCACGATCACGCACCTTGAAACTTGGAATAGTAGAAGAGACCTTGAAATGCTCTTGTCTAAAGTCCTTAGTACGATGAAAAAAATATATATATATAAAAGTGAATAAAGAAAAAAATGAACACTGGTTTTTGTTATTACTTAAGGCTGAAAAAAGAGAAAAAAATAATTAGCGAGGGTGCTTCATCACCTAGTGCCTTAGACCAACTGGTTTGGAAGTCACTACTAAAGCCTTGGGTGTGACAAGACTAGGATGAATGCTTTATAGTGCAAACGCATTTTGTAATCGGTCGATGGCGCCTCAAGAAGTATTAACGGTCGCATGAAGGATGTTTGAGCAAAATTCATTTAAAAATTCACCAATTAATAAGTGCTTTGGACAACGGACAAGAGTGTGATTGCTTGATTTGAATTTCCAAGTGTAGGGGTGATATACACACACGTAGGGGTATGTGATTGGAGTTTAGATAAGAGATAACAATGAAGAATAAAACTTGTATCTTTAGTAGAGTTGATAAAAATTCCTAAGTGGAGATAGAACCCTAGAAGGAAAACTTAAGAGATGCCAAAAGCTAAATAGGTCTGCAGAACATATATAATCTTAAAGTTAAATGATGAGGAAGTGTGAAAAATATGGGTGGATAATTTACGAGTCGACGATAATTGAATTCCTTGTTAGAAAACCTAATTGGAAAATAAAAGTCGAAAAGCCAAATTGATAGGATTTTGCGGGTAGTATCCGCTGAAAACACTCAGGAGACAACACTCCTCCTACTAGGGACACCTAGAGGTTTAACGGCTTGTTGCACGAGCTCAGTGCAATCGCGATTCCCTGCGAAAGTGAGGTTAGGTGTTTGTCGAGAATAAAACTAGGTTTGCTCGAGGACGAGCAAAAGATAAGTTTGGGGGTATTTGTTTATATCATAATATTGCAATATAATATTCCCCATTCTTATGCATTTTACGAATAAACAGGTGCTTTTGACCCATGTCTGCAACATAGTACAAGTTACAGGTTCTTTGATCTAAAACAGAGAAAAAGATAAAAGACGATGCAAAAGTGGAACTACAACCAATAAATAGAAGGATCTTGTTCAAGCCTAGAGAAAGATCAGTTCACAAAATACAAGGCATCGCAAGATTCAAGATTTCGTCTTGAAGCAACGGTTAAAGTCCACTACATTATTAACTGGAGATCTGGAGAAACGTAGAAGCCTATTTGAGAAAATTACTGAAGAAATAGGAAGCCCAAAAAGCCCAGAACAAGCAAAAAAGTTTTCAGCATATGATCTTACCATTGGGCCGCGGAACCGCGGCCCAACCATTGCTGCGGCCGCGGTTCCGCGGCAATCTAGAGCATGTTGTGAAAATATTTTTTACCATAATTCTTGGCGGCTTTGACCGGTCTTTCTAGGGGTATTTTGGTAAATGCAGACATGCGGCAATTGTAAATCTAGGGTTTTCTATGTCCTATAAATAGAAGCCCAATTCCTTGTATTAGGTTATGCCTCCTTTCATTAATAAAATTCAGAATTCTTTTGGAGAGCATCAATTTGTAAGTTCTTAATTTATTTTTCTGCCCTAGGTTAAATTTCTATTCTTTCCCTAGTTAAATTTAATTCCTCGCCCTAGTTAGATCTTTTATTCTTTGCCCTAGATAAATGTTCTTCAATTTCCTAATGAGCGAGTAGTCTCCTAGCTTGTTAAGGTTAGATTTGGGGAAGGTTTGAGAGATGAAGATTTCTCAACCCTTTCTTTCCCATCATATATAATTAATAGGACTCTATGCATACATGCACATACCGCTCCCTACGACACCCTATCCCTCGAGGTAGCGGTGATACCATAGTATAAAGGCCCGGTTGTGATTGTTTTCCATGGAGGTTAGGGTAAGGATTGATAAAGGAAGGACAAGAACCTAGAGTAAGAAACATCTTTCCGAATGATTATAATCCCCTTTATTAATAATTACCATAACTCCTAATAAGATCTTTATATGGGTATAGAAAGCGGTGAGATTTATAGACTTTCCAAACTTAACCTAGACCGAACCCTAGCAAGATTTAGATCTAGATTAATTTAGTTTTTAGATTAAATCAATCCGGTCGGCCATCAAAATTAACTCGTAAGAGCGATTAGGAAATTCACAAAATCCCTGTAGACCGACCCGTACTCACCGGCTAGCTACCAAGCGACGCCGTTCTTGATTGCGGTAATATATTTTTGATCGTAAAATCCCTACAAATCAGGAGACTTTGGACTTCTAGGGTTTTTCTTGTGTTGCCCAAATGAGTTATGATTCCTTTCATTTAATTAGTTTTAAGTTTCTTTGTATCCTAGTTTAGTTTAGAGTTAAACTTGTTAGATTAAGTGATGTTTGGAAAATTTCAAGAGAAGGGTTTGGGTGATAGTAAGGATTTGTGATGTTAGTGGCTGTTTACAAGACCCTTAGTGCTGTTATTCTGGCCAAAACCCAGATTAGAAACCAAAACACGGACTTAGGAAATTACCCATGTCGGCTTTGTGACAATTTAGTGTCCTACAGGAAATCTGGAGCAACCTGGGATAATTTTGAGAAAAACAAACAATACCATAGTCCTAGTTAGACCAATAGGAGATCACCTTAAGAAGAAGAACACCAACAGAGCAGTTCTGGCCGAGCTCGCCGGATTTTTGGGTAATTTGACCGGCCAAATGTGGGTGTTTGGTGTCTAGGTTGGTTCAGTAGCTCACATACTCCATATACAACATTCTATACTTTCTAGTTTTGTCCCAATGTAACCTGAGTAAAATCTGGGAACATATTGGTGTGTTTTTGGTTATGTTTTCCGTATTTTGGAATGCTTGGTTTTGATGTTTGGATTTGTATTTGGTTGTTGGGTGTTTATACGTCAACAACAAGGGTTGTTTGATTGTTTTGCATGCGTAGGCTATAGGTTCTAACCTATGAGCGCACCGTGTGCCGTATTGGTTTTCCGGACTTGATTTTAATCGCATTGCGACTATGTATTTATTGTAAGTACCTTCGCGTGGATTCCGAGGCGACAGAGCATGGCGTCATCGACTTCGGAAAGCAAGGATCAAGGTGAGTAGATCTATATCTATGGGGGAAGTCGGGTGGATGACGTATAGCACCCCCGCAAGTTTTGATGGAAACCGATATATAAAATATGGTTAAGGAAACCTAGATTAGAAAACTATGGATAGGGTTAAAGAGATAGTTAGAGATGATAAGTGAACATGAATCACGACACATACATAGGTAGTGCACGAGAATAAGTAGGAGATTTAGAGTAGCACGAAACGAGATTAAAAAGGTAGAATGTATATAAAATTTACTTGATGTAAGATGAATTAATGTGATGAAAAGAATATACGATGTTATCTGATGACTTGATTGATATGTCAGTATACGGATGCGAGTCGATATGAGAGGATTGATACCTTTGTCGGTCCCCTGATATGAGATTGTTATGGATGTGACCTAGGACATAGGTATATAGATATATATAATGTTGTGGATCATGAGTGATATGTCGTACGAGACGTTAGGTCCGTACTCTCATTATGATATAGGTTGATAGAATCCCTAATTGATTAATACAGCCATACGATGGATTACCGTACGTGATGAGTTTGACTTGATGATTGATCCCTACCCTTGAGTAGAGGATATCGTACGGTGTATTATACTGTACGTGATGTTGTGAGAGTGGATGCCGATTGATAGATTCACCGACTCAGATATATTGTAGAGACGTATACCTTATAGCTTTGCGCCCACGATTTACTTTATGCTATGATCATGTCGCTCTCAATGCATTATATATATACCTGTGCTAGTACACCTACACCATTAGCGATGATGCGTATGTTACACTTACACAGGTTGGCCGGCTCACACACTTCATCATTGATAATTTCCATGTCACTACATAGTAGAATTGCTGTATCATGATATGACTCCTTGCATGATTTACTTGCTATGTTCACATCACTGTTTCATGTTGCAAGATATACGGATATGCTTACATTTCTGTTATATGTCGCATACATCATGCTTTACGATTATATGCATTGAGATGCTGTTTTCATGAGATTTCTGGATTTAAGAACCGTGGTTATTTTAAAGGAAAAGTATATATTGTTTTAAAAACCCGATTTCTCTTGATATGATATTTCGAGACGTCCACCATGAGTTTTCTCGGTTCTGAGATTTGTTTTCGAGACCCGATTCGAGGAGTGGAGGAACCGTCTGCGGGTACATGGTGGACCCGGTACGATACCCTGGGGCAAGAGACAGATTTTGTGAGGATGACGATGAGCCTGGCAGAGGGACCACTACCTATCGGTGATAGTGTTTAGACTCGTCGGTTATCCGGAGGATACCGGCCGGAGGCATGACATGGATTTGAGGGCCGACCAGAGTAGGCGGCGCCTGAGACGGGATAGTTATGAGGGCCAATCTGAGCAAGCGGCGCCTGAGTTATGAGAATTTACGTGTCGATGCTGGACACGGGTTTCTTGATGTTTTCGTGTGTTGGTGTTGGACACTCAGGTTCCATGATTTGATGTGTCATTGATGCACACACATTCTTTGATATCCTCATATATTTACATGCATATGCTTTTATGATGTTTCGAGTGGACGAGATCCACATGCATACAGGCATTGATTATATTGTTGGCACATATTTACATATGGTCATCCTAGATATCATAGTATTACCTTTATGATATAGTTGACCTAGGAATCGTTGTTTATTCGATTTCTATATGATAATGTTTTCTACTCATGAGTTGGCAACTCACCCCTGTTGTGCCACAGTTCTTGCAGGTTGACCGCATGGATCAGTAGCGGCATCGCTGGCACATAACTGCATTCGGCTGTTTTGCTTTGGTAGGTGGTATATGTTGGATCATACCCCTCTTGTATTTATTATTCCTATTGTATCTAGTTAACTCCATCAAATCAGAAACTAGTATTTGTATACGTAGTAAGACTTAGAAAAACATGTAGTTGCGAAACTTGAGCGATGGGTTTTATGTTGGCTTATTAGGTTGATGTCTTTCTTTATTCATTATCTTTTGTATTGATCTTCGCCGTTGGATGTCGTATACTTGTTTTATGACTTGTGTGGTTGTGAATCCGCCGATTGGGGAAGAGCTAGCTCCCGCTTGGGGATGCCTTTTATATTATCATATGTATGTGGTTTTGGATCAAAATATGCAAAGGAGGTGCTGCCCAAATTTTTAAAAGACGAAACGCGTTTTCCAACTAGTAAAATTCACTTGCATTTTTCATGTCCCACTATTTATGCCTTTAAGAAAATGATTTGATTTTCATCATACTTTTATTTCAAAACTTCACCTCTTCTTTTTTCTGTAAAAAGGTTTAGATTTCTGGGTTTCGGCTTACTTGAATTACATTACGCCTTTAGACGTTGCGTGTTTTAAGTGCCGGTCACGAGTGAAATTTCGGGTCCTGACACTTACCTTTTAGGGTTTGAAGGAAGATTTGATAAAAATAGTGGGATCCATCCTGATTAGATAAAATAATAACCAATCTGATCTTGCAAGAGCATACACAGAGTGTTTTCTTCTCTCTCTCTCCTGGTAGCGACCATGTCACGCCTTAATCAAGATAATAATATGGATGTATTGGCAGAGCCTACTTATTATGCAGAGCTGGGGAACGTTGGTTCCTCTCTATCTTATAATTGTTATAAGTCCGAGCAGGAAATAGGGGAATACCAGGATTCTCATGCCACCCAATCGAGGAAAAAGCATGTTGATGCATATTCTTCGGGTGTGTTCCTTATTGAGAACTGTTTCTCGATATCCTCTACGTCCTAAGTATGAGATACCGGATTAGGATCCCACATATGTAATCTGTTACATGGGCTACAGAAAGGTAGATAAACTAGGATTGGGTGATATGTCTCTAAGTTTTAGTGAATGGTGCAATTGTTGCAACCAAATCAATTGGCAAATATCACCTTATATTACCAAATCGTAAATACATTGATTCTGAACAAATGTTATTACATACCGAACCCGATATACAACATTACATCAGTTTCTTTATTCAGTTAAAGAAGGATATAATTTTGTATTGAAGGATAATGTTGTGAATATTTTCCTTAATCAAGAGTTGATTGGATCAGACACGTTATGTAATGGCATATATGTTCTAAATCAAACTACAGTTCAAAGTATACAGAACACACACAAGATGAGTAGTTCAGAAATGAACGAATCCTTCTTGTGGCATTGTAGACTAGGTCATATCATTGCGCCACAACTAGCTAAGTTACGTAAGGATGAAAATTTGAATCCGTTCGAATTTTCATCTTATGATACTTACCAGTCTTGTCTCAATGGTAAAATAACCAATACTCCGTTTACTGGATACAGAGAAAGAGTTATTGAACTCTTGGGACGGATACATGATGATATATATGGTCATATGTCTATAAATGGTAGGGTTGGTTCTTTGCACTTCATTACATTCATCGACGATCTCTCAAGATTCGGACATGTGTTCCTGTTGAAACACGAGTCTGAAACTTTTAAGAAATTCAAGAAATATAAGCTTGAAGTTAAGAACCAGAAGGGTAGAAGTATTAAAGTCTTTCGATGTGATCGAGGAGAAGAATACTTGAGCATGGAGTTCCTGGATTATTTAAATGATCTCTCAGCTTACTCCTTCGTATACACCACAGCATAACGGTATATCGGGGCGGAGGTGTCGCACCCTATAAGATATGGCGCACTCTATGATGAGTACTGCTGAGTTGCATGTTTCCTTTTGGGAATTATGCATATAAGAAGCTGCATACCTATTGAATAGGGTTCCATCCAAATTTGTGCCTACCACTCAATATGAGATATGGAATGGGAAGAGACCATCTCTTAAACGAGTTAAGATATGGGGTTGTCCGGCATATGTTGAAAAACAAAATCCGTACAAGCTCGAGGCAACGTCGGTTCTGTATAAGTTTGTTGGATATCCCAAACATTTGCGAGGGTATATCTTCTACCACACTGTGGAGCAAAAGGTGTTTTGTTTCTCAGCATGCCACCTTTTTACCAAAGGGATTTCTTATGGAAGAAATTAGTGGTCATGAGGTAGAACTAGAAGGAGTTCCAGTTAGACAAACAAATAGCTGATGATTTGGTGAAACCAAAGGTTCAATAGTCTTCAACGAGCCTCAGCCTCTTCGCGAATCTGGTAGGGTTCCTCATCCACCTGAAAGATACTGTCGTTTCCTAGGTGACGGTGGGAGCGAGGATTGCATAATGGTAGATGATGACCCAACTAGGTTCAGGAAGGCCATCAACTTGTAAATATTTAGTTCAATTGACCTATTCCCGAAGGATAGGGTCATAGAACCATTACGACAGTTGATAATAGCATTGGAAGTGGCCAAAAAGGGGCGACCTAAAATCACCGGAATTTGATTCCGTGGGTTCGCTACAGGTTGTGTATCAATTACAATAAAATCTACCGGGAATATAAATTCTCCGATTTTTATTAACACATCCTCCAGTTCACCCCTAGGTTTGGTGATAGATCGGTCAGCCATCTGGAGAGTGCAATTGGTTGGCTTCAACTCTCCGATCCCTAATTGCTCATAGACTGAGTATGGAAGCAAGTTAACACTAGCGCCAAGATCTAATAGAGCACGGTTGATGTGTTTTTCCCCAATAGAAACGGAAATAGTAGGATATCCTGGATCCTTACGTTTCCTCGGTAATTGTTGGGGGAAAGCCGTGTCTATTGTTTTTTCCATGAAAATCTTCTTAGGCACTGGATTCTTCCTCTTCCTAGTGCACAAGTTCTTAAGAGTATTCGCATAGGAAGGAACTTGTTGGATGGCATCTAGGAGAGGGATGTTGGTGTTTACTTGCTTAAAATGTTCATGATCTTCTCCATATGTGGACTCGGTGTGTTCGCCCTTAACTGATTAGGATAAAGTGCTTTAGCAATAAGCGCTGGGTCCATCATATGAGAAGAAAGTGTGTGTGGAATCGATCCCGGAATAGAAGTGGGAATCGTCCGTGGAGGGGTAAAAGAGGTGGGCTGTAGTGGTGAGCCTTTTGGGAAATGGAGAATAGGCTCGGAAGAAGATGGTAGGGTAGAAGAACTGGGGTCAGAAGTGTGTGTGTAAGGAAAGGTCTCAGCCGGGGTGTTATTGATTGATTTATCAGTATCATCAAACTCTTCCCCAAGGTGAGTGTCAAGCACTCTTCCAGATCTCAACGTGATTGCATCCACATCATGTGAATAGCTAGAATTGGGTAAAGGTTGAGCTGGAAGTTTCCCTTTCTCTCGTGCACTCATTTCGGCTTTTAGTTGTGCAATTTGTTCTTCCATTGATTTGATGTTCTCATTTTGAGAGATAATGATCTTCATTACATTCTCGACGGAAGATTGCAAACTTGCCGTACCTTGGATGGATTGTTTCATGAAAGTATCCAAGGTTTGTGCTAGTGCAGAGGTATTATCTGTACCGGTCAATTCCAAAGGACTAGACGGTGCAAAAGTGTTGGTCGGATTTTGAAAGTTTTGTGATTGGAAGGGGTGATGACTCAATTGAAGCGGTGGCTGCTGTTGTGGTGAAGGGACCCTTTGGAAATGATTCGTGTTTGGAACCGTGTTTTGAGATTGTGATTGGTTCCAAGCAAAGTTAGGGTTATTCCTCCAACCCTGATCATATATGGAGGAAGATGGATCGTTTCTAGGTCTTTGAAATGAGGCATTGGTATGCTCAGGACCTTGAAACGGACATTCTTCCGTCAAGTGAGACGGATCAGAACAACATCCGCATACAGTTTTGGAGAGTGATATTTGACTTAGGGCGGCGGCTAAAAATTTATTTTCCATAGCGTCAAATTTCTTGTGTAAAGCAAAAATTTCAGCTCTAATTTCTATGGAAATATCATTGCCATTCCTAGACGATTGACTCACACCCTCCCACTGTAAGGATTTTTCAGCGAAATCTTCTAGAAATTTCCAGGCTTCCCCATCATCTTTGGTCATAAAGTTGCCTTGACACATGGATTCAAGGGACTGTCTTGTGTAAGGAGTAATGCCCTCATAAATGATTCGGCACAATTCCCATCTCGGGATGCCGTGATGTGGACATTGGACTAACAGATCCTTGAAGCGGTCAAGACATTTTGAAAATGTTTCATTTGGAAGCTGGGTGAATTGATAGATTTCGCTACGGACTCGAGCTGTCTTTTGATGTGGGTAGAATTTCTTAAGGAATGCTTTGACGAATTCGTCCCAATTTGAAATGGAATGTGCGGTAGTGTTATATAGCCACTTCTCGGCTAAATCGCACAAAGTGAATGGGAGAAGACGAAGACGGGAAGCATCCATAGACAACTGTGAGGTACCCATCATTGCGCATACATTTTCATATTTCGTGATAAACACGTATGCGTCTTCAGACTCGAGACCGTGAAATTTTGGTAGAAGGTTGATGTATTGGGGTTTTATTTGAAAATTTTCCCCGTTGGCTGGTGGTGTGGAAAGACAGGTGGAAAGTGGGCTTCGTGTTGGATAGCATCTCTCGTGGAGAGAGATGCGAGGTGGAATCTGCGCACCAACGGACGGCGGCAGAGTAGTGGAAAAGAAATTCGATGGAGGTGGATCCATCAATGTGGTGGTGGGTAAAGAAAAGGTAAATGTAGAAATACCGACTTTTGGGTCGATGAGGGAAACGCGGACTAACGGGCACTAGACACCCGTGTCCAGCCTATCTTGCACTAAAAAGGGTTAGTACAAGTGGCAGCGTGAATTTATAATTAGGGGAAATGATAAATGTGGTGTTTGTTTTAAAAATTGATACGGATTTTGAAAAAAATGATGCAACACAACAAATGCAACACACAAACCCTAGAATCTAGTGGTCACCTAGGTCAAAGCTCTAGACCGCTCCTAACTGCCAAAAGACAAGTCGCAGGATCAATCCTTCACTGCCTCTTTGTTCCCCTGTGGCCGGATAAGTGCCAGGTAAGTGGGAAGGTACTCCACTACGTAAGTAGTGGGCCTAATTAAAAACCACTAGCCTTAGACACACTCGCCTTAGGCACCACAAGAAAACTCGGATAAGCAATGAATTACCCACGGCCTCCTTCTGTCCTAATTGAGCGCGACGGTTCTTAGAGTCATCTCTAGATTTCTTTTAATTAATGAGGGTAAATGCGGATGCAAGTTTTGCGATTTTCGGGGCCTAGGAAGGGTAATGAAATCCCCACCTAATTTGGATTTGGTTGTGCCCCTTAAATTTCCGTATTAATATGCAACAACCACAAGAATCAAAAACACGCACAAATTTATTTTGCTTTGCGGCGCTGCGATTTATTTGCAAAGAATCCTGCATAAAATATTAGTTGGAGTAGACAGAGGAGAAGATAAGAAAGCAGAGGAGTATACCTGAAAGTTTGGTGCAGAGAGGACTCAAACCAACCGCGGATCCGCCGCAGGTATGCGTCTTTTGCCGCGGAAACGCGCCTAAATATACTGTTCACTCTACCAAATTTCAACAGTAGCTTGCTGTTGATTTCTACAGCTCTCTGGAAATTTCAGAAAATTTTTTCTCCAGCTCCAGTGATTCCAGATTTTCTCGCAACAAATCACAACACACGTATTAGGGTTTGTACGAGTTTAGATCTAAAAATTATGATGAAATAAATTGTTCAACTCAAATTTCAAAATATGAACTATTAGCGCACTATCCCCGGCAACGACGCCATTTGATTGTTATAATTTCTGTGATTGTGTAGTATGAAATTGTGTAAAGAAATCACAACCAAAAATTATTTGACCGCAATCAACTACGGTGTCGGATTGTAGTTAGTATGTGAGTGCGGATCGTCCACAGGGAAAGTGTAATCGTTCGTCTTTCGAATTAGATGAATTGAATCGTTAATGAAAAGAAAACAAAACAATTCAAGATTTATAGTTGATGTTCAAGAATGAGAAAAAGCTAGATCTAAGAAAGCATTAAAAGATAGAATCAGGACTCAGTGACGTGGTTGGATTCTAAGCGATCAATGATGGAATCCATGTACACCAACAAAGTATGACTTTGAATGTTGCACCTGAAGGGGTATAACCTATCCGGAGCAAGTGGATCTTGAGAAGATTCTTGGTGTAGAAGGAAAAATTAAAACTTTCAAAGCTAGACTTGTAGTAAAAGGTTCTTATCATGCAACCAAGTGTGGATTATGATGAAACCTTTGCTGGGTTGCCTAGCACGGCAGCAAGGTTTCGGGAGGCATCGTCCATGCCAATTTCAAAATTTTTCCGTACTAATGAAACCTAACCCTAGAATCTTAACTAGAGATTTAGACGAACAAGCAATGCAAACAACTTTACATCTAAGTGAATGAGCAATACAACCTTTGTAGACCGGTCCTTCACTTCTAAAGCTCCGTGTAGTAGTCCCTTCACTCTAAGTAGTGAAGAGCCAAACTCTAGTAAGGATTCACATAAAGAAATGAACAAGTTTGCTCGAAGTCTTCGAGGCCGAAGATGATCTACGTCGAGGAGACTCAAGCTAATGCTACAACTTCACATACGGTAGATTAGTGAAGCAAACACCCTAAACTAAATGTCTAATATATTAGAGTATGATGAAGTAGGAATTGGGCTCACTTTAGATTTATTTTTCTCACAATATTTCCTCACATTGAGAAAAGCTAACAAGCTTTTTCATGAGGAAGAAGAAGATGAAGTGGAGATGAAAATCAAACTCATGATGTGAGAATAGAAACAATGGGTGAGTTAGTGTCATTCATTAACTCATGTAGAGACTAAACCATGGCTAACAATAATGGTTAGGTTAATAAATATCTACAAGTAAAACAAAACTAGTGGACTAAGTCAAAAATGCTTCAAGCTTCTACAAGCTTCCAAGCATGACAATTGCCAACTAATATTGAATTACTTTAAATAAATAAAACCTCATATTATTATAAGCATGGTGTAAGTCTCATACACCCATGTAGATTGTGGCATCTTGCATGACACAAAAGATGTACATTAATATAAATCACATTTATACTAAGTGTACACTAGTGAGAAAAAGAAATGTTTAAGTGAGCTAATATTAGTTAATGTAATTCAATATATCAAATATATAATTATACATTATATTATTAAATCAACACTTGATTCAATAATCCGGCTACATCACATACAACCGTCTAATATCAAATGGAACATCATATCGAATCAACACTTGATCCAATAACCCGGCTATATCTCATATAACCGAACGATATCATATATCGCGTGAATAGAATACGGTATCACATACGCGCATTAATCTTGATCCTGCACATATCACATATGTGCTCCTACTTCGTTTCGCATGAACCAAGAAACCTCTGTTTAGGACCCGTCAATACGCTGGCAGTAGGTGATGATCATATCAAACACCCACAAGCCGTAAGCGGTCTGCTAAACGTAACGACCACCCGGGTATTGAGCGATCATAAGATCAATAAGAAAGCCTGCTCATACTCCTGCGAATCCAATCAGTAACACTACCGTACAGTACGGTCTCTTCGTCAGATAGGTCGCATATCACAGCCTGGGTGTCGTATAACTTCAGACCCTAATAGCCTGATAAGTCATGCCGATACAAGGTACATAACGGCTCGAGAAACTATTGATAACACTTACCAGTAAATCTCAGCAACCCTGGCCAGAGATTTCCTGTTATAGCCAATCAAGCATAGCGCAACATCAACCCCCTATACCGGGAGAGACGAATCCCCTCTTATCGCTCATTGCCTCCATGTGACTCGGGGCTGTTCCCAAAAACCACCATTTTGAACGATCTCTTGAACGTGGTAATGTGGAAATCAAACCACAGTGGGAATCACACAAGACTCTATGACGATCTCAGGTCGAAAGACTAACTTGTGCCGGTGTTACCAGAGAACTGCTATCTGACGATAGGTATAATACCATCTAGACGTTCTTGGCGGGTCCGTTCAGTGAACCCCGTCTCCATTGAGCACCCGTATACCTTCTCTTATGTCAAACACCAATGGATGTGGGTTCATCCATCGCCCATCATATGGGTCAAGAAGCGCATACGCTAGTCTACTCTGGAGTATCGATGCCTTGTCTCGATACTCCCACGACTAGGAACAATTGAAGGATGTACTTATCGACTACCTATGCCCCACTAGTATGAACTGCATCATAATCCTGGTAGTCTAGTACTCATCCTAAGGGCTTTATCAATATGTAATAGAGAGACAATAAGTGTACATGATAAGATAAAGTGCAACCGGATTGCATACTATCATGTCGAGCAAGAAAGTGCTCCCTATATATGTCCAAACATCCACTACAATATACATCGTATGTACAGTAATGGCCTCTAGGGCATACATATTTTTAGGTCCACGTTACCTCTCCCGGTACTTTCGGGGTTGCGGAAACGGTAAATCAAAATTTTTCTAAACTTTGTAACATGGACCGTAAAAGCCGGATCTTTGCTAAAAAATACACTAGCATCCTAACAAGAGTTGTATCTACTCGGTTAGGGGTTATACCTCAACTTGAACTCCTTCTCTTGTTGTTGTTGTTCTTCTTTGATGTTCTTCTCTTCTTGTTGTTCTTCTCTTTGCTTGCTCAATGGTTGATCCGGACTTCGGTCACCTCCGCGGCCTCCTTGAGTCGAAGATGATCCATCCGAGAGATGTACACCGAGCTCCACCTCAAGCCGAGGTAACTAGGGCAAGGAGATTGCTAATCTAGAAGCCCTAGGATGTGTAGAGAAGATGTATGGATGTATTTGTCAAGTGAAATCCTTTTTCTCTCAACACATGAGATCAAAGGAGAAATCAAGAGGAGGAAGAAGAAGGAGATTTTCTAGCAACCATGGAGCTTCTCATTTCAAGAGAGAGAATGAGAATGAGCAAATGAAAAGCTTAACCAAGAGAAAAGCTAACCATGGTTGCAATAATGCACAAAACATTATGATTACTAATCACATCAAGATAAAGGTGATGGCTACAAATGACATGACCATTATCATAACAAAAGAAAAAGAAAACCAAAGAATACTTTAGATTTTCTAAGAAGATCCAAGTCAACTTTGGTCAAATGGTCAACAAAGTCAAGATGGTCAAATGGTCAATGTAATTAGCCATAACAAAATTATCAATGAAAGGATTAGTAAATAATGTCCTCGGCTCATAATGGTTTTGACCAAACGAACTGTCGAAACCCTAATGAGTCCGCCTCAAAATGGTTTTGACCGAATCAACTATCAAAACCCTAATGAGCCTGCCACATAGCGGTTTTGGCCGAACCAACTGCCAAAACCCTAATGAGGCACCTCCTCCTTCATCGCTCCGGAAAACTGTGCATACACACCTGCATCCGTATTCCGTAGAATGCGGATGCACAGAAGACAAAACAAATCCATCCATGCAATACTAGGATCCGGCTTAAACCAAAGCCCACTAGTATTGCCTGCCCGAACACCACACGCACACAAGTGTACGTAAGTGATCGCAGCCCTGCCGTAAAACCATACGGCCTCTATACGTTTCGCTCAGTGCAGGGAAACTCTCTGTGTGGGACTCTAAAGACTCGACACTACGCTGGCAGTGGGTTTAACCACAGACCGCAAGTGGCACTAGCTGTACGTAACGGCCCCCAGGTAGATGTCGATAAGAAGGCCGATGAGGTAAACCCATCCGAACTCCTACTGAGTCTGTATGTGACAATCTCCGTACAGTCCGGTCTGTTCGTCTGATACATCGCATGGCGGGCCTAGGGGGGCGGTAAACGTCAGTCCTCTAATAGCGGTACAAGTCGTGTCGGAGTGAAGCCCAATACACCCTGAGATAACACTGGAAACCTACCAGTATATCTCGCTTGCCCTGGCCTGGGACTACTCGTGTAATAGCTCTCCTAGACACAGCGCGATGTCAACCCCCAATACCGGGAGAGACGAATCCTGTCTAATCGTCACTGCCTCCATGTGCTTCAGGACTGCTCCCAACTACTACCTGTTTGCACGACTCAGTAGAGCCGTGGTAGGGTAGTAATCAAAGAACAGTGGGAACACACTCAAGGCGAAGTGACAGTGTCAGGTCAGCGGACTAAGCTGTACTCATGTCACCTGGGAACTGATAACTGACGATAGGTATAATACCAACCATCAGTTCCCGACGAGTCCTGTCCAGTGTACTCGTAACCCAACGATCACCCGCATACTATCTCAAGTACGACGTACCGACGGCTGTGGGACAGACCGTCTCCCGTGCTGGGATGAGAAGCGCATACGCTAGTCTACTCCGGAGTATCGATGCCCTATCTCGGTACTCCCACGACTAGGGACGTGTATAAGGATGTGCTTGTAGATTACCCAGCTCCCACGAGTGTGATCGCCATCACAACGCCGGTAATCAAGCAAGGATCCTAAGGGCTCTACTAATGCGTATAGGTGATATAATAAATAAACACACATGTACACATTAAAGCAGAGACAAACCAAGTAGCATACTACTATATTGAGCAAGATTGTCTATACAACTGTGAATATCCCAAGCTTCCATCAAGTAATATACATACTAGTATGATACAGTAATGGCCTCTAGGGCATATACACTAACACATATTACTAACAATCTCCCATTTGCACTAAGGCCATTTGTTGCAGTATCTCATACTCAACGTCCTATAGAAGTCTCTCTAGGGAAAGGCCTTTGTGAGTGGATCCGCCGTGTTATCCTTCATGTCAACTCTCCTAACCTTGATCCCTTGGAGATCAACCATCTCCCTGAATAGGTGATACTATCCTCAGAATATGTCTGGATCGCTGATGGGACCGGTATTCTTAGGCTAAAGCCACAACTCCATTGAAGTCATAATAACAGTTATTGGACGCTCAATGGTAGGAACCATGTTCATCTCATGAACAAGAAATGCCCAGACAGCCACTTTGGCAGCATCGTTGGTAGGGATGTATTCAGCTTTTATCGTATAGTATGTCACGGTATCTATCTTGGAACTCTTCCAACATACCGTCCCTCTACTGTGGGTAAAGACAATGCCTGTGACTGACTTTCAGTCGACGTTATCACTCTGGAAGCTCGAACCAAGAACATTCATTTAGTGCTTCTCAAGTGCTTAAGAATGTCCCCTACAGCTGTCCAGTGATTCTCCCATGATCCGATTGATTCCTGATCACTACACCTAGTGAGTTAGCTACATCTGGTTTGGTACATAACATCGCACACATGATAGAGCCTACTGCCGAAGTATAGGGTATCTCTTGCATGCAAGCTCTCTCCAAATCAGTCTCGGGAGACTTCTTTTTGGAGAGAGTGATTCCGGATTAAGTGGGCGAACCACCACGCTTAGAATCTTCTATACTAAGCCCCTTTAGTATGGTGTTAATGTACCTGGATTTGGGACACTCCCAATATCCATTTAAATGTATCATCATAGATCATAATCCACAATATGTAGTAGGTATCATCCAGATCTTCCATGGAGAATCTTCGTGATAAGAGGAGCTTGACCGAATGTAGAATAGGAAACCAATTCCTATCAAGAGTATGTCATCTACGTATATTACGTGTAAGACAACCTCACTCTCTACAACCTTCTTGTATATACAAGGTTCATCTACCATTTTGATGAAGTTAAACTCTTTGACTACAACATCAAAACAGATGTTCCAACTCCGCGATGCTTGCTTTAATCCTGATGGACTTGAGCATAGCTTTGAAAGTCTCAACTTTTCCATCTACACCAAGAATCTTCTTAAGATCCATTTGCTCCCGATGGGTTTTACCCTTTTAGGTGCAACATGCAAAATCATACTTTGTTGGTGTACATGGATTCCATCTTTGATTGCATAGCATACAGCCATTTCACTGAGTCCCCACTCGTGATGGCCTTCCTGAACCTAGTTGGGTCATTATCTACCATGATGCAATCCTCGCTCCCACCGTCACCGAGGAAACCATAGTATCTCTCAGGTGGATGGGGAACCCTACCAGATTCGCAGAGAGGCTTAGGCTTGTTGGAGACTATTGAATCCTTTGGTTTCACCAAATCATCAGCTCTTAGTTTGTCTAGCTGGAACTCCTTCCAGTTCTAGATCATGACCAACAATTTCTTCACAAGAAATTCATTTTCTTAAAATGTGGCATGCTGAGAAACAAAACACCTTTTGCTCCTCAGTGTGGTAGAAGATATTCCTTTGCGAATGTTTGAGATATCCAACAAACTTACACAGAACCGACCTTGCCTCGAGCTTGTCCAGATTCTGCCTTTCAACATAGGCCGGACAACTCCATATCTTAACTCGTTTAAGACATGGTCTCTTCCCATACCATATCTCATATGGAGTGGTAGGCACTGATTTGGATGGAACCTCATTCAATAGGTATACAGCTTCTCAAGTGCATAACACCAAAAGGAAACAGGCAACTCAGTAGTACTCATCATAGAGAGCGTCATATCTCATAGGGCGCGATACCTCCGCCGCGATACACCGATGTGCTGTGGTATACACGAAGGAGTAAGCTGAAAGAGAATCCCATTCTCTGTTTAGAAAATCCAGGAAGTCCATGCCCAAGTATTCTCCTCCTCGATCACATCGAAGGAATTTAATACTTCTACCCATCTGGTTCTTAACATAAAGCTTATATTCCTTGAATTTTTCAAAAGTTGCAGACTTGTGTTTCAACAGGAACACATGTCCAAATCTTGAGAGATCATCGATGAATATAATGAAGTATGAGGAACCAACCCTGGAATTTGTAGACATATGACCGTATACATCATCATGTATCCGTCCTAAGAGATCAATAACTTTTTCTCTGTTTCCAGTAAACGGAGTATTGGTCATTTTACCTTTGAGATAAGACTGGCAAGTATCATAAGATGAAAATTTGAACAGATTCTCATATTCAAACTTATGTAACTTAGCTGGTCATGTCGCCTTGATATGACCTAGTCTACAATGCCAAAAGAATGATTCATTCATTTCTGAACTACTCCTCTTGTGTGTGTTCTATATATCTTGAACTGTGGTTTGATTTAGAACTAATATACTATTACATAACGTGCCTGATCCAATCAACTCTTGATTCAGGAAAATGTTCACAAAATTATCCTCTAATACAGAACTATATCCTTCTTTAACTTAATAATGAATTTGATGTAATGTTGTATATCAGGTTCGGTATCTAATAACATCTTTTCAGAATCAATGTATTTTCCATTTGGTAATACAGGGTGATATTTGCCAACTGATTTCGCTGCAATAATTGCACCATTATATAACACTTAGAGACATATCACCCATTCTCAGTTCTCTACCTGTTTGTAGCCCATGTAACAGATTACTTATATGGGATCCTAATCCGGTATCTCACACCTAGGATGTAGAGGATACGGTGAAACGGTTCTTGGTAATGAACACACGCGAAGAATATGCATAAACATGCTTATTCCTCGTATGGGTCGCGTGGAAATCCGGATATTCCCCTATTTCCTATTCGGACATATAACAATTATAAGTTGGAGCGGAACCAACGTTCCCTAGCTCAGTATAATAAGCAGGTTCGGTCAATACATCCATATTATTATCTTGATTAAGGAGTGACATGGTCGCTACCAAAAGAGAGAGAGAAGAAAACACTCTGCGTGTGCTCTTGAAAGATCAGATTGGTTATTATTATATCTAATCAGGATCGCTCCCACTGTTTTTATCAAATCTTCCTTCAAACCCTAAAATGTAAGACTAGCTGGGATTAATTACATCCTACAAGTTCGCCAATCTTTCGGCAAGGCCAGTGTCGGTACTTTGAGGGAGGTTCCCCGTGCTTTCGCACGGACCTAATTAAAATAAACCTCGTTTTCCTAGAGGTGTAACCCCGTTATCACCTTTCCAGACACCTACTTGATCGGCTAATTGTAATATGTAAAACTCTCCCAGGAATAACTCTTACTCGCAGTGGGTATCGGGATCCAACTATCTCATAGAAGGTATGCAATCTCATTGCAAATTTCAACACTTGAAATTCCCGATAATACTTTACCCTTGGTGACTTATGACCTTAAATATGGTCAACAAATCATAAGCACTAGTCAAGTTCTACCCGTCATTTCCTTATTAATTAGACCCACCCACATGACCCTTAATCGCATCATATACTGTGTAGGAAGACATCACATAGCTACCGCACACTACGTCTTAACTATGGCCAACAAACGTAGCACGAATACTAAGTACTCTACTTCCTAAAATGACGGAGGGTTACGACAGGTTTTTAAGAAAAGTTTTTGCGTAATGAACTTGATATCGTTGTAGAATCGAGTAAATTTTAAAAGGAGTGTTTTTTGGCTTTTACTAGTTTTGCTAAATAGGTCACTCCCGGTGAAGGGATCTCGGCTCTTTCTTCATCGAATGAGGTGCAAAATATTTCACAAATACCACTATGCAAAGCATGAACTAAAAAAGCAATCAAAAGACAAAACCGAGTGGGTTGTAGCATCTGCTAGTTTCGCTAAAGAGGTCACTACCGATGAAGTGATCTCGGCTCTTTCCTTATCGAATAAGGTGCTGGATATTCTACAAGGAATACCGCTATGCAAAGCAAGAATTATAGCTACCAGTTTTTAAAACAAGATTCTGCAACATCTTTAAGTTTCTTTTATTTCATTAATCTCATTAATGAAGTCCCATCAATTATGTTTCCAAAGCATCACAGAAGAAACGAAAGCAACAATAATTATTATATATCATATATATAATATAAGCATTGGTCTCAACATATCAAGTGATCACATCACAGAACATCAGCAGCAGAAGAACACATATGAAATATTGGATATACTAGGAATTCTGTGTTTTAATTAAGCCAATAAAAAACGCGGATTTCACGGTTGCGATGAATAGCCAAACCCACATTCCTAGACCCCTACGAGAGCGGCAAGCAACCCTACCAATTCTAGAGTTAGGACACCCGGTCTCGACTCCACGAGATGGTCTCCCATTGGACCCTAGAACTCGGTTACTTGTGCTCTCCACCTTGGGTCTATCCTAATGCGGAAAAGTAAATAATATACATCAATGGTGACATCATCCTCAACCCGGAAGTGCCCCAATAAAAGAATATTACATACAAGTTTTTACATGAATGAAAATGAAAAACTCTCATTTCACATAAAAACCCCGGCTATTCAAAACACGACGATCCAATATAACATATCACAGCAACACATAACATCACATGTCATCAACGTAAGTAAATATGCGTATCCCATTTGTCGTTGACGTATAGCAACGAATCCGGCGATACACCATATATTACACTTACGGTCGCATAAAAGAAAGTGAAAAAAATACAACAAATGGAATCCGCAACCACCTTAGACATCATAAACCCAATGTATCACATACTTTGGATTTCATGCCCAACCAAATGAATTCCTTAGACATCACATGCCTAAAAATTATAAACCCCGCATTTTAGTATCGATATTGAAAACACTTTTCAATAACCAGTCGGGTAATTCAACAAGATTCCCGATAACCTGATCGAATTCTCGTCGGAAACTTTAGTAGACGGCCGCACCACCGATGCTGTCGACGAAGTGCACTAAGGCGGAACACCGTGACTGCGAGCACCCGAACGGATGCTTTTGGCGACGGGGTTCTCCTACAGTCACTTGGTCGGGGCTATGGGGCGTGGCTATCTAGTAAGGTTACCCGGCTAGTATCCGCATACACTATGTGATTGCGACAGACTTTTGATCCACATCAAAATCCAATAGCAACCGATCAAATGAGACTGAATTGCTAGATTTATAAACTTCAAACTAGTTATCACATAACTAAATTTGTGGATTCCAAATATTGTATCACAATCATAGATAGCTAGACGATGTTAAACTTTTCGATCGAATAAACAAACACCCAAAATTTCCCAAAGAGCTCAACACTTGAGCGGAGTTCAAAAAGTACCCAGAACATGCCACAGTATCTATGAACCATCCGTAGAAGGGCCGACCCATGCCTCACTCATGTCACCTCGGAACTTTGGCAAACCTTAGGGTATGACTGCGATTCCGTGATCCAAAAAGTCGAGTTTGGGTATCGTTCTTCTAGAGGGTCCACAGAATCGCTTGCATGATTTTCCGAAGATTTTAAACTCGGAAAAAACCAACTCTTGGAAAATTTCCAGCGAGTGAAAAATTGGGTTATTGATATCCGTTCGAATTTTTTAACGTCGTCTAAATAACCTGAATAGATACTATAATTATGACTACGAAACACTTCGAATTGCCTTTGCAAAAAAATATCACATGCAAATTTAGCAAAAACAAGCAACACCCGAAATACCAAAACCCATAGACCAGAACACAGTAAAATTTCAACCCAAAACCAAGTACCAAAACCGGCCAGGCCGGATTTCTGAGGTATATGGCCGGCCGAATTCTGGCGAAGAGGGTTCAAATTTGTACTGTGCTTATGTTACATCACATGCAACATTCTGCAGTTGCTTAAAAAATTTTTAGACACCGTTTTAAAAACGACAGAAACTAGGTTTTAGTATCGGGTGTTTCGGTTTCGTAATCTAACAAACTTCGTCTAATTCTCTAGCATGGCTCTGATACCACTGTTGGGTTGCCTAGCACGGCAGCAAGGTTTCGGGAGGCATCGTCCATGCCAATTTCAAAAATTTGCCCTACTAAATAACCCTAACCCTAGAATCTTAACTAGAGATTTAAACGATTAAGCAATGCAAACTTTACATCTATGTGAATGAGGAAAGCAACCATTGTAGACCGGTCCTTCACTTCTAAAGATCCGTGTAGTAGTCCCTTCGCTCCAAGTAGTGAACACCCGAACTCTAGTAAGGGTTCACATGAAGAAATGAACAAACTTGCTCGAAGACTTCGAGGCCGAATATGATCTACATCGAGGAGACTCAAGCTCATGCTACGTCTTCACTAATGGTAGATTAGTGAAGCAAACACCCTAAACTAAATGGCTAATATGGTAGAGGATGATGAAGTAGGAATTGGGCTCACTTTAGATTTATCTTTCTCACAATATTTCCTCACTTTGAGAAAAGCTAGCAAGCTTTTTCATGAGGAAGAAGAAGATGAAGTGGAGATGCGAATCAAACTCATGAGGTGAGAATAGCAACAACGGATGAGTTAGTGTCATACACTAACTCATGTAGAGACTAAACCATGGCTAACAATAATGGTTAGGTTAATAAATATCTACAAGTAAAACAAAACCAGTGGACTAAGTCAAAAATGCTTCAAGCTTCTCCAAGCTTCCATGCATGACAATTGCCAACTAATATTGAATTACTTTAAATAAATAAAACCTCATATTATTATAAGCATGGTGTAAGTCTCATACACCCATGTAGCTTGTGGCATCTAGCATGACACAAAAGATGTACATTAATATATATCACATATATACTAAGTGTACACTAGTGAGAAAAAGAAATGTTTATGTGAGCTAATATTAGTTAATGTAATTCAATATATCAAATATATAATTATAAATTAAATTATTAAATCAACACTTGATTCAATAATCCGGCTATATCAGATACAACCGACAAATATCAAATGTAATATCTTATCGAATCAACACTTGATCCGATAACCCGGCCATATCTCATATAACCGACCGATATCATATATCGCAAGAATAGAATACGATATCACATACGCGCATTAATCTCAGTCCTGTACATATCACATATGTGCTCCTACTTCGTTTTACATGAACCAGGAAACCTCTGTGTCGGACTATAAAGACTCGTCAATACGCCGGCAGTAGATGATGATCATATCAAACACCCACAAGCCGCAAGCGGTCTGCTAAACGTAACGGCCACCCGAGTATTGAGCGATCAGAAGGTCAACAAGCAACCCTGCTCATACTCCAGCGAATCCAATCAGTAACAGTACCGTACATTCAGGTATGTTCATCAGATATGTCGCATATCACAGCCTAGGGTTGGTATAACGTCAGACCCCAATAGCCTAATAAGTCATGACGATGCAAGGTCCATAACGGTTCGAGAAACTACTGATAACACTTACCGGTAAATCTCAGCAATCCTGGCCAGGGATTTCTTGTTATGGCCAATCGAGCATAGCGCAATATCAACCCTCAATACTGGGAGAGACGAATCCCCTCGTATCGCTCATTGCCTCCGTATGATTCGGGACTGTACCCAAAAACCACCGTTTTGCACGATCTCTTAAATGTGGTAAGGTATAAATCAAAGCATAGTGGGAATCATACAAGTCTCTATGACGATCTCGGGTCGACAGACTAACCTGTACCAGTGTCACCAGAGAACTGATATCTGACGATAGGTATAATACCATCTGGGAGTTCTCGGCGAGTCCGTTCAGTGTATGCAGTCTCCACTGAGCATACGTATACCTTCTCTTATGTCAAACACCAATGGATGTAGGATCATCCATCGCCTATCATATGGGTCAAGAAGCGCATACTCTAGTCTATTCTGGAGTATCGATGCCCTGTCTCGATACTCCCACGACTAGGAACAATTGAAGGATGTACTTACCGACTACCTCTGCCCCACTAGTATAATCTGCATCATAATCCTGGTAGTCTAGTACTCATCCTAAGGGATTTATCAATATGCAATGGAGAGACAATAAGTTACATGTTAAGATAAAGTGCAACCAGATAGCATACTATCATGTCGATCAAGAAAGTCATCCCTATATATGTCCAAGCATCGATTACAATATATATCGTATGTACAGTAATGGCCTCTACGACATTCATATAACTAACAACCTTTTCTCCAGTGGCTATGCTTAAGTCCATCAGGATTAAAGCACGCATCGCGGAGTTAGAACATCTGTTTTGATGTGGCGGTCAAAGAGTTTGACTTCATCAAAAAGGTAGATGAACCTTGTATATACAAGAAGGTTGTAGAGAGTAAGGTTGTATTCTACGTATTGTACGTAGATGACATACTCTTGATAGGAAATGGGTTTCATATGCTACACTCGGTCAAACTCCTCTTATCACGAGGCTTCTCCATGGAAGATCTGGATGATACCTACTACATCTTGTGTATTCTGATCTATGGTGATAGATCTATGTGGATGTTTGGAGTGTCCCAAATCCAGGTACATTAACACCATAATAAAGGGGTTTAGTATGGAGGATTCTAAGCATGGTGTTCGCCCACTTACTCATGAATCACTCTCTCCAAAAAGATGTCTCCCGAGACTGATTTGGAGAGAGCTAACGTGCAAGGGATACCCTATGCTTCGGCAGTAGGCTGTATCATGTATGCGATGTAATGTACCAGACCAGATATAGCCAAATCACTAGGTGTAGTGATCAGGAATCAATCGGATCTTGGGAGAATCTCTGGACAACTGCGATGGACATTCTTAAGTACTTGAGAAGCACTAAAGAAATGATTCTTGGTGTTTGGTAACGGTGAACTCCAGTGGGAGTCCTTTACCAATTCGTGCTCCCAGAGTGATAAGGTCGACGGAAAGTCAGTCTCGGGCTTTGTCTTTACCCTCATTGGAGGGACGGTATGTTGGAAGAGTTCCAAGCTATATATCGTGGCAAACTAGACGATAAAGGCTTAATACATCGCTACCAACGATTCTACCAAAGTGGATATCTGGATATTTCTTATTCATTAGATGAACATGGTTCCTACCATTGAGCATCCAATAACTGTTATCGAGACAACAATGGAGTTGTGGCTTTGGCCTAGGAATGCCGGTCCCACCAGCCATCCAGACATATTCTGAGGACGGTATCACCTGATCAGGGAGATGGTTGATCTCCAGGGGATCGAGGTTATGAGAGTTGAAGCGAAGGATAACACGGCGGATCCATTCACAATGGCCTTTCCTTAGAGAGACTTTTATGGGGCGTTGAGTATGAGATACTACAGCAAATGGCCTTAATGCAAGTGGGAGATTGTTAGTTATATGTATGCCCTAGAGGCTATTATTATACATGTGATGTATATTATAGTGGATGCTTGGACATATATAGGGAGGACTTTCTTGCTCGACATGATAGTATGCTATCTGGTTGCTCTTTATCTACATGTACACTTATTATCTCTCTATTACATGTTGATAAAGCCCTTAGAATGAGTACTTGACTATCAGGATTATGATGCAGATCATACTAGTGGGGCAAGGGTAGCCGATAAGTATATCCTTCAATAGTTCCAAGTCGTGGGAGTATCGAGAAGGGGCATCGATATTCCAGAGTAGACTAGCGTATAAGCTTCTCGACCCATGTGATGGGCGATGGATGATCTCATATCCATTGGTGTTTGAAATCAGAGATGATATACGGGTGCTCAGTGGAGACTGGGTACACTGAACAGACTCGCCAAGAACTCCTAAATGGTATTATACTGATCGTCAGATAGCAGTTATCTTGTGACACTGGTACAAGTTAGTCTGTAGACCCGAGATCGTCATAGAGTCTTGTGTGATTTCCACTGTGCTTTGATTTCCACCTTACCACGTTCAAGAGATCGTGCAAAACGGTGGTTTTTGGGAACAGTCCCGAGTCACATGGAGGCAATGAGCGATAGGAGGGGATTTAGTCTCTTCCGGTATTGGGGGTTGATGTTGCGCTATACTCGATTGGCCATAACAGGAAATCCCTGGCCAGGGTTGCTGAGATTTACTGGTAAGAGTTATCAATAGTTTCTCGAACCGTTATGAGCCTCACATCGGCATGACTTGTTAGGCTATTGGGGTTTGACGTTTACCACCCCCAGGCTATGATATGCGACATATCTGACGAAGAGACCGGACTATAAAGTAGTGTTACTTATTGGATTTGCACGAGTATGAGCAGGCTTTCTTGTTGATCTTCTGATCGCTCAATAGCCGGGTAGCCGTTACGTCCAGCTAGTACCACTGACGGTTTGTGGGTGATTGATATGGTCATCACCTACTGCTGGCGTATTGACGAGTCTTTAAAGTCCTACACAGAGCTTTCTTGGTTCAGGCGAAACGAAGTAGGAGCACATATGTGATATGTGCGGGACCGAGATTAATACGAGTATGTGATACAGTATTCTATTCTCACGATATGTGATATCGGACGGTTATATGTTCTATAGCCGGGTTATCGGATCAAGTGTTGATTCGATAAGTTGATACATATGATATTAGTCGGTTATATGTGATATAGCTGGATTGTTATATATTGGATATATTAACTTACATTAACTAATATTAGCTCACTTAAGCATTTCTTTTTCTCACTAGTATGTACACTTAATATATATATATGATATATATTATTGTGTCATGCTTGTTGCTACATGTTACATGGGTGTATGAGACTCACACCATGCTTATAATAATGTAAGGTTTTATTTATTTAATGTAAATCAAATCAGTTGGAAATTAGTCACATGGTTGAGGCTTGTGGAAGCTTGTAGAACCATTGACCAAGTCCACTAATTTTGTTTTACTTAGGATATTTATTAACCCAACCATTATGATTAGCCATGGTTTAGTCTCTACATGAGTTAGTATATAATATTAACTCACCCATGGTTCCCATTCTACACTTGCTTCACTCCATGGTTGATTTTCTTCATCTCCTTCCTCTAGCACTCTAGCATTTTGGGAGGTGAAGAAAATTAGTGAGAAAAATATTTCTAAAGTGAGCAAAATTCCTACTTCATCAACCTACACTATACTAGCCATTTAGTTTAGGTTGTTTCCTTCACTAATTCCTAATTAGTGAGGAGGTAGCTTGAGTTGGTGTCTTCTCGACGTAGATCATCTTCGGCCTCGAAGACTTCAAGCAAGTTTGTTCATTTCACCATGTGGAGCCTTACTAGAGTCCGACACATCACTACCTGGAGCGAAGAGACTACTACACGGAGCTTTTGAAGTGAAGGACCGGTCTACAAAGGTTGTATTCCTTGTTCACTTAGTAGTAAAGAAGTTTACATTCTAGTCTCATCTAATTCTCTAGTTCAGATTCTAGGTTAGGGTTCTTTAGCACGCCAATTTTTTGAAAACGGCATGGTCGATGCATCCCGAAACCCAGTGGCGGTGCTGCGGAACCCTTCACAGAATCTGTAACATTTCAGAAATATAAAATAATACTTTTAAAATTTAAATAATAAAATAATATATTTCACAAAAACTATTCGAGTATGAATTTGGGGTTTTCGTAAAATGGTATAATTAAATACTAATATTTGGAAAATAATTGGATATTAATATGAATTATTAATTATAAAGGTATTTATTGGATTTGGACATTTTATAAATAATTTTGCAATTAATTATTTGCAAGTTTAAATTAAACTTGATTAGTGCACTACTAATCATGATTAAGCCAAATCCATCATTTTATTAATAATCATGGCTAGTGCACCATGACACATTATGTTTGATTCATGCATGGCTTCTTATGTTTATGGTATTTGGTTTTATTTAAAAGGAAAAGAGAAATAAAAAGATATTTGTGTGAGTGGGGGACAAAGGTGACATGGAGGGGGACAAGACGGCATGGTCCAAGAGAGAGAGTGAGAGTGAGAGTGAGAAAGAGAGAGAGAGAGAGAGAGAGAGAGAGGAGGGGTCTTTATCTCTACACTATGGCTCCCATCTTCTTCACTTCATTTCATCTCATCAACTCCTTTATCTTCCTTCATCTTCCCCTTCCTCCACCTCATTTCCCAAGAGAATCATCTCCAAAACCTCATCAAAACACATGGCTCCCTTCACAAAAAATGACCATCACCCCATCATACACCCTTTGGTGGGATCAAGTTAGAACTTTGAGCACTTTGGAGCATCTAGGGTTTTTCTTGAGTTGCTTCCAAGAGGTAAAACCGTCACCATCCTTCATATTATTTAGTTTCTTCATCTCCTAGTTAAGTTTAGAGTTCGTTTAAGCAAAATTATTGACCTTGGAAAATTCTAGGATGTTTTAGCGGGTGATTTGAGTAATAGAGCTGTAATAGAGGTATATTTAGTGACCCCGAAGCCATTAGTGATGATATTATGGCTAAAACTTGAGACTAGAAACCCAAACACGAACTTAGAAGTTCCCGATGTCGGTTTTTGGCGATTTGTGTTATCTATGTAGAATCTGCTATGATCGGAGAGCTCCATAAAATAAGTTCCCTTGACAGAGAGATATGCAGGCCACCTAGAATTTACCCCAGAGACCCGAGACCCCAACTCCCCTTGCAGGCCACAGATTTATTCCTCCAGGCCGCAATTTGCGGCCTGGTCTTAAGTTTTTTGGGCGATGTTTATTCTATAGCTCCAGTATCTAATATCTAGACCTACCCTATATGCAAAATCTCCTAATTTGACCTAGGGTAGAATCTGGGAGTGTTTTCCCATGTTGCTGATTTTGAATGCCTGATTCTTGAAAACTTGGTTTTGGTATTTGGGTTTGGACTTGGTCCTTGGATGTTCGTACGTCAGCGCTGAGGGTTGATTGGTTGTTCTTGCATGCGTGGACTATAGGTTCTAACCTATGAGCACATTGTGTGTCGTATAGGTTTTCAGACTTGGTTTTAATATCGTTACGATGTGTACTGATTGTAGATACCTTCGCGTGGACTTCCGAGACGACAAAGGAGATCAAGAAGTTGATGGACTTCAACTAAGCAAGGATATTGCAGGTGAGTAGATCTATATCTACGGGGGAAGTCGGGTGGATGGCGTATAGCATCCCCGCAACCATAGTAATGGAAAATCGATATATAGAATATAATTTAGAGAAACCTATTCTATGAACTTACGGATATGATAAAAAGATTTAGTATGAGATGATATTATAAATACAGGATGACTCGGATATATTGATATGATGAAATAAGATATCATGAGTGGATATGCTTGATATGAGGATGTGATGCGATATATATATATATATATATATATATATATATATATATATATAATTGAAAAGAGGACAAGTACGGGATGATATATATTGATATTAAGATATGATGAAACAAGATTACATGAACAGATATGCTTCATATCAGGATGTGAATACATAATTACATATGCCAAGATATGTTATGAGATTGATGAAATATGATACGAGGTTGATATAGATATGACATGATATATATATATATATATATATATATATATGTATGTATGTATGTATGTATGTATGTATGTACGTATATATGAGAATTAAAGATGATATGACGTACGAGACCATAGATCTGTACCCTTGTTTATGTATAGGACGATAGATCATTATTCTGATTTGATGACTGTTGGAGATAGTGCCCTCAGAGTCAATTATTGGATCACAGGCACGTGATTGCAATGATTGAGGGAGGACCTATCCCAGGAGGACAGTCTTACTCGAGATGATAGTATGCTATCTGGTTTACCTTTATCATCGTGTACTGCTTTAGGTGACCTGACAGGTCGCTATTGCACGTTGATAGAGCTCCTAGGATTCTTGCTTGACTACCAGCAGTATGATGGCGATCATATACGTGAGAGCTGGCGGTCTATAAGCACATCCTTAAAAGGTCCCTAGTCGTAGGAGTTTCGAGACAGGGCATCGATACTCCATTAGTAGACTAGTGTATACAGTCGAGACCCCGACGAGGGGCAGTGGCCGGTCTCACAAGCCGCTGGTGTCAGTTGGTTCACCTAAGATGTATACAGATGCTCATTGGGTTATGAGTACACCGGACAGGACTCGCCGGGAACATGCTAGTTGGTCTTATACCAGACGTCAGATAGCAGTTCCCTGGTGACATGTGTACAGGTTAGTTCATCGAACTGAGATCGTCATTTGTCTCGTTTGAGTTCCCACTGTGCTTTGATTACTACCCTACCACGGCTCAAAGGAGTCGTGCAAACAGGTTTTAGTTGGGTACAGTCCCGAGCCACATGGAGGCAGTGAGCGGATCTGCAGGGGTTCGTCTCTCCCGGTATTGGGGGTGAGGTCGCGCTGTGTCTAGGAGAGCCATTACACAAAGCCCTCGGCCGAGGCAGGAGATTTACTGGTAGGTATTCCAGTAGTATCTCAGGGTGTTCTGGGCTACGCTCCGACACGACTTGTACCGCTTTTGGGGGTCTGACTTTTACCAACCCCCTAGGCCCGCCATGCGATACTCATAGACGAACAGACCGGACTGTACGGATATTGTCACTGACAGGCTCAGTAGGGTGTCAGGATGAGTTTGCTCATCGACGTCCCTTTTGGTCAATAGCTCGTGGCCCGTCACGTATTGGCTTATACCTCTGACGTGCTAGTGGTTAAATCCACAACCATAGTATTGACGAGTCTTTAGAGTCCACCACACTTTCAGTTACTCAAGCTTTCGGGCGAAACGCTGTAGAGGCCGTATGGAGATATGGCAGGGTCCGATCAGATACGTGCGGTATTGCACGGATCAGGATCGGACAGTTTTGTACTAGTGGCCGTATAGTTATATGACAGGGTTCGATCTGATACGTGCGGTATTGTACGGATCAAGATCGGATGGATATTACTAGCCGGCTTTGGTTTAAGCCGGATCCTAGTTTAGTACAGTGTAGATTTTGTCTCATTGCATTTGTATCCGGTCGGAATACAGATGCGGGTGTGTATGCACAGTATCGGGGTTTTCCTGTAATTTATTACGGGACCAGTTTTCTGGAGTTGCCAGTTTGCATTCCGTTCCCGCCGGTTTTCCTTTGTTCATTCCCGGCCGGACTTTTCCGATGGAGGGTGTTATTTGCAAGTTTGCAAATAACATTTTGTGGAGGGGTTTCTTGCATATGGATTGATTATGATAGCATCTTTAGATACCATTCTTTTCCATCATCATTTCTTGCTTTATTAAGATTAGAAATGAGATGAAAGATGATATGACTTTGTGATCATGGTTTTTGGATGTGGTCACCTCTTGCTTTATCCTACACTCACCTCCCTTCATGAGTTTGGTTTTTTCCCTCCACCATTTCCTCATATCAAAAGGGCCGGCCACTATTAAGGAAAGGGAGAGAGAAGTTCATTTTTGATGTATGGCAATTTGCTTCATTTCATTTTTCATTCTTAGCTTGCAAAAGTTTGAAAGCTCTCTCCATTGCTCATCCTTGATTCCTCCATCACCATGGCAACTACATAACCCCAAAGAGACAAGCATCATTCTACACTAGCCTACAGCAAATCTTGGATGCGTCGATTTGCCAGCTTCGCACCCGAGTTGCCTCGGCATTGAGGTGGGAGCCCGTAAAAGACGCAGGCGATGTGGTGCCCTTCCGGAGAGGAGGCGACGATATGGAGACAAGACTTTCCGCGGGAGATCGGGACGATGACCAGAAGACCGGAGGACTCGGATCACTTGGTATATCTCTCACCCTTTCTCTTGATAGCTAGTATCGGTTAATGGTTACGATCCGGGTATATTGTCCTCGGTAGCGCCAGTTTAAAAGTTAAGAAAAATTTTGATTCCGCATTTTGGCCTCGGATAGACGGCCGGGGCGCAACATGGTATCAGAGACACGCCATTAACCTTGCCTAGCTTGTTCTAATGCGTTTTACTTATCCGATCGACCAAAATTCCAAAATCCGCGTTTTGCATGCATCAGTTTTCTGTCGATTTTTTCCGGGCTCGAAAAAATTTTCAGGTTGTAGAAAAGTGATGTACATGGAATTATAAGAACACTGTGAAAATTTGGTAGAATGATCCCTCCATAGGACCGCGGAACCGCGGCCGTAACCCCTATTTGGACGCGGTTCCGCCGCAGGAATAGTGTATCATTCCACCAATTTTTTGCAGTGGGCTTTTGGGCTTAAGTTAGGGGTTTTTGATGATTAAAATTGGGCCCAGAATTTCTGTGAGTGCTACAGTATTACTTAGGGGCCCACTTGTTAATTTTTGGTCGATTGGATATTTTAAACACATTATTTCACAGTATTTACCTTATATCTGCGACCGTGAATATCACTTGATCGGTAAATCCTGTCTAACTACTATAGCCCGGTTAGACGGATTTGCGAACGTGATTTTCACGTTGATGTTCTGTGTTTATGCTGTGATGTTGCGGATCGGTCGTGGGGATAGCCTGGATGCAATGCTAGTACAGTTTTGTTTTATATGTACATTTGATATTGCGGGGCGAGCGTCCGACATGTGGACTGCCGTCACTGCCTGTTTGTATTATTCTTTTGGGGCACGACCTGGTTGCGGTCGATGTACCCGTTGTATGTATATTTTACTTTCTGTACTAGGATTACCCCGCGGAGGGGTGCACGGATAACCGGGTTCTAGAGGGCAACGGGCCCGCATCTCATGGCATTGAGACGGAGGGGGCTTCACTCTAGGATTGGCGGGCTATTTGCCGCACTCGTAGGGGGTACAGGTTGACCCGGGAGGGGTGCCCAAGTTACCGGATTCCATGAAGTGCTGGGTGGTCCATTCACGGTGCTGAAGGGGGCTGCCTCGCTTCAGGTTTTGGCGGGTGACTTGCCGCGCCCGTAGGGGTCTAGGATTTCATTGCACAGGCTATCCACACGACCAGGGGAACGTCGGGTTTCAGCAGTGGCTCTGTGAAACCCGGGGCTTCCAGATATCTGTATTGTTCTGTGATGCTGTATATTTCTGTGATGTTGCATTTTATCACGCCTTGAGCGAAAATAATATATTGGTATATATATTAGTAGATGTTGTATATGTTTTACATCCGCACTAGTCCAGTCCCCGCTCTGTCGTTAGTTAGCTAACCTAACGGGTAATGACGGGACCCAGTGGCGAATGCGGATGGCATATACGTACATCAGTATATTTTCATTCTTTGTGGTGTGATCAATTGATGGGACTGCGTTGATTCGGATCAATGCAAGATAAAAAAACTTATTCTGATGTTGTTGGAACACTTTTTCAAAAAGCTGTTATTGCAAGGACGTTCACTTTTGTTTTGCATCGTGGTATTCATTTGGAATATCCTGCTCCTCAGTCGACGAGGCAAGGGCCGAGATCCCTTCACCGGGAGTGACCCCTTGGACAAAAGTTTGCGTCAGGGCATTAACTTCACTATAGCTGATTACTTTTGCTTTGCATCGTGGTACTCAGTTGGAATATCCTGCACCTCATTCTATGGGGAAAGAGCCGAGATCCCTTCATAGGGAGTGACCTCTTTAGTAAAGGTTTTCGTCACTATATTTTTATAAAAGGCTATGCAGTTCCTTCAACGATATCAAGTTCATTACGTTAAAGGTTTTTCGCCAGAAACCAGTCGTAGCCCTCCGTCATTTCCTATGGGTATTATTTAGTATTCGTGCTGCGTTTGTTGACTCCGTCAAGGCGTAGTGTACGGTAGCTAAGTGGTGCTTGTTTGTTGCATAAATGGGATTGGTTAGGACAGTCGTGCGGCCTTATTGACTCCGTCAAGGGCACGTACGGGTGGGTTTAATGCAATCCAGATAATGACGGGTTGAACTTGACTAGGACTCTTTGATTTGTTGACTCCGTCAAGGTCACTTGAGTCCTAGGGGTAAAAACACACATCGGGAGTTTCAAAAGAAATGAAACTTGCCAGGCATGCGCATAACTTCTGGAGTGTGGTGACTTGAGTGGATTCCGTCAAGTTATCATGCGATGATAGTTGGATCCCGATTCCCACTGATGAGTTAGTTTACTCCTCGGATGACCCCGACTAATTCTCCTTTCAGGTTTGGAGGAGAATTTGAGGTACAGTGGGAGGTTTCCAGATTAGACAAAGTGATAACCATTCTGATCTAGGTTAGAGTGCACGCCGAGTGTTTCTTTTCTCTCTCTCTTTGGTAGCGACCATTGACCCGACCCTAAGACTATGACTCAGTGACCAAGTTGACCGAACCTTCTTAACACTGGCTTTTGGATTGTCAGAGTTGCAAACCTCATTGCCACTCCTACTTTTACCCTTTTCTCCAGGACACGCCGTATTACTACGAACGTCCACTTCCATTGGACAAAACCATCGTATGGTTATATACGAACTCGAAGGACTTCGAGGATGGTTTCTGGTTCTGGAGAAAACGAATAAGACTATTCAGTTGTCTTTTCCTTTTACCTTCTCTCTCAGATTGCGAGTACTCCTTGGCTTAGGAGATAGTACACCTATTACGCAAATTGGATAGTCTTCTTCCAAACCTTAGGCTGGTGCCGAACGGTGGGGAATGAAGAATACCAATTAGCCTAAACGGTGTACAGAAGGTATTAAGTTCAGACAAAGCAAGGGATTAGTAGGAGGGCAAAGTAAATTGCGACTGATATTCACGACCAAACCAAGTAGTTCTTCGCCAATCCTAAATCACCTTTGGATTTCTCCAGGACACTCCGTATCACTACGAAGATCCACAGTTTATTGGATACTCCATCGTATGGTTATATACGAACTCGAAAGGAACTTGTTCCAGTTCGGGGATGGATTCTGGTTCAGGAGAAATAGGAATAAGGTTTATTCGGTTGTCTTTTATCTTCACCTTCTCTCGTTTTGCGAGTGCTCCTAGGATTAGGACAGTACACCTATTATGCTTATTGGATAGTCTTCTTCCAAACCATAGGGTAGTGCCGAACGGTAGGGAAGGAAGAAAAACCATTTGGCCTAAAGGGGTGTACAGAAGGTAATGACTAAAGACATATAAAGGGATTTGGAGAAATGGCAAAGAATTATACGGTTACAGTTGTGAATCTGGATAATGGAAGAGGCATTACTAGGAATACCAGGATACCCAAACGAAACATTTCAATGTTTCAGTTTCACTGTGTACTGTTAAAAGAAAGCTGATTTCCCAATTAGACACTTGCTCTAGGGTATGTATTTACCAGGTTTGATTCTCACATCTGTATGGTTTTACAGATGATGAGTGGGAGTAGGTTATTGGGATTTGGGTGATCATCCTCATTATATCGGGATTCGTTGTAATCGGTGATATTTGAGGAAGTCACCTGGGTTGTTTGCCGGACGGCAATTATTTGGTTTTGAATATCCGCTATTATGCACCAATTTCAAATTGATATATCTGTACGTCTATTTTTATAGAGTGAGATATACCTTTTTGTAATTATGTCTACGACATTTACCTATATCAATGGATGGTTAGGTAAGGAGCATTAAACAGCGGTGTAATTCTTCTTAACCATAAGTACAGTTTTCAACCTACGACACACAGTGAATGAGTTATCGGACTCAAGGGACTTATACTGAGTATTGTATGTTGTCCAGGGTCCATCAGGACAGAGGGGTTGGTCCTCTTACTATATTCGGTTTATATATGACTTCTCTAGTTTTTTTAGACAGGTGTTTCGTGGAAACACAGGGTCCGAATTTTGAGAAGTTATAGGTATTTGAATAAAGTAGAGAACCAGGTATTGCAAGTATCGGGATTCTTCAAAGTGATCGAAGATGTAGATACTTGTATATGGTATTCAGTTGATAGTAATGTTTAAGAGAACTAGCTTCTCTTTCAGGTTACTCATAATTGGAAGCACTCCTAAGTTGAGTAACGCTGATCGGCCTCCTTCCATTTAGTTGACATGCACTGGAGACAGCTGCATGATTTGAATCTGGTTAAATTAAATCAGTGCCTCTGTTTCTATATTGGATATAGAACAGTTCATATCTTGACATTGCTAAGGTACGGGGAGTTGTCCGGCTTATGCTTAAAACCAGACTCCGGATAACTCAAGGCACGTTTCTGTAATGGCTGTTTGTAGGTTGACCCAGGCTATGACGAGGGTTGGCTTTCTACCATCTGGAAGATCAATAGTGATATTGTTCTTGACTCGCCACAGTTTTAATAAAAATGGATTTTTTTCAGAAAACAGTAGTGGGAGTATGGTAGAACTGGAAGTGATTCCAGAACCACAAACGATTACTGAAGATTTGATAGGAACCTAAAGATTCAATCTGGCTTGACATTCCATTAGCCACTCCGCAGATATGGTGGGTAACCTCAGGCACTCGAGAGGTACTTCGGTATGCTCAAGGACGGTGGCAGGGAGGTTCTTGTTTACCCAAACTTACCATTGCTGTTGGTCCAGACAGTGAGACCCGGCAGGTGGATGAGTATAGCGTCGTTCTAAACTAGCTTTAGAAGTGCACGTCTATATGACTCTGGCAGAGGGTTGTCGTAGTCAGTGGGAGCAACGGAAGCATTGGTGGTCATCAGGCTTATGTCTATTTATAGACTAATGCAGTTACAACGGAGATAGATCATCTATTTCTGATGTGACAGTCATAGGTTTGACTTCATCAGAATAGGGGATGGATCTGTTAAGAAGGTAGTAGGGTGTGATGTCCTGGTATTTGGATGACATACATAGAGTAGGAAGTGATATTCCTATACTACGATCGGTTATTCTTTGGTTGTCACACAGTAGTTTCTCCACATAGGACTTGGATATTATATCAGACATTCTGGTCACTAGATCTATGGTTTTAGATCTAGATTTGGGTGGTATCCCAATCTGGGTACTTTGATAGCATTCTATGAGTTTTTAGAATGGACGACTCCTGGCACGGTAGTATACCTGCAGGTAATGGAGTCACCCTCTCTAAAGGTGTCTTACAGACTAAAGGGGAGAGGATGTGCATGATTGGCAGATCACTTGCTTAGGCAATTGAGTCAATCATGAGATGTCAAGTACCACACCAGATGTTGTTCTTGCAGTAGATGCAATAAGTTGATATTGATCCAATCTTGGAGAAACAGTCGGAAGCAGTTTTAGAACATAAGTTGATGTTCTAAGGATATGATAGCAGCAGCCTCCTTTAGGAGACGGTTATCATTCCAGGCTTCCAAGGTGACCTGGATGGCAGAGTGGCTGTCAGAGTTATAGTTTCTCCTTCTGACGAAGGGCAGTATTTTGGACAGGTGGTCCAAGGCAATACTGAGGGAGGCAAGGCGCTGGATACTGATTAAGTTCAGTTGACGATACAGTCTAAGAAGTTTGGATTTGGAGTTCATTTATGAGCTAGGTCCCATCAGACATCCAGACACATTCTAAGACAGGTATTGCTCATTTCGGGAGATGGCTTTCTCTGCGAACTTGAGATATAGAGAGACATAGAAAGAAACATCACAGCGGATCCACTCACTTAGGCTATTCCTCGAACGCAATAGTTTCGCAAACGGGATTTGTGAGACTGACTAGTAGAGGAGTTGGGTGTTCGGTATCACACGGGCTGTGAGTATGCGACATCGCAATAATTAGCCTTGAGTGCAAGTGGGAGATTGTTGGAGATATTGCCCTCAGAGTCAATTATTGGATCACAGGCACGTGATTGCAATGATTGAGGGAGGACCTATCCCAGGAGGACAGTCTTACTCGAGATGATAGTATGCTATCTGGTTTACCTTTATCATCGTGTACTGCTTTAGGTGACCTGACAGGTCGCTATTGCACGTTGATAGAGCCCCTAGGATTCTTGCTTGACTACCAGCAGTATGATGGCGATCATATACGTGAGAGCTGGCGGTCTATAAGCACATCCTTAAAAGGTCCCTAGTCGTAGGAGTTTCGAGACAGGGCATCGATACCCCATTAGTAGACTAGTGTATACAGTCGAGACCCCGACGAGGGGCAGTGGCCGGTCTCACAAGCCGCTGGTGTCAGTTGGTTCACCTAAGATGTATACAGGTGCTCATTGGGTTATGAGTACACCGGACAGGACTCGCCGGGAACATGCTAGTTGGTCTTATACCAGACGTCAGATAGCAGTTCCCTGGTGACATGTGTACAGGTTAGTTCATCGACCTGAGATCGTCATTTGTCTCGTGTGAGTTCCCACTGTGCTTTGATTACTACCATACCACGGCTCAAAGGAGTCGTGCAAACAGGTTTTAGTTGGGTACAGTCCCGAGCCACATGGAGGCAGTGAGCGGATCTGCAGGGGTTCGTCTCTCCCGGTATTGGGGGTGAGGTCGCGCTGTGTCTAGGAGAGCCATTACACAAAGCCCTCGGCCGAGGCAGGAGATTTACTGGTAGGTATTCCAGGAGTATCTCAGGGTGTTCTGGGCTACGCTCCGACACGACTTGTACCGCTTTTGGGGGTCTGACTTTTACCAACCCCCTAGGCCCGCCATGCGATACTCATAGACGAACGGACCGGACTGTACGGATATTGTCACTAACAGGCTCAGTAGGGTGTCAGGATGAGTTCGCTCATCGACGTCCCTTTTGGTCAATAGCTGGTGGCCCGTCACGTATTGGCTTATACCTCTGACGTGCTAGTGGTTAAATCCACAACCATAGTATTGACGAGTCTTTAGAGTCCACCACACTTTCAGTTACTCAAGCTTTCGGGCGAAACGCTGTAGAGGCCGTATGGAGATATGGCAGGGTCCGATCAGATACGTGCGGTATTGCACGGATCAGGATCAGACAGTTTTGTACTAGTGGCCGTATAGTTATATGGCAGGGTTCGATCTGATACGTGCGGTATTGCACGGATCAAGATCGGACGGATATTACTAGCCGGCTTTGGTTTAAGACGGATCCTAGTTTAGTACAGTGTAGATTTTGTCTCATTGCATTTGTATCCGGTCGGAATACAGATGCGGGTGTGTATGCACAGTATCGGGGTTTTCCTGTAATTTATTACGGGACCAGTTTTCTGGAGTTGCCAGTTTGCATTCCGTTCCGGCCGGTTTTCCTTTGTTCATTCCCTGCCGGACTTTTCCGATGGAGGGTGTTATTTGCAAGTTTGCAAATAACATTTTGTGGAGGGGTTTCTTGTATATGGATTGATTATAATAGCATCTTTAGATACCATTCTTTTCCATCATCATTTCTTGCTTTATTAAGATTAGAAATGAGATGAAAGATGATATGACTTTGTGATCATGGTTTTTGGATGTGGTCACCTCTTGCTTTATCCTACACTCACCTCCCTTCATGAGTTTGGTTTTTTCCCTCCACCATTTCCTCATATCAAAAAGGCCGGCCACTATTAGGGAAAGAGAGAGAGAAGTTCATTTTTGATGTATGGCAATTTGCTTCATTTCATTTTTCATTCTTAGCTTGCAAAAGTTTGAAAGCTCTCTCCATTGCTCATCCTTGATTCCTCCATCACCATAGCAACTACATAACCCCAAAGAGACAAGCATCATTCTACACTAGCCTACAACAAATCTTGGACGCGTCGATTTGCCAGCTTCGCGCCCGAGTTGCCTCGGCATTGAGATGGGAGCCCGTAAAAGACGCAGGCGATGTGGTGCCCTTCCGGCGAGGAGGCGACAATATGGAGACAAGACTTTCCGCGGGAGATCGGGACGATGACGAGAAGACCGGAGGACTCGGATCACTTGGTATATCTCTCACCCTTTCTCTTGATAGCTAGTATCGGTTAATGGTTACGATACGGGTATATTGTCCTCGGTTGCGCCAGTTTAAAAGTTAAGAAAAATTTTGATTCCGCATTTTGGCCTAGGATAGACGGCCGGGGCGCTGCCGTGGCGCAACAATGACACCGTACGATGGATTATCTCGTACGTGATAGGATACCGGATGATTGATACGCACTCTCAACTCGAGGATGATGTATGAGGATTATATCACATCTGATACTATGAGGCTGGATCGCCGACTTATGAATTTGTCTTGATTCGGGGAATCATTGCTGCTAAACACCATAGTGGATAATGGGTTATAATTGATGTATCCAGGGGTAGTTACATATCTTATTACCGTTCTTGTTATGCTGTATTATTCCCCGTGACATATGTACTATGTTCCCAGCACTTATCTGTGTATGGCTTTGTCTGCTACTATACTTGCACTATTACAGATGATATGCATGTTACACATACACAGATTTGCCGGCTCACACATTCATCATCGGTAATTGCCATGCCACTTACACAGTAGAACAACTATATCACGGTATAATTCTTAATTGTAAAGTACATTCATTGTTTAGTAATTATCACATGACATGCTTATATGATAATACTTGAGATGTTTACAGTACTGTTCTATGTTTTCATATACTGTACTTTATGGTTTCATGCATTGCGATGCTGTTTTCTTGAGATCTCTGGATTTGAGAACCGCGGTTATATTTCCATGGAAATTATGAATTGTTTAAAAAAACGCGGTTTCTCGTGATGTGATATTTCGTATCCACCATGAGTTTTCTCGGTTCTGAGCTATGTGATACCCGATTTGAGGAGTGAGGAGGAACCGTCTGCGGGTACATGGTGGACCCGGTAAGGTATCCCGGGGCAAGAAGATCGTGGAGTAGACGATGAGCCTGGCAGAGGATGCACTACCTACCGGTGATAGTTTGGACCCGGTGGTTATCCGGAGGGTACCGACCGGAGTCGTGAGATGAGATGAATATGAGGGCCTATCCGATGATGCAGAGCCAGAGATATGATGATTTATGTGTCGATGCTGGACACGGGTTTCATGATGTTTCGAGTGTCGATATTGGATACTCAGGTTTCGTGCTATTGATTTTGTCGTTGATGGACACACGTTGCTTGATAAACATGCATACATGTATATATATTCAGATGATTATCATTACATACTGTTACTGGCACGACATTGTTGTTGTACACATGTGCATACCTGATCACCTTAGATACCATAATATTACCTTCATGATACAGTAGGTCCTAGGGATCGTTGTTCAATCGATTTATACCTGCTGATATTTTTTACCCACGAGTTGGCAACTCACCCCCGTTTTGCTACAGTTTTCTTGCAGGTTTGACCGCTTAGATCAGTAGCGGTATCGCTGGCACACAACTTTCTCCATAGTGTTTTTCTTTGGTAGGTGGGACACACATTTGGATCGTGACCACTCTTGTACCTATTATTTCTATTGTATATAGTTAAAGCTCCATCAATCAGAAACCAGACTATGTATTATTGATAGACTTGTATTTGCGAGACTTATAGCGAGATGGGTGTATGTTGGTTATTTGAGCTGGATGATGTCTTGCTTTACTTATTCTCTTTCTATGTTTGATCTTCACCGTAAGGCGTCGTATATATGTTTATTGCGTGGTTGTGGTTCCTCCATTTGGCGAAGAGCTAGCTCCCGCTTGGGGACGCCTATATTATTGCATGTATGTGGTTTTGGATCAAAATATACAAGGGAGGTGTTGCCCAAATTTTCAAGGACGAAAATGTTTACAAAGATAGTAAACTGTTGCATTTTTGTATGATATGACTTATATTTAAAAAAGGATGGCTTGAATTTCATTATGCCGATGTTTCAAAACTGCACCTCCACTATTTTCCGCAAAAATGTTTAGATTTCTGGGCTTCGGCTCACTTGAATTACGGCGGAGTCCTGTAGACTTCACATAATTCTCGTGCCGGTCATGTGCCTTTTCCGGGTCGTGACAAAGTTGGTATCAAAGCGTTAGGTTTAACCTTGGTTCGACTTTAGGCTTGACTTTACGGAACTTAGACTAGACTAAGGGCGGTTTGGCACCCGAGATTTCATCTCATAGGTTGACCTTGGTTGATGGAGTAGGTCGCTTGAGTAGAGTGACGTACGGTGTGTATGTTCCGTGGCAAACTTACGACACGCTGCTCCGCTTAAGTGACCTTAGGATGTACATTTCTTGAGATCCTTGATTCTATTCGTTCCTATGATCATACTCTCATTGATTCTATTCTTTCCTATGATCATATTTCCATTCCAGACCTATCGATTCCATTCGTTCCTTCGATCTATCATCATCGATACTTGTTTGATGTTCCTGTCACCATGGCTATGAGCGCAGAGGGAGCCGCTGCTAGAGATGCGGTCAGAGCGAGCTCGTCATGGATGAGAACTGACCATGTTATTTTTCTGGTGACATCGGAACGTATCGGTGTATTGCTTGTGTTGAGATCTCTCGTTTAAGATGAGTGTTCGGATCTGTACTGGATGATCGTGTCATTGATGGAAGAATCAGATTGAGGTGACTGTCGGTGTACAACCTACCCCAGAGGTCGCGATGTTGTCTACCGTGCAAACAAGTGACCCAGCTATTGTTGAAATTGACAGGATGTCGCCTCCAGAGCTTTTAGGCTGAAACTATAGGAGCTTACAGGTAGAGATGTAACAGAAGATCGCTAGTCCATCTTAAATAGAGCGACTAAGGCTATTCGTCTAATTGGATGCGCGCACACAGCTTCAGTTAGATTGGAGAATTCCAGTTTGAAGGATCTTACTCAGATCTAAAGTAAATCGATCAAGCGAGGGCATTTTGTTCGTGGGATGCTCCAATGTGAGATATGTAAGTTGACAAGCTTCAGATAGAAGGACCTCACCCAGACGTGTTGTGAGTTGATCGAGAAGGGACGAATGTAGCGTATTCCTCCGATAATTTGGACGATTTCCTGAGAATGTAATCGGCTAGATATCTTTCACAGAGTGGTGATGATACTCGAGTTCGTAATTTTGAGTCCTTGAGTGAGACTCCGGATTGACTATAGCCGAGAACGAATTCCAGTACTTAGCCAGCAAGTTATGACATTGAAGTGGACAATAATAAAGACAGGTGGAACAAGAGGATCGTACGAGATATTAACGAGTTGTTGTTACTCCCCGTTGAAATCAAAGGATGGATATGAATGTAGAGGAGTTGGATACGGCAAAATTCCAGAGGAAAACCGTGCTGAGGACGCAGCTGTCCGGAAATGAGAAAAGAAATTTAAGTAAAGAGTGTCAATCTCTATACAATTCAGCATAGGTGAGATCGGAAGAGACCATAAACGGGTTCTTTCCAGGACACCGTAGAGATAAAGATTTGCACCCAGGATCAATTGTATTGCGCGTATTCAAAGGGCTAGATGCTGCCATCAGTAACGTGTTACCTTGCGAGTGGTCATGTTAATTGGCCAAAAGACGATCAGAGGAGTGCCAGAGAAGAACTGTTATGTTATTACACCTAACTGGACCGATGAGCAGAAAGATTATGGGATTGGTATTCCACAGAGAAAACAAGGACCCAGAGACAGAGGACGCCAGACCGTAAGCAGGAGGCAAGCGGATGTTCTTGCTCTGCCAGCTTTGGGGGTACTGGCATTTTTCGACATTGAAGGAGGTGTACCTCATTGTCAGTTATTGCGATTTACGTTTAGTGATCCGAGTATCACACTTTATTTGCTTGGACTTGAGTTTTGATGATTTGATTTCGTGGTATTTGTTTTCATGCACCGTAGCTGCACCCACTGTACATTTTCATTGGTACACAGTTGTTGCACTTGATTTATGTTTTATACATCTTTTACGTTGGTTTATGATTTGTGCATATCTATTGCACTTGATATCGATTTTGTGCCTTGGCTGCACATATTTTTGATTCCGTGGATATCGATACTGTCGATTTGATTTCGTGCATTTTGTATGCACTCGAATTGAATTATGCACTCGGTATAGCTCACATGTGCTTTCAGTGCATTGATACGGATTTTGTGCACGCAGTTGCACTTGTTTATAATTTTATACACCTTGGTATGCTCGGAGTTTTTTTATGCGCTTTTGGTACATTGACGAGTTTTCGAGCACCTGGTGCACCTGATATTTGTTTTCGTGTATTTGTTGCACTAGATTTATGTTTTCGTGCACCGTGTGCACTTGACGTTCGTTATCGTGCACTCTACTACACTAGATTTTTTTTGTGCAAACCTGACGCGCTTGATTTAGATTTTCGCACATACTGGGCACATGGGATGTGATTTGGTGCACACCGGATACACTTAATCGAGACTTTTATTCGTGCATGATAGTTGCACTTGGTTGAGATTTTCGTGCACTCTAGATACACTTGATATTGTTCTCGTGCACACCCGTTGCACTTGACAGATACTTTCGTGCACACACGCACTTAGTTTTGCTTTTGTGCACATTCATGGCACTTGTATTTGGCTATGATTTTCATGATCACCAGACGCACATGATGTTGGATATGCCTTTTGAGGCTGATTTTACTCATGAGCATTATATCTTATGATAGGTACTATATTGTATAGTAGCCGAGCAGGACTGATCTGAGGACAGTACGTGAGTATTTTTGCGTACATTGGTAATTACCAAGAGATTTTCAAAAAAAAGTAGCTATAGTCTCGCTATTTCCTACGTGCCCAAAATGACACGACTTTTACGAAGGAAATCTTTTGGGATATTTCAAAAAGGAGGGACGTATATCTTAAGCAAATATATATAGACATATATCTATTTCTTTACCAAATGAGCGTCTTCCACTTGTACCGTGAGTTACGCATCGCACGGCCATTTGAAAAGAAATTTGCATATGCTTTATCCAGCTTTTTAGAAGGTTTAACAACGATGCGTAATATACACGTATTATGATTTTGACTATAGTATATTGGATTTCAGCAGTGAATTTCGAGAGTTGCATCTCCATTATAACTTCAGTGATTGCGTGACGCTTGACGGAGTTTCGATTTTGAGTTTCGCACTCATTTTCATACGCACACGATGCGCTGTGGTATATTTGTGTATTCCATGATTTTGGAGACCCATTGATTTGACTGATTACCGAAATGTTTTAGCATTTGGGGGTTTAAATTTAAATTCGGGGACCAAATTTATTTAAGGGGGGAAGATTGTAACATTTCAGAAATATAAAATAATATTTTTGGAATTTGAAACATAAAATAATATATTTCACAAAAACTATTTGAGTATGAATTTGGGGTATTCGTAAAATGGTATAATTAAATACCAATATTTGGATATTAATATGAATTATTAATTATAAAGTTATTTATTGGATTTGGACATTTTATAAATAATTATGCAATTAATTATATGCAAGTTTAAGTTAAACTTGATTAGTGCACTACTAATCATGATTAAGCCAAATCCATCATTTTATTAATAATCATGGCTAGTGCACCATGACACATTGTGTTTGATTCATGCATGGCTTCTTATGTTTGTGGTATTTCATTTTATTAAAAAAGAAAAGATATTTGTGTGAGTTGGGGAAAAAGGTGACATGGAGGGGGACAAGAGGGCATGGGCCAAGAGAAAGAGAGTGAGAAAGAGAGAGACGGGGTGTCTTTATCTCTACACCATGGCTCCCATCTTCTTCACTTCATTTCTTTTCTACAACTCCTTCATCTTTCTTCATCTTCTCCTTCCTCCACCTCACTACTGTAAGTGCGCGGCGGCGCCCCGGCTGTCGATCCGACGCCGGAAACGAAAAACTTTACAAACTAGTAAACCGGCACCACTGCGCACAAAAATACCGGATCGGGCCATTAACCTAGCTACTAGCAAACTAAATGATGGGTAGAGAGATATACCAAGTGATCCGTGTCCTTCGGTCTTCATCTCCACTCCGATCTCCTCGCGGAATCTTCGGTCGTCGCCTCCTCGTCGAAACGGGCACCACAACGTCAGGTTCTTTTACGGGCTCCCACCTCTGGACCGAGGCAACTCGGGCGCGAAGTTGACGAGCCGACGCGTCCAAGAGATGCTGTAGGTGTAGTGTAGAAACCATTGTCTCATTTGGGGTGAAGTTGCCTTTGGTGATGGAGGAATGAACAAGATATGAACTTGGGAATTTTGGTGGCAAGCTAAAATGAGATGAATGATAATTTTTCCCCACATGAAAAATGAAGACCTCATCCTCTCCCATGAAGTGGCTGGCCCCTCTCTAAAATTGGTGGGATCACCAAAACAATAAAGCAAGAAGGAATATGTATGATAAAATGAGAAGGAAAAAGGTCACACCATTTTCCAATCAATCCTATCTCAATCCATCATAATAAATGCAAGACAAGAGACTAAAATGGAATCTCATCAAGAAGGAACTATCATGAAGCTCTCATATGCAAGAAACCCCTTCCACAATAAGTTATTTGCAAACATGGAAATAACCCCCTCCATCAGAAAGTTCGGCTGCGAAGGAACAAAAGAAAACTGGCCGGAACGGAATGCAAACTGGCAACTTCAGAAAACTGATCTCGTAATAAATTACATGAAACACCCCGCGACTGCATATACATGCCCGCATTTGTATTCCCACTGAACACAAATGCAAAGAGACAAAATCTACACTATCTAATACTAGGATCCGGCCTAAGCCTAAGTCGGCTAGTAAAATCCGTCCAATCACGATCCGTGCAATACCGCACGTATCTGATCGAACCCTGCAATATCTCTATACGGGCTCTACAGCGTTTTGCCTGAAACCTGAGTAACTGTGTGTGGTGGACTCTAAAGACTCGTCAATACTATGGTTGTGGATTTAACCACTAGCACGTCAGAGGTATTAGCCATACGTGACGGGCCACCAGCTTTTGACCAAAAGGGACGTCGATGAGCGAACTCATCCTGACACCCTACTGAGCCTGTCAGTGACAATATCCTTACAGTCTGGTCCGTTCGTCTATGAGTATCGCATGGCGGGCCTAGGGGGTTGGTAAAAGTCAGACCCCCAAAAGCGGTACAAGTCGTGTCGGAGTGTAGCCCAGAACACCCTGAAATACTACTGGAATACCTACCAGTAAATCTCCTGCCTTGGCCAAGGACTTTTCATGTACTGGCTCTCCTAGACACAGCGCGACCTCACCCCCAATACCGGGAGAGACGAACCCCTACAGATCCGCTCACTGCCTCCATGTGGCTCGGGACTATACCCAACTAAAACCTGTTTGCACGTCTCCTTTGAGCGTGGTAGGGTAGTAATCAAAGCACAGTGGGAACTCACACGAGACAAATGACGCTCTCAGGTCGATGAACTAACCTGTACACATGTCACCAGGGAACTGCTATCCGACGTCAGGTATAATACCAACTAGCAGGTTTCCGGCGAGTCCTGTCCGGTGTACTCATAACCCAATGAGCACCAGTATACATCTTAGGTGAACCAACAGACACCAGTGGCTTGTGAGACCGGCCATCGCCCCTCGTCGGGATCTCGACTGTATACACTAGTCTACTCTGGAGTATCGATGCCCTGTCTCGAAACTCCTACGACTAGGGACCTTTTATGGATGTGCTTATAGACCCCAGCTCCCACTTATATGATCGCCCTCATACTGCTGGTAGTCAAGCAAGAATCCTAGGGGCTCTATCAACGTGTAATAGCGACTCGTAAGGTCACCTAAAGCATTACATGATGATAAAGATAAACCAGATAGCATACTATCATCTTGAGTAAGACTTTCCTACCGGGATATGTCCTCCCTCAATCATTGCAATCACGTGCCTGTGATCCAATAATTGACTCTGAGGGCACTATCTCCAACAATCTCGCACTTTCACTCAAGGCTAATTATTGCGATGTCGTATACTCACAGCCCGTGTGATACCGAACACCCAACTCCTCTACTAGTCAGTCTCACAAAGCTCGTTTGCGAAACTATTGTGTTCGAGGAATAGCCTCAGTGAGTGGATCCGCTCTGATGTTTCTTTCTATGTCTCTCTTTATCTCAAGTTCGCGGAGAAAGCCATCTCCCGAAATGAGCAATATCTGTCTTAGAATGTGTCTGGATATCTGATGGGACCTAGCTCATAAGTGAACTCCAAATCCAAACTTCTTAGACTGTATCGTCAACTGAACATAATCAGTATCCTGCGCCATGCCTTCCCTCGGTATCCACATGGACCACCTGTCCAAAATACTGCCCTTCGTCAGTGAGAAAACTATAACTCTGACAGCCACTCTGCCATCCAGTTCACCTTGGAAGCCTGGAATGATAACTGTCTCCCGAAGGAGAATGCTGTTATCATATCCCTAGAACATCAACTTATGTTCTAAAACTGCTTCCGACTGTTTCTCCAGGATTGGATCAATATTAACTTATTGCACCTACTGCAAAAACAACATCTGGTGTGGTACTTGACATCTCATGATTGACTCAATTGCCTAAGCAAGTGATCTGCCAATCATGCGCATCCCTCTCCCCTTTAGTCTGTAAGACACCTTTAGAGAGGGTGACTCCATTACCTGCAGGTACACCACCATGCCAGGAGTCGTCCATTCTAAATACTCTTAGAATGCTGTCTATGTACCCTGATTGGGAAACCACCCAAATCTAGATCAAAAACCATAGATCTAGTAACCAGAATGTACGATATAAGATCCAATTCCTATGTGGAGAAACTACTGTGTGACAACCAAAGTATAACCGATCGTAGTATAGGAATATCACTTCCTACTCTGTGTATGTCATCAAATACCAGGACATCACACCCTACTACCTTCTTAACAGATCCATCCCCTTATTCTGATGAAGTCAAAACTATGACTGTCACATCAGAAATAGATGATCTATCTCCTCTATATCTGCTTTAGTCTATAAATAGACATAAGCCACTTGTCTACCATGCTTCCGCTGCTCCCACTGACCATGACAACCCTCTAACAGAGTCATATAGACGTACACTTCTAACGCCAGTTTAGAACGACGCTATACTCATCCTCCTGCCGGGTCTCACAGTCTGGAACAACAGCAATGGCAAGTCTGGGTAAACAAGAACCTCCCTGCCACCGTCCTTGAGCATACCGAAGTACCTCTCGGGTGCCTGAGGTTACCCACTTTATCTGCGGAGTGGTCAATAGAATGTCAAACCAGATTGAATCTTTAGGTTCTTATCAAATCTTCAGTAATCGTTTGCGGTTCTGGAATCACTTCCAGTTCTACCATACTCCCACTACTGTTTTCTGAAAAAATCCATTTTTATTAAAACTGTGGCGAGTCAAGAACAATATCACTATTGATCTTCCAGATGGTAGAAAATCAACCCTCGTCATAGCCCGGGTCAACCCACAAACAGCCATTACAGAAACGTGCCTTGAGTTATCCAGAGTCCGGTTTCAAGCATAAGCCGGACAACTCCCCGTACCTTAACAATGTCAAGATATGAACTGTTCTATATCCAATATAGAAACAGAGGCACTGATTTAATTGAACCATATTCAAATCATGCAGCTGTCTCCGGTGCATGTCAACTAAATGGAAGAAGGTCGATCAGCGTTACTCAACTTAGGAGTGCTTCCATTTATGAGTAACCTGAAAGAGAAGCAAGTTCTCTTAATCATTACTATCAACTGAATACCATTCACAAGTATCTACATCTTCGATCACCTTGAAGAATCCCGATACTTGCAACATCTGGTTCTCTACTTTATTCATATACCTATAACTTCTCAAAACTCAGACCCTGTGTTTCTACGAAACACTTGTCTAAGAACTAGAGAAGTCATAAGTAAACTGAATATAGTACGAGGACCAACCCCTCTGTCCTAATGGACATTGGACAATATACAATACTCTGTATAAGTCCCCTGAGTATAGTGACTCATTCATTGTGTGTCGTAGGCTGAAAACTGTACTTATGGTTAAGAAGAATTACACCGCTGTTCATTGCTCCTTACCTAACCATCCACTGATATAGGTAAATGTCATAGACATAATTTCAAAAAGGTATATCTCATTCTATAAAAATAGACGTACAGATATATCAATTTGAAATTGGTGCATAACAACGGATATTCAAAACTAAATATTTGTCGTCCGATAAAAAACCCAGGTGACTTCCTCAAATAACACCAATTACAACGAATCCCGATATAATGAGGATGATCACCTAATTCCCAATAACTTACTCCCACTCATCATCTGTAAAACCATACAGATGTGAGAATCTAACCTGGTAAATACATACCCTGGAGCAAGTGTCTAATTGGGAAATCAGTTTTCTTTTAACAGTACATAGTGAAGCTGAAACATTGAAATGTTTCGATGGGGTATCCCGGTATTCTTAGTAATGCCTCTTCCATTATCCAGATTCACAACTGTAACCGTATAATTCTTTGCCATCTCTCCAAATCCCTTTATATGTCTTTAGTCATTACCTTCTGTACACCCCATTAGGCCAAATGGTTTTCTTCCTTCCCTACCGTTCGGCACCAGCCTATGGTTTGGAAGAAGACTATCCAATAAGCATAATGGGTGTACTGTCCTAATCCTAGGAGCACTCGCAATACGAGAGAAGGTGAAGATAAAAGACAACCGAATAAAACTTATTCCTATTTCTCCCGAACCAGAATCCATCCCCGAACTGGAAAAAGTTCCTTTCGAGTTCGTATATAACCATACGATGGAGTATCCAAATAAACCGTGGATCTTCGTAGTGATACGGAGTGTCCTGGAGAAATACAAAGGTGATTTAGGATTGGCGAAGAAATACTTGGTTTGGTCGTGAATAGCAGTCGCAATTTACTTTGCCCTCTTACTAATCCCATTCTTTGTCTTAACTTAATACCTTCTGTACACCGTTTAGGCTAATTGGTTTTCTTCATTCCCTACCGGTCTGCACCTGCCTATGGTTCGGAAGAAGACTATCCAATTTGCGTAATAGGTGTACTATCTCCTAAACCAAGGAGTACTCGCAACCTGAGAGAAGGTAAAAGGAAAAGACAACTGAATAGTCCTATTCGTTTTCTCCAGAACCAGAAACCATCCTCGAATTCCTTCGAGTTCGTATATAACCATACGATGGTTTTGTCCAATGGAAGTGTACGTTCGTAGTAATACGGGGTGTCCTGGAGAAAAGGGTAAAAGTAGGAGTGGCAATGAGGTTTGCAACTCTGACAATCCAAAAGCCAGTGTTAAGAAGGTTCGGTCAACTTGGTAACTGAGTCATAGTCTAGGGTCGGTTCAATGGTCGCTGCCAAAGAGAGAGAGAAAAGAAACACTCAGCGTGCACTCTAGCCTAGATCAGAATGGTTATCACTTTATCTAATCTGGAAACCTCCCACTGTAACCTCAAATTCTTCTCCAAACCCGAAAGAAGAATTAGTCGGGATCACCCGAGGAGTAAACCAACTAATCAGTGGGAATCGGGATCCAACTATCATCGCATGATAACGTGACGGAATCCGCTCACGTTATCACACTCCAGAAGATATGCGCATATCTGGCAAGTTTCAGTTTCTTTTGAAACTCCCGATGTGGATTTTTGCCCCATGCTCTTATGACCTTGACGAAGGCCAACAAATCATAAGTCACATGTCATGTTCTACCCGTCATTGTCCAGATTAATTTGAACCCACCCGTACAAGCCCTTGACGAAGGCCAACGAGGCTATACGACTGTCCCAAACCAACGCATCTATCTATGCAGCAGAAAGGTAACAAGCAGCTACCATACACTATGCCTTGACGAAGGCCAACAAACATAGCATGAATACTACGTGCTACCCGTCTGAAACGGCGGAGGTCTACGAATGGATTCTGGCGAAAACCTTTAACGTAATGAACTTGATATCGTTGAAGGAACCGAATAGCTTTTAAAAATATAGTGGCGAAAACCTTTGCTAAAGAGGTCACTCCCGGTGAAGGGATCTCGGCTCTTTCCCCGTAGAATGAGGTGCAGGATATTCCAACTGAATACCACGATGCAAAGCAAAAGTAATCGGCTATAGTGAAGTTATTGCCCTGACGCAAACTTCAGTCCAAGGGGTCACTCCCGGTGAAGGGATCTCGGCCCTTGCCTCATCGACTGAGGAGCAGGATATTCCAACTGAATACCACGATGCAAAACAAAAGAGAACGTCCTTGCAATAACAGCTTTTTGAAAAGTGTTCCAACAACATCAGAATAGGTTTGTTTAACTTGCATTGATCCGAATCAACGCAGTCCCATCAATTGATCACACCACAAAAGAACGAAAATAATTATGTACGTATATGCCATCCGCATTCGCCACTGGGTCCCGTCATCACCCGTTAGGTTACTTAACTAACGACAGAGCCGGGACTGGACTAGCGCGGATGCAAAACATATACAACATCTACTAGTATATATATCAATATATAATATTTCGCTCAAGACGTGATAAAACGCAACATCACAGAAATGTACAGCATCACAGAACAAAACAGATATCTGGGATCCCCGGGTTTCACAGAGCCGCTACTGAAACCTGACGTTCCCCTGGTCATGTGGATAGCCTGTGCAATGAGATCCTAGACCCCTACGGGCGCGGCAAGTTACCCGCCAAACCTGAAGTGAGGCAGCCCCCTTCAGCAACGTGAATGGACCACCCAGCACTTCACGGAATCCGGTAACTTGGGCACCCCTCCTTGGGTCAACCTGTACCCCCTACGAGTGCGGCGAATAGCCCGCCAATTCTACAGTGAAGCCCCTCCGTCTCAAAGCCATGAGATGTGGGCTCGTTGCCCTCTAGAACCCGGCTACCCGTGCACCCCTCCGTGGGGCAATCCTAGTACAAAAAGTAAAATATACAACGGGAACATCGACCTCGACCCGGTCGTGCCCCAAAAGAATAATATACAATCAGGCAGTGACGGCAGTCCACATGTCGGACGCTCGTGATCGCACGCTTTTGGGCGTGTCGGATGTTCAAAGAATTTAAGTGTAACCGCGATCAGGACGGTGTCGCTATGCAGCTAGCCGGTGAGCACGGGTCGGTCCACAGGGAGATGGTGTTATCTTACCTTCTTGCTTTAGACGAGTCAATAAAGAATCTTGTATGTTTGTTTGATCTAACCTATGTGTATATCTGCAAGTATAAAGTTGTTAAGAAAATACGAGATTGTAAGCTAAGAAATCCGAACTAAAAAACCTTTGAGCCGAGTCTTGACCAATTGAAGCTAAGCAATCGGCAACAACGTGGATTAGGGTTTTTAAGCGCGGTATTCGTGGAATCCGGCTTATTTACCCTTGTCCTTCCGTTCTTGTCTCTTGCCTTCGCCTCCGGCCAAACCGAACGCAACCGGTCGTGGTTAGGAATCACCGTTACCTTGTCAGGGTACGGTGCCTAACGGAGCGCTTGCGTATGGTTTGGACGAAGTTCAAATGGAAAATAACGGGAAAAGGGATTGGTAAAGAAATGTTAACTTATAAAATCGTATTAATTCTTAACAACAACAATAATTACAACATTCACAATATGAACAAAAGAAAAGAACAAAAAGAAAAGAACAAAAAGAAAAGAACAAAGAAAAGAAAAGAAACAAGTAATAAAAGAGCATGAATAAAATTGCATGAAAGAAAATGCAAGTAATAAAAAGCGGGTAATAAAAAGAACAAGAAAAGAACGCGGAAGTAGAACCCAAGCCAAGCATGTGCCCAATAGCCAACCCTTAAACTTGCAAGCTCAATGAAGAACTTGCAAGATCAAGGGAAGGGGAGAGAACGCATGTGAAGTGAAGATCTAGTCCCGCGAGAAAATACGACCCTTGAGATCAATAACTAACTCTTAACCATTCAACCTCAATGAAGAGATTGAATGAGCAAGAGAAAGCAGAAATCTCAAGGGGGAGCAAACTAACAAGAAATATAAAAAGCCCTCATCTTCATTAATCTCCCACTCAAAAGCTCTCACTACAATTTAATGGAAGAGGAATGAAGAAGAAGAAGAAGAACAACAAAATAACCAAAATTAAGAACAAGAAAAAGCTCCCTTGGCTTAGCTCAAAACTGCTGTATTTATAGGCAGGGAAATGGGGTTTTAGGGCAACCAGCAGCCTTAACATGAAGTACCAAAACTACCCCCCAAAATCCACTGAGTGCGGCGCCTGTATGGCCGCGCATGCGCCGCCAATAGCCCCTATTGGCCGCGCATGCGCGGCCGTACTGTAGATTCAGGCAGTGGTCTTTTCTGTGGTTTCCTGGTTGGCTTTTTCCAGCTGTTTGGTACATATATTTTCTTATAATATTTCCAGAATATTTTCAGAATTCTAAGTCCAAGATTGCATGCTACTTTTGACTTTATCTCTCCCTCGAGCTCCGCGCACCCATTGATTCTTGTGCAGCCCCTCTCGTGCTCCGTGCTTGTCCGAGACATGAATGACCGCTGTCATATGTCTTGTCCCAGGAACCGGTACGCAGCACCGGACGGATATGGATGACCGGAACCCGGCTTTTATCTGCTGTCAACAGATGTTCTGCATTTGGCGTAACTGTGGAGATTTTATCCTGATTTGCAATATTTGTACTGGAAACCTGTATTCTGTAAACATGTAACAAACACGGATCAAAAGCACCTACCTGTAAACACACGAGCGTAAGAATGGGCGGTATAAAATGCAATATTCTGATATGAACAAATACCCCCAAACTTAATTTTTGCTCGTCCCGAGCAAAACCAATTATTCACAAAAATAAAAAGATAACCGCACTTTCGCAGGGAACGCGATTGCACTGAGCGCGTGCAACAAGCCGTTAAACCTCTAGGTGTCCCTAGTAGGAGGAGTGTTGTCTCCTGAGGGTTTTCAGCGGATACTACCCACAAAATCCGGTCAAGTTGGTTTTGTAAAATAACTAAGCTTCAAACCCTAAAGTTTTTGTTTTAGAAAATAATAATTCTATAATCCTAAGTCTAGACTATCGAACCTTTATTTTTCACACCTCGCTTCTTATTTAACTACAGATTTTACATGTCTTTACGTGCAGTGCAAATAGTGTCGTTTAAGTTCCCGAAAGGTCGATTAAAGTCATCATGTCGCACAATAAAGCCCAGATAACAATTTTAAAAGGATCACATAAGTTTTATAACGAGTTAAGCATTTTTCAAGTTTCGTTTTCCAGTAAGGTTTCAACTTCAGAATTTCTATCTTCCTTAACAGGAAACTAAGTCGTATTTTTCACTCCACCTTTTTCTTGTTTTCATTTCATACACACCTCTGTGAACGTGCAATAGTCTTTATCAAAGAGTAAAACCTTCATATCTCCGTTAAAATTTTTATAAAAGCTTGTCTTTTATCAAGATTATTCTCACACAAAGAACCGTTAGGAATTTTAACTCGGAGAGAACACTTGCTTGACTTTGTTTTAAAACTGGACTTTCTAGGCTTCTTAGCGAGCTTTGGGCCAATGCACCCAAACCAGTTGGTTTTAGGGCATTAGGTGTAGAAACACCCCAGCGGACTTAATTACTCAAGTTACCTAGGTCCAAAAACAAAAGACAGTTTGGCGTGAAAAACATGATGATTCAATACGAACGGAGATATAACCGGTTGTTCAATTATTTTTTTGGATAAAAGACGTGTTTAGTGGGTTCGGTGTGTAATCATTCCAATCATGTTTCAGATGGGTTATTTTTCAGACTTAGTTCCAATTAAGGCATCAATAACATTCCTTCATATTCACTTACTTCATAAACTATTCTTGATATATTACTTATTTCAGAACAAACCTATTTGATCCTCAGAAAATCATTTATCTTATTTAAAAGGTTTTAAACATAAAAGACTTGTCATCTAATTTCCAAGACTCACAACACGTGTAGTGTAATGTAAAGACGTATATCAGCTATAGTTAACTTCAAAGGAGAGTTATTTTTCAGGTTTTCAAAATCCAAACATAAGATCTAGTTATTCCTATCTTTTCAAACAAAAACCGTCGAATGTTGAATCAGAGTTCTTCCACAAGCTAACTTGACAAAAAGTTTTTATATTTTTAGAAAATTTTCGATTTTTATGGGTTTTATGGATTTAATATGCAGATGCAAAATATACATATGAATGCGAAGGAAGAAAGCTTACCGAGCACACCCCCAAACTTAAACTTGACAGTGCCCTCACTGTCAGGCTATACCAAGAGGGTCAAAATTGCCGGTGCTTCCCCCAAAAACAAATTATATACAAAACAAAAAAGGAAAACAAAAATATATACAAAAAAAAAATGTCCCCCCCAAACTTAAGTAAAACAGTGTTTCCACTGTTGAGCGTTGAAATTCAGGATTAGGGGGGAAAGAACAGTATCCATCTATACAAGGCCTTACACAGGCCAAAAGTTAACACCAACCATTCAAAGATTTTATCATGGTAAAGTGATGGTTGGTGAAAGAAGGGGAAGAGAAAAGAGATGGAAAATACGCGAGACCGCTTGTGGAGAGAAGTGGAATGCGGTCTCGGTAGATGAGAAGAAGAATGGCGGAAGGGAAAAAGAAGTGGAATACGAACTTGAGGGTGCAAATGGAGTAAATAGATTAGCACAATTTGTGATGACCGATGTGTGAAAAGCGATTGTGCTAATATATTTACCCGTCGAGAAATCGGATCAAATCCCTCAAGGTTCGTGAGAAACCATGGGTACGCCGAACTTGGTAAACCAGACACAGTAAATGAAAGTGAGACGGGTTCTTGCAAGGTCGGAACGATGGAAAGGATGGAGGGAAGTGGTTGAGGAAGGGTATCGGTTAAGGCTTCTGGAGGGTGTGTACAGTCAGTGAAAGGAACAGGATGAATTGGAAAATCCGACTCATCATCTAGAACTGTTTCATCCTCAAAAATATCCTCAAAATTCTCCTCAAAGTTAAGCTTATCCATGCACATTTCATCAAAGTCTAGACGCATATGAAGTTCGGGAAAAACAGTTAAAGACTCGGGATGATGATTTGGAGAGAAAAACTCAGCCAAATCTACGGTTTCATCATCCAAAATATTCCCAGCGTCGATATCCTCAATTAAGTGAAAATCAAAATTCTCCGACACCTCAACAAAAGCATGGATATCAATCAATTCAGGTTCTAGAGTGGAGGTGTAGAGGTCAAGAGGATTGGGTATGGTTTCACTCAAAAGGGACCCTTCACAATCGGGCAAATCAAACACTACAAAGTCGCACAACTCATTAAACATTCTATCTTCAATTGATAATTCATTTGAGATACTCGATAGACTTTCAAAACAGGAGTTGTCGGATTCAATTTGGGATGGGTAGGTTTGATTTGGAAGGGGGTATATCTCACTCTCTCCACTCAAATTCACAGCCTGTCCTGCCACCGCATCATACATTGAAAAATTTGGAGCTAGTTGAAAACTAGCTACCGGGTCACTAGGTTGCATGAGGGCGGCCATGGACGCATTCAAATTCATCATTTGTTGGCTTGACGCTACCCTAAAGTCTTCCAACGACTATTCTACACTAGACATTGGTTGTGAAGGGGTTTCAGTGAAAGATTCACAGTTGTATGGATACTGAAAACTCCCAAAAGGCGGTTCTGAAGCAATGTCTAGGGAAGGTGCAAAAGTAGGGTAGGATTGGTAGGAATTGAATGGCTGGACAGGAGTGGGATCAACAGGTGGATAAGACGGAGAATGGAATTGTTGATCCCAAGAATTTGAAGTGGTGAAAGGAGTGAAAGATCGGCTGCGGGATTGTTCAATACGTTCAGCGATGGACAAAGGACGACTTGCAGAAGGGGTATCAACATAAGCGGGGGTGCATGTTTGAAATGGTTGATACGAAGTGGAATGAGGAGTGCAAGTGTTTGTCCTAGACGCTGCTATGCGATCTTTCAATGAAATTTTTGGCATGGAGGGGTCGTTCGATGTTCGGCCAAAGCAAGAACCGTAAGAAGTGATGTCTGGTTGTGGGTACCAAAGTTCGGCAAGAGTTTTGCGAGGTGGAGTACCCATGATATGAAGAGAGAGAGAAAAAGGTAGAGAAAAGGGAGGGGAAAAGGATGTGATTTTTTATTTTTTTTTATTAACAAAAGAATGAAGTATACACAAAAAGAATTTGGACAAAAAATAATCACGACACAAAAAATACCACACACCTAATCGTTCTAGGGTTAACCTAGGTCAACTAGACCTGCTCCAGAACTTGATTGTCGAAGTAAAACTGTGTCGAGAAACAGGCTCAAGATACACAGATCACGAGACCAGGTAAGTGCAGAGATAAGGGGAGGTTTTCCAATGCTTTCGCGAAGTTCCTTAATTAAATAACCCTTTCTCTTTTGGCGGTTTCGCCGTTAACACTTTCCTAGACACCCCGTAAACAATATACCTTTAAGCAAGGTTCTAAACACAGTTAACTTCTCCTAGTGAGCGCGAAGTCCTTAAGGCTTAAAGTCTAATTTCTTTTAAAATTTGTGCGGGTAATCGTTATGCTCAGGTTCGTGATTTGTGGGCCACGGAAAAGGTGATGAAATCCTTTACCGTATGTTGTGGGGTTCGCTTGCCCATAAGTCCGTATTAATTGATGCAATGCGCAATTCAATAAAAATTCTATAAAGAATAAAACAATCGTTTTTTATTTTAAGCGCGGCGCTGCAACAAATACGGGTTAGTCAATTTTGGCGTTTGCTAGCGAACTTGCAAAGAATCCTGCAAAAGAATAGTATATTGGAAGCGTCGGATTTGAGAAGAAGGTGTTAGTAAAGTACGTACCGTTAAGTTTTGGGTTAGGAAACCCCCGTTGAATCAAATCCGGTAAGCTTGAAAAGTTCGCTTGCGCGGGTCAAACTACCCAGATCTTTGGCACTGTACTTCGTGATCACCTTAGCTTTGAATTCACACTTTGCTCCCACAATCGTAGTTTGCAAACTTGCAAAAATCTGCACACTTGCCCACAAAAATATTGTCCAAAAAAACAAAAAAAAGAATATATTTTTTTTTTATATATATACAAAAAGAATATCAACCCGAATAACAAGAAAGAAAATACGCTACCGTCTCCCCGGCAACGGCGCCATTTGATCGTACGCTTTTGGGCGTGTCGGATGTTCAAAGAATTTAAGTGTAACCGCGATCAGGACGGTGTCGCTATGCAGCTAGCCGGTGAGCACGGGTCGGTCCACATGGAGATGGTGTTATCTTACCTTCTTGCTTTAGACGAGTCAATAAAGAATCTTGTATGTTTGTTTGATCTAACCTATGTGTATATCTCTAAGTATAAAGTTGTTAAGAAAATACGAGATTGTAAGCTAAGAAATCCGTACTCAAAAACCTTTGAGCCGAGTCTTGACCAATTGAAGCTAAGCAATCGGCAACAACGTGGATTAGGGGGTTTAAGCGCGGTATTCGTGGAATCCGGCTTATTTACCCTTGTCCTTCCGTTCTTGTCTCTTGCCTTCTCCTCCGGCCAAACCGAACGCAACCGGTCGTGGTTAGGAATCACCGTTATCTTGTCAGGGTACGGTGCCTAACGGAGCGCTTGCGTATGGTTTGGACGAAGTTCAAATGGAAAATAACGGGAAAAGGGATTGGTAAAGAAATGTTAACTTATAAAATCGTATTAATTCTTAACAACAACAATAATTACAACATTCACAATATGAACAAAAGAAAAGAACAAAAAGAAAAGAACAAAGAAAAGAAAAGAAACAAGTAATAAAAGAGCATGAATAAAATTGCATGAAAGAAAATGCAAGTAATAAAAAGCGGGTAATAAAAAGAACAAGAAAAGAACGCGGAAGTAGAACCCAAGCCAAGCATGTGCTCAATAGCCAACCCTTAAACTTGCAAGCTCAATGAAGAACTTGCAAGATCAAGGGAAGGGGAGAGAACGCATGTGAAGTGAAGATCTAGTCCCGCGAGAAAATACGACCCTTGAGATCAATAACTAACTCTTAACCATTCAACCTCAATGAAGAGATTGAATGAGCAAGAGAAAGCAGAAATCTCAAGGGGGAGCAAACTAACAAGAAATATAAAAAGCCCTCATCTTCATTAATCTCCCACTCAAAAGCTCTCACTACAATTTAATGGAAGAGGAATGAAGAAGAAGAAGAAGAACAACAAAATAACCAAAATTAAGAACAAGAAAAAGCTCCCTTGGCTTAGCTCAAAACTGCTGTATTTATAGGCAGGGAAATGGGGTTTTAGGGCAACCAGCAGCCTCAACATGAAGTACCAAAACTACCCCCCAAAATCCACTGAGTGCGGCGCCTGTATGGCCGCGCATGCGCCGCCAATAGCCCCTATTGGCCGCGCATGCGCGGCCGTACTGTAGATTCAGGCAGTGGTCTTTTCTGTGGTTTCCTGGTTGGCTTTTTCCAGCTGTTTGGTACATATATTTTCTTATAATATTTCCAGAATATTTTCAGAATTCTAAGTCCAAGATTGCATGCTACTTTTGACTTTATCTCTCCCTCGAGCTCCGCGCACCCATTGATTCTTGTGCAGCCCCTCTCGTGCTCCGTGCTTGTCCGAGACATGAATGACCGCTGTCATATGTCTTGTCCCAGGAACCGGTACGCAGCACCGGACGGATATGGATGACCGGAACCCGGCTTTTATCTGCTGTCAACAGATGTTCTGCATTTGGCGTAACTGTGGAGATTTTATCCTGATTTGCAATATTTGTACTGGAAACCTGTATTCTGTAAACATGTAACAAACACGGATCAAAAGCACCTACCTATAAACACACGAGCGTAAGAATGGGCGGTATAAAATGCAATATTCTGATATGAACAGCTCGCCCCGCAATATCAAATGTACATATAAAACAAAACTGTACTACCATTGCATCCAGGCTATCCCCACGACCAATCTGCAACATCACAGCACAACATAGAACATCAACGTGAATGTCACGTTCGCAAATCCGTCTAAAAGGGCTATAGCAGATAGACTGGATTTACCGATTGAATGACATTCACTGTCGCAGATATAATGTAAATACTGTGAACTAACATGTTTAAAATTCTCGATCGATCAAATATACCTAAGTGGGCCCCAAGCACTACAGTAGCACTCACAGAAAATTTGGGCCCAAAAAGAATATTCCAAAAACCCTATTTTCAACCCAAAAGCCCACTGGAAAAATTTGGTCAAATGAACAGTCTACCTTTCGGCGGAACCGCGGCCAATGCGTGGGTTTGGCCGCGGTTCTGCAGTGGAAAGGTGACGTCACGCGACGAAATTTTCTCAGATTGCTTAAAATTACCTGCAAGTGTTTCTGCAACAACCTGAGAAATTTTTAGAGCCCAAAAAAATTTCGACAGAAACATGTGCAATGGAAATCGGGTTTTCGGAAATTTGTTCGATCGAACTTGTAAACACATTAGAGCAAGCTAGACTTGGTTAATGGCGTGGCTCTGATACCAATGTAAGTGCACGGCGGCGCCCTGGCCGTCGATCCGACGCCGGAAACGCGGAAACGAAAAACTTTACAAACTAGTAAACCGGCACCACCGCGCAGAAAAAACCCGGATCGGGCCATTAACCTAGCTACTAGCAAACCAAAAGATGGGTAGAGAGATATACCAAGCGATATGTGTCCTTCGGTCTTCATCTCCACTCCGATCTCCTCGCGGAATCTCCGGTCGTCGCCTCCTCGTCGAAACGGGCACCACAACCCCGGGTTCTTTTACGGGCTCCCACCTGTGGACCGAGGCAACTCGGGCGTGAAGTTGGCAAGCCGACGCGTCCAATAGATGCTGTAGGTGTAGTGTAGAAACCATTGTCTCATTTGGGGTGAAGTTGCCTTTGGTGATGGAGGAATGAACAAGATATGAACTTGGGAATTTTGGTGGCAAGCTAAAATGAGATGAATGATAATTTTTCCCCACATGAAAAATGAAGACCTCATCCTCTCCCATGAAGTGGCCGGCCCCTCTCTAAAATTGGTGGGATCACCAAAACAATAAAGCAAGAAGGAATATGTATGATAAAATGAGAAGGAAAAAGGTCACACCATTTTCCAATCAATCCTATCTCAATCCATCATAATAAATGCAGACAAGAGACTAAAATGGAATCTCATCATGAAGGAACTATCATGAAGCTCTCATATGCAAGAAACCCCTTTCACAATAAGTTATTTGCAAACTTGCAAATAACCCCCTCCATCAGAAAGTCCGGCCGCGAAGGAACAAAAGAAAACTGGCCGGAACGGAATGCAAACTGGCAACTTCAGAAAACTAATCCCGTAATAAATTACAGGAAAACCCCGCGACTGCATATACATGCCCGCATTTGTATTCCCACTGAACACAAATGCAAAGAGACAAAATCTACACTATCTAATACTAGGATCCGGTTTAAGCCAAAGCCGGCTAGTAAAATCCGTCCAATCACGATCCGTGCAATACCGCACGTATCTGATCGAACCCTGCCATATCTCCATACGGCTTCTACATCATTTTGCCCAAAACCTGAGTAACTGTGTGTGGTGGACTCTAAAGACTCGTCAATACTATGGCTGTGGATTTAACCACTAGCACGTTAGAGGTATTAGCCATACGTGACGGGCTACCAGCTATTGACCAAAAGGGACGTCGATGAGCGAACTCATCCTAACAACCTACTGAGCCTATCAGTGACAATATCCGTACAGTCCGGTCCGTTCGTCTATGAGCATCGCATGGCGGGCCTAGGGGGTTGGTAAAAGTCAGACCCCCAAAAGCGGTACAAGTCGTGTCGGAGTGTAGCCCAGAACACCCTGAGATACTACTGGAATACCTACCAGTAAATCTCCTGCCTTAGCCAAGGACTTTTCATGTACTGGCTCTCCTAGACACAGCGTGACCTCACCCCCAATACCGGGAGAGACGAACCCCTACAGATCCGCTCACTGCCGCCATGTGGCTCGGGACTGTACCCAACTAAAACCTGTTTGCACGTCTCCTTTGAGCGTGGTAGGGTAGTAATCAAAGCACAGTGGGAACTCACACTAGACAAATGACGATCATTGGTCGATGAACTAACCTGTACACATGTCACCAGGGAACTGCTATCTGACGTCAGGTATAATACCAACTAGCAGGTTCCCGGCGAGTCCTGTCCGGTGTACTCATAACCCAATGAGCACCTGTATACATCTTAGGTGAACCAACTGACACCAGTGGCTTGTGAGACCGGCCACCACCCCTCGTCGGGGTCTCGACTGTATACACTAGTCTACTCTGGAGTATCGATGCCCTGTCTCGAAACTCCCATGACTAGGGACCTTTTAAGGATGTGCTTATAGACCCCCAAGCCATTAGTGATGATATTATGGCTAAACTTGAGACTAGAAATCCAAAACACGAACATAGAAGTTCCGATGTTGGTTTTTGGCGATTTGTGTTATCTCTGTAGAATCTGCTATGACCCGAGAGCTCCATAAAAAAAGTTCCCATGACAGAGAGATGTACAGGCCACCTAGAATTTACCCCAGTGACCCGAAACCCCAACTCCCTTGCAGGCCGTAGATTTATTCCTCCAGGCTGCAATTTGCGGCCTGGTCTTGAGAGTTTTGGGTGATGCTTGTTCTATAGCTCCAATATCTGATATCTAGACCTACCCTATATGCAAAATTTTCTAATTTGACCTAGGGTAAAATCTTGGAGTGTTTTCCCTTGTTGCTTATTTTGAATGCCCGATTCGTGAAAACTTGGTTTTGGTATTTGAGTTTAGACTTGGTCGTTGGACGTTCATACGTCAAAGCTGAGGGTTGATTGGTTGTTCTTGCATGCGTGGACTATAGGTTCTAACCTATAAGCACTTCGTGTGTCGTATCGGTTTTCGGACTTGGTTTTAATATCGTTACGATGTCTATTGATTGTAGGTACCTTCGCATGGACTTCCGAGACGACGAAGGAGATCAAGAAGTTCATGTACTTCGATTAAGAAAGAATATTGCAGGTGGGTAAATCTATATCTACAGGGGAAGTCGGGTGGATGGCGTATAGCACCCCCGCAACCATAGTAATGGAAAACCGATATATAGAATATAATTTGGAGAAATCTATTCTATGAACTTATGGATAAGATCAAAAAAATTAGTATGAGATGATATGATAAATACAAGATGACTCGGATAGATATATTGATATGATGAAATATGTTATCATGAGCGGATATGCTTGATATGAGGACGTGAAGCGATATATATATATATATATATATATATATATATATATATATATATATATAATTGTAAAGAGGACAAGTTTGAGATGATATATATTGATATGAAGATATGATGAAACAAGTCAACATGAGAAGATATGCTTGATATGAGGATGTGAGGCGATGTGGATACATAATTACATATGCTAAGATATGTTATGAGATTTATGAGATATGATATGAGGTTGATATAGATATGACATGATATATATATATATGTATGTATGTATGTATATATGAGAATGAAAGATGATATGACGTACGAGACCATAGATCCGTACACTTGTTTATGTATAGGACGATAGATCATTATTCTGATTTGATGACACCGTACGATGGATTATACCGTACATGATAGGATACCGGATGATTGATCCGCAATCTCGACTCGAGGATTATATCACATCTGATACTATGAGGATGGATCGCCGGCTTATGGATTTGACTTGATTCAGGGAATCATTGCTGCTAAACACCTTAGTAGATAATGGTTTATAATTGATTTGTCCAGGGGTTGTTACATATCTTATTATCGTTCATGTTATGTTGTATTATTCCCCTTGACATACGTACTATGTTCCCAGCACTTACCTCTATATAGCTATGTCTGCTAGTACACCTGCATTATTACCGATGATGCGCACGATACACATACACAGATTTGCCGGCTCACACTTTCATCATCGGTAATTGACATGCCACTTACACAGCAGAACTGCTATATCACGGTATCATTCTTAACTGTAAATTTCATTCATTGTTTAGTAATTATCGCATGACAAGATTATATGATAATACTTGAGATGTTTACAGTGCTATTCTATGTTTTCATATACTGTACTCTTTAGTTACTTGCAATGCGATACTGTTTTCATGAGATCTCTGTATTTGAGAACCGCGGTTATATTTCGAAGGAAATTATGAATTGTTTTAAAAAAACGCGGTTTCTCATGATATGATATTTCGTGTCCACCATGAGTTTTCACGGTTTTGAGCTATGTGATACCCGATTCGAGGAGTGAGGAGGAACCGTCTGCGGGTACATAGTAGACCCGGTAAGGTACCCCAGGGCAACAAGATCGTGGAGTTGATGATGAGCTTGGTAGGGGATGCACTACCTACCGGTGATAGTTTGGACCCGGCGGTTATCCGGAGGATACCGACCGGAGTCATGAGATCGGATGGATATGAGGGCCGATCCGATGATACGACACCTGAGATATGAGGATTTACGTGTCGATACTGGACACGGGTTTCATGATGTTTCGAGTGTCGATATTGGACACTCAGGTTTCATGCTGTTGATGTGTCGTTGATGGACACACGTTGCTTGATACACATGCATATATATTAAGATGACTATCATTACATACTGTTACTGGCACGACATTGTTGTTGTACACATATGCATACCTGATCACCTTAGATACCTTAGTATTACCTTCATGATACAGTCGGACCTAGGGATCGTTGTTCATTCGATTTCTACCTGCTGATATTTTCTACTGACGAGTTGGCAACTCACCCCCGTTGTGCTACTGTTTTCTTGCAGGTTTGACGGCTTGGATCAGTAGTGGTATCGCTGGCACACAACTTTCTCCAGGGTGTTTTGGTTTATTAGGTGGGACACACATTTGGATCGTGACCACTCTTGTACCTATTATTTCTATTGTATCTAGTTAATGCTCCACCAATCAGAAACCAGACTATGTATTATTGTTAGACTTAGACAGACTTGTATTTGCGAGACTTTAGAGCAAGATGGGTGTATGTTCGTTATTTGAGCTGGATGATGTCTTGCTTTACTTATTCACTTTCTATGTTTGATCTTCGCCATAGGGCGTCGTATATATGTTTATTGCGTGGTTGTGGTTCCTCCATTTGGCGAAGAGCTAGTTCCCGTTTGGGGATGCCTATATTATTGCATGTATGTGGTTTTGGATCAAAATACACAAGGGAGGTGCTCCCTAAATTTTCAAGGACGAAAATGTTTTCAAAGATAGTAAACTGTTGCATTTTCATATGATATGACTTATATTTTAAAAGGGATGGCTTGAATTTCATTATGTTGATGTTTCAAAACTGCACCTCCACTATTTTCCGCAAAAAAGGTTTAGATTTCTGGGCTTCGGTTTACTTGAATTACGGCGGGGTCTTATAGACTTTACATAATTCTCGTGTCGGTCACGTGCCTTTTCCGGGTCATGACGGAATCACAACCATACAAAAAAAGATTTTCGACGCCCAAGGCGAAGATCAACACAGAATGAAGTAAAGAAACCAAAACATCATCAAAGAAACCAGAAATAATGAATAAATACATATCCCTAACTCTAAGTCCGGAAGAATATACAATCTGTGGTTTCTGAGTTTACAAAATATACATAGTCTGGTTGATGGAGCTTTTAACCAGATACAACTGAATAAAAATATAAAAATGGCGGTCACGATCCATAATGTACCCCACCTACCAATAAAAATCACCCGGAATAATGTTGTATCCCAGCAAGCCGCTATTGAATCCGTGTAGTCGAACCTGCAATAAAACTGTGGCATAACGGGGGTGAGTTGCCAACTCATTAGTAGAAGACATCACCGGCTAGAAACCGAATGTATGACGATCTCCTAGATCATACAGTAAAATAATAATAATATAATAATATCGAGTGGTAACAAGGATGATAGTGTAAACATAAGTATAATACTAATATAATCATGTCTGTATCATAATGTAGTCCATGTCATCTATATCATTTATATGTGTATAGGTGTGACATCCAACATGTGTCCATCAATGACACACCAAATCATCATAAAAACCTGAGTGCAAAGCATCAACACTCGAAAACATCATAAAAACTGTGTCCCGCAGCGACACATAAATCCTCATATCTCGGGCACCGTCTCGTATGATCGACCCTCAAATCCATCTGATCACACGACTTCGGTCGGTATCCTCCGGATATCCGCCGAACCAAAACTATCACCGGTCAGTAGTGCTCCCCTACGAGGCTCAACGTCTCTCCATACGATCTTCTTTCACCGGGGTACCGTACTAGGTCCACCATGTACCCATAGACGGTGCCTCCCCTCTCCTCGAATCGGGTATACACATAGCTCAGAACCGAGAAAACTCATGGTGGACACCAAACATCATATCAAGAGAAACCACGTTTTTTAAAACAGTCATAAGTTTTCAAAAATGCATCAGCGGTTTCTCAAATCCAGAAATCTCATAAACATGAGCCAATAATGAAACAATGAGTACCGGCACAGAACAAATCTACAGTACACAACCAGTATGTATATATATAAAAGTGGCATCTAACTAGGTAAGAAATGCAATATCTAAACTAGCTTGGGTGGTAAAGAGTACTAAGGAATACTAAAAAGCTACAAGTTATTAGGTTATACGATAAAGTAGCGATTTGTAATGTGTACATGGCATGGAAATTACCGATGATGGGTGTGTGAGCCGGCGAGTATGTGTACGTGCAACATGTGCATCATCGGTAATGGTGGAAGTGTCCTAGCAGACGGGGTCATACAAGATAAGGAAAAGAACATGTATGCAAGACGCAAAAGAGAATAATACGAGTATAGAAGAAAAAGTAAAAAGTAAACTCAACAGTATAAAATACAAAGCTATATATGAGCCATACAGTTATAGTTTTTAAAAAAGTATGAATCGTTGTTTTTAGAAAAATAGGAGCTACGATGTTTTGAGAAAAATATACCATTTGAAAATTCGTAGCGTCCCTTAGGGTTGTCTTTTTAAAAATGCTAACGATCCGTTAGTTTTGAAAATAGATATGGCTCTAATTATATCTTAATATTTACTTAAGCGAATATAAAACAATAATTTCCCGAGTCGATACATCCATAAGTCAGCGATCCAGTCTTATAATATCATTTGCGGTATAATCTATTGTACAGCATCATCACGTCAAGAGTGTGGATCAATCATCATGTATATCATATCACGTACGGTATAATCCATCGTACGGCATCATCACGTCAAGAGTGCGGATCAATCATCATGTATATCATATCACGTATGGTGTAATCCATCGTACGACATCATCAAATCAAGTGTGTGTGACTCAATCATCATGTATATCGAATCACGTACGGTATAATCCATCGTACGGCATCATCACGTCAAGAGTGTGGATCAATCATCGTATACATCGAATCACGTACGGTATAATCAATCGTACGATATCATCAAATCAAGTGTACGTGTCTATGGTTACGTACATTCTATCATCTCATCTAGTTACACGTCGTCGCCTGTTATAAATAAATATATATATATATATATCCCAATGTCCATATAATATATAATATCATATCATGACGTGTCAATCTCATATCACATAACATAGCCTCAAACATCATGTCCGATCATATCGACTCAAATCATTCTAGCATGTCATATCCTCATCTCGTGATGTCATATTGAAATTTTCCTCAAATTTACATGTATATGTATATATACATATACATATATATATGTATACATACATATATCCGTGTGTGTATAGCAATGTATATACCAAAGGCTCAACGGTAAAAGAATAAGAACAAAGGGTATTCCTTCTTACGTGTAGTCTACTATAGCCCATAGTCTTCTAGAACCCTATTTGCTAAGTATACATGTTTAATATTTGCATATATAGCTATATACCTAGTATCCTAATACAACTGTTGTGGGGGTGTTATACGCCATCCACCCGAATTCCCCCGTAGATATACATCTACTCACCTACCATCCTTGCTCTATCCGAAGTCGATGAACGCCTTGCTCTCTTTTGTCTTCCCGAAATTCCACGCGAAGGTACATACAAATCAATACATATCATAATGAAATCAAAACCATATCCAAAAACTGAAACGGCAAGAGAAACGTACATTGGTTAGAACCTATGGTCCACGCATGCAAGAACAAACAAACAATTCCCGACGTTGACGTACAAACGTCAAACGACCGAGTCAAAACTCAAATACCAAAAATCTAGTTTTCAAAAGTCGCAAAACGAAATCAGCAACTTAGAAAAACACTCCCAGATTTTACCCTAGGTGAAATTAGGACATTTTACATATAGGGTAGGTCTAGATATCGGATAATTGAGTTATGGACCAAAAACCACACCCTATCACAAAGACCAGGCCGCAAATTGCGGCTAATATGGTTATTTTGGCGGCCAAAAGTTGGAGTTGGGGGCTTGGGTTTCTATGGTATGTTCCTAATGGCCTGCACATCTCTCTTTGTTTGCAAAATATTTTTCAGAGTCCCCTAGTCATAGCATATCCTAATTGATCATCACATTTCAACAAAAACCCGATATCGGAAAATTCCAAGTTCATGTTTCGGACTTCTAAACTCAAGTTTGGTCTAGAATTCTATCACTAAAAGGTTTGTGTTCACTAACTAGGCCTAAATTACATCTTCACAACTCAAAACATCGGCTAAATATCATCCTAGAATTTTCCAAGATCACTAAACATAACTTGTTTAACTCTAAACTATCATAGGAGGTTAGAAAACTTAAACACTTAACTAAAAGTGAGGGAATTACCTTCCAAGAGCAACTCAAGAAAATTCTAAGATGGCCAAAGTGCTCAAAGTCCCTACTTGATCCCACCATGTTGTTTGTAGTAAGCTTAGGAATGATTTTTATGAAGGTGGTAATTAGTTTTGGAGTGGTTTTGAGGGTGGAATTAGGATGGTAGTGAAGGTGGAGGGGGATGATGGAGAAGGAGATGAAGAAAGAAATGATGAAGGAGGTGAGTACAATAAGTACAGATGATGGCTCAAGGTTTCTAGAAACTTTCCTCACACTCTCTCTCTCTCAACCATGCTCTTTTGTCCCCACCCTCTTTTATTTAATATTCTTTCCTTTTTGTTTTCTAAAGAAGAAAAGCAAAACAAATTAAAAGTAAATGAAAATAAAGCCATGGTTATAAAATATGAACAAGTGTTACAATATGATATGTTGCATGTAATGTTACATAAACATGGTTAATACATAATTAGTAAAGTGTTAATCGAGTTTAGCGTAAACATGTATGTAAATAATTGTACCAAATCCAATAAATGCCTTCATAATAAATAATTTATTTTAAAATTCCAATTATTTTCCAAACTATATGTATATAATCATACCATTCCATTAAAACTAATTTCCATATTTTTATAATATTGATAAAATTTATTATTTTATTATTTAAATTCCAAAAAAAATATTTTATATTTCTGAAATGTTACAAGGGCTATCCCACACGGCAATCCGCACAAACCATAACCATATATATATATATATATATATATATATATATATATAACTGCAGAAGAAAGCAACAACAGAATATGTGTAACCCTGTCTAAATGAACATATAGCAATTAGACGACGTTCAACAACACATATATCACAGATACCAGTGATGCAAAAGTTTCGAGTTTTACAAATTCCCGAGTTGTCCGAAAGCTAAGATGACACAAAGTGAATTCTGGGACAAAACAAACAACACCAAAAATACCAATTTACAAAACCCAAGACACAGCATGAAAATGAGCTCGAAAGGTGAATAGTAAAAAGGTGAGGCCTGCCAAAACACAATTTCTGGCAGTTCAAACATGATGAAATGTGCTCGTTTTCATTGTGTGTCTCTAACTAATCAAGGGTAGCTTCTGCACTTTCTTAAAAAAAAATTAGAGACCAAAAAGTTTTCTGGATAGAAACCGGGTTTCGAAATCGGAGTTTTTTGGTTTTGAAACTAAAGCATCGTCTAACACTTGTTTGGCCTGTTTGGATATCTCTGATACCATGTTGGAGTCCGGTTCCCGCGCCACGGAGTCCGCGGGCGAAGCGGAAGCGAAAACAAAAACTATTTGCGGGCACCAGACGCGCAAACCCAAGAATTCGATCCAAACACCCTAAACTAGAAAACTAAAATAAGGAAGGTTGAGAAGCTACAACCTTTGTCACGTGTCCACCCAATTGTGGAAAACCCCTCCAAGCTTGCAGCTGTCAGGATCACACTTGATGATCGACCACCCTCGCCGAAGACGATCCACCCGAGGGAAACCGGAGGAGGCTCTAACCGATGATCCAAACTCGCTAGGTGTGGATAGTCGGTGATGTAGGAATTTTTCACTAAAAAGTTTCTCTCATAAACCATGATCAAAAGGAGAGAAAGAAGAAGAAGGAGAGGTGAATGAAGCATGAACTCACAAGATGAAAGATCATCATCATCCAAATGAAAAGAGAATGGCTAAATAAAAACTACAACCTTGAAGCAATAGTGCATCAAAAAATGTACATCACTATCCAAGCCATCCTTTATCACCATGCTTCATTAAAACCCATTTTCCACCTCATTTCCTTATTTGATTTTCCAAATGAAAATCAAATATGAGGTGTCCATCTTCTAGAAGTATTCTCATATAAATACGGAATACTTCACCTGGTATATGTATCGCTATATATACGCGTATCTGTATGAAAATACAGATAGCACCAAAGAGAGAAAATAAATAGTGAACAATAATACCAAAATATATATATATATATATATCAAAATATATATAAAAATTATTAAATCAAAACCTGATTTAATAATCCGGCCTAATCCTAAGCCGGGTAGTACTATCAACCGCCCGATTAAAGTCCGTGTATCCCGTACACGTATTTAATCGGACCCCTGCACGTACCAACGTACGGCTCCTACATCTGTTTCCTGAACCGGGAGAACTCTCTGTGTGGGACTCTAAAGATTCGACAATACTCTGGCAGTGGATTTAACCACAAGCATGTCCGCGACACTTGCTGTATGTAATGGCTATCCAGGTACTTGTCAAAAGGGGGTTGATAATCAAGAATGTCCTTACCCTACTGAGCTTGAATGTGACAATCTCCGTACAGTCCGGTCTCTTCTTCAAAGTGTATCGCATATTGGGTCTAGGGCGTAGATAACGTCAGACCCCTAATAACCCGATAAGTCGTGTCTGAGTCAAGCTCATCACCAATAGAGATACTACTGATCAACCATCAGTAAATCTCATCCACCGTGGCCACGAATTTCTAGTGATAGCCGACAGAACACAGTGCGACATCGAATCCTAATACAAGGAGAGACGAATCCCTGACAATCGACCACTGCCTCCATGTGGCTCAGGATTGTACCCAACTAAAACTTGTTTGCATGACTCCTTTAAGCTGTGGTAGGGTAGTAATCAAAGTACAGTGGGAACCCATACGAGAAAATGACGATTTCAGGTCAAAGGACTAACTTGTACTCATGCCACATGAGAACTTCCATCTGACGATAGATATAATACCATCTAGAAGTTCTCGGTGAGTCCATTCGGTGTACTCACCTCTAGTGAGAACCTGTATACTATCTTAGGTGACACAACACTAATGCCTTGTGAGACCGGCCACCGCCCCTCGTCGGGGTCTAGAAGCATATACACTAGTCTACTCCGGAATATCGATTCCCAGTCTCAATACTCCCATGACTAGGGACATTTAAGGATGCACTTATGGACAACCTAGCTCCCACATATATGATCGCCATCACAATGCTGGTCGTCAAGCAACAATCCTACGGGCTTCATCAACGATGAAGATAAACCAGATAGTATACTATCATCTCGAGCAAGACTGTTACACCTGTATAGGTCCTCTCTCAATTATCATAATCGCCTACTTGCAATCATAATAATTGCCTTGAGGGCACTATATCCAGCATATTATAGATCCTACTGTTGAAGCATATGGTATAATGTTCATGTGAGCCCTCTCTTCATCAATTTTGAGAGACATCTCTTTTGAGAGGGTAATTCCGTGACAAGCCGGTAAATTACCATGCTTGGAATCTTCCATACTAAACCTTTTTCATATGGTGTCAATGTACCTGAACTGTGAAATTCCCAACATCCTATTAGATCTATCACGATAGATCTTGATCCCTAGATTAATGGAGGCATCACCCAGGTTCTTTATGAAGAACTTCTGAGACAAGAACTGCTTGACCGACTGTAGCATAGGAATATCATTTCATATTAGGAGAATGTCATCCACGTACAATACGAGTAATACAATAGTTCTCCCTACAAACTTCTTGTAAATATAAGGCTCATCTATGTTTTTGATGAAGTCAAATTCCTTGACTGACTCATCAAAAAAGATATTCCAGCTCCGCGATGCCTTCTTTAATCAATAAATGGGTTTAAGAAACTTTCACACCTTCCCGCTGTTCCAACTGTCTACGAATCTCTCTGGCTGATCTATACAGACACACTCTTCTAAAGCGCCGTTTAGAAAAGCGGTCTTTATGTCCATCTGCCAAATCTTATAGCCATGGAAGGCGGTAATGCCAAATAGGATCCGAATGGATTTGAGCATAGCCACCGGAGAAAAGATTTTGTCATAGTCCACACTGGGTCTTTGACGAAAACCTTTTGCGATATGTCTAGCTTTATAGGTTCTATCTGTCCATCTACACTAATCTTCTTCTTGAAGATCTATTTGAATTCGACGGGTTTTACCCCTGACGGTGCAATGTCCAAATTCCAAACTTTGTTGGTGTACGTAGACTCCATTTCGGATCGCATAGCATCCAGCTATTTCATAGTGTCCCTACTGGTAATGGCCTGCTCGAAACTAGTAGGATCATTTTTTTCCAAGATGAAACCTTCTCAATTCTCGTCTATGAGAAACCCATAGTATCTCTCGGGTGGATGAGAAATCCTACTATATCTATGGAGTGGCTGAGATTCGTCTGGAACTATTGAATCCTGCGATTCTACCAAATCTTCAATTGTAGTTTGTGTTTCTGGAATTTATTCCTGTTCTACCGCGCTCCCACTAGTCACTTTCACAAGAAACTGCCATTCTAAAAATTTGGCATGCTGAGAAACAAATACCTTTTGTTCCACGAAGTGGTACAATAGATATACATACGAATTCTTTGGATATCCTACAAAATTACACAAAACTGACTGTGCCACAAATTTGTCCGTATTTTGTACTTTAGTTCGAAGTACCATTTGTACAAATAAGAATCATATGCCGGACAACCCCATATCTTAACACGTTTAAGATATGGTCTCTGTCCACACCATATTTTATATGGAGTCTTAGGCACAGATTTGGATGGAACTTGATTCAATAGGAATGCTGATGTTTAAAGCTTATGCCCCTAAATTGAAAGAGGCAACTCAGCATCACTCATCATAAAGCGAATCATATCCAAAAGTGTACGATTCCTCTTCTCTGATACACCGTTGTGATGTGGTGTATACGGCGGAGTAAGATGAGAGAGAATACCATTCTCTTTTAGAAAGTCAATGAATTCATTGCTAAAGTATTCACCTCCTCGATCAAATCATAGGATCTTGATACTTTTGCCAGTCTGGTTCTCTACTTCGTTCTTATATTCTTTGAATTTCTTAAAACCCTCGGATTTGTGTTTCAGCAAGAATACATGTCCGAACCTAGAGAGATTATCAGTGAATATAATGAAGTAAGAAAACCCACCACTCGAATATGTAGACATTGGACCACACACATCACTATGTATGAATTCCAAGCGCTCTGTAGCTCTTTCTCCGTGTCCCGTGAACTGAATTTTGGTCATTTTTCCTTTGAGATAGGACTGGTAAGTTTCATAAGATGTAACTTCGAATGGATCCAAATATCCATCTTTATGCAACTTAGCTAGTCTGGTTACATTGATATGACCAAGTCTATAATTCCACAAGTAGGCTTCTTTCTTGTCTGAACTTTTTCTCTTGTGTGTGTTTTGTATATTGAAATTTGTGTTTTGAGTAAAAACATAGACACCATTACATAATGTACCTTCTGCAACCAACACATGTTTGAGGTAAATGTTCATGATATTTCTATCTAGAACAAAGTTATAGCTTTATTTATTTAGTAAAGAAACTGATATAATATTGCATAGCATGGAAGGTACATAGTAGCAGTTGTTTAAAATCATAGTGTTGCCGGTTGGGAATATTAGTTGATAATCACCGACGGTAGAAGCATCAACTTGTGCCCCGTTCTCTATTCTGAGGAACATATCACCAGGTCCAACTATCCTACTTTTTCTCAGTCTTTGTAATAAATTACAAATATGAGATTTTGATTCGGTATCTAGTATCCAGGAGGTAGGACAGACCGAAAAACAGTTCTCAATAACAAGAACACCTAAAGGAGATGCAATAGTCTGTTTCTTCTTCACCGGGGTCATCAAGGAATTGTTAGTTGTATGTATGCCCTAGAGGCCATTATTGTACATGATAGTATATTATAACGGATGCTTGGACATATATAGAGAGGACATTCTTGCTCGACATGATAGTATGCTATCCGGTTGCTCTTTATCTTAACATGTAGACTGGTATTGTGATACTATCTTTCTCTCACATGTTGATAAAGCCCTTAGGATGTGTACTTGACTACCAGGACTACGATGCAGATCATACCAGTGGGGCCAGGGTAGTCCAAAAGTTCATCCTTTAATTGTTCCTAGTCTTGGGAGTATCGAGACAGGGTATCGATATTCCAGAGTAGACTAGTGTGTACGTTTCTTGACTCTGTATGGGGCGATGGATGATCCCACATCCAATGGTGTTTAACATCAAATATTGTACACAGGTTCTCATTGGAGAATGGTTATACCGAACAGGACTCACCGAGAACTCTTAGATGGTATTATACCAATCGTCAGATAGTAGTTCTCTGGTGACACTTGTACAGGTTAGTCTGTAGACCCGAGATCGTTATAGGGTCTTGTGTGATTCCCATTGTGCTTTGATTTCCTCCCTACCATGCACAAGAGAGCGTGCAAACAGGTGGATTTTGGGTACAGTCCCGAGTCACATGGAGGCAATGAGAGATAGGAGGGGTTTCGCCTCTCCCAGTATTAGGGGTTGATATTGCGTTGTGCTCGATTGGCTATAACATGAAGTCTTTGGCCAAGGCTGATGATAAGATTTACTGGTAAGTGTTATCAGTAGTTTCTCGACCAGTTATGAGCCTCGCATCAGCATGACTTATCAAGTTATTGGGGTCTGACGTTTACCACCTTCAGACTCGATATGCGACATATCAGACGAAGAGAACGGACTGTACGGTAGTGTTACTTAATGGATTCATGGGAGTATGGACAAGCTTGCTTGTTGATCTTCTGATCGCTCAATACCTGGGTAGTCGTTACTGTTAGGTCCACGTTAGTCACCCCGGTTCTTTCGTGGAGGCGGAATAGGTAAAAATCAAAATTTTCTCACAAGGTGACATGGACCATCCATGATGGATCTTGGCTAAACAAAACCTAACATACTAACTACAAGTTCTAGCTACTATGTAGAATGGTTATACCTAAATCTTGAACTCCTTCTCTTCTTGTTGTGGTTCTCCTTCTTACTTGCTCCTTATAGTGGCGTAGACGGCTCCTCCTCGTCGTCTTCCTTTTGCCGAAGATAGATCCACCCGAGGGCCTCTACCTTGAGCTCCTACCTCAACCAAGTGGTTACTAGAGTGCTTGGTTTGTGATTGATCCTAAAATTCAAGACTGTGTAGTGTGTATCAAATCAAATAGTCCCCGGCAACGGCGCCATTTGATTGAATGTCTCTTTGTGTGTCGTTTTAGGAAGATGTATAGAATCACAATCAAAGAATTATATTTGACCGCAATCAACTATGGTGTCAGTTGTAGATCGTAAGCGAGTGCGGATCATCCACAGGGATTGTGCGATTCGTTTTTATATTTGCTTTGTTTGAATCGAAAAGTTAATCGGAAAGAAAAGAAAACAAGATTCAAGAATTTATCAATTGATTCAGGTGTCACGAGTTTAATCAAGAATCAAGAAACTGATAAACAATCAAGAATTGGGTTTCGATAATATATCCAAACAAAATGTCAAGAATCTAAATGAGGCTCGTAGGGATCGATCGGATCTATAGATGTGATGTAACCTCAAGATTTCGTGTTCTTGTCCTTCGAAGGATTGATACTAGATCGATGATGATCGACGAGAGTTAGGGCTTTCTTGATGAAACTAGGGTTTCATCGTTTAACCCTTGTTCTTTCGTTGATTTCATTCACATTCTAGCCTCTAGCAATTTCAAGAAACGATCGTAACTCCCCAATTTCGAGTGATATCAATCAAGAAAGTATCGCAACGAAATGGGTTGTCGGTTCTTGAATTTTCTAGGGTTTACTGTAAGCCCGCGGGGGCGCCCCGGCCGTCGATCCGATGCCGGAAACGCGGAAACAAAAACTTTGCAAAAACTTGCAACCGGCACCACCGCGCACTTTTCACCCGGATCGGGCCATTAACCTAGCGACTAGCAAACTAGAAAAGAGTAGAGAAGCTATACCAAGCGATCCGTGTCCTTCGGTCTTCGTCTCCACTCCGATCTCCCGCGGAATCTCCGTCCGTCACGTCCTCGTCGGAATGGGCACCACGTAGCCGAAATCTTTTACGGGCTCCCACCTCTTGACCGAGGAAACTCGGGCGCGAAGTTGGCTAGCCGACGCATCCAAGGGATACTGTAGAATAGTGTAGTAGCCATGTCTCTTTGGGGTTTATGATAGTTTCCATAAAGATGATGGAGGTGGAATTTGTGCACAAGAATTTTCCATGGATCTTGCTGGAAAATGGAGCATGCTCTGTCAAAAATTGCAAGTGGTGAATTGGCTTCTCTCTCCCTCTAAAAACCATCAGCCCCAGCACCAAAACTTAGCTCATATAAAACCATAAGAAATTAATCCATCATGTCAAATTAACCTCCAGCACACTCAAGGGGGGGCCCACGAAATTAACAAAAAAAGGAAATCAACTAATGTGGCCGGCCACTAAGGAATGAGGAGGGAAAAAAAGAAAGAAAGAATAAATACAAGAGGAGAAATGCAAGAAAGAAATAAGAAAATGGTCACACCAATTTTCACTCACATCTTTTCATTTCCCTTCTCAATAAATGCAAGGAATGACAAGAAAAGAATCTCATGATTATGAAGGCACAATTGCAAGAAACCCCTCCACTAAATGTTATTTGCAAATGTGCAAATAACACCCTGCAACGGAAAGTCCGGCCGCGAAGGAATAAAGAAAAACCGGCCGAAACGGAATGCAAACTGGCAACTTCAGAAAAACGATCCCGTAATAAATTACAGGAAAACCCCGCTACTGCAAATACATGCCCGCATTTGTATTCCCACTGAACACAAATGCAAAGGGACAAAACTTCACTATCTAATACCAGGATCCGGCTTAAGCCAAAGCCGGCTAGTAAAATCCGTCCGATCACGATCCGTGCAATACCGCACGTATCTGATCGAAGCCTGCCATATCTCCATACGGCCTCTACAGCGTTTCGCCCGAAACCTGAGTAACTGAGTGTGGTGGACTCTAAAGACTCGTCAATACTATGGCTGTGGATTTAACCACTAGCACGTCAGAGGTATAAGCCAATACGTGACGGGCTACCAGGTATTGACCAAAAGGGACGTCGATGAGCGAACTCATCCTGACACCCTACTGAGCCTGTCAGTGACAATATCCGTACAGTCCGGTCCGTTCGTCTATGAGCATCGCATGGCGGGCCTAGGGGGTTGGTAGAAGTCGGACCACCAAAAACGGTACAAGTCGTGTCGGAGTGTAGCCCAGAACACCCTGAGATACTACTGGAATAGCTACCAGCAAATCTCCTGCCTTGGCCAAGGACTTTTCATGTTCTGACTCTCCTCGACACAGCGCGACCTCACCCCCAATACCGGGAGAGACGAACCCCTGCAGATCCGCTCACTGCCTCCATGTGGCTCGGGACTGTACCCAACTAAAACCTGTTTGCACGACTCCTTTGAGCCGTGGTAGGGTAGTAATCAAAGCACAATGGGAACTCACACGACACAAATGACGATCTCAGGTCGATGAACTAACCTGTACACATGTCACCTGGGAACTGCTATCTGACGTCTGGTATAATCCCAACTAGCAGGTTCCCGGCGAGTCCTGTCCGGTGTACTCATAACCCAATGAGCACCTGTATACATCTTAGGTGAACCAACTGACACCAGTGGCTTGTGAGACCGGCCATCGCCCCTTGTCGGGGTCTCGACTGTATACACCAGTCTACTCTGGAGTATCGATGCCCTGTCTCGAAACTCCCACGACTAGGGACCATTTAAGGATGTGCTTATAGACTACCAGCTCCCACGTATATGATCGCCCTCATACTGCCGGTAGTCAAGCAAGAATCCTAGGGGCTCTATCAACGTGCAATAGTGACCTGTAAGGTCACCTAAAGCAGTACACGATAATAAAGGTAAACCAGATAGCATACTATCATCTTGAGTAAGACTGTCCTGCTGGGACATGTCCTCCCCTCAATCATTGCAATCACGTGCCTGTGATCCAATAATTGACTCTGAGGGCACTATCTCCAACATTTACAAAACTCGTAGGAATCAAGAATCGATTTAAGATATATTACATCATCATTCTATTGACCGTCTCGACTCCTCGACGAGCGGAGTATTACTCAAGCATCACAACAAGAATTATAACTAGAAATTTAGATTGACTCATGATGCAAGAATTTAAAGAAAACAAGATAAAAGAATTTCACCTTTTATTTATATCAACAATTTGATTACAGTCGCTCAAGAACTACAAGAGGAAGAATTAAATTGTCGACTTGGCTTCGCTCGGCTCCGTGAGTCGCGAATCGGCTTGGACCACTTGCTCCGTTGAAGACCGGCTCGGCTCCTAAAAGGTTGCAAGGCTTCTTGCTTGAATGGGTACTCGGGATCTTGGCTTTTGAATGGAATTAGGGTTAGGGTTTCACACAAATCCTCTCACTAGACTTGTGGAAGAAGAAGATGAAGAGAGAGATAGAATGGCTCTAAATTGGCTACTAAAATCAACTAATCAAAAGATCAAGTCCAAGATGAATCAAGATGATTTACAAGTGAGCCTAGGGTCTTATTTATAGAGCACCCAAACCCTAAGCCTTTGAGTTCCCTCCAAAAGTTTGTTGAAAGACTTCTAGAAAGAGTTTGTTAGGCTTAGCTTAGGGTTTAAGCTAGGGTTTAGGAAGAAGTTTCTAGAATGATAGGCTAGTTTAGTGTTGATCCCAAAGCTTGCTGATCTGGCAGAAGTCTCTGGAGTCTTCTGGAAATTGGAGTGTTATTGTGAAGTGTAGGAGCTTGCATAGGAGTTGTGCAGTAAAATTGAGTGGACGACATGTCAAGACAGCCGCGGAACCGCGGCGCAAGCAGGCCGCAGTTCCGCGGCCATGTTGAAGCTTTTGGCTTTGGTATTTTTGCAGAGGTCTTGGGCTGCTATTTAGGGCTTCTTCTGATATGTTGATTTTTGTTTGTCCTTTTGGATTGATGCCAAAACTGAAATCATTGAGTTGGCGTAACGTTTTATCGGTACCCTGTACATTTTGGCCTTTCTTCTGGATTTTCCTGCACAGATCTCAAAACAAGTGTTGCGCAAATATAGGGATGATGCGATGCCATGAAATGTGGTCAATTTCCTTTATAGTGTCGGTTTTAGAGTCTAATACATGCAATCTGATATTTTGCGACCGTTTTGCTAATATGTAAAATATGAATGCCGAACACTTCTATATGAATGCAAATGATGAGGAAATTGCCGGCTAAAATATACAATATTTTCGACTAATCAAATTCCCCAAAACTTAATTTCGATCGTCTCGAGCGGACTGTTTTATTAAAAAGAGAAGGAGAAAATAAAGAAAGAGAAAAACTAACTGGCACACTTTCGTAGGCAACACGATTGCACTGAGCACGTGCAACAAGCCTTTAAACCTCTAGGTGTCCCTAGTAGGAGGAGTGTTGTCTCCTGAGGTTTTTCAGCGGATTGCACCCACAAAATCCAATAATAAAAGAAAGATCATGAATATTACATTTAAAGACAAGAATTGTAAAACAAAAGACTTGAAAATTAGGGTTTCCAACTAAGCTAGCTTTTTGGTTGTCATGAGCCCTATCTTAATGGTCATGAAAAGTTGTTAGAAATCACGTCCTCCCTCAATAAAACATCGCCTTATTCATCATTCCTATCTTTATTCCAAACATCGATCATATAACCCTGCGTGTGTGTAAAGGACATCCCTACACCCGGAGAATTCAATTCAAGCTATCATTCTCTTGCCCATCAGCATCAGTACTTTTTAATGAATGAATATTTAGATGAGATTGCTCACACACTTTCATGCGACCGTTAATACTTCTTGAGGTACTAACCGACCGATTACTCCTTTGCTTGCTTACTTGGTGTATTTTCCTCGTCTTGCACCACCTCAGGCATAGCAGTGACTCCCAGACCAGTTGGCCTTAGGGCACTAGGTGAAAAAGCACCCTTGCTATATATTTTTTATTGCCCTCGGTGATAACAAAACCAGTGTCCATTTTTCTCACCACTTTATATTTTCTTTATTCACTTTTTTTTTCCTTCATACTTTTGGCTTTAAGACAAGAGCATTTCAAGGTATCCTCTACTATCCCAGGCTTCAAGACGTGTGTAAGTGCGAATAGCAGGGTAGCAACGTTCAAAATGTTTGGCTTTCAGAATAGAAACTATTTTTCAGACTTATTTTTATCCTCAGATTAGTGGCGTCCTTCATCTTACTAACCCTTGGGACAACGGCTCATAACTACTTATTACTAGTTCGTATAAGAAAACTTCTAATTTTCTTAGTTTTCTTAAATTTTTCTAATCTCATGGATGTAATTTTTCACTATATAAACTTTCATTATCTTATTTATATACAAAAAAGTGTAAATATTAAAATTATTTTTATACTTGAAATTTTTTATATTTTTATGGGTTTTGAAATTTTTTCAATTTTTATAGATTTTTAAAAGAATGTTTTGTGCTTATGCAAATGATATGCAAATGATGCAAAAATAAGCACAAACCTCCCCCAAACTTGTTTTCAACAGTGTCCACACTGTTGCCAACAGCTATATCTACAAAACCTGTAAGTCTGGGAGGGATTATTAGTGGGGGCAAAATATATAAGTGAAGAACTTCCCCCAAACTTATTCTTTTCACTCACCTTCATTCAAAAGATGATGCGATGATATACTGGATATGAAGGTGAGACGGAGGAATTTTAATCCAAATAAACTGGCTCTTGTAAGAACAAGAGCTCCTCCGTGGGGTCAGTGGAAAAATACGGCTTTAATCTATGTCCATTTACTTTGAAAACGGTGCCGTTTTTAACATTTTCTCTCTCTACTGCCCCGTGCGGGTATACAGACTGCACAACAACAGGTCCCTTCCATCGAGATCGGAGCTTACCCGCCTGAAGGTGTAATCGTGAATCATAAAGAAGGACTTGTTGACCAGGTGAAAATGTTTTCCTCAAAATGTTTTTATCGTGAAAAACCTTAGTCCTATTCTTTGTGATTACAGCGTTATCATAAGCTTCATCGCGGAGTTCGCTTAGCTCATTAAGTTGCAGCTTCCGAAAGTTGCAAGCAAGGTTTAGATCAAAATTTATTTCCTTAATAGCCCACAATGCTTTATGTTCTATCTCGACGGGTAAATGACATGCTTTTCCAAACACTATCCTATATGGAGACATTCCTAGGTCGGTCTTATATGCAGTTCGGAATGCCCAAAGAGCATCCTTCAGTTTGGTCGACCAGTCTTTTCTATTTTTAGCAACAGTCTTCTCCAGGATAAGTTTGATTTGTCTGTTTGAGATTTCAGCCTGCCCGCTTGTTTGGGGGTGATAGGGTGTAGAAAGTCGGTGGTTGATTGAATATTTCCGCATCAGCGTCTCGAAAGATCTGTTGCAGAAATGTGTCCCATTATCGCTAAAAATAGCGCGTGGGTGTCCAAATCGTGAGAAGATATTCTCTTTTAAGAACTTAATGACAACTTTCTTGTCATTAGTACGACATGGAATGGCTTCTACCCATTTTGAGACATAATCAACCGCCAGCAATATGTACAAATTCCCAAAGGAGCTGTGAAAAGGACCCATAAAATCTATGCCCCAAACATCGAATATTTCAACAACCAAGATTGGTTGCTGAGGCATTTCATTCCTCTGGGAGATTCTACCCGTATACTGACATTATGTACAGGTTTTGCAATGCTCAAATGCGTCCTTGAATAAGGTCGGCCAATAAAATCCACATTGCAAAACCTTTTCCGCTGTCTTTCTAGGACCAAAGTGACCCCCACAGGCCTGATCATGACACAAAGAAAGAACACTCTTGAACTCTTCATTCAGGACACACCGGCGAATGATCTGATCAGGACAATATTTAAACAAATAGGGCTCATCCCAGTAAAAGTGTTTTACTTAGGATAGAAAACGATATTTGTCCTGTTTTGACCAATCGCTGGGTATCAGTCCCGTGGCATGATAGTTCACAATAACCCTGAACCATGGTTCATTGGATACGCTCAAGAGTTGTTCGTCAGGGAACGAATCATTGATCGGCAGGGTCACAGGGGAAGAAATGATGCGTGAAAGATGGTCAGCTACTACGTTTTCACATCCTTTCTTATCTTTGATAACAAGATCAAATTCTTGTAACAGTAGGATCCAACGTATCAGTCGACCTTTTGCATCTTTCTTCGCCAGAAGATGTTTTAAATCGGAATGGTCAGTATACACAACTATAGGTGAGCCAATTAAGTAAGGCCTGAATTTTTCTAATGCAAATACAACTGCCAAAAGTTCTTTTTATGTGGTTGTATAATTGATTTGCGCATCATTCAGGGTCTTACTAGCATAGTAAATCACGTGTGGCATCTTTTCGATGTGCTGTCCTAAGACTGCACCTACTGTAAAATCAGATGCGTCACACATCAGCTCAAAGGGGTAGTCCCAGTTTGGTGACGATAAAACGGGAGCTGAAGTAAGTGAGTGTTTAAGTGAGTCGAAAGCTGTCTCGCAGTCCGAGTCAAAATGGAAGGTCGTATCCTTGGCCAGGAGAAGAGTTAAAGGTCTAGCAATTTTGCTAAAGTCCTTAATGAATCTCCTATAAAAGCCCGCATGGCCAAGGAAGGAACGAATATCTTTGACGCTTTTGGGACGAGGGAGGTTTTGAATGACATCTATTTTAGCTCTGTCAACCTCAATGCCTTTCTGTGAAATGACATGTCCAAGAACAATTCTTTCTTGGACCATAAAATGGCATTTTTCTCAGTTCAAAGTCAAGTTCTTCTCTTTGCAACGAGTAAGAACAGCGTCAAGATTCGCTACGCAATCGGAAAAAGAGTCTCCAAAAATCGAGAAGTCGTCCATAAAAATCTCCAGGAAATTCTCTAACATATCAGAGAATATCCCCATCATACACCGCTGAAAGGTAGCGGGTGCATTGCATAGCCCAAAGGGCATGCGACTGTAAGCAAAGGTACCAAAAGGACAAGTAAAAGTGGTTTTATCTTGATCCATTTTGGCGATGGGGACCTGATTATAGCCTGAGTATCCGTCCATAAAACAATAATACTCTCGTCCCGCTAAGCGTTCCAGCATCTGATCAATGAATGGTAGAGGAAAGTGGTCTTTCCTCGTGGCAGCGTTGAGTTTTCTATAATCGATACATACACGCCACCCAGTTTGGGCGCGTGTCTGAATCAACTCATTCGCCTCATTGGTTATAACAGTGATGCCGGATTTCTTAGGAACGACATGTATAGGACTCACCCACTGGCTATCGGAGATGGGGTATATAATACCATTATCTAAGCATTTGACGATCTCTTTCATGACCGCTTCCTTCATGACGGGATTCAACCGTCTCTGTGGTTCTCGGGTTGGTCTGGCATCATCCATCACATGTATATGATGTTCAACTATCAAGGGACTAATCCCTTTGATGTCCGCCATACTCCAACCAAACGCCTCTTTGTTAGATCTCAATACCGATAAAAGTGCATTCTCTTGCTCTAATGCTAGAGAAGCGGAAATTATAACCGGTAAAGACTCCTTTTCACCTAAATAAGCATATTTCAGATGAGAGGGTAAAATTTTGAGATCTAATTCAGGCGGAGAAATGATAGAAGGAGGTATCATTGAATGATTTTTGGATTTACAAAGAAGCTCAGAGCCTGTGAAAGATACAGACTCGGGTGGAGAAAAGTCAGAAGTGCAGGACTCAAGTGTAGGTAAAGTGTCCTCACTAAGATCTTGTGTAAAGTCAAACAGAGATGTGGTAATGTCCTCGAGATCAGTAAAGCAAAGTTCCTCAGCTCCACAACTATCGGGAGCGATCTCATGGACAGAGCACACATCTAAAATATGAGCAGAGGGTTCTGATGGCTGACTTCCAACTTTATAGATATTTAGTTCAATGGTCATATTTCCAAATGATAAGTTCATTGAACCGTTTCTACAATTTATAACAGCGTTGGAAGTGGCAAGGAAAGGACGACCTAAAATCACCGAAATTTGGCCCCGGGGGTTTGCTACAGGATGTGTATCGAGCACAATAAAGTCTACAGGGAAAACAAATTCCCCGACCTTTATCAACACATCCTCTAATTCACCCCTTGGTTTGGTGATAGATCGGTCTGCCATCTGGAGAGTGCAGTGAGCAGGTTTCAGCTCTCCAATCCCTAGTTGCTCATAGACAGAATAAGGGAGCAGGTTAACACTTGCGCCAAGGTCTAAAAGAGCACGATTTATGTTTTTATCCCCGATAGAAATCGATATCGTAGGACATCCTGGGTCCTTTCTTTTCTTTGGTAGCTGGGGAATAAAAGCAGTGTTGATATTATTAGACATAAAGACCTTTTTCGGCACTTGAGTCTTCCTCTTCCTAGTGCACAAGTCCTTAAGAATTTTCGCATAAGCGGGGACTTGTTGAATCGCATCTAGGAGAGGGATATTGATGTTAACCTGTTTGAACATATCTATAATTTTCTCCATATGAGGACTCGTTCTGTTACCCCTTAACTGATTCGGGTAAGGAGCTTTTGCAATAAGCGCAGGGTCCATCATAGGAGAAGGAAGAGGAGGTAGACGAGGTCCCAAAAGAGGTGTGGGGACCATCTGTGGAGAACTATAAGGGTTGGGAGAAGGTGTCGAGCCTAATGGGAAATGGAGAATAGGCTCTCGAGAAGATGGTGTGGTAGAAGAAGAAGGATCAGAAGGAGAAGTGTGTGTGTGTGGAAAGGTCTCAGCCGGGGTGTTGATATGATTTTCAGTATCATCAATACCTTCCCCGACATGATTGTTCAGTACTTTCCCCGATCTCAACTTTGTGATGGCATTTACATTGTAATGCCCAGGATTCTGTAGGGGTTGAGAGGGAAGTTTCCCTTTTTCTCTCGCACTCATTTCGGCTTTTAGGCGTGCGATTTCAGCTTCCATCGATCTGATACTCTCAGCTTGGGACGCTGAGTTTTTCTTTATCTTACTGACGGAAGATCTAACCTCAGTCGAAACCTCTATGAAATTTGATAAAAGTGATTTCATGGTTTGAGTGAATTGAGAGAATTCGTCAGAACAGGACTGCATAGGATTAGACTGTGTATGATTGTTGCCCTGATTTTGGAAATTTTGTGACTGGTAGGGGTGCTGAGTGAGTTGAAGGGGTTGCTGTTGTGGTGGAGGAAGAGCCATTTGAAAATTATTCGTGTTTGGAACCGTGTTTTGAGATTGGTTTTGGTTCCAAACGAAATTCGGGTGATTCCTCCAACCCTGATTGTACGTGGAAGAATATGGATCGTTTCGAGGTCTTTAAAATGCGGCATTAGAATGCTCGTGACCTTGAAACGCAGAGTTTAATGGACATTCTTCCGTTAAATGAGACGGATCAGAACAGCACCCACAAACAGTTTTGGGGAGCGACATTGGGTTTAGGGAGGCTGCAGAAAATTTGTGTTCCATAGCGTCGAGCTTCTTTTGCATTGCTTCCATCTCAGCTCGAACACCTATGAACACATCTATTTGGTGTACGCCACCCCTATTCAATGGTTGGGTTCCACTCTCCCACTGTAGTGATTTTTCAGCGAACTCTTCTAAATACTTCCTAGCTTCCCCATCATCCTTAGTCATAAAAGTACCTTGACACATGTTATCAAGGCTCTGTTTAGTGTTTGGGTTAATGCCCTCATAAATGATTCGGCACAATTCCCATCTCGGGATGCCGTGATGAGGACACTGAACCAAAAGATCCTTGAAACGTTCAAAGCATTTAGAGAATGGTTCAGTAGGGAGCAGGGCAAATTGATACAGTTCGCTACAGATTCGAGCTGTCTTTTGGATTGGGTAAAATTTCTTAAGGAATGCAGCGACGAATTCTTCCTAATTCGTAATAGAGTGTGCGGTAGTGTTATATAGCCACTTCTCGGCTATATCGCACAATGTAAATGGAAGAAGTCGTAGACGCATCACATCCACTGAAAGTTGTGACGTACCCATCATTGCGCATACGTTTTCAAATTTTGTAATGAAAAAGTAAGCGTCCTCAGTCTCGAGTCCGTGGAATTTGGGTAAAAGATTGATATATTGGGGCTTAATCTCAAAGTTATCCCCATTGGCTGGTGGTGTGGATAAGCAGGTCGAAAGAGGACCTCGAATAGGGTAGTACCTCTTGTGGAGAGAGATGCGGGGTGGATTCTGCGCACCAACGGACGGCGGCAGATTAGGGTTAAAGAAGTTTGATGGAGGTGGATCCATCGATGTGGGTGTGGTAGTGGGTAAAGGAAAGGTAAATGGAGAAATATCGACTTCGGAGTCGATAAAGGGTACGCGGACTAAACGGGCACTAGAATCCCGTGTCCAGCCTATCTTGTACTAAAAAGGGTTAGTACAAGTGGCAGCGTTGGCTTATAATTAGGGGTAAATGAATGAATGCGGTGTTTGCTTTTGAAAAAGGGACGGTTTTTTTTGAAAAAATGATGCGACACAACAAATGCAGCTCACAAACCCTAAAATCTAGTGGTCACCTAGGTCCGGCTCTAGACCGCTCCTAACTGCCAAAAGACAAGTCGCAGGATAGAATCCTCCACTGCCTCTTTGTTTCCCTGTGGCCAGGTAAGTGCCAGGTAAGTGGGAAGGTACTCCACTACGTAAGTAGTGGGCCTAATTAATAACCACTAGCCTTCGACACACTCGCCTTAGGCACCACAAGAAAACGCAGATAAGCAATGAATTACCCACGGCCTTCTTCTGTCCTAATTGAGCGCGACAGTCCTTAGAGTCATCTCTAGATTTCTTTTAGTTAATGTGGGTCAATGCGGATGCAAGTTTGTGGTTTTCGGGGCCTAGGAAGGGTAATGAAATCCCCACCTAATTTGGATTTGGCCGTGCCCCTTAATATCCGTATATATAATGCAAACAACCAAGAAACAAAATCACGCACAAATTTAATTTTTGCAATTTGCGAGCTGCTATTCTTTGCAAAGAATCCTGCAGAAAATTGTCAGTTAGAGCTAAAAAGAGGAGAGAGGAGAAGTCAAGAAACTTATAGAGAAAAATTTGCACTGAGATCCCTCAAAGGGGCCGCGGTTCCGCCGCGTATCCTCCTATATGCCGCGCTTCCGCGGTCTGACAGAGGGAACACTGCACCAAAATTCTTCAGAAGCTTCCTGTTGATAACTCCAGCTCTCTTGAATTTTCCAAAAAATTTTCCAAATTCCCAGCAAGCTCCAGATCTCCTTGCAATGAAACACAACAAATTGTTTAGGGTTTGCACGAATTTTGATCTCAAAAATCACAATGAAATAAATCTTTCAATTCAAACTATAAAATGAAACGAATTAGCGCGTAATCCCCGGCAACGGCGCCATTTGATTGATCCTAAAATTCAAGACTGTGTAGTGTATATCAAATCAAATAGTCCCCGGCAACGGCGCCATTTGATTGAATGTCTCTTTGTGTGTCGTTTTAAGAAGATGTATAGAATCACAATCAAAGAATTATATTTTACCGCAATCAACTACGGTGTCAGTTGTAGATCGTAAGCGAGTGCGGATCGTCCATAGGGATTGTGCGATTCGTTTTTATATTTGCTTTGTTTGAATCGAAAAGTTAATCGGAAAGAAAAGAAAACATGATTCAAGAATTTATCAATTGATTCAGGTGTCATGAGTTTAATCAAGAATCAAGAAACTGATAAACAATCAAGAATTGGGTTTCGATAATATTTCCAAACAAAATGTCAAGAATCTAAATGAGGCTCGTAGGAATCGATCGGATCTATAGATGTGATGTAACCTCAAGATTTCGTGTTCTTGTCCTTCGAAGGATTGATACTAGATCGATGATGATCGACGAGAGTTAGGGCTTTCTTGATGAAACTAGGGTTTCATCGTTTAACCCTTGTTCTTTCGTTGATTTCATTCACATTCTAGCTTCCAGCAATTTCAAGAAACGATCGTAACTCCCCAATTTCGAGCGATATCAATCAAGAAAGCATCGCAACGAAATGGGTTGTCGGTTCTTGAATTTGCTAAGGTTTACAAAACTCGTAGGAATCAAGAATCGATTTAAGATATATTACATCATCATTCTATTGACCGTCTCGACTCCTCGACGAGCGGAGTATTACTCAAGCATCACAACAAGAATTATAACTAGAAATTTAGATTGACCAATGATGCAAGAATTTAAAGAAAACAAGATAAAAGAATTTCACCTTTTATTTATATCAACAATTTGATTACAGTCGCTCAAGAACTACAAGAGAAAGAATTAAATTGTCGACTTGGCTTCGCTCGGCTCCGTGAGTCGCGAATCGGCTTGGACCACTTGCTCCGTTGAAGACCGGCTCTGCTCCTAAAAGGTTGCAAGGCTTCTTGCTTGAATGGGTACTCGGGATCTTGGCTTTTGAATGGAATTAGGGTTAGGGTTTCACACAAATCCTCTCACTAGACTTGTGGAAGAAGAAGATGAAGAGAGAGATAGAATGGCTCTAAATTGGCTACTAAAATCAACTAATCAAAAGATCAAGTCCAAGATGAATCAAGATGATTTACAAGTGAGCCTAGGGTCTTATTTATAGAGCACCCAAACCCTAAGCCTTTGAGTTCCCTCCAAAAGTTTGTTGAAAGACTTCTAGAAAGAGTTTGTTAGGCTTAGCTTAGGGTTTAAGCTAGGGTTTAGGAAGAAGTTTCTAGAATGATAGGCTAGTTTAGTGTTGATCCCAAAGCGTGCTGATCTGGCAGAAGTCTCTGGAGTCTTCTGGAAATTGGAGTGTTATTCTGAAGTGTAGGAGCTTGCATAGGAGTTGTGCAGCAAAATTGAGTGGACGACATGTCAAGACAGCCGCGGAACAGCGGCGCAAGCAGGCTCCGGCCGCGGTTCCGCGGCCATGTTGAAGCTTTGGGCTTTGGTATTTTTGCAGAGGTCTTGGGCTGCTATTTGGGGCTTCTTCTGATATGTTGATTTTTGTTTGTCCTTTTGGATTGATGCCAGAACTGAAATCATTGAGTTGGCGTAACGTTTTATCGGTACCCTGTACATTTTGGCCTTTCTTCTGGATTTTCCTGCACAGATCTCAAAACAAGTGTTGCGCAAATGTAGGGATGATGCGATGCCATGAAATGTGGTCAATTTCCTTTATAGTGTCGGTTTTAGAGTCTAATACATGCAATCTGATATTTTGCGACCGTTTTGCTAATATGTAAAATATGAATGCCGAACACTTCTATATGAATGAAAATGATGAGGAAATTGCCGGCTAAAATATACAATATTTTCGACTAATCAGTTTGCTAGACAAAGAACCCTAGAAAGAGTAGAGAGATGTTTTGTGGTATTATCTCAAGAGCTTTTGATTTTCAACACATGAAAGATTAAAGCTTTGAGAGGAAGAGGGTGAGCTCAAGGACATGAGAGAGAAAGAGCAAGAGAGAATGAGAGTTGAATTCTACAACCATGCTCAAATATTAGTGAATTATGAAATAATAATAATGATTAAAGAAATTGTGATGGTTCATTTGGAATGTCCATTATCATTTCACATTAAATGAATTTTGTAAGAATAAAGAAGCATCTTTCATATGAAATGATGATGGTCAAATTGTCAACATAAGTCAACCGGTCAACCAAAGTCAAAAAGTCAACATAAGTCAAATGGTCAACCTAACCATGGCACAATTATCTTTAATTAACTTCATTAATCATATTTCTCATTCTCATTAGGGTTTGGAAAAATTCAACGGTCAACATTCCTGATGAGAACCCTCTGCCTCTGTCAACTGTGCATACACACCCGCATCCGTGTTCCGAGGAACACAAATACAATGAGACAAACCCAATCCCAAAACAAATACTAGGATCTGGCTTAAACCAAAGCCCGCTAGTAATAACTGCCCGGACACCAAACGTGCACAAGTGCGCGGATGTGAACGAACCCCGTTGCAAAACCATGCGACCTCTACTCTGTTTTGCCCAAAGGCGAATAACCCTCTGTGTGGGTCTCTAAAGGCTCGACACTACGCTGGGAATGGGTTTATCCACAGGACGCAAGCGGTACTAGCTGTACGTAACGGTCCCCAGGTAGATGCCGATATGAAGACCGATGAGGTGAACCAATCCGAACTCCTACTGAGCTTGAATGTGACAATCTCCATACAGTCCGGTCTGTTCGTCTGAGAGTATCGCATGGCGGACCTAGGGGGCGGTAAACGTCAGTCCCCTAATAGAGGTACAAGTCGTGTGGGAGTGTAGCCCAGAACACCCTGAGAAACTACTGGTAACACAACCAGCAAATCTCGCTTGCCCTGGCCAGGGACAACTATGTGTAATGGCTCACCTAGACACAGCGTGATATCAACTCCCAATACCGGGAGAGACGAATCCTGTCTAACCGTCACTGCCTCCAAGTGCTTCGGGACTGTAACCAACTACTACCTGTTTGCACGACTCAATAGAGCCGTGGTAGGGTAGTAATCAAAGAACAGTGGGAACACACTTGAGGCGAAGTGATAGTGTCAAGTCAACGGACTAAGCTATACTCATGTTGTTCATATCAGACTTTTGCATTTTCATACCGCCCAATTTTTATCACATTGCATTTCCGTAGATACTCTTGAGCCGTGTTTGCTAGTCAATTGCAGGATACAGGTTCTCGGTTCTAAAACGGTGAAATTCATGGAAAACACGAAAAAAGTCCGGGTTCCTGCCAACCACAGATAAAACACGGTCTCCGCTCTTCATCCGTATGTTGCCAGATACTAGTTTAGGAAGACAAAAGGTCAAATCAATGTTACCTTCATGCACAAGGCTCAATGGTAGCACAAAATCCAAGAGATCTACGCGGAGCTCGAGGCAATCATGACAAAATCTTGACAAAAAGTCCACCTTTCCCTCAACAGAAATTCTGGAAAAATCGTGAAGCCAAATTGAGAAAATATATGTTTCAGAATAATGTAGACCCCAAACCAGGCCACCAGCAAAAAGCCTAAAGCCCAATTCAAAAACAAGGCCGTGGAACCGCGGCCAAAGGTGGGTCCAGGCCGCGGATCCGCGGCAGTTCTGGCGCCAGAGAGGAGGAATTTTGGGGGGTAGGATGGTCTTTTCATATGTGTTCTGATGGTTGCCCTAGATTTCCATTCTCCAGCCTATAAATAGCCCAGAAGTTTGAGAAGGAAGGGGTCCAATTCTTGTATTTCTTTTTGCTAGGTTTTAGTTACATGTTCTTCTTCCTCTTCTCACCTCTTCTCCATTAAACTTGTAAGTGAGCTTTTGAGTGAAGAGTGATGAATAAAGAAGACCATTTTATTATCATGCTTGTCTCCTTATCTTTATACTTGTTGTAATTTTAATTCGTTAAGTAGTAGTTGTTATTTCCTTGTTGTTTATTTCTTCTCTCTTTTTCTTTATCATTCATACGACAATGATACTTACGCTTGATCCTCGCCAAGGTGAGGTCGCAAATAGTTAGTCGTATTCTTCTAGTCTCTTTCTTTCTATCTTCCTCTTTTGTTTTGTTTTGTTTTTCCTTATCATGAAGTGTGAGTAGTTAATACTTGTTAGGGTAGGATAAGGGAAGTTTGAGAGAAGGAAATCTCTCTCACTCTTTCCTTGCCCAACAGCTTAAATCAACTCCCGTTAATTGAACCACAATCCGCTCCTCACGGCACCCTATCCTACATGATAGCGGTGATTCCGTAGTGAGACCGGTTGTGGTTGAATTAACCGGAGGTTATGGATAAGAGCCAAGAAAGGACGGACAAGCACCAAAAGGAAGGACTATGCGTTGGAAAGCCTAGCTTATACTCGCGAGTTCCTTCCTAGTCGTGCTAATCCCCGTTGTTGCCGATTACCGTAACATTGATATTAAGAGGGGCAACGAAAGATGTGGAGACTCCTAACTCAAACTAACCTAATCCTAACCCTAACAAGCTCGCTTTAAATATCAACTCAACACTTAGTTAGTCACAAAAAAAATCTGAACAACCGGACTTAACTCGTTAGAACACTTTGAAAAAGACTCCCATCTCCCTGCGGACGACCCGTACTCAACCGGATAGCTACAAGCGAAACCGTCTTGATTGCGGTATTTAAACTAGAACTTGAACACGCACTTATCCTAACAATCACATGTCACCTTGGAACTGTTAACTGACGATAGGTATAATACCAACCAACAGTTCTCTATGATTCCTGTCTAGTGTACTCGTAACCTAACGAGCACCTGCATACTATCTCCAGTACGACGTACTGATGGCTATGGGACAGACCATCTCCCCTGCTGGGACGAGAAGCGTATGCACTAGTCTACTCTGGGGTATCGATGCTCTGTCTCGATAATTCTATGACTAGGGACCAAAATAAGGATGTGCTTATAGACTACCCAGCCCCCACTGGTGTGATCGCCATCACAACGCCGGTAGTCAAGCAAAGATCCTAAGGGCTCTATCAATATGTATTAACGATATGTTAAAAGAAACATATACACATATTAAGATAGAAACAAAACAAGTAGCATACTACTATATCGAGCAAGACTGTCGTAAACCCGAATATATATATCCCAAGCCTCCAAAATGTATTATACAAACTAGCAGTATACAATAATGGCCTCTAGGGCATACATATCCAACAATCTCCCACTTGCACTAAAGGCCAGTAATTGGTGTACCGCATACCCAACGTCTGCACTAAGGCCAGCTGCTGGCGTACCGTATACCCAATAGCTCAAAAAGTTCTTCGAACTGTGTTTGAGGAAGGGCCTTTGTGAATGGATCCGCCGTGTTGTCTTTTGTGTCCACACTCCGTACCTCGATCTCCTGGTGATCAATGATCTCCCTGATCAGGTGATACCGCCGTAAGATGTGTCTGGACTTCTGATAGGACCTTGGTTCCTTCGCTAAAGCTATAGCCCCATTGTTATCGCAATACAAAGGTATTGGGTCAACAATGGACGGAACAACCTAAAGTTCACTAATGAACTTCTTCATCCAGACCGCCTCTTTTGCGGCATCTCTTCCAGCAATGTATTCAGCCTCCATCGTCGAGTCTGCGACGGTATCATGTTTGGAACTCTTCCAACACACCGCCCCTCCGTTGAGGGTAAACACAAAACCCGAGACAGACTTGTTGTCATCTTTGTCACTCTGGAAGCTTGAATCGGTAAAGGACTTGACCCTGAGGTCTCCATTACCGTAAACCAGGAACATCTCCTTAGTCCTTCTCAGGTACTTGAAAATGTTCTTCACTGCCGTCTAGTGGTTCTCACCTGGGTTTGACTGATACCAGCTCACCATGCTCAGTGCGTAAGCTACATCTGGTCTTGTACATAGCATCGCATACATTATAGATCCTACCGCCGAAGCGTAAGGTATAGTGCTCATGCGAACCCTCTCTTCGTCAGTCTTAGGAGACATCTTCTTGGAGAGAATGATTCCGTGCAATGCGGGTATATTACCGCGCTTGGAATCTTCCATACTAAATCCCTTTAGTACGGTCTCTATGTACCTGGACTGCGAAAGTCCCAGTAATCTCTTGGATCTATCTCTGTAGATCTTGATCCCCAGAATGTACGAGGCATCACCCAGGTCCTTCATGGAGAACCGTTGTGACAAGAATAGCTTGACCGATTGTAGCATAGGAATGTCATTTCCTATCAAAAGAATGTCGTCCACGTACAAAACTAGGAATACGACAGTTCGTCCTACAATCTTCTTATAAATACAAGGCTCATCCTCGTTCTTGATGAAATTCTTCATGAAAACAGATGTTCCAGCTCCGCGATGCCTGTTTTAATCCATAAATGGATTTAAGCAACTTGCACACCTTTCCGCTGCTCCCACTGTCTACAAAACCCTCTGGCTGATCCATGTAAACGCACTCTTCCAAACAGCCGTTTAGAAAAGCCGTTTTTACGTCCATCTGCCAGATTTCATAGTCATGGAAGGCAGCAATGGCAAGTAGGATCCTAATGGATTTGAGCATAGCCACTGGAGAAAAAATTTCGTCATAGTCCACACCAGGTCTTTGACGAAAACCTTTTGCAACGAGTCTAGCCTTATAGGTTTCCACCTGCCCATCTACACCAAGTTTCCTTTTGTAGATCCATTTGCATCCAACGGGTTTTACCCCAGGTGGAGCAATATCCAAGGTCCACACTTTATTGGTGTACATGGACTCCATTTCGGACCGCATAGCATCCAGCCACTTATCAGAGTCCCTACTGATAATGGCCTGCCTGAAACTGGTAGGGTCATCTTCTTCCAAGATGCAATCCTCTCGATCCCCGTCTATGAGAAAACCATAGTATCTCTCGGGTGGATGAGAAATCCAACCAGATCTGCGGAGTGGCTGAAGTTCGTTGGGTGTAACTGAATCTAGCGGTTCCACCAAATCTTCAGTTATAGTTTGTGTCTCTGGAATTTCATCCAGTTCTACCGTGATGCCATTAATATTTTTAACAAGAAATTCCTTTTCCAAAAATGTGGCATTCCTGGAAACAATTATCTTTTGTTCCTCTGCATGGTAGAATAGATACCCACTAGAATCTTTTGGGTATCCCACAAACTTACACAAAACTGTCCGTGCCTGAAGTTTGTCTGGGTTCTGCTTTTTGACATAAGCTGGGCAACCCCAAATCTTAATACGTTTAAGATACAAACTCTTACCACTCCATATTTCATACGGAGTCTTAGGCACGGATTAGGATGGAACTTGATTCAATAGATGTGCTGCTGTTTGAAGTGCATATCCCCAGAATGAAAGAGGCAACTCAGCACTACTCATCATGGAGCGAACCATATCCAATAGGGTATGATTCCTCCGTTTCGATACACCGTTGTGCTGTGGTGTATAAGGAGGAGTAAGCTGAGAGAGAATACCATTCTCTTTTAAGTAATCTAGGAATTCTGTGCTTAAGTACTCCCCTCCCCTATCTGCTCGGAGGATCTTGATACTTTTGCCAGTCTGGTTCTCTACTTCGTTTATGAATTCCTTGAATTTCTCAAAAGCTTCAGATTTGTGTTTCATCAGATACACATATCCGAACCTAGAGAGATCGTCAGTGAATGTGATGAAGTACGAGAACCCACCCCTTGCATGTATAGACATTGGGCCACATACATCACTGTGTATGAGTCCCAAGCGCTCTACTGCCCTTTCTCCATGTCCGGTGAACGGAGATTTGGTCATCTTTCCTTTGAGACAAGACTGACAAGTTTCATAAGATGAAAACTCGAACGTATTCAAGAGTCCATCTTTATGTAGGGTTGCTTTGCACGCGCACAAGGGTCTACGAGGCATCAACCATGCCCGATTAAAAAATTAGCCGTGCCGAACAACCCGAATACGGAACTTTAAACTAGAGATTAGGCGAAAAGAAGCATGCTAAACATTTTAACACTAAGTGAGAGGGATTACAACCTTTGTAGATTCGGTCCTTCACTTCATATGCTCCGTGTTGTGGTCCCTTCGCTGCGATCATCGGGATCCGGACTCTCGAGAGGTTCCACGAAGAGAAAGACGCAACCTTTGCTTCCGATCTTCGATACTTTGATGTTCTACCTTGAAGTTTCTTTAACACAAGCTAACACTCATGAAATGATGTGAACACCCTCATCTAAATGGCAAGGGAAGATGAGGATGATGAAGTAGGAATTTTGCTCTATTTATTTATCTTTTTCTCACTATTATTCATCACTTGGAAAAATCAAGAAAGGTTTTTCCATGAAAGAATGAATGAAGAAGAAGATGAATAATGAATAATCCATTTGTGATGAATAGAAAAAGAGATGATAATGATTAATAAAGCAACCATCGTTGCTAAACCATTGTAGAGAATAAACCAACGGTTAGGGTTTGGGTTGAGATAAAGATGAGTCATAAGTAAATATCTTTCACAAAACAAAATGAAAAGCTTCTAGAATCAACTAGAAGACTTAACCCTAATCCAAACCCTAATCATGTTTAAACACCACAAAACATGTTGTATTAGTTATCATATCATGTTACAATATTATATATCACATATATAATATTTATCGTAACAAAATAAAATAATACAATTAACATATATCGCATATATATCAATGTATTACCCGAGTGAGAAAAAGAATCTTTTAGTGAGCGAATATTAGTTAATGTAATTTAATATATCATATATATTATTATACATTAAAATATCGAATCAACACTTGATCCGACAATCCGGCTATATCGCATATAACCGACTAATATTTATCCGTACCGATTCATCGAATCAACACTTGATCCGATGACCCGGCTGATATCAAATATCGCGAGAATAGAATACGGTATCTCATATCGTATTATCCTCGGTCCCGCACATATCATATATGCGCCCCTACTCCGTTTTGCCAGAGTCAAGAAACCTCTGTGTAAGACTCTAAAGAATCGTCAATACGCCGGCAGTAGGTGATGATCATATCAAACACCTACAAGCTGCAAGCGGTCAGCTAAACGTAACAGCTACCCAGGTATTGAACGCTCAGAAGATCAACAAGCAAGCCTGTACATTCTCCTGTGAATCCAAACAGTAACACTCCCGTACAGTCCGGTCTCTTCGTCTGATATGTCGCATATCTCGCCTAGGGGTGGTAAACGTCAGACCCCAGTAGCTCGATAAGTCGTGTCGATATGAGGTCTATAACAGTTCGAGAAACTACTGATAACACTTACCAGTAAATCTCAGCAACCCTGGCCAGGGATTTCCGGTTATAGCCAATCGAACACAGCACAACATCAACTCCCTATACCGGGAGAGACGAATCCCCTCCTATCGCTCATTGCCTCCATGTGATTCGGGACTGTACCCAAAAGACACCTTTTTGCACGCCCTCTTGGACGTGGTATGATGGAAATCAAAGCACAGTGGGAATCACACAAGACTCTATGACGATCTCGGGTCGACAGACTACTCTGTACCAGTGTCACCGGAGAACTGCCATCTGACGTATGGTATAATACCATCTTGGAGTTCTCGGCATGTCCGTCCAGTGTACCCAGTCTCCACTGAGCACCCATACACCATCCTTGATGTCAAACACCGATGGATATGAGATCATCCATCGCCCATCATATGGGTCAAGATGCGTATACGCTAGTCTACACTGGTGCATCGATGCCCTGTCTCGATACACCCACGACTAGGAACAATTATAGGATGTACCCGTCGACTACCGTGGCCCCACTAGTATGATCTCATCATAGTCCCAGTAGTCGAGTACATATCCTAAGGGCTTTATCAACATGTAATATAGAGACAATCAGAGTACATGTTAAGATAAAGTACAACCAGATAGCATACTATCATGTCGAGCAAGAAAGTACTCCCTATATATGTCCTAGCATCCACTACAATATACATCGTATGTACAGTAATGGCCTCTAGGGCATACATATAACTAACACTTTATGCAACTTACATAGTCTTTTCTCTTCGATATGACCAAGTCTACAATGCCATAAGTAGGATTCGTTCGTATCTGAACTCTTCCTCTTGCGTGTGTTTTGTACATTGAGAACTGTATTCTGATTTAGAACGTAGATACCATTACACAGTGTACCTTCTGCAACCAGTACCTTATCAAGGTAGATGCTCATGATATTTCTATCAAGAACAAAGTTATATCCATCTTTATTCAGTAAAGATACTGATATGATGTTGCAAACCATGGAAGGTACATAGTAGCAATCGTTCAAAATCATAGTATTGCCATTTGGAAACACTAGGTGATATTCACCGACGGCTGCAGCATTAACTTGTGCTCCGTTCGCTACCCTGAGCGACATATCACAAGGTGCAACTTTCCTACTTTTTCTCAGTCCCTGCAATAAATTACAAACATGAGATCCTGATCCGGCATCAAGTACCCAGGAGGTTGGGCTGACCGTAAAGCAGTTCTCAATTACAAGAACACCTGAAGTAGATGCAAAACTATGCTTCTTCTTCAACTGGGTATCCTTGGAATCCATACAATCCTCTTTCCCTTGCTCATACTTATGACTGTTGTCATAAGTTAGAGCCGAACCAACGTTCCCCAGCCCCGAATAAGAATTCGGATCGGTCAAGTAATACGTTTTATTATCTTGATTAGGGCGTGAAATGGTTGCTACATGGAGAGAGAGAAAAGAAACACTCAGCGTGCGCTCTTGCAAGATTAGATTGGTTTATTAATTTAACTAATCAAGATAGCTCCCACTGTTTCCTCAAATTCTTCTTCAAACCCTAAAAGAAGAACTAGTCAGGATTAATCGCACGTCACAATACTTGCTTAACCTTTCAGCCAGGCTAGTGTTGGTACTTCGAGGAAGGTTTTCCAATGCTTTCGCGAAGTTCCTTAATTAAATAAACTCTTTTCCCTGGAGGCGTAGTCCCGCTAACACCGTTCTAGACACCTACTTGGTTTATAGCATTGATTGTTAAGTGAAATAATCTACCGAGAGTAATCCAACTCATCAGTGGGATCGGGATCCAACTATCATTGTGTAATGACCTAGATGGAATCCACTCTAGTCACTACACTCCAGAAGGTATGCTAAATCTGCAAGTTTCAGTTTCTTTAGAAACCCCCGAGGTGGTTTTTACCCCTAGGACCCAAGTGACCTTGACACAGTCAACAAATCAAAGAGTCCTAGTCAAGTTCAACCCGTCATTATCTTGATTTCCTTAAACGCACCCGAATAACCCTTGACACAGTCAACAAGGTTATACGACTGTCCTAACCAATCACATTGTATCCTACAGATAAGCAATACTCAGCTACCATTCACCGCGCCTTGACACAGTCAACAAACGCAGCACGAATACTAAGTACAACTTATAAGAAATGACGGAGGGCTACGGCTCGGTTTTTGGCGAAAAACCTGTTAACATAATGAACTTGATATCGTTGAAGGAACCTGATAACCCTTTTAAAAATATAGTGGCGAAAACTTTTGCTAAAGAGGTCACTCCCTGTGAAGGGATCTCGGCTCTTTCCTCGTCGAATGAGGTGCAAGATATTCCAAACTGAATACCTCGATGCATAGCAAGAATAATGGACTATAGTGAAGTTATTACCCTGACGCAAACTTTCGTCCAAGGGGTCACTCCCGATGAAGGGATCTCGGCCCTTGCCTCGTCGAATGAGGTGCTGGGCATTCATAACCGAATATCTCTGTGCAAAACAAAAGAGAAAGTCATTGCAATAACAGCTTTTTGAAAATTGTTTCAACAACGTCTTTTAGGTTTGTTTTTCTTTGCATTAATTTAATACGTCCCATCAATTAATCCTACCATTGCAGAAAACAACGAAAACATGACGTACGCTTATGCCATCCGCATTCGCCACAGGGCCCCGTCATCACCCGTTAGGTTACTTAACTAACGACAGAGCGGGGGCTGGACTAGCGCGGATGCAAAACATAAGGAACACCTACTAGATATCCTATATAGATATATACATTCGTCAGATGCAATGATAGCCATTCCAGATCACAGATGAACACATTGGATATGCTAGGAATCCGCGTTTCGTTCGAGCCTGCAATGAAAGACGGATTACACGGTCGCGATGAATAGCCAGACCCCACCCTAGACCCCGACGGGTGCGGCAAACTACCCGCCAAGTACCCGAAGTGAAGCAACCTCCCTCAACAACGTGAGTAGGCCACTCGGCACTTCAAAGTACCCGGTAGTTTGTGCACCCCACCTTGTGTCTATCCTAGGAGCAAAAACAGTAAAAGAAATAATATACAGTGGCGGCTACAACCTCATCCCGGATGTGCGGCGATAAAAATAATATTACATCAATTTACATATTACATCAAATGAAAGATAAAGAAACTCTCATCTCACAAACCCCGGTTATTCATCCGCGACAATCCAACAAGTTCATATACACAATCCAGCAACATTATAGATCACAGATATGCACAACCCCCACTAATCGACGAATAGCGATTAGTCGACGTTCATTGCATATATCACATTACAGATATAACCATTTAGCAAAAGTTTGTAGAACTTCGATCAAAATACAATTTGTAACTACCCCAAACACAACACTGTTCTCTGTATAATCTGGGCAGAAAAAAATATCTCAAAAATCCCAAAACATCATTCTGAACAATCTGCAAGAAATCCGAGTCGCGACCGAGTCAACTCGGCCGCGGAACCACGGTGAAACGCTTGGTTTTGCGGCGCTTCCGCGGCGCTTTGACCGAGTCGTGGGCTCGTTTTTCTTGCTTGTTCCTAAAAAACCCTGCACCGATTTTTAAGGTATGTGAAATTATTTTTAGAGTTGTTTTAAAAATCGGCAGAGAGTGAAATTTTGACATGTTTCGCGAATTTTTTTTCGAATCGAAGTTCTAAACACTTTGCTAACAGTTAGTTATTGTTTAGCTAGGCTCTGATACTACTGTTAGGTTCACGTTACCCACCCCGGTTCTTTCGGGGTGGCGGAATAGGTAAAAATCAAATTTTTCTCACAAGGTGACATGGACCATCCTTGATGGATGTTTGCTAAACAAAAACTAACATACTAACTACAAGTTCTAGCTACTATGTAAAATTGGTTATACCTAGATCTTGAACTCCTTCTCTTCTTGTTGTGGTTCTCCTTCTTGCTTGCTCCTTGTAGTGGCGTAGACAGCTCCTCCTCGTCGTCTTCCCTTTGCCGAAGATACATCCACCCGATGGCCTCTACCTTGAGCTCCTACCTCAAACAAGAGGTAACTAGAGTGCTTGGTTTGCTAGACAATGAACCCTAGAAAGAGTAGAGAGATGTTTTGTGGTTTTGTCTCAAGAGCTTTTGATTTTCAACACATGAAAGATTAAAGCTTTGAGAGGGAGAGCTCAAGAACATGAGAGAGAAAGAGCAAGAAAGAATGAGAGTACAATTCTACAACCATGCTCAAATATTAGTGAATTATGAAATAATAATAATGATTAAAGAAATTGTGATGGTTCATTTGGAATATCCATTATCATTTCACATTAAATGAATTTTGTAAGAATCAAGAAGCATCTTTCATGTGAAATGATGATGGTCAAATTGTCAACATAAGTCAACCGATCAACCAAAGTCAAAAAGTCAACATAAGTCAAATGGTCAACCTAACCATGGCATAATTATCTTTAATTAATATCATTAATCACATTTCTCATTCTCATTTGGGTTTGGAAAAAGTCAACGGTCAACAATCCTGATGAGAACCCTCTGCCTCTGTCAACTGTGCATACACTCCCGCATCCGTGTTCCGAGGAACACAAATACAATGAGAGAAAACCAATCCCAAAACAAATACTAGGATCTGGCTTAAACCAAAGCCCACTAGTAATAACTGCTCGGACACCAAACGTGCACAAGTGCGCTGATGTGAACGATCCCCGTCGCAAAACCATGTGACCTTTACTCGGTTTTGCCCAAAGGCGAATAACGCTCTGTGTGGGACTCTAAAGGCTCGACACTACGCTGGCAGTAGGTTTAACCACAGGCCGCAAGCGGTACTAGCTGTACGTAATGGTCCCCAGGTAGATGCCGATAAGAAGACCGATGAGGTGAACCCATCCGAACTCCTACTGAGCTTGAATGTGACAATCTCCAGACAGTCCGGTCTGTTCGTCTAAGAGTATCGCATTGCGGGCCTAGGTGGTCGGTAAACGTCAGTCCCCTAATAGCGGTACAATTCATGTCGGAGTGTAGCCCAGAACACCCTGAGAAACTACTGGTAACACTACCAGCAAATCTCGCTTGCCCTGGCCAGGGACGACTATGTGTAATGGCTCTCCTAGACACAGCACGATATCAACTCCCAATACCGGGAGAGACGAATCCTATCTAACCGTCACTGCCTCCAAGTGCTTCGGGACTGTAACCAACTACTACCTGTTTGCACGACTCAATAGAGCCGTGGTAGGGTAGTAATCGAAGAACAGTGGGAACACACTTGAGGCGAAGTGACAGTGTCAAGTCAACGGACTAAGCTGTACTCATGTCACCTGGGAACTGTTAACTGACGATAGGTATAATACCAACAAACAGTTACCGACGAGTCCTGTCCAGTGTACTCGTAACCTAACGAGCACCTGCATACTATCTCCAGTACGACGTACTGATGGCTGTGGGACAGACCATTTCCCCTGCTGGGACGAGAAGCGTATGCACCAGTCTACTCTGGAGTATCGATGCCCTGTCTCGATAATCCTACGACTAGGACCAAAACAAGGATGTGCTTATAGACTACCCAGCCCCCACTAGTGTGATCACCATCACAACGCCGGTAGTCAAGCAAAGATCCTAAGGGCTCCATCAATATGTATTAGCGATATGTTAAAAGAAACATATACACATATTAAGACAGAAACAAACCAAGTAGCATACTACTATATCGAGCAAGACTGTCGTAAACCCGTATATATATATATCCCAAGCCTCCAAAATGTATTATACAATCTAGTACTATACAATAATGGCCTCTAGCGCATACATATCCAACAGTTACGTCCAGGTAGTACCGCTGATGGCTTATAGGTAACTGATATGATCATTACCTACTGTTGGCGTATTGATGATTCTTTAGAGTCCTACATAGAGGTTTCCTTGCTCAAGCGAAACGAAGTAGGGCATAAATGTGATATGTGCAGGACCGAGATTAATACGTGTATGTGATACCGTATTCTAATCTCGCGATATAGGTTATATGTGATATAACCGGATTATTGAATCAAGTGTTGATTCAATAATTTGTTATGTGTATATTTGATATGCATATGAATGATATTAGTCGGTTGTATGTGATATAACCGGATTATTAAATCATGTGTTGATTTAATAATTTAATATATAACTATATATTTGATATATTAATATATATTAACTAATATTAGCTCACTTAAGAATTTTTTTCCTTTAAATATATTTAAATATATATGTGATATATATTAATGTATTCTTTTTGTGTCATGCAAGATGATAAATTGGACTTGGGTGTATGAGACTCATACCTAACTTATGATAATTTGGGTGATTAATTATTAAGAAATAAATCAAAATTAGGTGGAAATTGGTATGGTTTAAGATACTTATAGAAGCATGTAGAAACCTTGACTTAGTCCACTAATTTTGTTTTACTCTAAATATTTATTAACCTAACCATTATCTTTAGCCATGGTTAAGTCTCTACAAGAGATTATATGAGATATTTTACTCACCCATGGTTCATAACTTGATCACTTGAGCTTCTTCTTCATCTCCTTCTTTGCTTTCTAGCTTTCTAGTGAGGTGAAAAAGAAAGAGAGAAAAATAATTATAAAGTGAGAAAAAATTCCTACTTCATCAATCTATACAAACTAGTCATTTAGTATAGATTGTTTACTTCACTAATTTCTCAATTAGTGAAGAAGTAGATTGAGTTAGAGATTCTTCGACGTAGATCATCTTCGGCCTCGAAGATCCTTGAGCAAACTCGTTCGTTTAAGTGGAGCCTAAGGAGAGTCCGGGACACCACTACTTGGAGCTAAGAGACCACTACATGGAGCTTTAGAAGTGAATGACCGGTCTACAAAGGTTGTATTCCTATTTCACTTAGTGTAAAGTTTGTTTACATGCTATAAAAACCCTAATTCTCTAGTTAGATCATTGGTCAAGCTAGCTCGGGACCATAGATTTTTGAAATAGCATACTCGATGCGTGCCGAAACATAGAAGGGGTGCTAAGAGAACCCTTCAGTGGTATCAGAGCCAAGCTAGAGCATTAAGAGTTTTCTAGGTGAAGTTAAAGTGTTCGATCGAACATCGAAACCGGGTTTTTACATGCTCTCTGGAAAATTTTCAAAAGATGGAATTTTTCATATTAAAAATATTCAGAAAATTGTGCAGGATTTTATATGGATCCCCAAGAAAAACGAAGGCCCAACTCGACCAAACGACCATGGAACCGCGGCTAAAACATGCTGTTTGGGCGGTTCTGCGGCACCGTTGGTGAGGCAGGGAGCGTGCTTTCTTGTGTTGGTCCGTATGTACTAGTGGCACTCTCTAGGTATTTTTGAATCTGACACAAGTGTTGAATACTCTGAGAATTGTGGATGTTTGATGGATCAATCGAAATGTTTAACATCGTCTAGATATCTATGAATGTGATACAATATTTGGAATCCACAATAATTAATTTTGTGAAAACTAATTAGTGTTTTGTAAATCTAGCAATCTAGTCTCTTTTGATCGGTTGCCACGGGGTTTTGATTCGGATTAAAACTCCGTCGAAATCTCGTATAGTACGCAAACACTCGCCAGGTAACACTATGCGTAGCCACGCCCCATAAGCCCCGACCAAGTGACTGTAGGAGAACCCCGTTACCAAAATCATCTGTACGGGTATGTTAGTAATATGTATGCCCTAGAGGCCATTACTGTACATACGATGTATATTGTAGTGGATGTTTAGACATATATAAGGAGGAATTTCTTGCTCGACATGATAGTATGCTATCAGATTGCTCTTTATCTTAACATGTACACTGATTGTTTGTATGTTACATGTTGATAAAGCCCTTAGGATGAGTACTTTACTACCAGGATTATGATGCAGATCATACTAGTGGGGACAATGTAGTCGCTAAGTACATCCTTCAAATGTTCCTAGTCGTAGGTGTATCGAGACAGGGCATCGATATACCATAGTAGACTAGCGTATAGCTTCTCAAACCATGTAGATGTTAGTGTATATGCCCTAGGGGCTATTATTGTTTCATACTTGTATGTATATTACTTAATGGAAGCTTGGGATATTCACAGTTGTATATACAGTCTTGCTAAAAATGGTAGTATGCTACTTGGTTTGTGTCTACTTTTATATGTGCATATGTTTCTTGTAACGTATCACTCATACATATTAGTAGAGCCCATAGGATCTTTGCTTGATTACCAGCATTGTGATGGCAGTCACACTAGTGGGGGCTTGGTAGTCTATAAGCAACATCCTATACTTGTCCCTAGTCGTAGGATTATCGAGACTGGGCATCGATACTCCAGAGTAGACTAGTGTGTACGCTTCTCATCCAAGTTGGGGAGATGGTCTGTCCCACAGCCATCAGTACGTCGTACTGGAGATAGTATACATGTGCTCGTTAGGATACGGGTACACCGGACAGGACTCGCAGGGGAACTGTTGGTTGGTATTATACCAATCATCAGTTAACAGTTCCCAGGTGACATGAGTACAGCATAGTCCGTAGACTTGACACGCTACTTCGCCTCGAGTGTGTCCCACTGTTCTTAGATTGCTACCCTACCACGGCTCAAAGGAGTCATGCAAACAGGTAGCAGTTGGGTGCAGTCCCGAGCACTTGGAGGCAGTGGCGGTTAGAAAGGATTCTTCTCTCGCGGTATTGGGAGTTGATATTGCGTTGTGTCAGAGAACCATTATGCAAAGTCCCTGGCCAGGGCAAGCGAGATTTACTGGTAGGTTCCAGTAGTTTCTCAGGGTGTAATGGGCTACGCTCCGACACGACTTGTACCGCTATTAGGGGACTGACGCTTGCCGCCCCCTAGGCTAGATATGCGATAGTCTTAGACGAACATACCGTACTGTACGGAGATTTTCACATCAGGCTCAGTAGGAGTTCGGATGGGTTTCCTCATCGGCCTTCTTATCGACATCTACTTGGGGACCGTTACATACTGCTAGTTCCGCTTGCGGTCTGTGGTTAAACCCACGGCCAGCATAGTGTCGAGTCTTTAGAGTCCCACACAGAGGATTTCCCTGCTCCAGGAGAAACGATATAGAAGTCGTATGGTTTTACGACAAGGGTTCGGATGCATACGTGTGTTTACGCACGAATGGCGTTCGGACCGTTTTTACTAGCCGGCTTTGGTTTAAGCCAGATTCTAGTATCAGGTTATTGGATTTATACAGTCTAAAGTTTTTCCGTGTTTTCACGGATTGGAGGGGCATTCTCATAATTTTCCGGGAAGCTTCTAGATGCATGGTGACTTGGGGGTTAAGGTGGCATAAGCATTTATTGCTTCATGACTCATTTGTGTGATTCATCCATGGAGTTAATGCTTCATTTATTGAGATAATGACTTATGAGATGAATCACACAAGGTGAATGCATCAACCATGATGATTAATCATGTATATTATTTATTTGATAAATTTTTATGGTTGATATATTCAAAATGAGTTCATTTTTCAATATCATTCTTATCATCACCTTCTCTCTCCTCAAGCTCTCTCATTCTTGAAACCCTAACCCTAACCTCTCATGTGTTGAGATCAAGGGTTAGCTAGACTAATATATCCATAACCTCACTATATATCCCTTAGGTAGCATAGATTAGCACTTTGAGCAACCTAGTTATCTCAAGTTAGAGATCAAGCTTGGCGTAGGAGCTCTATGGTGGATCGTCTTTGACTCGAGGAGGCCGTTGAGGTGCCGATGTTCCAAGGAGCCTACGAGGAGTAGAGGACAGCGATGAAGACCCGAAGGACAAGTAACGTAAGGTATAACTTCGAATCCGAGTAGTTAAACCTCTCGTAGTTTGCTAGTAACGGTTTAGACACGATTCATGCGCTCAAGTCCGTGTTACGAAGCTTTGATGATCGTTTTTCATATATTCCGCCTCCCCGCATGTTAGTGGGGTGCGTGACATGGACTTACAGTGGTATCAGAGCCAACTAAACCATTACTAGCTTTTTAGCAACTAATTAGAAGTTCGATCGACGGAAAACACGAAAACGAAACCCCGGAACCTTAACAGTTTCAGTTAATTTTAAACATGTCTAAAAAATTATATGATATGCCTTAAAATTCACTGCAGGGAAATATAAGAATACTGGGAAATTACGTTCCCCTAACTCGGCAAGACGGCCGCGGATCCACGGCAAGAAGGTGCTTTTGGACGCGGATCCGCCGCTGAGTCAACTCCGAGTTGACTCGGATTTGCTCATTAATTCATATTTTTTGGTGTTTTGGTTTACTGTATGTTCTGTTTCTACCCAGGTTACTTCAGTGCGGGTTTACTTTTGGGGTAGACACGGATAAAGGTTGTCGATCGATGTTCTAAGTTATTTGCTAATTGGGTTTTTATCTGTAATGTTTAATGTGTTCGTAAACCTCCCCTAACTGCTAGTATTTCGGTTGGCATGGGGTTGCACATTTTTGTAATGTTTACTGTTTGTGTATATGGACTTCATTGGAGTGTTGTGATGATTAGCCGGGGTTTGAGATGGGTTTAATATTCATTCATTCGATGTAAATGTAATATGATGTAATATTCTTTTGCGTGGCACATCCAGGTTGCGGTTGTAGCGACCGTTGTATTATTTCTTTTTTACTGTTTTTGCTCCTAGGATAGACCCAAGGCGGGGTACACAAACTACCGGGTACGTTGAAGTGTTTAGTGGCCTACTCACGTTGTTGAGGGAGACCGCTTCACTTCGGGTACTTGGCGGGTAGTTTGCCGTACCCGTAGGGGTCTAGGGTTGGGGTAATGGCTATTCATCACAACTATGTAATCCGTCTTTTATTGCAGGCTCAAAGCAAATACGGATTGCTAGTATATCCAATAAAGTTCATCAGTGATATGGAATGCTTATTATTGCGTCTGACGAATGTACAATATCTATATATGATAGCTATTAGACGTCACTTATGTTTTACACCCGCGCTAGCCCAGCCCCCGCTCTGTCGTTAGTTAAGTAACCTAGCGTGTGATGACGGGACCCCGTGGCGAATGCGAATGGCATAAGAAGACGTGGTATTTTCGTTGTTTTCTGCAATGATAGGATAAATGATGGGACGCATTATTATAATGCAAAGAAAATAAACCAAAGTTTAATCGTTGGAACAAATTTAAAAGAAACCACTCGGTTATTTTAAAAAGATCAAAATTTTTAATTGCGGTGCTTTAACCACTCCTTTTAAAAAGTATCAGGTTCCTTCGATTATATCAAGTTCAATATGTTCACGGTTTTGCCAAAACCATTAGTAGCCCTCCGTCATTTCATTTAAATATTCAGTAGTATTCAAGCTATGTATTTTGACCTTCGCCAAGGCATAGTGATTGGTAGATGCTGAATATTTATCTGTAGCATAGATAGATGCGTTGGTTTGGGACAGTCGTACTACTATTTTGGCCTTCGTCAAGGGTATGTACGGGTGGGTTCAAATTAACCTGGATAATGATGGGTAGAACTTGACATGTGACTTATGATATGTTGGCCTTCGTCAAGGTCATAAGAGCATGGGGCAAAAATTTATATCGGGAATTTCTAAAGAAACTGAAATTTGCAGAGAGAGCATACCATTTTGGAGTTTGATGAATGTTGGTAGGATTCCTTCAACATTATCATACGATGATATTTTGGATCCCGATCCTACTGTGGGTATATACTACTTATCAGGAGATTCGTCACTTAACGATCAATGTTATAAACCAAGTGGGTGTCAAGAAAGGTGTCAGCAGGGCTACGCCCCCAGAGAAAAGAGGTTATTTAATTAAGGAACTTCGCAAAAGCATTGGAAAACCTCCTTCGAAGTATCGACACTGACCTAGCTGAACGGTTAAGCAAGAATTGTACGGTGAGAATAGTCCTGGCTAATTCTTCTTTTATGGTTTGAGGAAGGATTCGAGAAACAGTGGGAGCCATCCTGTTTTGATAAATTAAAAATCACTCTAAACTTGCAAGAGCATCATGCTAAAATGTTTTCTTCTCTCTCTCTCATTGCAGCGACCTTGTGACCACACATAGGTTACATCTAGATAACAAATTGACTGAATCTTACTTATATGACTGGCAAAGAACTGTCTAGATGTCCATTGCCTATGACAAGCTGGACCACCCTATTACTACTCAAGATCCCGCCGTTCCAGGTCCAGTTTCCACCGTCACGGATATGGATATCCGCCAGACAAAGGAAAAAGATATAGCAAAAGCCAAATGCCTCGTGTTAGCTTCAGTTGATGGCGTATACCAGAAACAGCACGAGAAGATGGACTCAGTTTCCATCTTTCTCCATAACAAAGATTTATATGGAGAGCAATCTCATATCACAAGATATGAGACCTCGACCGAATTAATTCAAGCGAGGTTGGCCGTCGGGTCATCTGTAGGGGACAACGTCCTTACAATGACTAGCTGTATTGATCAGCTCAAGGACCTGAAGACCACGTTGGAGAACGAGTCAGATACTGACTTGATTCTACAGTCTCTACCTTCTACCCTGAAGGAAACCAGGGAAGTAGAAGCAAAGAGAAGGGCAAAAGTTTCGGGACTGGATATAGTAAAAGAAGGACGTTCCTATTGTTATGGGATTGGGCATTGGCAGAAAGATTGCAGGGCTTCAGAAGCCAGGAGCCAGGATACGAAGGATGTTGTGGCTTCAGCCTCAAATGTGTTTGTAATTGAGAACTGTTTGTCAATAAACTCTACTTCCTGGGTACTAGATACCGGAGCAGGATCTCATATCTGTAATTCATTACATACTTTGAGAAACCGTAGAGTTATAAAGGTAGGTGATTGGTCTCTCTGAGTTGCAAACGGAATGAGCGTGGACGCTGAATCCGTGGGAGAATATCGCCTAGGTTTGACAAGTAAGCATATATTGATTCTACGTAATTGTTTGTATGTACCTAGTATGACTTGTAATATCATATCAGTATCTTCACTTTCGAGAGAGTGATATGATTTTACATTCGTAAGCGATGTAGTTGACATCCACCTAAATCAAGTTTTGATTGGGTCCGGTACATTAGATAACGGTATATACGTATTATGTCAAGCCCAGGTTTTCAATGTCCAGAACACACTTAAAATAAAGTCTCCAGAAATAAATCAGGCTTTCTTATGGCATTGTATACTAGGTCACATCAATGAGAGAAGGTTGACTAAGTTACATAGAGAAGGATATTTGAATCCGTTAGAATATCAATCTTATGCTACTTGTGAATCTTGTCTCATAGGAAAGATGACAAAGACTCCGTTCACTGGACACGGAGTAAGAGCAAGCGAGCTCTTGGGACTCGTACACAGTGACATGTGCGGTCCAATGTCTACACATGCGCGAGGTAGTTATTCCTACTTCATTACTTTTACGGATGATTTCTCTAGGTATGGATATGTCTTCTTAATGAAGCATAAATCCGAGGCCTTTGAGATATTCCAAGAATACAAGAATGAAGTGGAAAAACAAACAGGCAAGAGTATAAAAACACTAAGATTTGATCGAGGTAGTGAATACTTAAGTGCCGAGTTCCTGGGTTACTTAAAAGAGAATGGAATTCTCTCTCAGCTTACTCCTCCATACACGCCACAACATAACGGTGTATTAGAAAGGAAGAATCGAACCCTATTAGATATGTTCGTTCCATGATGAGTAAGGCTGAGTTACCGCGATCTTTCTGGGGTTATGCGCTAGAATCAGCTGCATATCTTTTGAACAAGGTACCAACCAAAACTATGCCTACTATACCATATCAGATGTGGAGTGGGAAGAAACCCTATCTTCAGTACCTGAAGGCATAGGGATGTCCAGCTTTTGTTAAAAAGCAGCATGTGGACAAGCTCGAGGCACGCTCAGTACTATGTATGTTTGTGAGATACCCAAAGAACTCCAAGGGGTATTTTTTCTATTACGCAGAGGAACAAAAGGTTTTTGTTTCTCGTAATGCCCATTTTCTAGAACATCAGTTTTTAGAAAAGGAAACAAGCGGGAGCGAAATAGAACTGGAAGAAATTCCATAACCATAAACTACTACTGAAAGTATGGTAGAACCTGAGGCTTCATAAGAAAGGGACATCCCGACGCCACTCCGCAGGAGTAGTAGGCAATCTCATCCGCCCGAGAGATACTACGGTTTTCTCATAGACGGGGATAGAGAGGATTGCACTATTGACTATGATGAGCCTACTAGCTTCCAGCAAGCCATTCAGAGCGGTGACTTAGTAAAATGGCTGGATGCAATGCGGACCGAAATGGAGTCCATGTACACTAACAAAGTATGGACTTTGGACATTGTTCCAGATGGGATAAAACCAATAGGATGCAAATGGATCTTCAAAAAGAAGATTGGTGTAGATAGACAGGTTGAAACCTATAAGGCTAGACTTGTTGCAAAGGGTTTCCGTCAAAGACCTGGTTTGGACTATGACGAAACCTTTTCTCCAGTGGCTATGCTCAAATCCATTCGGGTCCTTCTTGCTATTGCTGCTTTCCACGATTACGAGATCTGGCAGATGGACGTAAAGACGGCCTTTCTAAATGGAAATTTGGAAGAGAGCATCTATATGGATCAGCGAGAGGGATTCATTCAGAGTGGGAGCAGCGGTAAAGTATGCAAGCTGCTTAAGTCCATTTATGGACTAAAGCAGGCATTGCGGAGTTGGAACATCTGTTTTGATGATGCTGTCAAAGAATTCGACTTTATCAAAAATCCAGATGAACCTTGCATATACAGTAAGATTGTAGGGAGAGCTGTAGTATTCCTCGTCTTGTACGTGGATGACATTCTCTTAATAGGAAATTTTATTCCTATGTTACAGTCAGTCAAAAGATTCTTGTCACATAAATTCTCCATGAAAGACCTGGGTGATGCCACCTACATTCTGGGGATCCGGATCTATCGTGATAGATCAAAGAGGATGTTGGGACTTTCGCAGTCCAGGTACATAGAAACCATAGTGAAGAGATTCAGTATGGATGATTCTAAGCGCGGTAAACTACCGGCTTGTCACGGAATCACCCTCTCCAAAGAGATGTCTCCCAAGACTGATTTGGAAAGGGATCGCATGTCGATTATACCCTACGCTTCTGCGGTAGGCTCTATAATGTATGCGATGTTATGTACCAGACCAGATGTAGCATACGCATTAAGCGTTGTAAGCCGGTATCAGGCAAACCCAGGGGAGAAGCACTGGATAGCAGTAAAGAACATTCTCAAGTACATGAGGAGGACTAAGGAGATGTTCTTGGTGTATGGCGTAAAAGACCTCCAGATGGAGGCCTTTGCCGACTCCGGCTTCCAGAGTGACAAGGATGACACCAAGTCCATGTCGGGTTATGTCTTTACCTTCAATGCAGGGGCGGTCTGTTGGAAGAGTTCCAAGCAGGAGACCGTTGCTGACTCAACAATGGAAGCGGAGTACATAGCTGCTTGCGATGCCGCAAATGAAGCTGTCTGGATGAAGAAGTTCCTCACAGAACTTCAGGTGATTCCTACCAGTGTTGATCCAATACCTTTGTATTGTGACAACAACGGCGCTATAGCTTTAGCGAAGGAACCCAGGTCCGATCAGAAGTCCAGACACATTTTAAGGCGGTATCATCTGATCAGGGAGATTGCAGATCGCCGGGAGATCGAGATAAAGAGAGTAGAGACAGAGAATAACAATGCTGATCCATTCACAAAGGCCATTCCTCAGACGCAGTTCGAGAGCCTATTCGAGATGATAGGTCTACGATATGCCAGCTCATGGCCCTAGAGCAAGTGGGAGATTGTTAGTGTATATGCCCTAGGGGCCATTATTGTATCATACTTGTATGTATATTACTTAATGGAATCTTGGGATATTCACAGTTGTATATGCAGTCTTGCTAAAAATGGTAGTATGCTACTTGGTTTGTGTCTACTTTAATATGTGCATATGTTTCTTGTAACGTATCACTCATACATATTAGTAGAGCCCATAGGATCTTTGCTTGATTACCAGCGTTGTGATGGCAGTCACACTAGTGGGGGCTGGGTAGTCTATAAGCAACATCCTATACTTGTCCCTAGTCGTAGGATTATCGAGACTGGGTATCGATACTCCAGAGTAGACTAGTGTGTACGCTTCTCATCCCAATTGGGGAGATGGTCTGTCCCACAGCCATCAGTACGTCGTACTGGAGATAGTATACAGGTGCTCGTTAGGTTACGGGTACACCAGACAGGACTCGCAGGGGAACTGTTGGTTGGTATTATACCAATCATCAGTTAAAAGTTCCCAGGTGACATGAGTACAGCATAGTCCGTAGACTTGACATTGCTACTTTGCCTCGAGTGTGTCCCACTGTTCTTAGATTGCTACCCTACCACGGCTCAAAGGAGTCGTGCAAACAGGTAGCAGTTGGGTGCAGTCCCGAGCACTTGGAGGCAGTGGCGGTTAGAAAGGATTCGTCTCTCCCGGTATTGGGAGTTGATATCGCGCTGTGTCAGAGAGCCATTACGCAAAGTCCCTGGCCAGGGCAAGCGAGATTTACTGGTAGGTTCCAGTATTTTCTCAGGGTGTAATGGGCTACGCTCCGACACGACTTATACCGCTATTAGGGGACTGACGCTTGCCGCCCCCTAGGCTAGATATACGATAGTCTTAGACGAACAGACCGGACTGTATGGAGATTGTCACATCAGGCTCAGTAGGAGTTCGGATGGGTTTCCTCATCGGCCTTCTTATCGACATCTACCTGGGGACCGTTACGTACAGCTAGTGCCGCTTGCGGTCTGTGGTTAAACCCACTGCCAGCGTAGTGTCGAGTCTTTAGAGTCCCACACAGAGGGTTTCCCTGCTCCAGGCGAAACGATATAGAGGTCGTATGGTTTTACGACAAGGGTTCAGACGCATACGTGTGTTTACGCACGTACGGCGTTCGGACAGTTTTTACTAGCCGGCTTTGGTTTAAGCCAAATTCTATTATCAGGTTATTGGATTTATACAGTCTAAAGTTTTCCGTGTTTTCACGGATTGGAGGGGCGTTCTCGTAATTTTCCGGGAAGCTTCTAGATGCATGGTGACTAGGGGGTTAAGGTGGCATTAGCATTTATTGCTTAATGACTCATTTGTGTGATTCATCCATGCAGTTAATGCTTCATTTATTGAGCTAATGACTCATGAGATGAATCATACAAGGTGAATGCATCAACCATGATGATTAATCATGTATATTATTTATTTGATAAATTGTTATGGTTGATATATTCAAAATGAGTTCATTTTTCAATATCATTCTTATCATCACCTTCTCTCTCCTCAAGCTCTCTTATTCTTGAAACCCTAACCCTAACCTCTCATGTGTTGAGATCAAGGGTTATCTATACTAATACATCCATAACCTCACTCTATATCCCCTTGGTAGCTTAGATTAGCACTTTGAGCAACCTAGTTATCTCAAGTTAGAGATCAAGCTTGGCGTAGGAGCTCTAGGGTGGATCGTCTTTGACTCGAGGAGGTCGTTGAGGAGCCGATGTTCCAAGGAGCATATGAGGAGTGGAGGACAGCGATGAAGACCCGAAGGATAATTAACGTGAGGTATAACTTCGAATCCGAGTAGTTAAACCTCTCGTAGTTTGCTAGTAACGGTTTAGACACGATTCATGCGCTCAAGTCCGTGTTACGAAGCTTTGATGATCGTTTTTCATATATTCCGCCTCCCCGCAAGTTAGTGGGGTGCGTGACATGGACTTACAGTAGATGGGCGATGGATTACCCCATATCCATTGGTGTTTGACATCAGAGATAGTATACTAGTGCTCAGTGGAGACATGGTACACTGAACGGACTCGCCGAGAACTCCTAGATGGTATTATACCCATCGCCAGATAGCAGTTCTCTGGTAACACTGGCACGGGTTAGTATGTAGACCCGAGATCGTCATAGAGTCTTGTGTGATTCCCACTGTGCTTTGATTTCCACCTTACCACATTCAAAAGAATGTGCAAAATGGTGGCTTATGGGTACAGTCCCGAATCACATGGAGACAACGTGCGATAGGAGGGGTTTCGTCTCTCCCGGTATTGGGAGTTGATGTTGCACTATGCTCGATTGGCTATAACAAGAAGTCCCTGTCCATGGCGATTCAGAGATATACTGCTAATTGTTATCAGTAGTTTTTCGACCCGTTATGAGCCTCATATCGACACGACTTATCGAGTTACTGGGGTCTGACGTTTTGCCACCCCTAGACGAGATATGCGACATATCAGACGAAGAGACCGGACTGTACGGCAGTGTTATTGATTGGATTCGCAGGAGTATGAGCAGGCTTTCTTGTTGATCTTCTGATCATTCAATACCCGGGTGGCCGTTACGTTTAGCAGACCGCTTGCGTCTTGCGGGTGGTTGATATGATCATCACCTACTGCCGACGTATTGACAAGTCTTTATAGTCCTACACAGAGGTTTCCTGGCTCAAGCGAAATGGAGTAGGAGCGCATATGTGATATGTGCGGGACCGAGATTAATACAATATGTGATACCGTATTCTATTCTCGCGATTTGTGACATTGGTCGGTTATATGCGATATAGCCGGGTTATCGGATCTAGTATTGATTCGATAAGTTATTACATAAGATATTAGAGGGTTATATGTGATATAGCCGGATCATTAAATCAAGTGTTGATTTAATGATTTAATGTATAATTATATATTTGATATATTAATTTACATCAACTAGTATTAGCTCATTTAAGCTTTCTTTTCTCACTTTGTTTTATGCATGCGTATATATGTGATATATATAAGTGTACATTATTTTGTGTCATGCTTGATGATACATGCAACAAAGTTGTGTGTATGACTTACACCATGCTTGGTTAATTTCTAGGGTTTTTAATTATTTTGGTAATTACAAATGGTGGCATTTTGTCATGACAAATAGCTTGTAGAAGCTTGTAGTCTTCATTGACCATGTCCACTCTTTTGTTTTGCCTAAGATATTTGTTAACCCAACCAATTAAACCTAGCCATGGTTAACTCTCTACAAAGGTTAGTATATGATACTAACTCACCTAGGGTAGCCATGATCCAATGGATAATTTTCATGAGTCATTCTTCTTCTTCTTCCTTAAAGCTTTCTAGCTTCAATGGAGATGTGAGAAAAAATGTGAGAAAATCGATTCTAAAGTGAGCCCACTTCCTACTTCATCATCCTCTACTACTTGCCATTTAGTATAGGGTGTTTGCTTCACTAATTCTACAATTAGTGAAGAGATAGATTGGGTTAGTGTCTCCTCGACGTAGATAATCTTCGGCCTCGAAGTCTTCTTGCAAGCTTGATCCGTATGTGGATCCTCTCTAGTGTCCGGAAGTTCATGATCCCAGCGAAGGGACGACTACACAGAGCTAATGAAGTGAAGGACCGGTCTACAAAGGTTGTATTCCTTGCTCTCTTTTAATTGCAAAGTGTTTGCATTTCATTCCGTTCGATTTCTTGTTAACGATTCTAAGTTAGGGTTAGCTAGAACGGCAAATTTTTGAATTTAGAATGGACGAAGCCTCCTGAAACCTTGCTACCTTCCTAAGGAATCCTGCAGTGGTATCAGAGCCATGCTAGAAAAACAGACGGATTTTGTTAAGATTACGAAACCAAAATACTCCGAAACTTGAAACACGAAATTGTAGTTTCTATCGAATTTAAAATGTTGTCAAAAATTTTTTTAAACATGTGCAGAGTGTTATATGGGATATATCATGAACACGGTGGAAATTTCAGGGGGTTTGCTCTGATTTTGGCCGAGATCACTAGGGTAGGGGTCGGCCACTTTGGTTTGTTTTTGCCTGAAATTTTCACTGTGTTCCAGTGACTGGGTTTTGGTGTTTCAGGTATTGTTTGTTTTTGCTAATTTTGTATGTGCTGTAATCTTACACTATAAGCAATTCGGAGTGTTTCGTATTCGTAGTTTTAACATTGTTTCGGGTTATTCGCATGTTGTTTAGACGAAGTTAAAAAGTTCGATCGAATGTCAAAAACCCATTTTTCCAAGTTTAACTTATTCGGAAAAAACATGCAAGTAATTCTATGAACCCTTTAGATGAATGAAACCCTAACTCGACTTTTTGGATCGCGGAACCGCGGTCATACCCTAGGGTTTGCCGCAGTTCCATGGCGACATGAGTGAGGCTTGGGTCTGCCCTTCTACGGCTGGGGCATAGGTACTGTAGCATGTTCTGGGTATTACTAAAACTGTGCTCAAGTGTTGAGCTGTCGGGAAATTGTGGGACTTTGATGAATCGATCGAAAATTTTAATCTCGTCCTTATATTATGTGATGGGATACAATATTTGGAATCCACAAATATAGTTATGAGATAACTAATTTGAATTTTATAAATCTAGCAGTTTAGTCTCAGTTGATCGGTTGCGACGAGATATTGATGTGATCAAAAGTCCGTCGCAATCACGTAGCGTACGCGGATACTCGCCGGGTAAGCTTATTAGATAGCCACGCCCTATGGCCCCGACCAAGTGACTGTAGGAGAACCCCGTCGCCTAAAGCATCCGTTCGGGTGCTCGCGGAAGCGGTGTTCCGCCTTAGTGCATTTCGTCGACGGCATCGGGGGTGCGGCCGTCTACTAAAGTTTCCGACGAGCATTCGATCAGGATGTCGGGAATATTGTTGAATTGCCCGACTTGATATTGTAAAGCGTTTTTGAGATTGATACTAAAATGAGGGGTTTGTAATTGTTAGGCATGCGATGTCTAAGGAATTCATTTGGTTAGGCATGAAATCCAAAGTATGTGATATTTCGGGTTTATGATGTCTAAGGTGGTTGCGGATTTCAACTGCTGTATTTTTTCACTTTCTTTTCTGCGACCGTAAGTGTAATATGTGGTGTATCGCCAGTTTCGTTGCTATACGTCAACGACAATTAGGATACGTATATTTACATACGTTGATGACATGTGATGTTATTGTCATGACCCGAAATTGGCACTTGACGACCCTTAAACTATGCAACGTCTACAGGCGTAACGCAATTTAAGTAAGCCGAAAACCCAGCAATCTAAACCATCAAAAGTAGTAAAAAATAATAGAATTTTCAAAACCTTTGAAATCTCAACCCAAATTCTTTAAAAGTCAAACTTTTCTTCCTTTAAAATTTTGGCAGCACCTCCTTTGTAAAAACCAGCCCCAAAAATGGGTACAACATAAATATAAGTAAAGCATCCCCAACGGGAGCAAATCCACGCCTAACGGCGGAAAACAACCACCACAACAAATATACAACGCCGTAGCGAAGAAATAAAAGACGATAGAAGTAAAACTACATTAAAGACCTCCAAGTCACAAAATAATACACAATATCGTCCTCACATCAAGTCTCTATGTCATACAAGATAATGGTAGATGGAGAGTACATGGATACAACGAATATACAATAAACAACCTTTCATAACCGTAAAACCCACCTAAGCAAAACTGCACATTGTGAGCCGAAGCGGTATGCGCAGCAAAAGATGATACGATGGATGAAAATAGCGTGCCTCGACTACTCTGACGAACACCTACAAAATACTGTGGCACAACGGGGGTGAGTTGCCAACTCGTGAATAGTAAATAACATATGCAGGTAATCGCAAGTATGCACGTACAACGCGAATCTAACATATGCAACTAATAAAAATAAAAGTCATATGAATGCAACAGTCATGAAGGTACACTAACAGGTACAACTAATACATGAAGCAGTAATAATATGACAATCTATATGCAGCAATCATGTAAGGTACTCTATCAGGTACTACTAATACATGAAGCGATGATATGACAATGTGTATATGCAACAGCCACGAAAGGTACGCTAGCAGGTACAACTGACACATGAAACAATGCATATAAAATAAAGGTTTGTAAACGCAACAATCATGAAAGGTACTCTATTAGGTACTACTAATACATGAAGCAGTGCATAAACAATAAATATGGAGTATGGGGTGAAACATGTCAGTTCCACGGAATCCTGACATCGTGGTTGGACCGAAGACCATCAAGACAATCCAAATCTCAATTCCTCAAATCAGCCCCCAAATTGGCTCTCATATCATATAAGTCTCACAAATCCTGAATGTACAATATCAAGTAAATCTCATATATCCGGAATGTACAAAATCAAGTAAATCTCACATATCCTGAATCCTACATCAAGTGAATCTCATATATATGCTGTATCCAATATCAAATCAACCTTATATATCCTAAGTATATTTGCATGAATAATTATGATGATGTATATAAAGTGATATGTATACATATATATTAGCGTCCCACTCCACTAATATATATATACTTAGGAGTAAAATATCATGAAACCAAGTGTCAAGCATCAACACATAAATACTGATCTATCAGGTGCTGTCACCACGACTGGCCCCCTGATAGGTACGTATTATACGCTATACCGAAAGCTCGAGTGCCTAGCTCTGACCCTTTGTTGGAGATAGTGCCCTCAGAGTCAATTATTGGATCACAGGCACGTGATTGCAATGATTGAGGGAGGACCTATACATGTAGGACAGTCTTACTCAAGATGATAGTATGCTATCTAGTTTATCTTTATCATCGTGTACTGCTTTAGGTGACCTTACGAGTCGCTATTACACGTTGATAGAGCCGCTAGGATTCTTGCTTGACTACCAGCAGTATGAGGGCGATCATATACGTGGGAGCTGAGGTCTATAAGCACATCCTTAAAAGGTCCCTGGTCGTGGGAGTTTCGAGACAGGGCATCGATACTCTAGAGTAGACTAGTGTATACAGTCGAGACCCCGACGAGGGGCGGTGGCCGGTCTCACAAGACACTGGTGTCAGTTGGTTCACCTAAGATGTATACAGGTGCTCATTGGGTTATGAGTATACCGGACAGGACTCGCCGGGAACATGCTAGTTGGTATTATACCTGATGTCAGATAGCAGTTCCGTGGTGACATGTGTACAGGTTAGTTCATCGACCTAAGATCGTCATTTGTCTCGTGTGAGTTCCCACTGTGCTTTGATTACTAACCTACCACGCTCAAAGGAGACGTGCAAACAGGTTTTAGTTGGGTACAGTCCCGAGCCACATGGAGGCAGTGAGCGGATCTGCAGGGGTTCGTCTCTCCCGGTATTGGGGGTGAGGTCGCGCTGTGTCTAGGAGAGCCAGTACATGAAAAGTCCTTGGCCAAGGCAGGAGATTTACTGGTAGGTATTCCAGTAGTATCTCAGGGTGTTCTGGGCTGCACTCCGACACGACTTGTACCGCTTTTGGCGGTCTGACTTTTACCAACCCCCTAGGCCCGCCATGCGATGCTCATAAACGAACGGACCGGACTGTACCTATATTGTCACTGACAGGCTCAGTAGGGTGTCAGGATGAGTTCGCTCATCGACGTCCCTTTTGGTCAATAGCTGGTAGCCCGTCACGTATGGCTAATACCTCTGACGTGCTAGTGGTTAAATCCACAGCCATAGTATTGACGAGTCTTTAGAGTCCACCACACACAGTTACTCAAGTTTCGGGAGAAACGCTGTAGAGGCCGTATGGAGATATGGCAGGGTTCGATCAGATAAGTGCGGTATTGCACGGATCGTGATCGGACGGATTTTACTAGCGGGCTTTGGTTTAAGCCGGATCCTAGTATTAGACAGTGTAGTTTTGTCTTTTTGCATTTGTGTTCAGTGGGAATACAAATACGGGTATGTATATACAGTAGCGGGGTTTTTCTGTAATTTATTACGGGACCAGTTTTCTGAAGTTGCCAGTTTGCATTCCGTTCCGTCCAGTTTTCCTTTGTTCCTTCACGGCCGGACTTTCCGTTGGAGGGGCTAATATGCATGTTCGCAAATTAGCATTTGTGGAGGGGGTCCTTTGTAAATGTGTGGCTTCATAATCATGAGATTCTTTTCTAATCTCTTCCATTGCATTTATTATGATGAGTTGTTGAAAGGATGTGAGGTTGATCTTGTGATGTTCTTTATATTTATTTTTATTACCTATTTTCCCACATGGATTTATTCTTGTGAATTCCTCCACCATTCTTTTGAGAGGGGCCGGCCACTTGTGAGGAGTGGGAGAGAGTTCATTTTTTATGGTGGAAAAATTATCATTCTCATTTGCTTACACAAAATTCCCATGCTCCACTTGAAAGTTCATTTTTGTTCTATTCCTCCATCACCATGGCAACTTCATAACCCCTAGAGACAATGGATTCTACACTTGCCTACAGCATTCCTTGGACGCGTCGGCTAGCCAACTTAGCGCCCGAGTTGCCTCGGTCCAAAGGTGGGAGCCCGTAAAAGAACCCGGCGATGTGGTGCCCGTTTCGACGAGGAGGCGACGACCGGAGATTCCGCGAGGAGATCGGAATGGAGACGAAGACCGAAGGACACGGATCGCTTGGTATAGCTTCTCTACTCCTTTTCTTGTTTGCTAGAGTTAGGTTAATGGCCCGATCCGAGATTTAGTGCGCGGTGGTGCCGGTTTTCTAGTTTGAAAAGTTTTTCGTTTCCGCATTCCGGCGTCGGATTGACGGCCGGGACGCCGCCGTGCACTTAAACCCTCGCCTTCCGACGTATCCATACGTACTTGACTCCCGTCGGTATCCCCATGATAACCGCCGAGTCATAGGTACTGTCACCGGTAGGTATGGTTCCCCCACTAACTCATCTCCTCACTGAGATTCTTTCCCCGGGTACCTCCGACTCCCACCTTGTACCCGCACACGGACCCCTCCTTTCTTCGCGTGTGGTATATATTTCAGAATCGAAAACTCATGGTGGGTGCAGAAATATCATATCAAGGGAAACCGGGTTTTTCAAATAATGCATAATTTCATGAAACTACCACGGTCCCTAAATACAGAAAACATCATGAAAAATCCATATCTCAATGCGAAAATCCATGAATATATGCAACAGAAAACTGTAATGTGAGCATATAAAGGAAAAGCCGCTATTTAACTGCAACAAGTTAAATATAAATCATGCGGTTCCTGATTTATCCAAGTCTATATAACATCAAATAAAGGTGAACATGTAGCTATAGCCAGATATATGTGTAAACATAAGGGTATAGCAAGGTATATGTATTTACCTATCAGTAATAATGTAATATACACTCCAGGTATAAGTAAGGTATGCATGCAAGGTATACACGTAGCTATGTCATTATGTGTGTATGTACCTATCGCTAATGGTACAATACCCTATAGGTAATACAGGTAACTAGCATGTAAGCATATCAAGGCATATGTATAAGCATGTAGGTATACATGTATGCTATATGTCATATGCATAAAGAAATATGAATCAATGTCTCAATGTCCATAACCAAACAATATCATATAGGTATGTGTGTTGTGCGTGTCATGGCAATTATTGACGGTGTGTGTGGCATACAATCAGTGCTCGTGCAACATGAGCCGTCAATAATAGTGCAGTGTCCTAACGGTACTAGTCCAGGCACAACAAGGAACTAAGCAATAATGTGTATGCGCAACTTTATATATGAAATAGAATATGCGTCAATATCATGTCATTTGATCTAGCCCAGACGCATAATGCCATGCGGGCGATCCCCCTGTAGATGTTAAATCTACTCACCAACTTCCCGGCTAAGTAGGGCCTACCAGTCGCTTTCCCCTGTTCGCAACGCCCGAAGTCCCCGCCTGCGATCCTGAACACATATAACAATAAAGTAAGCGTATATAAGCAATCGACCAAAAATACGTACAACTACGTTTAACAGACGCACCAACTCCAAACATACTCTCGAGTGTCCGTTTAGCGGCTAACGTGCGTAGCGACACTACGAAACGAACTCTAGAGAAAAAGCTACACAAAGTCACGAACGACATCGGCACGACCCTAACTAGGAACGCAAAGTGACACAACTACCGAGCCTAGACCCCGATCGTACCGATCGCGTATTCAAAACACAATAATAAACGTGGAATCAATATAATTAACGTCGCAAGGTCAATAGAAACCCACACCTAAAATTTACCGAAATCTAGTAAGCAGCATATAACATTTTAGTACCAAACTACAAGTTTTATCAAAACTAGAATTTACAAAGATCTCAAAATAGCAAGGTTAAACCATTTAAACCTTTACTAAAATTTTAGATTTCACTAATTAGGATTAGCAAAAGTTTAGTTTGTTAATTAGCTTAATTAGCCGATTAGCAAAATATCATTTAACAAATTAGCAACTTGATTAAGTTTTTATTTGTCTTAACTTATCACTTAACCAATCCACTAATCAAAACCCTAATTTGATTGTCAAAATAATATCTTGAATTTCTAAATATGAATTTAAAAGCTTAAATTAAACATCTAATAAGCTAATTAAGGATTTAACAACAATTAAAGATTAGGTTTAGGGTTTTATACCTCCAAATTTGATTGGAAACTTGCAACAAGAAAACCAAGATTAGGCTCCAAAAACCAAGACTTGAATGAAGAACAATGCTAGATTAGTGATGGAGAATGAAGGGTATTGGTTTGTATTTGAGATAGTGTGAATAATTGTTGATTTTTGATGAATTTGATAAGCTTTGAAATGATGAAATGAAGTGAAGAAAGAGATGGGGCAACAAGCAAGTGTAGTGGCCGGCCTTGGTGTGATGGGGAGGGGTGTTTTGTGTAAAAAGAAGAAATATCTAGCAAAAGAACCAGCATTAAATGCTAATTAATGCATTTTGCCACCTTTTCTTTTCTTTTCTTTTTAATTTTTCATTTTAATTATCAAAATATCTAGATATTTAGGTGAGAAGGTTAAAAACATAATTTAGTGATTAACTTAGCATAAAACCACATTAGTAGTAATTAACCAACATAAAAAAGTAATTACCACTAATAAAGTGCATAAATAAAGCATTAAAATAATATTTATATAGGGAAAAAATCTATGTGAACCAAAACTTCTCATTGACCCCCAAAGTTCGCGCACTAGCTTTATTCTAGCTAAACTAGGTGCCGGAAAGTCTATATTGATGTTTGATCACAATCGGGTTAAAATGGAAAATTCGCAAAACGATTTCTAAAACGTTACAATCTTCCCCCATTAAAGAAATTCGGTCCATGAATTTAAAATTCTCACTAAGCATACTTTCAAAGAGATGAGTAAAAAACTCCTAAATCTCGCTGGCAGCCTCCCAAGTGATCACCTCACCATACGGCTACGCCAAAAAACCTTCACAGATGGCAAGACCCTTGACCGAAGTTCCTCCACCTGCTGATCCACTATAACCATCGGCTGCTGGTGAACGAAAGATCGCGTCCAAGCTAAATGGTCTGATGCTGAATCATGTGAAAAAGGTCGTGAAGGAAATTGCGAAGTATCGACACAAGGAATACGGGGTGAATACTCAAAAATCTGGGCGGAAGTGCCAAATTATAGGCAACGGGACTAACTCGCTTCAAGGATCTCAAAAAGACCTAAAACTTTGGGACTAAGATTCCCAAAACTCAACACGCCATTTCACCGGAAAAATCCGTAGGAATACATGATCTCCCACTACGAAGTCAAGTCTGCGACCACCACGGTCGGCATATGACTTCTGTCTGCACTGGGCTACTCTTATCCTGAACTGAACCAACTGGATCTTATCCGACGTCTCTGGACTAGCTGGGGTCCAAAATCCTACCTATGCAGAGTCAGTACAATAGACTGGCGATCGACATAACCAACCACACAAGGCCAGAAAGGTTGCTAATTGGAAAGTCTCCTGATAACAGCTATCGAAGGAGAACCCTAACAATGGCCAGTGACGATCCCAACAGCTAACAACCAATTAGCGCGTACGCACAAGCATATCCTCCAGAGTCGGTATAGCCCGCTCTCACAAAACCATCATCTTGCGGATGGAAAAACGGAGCTGAAGCTCAACCAGTACCCAAGACTGCCTGAAGTTCCTGCCCAAGACGGCAAGCGAACAGGGTGCCTCTATTGGATACAACTCATGAAGGAACTCCGTGCAAACACACAAACTTAACAAAGAACAACAGAGCAAATTGTGCATAACCGGACAACAAACATCCAAATGGAGTCACACCCTGTCTAGTCCTGGGTAGACGCCATAACGAATATTCATGGAGATCTGCTCCCATTTCCACTCTAGAACAGTTAAAGGTTGCAATTTCCAGCCGGTCTCAGATGCTCAATCTTAGCTCACAACAAGACAGACACCTTGAAATGAAATCCAAAACTTCACTCTTCATCCCTGCCCACACGTAACAATCTCACAAGTCACGTAAAATGTTGGTGGAACATGAATGAACACAGATAGCTAACCGATGTGCCTGCTCTAGGATTTCGCGACTCTACCTAACAGTATCAGGTACACAAAAACACGTCCTTAAACATAGCACACTCTGGTCAAAAATCAAGGATTCTGAATCTTTACCCGGCACAGTATGCTCAAGAATCTCTGACAAACGAGCATCGGCGGGCTGTGCCTCACGAAAACGATTAAGGAAAAGTGGACGGGCGCAGACATGAGCAAGCCGTCCCCTCAGTAGAGGAGAACTTAAGCTGTGCTCAATGATCGCATAAGAACTGTAAATCTGCAGAAGACTGCCTCAACAATCAAAACTCGCTGCAGGAAGATATACATTAAGCTCTGGTGGTCCATGAAAATCTGATACGACTCTTCGAACAAGTAGTGTCTCTAAATCTCTAACGTACGACCAACGCGGCCATCTCCAGATCATGAGTGGGATATCCTCCTCGTACTTGCTCCAACTATCGGGAAGCAAAAGCGATAACTCTATAATGCCACATTAATTCTAAATCGAGCCGTACTCGCGAAACATCACAGTTAAACAACAAAGTCGCCCGAACCAGAAAGCAAAGAAAGAACTGGTGCAGTTGTCAACCGAGTCTTCAACTGCTAAAAACTCCGCACACATGCCTCAGTCTAAAGGAAAGAACCTCCTTTCCGGTGAGTTCAGTCAACGGTGCAGCGATACACTAGCAATCCTGCACGAAACGGCGGTAAAACCCTGCTATGCCCAAAGATCTACGGACCTCCATCCCATACACAAGTCTGGGCTAAAGCTGTACGGCCTCGATCTTCCTCGGGACCATACGAAAACCGTCTCCCATAACTACGAGACCTAGGAGTCAACACAATCAAGCCTGAAGGAACACTCCGAGAATTTAACAAACCGCTGGGGTCTCCCAATGTCTGCAAAACAAATCCCCAAGTGCTGCTCACATTCCTCATGACTCTTGGAATAGACAAGAATGTCATCAATGTCACAACAATAAACTGGTCGAGGAACGGCCTGAAGAAATCTGGTTCATCACATCCATGAATGCTGTTAGGTCATTGGTGAGACCAACGACACCACCAAAACTCATACTGCCCGTAGCGCACACAAAGCAATCTTCGGAATGTCCTCACTCCGAACGCGCAACAAATGATGACCTGATCCCAAAACAAACATAGAAAAGCATGTCTCGCACCGTGGAGCTGATCGAACAAATCGTCAAGACGAGGTAAAGGATACCTATCCACACAGTAACTCGGTTTAATTAACGATAAATCGATACACAACCTCAAACTGTCGTCCTTCTCTAGATGAACAGAAAAGGAGCTCCCCAAAGAGAAACACATGGACTATCAAGTCCCTCAACAAAGGACTCTGCAGCTGATCCTTAAGCTCCCTAAGCTCTGCCGGCTCATCTGGAACAATGTCGGAAAACACTCGCACGAAAGGAACCCGGTCCAACAACTCACTGTGGCGCCAGTAACACGAATGAAAGCCAAGAATCCTCGACATCCTCTCCTCAAAAGCCGACTAGCGAAAAAAGGCTGAATTCAATCTGTGAGAGGCGGCACCACTGAACTGAGTTGCCGGGAAAACAAAACCTAACTGTTTTCTCGTGGCAGTCCACAGACGCATAGCATGTAGGTAACCGGTCCGTGCCCAGGAAAACGTCAAATCCAACATCTCTAGAAGGATCACAACGATAGACGAATCTCTATCTCCTATCCGATTGGCACACGACCGAAACACGTGTCTCGCAACTAAAGAATCGCTGACAGAAGTTAACACAACAAACGGCTTGTCTAGCTAACCGACACTCCTCGTCCCAAGTCTCTGCTACTCCCGCGACGTGCACGAAACCTGTCATGGAGACTGAACCTCTGTCAAGGGGCTGGTATACGTGCACGAGTCCTCCACTGTTCCGGAACTCCTAAAGTTTTTGGAAGGCGTACCTCGTCAACTAGGATTTCATCCACTGGTGCTGCGTAAGCAACACTATGCTGTGTGCTGATCGCAAAGAACTACTGGGTAACAGGGGTGACAACCTCCTGTCGCTGCGCTTTACTGGCCTCAACCAAAGACCTCATCGTTTGGCGCAAGTCCCGCATCTCAGCTTCAAGCCTAGCGATACGATTTGTCGAAGGCGGATCCATCTGCTCCTGTGTAACAAGCATGCCATCCTAGTCAGTCCTCGTCCCACACAAGTCACTCCGACCTCGGCCCTCGCCGCACCTCTCTGAGTCCCCATAATCATCGGCAACAAAGGATATAAATGGAAATAAGATTCGATATGAACACGGAAATAAGATTCGATATGAACACGGAAATGAATCATTAAGGAAGGAATTTCAAGCAATTAGTACTTAGGTCACTTTAGGCGGAGTACCACATTGTGAGTATGCCGCGGACATACACACACTACGTTACTCTGCTTAAGCTACCTACTCCATCATACGAAGGTCATTCTATACTCCGAAAGGTAAAACCTAGCGCTCTGATACCAAGTTTGTCACGACCTAAAATTGGCACGTGACGGCACATAAACTACGCAACGTCTACAGGCGTAACGCAATTTAAGTAAGCCGAAAACCCAGCAATCTAAACTATCAAAAGTAGTAAGAAATAATAACATCTTCAAAACCTTTGAAATCTCAACCCAAATTCTTTAAAAGTCCAACTTTTCTTCCTTTAAAATTTTGGCAGCACCTCTTTTTGTAAAAACTAGCCCCCAAAATGGGTACAATATAAATATAAGTAAAGCATCCCCAATGGGAGCAAATCCACGCCTAACGGTGGAAAACAACCACCACAACAGATTTACGATGCCATGGCGAAGAATTAAAAGACGATAGAAGTAAAACTGCATAAAAGACCTCCAAGTCAAAAAATAATACATAATATCGTCCTCACATCAAGTCTCTAAGTCATACAAGATAATGGTAGATGGAGAGTACATGGATAAAACGAATATACAATAAACAACCTTGGATAACCGTAAAAACCACCTAAGCAAAACTGCACACTGTGAGCCGAAGTGGTATCCGCAGCAAAAGATGATACGATGGACGAAAATAGCCTGCCTCGACTACTCTAAGGAACACCTACAAAACACTGTGGCACAACGGGGGTGAGTTGCCAACTTGTGAATAGAAAATAACATATACAGGTAATCGCAAGTATGCACGTACAGCGCGAATCTAACATATACAACTAATAGCAATAAAAGTCATATGAATGCAACAGACATGAAGGTACACTAGCAGGTACAACTTGTAAGTGCACGGCGGCGCCCCGGTCGTCAATCCGACGGCCAAATGCGGAAGCGGTGATAAACTTTAATTTTGCGAACTTAGCAAACCGGCACCACCGCGCACTAAACCCCAGATCGGGCCATTAAACTAGATCTAGCAAAGTAACAACAAGGCGGGTTAGAGATATACCGAGTGATCCGAGTCTTCTCGTCATCGTCCCGATCTCCCGCGGAAACTCCGGTCGTCGCCTCCTTGCCGGAAGGGCACCACATCGTCTGTATCTTTTACGGGCTCCCACCTCAATGCCGAGGCAACTCGGGCACGAAGCTGGCAAGTCGACGTACCCAAGATGTGCTGTATAATGTAGTGTAGATGATGCTTGTCTCTTTGGGGTTATGTTGCCTTGATGGAGGAATGGATTAGAACTTTCATGTGGAACTCTCATATATCAAGCATGGAATGAGATGATGAAAATTCCTCACCAAAAATGAAACCTCTCATTTTCTCACCTCTCCAAAATTGTGGCCGGCCCCTACAAAAGTGAGAATGGTGGAGGGAAAAAAAAACTCATGAAGGGAGGTGAGTGTAGGAGAAAAGAAAATGTGACCACATCATAAAGCAAAGAAAACATCAACTATGCTTATCACTTCTATTCACATCAAATCTCATTAATGCAAAAACCATCATGAAAAAAGCAAGGATGCTTATCCTATCATAATGAATACATTTGCAAGAAAACCCCTCCACAAATGTTATTTGCACAATTGCAAATAACCCCCTCCATCGGAAAAGTCCGGCCGGGAAAGAACAAAGGAAAACCGGCCGGAACGGAATGCAAACTGGCAACTCCAGAAAACTGGTCCCGTAATAAATTACAGGAAAACCCCAATACTGTGCATACACACCCGCATCTGTATTCCGACCGGATACAAATGCAATGAGACAAAATCTACACTGTACTAAACTAGGATCCGGCTTAAACCAAAGCCGGCTAGTATTATCCGTCCGATCTTGATCCGTGCAATACCGCACGTATCTGATCGGACCCTGCCATATCTCCATACAGCCTCTACAGCGTTTCGCCCGAAAGCTTGAGTAACTGTAAGTGTGGTGGACTCTAAAGACTCGTCAATACTATGGCTGTGGATTTAACCACTAGCACGTCAGAGGTATAAGCCAATACGTAACGGGCCACCAGCTATTGACTAAAAAGGGACGTCGATCAGCGAACTCATCCTGACACCCTACTGAGCCTGTCAGTGACAATATCTGTACATTCCGGTCCGTTCGTCTATGAGCATCGCATGTCGGGCCTAGGGGGTTAGTGAAAGTCAGACCCCCAAAAGCGGTACAAGTCGTGTCGGAGTGTAGCCCAGAACACCCTGAGATACTACTGGAATACCTACCAGTAAATCTCCTGCCTTGGCGAAGGACTTCGTGTAATAGCTCTCCTAGACACAGCGCGACCTCACCCCCAATACCGGGAGAGACGAACCCCTGAAGATCCGCTCACTGCCTCCATGTTGCTCGGGACTGTACCCAACTAAAACCTGTTTGCACGACTCCTTTGAGCCGTGGTAGGGTAGTAATCAAAGCACAGTGGGAACTCACACGAGACAAATGACGATCCCCAGGTCGATGAACTAACCTGTACACATGTCACCTGGGAACTGCTATCTGACGTCAGGTATAAGACCAACTAGCATGTTCCCGACGAGTCCTGTCCGGTGTACTCATAACCCAATGAGCACCTGTATACATTTTAGGTGAACCAACTGACACCAGTGGCTTGTGAGACCGGCCACCGCCCCTCGTCGGGGTCTCGACTGTATACACTAGTCTACTCTGGAGAATCGATGCCCTGTCTCGAAACTGCCACGACTAGGGACCATTTAAGGATGTGCTTATAGACTCCAGCTCTCACTTATATGATCGCCCTCATACTGCTGGCAGTCAAGCAAGAATCCAAGGGGCTCTATCAACGTGCAATAGCGACCTGTCGGGTCACCTAAAGCAGTACACGATGATAAAGGTAAACCAGATAGCATACTATCATCTCGAGTAAGACTGTCTTACCGGGATAGGTCCTCCCTCAATCATCGCAATCACGTGCCTGTGATCCAATAATTGACTCTGAGGGCATTATCTCCAACAATCTCCCACTAGCACTCAAGGCTAATTATTGCGATGTCGCATACTCACAGCCCGTGTGATACCGAACACCCAACTCCTCTACTAGTCAGTCTCATAAAGCCTGTTTGCGAAACTCTTGCGTTCGAGGAATAGCCTCAGTGAGTGGATCCGCCTAGTTGTTTCTTTCTATGTCTCTCTATATCTCAAGTTCGCGGAGAAAGCCATCTCCCGAAATGAGCAATACCTGTCTTGGAATGTCTGGATGTCTGATGGGACCAAGCTCATAAATGAACTCCAAATCCAAACTTCTTCGACTGTATCGTTAACTGAACTTAATCAGTATCCTGCGCCATGCCTCCCTCAGTATTGCCTTGGACCACCTGTCCAAAATACTACCCCTCGCCAGAAGGAAAAATATAACTCTGACAACCTCCTTGTCGTCCATATCACCTTGGAAGCCTGGAATGATAACTGTCTCCCAAACGAGGCTGTCGTTATCATATCCCTAGAACATCCACATATGTTCTAAAACTGCTTCCGACTGTTCCTCCAGGATTGGATCAATATCAACTTATTGCATCTAGTGCAAGAACAACATCTGATGTGGTACTTGACATCTCATGATTGACTCAATTGCCTAAGCAAGTGATCTGCCAATCATGCACATCCCTCTATACTTTAGTCTATAAGACACCTTTAGAGAGGATGACTCCATTACCTGCAGGTACACTTCCATGCCAGGTGTCGTCCATTCTAAATACTCTTAGAATGCTGTCAATGTACTCTGATTGGGAAACCACCCAAATCTAGATCTAAAAACATAGATCTAGTAACCAGTATGTCTGATATAATGTCCAAATCCCATGTGGAGAAACCACTGTGTGACGACCAAAGTATAACCGATCGTAGTATAGGAATATCACTTCCTACTTTGTGTATGTCATCCAAAACCCGGATATCGCACCCTACTACCTTCTCAACAGATCCATCCCCTATTCTGATGACGTCAAACCTATGACTGTCTCATCAGAAATAGATGATCTATCTCCGCTATATCTGCTTTAGTCTATAAATAGACATAAGCCTGATGTCCACCAATGCTTCCGCTGCTCCCACTGACTACGACAACCCTCTGGCAGAGTCATATAGACGTGCACTTCTAAAGCTAGTTTAGAACGACGCTATACTCATCCTCCTGCCGGGTCTCGCAGCCTGGAACAACAACAATGGCAAGTGTGGGTAAACAAGAACTTCCCTGTCACCGTCCTTGAGGCTATCGGAGCACCTCTCGGGTGGCTGAAGTTACCCACCGTATCTGCGGAGTGGCCAATGGAATGTCAAATCAGATTGAATTTTTAGGTTCCTTATCAAATCTTCAGTAATCGTTTGCGGTTCTGGAATCACTTCCAGTTCTACCATACTCCCACTACTGTTTTTGAAAAAATCCATTTTTAATAAAACTTTGGCGAGTCTTAGAACAATGTCGCTATTGTTCATCCAGATGGTAGAAAATCAACCCTCATCATAGCCTGGGTCAACCCACAAACAGCCATTACAGAAACGTGCCTTGAGTTATCCAGATACTGGTTTTAGTCATAAGCCGGACAACTCCCCGTACCTTAACAATGTTAAGATATGAACTGTACTATATCCGATATAGAACCAGAGGCACTGATTTTATTGAACCAGATTCAAATCATGCATCTGTCTCCAGTGCATGTCAACTAAATGGAGAGAGGCCGATCAGCGTTACTCAACTTAGGAATGCTTCCAATTATGAGTAACCTGAAAGAGAAGCAATTTCTCTTTATTATTACTATCAACTGAATACCATACACAAGTATCTACATCTTCGATCACTTTGAAGAATCCCGATACTTGCTACACCTGGTTCTCTACTGTATTCAAATACCTATAACTCCTCAAAACTTAGACCCTGTGTTTCTACGAAACACATGACTAAGAACTAGAGAAGTTAAAAGTAAACAGAATATAGTATGAGGACCAACCCCTCTGTCCTAATGGACACTGGACAACATACAATACTCTCTATAAGTCCGCTGAGTCTGATAACTCATTCACTGTGTGTCGTAGGTTAAAAACTGTACTATTGTTATGAAGAATTACACCGCTGTTTAATGCTCCTTACCTAACCATCCACTGATATAGGTAAATGTCATCGACATAATATCAAAAGGTATATCTCACTCTATGAAAATAGACGTACAGATATATCAATTTGAAATTGGTGCACAACAGCGGATATTCAAAACCAAATATTTGCCGACCGGCAAACAGCCCAGATGATCTCCTCAAATATCACCGATTACAACGAATCCTGATATAATGAGGATGATCACCCTATTCCCAATAACTTACTCCCACTCATCATCTGTAAAACCATACAGATGTGAGAATCAAACTTGGTAAATACATACCCTGGAGCAAGTGTCCAATCGGGAAATCAGTTTTCTTTTAACAGTACACAGTTGAACTGAAACATTGAAATGTTTCGATGGGGTATTCTGGTATTCCTAGTAATTCCTCTACCATTATCCAGATTCACAACTATAACCGTATAATTCTTTTCCACCTCTCCAAATCCCTTTATATGTCTTTAGTCATTACCTTCTGCACACCCCTTTAGGCCAATTGGTTTTCTTCCTTCCCTACCGTTCGGCACCAGCCTATGGTCTGGAAGAAGACTATCAAATAAGCATAATGGGTGTACTCTCCTAATCCTAGGAGCACTCGCAATGCGAGAGAAGTTGAAGATAAAAGACAACCGAATAAACCTTATTCCTATTTCTCCTGGACCAGAATCCATCCCCGAACTGGAACAAGTTCCTTTCGAGTTCGTATATAACCATACGATGGAGTATCCAATAAACTGTGGATCTTCGTAGTGATACGGAGTGTCCTGGAGAAATACAAAGGTGATTTAGGATTGGCGAAGAAATACTTGGTTTGGTCGTGAATATCAGTCGCAATTTACTTTGCCCTCTTACTAATACCTTGCTTTGTCTTAATCTTAATACCTTCTGCACACCATCGTTATGCTAATTGGTTTTCTTCATTCCCCACTGTTCGGCACCAGCCTAAGGTTTGGAAGAAGACTATCCAATTTGCGTAATAGGTGTACTATCTCCTAAACCAAGGAGTACTCACAACTTGAGAGAAGGTAAAAGGGAAAAGACAACAGAATAATCCTATCCGTTTTCTCCAGAACCGGAAACCATCCTCAAATTCCTTCGAGTTCGTTTATAACCATACGATGGTTTTGTCCAATGGAAGTGGACGTTCGTAGTAATACGGTGTGTCCTGGAGAAAAGGGTAAAAGTAGGAGTGGCAATGAGGTTTGCAACTCTGACAATCCAAAAGCCAGTGTTAAGAAGGTTCGGTCAACTTGGTCACTGAGTCATAGTCTTAGGGTCGGGTCAATGGTCGCTGCCAAAGAGAGAGAGAAAAGAAACACTCAGCGTGCACTCTAACCTAGATCAGAATGGTTACCAATTTATCTAATCTGGAAACTTCCCACTGTACCTCAAATTCTCCTCCAAACCTGAAAGAAGAATTAGTCGGGGTCACCTGAGGAGTAAACCAACTAATCAGTGGGAATCGGGATCCAACTATCATCGCATGATAACGTGACGGAATCCGCTCACGCTATCACACTCCAGAAGGTATGCGCATATCTGGCAAGTTTCAGTTCTTTTGAAACTCCCGATGTGATTTTTACCCCATGCTCTTATGACCTTGACTTTGGCCAACATATCATAAGTCACATGTCAAGTTCTACCCGTCATTCTCCAGGTTAATTTGAACCCACCCGTACATACCCTTGACTTTGGCCAAAATGGCAGTACGACTGTCCCAAACCAACGCATCTATCTATGCTGCATATGAATACCCGAATAGCTACCAATCACTGTGCCTTGACTTTGGCCAACATACGCAGCTTGAATACTATTGACCATCCATATGAAACGACGGAGGGCTACGAATGGTTTCTGGCGAAAACCTTTAACGTAATGAACTTGATATCGTTGAAGGAACTGATAGCTTTTAAAAATATAGTGACGAAAATCATTGCTAAAGAGGTCACTCCCGGTGAAGGGATCTCGGCTCTTTCCCCGTAGAATGGGGTGCAGGATATTCCAAATGAATACCAAGGTGCAAAGCAAAAGTAATCGGCTATAGTGAAGTTAATGCACTGACGCAAACTTTTGTCCAAGGGGTCACTCTCGGTGAAGGGATCTCGGCCCTTGCCTCATCGACTGAGGAGCAGGATATTCCAAATGAATACCACGATGCAAAACAAAAGTGAACGTCCTTGCAATAACAGCTTTTAGAAAAGTGTTCCAACAACATCAGAATAGGTTTGTTTAACTTGCATTGATCCGAATCAACGCAGTCCCATCATTGAACACACCACAAAGAACGAAAATATACTGACGTACGTATATGCCATCCGCATTCGCCACTGGGTCCCGTCATCACCCGTTAGGTTAGCTAACTAACGACAGAGCGGGGACTGGACTAGCGCGGATGAAAAACATATACAACATCTACTAATATATATACCAATATATTATATTTCGCTCAAGGCGTGATAAAATGCAACATCACAGAAATGTACAGCATCACAGAACAATACAGATATCTGGGATCTCCGGGTTTCACAGAGCCACTACTGAAACCCGACGTTCCCCTGGTCGTGTGGATAGCCTGTGCAATGAAATCCTAGACCCCTACGGCCGCGGCAAGTCACCCGCCAAAACCTGAAGCGAGGCAGCCCCCTTCAGCACCGTGAATGGACCACCCAGCACTTCACGGAATCCGGTAACTTGGGCACCCCTCTTGGGTCAACCTGTACCCCCTACGAGTGCGGCGAATAGCCTGCCAATTCCAGACTGAAGCCCCCTCCGTCTCAATGCCATGAGATGCGGGCTTGTTTCCCTCCAGAACCCGGCTATCCGTGCACCCCACCGCAGGGTAAACCTAGTACAGAAAGTAAAATATACATATAACGGGTACATCGACCGCAACCAGGTCGTGCCCCAAAATAATAATACAATCAGGCAGTGACGGCAGTCCACATGTCGGACGCTCGCCCCGCAATATCAAATGTACATAATACAACAACACTGTACTAGCATTGCATCCAGGCTATCCCCCACGACCGATCCGCAACATCACATCAAAATCACAGAACATCAACGTGAAAGTCACGTTCGCAAATCCGTCTAACCGGGCTATAGCAGTTAGACCGGATTTACCGATCGAGTGACATTCACGGTCGCAGATATAATGTAAATACTATGAAATAATGTGTTTGAAATATCCGATTGATCAAAAATTAACAAGTGGGCCCCAAAGCAATACTGTAGCACTCACAGAAAATCTGGGCCCAATATTAATATTCCAAAACCCCTAAAATTAGCCCAGAAGCCCACTGGAAAAAAATGATGCAGTGACGACACCAATGTGCGGCGGAACCGCGGCCTAAGGGGGGGTTTGGCCGCGGTTCCGCGCTTCAGTGGTTGACTGACTGTGTTGAATTTTTCCAGTAGTCTTAGAATTTTCAATACATTAGTTTTTTACAACCTGAAAAATTTTTGGACTTCAAAATATTTCGACAGAAAACTGATGTAAGGAAAAACGTGGTTTTTTGGAATTTTGGTCGATCGGAAATGCAAACACATCAAACGAAGCTAGACGAAGTTAATGGCGAGGCTCTGATACCACTGTAAGTGCACGGCGGCGCCCCGGTCGTCAATCCGACGGCCAAATGCGGAAGCGGTGATAAACTTTAATTTTGCGGACTTAGCAAACCGGCACCACCGCGCACTAAACCCCGGATCGGGCCATTAAACTAGATCTAGCAAAGTAACAACAAGACGGGTTAGAGATATACCGAATGATCCGAGTCCTCCGGTCTTCTCGTCATCGTCCCGATCTCCCGCGGAAACTCCGGTCGTCGACTCCTTACCGGAAGGGCACCACATCGTCTGTATCTTTTACGGGCTCCCACCTCAATGCCGAGGCAACTCGGGCACGAATCTGGCAAGTCGACGTGCCCAAGATGTGCTGTATAATGTAGTGTAGATGATGCTTGTCTCTTTGGGGTTATGTTGCCTTGATGGAGGAATGGATTGGAACATTCAAGTGGAACTCTCATATATCAAGCATGGAATGAGATGATGAAATTTCCTCACCATAAATGAAACCTCTCATTTTCTCACCTCTCCAAAATTGTGGCCGGCCCCTACAAAAGTGAGAATGGTGGAGGGAAAAAAAACTCATGAAGGGAGGTGAGTGTAGGAGAAAAGAAAAGGTGACCACATCATAAAGCAAAGAAAACATCAACCATGCTTATCAGTTCTATTCACATCAAATCTCATTAATGCAAAAACCATCATGAAAAAAGCAAGGATGCTTATCCTATCATAATGAATACATTTGCAAGAAAACCCCTCCACAAATGTTATTTTCACAATTGCAAATAACCCCTTCCATTGGAAAAGTCCGGCCGGGAAAGAACAAAGGAAAACCGACCGGAACGGAATGCAAACTGGAAACTCCAGAAAACTGGTCCCGTAATAAATTACAGGAAAACCCCAATACTGTGCATACACACCCGCATCTGTATTCCGACCGGATACAAATGCAATGAGACAAAATCTACACTGTACTAAACTAGGATCCGGCTTAAACAAAAGCCGGCTAGTATTATCCGTCCGATCTTGATCCGTGCAATACCGCACGTATCTGATCGGACCCTGCCATATCTCCATACGGCCTCTACAGCGTTTCGCCCGAAAGCTTGAGTAACTGTAAGTGTGGTGGACTCTAAAGACTCGTCAATACTATGGCTGTGGATTTAACCACTAGCATGTCAGAGGTATAAGCCAATACGTAACGGGCCACCAGCTATTGACTAAAAAGGGACATCGATGAGCGAACTCATCCTGACACCCTACTGAGCCTGTCAGTGACAATATCCGTACAGTCCGGTCCGTTCGTCTATGAGCATCGCATGTCGGGCCTAGGGGGTTGGTGAAAGTCAAACCCCCAAAAGCGGTACAAGTCGTGTCGGAGTGTAGCCTAGAACACCCTGAGATACTACTGGAATACCTACCAGTAAATCTCCTTCCTTGGCCAAGGACTTCGTGTAATGGCTCTCCTAGACACAGCGCGACCTCACCCCCAATACCGGGAGAGACGAACCCCTGAAGATCCGCTCACTGCCTCCATGTGGCACGGGACTGTACCCAACTAAAACCTGTTTGCACAACTCCTTTGAGCCGTGGTAGGGTAGTAATCAAAGCACAGTGGGAACTCACACGAGACAAATGACGATCCCTAGGTCGATGAACTAACCTGTACACATGTCACCTGGGAACTGCTATCTGACGTCAGGTATAAGACCAACTAGTATGTTCCCGACGAGTCCTGTCCGGTGTACTCATAACCCAATGAGCACCTGTATACATCTTAGGTGAACCAACTGACACCAGTGGCTTGTGAGACCGGCCACCGCCCCTCGTCGGGGTCTCGACTGTATACACTAGTCTACTCTGGAGAATCGATGCCCTGTCTCGAAACTGCCACGACTAGGGACCATTTAAGGATGTGCTTATAGACTCCAGCTCTCACTTATATGATCGCCCTCATACTGCTGGCAGTCAAGCAAGAATCCAAGGGGCTCTATCAACGTGCAATAGCGACCTGTCGGGTCACCTAAAGCAGTACACGATGATAAAGGTAAACCAGATAGCATACTATCATCTCGAGTAAGACTGTCTTACCGGGATAGGTCCTCCCTCAATCATCGCAATCACGTGCCTGTGATCCAATAATTGACTCTGAGGGCATTATCTCCAACAATCTCCCACTAGCACTCAAGGCTAATTATTGCGATGTCGCATACTCACAGCCCGTGTGATACCGAACACCCAACTCCTCTACCAGTCAGTCTCATAAAGCCTGTTTGCGAAACTCTTGCGTTCGAGGAATAGCCTCAGTGAGTGGATCCGCCTAGTTGTTTCTTTCTATGTCTCTCTATATCTCAAGTTCGCGGAGAAAGCCATCTCCCGAAATGAGCAATACCTGTCTTGGAATGTCTGGATGTCTGATGGGACCTAGCTCATAAATGAACTCCAAATCCAAACTTCTTCGACTGTATCGTTAACTGAACTTAATCAGTATCCTGCGCCATGCCTCCCTCAGTATTGCCTTGGACCACCTGTCCAAAATACTTACCCTCGTCAGAAGGAAAAATATAACTCTGACAACCTCCTTGTCGTCCATGTCACCTTGGAAGCCTGGAATGATAACTGTCTCCCAAACGAGGCTGTCGTTATCATATCCCTAGAACATCCACATATGTTCTAAAACTGCTTCCGACTGTTCCTCCAGGATTGGATCAATATCAACTTATTGCATCTAGTGCAAGAGCAACATCTGGTGTGGTACTTGACATCTCATAATCGACTCAATTGCCTAAGCAAGTGATCTGCCAATCATGCACATCCCTCTATACTTTAGTCTATAAGACACCTTTAGAGGGGGTGACTCCATTACCTGCAGGTACACTACCATGCCAGGAGTCGTCCATTCTAAATACTCATAGAATGCTGTCAAAGTACCCTGATTGGGAAACCACCCAAATCTAGATCTAAAAACATAAATCTAGTAACCAGTATGTCTGATATAATGTCCAAGTCCCATGTGGAGAAACCACTGTGTGACGACCAAAGTATAACCGATCGTAGTATAGGAATATCACTTCCTACTTTGTGTATGTCATCCAAAACCCGGATATCGCACCCTACTACCTTCTCAACAGATCCATCCTCTATTCTGATGACGTCAAACCTATGACTGTCACATCAGAAATAGATGATCTATCTCCGCTATATCTGCTTTAGTGTATAAATAGACATAAGCCTGATGTCCACCAATGCTTCCGCTGCTCCCACTGACTACGACAACCCTCTGGCAGAGTCATATAGACGTGCACTTCTAAAGCTAGTTTAGAACGACGCTATACTCATCCTCCTGCCGGGTCTCGCAGCCTGGAACAACAACAATGGCAACTGTGGGTAAACAAGAACTTCCCTGTCACCGTCCTTGAGGCTATCGGAGCACCTCTCGGGTGGCTGAAGTTACCCACCGTATCTGCGGAGTGGCCAATGGAATGTCAAATCAGATTGAATTTTTAGGTTCCTTATCAAATCTTCAGTAATCGTTTGCGGTTCTGGAATCACTTCCAGTTCTACCATACTCCCACTACTGTTTTTGAAAAAAATCCATATTTAATAAAACTGTGGCGAGTCTTAGAACAATATCGCTATTGTTCATCCAGATGGTAGAAAATCAACCCTCGTCATAGCCTGGGTCAACCCACAAACAGCCATTACAGAAACGTGCCTTGAGTTATCCAGAGACTGGTTTTAGTCATAAGCCGGACAACTCCCCGTACCTTAACAATGTTAAGATATGAACTGTACTATATCCGATATAGAACCAGAGGCACTGATTTTATTTAACCAGATTCAAATCATGCATCTGTCTCCAGTGCATGTCAACTAAATGGAGAGAGGCCGATCAGCGTTACTCAACTTAGGAATGCTTCCAATTATGAGTAACCTGAAAGAGAAGCAATTTCTCTTTATTATTACTATCAACTGAATACCATACACAAGTATCTACATCTTCGATCACTTTGAAGAATCCCGATACTTGCTACACCTGGTTCTCTACTGTATTCAAATACCTATAACTCCTCAAAACTTAGACCCTGTGTTTCTATGAAACACATGTCTAAGAACTAGAGAAGTTAAAAGTAAACAGAATATAGTATGATGACCAACCCCTCTGTCCTAATGGACACTGGACAACATACAATACTCTCTATTAGTCCGCTGAGTCTGATAACTCATTCACTGTGTGTCGTAGGTTAAAAACTGTACTATGGTTATGAAGAATTACACCGCTGTTTAATGCTCCTTACCTAACCATCCACTGATATAGGTAAATGTCATCGACATAATATCAAAAGGTATATCTCACTCTATGAAAATAGACGTACAGATATATCAATTTGAAATTGGTGCACAACAGCGGATATTCAAAACCAAATATTTGCCGACCGGCAAACAGCCCAGATGATCTCCTCAAATATCACCGATTACAACGAATCCTGATATAATGAGGATGATCACCCTATTCCCAATAACTTACTCCCACTCATCATCTGTAAAACCATACAGATGTGAGAATCAAACTTGGTAAATACATACCCTGGAGCAAGTGTCCAATCGGGAAATCAGTTTTCTTTTAACAGTACACAGTTGAACTGAAACATTGAAATATTTCGATGGGGTATTCTGGTATTCCTAGTAATGCCTCTACCATTATCCAGATTCACAACTATAACCGTATAATTCTTTTCCACCTCTCCAAATCCCTTTATATTTCTTTAGTCATTACCTTCTACACACCCCTTTAGGCCAATTGGTTTTCTTCCTTCCCTACCGTTCGGCACCAGCCTATGGTCTGGAAGAAGACTATCCAATAAGCATAATGGGTGTACTGTCCTAATCCTAGGAGCACTCGCAATGCGAGAGAAGGTGAAGATAAAAGACAACCGAATAAACCTTATTCCTATTTCTCCTGGACCAGAATCCATCCCCGAACTGGAACAAGTTCCTTTCGAGTTCGTATATAACCATACGATGGAGTATCCAATAAACTGTGGATCTTCGTAGTGATACGGAGTGTCCTGGAGAAATACAAAGGTGATTTAGGATTGGCGAAGAAATACTTGGTTTGGTTGTGAATATCAGTCACAATTTACTTTGCCCTCTTACTAATCCCTTGCTTTGTCTTAATCTTAATACCTTCTGCACACCATCGTTATGCTAATTGGTTTTCTTCATTCCCCACTGTTCGGCACCAGCCTAAGGTTTTGGAAGAAGACTATACAATTTGCGTAATAGGTGTACTATCTCCTAAACCAAGGAGTACTCACAACTTGAGAGAAGGTAAAAGTGAAAAGACAACTGAATAATCCTATCCGTTTTCTCCAGAACCGGAAACCATCCTCGAATTCCTTCGAGTTCGTATATAACCATACGATGGTTTTGTCCAATGGAAGTGGACGTTCGTAGTAATACGGTGTGTCCTGGAGAAAAGGGTAAAAGTAGGAGTGGCAATGAGGTTTGCAACTCTGACAATCCAAAAGCCAGTGTTAAGAAGGTTCGGTCAACTTGGTCACTGAGTCATAGTCTTAGGGTCGGGTCAATGGTCGCTGCCAAAGAGAGAGAGAAAAGAAACACTCAGCGTGCACTCTAACCTAGATCAGAATGGTTACCAATTTATCTAATCTGGAAACTTCCCACTGTACCTCAAATTCTCCTCCAAACCTGAAAGAAGAATTAGTCGGGGTCACCCAAGGAGTAAACCAACTAATCTGTGGGAATCGGGATCCAACTATCATCGCATGATAACGTGACGGAATCCGCTCACGCTATCACACTCCAGAAGGTATGCGCATATCTGGAAAGTTTCAGTTCTTTTGAAACTCCCGATGTGATTTTTACCCCATGCTCTTATGACCTTGACTTTGGCCAACATATCATAAGTCACATGTCAAGTTATACCCGTCATTCTCCAGGTTAATTTGAACCCACCCGTACATACCCTTGACTTTGGCCAAAATGGCAGTACGACTGTCCGAAACCAACGCATCTATCTATGCTGCATATGAATACCCCAATAGCTACCAATCACTGTGCCTTGACTTTGGCCAACATACGCAGCTTGAATACTATTGACCATCCATATGAAACGACGGAGGGCTACGAATGGTTTCTGGCGAAAACCTTTAACGTAATGAACTTGATATCGTTGAAGGAACTGATAGCTTTTAAAAATATAGTGACGAAAACCTTTGCTAAAGAGGTCACTCCCGGTGAAGGGATCTCGGCTCTTTCCCCGTAGAATGGGGTGCAGGATATTCCAAATGAATACCACGGTGCAAAGCAAAAGTAATCGGCTATAGTGAAGTTAATGCCCTGACGCAAACTTTTGTCCAAGGGGTCACTCCCGGTGAAGGGATCTCGGCCCTTGCCTCGTCGACTGAGGAGCAGGATATTCCAAATGAATACCACGATGCAAAACAAAAGTGAACGTCCTTGCAATAACAGCTTTTAGAAAAGTGTTCCAACAACATCAGAATAGGTTTGTTTGACTTTCATTGATCCGAATCAACGCAGTCCCATCATTGAACACACCACAAAGAACGAAAATATACTGACGTACGTATATGCCATCCGCATTCGCCACTGGGTCCCGTCATCACCCGTTAGGTTAGCTAACTAACGACAGAGCGGGGACTGGACTAGCGCGGATGAAAAACATATACAACATCTACTAATATATATACCAATATATTATATTTCGCTCAAGGCGTGATAAAATGCAACTTCACAGAAATGTACAGCATCACAGAACAATACAGATATCTGGGATCTCCGGGTTTCACAGAGCCACTACTGAAACCCGACGTTCCCCTGGTCGTGTGGATAGCCTGTGCAATGAAATCCTAGACCCCTACGGGCGCGGCAAGTCACCCGCCAAAACCTGAAGCGAGGCAGCCCCCTTCAGCACCGTGAATGGACCACCCAGCACTTCACGGAATCCGGTAACTTGGGCACCCATCTTGGGTCAACCTGTACCACCTACGAGTGCGGCGAATAGCCCGCCAATTCCAGACTGAAGCCCCCTCCGTCTCAATGCCATGAGATGCGGGCTTGTTGCCCTCCAGAACCCGGCTATCCGTGCACCCCACCGCGGGGTATACCTAGTACAGAAAGTAAAATATACATATAACGGGTACATCTACCGCAACCAGGTCGTCCCCCAAAATAATAATACAATCAAGCAGTGACAGCAGTCCACATGTCGGACGCTCGCCCCGCAATATCAAATGTACATAATACAACAACACTGTACTAGCATTGCATCCAGGCTATCCCCCACGACCGATCCGCAACATCACAGCAAAATCACAGAACATCAACGTGAAAGTCACGTTCGCAAATCCGTCTAACCGGGCTATAGCAGTTAGACCGGATTTACCGATCGAGTGACATTCACGGTCGCAGATATAATGTAAATACTGTGAAATAATGTGTTTGAAATATCCGATTGATCAAAAATTAACAAGTGGGCCCCAAAGAAATACTGTAGCACTCACAGAAAATCTGGGCCCAATATTAATATTCCAAAACCCCTAAAATTAGTCCAGAAGCCCACTGGAAAAAAATGATGCAGTGACGACACCAATGTGCGGCGGAACCGCGGCCTAAGGGGTGGTTTGGCCGCGGTTCCGCGCTTCAGTGGTCGACTGACTGTGTCGAATTTTTCCAGTAGTCTTAGAATTTTCAGTACATTAGTTTTTTACAACCTGAAAAATTTTTGGACTTCAAAATATTTCGACAGAAAACTGATGTAAGGAAAAACGTGGTTTTTTGGAATTTTGGTCGATCGGAAATGCAAACACATCAAACAAAGCTAGACGAAGTTAATGGCGAGGCTCTGATACCACTGTAAGTGCACGGCGGCGCCCCGGTCGTCAATCCGACGGCCAAATGCGGAAGCGGTGATAAACTTTAATTTTGCGAACTTAGCAAACCGGCACCACCGCGCACTAAACCCCGGATCGGGCCATTAAACTAGATCTAGCAAAGTAACAACAAGACGGGTTAGAGATATACCGAATGATCCGAGTCCTCCGGTCTTCTCGTCATCGTCCCTATCTCCCGCGGAAACTCCGGTCGTCGCCTCCTTACCGGAAGGGCACCACATCGTCTGTATCTTTTACGGGCTCCCACCTCAATGCCGAGGCAACTCGGGCACGAAGCTGGCAAGTCGACGTGCCCAAGATGTGCTGTATAATGTAGTGTAGATGATGCTTGTCTCTTTGGGGTTATGTTGCCTTGATGGAGGAATGGATTGGAACTTTCAAGTAGAACTCTCATATATCAAGCATGGAATGAGATGATGAAATTTCCTCACCATAAATGAAACCTCTCATTTTCTCACCTCTCCAAAATTGTGGCCGGCCCCTACAAAAGTGAGAATGGTGGAGGGAAAAAAAAAACTCATGAAGGGAGGTGAGTGTAGGAGAAAAGAAAAGGTGACCACATCATAAAGCAAAGAAAACATCAACCATGCTTATCACTTCTATTCACATCAAATCTCATTAATGCAAAAACCATCATGAAAAAAGCAAGGATGCTTATCCAATCATAATGAAGACATTTGCAAGAAAACCCCTCCACAAATGTTATTTGCACAATTGCAAATAACCCCCTCCATCGGAAAAGTCCGGCCGGGAAAGAACAAAGGAAAAACGACCGGAACGGAATGCAAACTGGCAACTCCAGAAAACTGGTCCCGTAATAAATTACAGGAAAACCCCAATACTGTGCATACACACCCGCATCTGTATTCCGACCGGATACAAATGCAATGAGACAAAATCTACACAGTACTAAACTAGGATCCGGCTTAAACCAAAGCCGGCTAGTATAATCCGTCCGATCATGATCCGTGCAATACCGCACGTATCTGATCGGACCCGGCCATATCTCCATACGGCCTCTACAGCGTTTCGCCCGAAAGCTTGAGTAACTGTAAGTGTGGTGGACTCTAAAGACTCGTCAATACTATGGCTGTGGATTTAACCACTAGCATGTCAGAGGTATAAGCCAATACGTAACGGGCCACCAGCTATTGACTAAAAAGGGACATCGATGAGCGAACTCATCTTGACACCCTACTGAGCCTGTCAGTGACAATATCCGTACAGTCTGGTCCGTTCGTCTATGAGCATCGCATGTCGGGCCTAGGGGGATGGTGAAAGTCAGACCCCCAAAAGCGGTACAAGTCGTGTCGGAGTGTAGCCTAGAACACCCTGAGATACTACTGGAATACCTACCAGTAAATCTCCTGCCTTGGCCATGGACTTCGTGTAATGGCTCTCCTAGACACAGCGCGACCTCACCCCCAATACCGGGAGAGACGAACCCCTGAAGATCCGCTCACTGCGTCCATGTGGCTCGGGACTGTACCCAACTCAAACCTGTTTGCACGACTCCTTTGAGCCGTGGTAGGGTAGTAATCAAAGCACAGTGGGAACTCACACGAGACAAATGACGATCCCCAGGTCGATGAACTAACCTGTACACATGTCACCTGGGAACTGCTATCTGACGTAAGGTATAAGACCAACTAGCATGTTCCCGACGAGTCCTGTCCGGTGTACTCATAACCCAATGAGCACCTGTATACATCTTAGGTGAACCAACTGACACCAGTGGCTTGTGAGACCGGCCACCGCCCCTCGTCGAGGTCTCGACTGTATACACTAGTCTACTCTGGAGAATCGATGCCCTATCTCGAAACTCCCACGACTAGGGACCATTTAAGGATGTGCTTATAGACTCCAGCTCTCACTTATATGATCGCCCTCATACTGCTGGCAGTCAAGCAAGAATCCAAGGGGCTCTATCAACGTGCAATAGCGACCTGTCAGGTCACCTAAAGCAGTACACGATGATAAAGGTAAACCAGATAGCATACTATCATCTCGAGTAAGACTGTCTTACCGGGATAGGTCCTCCCTCAATCATCGCAATCACGTGCCTGTGATCCAATAATTGACTCTGAGGGCATTATCTCCAACACAACTAATACTTGAAGCAGTAATAATATGACAATCTGTATGCAGCAATCATGTAAGGTACTCTATCAGGTACTTCTAATACATGAAGCGATGATATGACAATGTATATATGCAACAACCATGAAAGGTACGCTAGCAGGTACAACTAACACATGAAGCAATGCATATAAAATAAAGGTAAGTAAATGCAACAATCATGAAAGGTACTCTATCAGGTACTACTAATACATGAAGCAGTGCATAAACAATAAATGTGGAGTATGGGGTGAAACATGTCGTTTCCACGGAATCCTGACATTGTGGTAGGACCGAAGTCCATCATGACAATCCAAATCCCAATTCCTCAAATCAGCCCCCAAATTGGCTCTCATATCATATAAGTCACACAACTCCTGAATGTACAATATCAAATAAATCTCATATATCCTGAATATACAAAATCAAGTAAAATCTCACATATCCTGAATCCAACATCAAGTGAATCTCATATATATCCTGTATCCAATATCAAATCAACCTCATATATCCTAAGTATATTTACATGAATAATTATGATGAAGTATATAAAGTGATATGTATACATATATATTAGCGTCCCACTCCACTAATATATATATACTTAGGAGTAAAATATCATGAAACCAAGTGTCAAGCATCGACACATAAATACAGATCTATCAGGTGCTGTCACCACGACAGGCCCCCTGATAGGTACGTATCATACGCTATACAGAAAGCTCGAGTGCCTAGCTCTAACCCTCGCGTTCCGACGTATCCATACGTACATGACTCCCGTCGGTATCCCCATGATAACCGCCGAGTCATAGGTACTGTCACCGGTAGGTATGGTTCCCCCACTAACTCATCTCCTCACTGAGATTCTTGCCACGGGGTACCACCGACCCCCACCATGTACACGCACACGGACCCCACCTTTCCTCGCGTGGGGTATATATTTCAGAACCGATAAAAATCATGGTGGGTGCTGAAATTTCATATCAAGGGAAACCGAGTTTTTCAAATAATGCATAATTTCATGAAACTACCACAGTCCCCAAATCCAGAAAACATCATGAAAAATCCATATCTCAATGCGAAAATCCATGAATATAATATATGCAACAGAAACTGTAATGTGAGCATATTGTTAGTTATATGTATGCCCTAGAAGCCTTTACTATACATACGATGTATATTGTTGTGGATGCTTGGACATATATAGGGAGGACTTTCTTGCTCGACATGATAGTATGCTATCTGGTTGCTCTTTATCTTAACATATACTCTGATTGTCTCTATGTTACATATTGATAAATCCCTTAGGATGAGTACTTGACTACCAGGACTATGATGCAGATCATACTAGTGGTGACAGAGTAGTCGCTAAGTACATCCTTCAAATGTTCCTAGTCGTAGGTGTATCAAGACAGGGCATCGATATACCACAGTAGACTAGCGTATGCGCTTCTTGACCCATATGATAAGCTATGGATGATCCCATATCCATTGGTGTTTGACATCAGAGAAGGTATATGAGTGCTCAGTAGAGACTGGGTACACTGGACGGACTCGCCGGGAACTCCCAGATGGTATTATACCTCACGTCAGATGGCAGTTCTCTGGTGACTCTGGTACAGGTTAGTCTATAGACCCGAGATCGTCATAGAGTCTTGTGTGATTCCCACTGTGCTTTGATTTCCATCATACCACGTCCAAGTGGGTGTGGAAAATGGTGGCTTTTGGGTACAGTCCTGAATCACATGGAGGTAATGGGCGATAGGAGGGGATTCGTCTCTCCCGGTATAGGTAGTTGATGTTGTGCTGTGTTCGATTGGCTATAACTAGAAATCTCTGGTAAGGGTTGCTGAGATTTACTGGTAAGTGTTATCAGTAGTTTCTCGAACTGTTATGGACCTCATATCGACACGACTTATCAAGCTACTGGGGTCTGACGTTTACCACTCCTAGGTGAGATATGCGACATATCAGACGAAGAGACCGGACTGTATGGGAGTGTTACTGATTGGATTCGCAGGAGAATGTACATGCTTTCTTATTGATCTTCTGATCGCTCAATACCTAGGTGGCTGTTACGTTTAGCTGACCGCTTGCAGCTTGTGGGTGTTTGATATGATCATCACCTACTTCCGGCGTATTGACGATTCTTTAGAGTCCTACACAGAGGTTTCCTGGCTCAGGCAAAACTGAGTAGGAGCACATATGTGATATGTGCGGGACCGAGAACAATACGAGTATGTGATACCGTATTAGATTCTCGCGATATATGATATTGGCCGGGTATATGTGATATAGCCGGGTCATCGGATCAAGTGTTGATTTGATGAACTGATACAGATTATAATAGTCGGTTATTTGTGAAATAGCTGGATTATCGGATCAAGTGTTGATTCGATAATTTAATGTATAATTATATATGTGATATATTAAGTTACATTAACTAATATAAGCTTACTTAAAGTTTCTTTTTCTCACTTGGGTAATACATTGATATATATGTGATATATGTTAATTGTATTATTTTATTTTGTTACAATAAATATTGTATATGTGATATATAATATTGTAATATGTTAGGGTTATAAATGCAACATGATTTGTGGAGTTTAAATATGGTTAGGGTTTGGATTAGGGTTAAGCTTTCATGAAGCTTCTTGAAGCTTTGACTTTGACCATGATATTTTGTGATATTTTGCAAAGATATTTCTTTAACCCAACCCAACCCTTTAACCATAGTTAAATCTCTACATGGGTTAAGTCTTCATACTTAACCCATGGTTGCATTTCTAACCTCACACGTGATTTCATTATTCATCACAAAGAGATTTCTTCTTCTTCCTCCTCCTTGAAAAGCTTTCCAGCTTTTTGCAAAGTGATGAAAATGAGTGAGAAATTGAAAACAAATGAGAGCTAAATTCCTATTTCATCATCCTCATCTATTCTAGTTGCTTAGATTAGGGTGTTTGCTTTGCTAATACTTTATTAGCAAAACAAGAGCTTGGGTTTGAGTTTCTTCAAGGTAGATCATCTTAGATTTCGAAGAACGGAAGCAAGCTTGCATCTTTCTCTTCATGGAGCCTCTATTGAGTCCGGGTACACGATGATCGCAGCGAAAGGACCACAACACGGAGCTTATGAAGTGAATGAACGGACTACAAAGGTTGTAATCCTAAACTCTTAGAAATAAAGTTGTTTACTTCCTTTGTTTCGCCTAATCTCTAGTATAAGATCTTGGTTAGGGTTGTTCGGCACATGAAAAATTTGATTTTGGCATGGTTGATGCCAAGTAGAACCTTGTTCTTGTGCCTAGTAACCCTACAGTGGTATCAGAGCCAAGCTAGAGCTTTAGACATTGTCTAGACGAAGTTTGAAGTCCGATTGAACTCCGAAACCACGGGGAATCCTAGAATCTGGAAAAAATTTCAAAAGTTGAAATTTTTCATATTAAAAATACTCAGAAAATTAAGCAGGGAATTCTAAGGATTACTGTGAAAAACGAACCACTAATACCCTTAATGCGCTGCGGAACCGCAGCAATACCTTGCCTCGCGCGGCTATTCTAAGGCCGTTCCTAGGTATTAGGGTTAGATTTTTCACAGTAACATTCGTAGGTACTTTTGCATGTTTCTGGGAATTTTTAATTCTACTCAAGTGTTGAGTTTTCTGGAGATCTTTTGTATTCGTTGATTCGATCGGAAAGTTTATGTTCGTTTAACTTTTTCCGAGTAATTTAGAATGTGTTAAAAAGTTCGAACGAATATCAATAACTCACTTTTTCCCCTGCCGGAAAATTTCAAAGTGTTGGATATTTTCCTTAGTTAAAGAACATTCAAAGTCGTGCAAGTAACGCGGTGGACCCTCTAGAAGAACACAAACCTCAACTCGATTATGTGACCGTCCGAACCGCCTCTAAACCTTAGGGTTTGAGGCAGTACGGCGTTGCCACATGTGAGGCGTTGGTTTGACCCTTCTACGGCTGGACCATTGGTACTGTGGCGTGTGATGGATGCTTTTAAACTAATTTCAAGTGTTGAGAACTATTTGGAAAATCTTGGGTGTTTTTTTATTCGATCGGAAAGTTTAACATTGTCTATTTATCTGGAATGTGATACAATATTTTGAATCCACAAGTAGTTATGAGATAACTAATTTGAATGTTGTAAATCTAGCAGTTTCGTCTCATTTGATCGGTTGCGACGGGATTTTGATGTGATCAAAAGTCCGTCACAATCACGTAGCGTACGCGGATACTCGGCGGGAAAACATAATAGATAGCCATGCCCCATAGCCCCAACCAAGTGACTGTAGGAGAACCCCGTCGCCAAAATCATCCGTTCGGGTACTCGCGGCAGCGGTGTTCCGCCTTAGTACACTTCGTCGACGGCGTCGGAGGTGCGGCCGTCTACTAAAGTATCCGACGAGCATTCGATCTTAGGAATCTTGTTGAATTTCCAGACTTGATATTGAAAAGAGTTTTCGATATTGAGACTAAAATGCGTGGTTTATAATGGTTAGGCATTCAATGTCTAAGGAATTCATTTGGTTATGCATGAAATGTCTAAGAAGGTTGCGGATTCCAACTGTTGTAGTTTTACACTTTCTTTTCTGTGACCGTAAGTGTAATATGTGGTGTATCGCCGGTTTCGGTGCTATATGTCAACGACAACTGGGATACGCATATTTACTTACGTTGATGATATGAGATATTATGTGTTGTTGTGATATGTTATATTGGATCGTCGCATTTTGAATAGCCGGGGGTTTTATGTGAGATAAGAGTTTTTCTTTTTCATTCGTGTAAAATTCAATTGAATGTAATATTCTTTTATTGGGGCACTTCCGGGTTGAGGTTGATGTTGTTGGAGATAGTGCCCTCAGAGTCAATTATTGGATCACAAGCACGTGATTGCAATGATTGAGGGAGGACCTATTCCGGTAGGACAGTCTTACTCAAGATGATAGTATGCTATCTAGTTTATCTTTATCATCGTGTACTTCTTTAGGTGACCTTACAGGTCGCTATTACACGTTGATAGAGCCCCTAGGATTCTTGCTTGACTGCCAGCAGTATGAGGGCGATCATATACGTGGGAGCCGGTAGTCTATAAGCACATCCTTAAAAGGTCCCTAGTCGTGGGAGTTTCGAGACAGGGCATCGATACTCCAGAGTAGACTAGTGTATACAGTCGAGACCCCGACGAGGGTCGGTGGCCGGTCTCACAAGCCACTGGTGTCAGTTGGTTCACCTAAGATATATACAGGTGCTCATTGGGTTATGAGTACACCGGACAGGACTCGCCGGGAACATGCTAGTTGGTCTTATACCTGACGTCAGATAGCAGTTCCCTGGTGACATGTGTACAGGTTAGTTCATCGACCCGAGGATCGTCATTTGTCTCGTGTGAGTTCCCACTGTACTTTGATTACTATCCTACCACGTTCAAAGGAGACGTGCAAACAGGTTTTCGTTAGGTACAGTCCCGAGCCACATGGAGGCAGTGAGCGGATCTTCAGGGGTTCGTCTCTCCCGGTATTGGGGGTGAGGTCGCACTGTGTCTAAGAGAGCCATTACACAAAGCCCTCGGCCGAGGCAGGAGATTTACTGGTAGGTATTCCAGTACTATCTCTGGGTGTTCTGGGCTACACTCCGACACGACTTGTACCGTTTTTGGGGGTCTGGCTTTTACCAACCCCCTAGGCTCGCCATGCGATGCTCATAGACGAACGGACCGGACTGTACGGATATTGTCACTGACAGGCTCAGTAGGGTGTCAGGATGAGTTCGCTGATCGACGTCCCTTTTGGTCAATGCTTGTTAGCCCGTTACGTATGGCAAATACCTCTAACGTGCAACTGGTTAAATCCACAACCAAAGTATTGACGAGTCTTTAGAGTCCCCCACAGACCGTTTTCTCAAGTTTCGAGCGAAACGCTGTAGAGGCCGTATGGAGATATGGCAGGGTTCGATCAGATAGTGCGGTATTGCAAGGATCATGATCGGACGGATAATACTAGCGGGCTTCGGTTTAAGCCGGATCCTAGTATTGTACAGTGTAGATTTTGTCTCATTGCATTTGTATTCGGTCGGAATACAAATGCGGGTATGTATATACAGTAGCGGGATTTTCCTGTAATTTATTACGGGGTCAGTTTTTGGGGGTTGCCAGTTTGTTGTCCGTTTCGGCCATTTTTCTTTTTATCTTTCATTGGCTGAAAATTGGTGGAGGAGGGCTTATTTGCATTTGTGCAAATTAGCAATTTGGAATGTTGTTTTTGCAAGTTGTAGTGTCATGATGGTTGCACCATCCCTTGACTTTCTTGACTTCATGATGGCTTGACCTTTGTAGGATATGATTGGGCTTTGGAGTGAGTTTCTTGTTTTGTGATCATTGTCTATCATCATGACCCTCTCTCTCTCTCTCTCTTGCATGATGGGGACTCTCTCATTTTTGATAGACTCTCTCCTCTCTTTCTCTTCATCATGCATGGCCGGCCATAGAGGGAAAAGGGCTGCCCATTTTATTGTGGAGATTTTTGGTTCTCCTGTGTTTGCAAAAATCCCCAACCTCATCTCCAAAAATGCTATCATCTCAATCCTCCACTCATGGCAACTTCCACAACCCCAAAGAGACATAGAGTTCTACAGTTAACCTACAGCATCCTTGGGCACGTCGACTCGCCAACTTCGTGCCCGAGTTGCCTAGGTCCAGAGGTGGGAGCCCGTAAAAGAAGCTGGTGATGTGGTGCCCTTTCGGCGAGGAGGTGAAGACCGGAGATTCCGCGGGAGATCGGGACGACGATGAGAAGACCGAAGGACACGGATCGCTCGGTATATCTCTCTACCCTTTCTTCTCTTGTTAGCTAGGACTATGTTAATGGCCCGATCCGGGATTTTTTTGCACGGTGGTGCCGGCTTACTAGTACATAAAAAGTTTCGTTTCCGCATTCCGGCGTCGGATTGACGGCCGGGGCGCCACCGTGCACTTACATGGTATCAGAGCCACGCCATTAACCTAGTCTAGCTTGGTCTAATGTGTTTATATTTCCGATCGAACAAAATTCCAAAACCGCATTTTCAAAAGCATCAGTTCTCTGTCGAAATTTTTTGGCTCCAAAAATTTTTCAGGTCATTGCAGAAGTATGTGCAGGGAAAGTTAAGACTTCTGTGGAAAATTGGTTGTGCGACACTATAGCTCCACTGCGGAACCGCGGCCAAACCCATATTCCGGCCGCGGTTCCACCGCAGAACAGTGCCTGCACTGCACCATTTTTCCACAGTGATCTTTTTACAGGGAAATTGGGGTTTTGGAATATTCTTTTTTGGGCCCAGAATTTCTTTAAGTGCTACAGTAGTGCTTGGGGGCCCACTTAGGAAAATTTGATCGATCGTATATTTTAAACACATTAGTTCACAGTATTTACATTATATCTGCGACCGTGAATGTCACTTAATCGGTAAATCCTGTCTAACTGCTATAGCCCAGTTAGACGGATTTGCGAACGTGACATTCACGTTGATGTTCTGTGTTTTGCTGTGATATTGCGGATTGGTCGTGGGGGATAGCCTGGATGCAATGGTAGTACAGTTTGGTTTATTATGTACATTTGATATTGCGGGACGAGCGTCCGACATGTGGACTGCCGTATCTGCCTGTTTGTATATTATTCTTTTGGGGCACGACCGGGGTGAGGTCGATGTACCCGTTGTATGTATATTTTACTTTCTGTACTAGGATAACCCCGCGGTGGGGTGCACGGATAGCCGGGTTCTAGAGGGAAACGGGCCCGCATCTCATGGCATTGAGACGGAGGGGGCTTTACTCTAGAATTGGCGGGCTGTTCGCCGCACTCGTAGGGGGTACAGGTTGACCCAGTAGGGGTGCCCAAGTTACCAGATTCCGTGAAGTGCTGGGTGGTCCATTCACGTTGCTGAAGGGGGCTGCCTCGCTTCAGGTTTTGGCGGGTAACTTGCCGCGCCCGTAGGGGTCTAGGATTTCATTCAACAGGCTATCCACACGACCAGGGGAACGTCGGGTTTCAGTAGCGGCTCTGTGAAACCCGGGGATCCCAGATATCTGTATTATTCTGTGATGCTTATTACATTTCTGTGATGTTGCATTTTATCACACCTTGAGAGAATATTATATATTGATATATATACCAGTAGATGTTGTATATGTTTTGCATCCGCGCTTATCCAGTCGCCGCTCTGTCGTTAGTTAAGTAACCTAACGGGTGATGACGGGACCCAGTGGCGAATTCGGATGGCATATACGTACATCATTATTTTCGTTCTTTATTGGTGTGATCAATTAATGGGACTGCGTTGATTCGAATCAATGCAAGCTAAACAAACCTATTCTGATGTTGTTGGAACAATTTTCAAAAAGTTCAAAAAGCTGTTATGCAAGGGCGTTCTCTTTTGTTTTGCACAGTGGTATTCAGTTGGAATATCCTGCACCTCAGTCGACGAGGCAAGGGACGAGATCCCTTCACCGGGAGTGACCCCTTGGACAGAAGTTTGCGTCAGGGCAATAACTTCACTATAATCTTTTACTTTTGTTGTGCATCGTGGTATTCAGTTGGAATATCCTGCACCTCATTCTACGGGGAAAGAGCCGAGATCCCTTCTCCGACAGTGACCTCTTTAGCAAAGGTTTTCGCCAATATATTTTTATAAAAGCTATCTGGTTCCTTCAACGATATCAAGTTCATTACGTTAAAGGTTTTTTACCAAAAAGCATTCGTAGCCCTCCGTCATTTCAGACGGGTAGCACGTAGTATTCATGCTATGTTTGTTGACCTTCGTCAAGGCATAATGAATGGTAGCTGCTTGTTGCCTTTCTGCTGCATAGATAGATGCGTTGGTTTGGGACAGTCGTATAGCCTTATTGACCTTCGTCAAGGGCTTGTACGGTTGGGTTCAAATTAACCAGGACAATGAAGGGTAGAACTTTACATGTAACTTATGATTTGTTGACCTTCGTCAAGGTCATAAGAGCATGGGGTAAAAATCACATCGGGGGTTTCTAAAGAAACTGAAACTTTCCAGATATGCGCATACCTTCTGGAGTGTGATAACGTGAGCGGATTCCGTCACGTTATCATGCGATGATAGTTGGATCCCGATTCCCACTGATGAGTTGGTTTACTCCTCGGGTAATCCCGACTAATTCTTCTTTCAGGTTTGGAGGAGAATTTGACGGTACAGTGAGAGGTTTCCAGATTAGATAAATTGGTAACCATTCTGATCTAGGTTAGAGTGCACGCTGAGTGTTTCTTTTCTCTCTCTCTTTGGCAGCGACCATGACCCGACCCTAAGACTATGACTCAGCGACCAAAATTAACCGAACCTTCTTAAACATTGGCTTTTTGGATTGTCAGAGTTGCATACCTCATTGCCACTCCTACTTTTACCCTTTTCTCCAGGACACCCCGTATTACTACGAACGTCCACTTCCATTGGATAAAACCATCGTATGGTTATATACAAACTCGAAGGAATTTATTCGAGGATGGTTTCTGGTTCTAGAGAAAACGAATAGGACTATTCAGTTGTTTTTTCCTTTTACCTTCTCTCAGGTTGCGAGTACTCCTTGGTGTTGGAGATAATGCCCTCAGAGTCAATTATTGGATCACAGGTACGTGATTGCGGTGATTGAGGGAGGACCTATCCCGGTAGGACAGTCTTACTCGAGATGATAGTATGCTATCAGGTTTACCTTTATCATCGTGTACTGTTTTAGGTGACCTGACACGTCGCTATTACACGTTGATAGAGCCCCTAGGATTCTTGCTTGACCACCAGCAGTATGAGGGCGATCATATAAGTGGGAGCTGGGAGTCTATAAGCATATCCTTAAATGGTCCCTAGTCATGGGAGTTTCGAGATAGGGCATCGATACTCCATAGTAGACTAGTGTATACAGTCGAGACCCCGACGAGGGGCGGTGGCCGGTCTCACAAGCCACTGGTGTCAGTTGGATCACCTAAGATGTATACAGGTGCTCATTGGGTTATGAGTACACCGGACAGGACTCGCCGGGAACATGCCAGTTGGTCATATACCAGACGTCAGATGGCAGTTCCCTGGTGACATGTGTGCAGGTTAGTTCATCGACCTGGGGATCGTCATTTGTTTCGTGTGAGTTCCCACTGTACTTTGATTACTACCCTACCACGGCTCAAAGGAGTCGTGCAAACAGGTTTTAGTTGGGTACAGTCCCGAGCCACATGGAGGCAGTGAGCGCATCTTTAGGGGTTCGTCTCTCCCGGTATTGGGGGTGAGGTCGTGCTGTGTCTAGGAGAGCCATTACACGAAGCCCTCGGCCGAGGCAAGGAGATTTACTGGTAGATATTCCAGTAGTATCTCAGGGTGTTCTGGGCTACACTCCGACATGACTTGTACCGCTTTTGGGGGTCTGACTTTTACCAACCCCCTAGGCCCGCCATGCGATGCTCATAGACGAACGGACCGGACTGCACGGATATTGTCACTGACAGGCTCAGTAGGGTGTCAGGATGAGTTCGCTCATCGACGTCCCTTTTGGTCAATAGCTGGTGGCCCGTCACGTATTGGCTTATACCTCTGACGTGCTAGTGGTTAAATCCACAGCCAAGGTGTTGACGAGTCTTTAGAGTCTCCCACATTCAGTTACTCAGCTTTCGGGCGAAAGGTTGTAGAGGCCGTATGGAGATATGGCTAGGTCCGATCAGATACGTGCAGTATTGCACGGATCAGGATCGGACAGTTTGTACTATTGGCCGTATGGTTATATGGCAGGGTTCGATCAGATACGTGCGGTATTGCACGGATCAGGATCGAACAGATATTACTAGCCGGTTTTGGTATAAGCCGGATTCTAGTATAGTACAGTGGAGATTTTGTCTCATTGCATTTGTATTTCGGTCGAAATACAGATGCGGGTGTGTATGCACAGTATCGGGGTTTTCCTGTAATTTATTACGAGACCAGTTTTCTGGAGTTGCCAGTTTGCTTTTAGTTTCGGCCGATTTCCTTTGTATCGTTCATTGGCCGAAGATTGGTGGAGGAGGGTTTATTTGCATTGTTGCAAATAGACATTAGTGGAGGGGGTTCTTTGCATCTTGTTGCATCATGATGGCTTTCATGATGTGCACCATCCTTTGACTTGATTTCTTCATGATGGCATGACTTTTTGAGTCATCATGGTTCACGATGGTTGGACTTTGTGAGGTGATGATGGTGGAGTTGAGTGTTGAGTTTACCTTGTGATCATTTCCTTTTTGCATGATAGACTTTCCTCTCTCTCTCTCTTGTTGGATGATATGAGAATGACTCTCTCATTTTTGGCTTCAATCTCATTCTTCCCTTCCCCTCTCTAGCATGGCCGGCCACTTCACAAGTGGGCTGTCCAAAATTTTGGGTGGGTTATTTTTGGTTCATATCATGCTCCAAAATACCCCAAGCACCTTCACATTTGTTCTTGCTTCATTCCTCCACCAAATGGCAATTCCACAACCCCAAAGTGAGACTTGAGGACTACATATTCTACAGCGAATCTTGGGCACGTCGAGTAGCCGGCTTCGTGCCCGAGTTGCCTCGGGATTGTGGTGGGAGCCCGTAAAAGAAGTAGGCGATGTGGTGCACTTCCGGCGACGAGGAGGAGACGGCACATTCCACAGGAGATCGGGACGGCGACGAGAAGACCGGAGGACTCGGATCTGTCGGTATACTTCTCTTCCCTATCTTGTAGTTAGCTTAGACTTGTTAATGGTTACGATCCGGATGTTTAGTGCGCGGTGGTGCCGGTTTGCTAAGTCCGCAAAATTAAAGTTTTTCACCGCTTCCGCATTCCGGCGTCGGATTGACGGCCGGGGCGCCGCCGTGCACTTACAGTGGTATCAAAGCCTCGCCATTGACTTAGTCTAGCTTTGTGTAATGTGTTTGCATTTCCGATCGATCAAAAAGTTCCAAAACTGCATTTTACCTTCGCATCAGTTTCTGTTGAAAATTTTTGGTCTCGAAAAATTTTTCAAGTGGTCTCAGAATGATGTGCAGGGAGTTCTAAGAACTCTGGGAAAATTCGACTCACTGATCCCTCTTCCAGAGCGCGGAACCGCGGCCTCACCCTTCTATTGGGCCGCGGATCCGCCGCAGTCTAGAGAGGTCAATGGGCCAAAATTTCCCAGTGGGCTTCTGGGCTAGTTATAGGGGTTTTGGAATATTAAAATTGGGCCAATTATTTCTGTGAGTACTGCAGTATTGGTTTGGAGCCCACTTGTTAATTTTTGGTCAATCGGAAAATTTTAAACACATTTTTCACAGTATTTACATTATATCTGCGACCGTGAATGTCACTTGATCGGTAAATCCGGTCTAACTGCTATAGCCCGGTTAGACGGATTTGCGAACGTGACTTTCACGTTGATGTTCTATGTTTATGCTGTGATGTTGCGGATCGGTCGTGGGGATAGCCTGGATGCAATGCTAGTACAGTTGTGGTTGTATTATGTACATTTGATATTGCGGGGCGAGCGTCCGACATGTGGACTGCCGTCACTGCCTGATTGTATTATTATTTTGGGGCACGGCCAGGTTGCGGTCGTTGTACCCGGTGTATGTATATTTTACTTTCTGTACTAGGATTACCCCGCGGAGGGGTGCACGGATAGCCGGATTCCAGAGGGCAACAAGCCCGCATCTCATGGCATTGAGACGGAGGGGGCTTCACTCTAGGATTGGCGGGCTATTCGCCGCACTCGTAGGGGGTACAGGTTGACCCAGGAGGGGTGCCCAAGTTGCCGGATTCCGTGAAGTGCTGGGTGGTCCATTCACGGTACTGAAGGGGGCTGCCTCGCTTCAGGTTTTGGCGGGTGACTTGCCGCGCCCGTAGGGGTCTAGGATTTCATTGCACAGGCTATCCACACGACCAGGGGAACGTCGGGTTTCAGCAGTGGCTCTGTGAAACCCAGGGATCCCAGATATCTGTATTGTTCTGTGATACTGTACATTTCTGTGATGTTGCATTTCTTTTCACGCCTTGAGCGAAATATAATATATTGGTATATATATTAGTAGATGTTGTATATGTTTTACATCCGCGCTAGTCCAGTCCCCGCTCTGTCGTTAGTTAGCTAACCTAACGGGTAATGACGGGACCCAGAGGCGAATGCGGATGGCATATACGTACATCAGTATATTTTCGTTCTTTTTGGTGTGATCAATTGATGGGACTGCATTGATTCGGATCAATGCAAGTTTAAAAACAAACCAAATCTGATGTTGTTGGAACACTTTTCAAAAAGCTGTTATTGCAAGGACGTTCACTTTTTTTTTGCATCGTGATATTCAGTTGGAATATCCTGCTCCTCAGTCGACGAGGCAAGGGCCGAGATCCCTTCACCGGGAGTGACCCCTTGGACAAAAGTTTGCGTCAGGGCATTAACTTCACTATAGCCGATTACTTTTGCTTTGCACCGTGGTATTCATTTGGAATATCCTGCACCCCATTCTACGGGGAAAGAGCCGAGATCCCTTCACCGGGAGTGACCTCTTTAGCAACGGTTTTTCGTCACTATATTTTAAAAAGCTATCCGTTCCTTCGACGATATCAAGTTCTTTACGTTAAAGGTTTTCGCCAGAAACCATTCGTAGCCCTCCGTCGTTTCATATGGGTGGTCAATAGTATTCAAGCTGTGTATGTTGGCCAAAGTCAAGGCATAGTGATTGGTAGCTATTGGGGTATTCATATGCAGCATAGATAGATGCGTTGGTTTGGGACAGTCGTACTGCCATTTTGGCCAAAGTCAAGGGTATGTACGGGTGGATTCAAATTAACCTGGAGAATGACGGGAAGAACTTGACAAGTGACTTATGACATGTTGGCCAAAGTCAAGGTCATAAGAGCATGGGGCAGAAATCACATCAGGAGTTTCAAAAGAACTGAAACTTGCCAGATATGCGCATACCTTCTGGAGTGTGATACCGTGTGCGGATTCCGTCACGTTATCATGCGATGATAGTTGGATCCCGATTCCCACTGATGAGTTGGTTTACTCCTCGGGTATCCCCGACTAATTCTTCTTTCAGGTTTGGAGGAGAATTTGAGGTACAGTGGGAGGATTCCAGATTAGATAAATTGGTAACCATTCTGATCTAGGTTAGAGTGCACGCTGAGTGTTTCTTTTCTCTCTCTCTTTGGCAGCGACCATTGACCCGACCCTAAGACTTTTACTCAGAGACCAAGTTGACCGAACCTTCTTAAACACTGGCTTTTGGATTGTCAGAGTTGCGAACCTCATTGCCACTCCTACTTTTACCCTTTTCTCCAGGACACCCCGTATTACTACGAACGTCCACTTCCATTGGACAAAACCATCGTATGGTTAGATACGAACTCGAAAGAATTTATTCGAGGATGGTTTCAGGTTCTGGAGAAAACGGATAGGATTATTCAGTTGTCCTTTCCTTTTACCCTCTCTCAGGTTACGAGTACTCCTTGGTTTAGGGGTAGTACACCTATTACGCAAATTGGATAGTCTTCTTCCAAACCTTAGGCTGGTGCCGACCGGTAGGGAATGAAGAAAACCAATCAGCATAACGATGGTGTGCAGAAGGTATTAAGTTAAGACAAAGCAAGGGATTAGTGAGAGGGCAAAGTAAATTGCAACAGATATTCACGACCAAACCAAGTATTCCTTCGCCAATCCTAAATCACCTTTGTATTTCTCCAGAACACTCCGTATCACTACGAAGATCCTCGGTTTATTGGATACTCCATCGTATGGTTATATACGAACTCGAAAGGAACTTGTTCCAGTTCGGGGATGGATTCTGGTTCAGGAGAAATAGGAATAAGATTTATTCAGGTGTCTTTTATCTTCACCTTCTCTCGCATTGCGAGTGTTCCTAGGATTAGGACAGTACACCCATTATGCTTATTGGATAGTCTTCTTCCAAACCATAGGCTGGTGCCGAACGGTAGGGAAGGAAGAAAACCACTTGGCCTAAAGGGGTGTGCAGATGGTAAAGACTAAAGACAAATGAAGGGATTTGGAGAGGTGGCAAAGAATTACAAGGTTACAGACGTGAATCTGGAAGAGGCATTACTAGGAATACCAGGATACCCCATCGAAACATTTCAATGTTTCAGCTTCACTGTGTACTGTTAAAGGAAAACTGATTTCCCAGTTAGACACTTGCTCCAGGGTATGTATTTACCAGGTATGCTTCTCACATCTGTATGGTTTTACAGATGATGAGTGGGAGTAAGTTATTGGGAATTAGGTGATCGTCCTCATTATATCGGGATTCGTTGTAATCGGTGATATTTGAGGAAATCACCTGGGCTGTTTGCCGGTCGGCAAATATTTGGTTTTGAATATCCGCAGTTATGCACCAATTTCAAATTGATATATCTGTACGTCTATTTTCATAGAGTGAGATATACCTTTCTGAAATTATGTCTACGACATTTACTTATATCAGTGGATGGTTAGGTAAGGAGCATTGAACAGCGGTGTAATTCTTCATAACCATAAGTACAGTTTTCAACCTACGACACACAGTGAATGAGTTATCAGACTCAAGGGACTTATACAGAGTATTGTATGTTGTCCAGGGTCCATCAGGACAGAGGGGTTGGTCCTCGTACTATATTCGGTTTACTTATGACTTCTCTAGTTTTTAGACAGGTGTTTCGTGGAAACACATGGTCCGAACTTTGAGAAGTTATAGGTATTTGAATACAGTAGAGAACCATGTGTAGAAAGTATCGGGATTCTTCAAAGTGATCGAAGATGTAGATACTTGTGTATGGTATTCAGTTGATAGTAATGGTTAAGAGAACTTGCTTCTCTTTCAGGTTACTCATAATTGGAAATTCTCCTAAGTTGTGTAACGCTGATCGGCCTCCTTCCATTTAGTTGACATGCACTGGAGACAGTTACATGATTGGGATCTGGTTCAGTAAAATCAGTGCCTCTGGTCCTATATGGGATATAGAACAGTTCGTATCTTAACGTTGTTAAGGTACGGGGAGTTGTCCGGTTTATGCTTAAAACCAGACATTGGACAACTCAAGGCACGTTTCTGTAATGGCTGTTTGTAGGTTGACCCAGGCTATGACGAGGGTTGACTTTCTACCATCTGGATGAACAATAGCAATATTGTTCTAGACTCGCCACAGTTTTAATTAAAAATGGATTTTTTCAGAAAACAGTAGTGGGAGTATGGTAGAACTGGAACTGATTCCAGAACCACAAACGATTACTGAAGATTTGATAAGGAACCTAAAGATTCAATCTGGATTGACATTCCATTGGCCACTCCGCAGATAAGGTGGGTAACTTCAGGCACCCGAGAGGTACTATGGTAGCCTCAAGGACGGTGACAGGGAAGTTCTTGTTTACCCACAATTACCATTGCTGTTGTTCCAGACTGTGAGATCCGGCAGGAGGATGAGTATAGCGTCGTTCTAAACTAGTTTTAGAAGTGTACGTCTATATGACTCTGCCAGAGGGTTGTCGTAGTCAGTGGGAGCAGCGGAAGCATTGGTGGACAGGTAGCTTATGTCTATTTATAGACTAAAAGCAAGAATAGCGGAGATAGATCATCTATTTCTGACGTGACAGTCATAGGTTTTACATCATCAGAATAGAAGATGGATCTGTTGAGAAAGTAGTAGGGTGTGATATCCTGGTATTTGGATGACATACACAGAATAGGAAAAGAAACTCCTATACTACAGTCGGTTATACTTTGGTCGTCACACAGTAGTTTCTCCACAAATGAAATGGATTTTATATCAGACATACTGGTTACTAGATCTATGGTTTTAGATCTAGATTTGGGTGGTTTCCCAATCAGGGTACTTGAAAGCATTCTAAGAGTATTTAGAATGGACGACTCCTGGCACGGTAGTGTACCTGCATGTGATGGAGTCACCCTCTCTAAAGGTGTCTTACAGACTAAAGTAGAGAGGGATGTGCATGATTGACAGATCACTTTGCTTAGGCAATTGAGTCAATCATGAGATGTCAGGTACCACACCAGATGTTGTTCTTGCACCAGATGCAATAAGTTGACATTGATCCAATCCTGGAGAAACAGTCGGAAGCAGTTATAGAACATAAGTGGATGTTCTAGGGATTTGATAACGACAGCCTCATTCGGGATACAGTTATCATTCCAGGCTTCCAAGGTGACATAGACGACAAGGAGGTTGTCAGAGTTATAGTTTTCCTTCTGATGAGGGGCAGTATTTTGGACAGGTGATCCAAAGCAATACTGAGGGTGGCATGGCGCAGGATACTGATTAAGTTCAGTTGACGATACAGTCTAAGAAGTTTGGATTTGGAGTTCATTTATGAGCTATGTCCCATCAGACATCCAGACACATTCTAAGACAGGTATTGCTCTTTTCGGGAGATAGGTTTCTCCGCGAACTTGAGATATAGAGAGACATAGAAAGAGACATCAAGGCGGATCCACTCACTGAGGCTATTCCTCGAACGCAATAGTTTCGCAAACGAGCTTTGTGAGACTGACTAGTAGAGGAGTTGGGTGTACGGTATCACACGAGCTGTGAGTATGCGACATCGCAATAATTAGCCTTGAGTGCAAGTGGGAGATTGTTGGAGATAATGCCCTCAGAGTCAATTATTGGATCACAGGTACGTGATTGCGGTGATTGAGGGAGGACCTATCCCGGTAGGACAGTCTTACTCGAGATGATAGTATGCTATCAGGTTTACCTTTATCATCGTGTACTGTTTTAGGTGACCTGACACGTCGCTATTACACGTTGATAGAGCCCCTAGGATTCTTGCTTGACCACCTGCAGTATGAGGGCGATCATATAAGTGGGAGCTGGGAGTCTATAAGCATATCCTTAAATGGTCCCTAGTCGTGGGAGTTTCGAGATAGGGCATCGATACTCCATAGTAGACTAGTGTATACAGTCGAGACCCCGACGAGGGGCGGTGGCCGGTCTCACAAGCCACTGGTGTCAGTTGGATCACCTAAGATGTATACAGGTGCTCATTGGGTTATGAGTACACCGGACAGGACTCGCCGGGAACATGCCAGTTGGTCATATACCAGACGTCAGATGGCAGTTCCCTGGTGAAATGTGTGCAGGTTAGTTCATCGACCTGGGGATCGTCATTTGTCTCGTGTGAGTTCCCACTGTACTTTGATTACTACCCTACCACGGCTCAAAGGAGTCGTGCAAACAGGTTTTAGTTGGGTACAGTCCCGAGCCACATGGAGGCAGTGAGCGCATCTTCAGGGGTTCGTCTCTCCCGGTATTGGGGGTGAGGTCGTGCTGTGTCTAGGAGAGCCATTACACGAAGCCCTCGGCCGAGGCAAGGAGATTTACTGGTAGGTATTCCAGTAGTATCTCAGGGTGTTCTATGCTACACTCCGACACGACTTGTACCGCTTTTGGGGGTCTGACTTTTACCAACCCCCTAGGCCCGCCATGCGATGCTCATAGACGAACGGACCGGACTGCACGGATATTGTCACTGACAGGCTCAGTAGGGTGTCAGGATGAGTTCGCTCATCGACGTCCCTTTTGGTCAATAGCTGGTGGCCCGTCACGTATTGGCTTATACCTCTGACGTGCTAGTGGTTAAATCCACAACCAAGGTGTTGACGAGTCTTTAGAGTCCCCCACATTCAGTTACTCAGCTTTCGGGCGAAAGGTTGTAGTGGCCGTATGGAGATATGGCTAGGTCCGATCAGATACGTGCGGTATTGCACGGATCAGGATCGGACAGTTTGTACTATTGGCCGTATGATTATATGGCAGGGTTCGATCAGATACGTGCGGTATTGCACGGATCAGGATCGAACAGATATTACTAGCCGGTTTTGGTATAAGCCGGATTCTAGTATAGTACAGTGGAGATTTTGTCTCATTGCATTTGTATTTCGGTCGAAATACAGATGCGGGTGTGTATGCACAGTATCGGGGTTTTTCCTGTAATTTATTACGGGACCAGTTTTCTGGAGTTGCCAGTTTGCTTTTAGCTTCGGCCGATTTCCTTTGTATCGTTCATTGGCCGAAGATTGGTGGCGGAGGGTTTATTTGCATTTTTGCAAATAGACATTAGTGGAGGGGGTTCTTTGCATCTTGTTGCATCATGATGGCTTTCATGATGTGCACAATCCTTTGACTTGATTTCTTCATGATGGCATGACTTTTTGAGTCATCATGGTTCATGATGGTTGGACTTTGTGAGGTGATGATGGTGGAGTTGAGTGTTGAGTTTACCTTGTGATCATTTCCTTTTTGCATGATAGACTTTCCTCTCTCTCTCTCTCTTGTTGGATGATATGAGAATGACTCTCTCATTTTCGGCTTCAATCTCATTCTTCCCTTCCCCTCTCTAGCATGGCCGGCCACTTCACAAGTGGGCTGTCCAAAATTTTGGGTGGGTTATTTTTGGTTCATATCATGCTCCAAAATACCCCAAGCACCTTCACATTTGTTCTTGCTTCATTCCTCCACCAAATGGCAATTCCACAACCCCAAAGTGAGACTTGAGGACTACATATTCTACAGCGAATCTTGAGCACGTCGAGTAGCCGGCTTCGTGCCCGAGTTGCCTCGGCATTGAGGTGGGAGCCCGTAAAAGAAGTAGGCGATGTGGTGCACTTCCGGCGACGAGGAGGAGACGGCACATTCCACTGGAGATCGGGACGGCGACGAGAAGACCGGAGGACTCGGATCTGTCGGTATACTTCTCTTCCCTATCTTGTAGTTAGCTTAGACTTATTAATGGTTACGATCCGGATGTTTAGTGCGCGGTGGTGCCGGTTTGCTAAGTCCGCAAAATTAAAGTTTTTCACCGCTTCCGCATTCCGGCGTCGGATTGACGGCCGGGGCGCCGCCGTGCACTTACACTTGGTTTAGGAGATAGTACACCTATTACGCAAATTGGATAGTCTTCTTCCAAACCTTAGGCTGGTGCCGAACGGTAGGGAATGAAGAAAACCAATTAGCATAACGATGGTGTATAGAAAGTATTATGTAAAGACAAAGAAAAGGGATTAGAAGGAGGGCAAAGTAAACTGCGACTGCTATTCACGACCAAACCAAGTATTTCATTACCACTCCCACTTCACCTTTGTATTTCTCCAGGACACTCCGTATCACTACGAAGATCCACAGTATATTGGATACTCCATCGTACGGTTATATACGAACTCGAAAGGAACTTGTTCCAGTTCGGGGATGGATTCTGGTTCAGGAGAAATAGGAATAAGGTTTATTCAGATGTCTTTTATCTTCACCTTCTCTCGCAATGCGAGTGTTCCTAGGATTAGGACAGTACACCCATTATGCTAATTGGATAGTCTTCTTCCAAACCATAGGCTGGTGCCGAGCGGTAGGGAAGCAAGAAAACCATTTGGCCTAAAGGGGTGTACAGAAGGTAATGACTAAAGACATATGAAGGGATGTGGAGAGATGGAAAAGAAATATACGGTTACAGGTGTGAATTTGATAATGGAAGAGGCATTACTAGGATGCCAGGATACCGCTACGAAATATTTCAATGTTTCAGTTTCACTGTATACTGTTAAAAGAAAACTGATTCCCAATTAGACATTTGCTCCAGGGTATGTATTTACCAGGTATGATTCTCACATCTGTGTTGTTTTACAGATGATGAGTGGGAGTAAGTTATTGGGAATTAGGTGATCATCCTCATTATATCGGAATTCGTTGTAATTGGTGATATTTTAGGAAATCGCCTAGGCTGTTCGCCGGTCGGCAAATATTTGGTTTTGAATATCCGTTGCTATGCACCAATTTCAAATTGATATATCTGTACGTCTATTTTTATAGAGTGAGATATACCTTTTTAAAATTATGTCTATGACATTTACATATATCAGTGGATGGTTGGGTAAGGAGCATTAAACAGCGGTGTAATTCTTCTTAACCATAAGTACAGTTTTCAACCTACGACACATAGGGATTGAGCTATTCAACTCAAGGGACTTATACAGAGTATTGTATGTTGTCCAGTGTCCATTAGGACAGAGGGGTTGGTCCTCGTACTATATTCGATTTACTTATGACTTCTCTAGTTTTTAGACAAGTGTTTCGTAGAAACGCAAGGTCCGAATTTTGAGAAGTTATAGGTATATGAATAAAGTAGAGAACCAGGTGTTGCAAGTATCGGGATTCTTTAAGGTGATCGAAGATGTAGATACTTGTGTATGGTATTCAGTTGATAGTAATTGTTAAGAGAACTTGCTTCTTTTTCAGATTACTCGTAATTGAAAGAATTCCTAAGTTGAGTAACGCTGATAGGCCTCCTTCCATTTAGTTGATATGCACTGAAGACAGCTGCATGATTTGAATCTGGTTCAATTAAATCAGTGCCTCTGGTTCTATATTGGATATAGAACAGTTCATATCTTAACGATGTTAAGGTACTGGGAGTTGTCCGGCTTATGCTTAAAACCAGACTCTGGATAACTCAAGGCACGTTTCTGTAATGGCTGTTTGTGGGTTGACCCTGGCTATGACGAGGGTTGACTTTCTACCATCTGGAAGATCAATAGTGATATTGTTCTAGACTCTCCACAGTTTTAACAAAAATGGATTTTTTCAGAAAACAGTAGTGGGAGTATGGTAGAACTGGAAGTGATTCCAGAACCGCAGACGATTACTGAAAATTTGATAGGAACCTAAAGATTCAATTTGATTTGACATTCCATTGGCCACTCCGCAGATAAGGTGGGTAACCTCAGGCACCCGAGAGGTACTCCGGTAGCCTCAAGGACGGTGACAGGGAGGTTCTTGTTTACCCAGACTTGCCATTGCTGTTGTTCCAGACTGTGAGACCCGGCAGGAGGATGAGTATAGCGTCATTCTAAACTGGCTTTAAAAGTGTACGTCTATATGACTCTGCTATAGGGTTGTCGTAGTCAGTGGGAGCAGCGGAAGCATTGGTGGACAAGTAGCTTATGTTTATGGACTAAAGCAGATATAGCGGAGATAGATCATCTATTTCTGATATGACAGTCATAGGTTTGACTTCATCAGAATAGGGGATGGATCTGTTAAGAAGGTAGTAGGGTGTGATGTCCTGGTATTTGGATGACACACACAGAGTAGGAAGTGAAATTTCTATACTACAATCGGTTATACTTTGGTTGTCACACAGTGGTTTCTCCATATGGGACTTAGATATAATATCAAGACATTCTGGTTACTGGATCTATGGTTTTAGATCTGGATTTGGGTAGTTTCCCAATCAGGGTACTTAGACAGCATTCTGAAGGTGTTTTAGAATGGATGACTCCTGGAACGGTAGTGTACCTGCAGGTGATGGAGTCACCCTCTCTAAAGGTGTCTTACAGACTAAAGGGGAGAGGGATGTGCATGATTGGCAGATCACTTGCTTAGGCAATTGAGTCAATCATGAGATGTCAAGTACCACACCAGAGGTTGTTTTTGCACGAGATGCAATAAGTTGATATTAATCCAATCCTGTAGAAACAATCGGAAGCAGTTTTAGAACATAAGTGGATGTTCTAGGGATATGATAACAACAGCCTCATTCGGGAGACAGTTATCATTCCAGGCTTCTAAGGTGACCTAGATGACAGAGAGGTTGTCAGAGTTATAGTTTTCTTTCTGACGAGAGGCAGTATTTTGGACAGGTGGTCCAAGGGGATACTGAGGGAGGCAAGACGCAGGATACTAATTAAGTTCAGTTGATGATACAGTCTAAGAAGTTTGGATTTGGAGTTCATTTATTAGCTAGGTCCCATCAGACATCCAGACACATTCTAAGACAGGTATTGCTCATTTCGGGAGATGGCTTTCTCCACGAACTTGAGATATAGAGAGACATAGAAAGAAACATCAAAGCGGATCCACTCAATGAGGCTATTCCTCGAACGCAATAGTTTCGCAAACGAGCTTTGTGAGACTGAGTAGTAGAGGAGTTGGGTGTTCGGTATCACACGGGCAGTGAGTATGCGACATCGCAATAATTAGCCTTGAGTGCAAGTGGAAGATTGTTGGAGATAGTGCCCTCAGAGTCAATTATTGGATCACAGGCACGTGATTGCAACGATTGAGGGATGACCTATTCCGGTAGGACAGTCTTACTCAAGATGATAGTATGTTATCTGGTTTATCTTTATCATCGTGTACTGCTTTTGGTGACCTTACAGGTCGCTATTACACGTTGATAGAGCCCCTAGGATTCTTGCTTGACTGCCAGCAGTATGAGGGCGATCAGATGTAAGTGCACGGCGGCGCCCCGGCCTCCATCCCGAGGCCAAAATGCGGAAGCGGTGATAAACTTTAATTTTGCGAACTTAGCAAACCGGCACCACCGTGCACTAAAACCCGGATCGAACCATTAACTAGTCCTAGCTAACCACAAGATAGGGAATAGAGATATACCGACTGATCCAAGTCCTCCGGTCTTCTCGTCGTCGTCCCGATCTCCCGCGGAAGCTCCGGTCTCCACCTCGTCGCCGGAAGTGCACCACATCGCCTACTTCTTTTACGGGCTCCCACCTCAATGCCGAGGCAACCCGGGCACGAAGATGGCTAGTCGACGTGCCCAAGATTTGCTGTAGAATGTAGTGTACAAGTCTCATTTTGGGGTTGTACGAATTTCCTTTTGGTGGAGGGATGAACTATGGAGTTTGGAGATGGAACTTGTAGGAATTTTTCAAAGTCAAATGAGTGTAATCCCCTCATGTAAAAAATGGGACAGCCCCTAAAGAGGAATGGCCGGCCACTACAATGGGGAGGAGAGCATGAGGGAGTGGGTGTATCAATCAAAGAAAATAAGCCCACCACCATACAAGAGAGAGAGAGGGTTGCAATGATAAACAATGATCACCAAATCAAAACCCACACTCAACCACCTACCACCAACCTCATCATCAACAACCATGATGAGCCAAAAGTCAAGCCATGATCAACTAAAGATAGTCAAGGTATGGTGCTATAATCATGATGCAACAAAAATGCAAAGACCCCCTCCACAACCACTTATTTGCAACAATGCAAATAAGCCCTCCTCCACCAAACTTCGGCCAATGAACGATACAAAGGAAATTGGCCGAAACGGAAAGCAAACTGGCAACTCCAGAAAACTGGTCCCGTAATAAATTACAGGAAAACCCCGATACTGTGCATACACACCCGCATTTGTATTCCGACCGAAATACAAATGCAATGAGACAAAATCTACACTGTATTATACTAGGATCCGGCTTAAACCAAAGCCGGCCAGTAATATCCGTTCGATCCTGATTCGTGCAATACCGCACGTATCTGATCGAACCCTGCCATATACCTATAAGGTCTATAGTATAAACTGTCCGATCCTGATCCGTGCAATACCGCACGTATCTGATCGGACCTTGCCATATCTCCATACGGGCTCTACAACTTTTCGCCCGAAAGCTGAGTAACTGAATGTGGGGGACTCTCAAGACTTATCAACACCTTGGTTATGGATTTAACCACTAGCACGTCAGAGGTATAAGCCAATACGTAACGGGCTACCAGGTATTGACTAAAAGGGACGTCTGTGAGCGAACTCAGCCTGACAACCCTACTGAGCCTGTCAGTGACAATATCCGTACAGTCCGGTCCGATCGTCTATGAGTATCGCATGGCGGGCCTAGGGGGTTGGTAAAAGTCAGACCCCCAAAAGCGGTACAAGTCGTGTCGGAGTGTAGCCCAGAACACCCTGAGATACTACTGGAATACCTACCAGTAAATCTCCTTGCCTCGGCCGAAGGCTTCGTGTAATGGCTCTCCTAGACACAGCACGACCTCACCCTCAATACCGGGAGAGACGAACCCCTGAAGATCCGCTCACTGCTTCCATGTGGCTCGGGACTGTACCCAACTAAAACCTGTTTGCACGACTCCTTTGAGTCGTGGTAGGGTAGTAATCAAAGTACAGTGGGAACTCACACAAGACAAATGACGATCCCCAGGTCGATGAACTAACCAGCACACATGTCACCAGGGAACTTCCATCTGACGTCTGGTAAATGACCAACTGGAATGTTCCCGGCGAGTCCTGTCCGGTGTACTCATAACCCAATGAGTACCTGTATACATCTTAGGTGATCCAACTGACACCAGTGGCTTGTGAGACCGTCCACCGCCCCTCGTCGGGGTCTCGACTGTATACACTAGTCTACTCTGGAGTATCGATGCCCTGTCTCGAAACTCTCACGACTAGGGACCATTTAAGGATATGCTTATAGACTGCCAGCTCCCACGTATATGATCGCCCTCATACTGCTGGTGGTCAAGCAAGAATCCTAGGGGCTCTATCAACGTGTAATAGCGACTTGTCAGGTCACCTAAAGCAGTACACGATGATAAAGATAAACCATATAGCATACTATCATCTCGAGTAAGACTGTCCTATCGGGATAGGTGCTCCATCAATCATTGTAATCACGTTCCTGTGATCGAATAATTAAATCTGAGGGCACTATCTCCAACAATCTCCAACTTGCACTCAAGGCTAATTATTGCGATGTCGCATACTCACAGCACGTGTGATACCGAACACCCAACTCCTCTACTAGTCAGTCTCACAAAGCTCGCTTGCGAAACTATTGCGTTCGAGGAATAGCCTTAGTGAGTGGATCCGCCTTGTTGTCTCTTTCCATGTCTCTCTATATCTTAAGTTCGCGGAGAAACCCATCTCCCGAAATGAGCAATACCTGTCTTAGAATGTGTCTGGATGTCTGATGGGACCTAGCTCATAAATGAACTCCAAATCCAAACTTCTTAGACTGTATCGTCAATTGAACTTAATCAGTATCCTGCGCCATGCCTCCCTTAGTATTGCCTTGGACCACCTGTCCAAAATACTGCCCCTCATCAGATGGAAAACTATAACTCTAACAACCTCCTTGTCGTCCATGTCACCTTGGAAGCCTGGAATGATAACTGTCTCCCGAATGAGGCTGTCGTTATCATATCCCTAGAACATTCACTTATGCTCTAAAGCTGCTTCCTACTGTTTCTCCAGGATTGGATTAATGTCAACTTATTGCATCTAGTTCAAGAACAACATCTGGTGTGGTACTTGACATCTCATGATTGACTCAATTGCCTAAGCAAGTGATCTGTCATTCATGCACATCCCTCTCTACTTTAGTCTGTAAGACACCTTTAGAGAAGGTGACTCCATCACCTGCAGGTACACTACCGTGCCAGGAGTCGTCCATTCTAAATACTCTTAGAATGCTGTCTAAGTACCCTTAATTGGGAAACCACCCAAATCTAGATCTAAAACCATAGATCTAGTAACCAGTATGTCAGATATAATATCCAAGTCCTGTGTGGAGAAACCACTGTGTGACGACCAAAGTATAACCGATTGTAGTGTAGGAATATCACTTCCTACTCTGTGTATGTCATACCATGACATCACTCCCTACTACCTTCTCAACAGATCCATCCCCTATTCTGATGAAGTCAAACCTATGACTGTCACATCAGAAATTGATGATCTATCTCCGCTATATTTGCTTTAGTCTATAAATAGACATAAGCTACCTGTCCACCAATGCTTCCGCTGCTCCAACTGACTACGACAACCCTCTGCCAGAGTCATATACACGTACACTTCTAAAACTAGTTTAGAACGACGCTATAATCATCCTCCCGCCGGGTCTCACAGTCTGGAACAACAGCAATGGCAATTGTGGGTAAACAAGAACCTCCCTGCCACCGTCCTTGAGGCTACCGGAGTACCTCTCGGGTGCCTGAGGTTACCCACCTTATCTGCGGAGTGGCCAATGGAATGTCAAACCAGATTGAATCTTTAGGTCCCTATGAAATCTTCAGTAATCGTTTGTGGTTCAGGAATCACTTCCAGTTCTACCATACTCCCATTACTGTTTTCTGAAAAAATCCATTATTTTAATAAAAACTGTGGCGAGTCTAGAACAATATCGCTATTGATCTTCCAGATGGTAGAAAGTCAACCCACGTCATAGCCTGGATCAACCCACAAACAGCCATTACAGAAACGTGCCTTGAGTTATCCAGAGTCTGGTTTTAATCATAAGCTGGACAACTCCCCGTACCTTAACAACGTTAAGATATGAACTGTTCTATATCCAATATAGAACCAGAGGCACTGATTTAATTGAACCAGATTCAAATCATGCAGCTGTCTCCAGTGCATGCCAACTAAATGGAAGAAGACCGATCAGCGTAACTCAACTTAGAAATGCTTCCAAATATGAGTAACCTGAAAGAGAAGCAAGTTCTCTTAATCATTACTATCAACTGAATATCATACACAAGTATCTACATCTTCTATCACTTTTGAAGAATCCCGATACTTGCAATATCTGGTTCTCTACTTTATTCAAATACCTATAACTTCTCAAAATTCGGACCCTGTGTTTCCAAGAAATACTTGTCTAAAAACTAGAGAAATCATAAGTAAACCGAATATAGTACGAGGACCAACCCCTCTGTCCTGATGGACCCTGGACAACATACAATACTCTGTATAAGTCCCTTGAGTCTGATAACTCATTCACTGTGTGTCGTAGGTTGAAAACTGTACTTATGGTTAAGAAGAATTACACCGCTGTTTAATGCTCCTTACCTAACCATCCACTGATATAGGTAAATGTCGTAGACATAATTTCAGAAAGGTATATCTCACTCTATGAAAATAGACGTACAGATATATCAATTTGAAATTGGTGCACAACAGCGGATATTCAAAACCAAATATTTGCCGACCGGCAAACAACCCAGGTGACTTCCTCAAATATCACCGATTACAACGAATCCCGATATAATGAGGATGATCACCCAATTCCAAATAACTTACTCCCACTCATCATCTGTAAAACCATACATATATGAGAATTGTACCTGGTAAATACATACCCTGGAGCAAGTGTCTAACTGGGAAATCAGTTTTCGTTTAACAGTACACAGTGAAACTGAAACATTGAAAGTTTCGATGGGGTATCCCGGTATTTCTAGTAATGCCTCTTCCATTTTCCAGATTCACAACTGTAACCGTGTAATTCCTTGCCACCTCTCCAAATCCCTTCATATGTCTTTAGTCATAACCTTCTGCACACCCCTTTAGGCCAAATGGTTTTCTTCCTTCCCTACCGTTCGGCACCAGCCTATGGTTTGGAAGAAGACTATCCAATAAGCATAATGGGTGTACTGTCCTAATCCTAGGAACACTCGCAATGCGAGAGAAGGTGAAGATAAAAGACACCTGAATAAATCTTATTCCTATTTCTCCTGAACCAGAATCCATCTCCGAACTGGAACAAGTTCCTTTCGAGTTCGTATATAACCATACGATGGAGTATCCAATAAACTGTGGATCTTCGTAGTGATACGGAGTGTCCTGGAGAAATACAAAGGTGATTTAGGATTGGCGAAGGAATCCTTGGTTTGGTCGTGAATAGCAGTCGCATATTACTTTGCCCTCTTACTAATCCCTTGCTTTGTCTTAACTCAATACCTTCTGTACACCATCGTTAGGCTAATTGGTTTTCTTCATTCCCTACCGGTCGGCACCAGCCTAAGGTTTGGAAGAAGACTATCCAATTTGCGTAATAGGTGTACTACTCCTAAACGAAGGAGTACTCGCAACCTGAGAGAAGGTAAAAGGAAAAGACAACTGAATAGTCCTATCCGTTTTCTCCAGAACCGGAAACCATCCTCGAATAAATTCCTTCGAGTTCGTATCTAACCATACGATGGTTTTGTCCAATGGAAGTGGACGTTCGTAGTAATACGGGGTGTCCTGGAGAAAAGGGTAAAAGTAGGAGTGGCAACGAGGTTTGCAACTCTGACAATCCAAAAGCCAGTGTTAAGAAGGTTCGGTCAACATGGTCACTAAGTCATAGTCTTAGGGTCGAGTCAATGGTCGCTGCCAAAGAGAGAGAGAAAAGAAACACTCAGCGTGCACTCTAACCTAGATCAGAATGGTTACCAATTTATCTAATCTGGAAACCTCCCACTGTACCGTCAAATTCTCCTCCAAACCTGAAAAAAGAATTAGTCGGGGTCACCCGAGGAGTAAACTAACTCATCAGTGGGAATCGGGATCCAACTATCATCGCATGATAACGTGACGGAATCCGCTCACGGTGTCACACTCCAGAAGGTATGCGCATATCTGGCAAGTTTCAGTTCTTTTGAAACTCCTGATGAGATTTCTGCCCCATGCTCTTATGACCTTGACTTTGGCCAACATATCATAAGTCACATGTCAAGTTCTACCCGTCATTCTCCGGGTTGTTTTGAATCCACCCGTACCTACCCTTGACTTTGGCCAAAATGGCAGTACGACTGTCCCAAACCAACGCATCTATCTATGCTGCATATGAATGCCCCAATAGCTACCAATCACTGTGCCTTGACTTTGGCCAACATACACAGCTTGAATACTATTGAACACTCATATGAAACGACGGAGGGCTACGAATGGTTTCTGGCGAAAACCTTTAACGTAAAGAACTTGATATCGTTGAAGGAACGGATAGCTTTTAAAATATAGTGACGAAAACCATTGCTAAAGAGGTCACTTCCGGTGAAGGAATCTCGGCTCTTTCCCCGTAGAATGAGGTGCAGGATATTCCAAATGAATACCACGATGCAAAGCAAAAGTAATCGGCTATAGTGAAGTCATTGACCTGACGCAAACTTTTTGTCCAAGGGGTCACTCCCGGTGAAGGGATCTCGGCCCTTGCCTCGTCGACTGAGGAGCAGGATATTCCAAATGAATACCACGATGCAAAACAAAAGTGAACGTCTTTGCAATAACAGCTTTTTGAAAAGTGTTCCAACAACATCAGATTAGGTTTGTTTTTAACTTGCATTGATCAGAATCAATGCAGTCCCACCAATTGACCACACCAAAAAGAACGAAAATATACTGATGTACGTATATGCCATCCCCATTCGCCACTGGGTCCCGTCATTACCCGTTAGGTTAGCTAACTAACGACAGAGCGGGGACTAGACTAGTGCGGATGCAAAACATATACAACATCTACTAATATATATACCAATATATTATATTCGCTCAAGGCGTGATAAAAAATGCAACATCACAGAAATGTACAGCATCACAGAACAATACAGATATCTGGGATCCCCGGGTTTCACAGAGCCACTACTGAAACCCGACGTTCCCCTGGTCGTGTGGATAGCCTGTGCAATGAAAACCTAGACCCCTACGGGCGCGGCAAGTCACCCACCAAAACCTGAAGCGAGGCAGCCCCCTTCAGTACCGTGAATGGACCACCCAGCACTTCACGGAATCCGGCAACTTGGGCACCCCTCCTGGGTCAACCTGTACCCCCTACGAGTGCGGCGAATAGCCCGCCAATCCTAGAGTGAGGCCCCCTCCGTCTCAATGCCATGAGATGCGGGCCCGTTGGCCTCTAGAACCCGGCTATCCGTGCACTCCTCCGCGGGGTAATCCTAGTACAGAAAGTAAAATATACATACAACGGGTGCATCGACCGCAACCTGGCCGTGCCCCAAAATAATAATACAAACAGGCAGTGACGGCAGTCCACATGTCGGACGCTCGCCCAGCAATATCAAATGTACATAATACAACCACAACTGTACTAGCATTGCATCCAGGCTATCCCCCACGACCGATCCGCAACATCACAGAAAAAACAAAACATCAACGTGAAAGTCACGTTCGCAAATCCGTCTAACCAGGCTATAGCAGTTAGACCGGATTTACCGATCAAGTGACATTCACGGTCACAGATATAATGTAAATACTGTGAAATAATGTGTTTAAAATATCCGATCAATCAAATTTTAACAAGTGGGCCCCCAAGCATTACTGTAGCAGATCAGGAAATTCTGGGCCCAATGTTAATATTCCAAAACCCCAATTTTAACCCCAGAAAGATACTGTAGAAATTTGGTGCAGGGATCCCAACAGTGTGCGGCGGAACCGCGGCCCAAAGGGGGGTTCGGCCGCGGTTCCGCGCTTCCACAGTGGACTCACCCTGTCGAATTTCTACAGTAGCCTTGTAATCTCCAGTACATCAATTTTATAGAACCTAAAAAAATTTTGGAGACCAAAAAATTTCAACAGAAAACTGTCGTGAAGGAAATACGGGTTTTGGAACTTTTGATCGATCGGAACTGAAAAACACATTAAGGCAAGCTAGACTAAGTTAATGGCGAGGCTCTGATACCACTGTAAGTGCACGGCGGCGCCCCGGCCTCCATCCCGAGGCCAAAATGCGGAAGCGGTGATAAACATTAATTTTGCGAACTTAGCAAACCGGCACCACCGCGTACTAAAACCCGGATCGAACCATTAACTAGTCCTAGCTAACTACAAGATAGGGAATAGAGATATACCGACTGATCCAAGTCCTCCGGTCTTCTCGTCGTCGTTCCGATCTCCCGCGGAAGCTCCGGTCTCCACCTCGTCGCCGGAAGTGCACCACATCGCCTACTTCTTTTACGGGCTCCCACCTCAATGCCGAGGCAACTCGGGCACGAAGCTGGCTAGTCGACGTGCCCAAGATTTGCTGTAGAATGTAGTGTACAAGTCTCATTTTGGGGTTGTAGGAATTGCCTTTTGGTGGAGGGATGAACTATGGAGTTTGGAGATGGAACTTGTAGGAATTTTTCAAAGCCAAATGAGTGTAATCCCCTCATGTAAAAAAAGGGACAGCCCCTAAAGAGGAATGGCCGGCCACTACAATGGGGAGGAGAGCATGAGGGAGTGGGTGTATCAATCAAAGAAAATAAGCCCACCACCATACAAGAGAGAGAGAGAGGGTTGCAATGATAAACAATGATCACCAAATCAAATCCCACACTCAACCACCTACCACCAACCTCATCATCAACAACCATGATGAGCCAAAAGTCAAGCCATGATCAACTAAAGATAGTCAAGGTATGGTGCTATAATCATGATGCAACAAAAATGCAAAGACCCCCTCCACAACCACTTATTTGCAACAATGCAAATAAGCCCTCCTCCACCAAACTTCGGCCAATGAACGATACAAAGGAAATTGGCCGAAACGGAAAGAAAACTGGCAACTCCAGAAAACTGGTCCCGTAATAAATTATAGGAAAACCCCGATACTGTGCATACACACCCGCATTTGTATTCCGACCGAAATACAAATGCAATGAGACAAAATCTACACTGTACTATACTAGGATCCGGCTTAAACCAAAGCCGGCCAGTAATATCCGTTCGATCCTGATTCGTGCAATACCGCACGTATCTGATCGAACCCTACCATATACCCATACGGCCTATAGTAAAAACTGTCCGATACTGATCCGTGCAATACCGCACGTATCTGATCGGACCTTGCCATATCTCCATACGGCCTCTACAACTTTTCGCCCGAAAGCTGAGTAACTGAATGTAGGGGACTCTAAAGACTCGTCAACACCTTGGTTGTGGATTTAACCACTAGCACGTCAGAGGTATAAGCCAATACGTAACGGGCTACCAGGTATTGGCTAAAAGGGACGTCTGTGAGCGAACTCAGCCTGACAACCCTACTGAGCCTGTCAGTGACAATATCCGTACAGTCTGGTCCGTTCGTCTATGAGTATCGCATGGCGGGCCTAGGTGGTTGGTAAAAGTCAGACCCCCAAAAGCGGTACAAGTCATGTCGGAGTGTAGCCCAGAACACCCTGAGATACTACTGGAATACCTACCAGTAAATCTCCTTGCCTCGGCCGAGGGCTTCGTGTAATGGCTCTCCTAGACACAGCACGACCTCACCCCCAATACCGGGAGAGACGAACCCCTGAAGATCCGCTCACTGCCTCCATGTGGCTCGGGACTGTACCCAACTAAAACCTCTTTGCACGACTCCTTTGAGCCGTGGTAGGGTAGTAATCAAAGTACAGTGGGAACTCACACAAGACAAATGACGATCCCCAGGCTGATGAACTAACCTGCACACATGTCACCAGGGAACTGCCATCTGACGTCTGGTATATGACCAACTGGCATGTTCCCGGCGAGTCCTGTCCAGTGTACTCATAACCCAATGAGCACCTGTATACATCTTAGGTGATCCAACTGACACCAGTGGCTTGTGAGACCGGCCACCGCCCCTCGTCGGGGTCTCGACTGTATACACTAGTCTACTCTGGAGTATCGATGCCCTGTCTCGAAACTCTCACGACTAGGGACCATTTAAGGATATGCTTATAGACTGCCAGCTCCCACGTATATGATCGTCCTCATACTGCTGGTGGTCAAGCAAGAATCCTAGGGGCTCTATCAACGTGTAATAGCGACTTGTCAGGTCACCTAAAGCAGTACACGATGATAAAGATAAACCAGATAGCATACTATCATCTCGAGTAAGACTGTCCTATCGGGATATGTCCTCCATCAATCATTGTAATCACGTGCCTGTGATCGAATAATTGAATCTGAGGGCACTATCTCCAACATCATATACGTGGGAGATGGTAGTCTATAAGAACATTCTTAAACGGTCCCTAGTCATTGGAGTTTCGAGACAGGGCATCGATACTCCAGAGTAGACTAGTGTATACAGTCGAGACCCCGACGAGGGGCGGTGGCTGGTCTCACAAGACACTGGTGTAAGTTGGTTCACCTAAGATGTATACAGGTGCTCATTGGGTTATGAGTACACCGGACAGGACTCGCCGGGAACATGCTAGTTGGTCATATACCTGACGTCAGATAGCAGTTCCCTGGTGACATGTGTATAGGTTAGTTCATCGACCTAAGGATCGTCATTTGTCTCGTGTGAGTTCCCACTGTTCTTTGATTACTACCCTACCAAACTCAAAAGAGACGTGCAAACATGTTTTAGTTGGGTACAGTCCCGAGCCACATGGAGGCAGTAAGCGGATCTTCAGGGTTCGTCTCTCCCAGTATTGGGGGTGAGGTCGCGCTGTGTCTAGGAGAGCCATTACACAAAGCCCTCGGCCGAAACAGGAGATTTACTGGTAGGTATTCCAGTAGTATCTCAGGGTGTTCTAGGCTACACTCCGACACGACTTGTACCGCTTTTGGGGGTCTGATTTTTACCAACCCCCTAGGCCCGCCATGCGATGCTCATAGACGAACGGACCGGACTGTACGGATATTGTCACTGACAGGCTCAGTAGGGTGTCAGGATGAGTTCGCTCATCGACTTCCCTTTTGATCAATGCTTGGTATCCCGTTACGTATGGCTAATACCTCTGACGTGCTAGTGGTTAAATTCACAACCAAAGTATTGACGAGTCTTTAGAGTCCCCCACAGACCGTTTTCCCATGTTTCGGGCGAAACGCTGTAGAGGCCCTATGGAGATATGGCAGGGTTCGATCAGATACGTGCGGTATTGCACGGATCATGATCGGACGGATAATACTAGCGGGCTTTGGTTTAAGCCGGATCCTAGTATTGTACAGTGTAGATTTTGTCTCATTGCATTTGTATTCGGTCGGAATACAAATGCGGGTATGTATATACAGTAGCGGGGTTTTCCTGTAATTTAGTACGAGATCAGTTTTTGGGGGTTGCCAGTTTGTTTTCCGTTTCGGCCATTTTTCTTTGTATCTTTCATTGGCTGAAAATTGGTGGAGGAGAGCTTATTTGCATTTGTGCAAATTAGCAATTTGGAGGGTAGTTTTTGCAAGTTGTAGTGTCATGATGGTTGCACCATCCCTTGACTTTCTTGACTTCATGATGGCTTGACCTTTATAGGATATGATTGGGCTTTGGAGTGAGGTTCTTGTTTTGTGATCTTTGTTTATCATCATGACCCTCTCTCTCTCTCTTGCATGATGGGGACTCTCTCATTTTTGATAGACTCTCTCCTCTCTTTCTCTTGATCATGCATGGCCGGCCATAGAGGGAAGAGGGCTGTCCATTTTATTGTGGGGATTTTTGGTTTTCTTGTGTTTGCAAAAATCCCCAACCTCATCTCCAAAAATGCTATCATCTCAATCCTCCACTCATGGCAACTTCCACAACGCCAAAGAGACATAGAGTTCTACAATTAACCTACAACATCCTTGGGCACGCCGACTCACCAACTTCATGCCCGAGTTGCCTCGGTCCAGAGGTGGGAGCCCATAAAAGAAGCCGGCGACGTGGTGCCCTTCCGGCGAGGAGGTGAAGACCGGAGATTCCGCAGGAGATCGGGACGACGACGAGAAGACCGAAGGACACGGATCGCTCGGTATATCTCTCTACCCGTTCTTCTCTTGTTAGCTAGGACTATGTTAATGGCCCGATCCAGGATTTTTGTGCGCGGTGGTGCCGGCTTACTAGTTCGTAAAAAGTTTCGTTTCCGCATTCCGGTGTCGGATTGACGGCCGGGGCGCCGCCGTGCACTTACAGATTTCACCTTTGTATATTATTTACTTTTCCGCATTAGGATAGACCCAAGGCGGGGAGTACAAGTAACCGGGTTCTAGGGTCCAGTGGGAGACCATCTCGAGGAGTCGAGACCGGGTCTCCTAACTCTAGAACTGGCAGGCTTACTTACCGCTCTCGTAGGGGTCTAGGGATGTAGGTTTGGCTATTCATCACGACCGTGGTATCCGTGTTTTATACAGGCTCGTATTAAAACACGGACCTCCTAGTATATCCAATATTTCATATATGTTCTTCTGCTGCATTGTTCTGTGATGAGATCATATTAGTGCCTGAGACGAATGTTTATATTATATATATGAGATATATATTATATTGTTGATTTCGTTTCAAATGTGATGCTTGTGAAGCATAATAAAATGGGACTTCATTAATGAGATTAATGAAATAAAAGAAACCTAAGGATGTTGTGGAATCGAATTTTCAAAAACAGGTAGCTCTAGTTCTTGCTTTGCATAGCAGTGTTCCTTGTAGAACATCCAACACCTTATTCGATAAGGAAATAGCCGAGATCCCTTCACCGGGAGTGACCTTTTTAGCAATAACTGGCAGATGCTACAAACTCGGTTTATCTTTTTGATTGCTTTTCTAGATCTTGCTTTGCATAGTGGTATTTGTGAAATATCCTGCACCTTATTCGATAAGGAAAGAGTCGAGATTCCTTCACCGGGAGTGGTCTCTTTAGCAAAACTAATAAAGGCCTCAAAAACACTCCATTTAAAATCACTCGATTCTACGACGATATCAAGTTCATTACGCCCATGGTTTTCTAAAAAACCTGCGTAGCCTTCCGACATTTCAGATAGATATTACTTAGTATTCGTATTACGTTTTTTGGCCTGCGTCACGGCGTAGTGTGCGGTAGCTAACTAGTACTTTTCTGCAACATGAGATGTGATTGGATTAGGGTAGTCGTACGACATTGTTGGCCTGCGTCAAGGGTCGTGCGGGTGGGTTTAATTCAATCAAGAAATGTATGGGTTGAACTTGACTGGTGGACTATGGTTTGTTGGCCTACGTCAAGTTCATAGGACGCTAGGGGTAAAAATATTATCGGGAATTTCAAGTGTTGAAATTTGCAATGATATTGCATATCTTCTATGAGATAGTTGGATCCGAATACCCGCTGCGAGTAAGAGTTACTCCTGGGAGAGTTTTACACATTACAATTAGCCGATCGAGTAGGTGTCTAGAAAGGTGCTAATCAGGGTTACGCCCCTGGGAAAGCGAGGTTTATTTTAATTAGGTCCGTGCGAAAGCACGGGGAACCTCCCTCAAAGTACCGACACTGGCCTGGATGAAAGATTTGTGAACTTGTAGAGTATAATTAATCCCGGCTAGTCTTACCTTTTAGGGTTTGAAGGAAGAATTGACTAAAACAGTGGGAGACATCCTGATTAGATATATTAATAACCAATCTAATCTTGCAAGAGCATACGCTGAGTGTTTTCTTCTCTATCTCTCCAGGTAGCGACCTTGTCACGCCTTAATCAAGATAATAATACGGATGTATTGACCGAACCCACTTGTTATACTGAGCTAAGGAACGTTGATCCCGCTCCAACTTATTATTATTATAAGGCGGAGCAGGAAATAGGGGATTACCAGAATTCCCGTGCCACCCAAACGAAGAAAGTGCATGCTGATGCATCTTCTTCAGGTGTATTCATTACCGAGAACTGTTTCTCAGTATCCTTTACGTCCTGGGTATGAGATATCGGATCAGGATCCCGCAAATAGAATCTGTTACATGGGCTACAGAAAGGTAGAGAACTGAGAACAGGTGATAAGTTTCAAGAGTTTGAAAAGGTGCAAATGTTGCAGCCAAGTCTGTTGGCACTTATCACCCTGTATTACCAAAATACAATGATTCTGAACGAATGTTATTAGATACCGAACCTGATATACAACATCATATCAGTCTCTTTATTAGTAAAGAAAGATATAATTTTGTATTGTTGGATAATGTTTTGAACATTTCCTATATCAAGAGTTGATCCGTTCAGGCACGTTATCTAAAAGCATATACGTTCTAAATCAAACTATAGTTCTTAACGTAGAGAACACACACAAGAGGAAGAGTTCAGAAATGAACGAGTCCTTCTTGAGGTATTTGTAGACTAGGTCATATCAACTGCGACCCGACTAGCTAAGTTACATTTAGATGCATATTTAAATCTGTTTGAATTTACATCTTGTGAAACTTACCAGTCATGTCACAAAGATAAGATGACCACGGCTCTGTTTATTAGAAACCGAGAAAGAGTTAGTGAACTCTTGGGATTGATACATTATGATGTATGTAAGGTTCCCTGTCTACAAATGCCACGACCGGTTACTTGTACTTCATTACATTCACTGATTATCTCTCAAGATTCGAACATATGTTCCTGTTGAAACACTTGTCTGAATTTTTTGAGAAATTCAATGAATATAAATTAGAAGTAAAGAACTAAAACGGGTATAAGTATTATGTCCTTTGATGTGATCAGGGAGGAGAATACTTGAGCACGGAATTCCTGGACTATTCTAAAGGAGAATGAGATTCTCTCTCAGCATTACTCCTCCGTATACACCACAACACGTCGGTGTATCGGGGTGGAGCAATCGCACCCTATGTGATATGGTGTGCTCTATGATAAGCACTGCTGAGTTGCCTATTTTCTTTTAGGGTTATGCACTTGAGAAGCTGCATACCTATTGAATAGGGTTCCAATCAAATCAGGTGCCTACCACTCCATATGTGATATGGTATGGGAAGAGCCCATCTCTTAAAGATGTTAAGATTTGGGGTTGTCCGGCCTATGCCAAAAGAAAAATCCGGACAAACTCAAGTCAATGTCAGTTCTTTGGAAGTTTGATAGATATCCCAAGCATTCGCAAGGGAATATCTTCTACCAAACTGGGGAGCAAAAAGTGTTTTGTTTCTATGCATGCCACCTTTGTAAAAGGGAATTTCTTGTGAAGAAATTAGTGGTCATGAGGTAGAACTGGAAAGAGTTCCAGCTAAACAAACTGCAGCTGATGATTTTGTAGAACCGGAGGATTCAATAGTTTCTAACGAACCTCAGCCTCTCCGCCGATCTGGTAGGGTTCCTTATCCACCTGAGAGATACTTCGTTTTCTCTATGACAGTGGAAGCGAGGATTGCATCATGAGATGATGACCCAACTCGTTTCGAGCAGGCCATCAAGAGTGAGGACTCTGTGAGTATGGCTGGATGCTTAGCGATCTGAGATGGAATCCATATACACCAACAAAGTATGGACTTTGGTTGCTTTATCTGAAGGGTTAAATCCCCATCAGGAGCAAGTATATCTTGAGAAGATTACTTGGTGTACTTGGAAAAGTTGAGACTTTCAAAGCTATGCTTAAGTCCATCCAGATCCTACTTGCCATTGCTACATACCATGACTACGATATCTGGCGGTTGGGTGTCAGGATTGCTTTTCTAAATAGTGATTTGGAAGAGAGCGTCTATAAGTACACAACCAGAGGGTTTCGTAGACAGTGGGAGCATCGGAAACGTGTGCAAGTTGTTTTATGGTATAAATCAGGCATCGCAGAGTTGGAACATCTATTTTGATAACGTAATCAAAGAGTTTGACTTCATCAAAATGGTAGATGAACCTTGTATATACAAAAAGGCAGTAGGGAGTATGGTGGTGATCCTCGTATAGTACGTGGATGACATACTCTTGATAAGGAAGAAGTTTCCTATGCTACGCTCGGTCAATCTCCTCTTATCACAAAGATTCTCCATATAGGATCAAAGTGATACCTCCTAAATCCTGGCTTATGGATCTATGAGAAAGATCTAATTGGATGTTAGGATTCTCACTAGTTGTAGTGAAACGGTATCAATCGATCCTGGGGAGAAACACTGGAATGATTCCACAGTGATAAGGACGACTGAATGTCAGTCACAGGCATTGTCTTTACCCTCAGTGGAGGGACGGTATGTTGGAAGAGTTCCAAGCTAGATACCGTGACTTACTAGACGATTAAAGGCACGATACATCTCTACCAAGGATACTACCAAAGAGGCAGTCCGGATATATATTAGTTCATGAGATGAACTTCGTTCCTACCATTGTGTGACAATAGAGCTGTGGTTATGCCTAGGAACCCCCGTCCCATCAGAGGTCCATACATATTCTTAGGAAGTACCACCTGATCATGGAGATGGGTGATCTCCAGGGAGATCAAGGTTAGGAGAGTAGACGCAAAGGACAACAGCGCGGATCCACTCACAAAGGCCTATTTCCCGGTAGAGACTTTTATGGGATGGTTGAGTATGGGATACTTCAACCACAGCTGATTGTTGGGAAAGCGATACCACAACAGATGGCCCTAGTGCAAGTGGGAGATTGTTAGTTATATGTATGCCCTAGAGGCCATTACTGTACATACGATGTATATTGTAGTGGATGCTTGGACATATATAGGGAGGACTTTCTTGCTCGACATGATAGTATGCTATCTTGTTGCTCTTTATCTTAACAAACACTCCGATTGTCTCTATGTTACATGTTGATAAAACCCTTAGGATGAGTACTTGACTACCAGGAATGTGATGCAGATCATACTAGTGGGGACAGAGTAGTCGCTAAGTACATCTTTCAAATGTTCCTAGTCGTAGGTGTATCGAGACAGGGCATCGATATACTAGAGTGGACTAGCGTATGCGCTTCTTGACCCATATGATAGGCAATGGATGTTCCCATATCCATTGGTGTTTGACATCGGAGAAGGTATACGGGTGCTCAGTAGAGACTGGGTACACTGGACGGACTCGCCGGGAACTCCCAGATGGTATTATACCTCACGTCAGATGGCAGTTCTCTGGTGATACCGGTACATGTTAGTCTGTAGACCCGAGATCGTCATAGAGACTTGTGTGATTTCTACGGTGCTTTGATTTCCATCATACCACGTCCAAGAGTTCATGCAAAACGGTGGCTTTTGGGTACAGTCCTGAATCACATGGAGGCAATGAGCGATAAGAGGGGATTCGTCTCTCCCGGTATAGGGAGTTGATGTTGTGCTGTGTTCGATTGGCTATAATTAGAAAACCCTGGCCAGGGTGCTGAGATTTACTGGTAAGTGTTATCAATAGTTTCTCGAACTGTTATGGACCTCATATCGACACGACTTATCAAGCTACTGGGGTCTGACGTTTACAACCCCTAGGCGAGATATGCGACATATCAGACGAAGAGACCGGACTGTACGGGAGTGTTACTGATTGGATTCGCAGGAGAATGTACAGGCTTGCTTGTTGATCTTCTGATCGCTCAATACCTGGGTGGTTGTTATGTTTACCTGACCGCTTGCAGCTTGTGGATGTTTGATATGATCATCACCTACTGCTGGCGTATTGACGATTCTTTAGAGTCCTACACAGAGGTTTCCTGGCTCAGGAAAAACAGAGTAGGAGCACATATGTGATATGTGCGGGACCAAGAACAATACGAGTATGTGATACCGTATTAGATTCTCGCGATATGTGATATCGGCCGGGTATATGTGATATAGCCGGATCATCGGATCAAGTGTTGATTCGATGAACTGATACAGATTATATTAGTCGGTTATTTGTGAAATAGCCGGATTATCGGATCAAGTGTTGATTCGATAATTTAATGTATAATTATATATGTGATATATTAAGTTACACTAGCTAAAATAAGCTCACTTAAAGATTCTTTTTCTCACTCGGGTAATACATTGATATATATGTGATATATGTTAATTGTATTATTTTATTTTGTTACAATAAATATTGGATATGCGATATATAATATTGTAACATGTTAGGGTTATAAATGCAACATGATTTGTGGAGTTTAAACATGGTTAGGGTTTGGATTAGGGTTAAGCTTTCATGAAGCTTTCAAGAAGCTTCTTGAAGCTTTGACTTTGACCTTGATATTTTGTGATATTTTGTAAAGATATTTCTTTAACCCAACCCAACCCTTTAACCATAGTTAAATCTTTACATGGGTTAAGTCTTCATACTTAACCCATGGTTGCATTTCTAACCTCACACTTGATTTCATTATTCATCACAAAGAGATTTCTTCTTCTTCTTCCTCCTTGAAAAGCTTTCTAGCTTTTTGCAAAGTGATGAAAATGAGTGAGAAATTGAAAACAAATGAGAGCTAAATTCCTATTTCATCATTCTCATCTATTCTAGCAGCTTAGATTAGGGTGTTTGCTTTGCTAATACTTGATTAGCAAAGCAAGAGCTTGGGTTTGAATTTCTTCAAGATAGATCATCTTAGATTTCGAAGATCGGAAGCAAGCTTGCATCTTTCTCTTCATGGAGCCTCTCTTGAGTCCGGGTACTCGATGATCGCAGCGAAGAGACCACAACACGGAGCTTATGAAGTGGAGGAACGGACTACAATGGTTGTAATCCCAAACTCGTAGAAGTAAAGTTGTTTACTTGCTTTGTTTCGCCTAATCTCTAGTATAAGATCTTAGTTAGGGTTGTTCGGCATATGAAAAATTTGATTTTGGCATGGTTGATGCCTTGTAGAGCCTTATTCTTGTGCCTAGTAACCCTACACATATAAAGGAAAAGCCACTATTTAACTACAACAAGTTAAATATAAATCATGTGGTTCCTGATTTATCCAAGTCTATATAACATCAAATAAAGGTAGCTATAGCCAAATATATGTGCAAACATAAGGGTATAGCAAGGTATATATATCTACCTATCAGTAATGATGTAATATACCCTCCAGATATAAGTAAGGTATGCATACAAGGTATACACGTAGCTATGTCATTATGTGTGTATGTACTTATCGCTAATGGTACAATACCCTATAGGTAATACAAGTAACTAGCATGTAAGCATATCAAGGCATATGTATAAGCATGTAGGTATACAGGTATGCTATATGTCATATGCATAAAGAAATATGAATCAATGTCTCAATGTCCCTAACCAAACAATATCATATAGGTATGTGTGTTGTGCGTGTCATGGTAATTATTGACGGTGTGTGTGGTATACAATCAGTGCTCGTGCAACATGAGCCGTCAATAATAGTGCAGTGTCCTAAGCGTACTAGTCCAGGAACAACAAGTAACTAAGCAATAATGTGTATGCGCAACTCTATATATGAAATAGAATATGCGACAATATCATGGCATTTGATATAGCCCAGACGCATAACGCCATGCGGGCGATCCCCCTGTAGATGTTAAATCTACTCACCAACTTCCCGGCAAAGTAAAGCCTACCACTCGCTTACCCCAGTTCGCAGCGCCCGAAGTCCCCGCCTGCGATCCTGAACACATATAACAATAAAGCAAGCGTATATAAGAAATCGACCAAAAATACGTATAATTACGTTTAACCGACGCACCAACTCCAAACATACTCTCGAGTGTCCGTTTAGCGGCTAACGTGCGTAGCGACACTATGAAACGAACTCTAGAGCAAAAGCTACACAAAGTCATGAACGACATCGGCACGACCCTAACTAGGAACGCAAAGCGACACAACTACCAAGCCTAGACCCTGATCGTACCGATCACGCATTCAGAACACAATAATAAACGTGGAATCAATATAATTAACGTCGCAACGTCAAAAGAAACCCACGCATAAAATTTACCGAAATCTAGTAAGCAACATATAACATTTTAGTACCAAACTACAAGTTTTATCAAAACTAGAATTTACAAAGATCTCAAAATAGCAAGGTTAAACCATTTAAACCTTTACTAAAATTTTAGATTTCACTAATTAGGATTAGCAAAAGTTTAGTTTGTTAAATAGCTTAATTAGCCGATTAGGAAAATATCATTTAACAAATTAGCAACTTGTTTAAGTTTTTATTTGTCATAACTTATCACTTAACCAATCCACTAATCAAAACCCTAATTTGATTATCAAAATGATATCTTGAATTTCTAAATATGAATTAAAAGCTTAAATTAAACATCTTATAAGCTAATTAAGGATTTAACAACAATTAAAGATTAGGTTTAGGGTTTTATACCTCCAAATTTGATTGGAAACTTGCAACAAGAAAACCAAGATTAGGCTCCAAAAACCAAGACTTGAATGAAGAACTAAGCTAGATTAGTGGTGGAGAATGAAGGGTATTGGTTTGTATTTGAGTTAGTGTGAATAATTGATGATTTTTGATGAATTTGATAAGCTTTGAAATGATGAAATGAAGTGAAGAAAGAGATGGGGCAGCAAGCAAGTGTAGTGGCCGGCTTTGGTGTGATGTGGGGGGTGTTTTATTTAAAAAGAAGAAATATCTAGCTAAAGAAAAAACATTAAATGCTAATTAATACATCTTGCCACCTTTTCTTTTCTTTTCTTTTTAATTTTTCATTTTAATTATCAAAATATCTAGATATTTAGGTGAGAAGGTTAAAAACATAATTTAGTGATTAACTTAGCATAAAACCACATTAGTAGTAATTAACCTATATAAAAAAGTAATTACCACTAATAAAGTGCACAAATAAAGCATTAAAATAATATTTAATTAGGGAAAAAATCTATGTGAACCAAAACTTCCCATTGACCACCAAAGTTCTCGCACTTGCTTTATTCTAGCTAAACTAGGTGCTGGCAAGTCTATATTGAAGTTTGATCACAATCGGGTTAAAACGGAAAATACCGACTTTTTTGCCCTAAAAACGGAAAATTCGCAAAACGATTTCTAAAACGTTACAGTTATATGTTGCTGTGATATGTTATATTGGATCGTCGTGTTTGAATAACCGGGGGTTTTATGTGAGATGAAAGTTTTTTATTTTCATTCATGTAAAATTCATTGTATGTAATAATCTTTTATTGGGGCACTTCCGGGTTGAGGATGATGTCACCATTGTATATTATTTACATTTCCGCATTAGGATAGACCTAAGGCGGGGAGCACAAGTAACCGGGTTCTAGAGTGCAGTGGGAGACCATCTCGAGGAGTCAAGACCGGGTCTCCTAACTCTAGAATTGGTAGGGTTGCTTGCCGCTCTCGTAGGGGTCTAGGGATGTGGGTTTGGCTATTCATCACGACCGTGGAATCCGTGTTTTATACTGGCTTAATTTAAAACCCGGAAATCCTAGTATATCCAATATTTCATATGTTGTGTTCTACTGCGATATTCTGTGATGTGATCACTGTATATGATGAGATAGATACTGTATATAGTATATGTGATATATTATATAGACGTTGCTTATGTTTTACACCTGCGCTAGCCCTGCCCTGCTCTTCCGTTAGTTACCTAACCTAACGATGCATGAGGGGACATCGAGGCGAATGCGGATGGCATAAGCGTACGTTTTATTTATCTGTGATGTTTAGGTAACTTAAAATGACGGGACTTCATTAATGAGATTAATGAAAGAAAATAAACCTAAAGATATTGTGGAATCGAATTTTTAAAAACAGGTAGCTTTAGTTCTTGCTTTGCATAGCAGTATTCCTTGTAAAATATCCAGCACCTTATTCGATAAGGAAAGAGCCGAGATCCCTTCACTGGGAGTGACCTCTTTAGCAATAACCGGCAGATGCTACAACTCTCGGTTTCGTCTTTTGATTGTTTTTCTAGTTCTTGCTTTGCATAGTGGTATTGTGAATATCGTGCACCTCATTCAACGAGGAAAGAGCCGAGATCCCTTCACCGGGCGTGACCTCTTTAGCAAAACTAGCAAAGGCCTAAAAACACTCCATTTAAATCATTTGATTCTACAACGATATCAAGTTCATTACGCAAAAGGTTTTCTTAAAAACCTGTCGTAGCCCTCCGTCATTTTAGGAAGTGGAGTACTTAGTATTCATGCTGCGTTTGTTGACCTTAGTTAAGGCACAGTGTGTGGTAGCTATGTGATGTCCTCCTACATAGCATATGATGCGATTAATTAGGACAGTCATATGACTTTGTTGACCATAGTTAAGGTCATGTGGGTGGGTCTAATTAATCACGAAATGAACGGGTAGAACTTGACTAGTACTTATGATTTGTTGAACATAGTTAAGGTCATAAGTCACTAAGTGTAAAATATTATCGGGAATTTTAAGTGTTGAAATTTGTAATGAGATTGCATACCTTTTATGAGATAGTTGGATCCTGATACCCACTGTAAGTAAGAGTTACTCCTGGAAGAGTTTTATTCATTACAATTAGCCGATCAAGTAGGTTTCTAGAAAGGTGTCAACGGGGTTACGCCTCTGGGAAAATGGTTTATTTTAATTAGGTTCGTACGAAAGCACGGGGAACCTCCCTCAAAGTATCGACACTGACCAGGATGAAAGATTGGCGAACTTTAAGGGTGTAATTAATCCCGGCTTGTCTCTCCTTTTAGGGTTTGAAGGAAGATTTGACTAAAACAGTGGGAGCCATCCTGATTAGATAAAATTATAACCAATCTAATCTTGCAAGAGCATACGCTGAGTGTTTTCATCTCTCTCTCTCTCCAGATAGCGACCATGTCACGCCTTAATCAAGATAATAATACGGATGTATTGACCGAACCCGCTTGTTACACTGAGCTGGCGAACGTTTGTCCCGCTCCAACTTATAATTGTTATAAGACCGAGTAGGAAATAGGTGATTACCAGGATTCCCGTGCCTCCCAAACGAAGAAAATGCATGATGATGCATCTTCTTCGGGTGTGTTCATTACCGAGAACTGTTTCTCAGTTTTCTTTACGTCCTGGGTATGAGATACCGGATCAGGATCTCACATATGTAATCTGTTACATGGGCTACAGAGAGGTAGAGAACTGAGAATGGGTGATAAGTTTTAAGAGTTGGAAACGGTGCAATTGTTGCAGCCAAGTTGTTGGCGGTTTTCACCCTGTATTACCAAGTACGTTGATTCTGAACGAATGTTAATAGATACCGAACCTGATATACAACAGCATACCAGTTTCATTATTAGTATAGAAGGATATAATTTTGTATTGTTGGATACTGTTTTGAACATTTTCCTATATCAAGAGTTGATCGGTTCAGGCACGTTATCTAAAAGCATATACGTTCTAAATCAAACCACAGTTCTTAACGTACAGAACACACACAAGAGGAAGAGTTCAAAAATGGACAAATCCTTCTTGAACCATTGTAGACGAGGTCATATCAATGCGATCCGGCTAGCAAAGTTACATTAAGATGAATATTTGAATCAGTTTGAATTTACATCCTGTGAAACTTGCCAGTCATGTCACAAAGATATTATGACCGTAGCTCCGTTTACTGGAAACAGAGAAAGAGTTAGTGAACTCTTGGGATTGATACATGTTGATGTATGTAGGTCCCCTGTCTACACATGCCAGGACTGGTTTTTTGTACTTCATTACATTCACTGATGATCTCTCAAGATTCGAACATGTGTTCTTGTTGAAACACAAGTCTGAAACTTTTAAGAAATTCAAAGAATATAAGTTAGAAGTAGAGAACCAAAAACGGGTATAAGTATTATGTCCTTTGATAAGATCAGGGGGGAGAATACTTGTGAATGGAGATCCTGGACTATTCTAAAGGAGTATGAGATTCTCTCTCGGCATTATTCCTCCGTATACACAACACCACGTCGGTGTATCGGGGCGGAGCAATTGCACCCTATATGATATGGTGTGCTCTATGATGAGTATTACTGAGTTGCCTATTTCTTTTTGGGGGTTATGCAATTGTGAAGCTGCAAACCTATTGAATAGGGTTCCAACCAAATCAAGTTCCTAGCACTCCATATGCGATATGGTATGGGAAGAAACCATGTCTTAAGTAAGTTAAGATTTGGGGTTGTCCGGCCTATGTTTAAAGCAAAAATCCGGACAAGCTCGAGGAAAGGTCAGTTCTGTGGAAGTTTGTTGGATATCCCAAGCATTCGCAAGGGAATATTTTCTACCACACTGAGGAGCAAAATGTGTTTTTTTCTCAGCTTGCCACATTTGGGAAAGGGAATTTCTTATGAAGAAATTAGTGATCGTGAGGTAGAACTGGAAGGAATTCCAGCTATACAAACTGCAGCTGATGATTTGGTAGAATCGGAGGATTCAATAGCTCCCGACGAACCTCAGCCTCTCCGCCGATCTGGTAGGGTTCCTCATCCACTTGAGAGATACTTTGGTTTTCTCTATGACAGTGGGAGCGAGGATGGCATCATGAGATGATGACCCAACTAGTTTCGAGCAGGCCATCATGAGTGGGGACTCTGTGAGAATGGTTGGATGCTATGCGATTTGAGATGGAATCCATATACACCAACAAAATATGGACTTTGGTTGCTTTATCTGAAGGGTTAAATCCCTATCAGGAGCAAGTATATCTTGAGAAGATTACTTGGTGTACATGGAAAAGTTGAGACTTTCAAAGCTAAGACTTGTTGCAAAAGGTTCTCGTCATCGACCAGGTATGGATAATGTTGAAACCTTTTCTCCAGTGGCTATGCTTAAGTCCATCCGGATCCTACTTTCCATTGCTACATACCATGAGTATGATATCTGGCGGTTGGGTGTCATGACTCCTTTTCTAAATGATGATTTAGAAGAGTGCGTCTATAAGTACATAGCCAGAAGGCTTCGTAAACAGTGGGAGCAGCGGAAACGTGTGCAAGTTGCTTTATGGGTTAAAGCAGACATCGCGGAGTTGGAACATCTGTTTTGATATAGTGGTCCAAGAGTTTGGCTTCATCAAAATGGTAAATGAACCTTGTATATACAAAAGGGTAGTAGGGAGTATGGTGGCGTTCCTCGTATTGTACGTAGATGGCATACTCTTGATAAGGAAGGAGTTTCCTATGCTACACTCGGTCAATCTCCTCTTATCACAAGGATTCTCCATATAGGATCAAGGTGATACCTCCTAATTCCTGGGTTTTAGATCTATGAGATAGATCTAAGTGAATATTGGGATTCTCACTAGGTGTAGTGAGATGGTCTCTATCGATACTGGGGAGAATCACTGGATAGCTTCCAGGGTGGTAAGGACGACTGAATGTCATGAAAGGTTTGTTTAGCACCCTATGAAGAGTTTTGAAGCATCACATGACCCAAAGTTTAAATTTTTATAGTGCTAAACGAACATGCAAAGGAATCGATCCTAGAAAATTAGGGTTTCGAAATAAAAAAGCGAACTAATCTAGGGTTTCGAGACTACAACCTTTGTAGCTCCCTTTCGCTGGACTCCTTGGTCTCCAGGGTGTTGAACGAAGGTCCTCTTGAAGTCCCCTTGTGTCCACGACGATCCACCACGGAGATCTCCGTCCAAGCTCGCAACTTCGTAAAACCGAAAAGAACACTCTAAACAAAACGGCTAAGCTTGTGTAGAATGATGTTGTGGTTAGGTTTCTCACTTCAAAAACCTATCATTAAGTGGTATTTGCTCACTAGGAAAAACTAGAGAGCAAAAGAGCAAGAGTAAGAAGATGGTGGCAATTTTTTAACAAGAGGTAAAAAGATAACTCTTGTGAAGAAAAAGAAATATATCAATATATATTTTATTCCTTCATGCTATGAACCATGGTTAAAGTGATGGAGACATTATTTAACTTGAGTTTTGAATGATAAAGAGAAGGATAACCATAGGTTAGTGGTAGTTGAGCATGGTTAGGTCAAAGGAAGAATGTAGAAGCAAGAATGATTATCCTTTCCTTTTCATTTTCTTTTTAAATCCAAAATAAAATAATAATCCATTATATAATCCATGATGTGAGTCTTATATTGCCACCATTTCCATATGCTAACTACCATGATGGATGGGTGTATGTATGTATGCATGTATGCACATACACATGTGCATGAAACTAGCATGAAAGAAAGAAAGAAAAGCACACATGCATGCACACATCCATCATCCAAGAAAAGTTTTTAAGTGAGAAAACTAATAGTTAAATGATAAATCAACACTTGATTTATCAATCCGGTCATATCTCATATGACCCCACCAAAAGCAGTTCACCCGATCAATGTTCGATATCATATACGCACATTTCAATCGGGTGCATGCGCATATCGCATACGCGCACCACAACGTTTCGCCTGGACTGGGTAACTCCTTTGTGGGACTCTAAGACTCGTCAATACGCCGGCAGAGGGTAATGATCATATCAAGTACCCTCAAGCCGCAAGCGGTCAGCTAAACGTAACGGCCACCCGGGTATTGAGCGATCAGAAGACAACAAGCGAACCTGCTACAACTCCCGTCGAGCCATCCGGCAACACTACCGTACAGTCCGGTCTCTTCGTCAGATATGCTGCATATCGAGCCTAGGGATGGTCACGTCGACCCCAATAACTCAATAAGTCGTGCCGGCGAATGGTCTATAACAGATCGAGAAACTACTGTTAACACTTATCAGCGAATCTCAGCAGCCCTGGCCAGGGACTTACTGATATAACCAGTCGGGCACAGTACAGCATCAACTCCCAATATCGGGAGAGACGAAACCCCTCCTATCGCTCATTGTCTTCGTGTGTCTCGGGACTGTACCCAACGGCCACCTGCTTGCACGACTCAGTAGAGCCGTGGTAGGGTGGTAATCAAAGTACAGTGGGAGAACACACAAGGTTCTATGACGATCTCGGGTCTACAGACTAACCTGTACCAGTGTCACCTGAGAAATGCTATCCGACGATAGATATAATTCCATATAGGAGTTCTCGGTGAGTCCGTCCAGTGTACCCAGTCACCACTGAGCACCCGTATATGATCTTGATGTCAAACATCGATGAATGTAGGAACATTCATCGCCCATCGCATGGGACTAGTATCATATACGCTAGTCTACTCTGGTATATCAATGCCCTGTCTCGATATACCTACGACTAGGGACGTTCCACGATATGCTTATAGACTACAGATGTCACACTAGTATGATCTCTATCATAATCAAAGTAGTCAAGCCGATATCCTCAGGGCTTTATCTGCATGTATGAATGAATAGAAGCATGATCAAATAAACATGTCAGATAAAGAAGAACCAGATAGCATACTATCATGTCGAGCAAGAATGCAAACTGAATATATATACATGTATAGATACATCCACTATCACATAATGGCCTCTAGGGCATACATATATCCAACAATCTCCCACTTGCACTAAGGCCGGTTATTGGCGTATCTCATACCCAACATCTCAAAAAGTCGCTCATGCTGTGGCTGAGGGAGGGCCTTGGTGAGTGGTTCCGCGGCGTTGTTCGTTGTGTCTACTCTCTTAATCTCGATCTCGCGGCGATCTACAATCTCCCGGATCAAATGAAAGCGCCTTAGGATATGTCTGGACCGCTGATGGGATCTGGGCTCCTTGGCTAACGCCATCGCCCCATTATTGTCACAATACAAAGGTATTGGATCAATAATGGTTGGAACTACTCCTAGCTTCGAGACGAACTTCTTCATCCAGACGGCTTCCTTGGCGGCATCATTTGCAGCAATGTACTCAACTTCCATCGTAGAGTCTGCAACGATATCTTGTTTGGAACTCTTCCAACTTACCGCCCCTCCATTGAGGGTAAATACAAACCCTGAGATAGATTTGCTGTCATCCTTATCGCTCTGGAAGCTCGAATCGGTAAAGGCCTCCATTTGGAGATCTGTATTACCATACACCAAGAACAATTCTTTAGTTCTTCGTAAGTACTTAAGAATGTTCTTCACAGCTGTCCAGTGGTTCTCCCCTGGGTTGGATTGATACCTGCTTACAACACTAAGTGCATAAGCTACATCTGGGCGTGTACATAACATCGCATACATTATAGATCCTACTGCCGAAGCATAAGGTATAATGCTCATGCGAGCTCTCTCTTCATCGGTCTTTGGACAAGAATCCTTCGAGAGAGTGACTCCATAGCAAGCGGGTAAGGCACCCCGCTTGGAGTCTTCCATACTAAACCTCTTTAGGATGGTGTTGATGTACCTGGTTTGGGACAATCCCAATAACTTTTTGGATCTATCCCTACAGATCCTTATGCCCAGGATGTATGTGGAATCACCCAGGTCCTTCATGGAGAACCTTAGTGATAAGAATGATTTGACCGACTGTAGCATAGGAATATCATTTCCTATCAGAAGAATATCATCCACGTACAATACGAGGAATGTGACAGCTCTTCCTACAGCCTTCTTATAAACACAAGGTTCATCTGGATTTTTGATAAAATCAAACTCTTTGATAACATCATCGAAACATTTGTTCCAACTCCGAGATGCCTGCTTTAACCCATATATGGATTTAAGCAATCTACATGCTTTCTCGCTGCTCCCACTGTCAATGAAGCCTTCTGGCTGATCCATATATACGCACTCTTCTAAATCTCCATTTAGAAATGCTGTTTTAACGTCCATCTGCCAGATTTCATAGTCGTAGTTCTAAGTGCACGGCGGCGCCCCGGCCGTCGATCCGACGGCCAAATGCGGAAGCGGTGATAAAATTTAATTTTTCTTGAACTGGCAAACCGCCGCGCACTAATACCCGGATCGAACCACTAACTAGTCCTAGCTATCAACAAGAAAGGGAAGAGAGATATACCGACAGATCCGAGTCCTCCGGTCTTCTCGTCATCGTCCCGATCTCCTGCGGAATGTCCTGTCTCCTCCTCGTCGCCGGAAGTGCACCACATCGCCTACTTCTTTTACGAGCTCCCACCTCAATGCCGAGGCAACTCGGGCACGAAGCTGGCTAGTCGACGTGCCCAAGATTTGCTGTAGAATATCTAGTGAGCAAGTCTTATTTTGGGTTTATGGAGATGCCTTTGTGGTGGAGGAAAAAGAACTTGGAGAGAGGTGGGAAAAATGTAGCATACAAAAGAATGAGAATAACAATTTCCCACACCCAAATGATAAGGAGCCCCCTCCCTCACAAGTGGCCGGCCATGCCTCATGGTGGTAGGTGGGAATGGAGTGAAGTCAATGAAAGACAAGGGAGTGGGTGAGCTATCATGCAAGGAAGAATAATGAGTGATGATCAAAAACAATATCATCACAAACAAAAACAAACACTCCAAAACAACCATGATGACCCTAAATGGTCAAGCCATCATGAAGAGGTCAAGAAGTCAAGGTCAATGGAGCAACCATCATGATCCAACCAATATGCAAAAGACCCCTTCCACAATTGCCTATTTGCAACAATGCAAATAAGCCCTCCTCCACCAAACTTCGGCCAATGAACGATACAAAGGAAATCGGCCGAAACGAAAAGCAAACTGGCAACTCCATAAAACTGGTCCCGTAATAAATTACAGGAAAACCCCGATACTGTGCATACACACCCGCATTTGTATTCCGACCGAAATACAAATGCAATGAGACAAAATCTCCACTGTACTATAATAGAATCCGGCTTATACCAAAAACCGGCTAGTAATATCTGTTCGATCCTGATCCGTGCAATACCGCACGTATCTGATCGAACCCTGCCATATATCCATACGGCCTATAGTACAAACTGTACGATCCTGATCCGTGCAATACCGCACGTATCTGATCGGACCTTGCCATATCTCCATACGGCCTCTACAACTTTTCGCCCGAAAGCTGAGTAACTGAATATGGGGGACTCTAAAGACTCGTCAACACATTGGTTGTGGATTTAACCACTAGCACGTCAGAGGTATAAGCCAATACGTAACGGGCTACCAGGTATTGACTAAAAGGGACGTCTGTGAGCGAACTCAGCCCGACAACCCTACTGAGCCTGTCAGTGACAATATCCGTACAGTCTGGTCCGTTCGTCTATGAGCATCGCATGGCGGGCCTAGGGGGTTGGTAAAAGTCAGACCCCCAAAAGCGGTACAAGTCGTGTCGGAGTGTAGCCCAGAACACCCTGAGATACTACTGGAATACCTACCAGTAAATCTCCTTGCCTCGGCCGAGGGCTTCGTGTAATGGCTCTCCTAGACACAACACGACCTCACCCCCAATACCGGGAGAGACGAACCCCTAAAGATGCGCTCACTGCCTCCATGTGGCTTGGGACTGTACCCAACTAAAACCTGTTTGCACGACTCCTTTGAGCCGTGGTAGGGTACTAATCAAAGTACAGTGGGAACTCACACGAGACAAATGACGATCCCCAGGTCGATGAACTAACCTGCACACATGTCACCAGGGAACTGCCATCTGACGTCTGGTATATGACCAACTAGCATGTTCCCGGCGAGTCCTGTCCGGTGTACTCATAACCCAATGAGCACCTGTATACATCTTAGGTGAACCAACTGACACCAGTGGCTTGTGAGACCGGCCAACGCCCCTCGTCGGGGTCTCGACTGTATACACTAGTCTACTCTGGAGTATCGATGCCCTGTCTCGAAACTCTCACGACTAGGGACCATTTAAGGATATGCTTATAGACCCCAGCTCCCACTTATATGATCGCCCTCATACTGCTGGTGGTCAAGCAAGAATCCTAGGGGCTCTATCAACGTGTAATAGCGACTTGTCAGGTCACCTAAAGCAGTACACGATGATAAAGGTAAACCAGATAGCATACTATCGTCTCGAGTAAGACTGTCTTACCGGGATAGGTCCTCCATCAATCATTGCAATCACGTACCTGTGACCTAATAATTGACTCTGAGGGCACTATCTCCAACAATCTCCCACTTGCACTCAAGGCTAATTATTGCGATGTCGCATACTCACAGCCCATGTGATACCGAACACCCAACTCCTCTACTAGTCAGTCTCACAAAGCTCGTTTGCGAAACTATTGCGTTCGAGTAATAGCCTTAGTGTGTGGATCCGCTTTGTTGTTTCTTTCTATGTCTCTCTATATCTCAAGTTCGCGGAGAAAGCCATCTCCCGAAAAGAGCAATACCTGTCTTAGAATGTGTCTGGATGTCTGATGGGACATAGCTCATAAATGAACTCCAAATCCAAACTTCTTAGACTGTAGCGACAACTGAACTTAATCAGTATCCTGTGCCATGCCACCCTCAGTATTGCCTTGGACCACCTGCCCAAAATACTGCCCCTCATCAGAAGGAAAACTATAACTCTGACAACCTCCTTGTCGTCCATGTCACTTTGGAAGCCTGGAATGATAACTGTCTCCCGAAATGAGGATATCGTTATCATATCCCTAAAACATCCACTTATGTTCTAAAACTGCTTCCGACTGTTTCTCCAGGATTGGATCAAATGTCAACTTATTGCATCTAGTGCAGGAACAACATCTGGTGTGGTACTTGACATCTCTTGATTGACTCAATTGCCTGAGCAAGTGATCTGCCAATCATGCACGTCCCTCTCCCCTTTAGTCTGTAAGACACCTTTGGAGAGGGTGACTCCATCTTCTGCAGGTACACTACCATGCCAAGAGTCGTCCATTCTAAATACTCTTAGAATGCTGTCTAAGTACCCTTAATTGGGAAACCACCCAAATCTAGATCAAAAACCATAGATCTAGTAACCAGTATGTCTGATACAAAATCCATTTCCTTTGTGGAGAAATCACTGTGTGACGACCAAAGTATAACCGACTGTAGTATAGGAGTTTCTTTTCCTACTCCGTGTATGTTATCCAAATACCAGGATATCACACCCTACTACCTTCTCAACAGATCCATCCCCTATTCTGATGAAGTCAAACCCATGACTTTCACGTCAGAAATAGATGATCTATCTCCGCTACTGGTGCTTTAGTCTATAAATAGACATAAGCTACCTGTCCACCAATGCTTCCGCTGCTCCCACTGACTACGACAACCCTCTGGCAGAGTCATATAGACATACACTTCTAAAACTAGTTTAGAACGACGCTATACTCATCCTCCCGCCGGGTCTCGCAGCCTGGAACAACAGCAATGGTAATTGTGGGTAAACAAGAACTTCCCTGTCACCATCCTTGAGGCTACCGTAGTACCTCTCGGGTGCCTGAAGTTACCCACCGTATCTGCGGAGTGGCCAATGGAATGTCAATCCAGATTGAATCTTTAGGTTCCTTATCAAATCTTCAGTAATCGTTTGTGGTTCTGGAATCACTTCCAGTTCTACCATACTCCCACTACTGTTTTCTGAAAAAATCCATTTTTAATAAAACTGTGGCGAGTGTAGAACAATATTGCTATTGTTCATCCAGATGGTAGAAAGTCAACCCTCGTCATAGCCTGGGTCAACCCACAAACAGCCATTACAGAAACGTGCCTTGAGTTGTCCAATGTCTGGTTTAAGCATAAACCGGACAACTCCCCGTAACTTAATAATGTTAAGATATGAAATGTACTATATCCAATATAGAAGCAGAGGCACTGATTTAATTGAACCAGATTCAAATCATGCAGCTGTCCCCAGTGCATGTTCCCTGAATGGAAGAAGGACGATCAGCGTTACTCAACTTAGGAATGCTTCCAATTATGAGTAACCTGAAAGAGAAGCAAGATCTCTTTTTCATTACTATCAACTGAATACCATACACAAGTATCTACATCTTCGATCTCTTTGAAGAATCCTGATACTTGCTACACCTGGTTCTCTACTCTATTCAAATACCTATAACTTCTCAAAATTCGGACCCTGTGTTTCCACGAAACACCTATCTAAAAACTAGAGAAGTCATAAGTAAACCGAATATAGTACGAGGACCAACCCCTCTGTCCTGATGGACCCTGGACAACATACAATACTCTGTATAAGTCCCTTGAGTCTGATAACTCATTCACTGTGTGTCGTAGGTTGAAAACTGTACTTATGGTCAAGAAGAATTACATCGCTGTTTAATGCTCCTTACCTAACCATCCACTGATATAGGTAAATGTCATAGACATAATTTCAGAAAAGTATATCTCACTCTATGAAAATAGACGTACAGATATATCAATTTGAAATTGGTGCATAAAAGCGGATATTCAAAACAAAATATTTGCCGACCGGCAAACAGCCCAGGTGATTTCCTCAAATATCACTGATTGCAACGAATCCCGATATAATGAGGATGATCACCCAATTCCCAATAACTTACTCCCACTCATCATCTGTAAAACCATACAGATGTGAGAATCATACCTGGTAAATACATACCCTGGAGCAAGTGTTTAATCGGAAAATCAGTTTTCCTTTAACAGTACACAGTGAGACTGAAACATTGAAATGTTTCGATGGGGTATCCCGGTATTCCTAGTAATTCCTCTTCCAGATTCACGACTGCAACCGTATAATTCTTTGCCACTTCTCCAAATCCCTTCATATGTCTTTAGTCTTTACCTTCTGCACACCCCTTTAGGCCAAATGGTTTTCTTCCTTCAATACCGTTCGGCACCAGCCTATGGTTTGGAAGAAGACTATCCAATAAGCATAATGGGTGTACTGTCCCAATCCTAGGAACACTCGCAATGCGAGAGAAGGTGAAGATAAAAGACACCTGAATAAATCTTATTCCTATTTCTCCTGAACCAGAATCCATCCCCGAACTGGAACAAGTTCCTTTCGAGTTCGTATATAACCATACGATGGAGTATCCAATAAACTGTGGATCTTCGTAGTGATACGGAGTGTCCTGGAGAAATTCAAAGGTGATTTTAGGATTGGCGAAGAAATACCTGGTTTGGTCATGAATATCTGTTGCAATTTACTTTGCCCTCTTACTAATCCCTTGCTTTGTCTTAACTCAATACCTTCTGTACACCATCGTTAGGCTAATTGGTTTTCTTCATTCCCTACCGGTCGGCACCAGCCTTAGGTTTGGAAGAAGACAATCTAATTTGCGTAATAGGTGTACTACCCCTAAACCAAGGAGTACTCGTAACCTGAGAGAGGGTAAAAGGAAAAGACAACTGAATAGTCCTATCCGTTTTCTCCAGAACCGGAAACCATCCTCGAATAAATTCTTTCGAGTTCGTATCTAACCATACGATGGTTTTGTCCAATGGAAGTGGACGTTCGTAGTAATACGGGGTGTCCTGGAGAAAAGGGTAAAAGTAGGAGTGGCAATGAGGTTCGCAACTCTGACAATCCAAAAGCCAGTGTTAAGAAGGTTCGGTCAATCTTGGTCACTGAGTCATAGTCTTAGGGTCAGGTCAATGGTCGCTGCCAAAGAAAGAGAGAAAAGAAACACTCAGCGTGCACTCTATCCTAGATCAGAATGGTTACCAATTTATCTAATCTGGAATCCTCCCACTGTACCTCAAATTCTCCTCCAAACCTGAAAGAAGAATTAGTCGGGGTTACCCGAGGAGTAAACTAACTCATCAGTGGGAATCGGGATCCAACTCTCATCGCATGATAACGTGACGGAATCCGCTCACGTCATCACACTCCAGAAGGTATGCGCATATCTAGCAAGTTTCAGTTCTTTTGAAACTCCCGATGTGATTTCTACCCCATGCTCTTATGACCTTGACTTTGGCCAACATATTATAAGTCACATGTCAAGTTCTACCCGTCATTCTCCAGGTTAATTTGAATCCACCCGTACATACCCTTGACTTTGGCCAAAATGGCAGTACGACTGTCCCAAACCAACGCATCTATCCATGCTGCATATGAATGCCCCAATAGCTACCAATCACTGTGCCTTGACTTTGGCCAACATACACAGCTTGAATACTATTGACCACCCATATGAAACGACGGAGGGCTACGAATGGTTTCTGGCGAAAACCTTTAACGTAAAGAACTTGATATCGTCGAAGGAACGAATAGCTTTTTAAAATATAGTGACGAAAACCGTTGCTAAAGAGGTCACTCCCGGTGAAGGGATCTCGGCTCTTTCCCCGTAGAATGGGGTGCAGGATATTCCAAATGAATACCGATATGCAAAGCAAAAGTAATCGGCTATAGTGAAGTTAATGCCCTGACGCAAACTTCTGTCCAAGGGGTCACTCCCGGTGAAGGGATCTCGGCACTTGCCTCGTCGACTGAGGAGCAGGATATTCCAAATGAATACCACAATGCAAAACAAAAGTGAACGTCCTTGCAATAACAGCTTTTTGAAAAGTGTTCCAACAACATCAGAATAGGTTTGTTTTAACTTGCATTGATCCGAATCAATGCAGTCCCATCAATTGATCACACCAAAAAGAACGAAAATATATTGATGTACGTATATGCCATCCGCATTCGCCACTGGGTCCCGTCATTACCCGTCAGGTTAGCTTACTAACGACAGAGCGGGGACTGGACTAGCGCGGATGCAAAACATATGCAACATCTACTAATATATATACCAATATATTATATTCGCTCAAGGCGTGAAAGAAATGCAACATCACAGAAAATGAACAGCATCACAGAAGCAATACAGATATCTGGGATCCCCGGGTTTCACAGAGCCACTACTGAAACCCGACGTTTCCCTGGTCGTGTGGACAGCCTGTGCAATGAAATCCTAGACCCCTACGGGCGCGGCAAGTTACCCGCCAAAACCTGAAGCGAGGCAGCCCCCTTCAGCACCGTGAACGGACCACCCAGCACTTCACGGAATCCGGTAACTTGGGCACCCCTCCTGGGTCAACCTGTACCCCCTACGAGTGCGGCGAATAGCCCGCCAATCCTAGAGTGAAGCCCCCTCCGTCTCAATACCATGAGATGCGGGCTTGTTGCCTTCTAGAACCCGGCTATCCGTGCACCCCTCCGCGGGGTAATCCTAGTACAGAAAGTAAAATATACATACAACGGGTACATCGACCGCAACCAGGTCGTGCCCTAAAATAATAATACAATCAGGCAGTGACGGCAGTCCACATGTTGGACGCTCGCCCCGCAATATCAAATGTACATAATACAACCACAACTGTACTAGCATTGCATCCAGGCTATCCCCACGACCAATCCGCAACATCACAGCAAAAACAGAACATCAACGTGAAAGTCACGTTCGCAAATCCGTCTAACCGGGCTATAGCAGTTAGACCGGATTTACCGATCAAGTGACATTCACGGTCGCAGATATAATGTAAATACTGTGAAATAATGTGTTTAAAATATCCGATCAATCAAATTTTAACAAGTGGGCCCCTAAGTACTACTGTAGCACATCAAGAAATTCTGGGCCCAAAATTAATGTTCCAAAACCCATATTTTAACCCCAGAAAGACACTGTAGAAATTTGGTGCAGGGATCTCCACACTGCGCGGCGGAACAGCGGCGGGAAGGGGGTATTTGCGGCGGTTCCGCGCTCCCACTGTGGAGTCACTTCATCGAATTTTTACAGAGCTCTTATATTTTCCAGTACATCAATATTTTACAACCTGAAAAAATTTTCGAGACCAAAAAATTTCAACAGAAACTGATGCTAACAAAAATGTAGTTTTGGAACATTCGATCGATCGAAACAGAAAAACACATTACACCAAGCTAGACTAAGTTAATGGCGAGGCTCTGATACCACTGTAAGTGCACGGCGGCGCCCCGGCCGTCGATCCGACGGCCAAATGCGGAAGCGGTGATAAACTTTAATTTTTCTTGAACTGGCAAACCGCCGCGCACTAATACCCGGATCGAACCACTAACTAGTCCTAGCTATCAACAAGAAAGGGAAGAGAGATATACCGACAGATCCGAGTCCTCCGGTCTTCTCGTCGTCGTCCCGATCTCCTGCGGAATGTCCCGTCTCCTCCTCGTCGCCGGAAGTGCACCACATCGCCTACTTCTTTTACGGGCTCCCACCTCAATGCCGAGGCAACTCGGGCACGAAGCTGGCTAGTCGACGTGCCCAAGATTTGCTGTAGAATATCTAGTGAGCAAGTCTCATTTTGGGTTTATGGAGATGCCTTTGTGGTGGAGGAAAAAGAACTTGGAGAGAGGTGGTAAAAATGTAGCATACAAAAGAATGAGAATAACAATTTCCCACACCCAAATGATAAGGAGCCCCCTCCCTCACAAGTGGCCGGCCATGCCTCATGGTGGTAGGTGGGAATGGAGTGAAGTCAATGAAAGACAAGGGAGTGGGTGAGCTATCATGCAAGGAAGAATAATGAGTGATGATCAAAAACAATATCATCACAAACAAAAACAAACACTCCAAAACAACCATGATGACCCTAAATGGTCAAGCCATCATGAAGAGGCCAAGAAGTCAAGGTCAATGGAGCAACCATCATGATCCAACCAATATGCAAAAGACCCCTTCCACAATTGCCTATTTGCAACAATGCAAATAAGCCCTCCTCCACCAAACTTCGGCCAATGAACGATACAAAGGAAATCGGCCGAAACGAAAAGCAAACTGGCAACTCCATAAAACTGGTCCCGTAATAAATTACAGGAAAACCCCGATACTGTGCATACACACCCGCATTTGTATTCCGACCGAAATACAAATGCAATGAGACAAAATCTCCACTGTACTATACTAGAATCCGGCTTATACCAAAAACCGGCTAGTAATATCTGTTGGATCCTGATCCGTGCAATACCGCACGTATCTGATCGATCCCTGCCATATATCTATACGGCCTATAGTACAAACTGTCCGATCCTGATCGGTGCAATACCGCACGTATCTGATCGGACCTTGTCATATCTCCATACGGCCTCTACAACTTTTCGCCCGAAAGCTGAGTAACTGAATGTGGGGGACTCTAAAGACTCGTCAACACATTGGTTGTGGATTTAACCACTAGCACGTCAGAGGTATAAGCCAATACGTAACGGGCTACCAGGTATTGACTAAAAGGGACGTCTGTGAGCGAACTCAGCCCGACAACCCTACTGAGCCTGTCAGTGACAATATCCGTACAGTCTGGTCCGTTCGTCTATGAGCATCGCATGGCGGGCCTAGGGGGTTGGTAAAAGTCAGACCCCCAAAAGCGGTACAAGTCGTGTCGGAGTGTAGCCCAGAACACCCTGAGATACTACTGGAATACCTACCAGTAAATCTCCTTGCCTCGGCCGAGGGCTTCGTGTAATGGATCTCCTAGACACAGCACGACCTCACCCCCAATACCGGGAGAGACGAACCCCTGAAGATGCGCTCACTGCCTCCATGTGGCTCGGGACTGTACCCAACTAAAACCTGTTTGCACGACTCCTTTGAGCCGTGGTAGGGTACTAATCAAAGTACAGTGGGAACTCACACGAGACAAATGACGATCCCCAGATCGATGAACTAACCTGCACACATGTCACCAGGGAACTGCCATCTGACGTCTGGTATATGACCAACTAGCATGTTCCCGGCGAGTCCTGTCCGGTGTACTCATAACCCAATGAGCACCTGTATACATCTTAGGTGAACCAACTGACACCAGTGGCTTGTGAGACCGACCACCGCCCCTCGTCGGGGTCTCGACTGTATACGCTAGTCTACTCTGGAGTATCGATGCCCTGTCTCGAAACTCTCACGACTAGGGACCATTTAAGGATATGCTTATAGACCCCAGCTCCCACTTATATGATCGCCCTCATACTGCTGGTGGTCAAGCAAGAATCCTAGGGCTCTATCAACGTGTAATAGCGACTTGTCAGGTCACCTAAAGCAGTACACGATGATAAAGGTAAACCAGATAGCATACTATCGTCTCGAGTAAGACTGTCCTGCCGGGATAGGTCCTCCATCAATCATTGCAATCACGTACCTGTGACCTAATAATTGACTCTGAGGGCACTATCTCCAACAGTAGTGAGCAGCAATAGCAAGTAGGATCCGAATGGATTTAAGTATGGCTACAGGCGAAAAAGTTTCGTCATAGTCCAAACCTGGTCTTTGACGAAAACCTTTCGCTACAAGTCTTGCCTTGTAGGCCTCTACCTGCCCATCCACACCAATCTTTCGTTTAAAGATCCATTTGCACCCTACAGGTTTTACCCCAGGGGGTACAACGTCCAAAGTCCATACTTTGTTGGTGTACATAGACTCCATTTCGGATCTCATGGCATCCAGCCACTTCACAGAGTCACCACTCGTGATAGCTTGCTGAAAACTGGTAGGATCATCATCATCCATGATGCAATATTCTCCGTTACCATCAATGAGGAAACCGTAGTACCTCTCCGGTGGGCGAGAAGTCCTACCAGACCTACGGAGTGGCCGAGGTTCTTCAGTTTCTGTTGCAACAGCCGGTTCAACCAAATCGTCATTTGTAGTTTGTGCCTCCAGAACCTCTTTTAGATCTACTACCTTTCCATTATCTTTATCTGTGAAAAACTCTTTTTCCAAGAATGTGGCATACTGAGAAACAAATACCTTTTGTTCCTCTTTGTGGTAGAACAGATATCCATAAGAATTCTTTGGATATCCCACAAAGTTACACATGACTGACCGTGTCTCGAGTTTGTCCGGATTCTGCTTTTTAACATAGGCTGGGCAATCCCAAATCTTAATTCTTTTAAGAGATGGTCTCTTCCCATTCCATATCTCATATGGTGTGGTAGACACGGCTTTGGTTGGAACCCTGTTTAGCAGAAACGTTGCAGTCTCCAATGCATGTCCCCAAAACGAGACTGGTAACTCAGCGTCACTCATCATGGAACGGACCATATCTAATAGGGTCCTATTCCGTCGTTCTGACACACCGTTTTGCTGTGGTGTGTAAGGAGGAGTGAGCTGAGAGAGAATCCCATTCTCTTTTAGGAAGTTTGCAAATTCTGTACTGAGATACTCTCCACCTCAATCTGATCGAAGCATCTTAATACTCAAGCCGGTTTGTTTTTCTACTTCTTGTTTATATTCAATGAATTTCTCGAAAGCGTCGGACTTGTGCTTTAATAAAAATACATGACCGAATCTTGAGAAATCGTCAGTGAATGTAATGAAGTATGAAAAACCGCCTCTAGCCTGTGTAGATATAGGCCCACATACATCACTATGTATGAGGCCCAGGAGCTGAGTAGCTCTTTCTCCGTGTCCGGTAAACAGAGTTTTGGTCATTTTACCCTTTATACAAGACTGGCAGGTCACATAAGATTTAAATTCAAAAGAGTTTAAATATCCATCTTTGTGTAACCTGTTTAGTCTTGTTTCGTTAATATGACCAAGTCTACAATGCCAAAGAAAAGCTTCATTTAATTCTGAAAGTTTTCTTTTATTAGTGTGTTGTATACTGAAAACTGTGTGTTGATTTAGGACATATATTCCGTTATTAAGTGTACCATACCCAACCAACATTTGATTTAGGTGAACGTTCATAACATTGTTCTGCAACACAAAATTATACCCTTCATTGTCCAACAAAGAAACGGATATTATATTACATAGCATACTTGGTACAAAATAACATGGATTCAAAATCAAAATACATCCAGATGGCAACCCCAAGTGATACTCTCCCACTGCGACTGTATGTACATTGGAACCATTTCCAACGCGGAGAGTATGGTCACCTGTCCTCAAAACCTTGCTATTTCTCAGCCCCTGCATAGAATTGCAAATGTGAGAACCTGAACCGGTATCCAATACCCAGGAAGCAGAGTTTATAGAAAAACAGTTTTCAGTCACAAACGCACCTGAAGCGGAAGCATCACCATGCTTCTTCTTGAGACTTAAGTACTCCGTGCAATTGCGCTTCCAATGTCCTGTCTTGTGGCCATGAAAACATTCGCCTTTCCCCGGGTCTCCAGCAGTGGACTTTCCCTTTCCCTTCACCTTTTTGACTCCGCCCTTAGGATTAGAGGGTTTCTTCTTTTTCTTTCCCTTGGCCTTAGCTTTCGGGCGAGAAGAAGAAGACTGTCCAATAGTCATAACGGGAGTCTTTGCTGACTTCATAGTGCTCTCTGCACTCCTTAACATATTAAGGAGTTCAGGGAGTTCCTTCTCCATGCCATGCATGTTAAAGTTCACTATGAACTGAGCAAAGGTGGAGGGGAGGGACTGCAGAATAATATCTATATATTGTTCATTGTCCATTGTCCATCCGAGGCCCTCAAGCTCTTCTATAAGAGCTATCATCTTCAAAACATGGTCTCCTACTGGTGTGCCAGGGGCTATTCGCATCTGAAACAGTTTCTTTGATGCTTCGTATCGTAATACGTGGGATTGCTCCCCATACAACTCCTTTGTATGGAGTAATATTCTGTGAATGTCCATGTCCTCGTGCTGCTTTTGATGTGTGTTGTCCATCGATGCAAGCGCGAGGCATTTTGCCGTGGCACAGTTAGCGTCCCATGTCTTGCGGACTTCAATGTCCGTAACTGAGGATTTTGGGCCTGGGACGGGCGGGGCTGAAGCCGTGAGGACATATGATACTTTATCATAAGTCAAGGAGATTTTCAGATTCCTCAGCCAGTCTTTATAGTTGGTCCCATTCAGTTTGTTTTTATCTAGTAGAAGCTTAAGTCCAGTCATTGGTATCTGCCATTAAGAGAGAGAAAAGAATACACTCAGCGAAAGCTCTTGCACAGATTAGATTGGTTTATTATCTTGTCTAATCGATGTTTCCCACTGCTTTTTATCAAGTTTTTCTTTCAAACCTTAAAAAGAAAAACTAGCCAGGATTAATTACAGTCGACAACTTCGCTAACCGTTCACCCAGGCCAGTGTCGGTACTTTGAGGGAGGTTCTCCGTGCTTTCGCACGGACCTAATTAGAGTAAATCTCGTTTTCCCAGAGGCGGAGCCCCGTGAACACCTTTCTAGACACCTAATGAGTTAGCTAATTGTAAACTGTAAAACTCTCCTAGGAGCAACTATTGCCCACGGTGGGATCGGGATCCAACCATCACATGGAAGGTATGCAATCTCATTGCAAATTTCAACACTTGAAATTCCCGATGTAATTTTTACCCCTAGTACTTATGACCTTAACTATGGTCAACAAATCATAAGTACCAGTCAAGTTCTACCCGTCATTTCTTGATCAATTAGACCCACCCATATGACCCTTAACTATGGTCAACAAAGTCACATGAATGTCCTAATTAATCTGCATCATATGCAGTGTAGGAAGACATCACTTAGCTACCGTATACTACGCCTTAACTAAAGTCAACAAACGTAGCACGAATACTAAGTACTCTACTTCCTAAAATGACGGAGGGTTGCGAATGATTTTTAAGAAAATCTTTAACGCTTTGAACTTGATATCGTTGTAGAATCAAACAGTTTTCAAAAGGAGTGGCTTAAGCTCCGCAGTTTTGAAATGTAGCTTTTTCATAAATAGCCGAGTAGTTTTTAAATCCGATTCTACAACATCTTTTTAGGTTTATTTTCTTTACATTAATCACATTAATGTAATCCCATCATTTAAGTCCTTAAGCCAATCACAGAAAAGAAACGAAAATAACACGTACGCTTATGCCATCCGCATTCGCCGCAATGTTCCGTTATGCACCGTTAGGTTACTTAACTAACGGCATACCGGGACGGGACTAGCGCGGGTGTAAAACATAAGCAACGTCTACTATATATCATATATATAATATGTCATTCGTCTCAGATATCACAGAACACAGGCAGCAGAAACACAGATATAACGTGGGATATCCTAGGACGTCCGTATTTAGTATTTAGCCAGAATAGAAAATACGGATTCCACAGTCGCGATGAATAGCCAAGCCCACACCCTGGACCCCTATGAGAGCGGCAAGTGACCCTTCCAATCCTGGAGTTTAGGAGACCCGGTCTCGACTCCTCGAGATGGCCTCCCACTGAACCCCAGAACCCGGTCACCTGTGCTCCCCTCCTTGGGTCCATCCTAATGCGGAAAAGTAAATAATATACAACACTGGTGCAACAACCTCAACCTGGAAGTGCCCCAAATAAAAGAATATTACATTACATTTGAATTTACATGAATGAAAATATAAAACTCTCATCTCACAAAAACCCCCCGGCTATTCGATCGCGACAATCCTGCACATCATATCTCAGCAAAACATAATATCACATATCATCAACGTAAGTAAGTATGCGTACCCCGATTGTCGTTGATGTATAGCAACGAAACCGGCGATATCGTACATACTACACTTACGGTCACAGAAAAGAAAGTGTAAAACTACAATATTTGGAATCCAGATTCTCTTTAGACATCATAAATGCGAAATATCACATATTTCGTATTTCATGCCTACAATATATGAATTCCACATATTGTATCACATTCCAGACAAACAGACAGTATTAAAGTTTTCGAACGAACGATCAAGCACCCAAGATTCACTAAAAGCTCAATACTTGAGCAGGGTTCAAAAATCCGGAGTGTGATACAGTAGTAGCGGTCCAGCCGTAGAAGGGTCAAGCCAACGCCTCACATGTGGCACGCCGTACTGCCCCAAACCCTAGGGTTCAAAGGGCAGTTCGAGACGGTCACATAATCAATTTAAGGTTTGTTGTCTTCTAGAGGGACCACCGCAAAAATACTTGCACGTATCTCCAAACTATTTAAACCCCGTGAATAGTGAGTAAATGATACTCCTTCAAACACTTCAATACTTTCTAATTTACCCGGAAAAGCTATGAAATGAAAATCCCGATCGAATTGACGAATCCAAAACCACATCCAGAATTTTTCAAAACCAAATACAGATTAAAAATATCCAAAAAATTATACAAGCAGATTCATGAATTCCTGTACAAAAAGTATCCATCGATTCATATATACGGCCGCGGAACCGCGGCCTAAGGAAGCTTAGGCCGCGTTTCCGCGGCTAGAATCACTGTTCATGAAATAAATTTTGTACCGTAATCCTTATTATTTCCTGCTGTATTTTTTACATATTTTTAATTCTGCAAATTGTCAAATTTTAGAAAATTTCCAGAGAGCACCCTAAAATACCGTATTTTTGTCCGATTGGGGTTTTCACTTCGTAAAAACGTCGCCTAATGTTCTAGGTCGGCTCTGATACCAATGAAAGGTTTGTTTAGCACCCTATGAAGAGTTTTGAAGCATCACATGACACAAAGTTTAAATTTTTATAATGCTAAACGAACATGCAAAGGAATCGATCCTAGAAAATTAGGGTTTCGAAATAAAAAGCGAACTAATCTAGGGTTTCGAGACTACAACCTTTGTAGCTCCCTTTCGTTGGACTCCTTGGTCTCTAGGGTGTTGAACGAAGGTCCTCTTGAAGTCCCCTTGTGTCCACGACGATCCACCACGGAGATCTCCATCCAAGCTCGCAACTTTGTAAAACCGAAGAGAACACTCTAAACAAAACGGCTAAGCTTGTGTAGAATGATGTTGTGGTTAGGTTTCTCACTTCAAAAACCTATCTTTAAGTGGTATTTGCTCACTAGGAAAAACTAGAGAGCAAAAGAGCAAGAGGAAGAAGATGGTGGCAATTTTTTAACAAGAGGTAAAAAGATAACTCTTGTGAAGAAAAAGAAATATATCAATATATATTTTATTCCTTCATGCTATGAACCATGGTTAAAGTGATGGAGACATTATTTAACTTGAGTTTTGAATGATAAAGAGAAGGATAACCATAGGTTAGTGGTAGTTGAGCATGGTTAGGTCAAAGGAAGAATGTAGAAGCAAGAATGATTATCCTTTCCTTTTCATTTTCTTTTTAAATCCAAAATCAAATAATAATCCATTATATAATCCATGGTGTGAGTCTTATATTGCCACCATTTCCATATGCTAACAACCATGATGGATGGTTGTATGTATGTATGCATGTATGCACATCCACATGTGCATAAAACTAGCATGAAAGAAAGAAAGAAAAGCACACATGCATGCACACATCCATCATCCAAGAAAAGGTTTTAAGTGAGAAAACAAATGGTTAAATGATAAATCAACACTTGATTTATCAATCCGGTCATATCTCATATGACCCAACCAAAAGCAGTTCACCCGATCAATGTTCGATATCATATACGCACATTTCAATCGGGTGCATGCGCATATCGCATACGCGCACCACAACGTTTCGCCTGGACTGGGTAACTCCTTTGTGGGACTCTAAGACTCGTCAATACGCCGGCAGAGGGTAATGATCATATCAAGTACCTTCAAGCCGCAAGCGGTCAGCTAAACGTAACGGCCACCCGGGTATTGAGCGATCAGAAGACAACAAGCGAACCTGCTACAACTCCCGTCGAGCCATCCAGCAACACTACCGTACAGTCCGGTCTCTTCGTCAGATATGCAGCATATCGAGCCTAGGGATGGTCACGTCGACCCCAATAACTCAATAAGTCGTGCCGGTGAATGGTCTATAACAGATCGAGAAACTACTGATAACACTTATCAGCAAATCTCAGCAGCCCTGGCCAGGGACTTACTGATATAACCAGTCGGGCACAGTACAGCATCAACTCCCAATATCGGGAGAGACGAAACCCCTCCTATCGCTCATTGCCTTCGTGTGTCTCGGGACTGTACCCAACGGCCACCTGCTTGCACGACTCAGTAGAGCCGTGGTAGGGTGGTAATCAAAGTACAGTGGGAGAACACACAAGGCTCTATGACGATCTCGGGTCTACAAACTAACCTGTACCAGTGTCACCTGAGAACTGCTATCCGACGATAGATATAATTCCATATAGGAGTTCTCGGTGAGTCCGTCCAGTGTACCCAGTCACCACTGAGCACCCGTATATGATCTTGATGTCAAGCATCGATGAATGTGGGAACATTCATCGCCCATCGCATGGGACTAGTATCATATACGCTGCTCTACTCTGGTATATCAATGCCCCGTCTCGATATACCTACGACTAGGGACGTTCCAGGATATGCTTATAGACTACAGATGTCCCACTATTATGATCTCCATCATAATCAGAGTAGTCAAGCCGATATCCTCAGGGCTTTATCAGCATGTATGAATGAATAGAAGCATGATCAAATAAACATGTCAGATAAAGAAGAACGAGATAGCATACTATCATGTCGAGCAAGAATGCAAACTGAATATATATACATGTATAGATACATCCACTATCACATAATGGCCTCTAGGGCATACATATATCCAACATGTCAGTCACAGGCATTGTCTTTACCCTCAGTGGAGGGACGGTATGTTGGAAGAGTTCCAAGCTAGATACCGTGACAAACTAGACGATAAAGGCTGGAAATATTGCAACCAAGGATACTACCAAATAGTTAGTCTGGATGTATATAAGTTCATGAGATGAACTTTGTTCTTACCATTGTGAGACAATGGAGTTGTGGCTTGGGCCTAGGAACCCCCGTCCCATCAGTGATCCAAACATATTCCTAGGCAGTATCACCTGATCATGGAGATGGTTTGATCTCCAGGGAGATCGAGGTTAGGAAAGTAGACACAGAAGACAACAGGGCGGATCCACTCACAAAGGCTATTTCCCAGGAGAGACTTGTATGGGATGGTTGAGTATGAGATACTTCAACCACTGCTAATTGTTGGCTATGTGATACTACAACAGATGGCCCTAATGCAAGTGGGAGATTATTAGTAATATGTATGCCCTAGAGACCATTACTGTACATACGATGTATATTGTAGAGGATGCTTGGACATATATAAGGAGGACATTCTTGCTCGACATGATAGTATGCTATCAGGTTGCTCTTTATCTTAACATGTACACTGATTGTCTCTATGTTACATGTTGATAAAGCCCTTACGATGAGTACTTGACTACCAGGATTATGATGCAGATCATACTAGTGGGGACAGTGTAGTCGCTAAGTATATCCTTCAAATCTTCCTAGTCGTAGGTGTATAAAAACAGGGCATCGATATACTAGAGTAGACTAGCGTATAACTTCTCGACCCATGTTGATGGGCGATGGATGATCCCATATCCATTGGTGTTTGACATCAGAGATAGTATATGGGTGCTCAGTAGAGACTGGGTACACAGAACAGACTAGCCGAGAACTCCTAGATGGTATTATACCTATCGTCAGATAGCAGTTCTCTGGTGACACTGGTACAGGTTAGTCTGTAGACCCGAGATGGTCACAGAGTCTTGTGTGATTCCGACTGTGCTTTGATTTCCACCTTACCACGTTCAAGAGAACGTGCAAAACGGTGGCTTTTGGGTACATTCCCGAATCACATGGAGACAATGAGCGAAAGGAGGGCATTCGTCTCTCCCGGTATTGAGAGTTGATGTTGCGTTGTGCTCGATTGTCTATAACAGGAAGTCTCTGGCCAAGGCTGCTTCAGAGATATACTGGTAAGTGTTATCAGTACTTTCTCGACCCGTTATGAGCCTCATATATGTAAGTCCACGGTAGCGCCCCGGCCGTCTAACAGACACCAAATGCGGAACAAAAACTTTTTACAACTGGCGCTATCGCGTACTATAACCCGGATCTACCATTAAAACTAAACTAACAAACTACAAAGTGGGTAGAAGAGTTATACCGAATGATCCGAGTCCTTCGGTCTTCAACCATCATCCCACGCTTATTGCGGCTGCTCTGATCTCCTGAATCACCAGTCTTATCGTCCAGGTGGCACCATGTCGACGGATCTTTAAACGGGCTCCCGCCTCTGAACCGAGGCAACTCGGTCGTCAAGTTTGATAAAAGAGACGACCAAGATGATGTAGAGAATGAGTAGAAAACTTTGTCTCGTTACGTCCAAAGCTATGGACGAACGGTTAATGAAGTTGCCATTTGAATCGGGTGAAATGAGAATTGTTGCTATCTAATTTCCATACACCAAAAACACTATCATAATCTTTTCCCTCAAATGAACAACCATCATCCACATCAAGTGAATGGCCGGCCACTAAATAGGAGAGGGGGGTGAATGTAGGAGAGGGGAGGGTCACCATAACAATAATGAAGAGGATGTGTCATCTAACACCTAGTATGAACTCATTTAAAGTAAAGGATGAATCATCTTAACCTAGTCACCCTTTCATTAAATGCTACCAATGAACAAAGAACACCACACAAATTCTAGAAGCTTCCACACACATCACCCTCATGACTCACCAAAGAGAAGAAAAGATAAATCCGCAATCAACCGAATGTTCAATACGGCTGATAGAAAACTGGAAACTGGTAACTTCCAAATCCGATCCCGAAACGGATTTCAGGATAACCCCGTAAAAGTATAAACATACACGCATTTGTATTACGACCGAATACAAAAGCAACTGAGACAAAGATATTATATCTACACAGTATAATACTGGGTTCCGGCTTAAACCAAAGCCTACCAGTATTATCTGCCCGAAAAATGACACGTACGAAAACGCACGTGCATTTTCCGAACCTTGCCATAAAACCATACGGCCTCTATAACGTTTCGCCCGAACTTGGGAAAGTGTCTGTGGGGGACTCTAATGACTCATCAACACACTGGCACTGGGTATAACCACTAGCACGTCAGAGGTACAAGCTGTACGTAACGTTTTCCTTTGTATTGATTGGAAGGGAAGCTGACGAGCGAACTCATCCATAAACCCTACTGAGCCTAAAAGTGAAAATATACATACAGTCCGGTCCGTTCGTCTATGAGTATCGCATATCTGCCTAGAGGATGGTAACGTCAGACCCCCATTAGCGGTATAAGTCGTGTCAGAGAGTGGCCCAGAACACCCTGAGATACTACTGGAGTACCTACCAGTAAATCTCCTGCCTCGGCCGAGGGCTTTGTGTAATGGCTTTCCTAGACACAGCGCAATCTCACCCCAATACCGGCAGATATGAATCCCCTGCCGATCCGCTCACTTGCTTCCATGTGGCTCGGGACTGTACCCAAAAAAGACCTGCTTGCACGACTCCTTTGAGTCGTGGTATGGTAGAAATCAAAGCACAGTGGGAACTCACACGAGACAAATGACGACCTCAGGTCGATTAACTAACCTGTACACATGTCACCAGGGAACTGCTATCTGACGATATGTATAATACCAACTAGCATGTTCCCGGCGAGTCCTGTCCGGTGTACTCATAACCTAATGAGCAACTGTATATATCTTAGGTGATCCTACTGACACCAATGGCTTGTGAGACCGGCCATCGCCCCTCGTCGGGGTCTCGGCTGTATACACTAGTCTACTCTGGAGTATCGATGCCCTGTCTCGAAACTCCCACGACTAGGGACACTTTAAGGATGTGCTTACAGACCCCAGCTCCCACGTATATGATTGCCATCATACTGCTGGTAGTCAAGCAAGAATCCTATAGGCTCTATCAATATGCGATAGCGAACTAAAGCATGTATACGATGATAAAGACAAACCAGATAGCATACTATCATCTCGAGCAATACTGTCATATCGGTATAGGTCCTGCCTCAATCATTGCAATCACGTACCTGCGATCCAATAATTGACTTTGAGGGCACTATCTCCAACAATCTCCCACTTGCACTTAAAGCTAATTATTACGATGTCGCATACTCACAGCCCGTGTGATACCGAACATTCAACTCCTCAACTCATCAGTTTCACAAAGCCAATTTGTAAAACTCTTGTGTTCGAGAAATAGCCTTAGTGAGTGGATCCGCCCTAATGTTTCTTTCTATATCTCTCTAAATCTCAAATTCATGGAGAAAGCCATCTCCCGAATTGAGTAATACTTGTCTTAGAATATTTCTGAATATCTGATGGGATTTAGTTCATAAATGAACTCCAAATCTAAACTTCTTAGACTGTATCGATAACTGAACTTAAACAGTGTCCAGCACTATGCCTCCCACAGTATCCTCTTGGACCACCTGTCCAAAATACTATCCCTCGACTAGGGAAAGCTATAACTCTGACAATCACTCTGTCATCCATGTCACCTTGGAAGCCTGGAATGATAACCGTCTCCCGAAAGAGGCTACCGTCAACAATCCGTAGAACAAGCACTTATGTTCTAAAACTGCTCCCTTATGTTTCTTCAGGATTGGATTAATATAAACTTATCGCAACTAGTGCAAATACAACATCTGGTGTGGTACTTGACATCTCATGATTGACTCAATTGTCTAAGCAAGTGATCTGCCAATCATGCACATCCCTCTCTCCTTTAGTCTCTAAGACACCTTTAGAGAGGGTGACTCCATCACCTGCAGATACACCACCATGCCAGGAGTCATCTATTCTAAAATACTATTAGAATATTGTCAAAGTACCCATATTGGGAAACTACCCAAATCTAGATCTAAAACTATAGATCTAGTAACCAGAATTTCAGATATTATATCCATATCTTTTGTGGAGAAACAACTGTATGACGACCACAATACAACCGATCGTAGTATAGGAATTTTACTTCCTACTCTGTGTGTGTCATCCAAATACCAGGACATCACACCCTACTACCTTCTCAACAGATTCATCCCCTATTCTGATGATGTCAAACCCATGACTGTCACATCAAAAATAGATGATCTTATCTCCCCTATATCTGCTCAAGCCTATAAATAGACATAAGAAACTTGCCCACTATGCTTCCGCTGCTCCCACTGACCATAACAACCCTCTGGCAGAATAATATACACGTACACTTCTAAAGCTAGTTTAGAACGACGCTATACTTATCCTCTTGCCGGGTCACATAGTCTGGAACAACAGTAGTGTCAAGTCTGGGTAAACAAGAACCTCCCAGTCACCGTCCTTGAGGCTACCAGAGTACCTCTCTGGTGTCTGAGGTTACCCTCCATATTTGCGGAGTGGCTATTGGAATGTTAAATCTGATTGAATATATAGGTCCTATTAAATTTTCTGTAATCATTTGCGGTTCTGGAATCACTTCCAGTTCTACCATACTCCCACTACTGTTTTCTGAAAAAATCCATTTTATAAAAACTGTGGCGAGTCAAGAACAATATCACTATTGATCTTCTAGATGGTAGAAAATCAACACTCTTCAAAGCCAGGGTCAACCCACAAACTGCCATTACAGAAACATGCCTTGAGTTATCCAGTGTCTGGTTTTAAGCATAAGCTGGACAACTCCCCGTACCTTAACATCGTTAAGATATGAACCATTCTATATCCAATATAGAAATCGAGGCACTAATTTAATTAGAACCAGATTCAAATCATGCAGCTGTCTCCAGTGCATATCAACTTAATGGAGAGAGGCTAATCGGCATTACTCAACTTAGGAATCCATCCAATTATGAGTAACCTGAAAGAGAAACAAGTTTCTCAAAACCATTACTATCATCTGAATACCAATCACAAGAATCTATATTTTCAATCTCTTTGAAGAATCCCGATACTTGTGATACCTGGTTCTCTACTTTATTCTTATACCCACAACTTCTCAAAACTTAGACATTGTATTTCTACGAATCACTTGTCTAAAAACTAGAGAAGTCATAAGTAAACAGAACATAGTACGAGGACCTTCCCCTTTGTCCTGACGGACACTGCACAACATATAATACTCTGTATAAGTCCGCTGAGTCGAATAACTCAAAACTTGTGCATCGTAGGTTGAAAACTGTACCCAGGCGATTTCCTCAAATATCACCAATTACAACAAATTCCGATATAATGAGGATGATCACCTAATTCCCAATAACTTACTCCCACTCATCATCTGTAAAAACCATACAGATATGAGAACGAAACCTGGTAAATACATACCCTAGAGTAAGCATCTAATCGGGAAATCAGTTTTCTTTTAACAATGCACAGTGTAACAGAAACATGAAAATGTTTCGTAGGGGTATCCTGGTATTTCTAGTAATGCCTCTTCCATAATCCTATTCATGACTGTAACCGTATATTTCTTTGCCATCTCTCCAAATCCCTTTATTTGTCTTTAGTCGTTACCTTCTGTACACCTTCGTTAGGCTAAATGGTTTTCTTCCTTCCCTACCGTTCGGCACCAGCCTATGGTTTGGAAGAAGACTATGCAGTAAGCATAATAGGTGTACTCTCCTAATCCTAGGAGTACTCGCAACTTTAGAGAAGATGATGATAAAAGACTACTGAATAATACTTTATTCTAATTCTCCCGAACTGGGGAAAAAGGCAAAGGTGAAAAAGGAGTGGCGATGAAGTACGTGGTTTGGTCGTGAATGATAACAGTAGCAATTTACTTTGCCCTCTTTCTATTCCCTTTATTTTGTCTTTAGTTATTACCTTTTGTACACCCTACTTAGGCTAATTGGTTTTCTTCATTCCCTACCTTTCGGCACCTGCCTTTGGTTTGGAAGAAGACTATCCAATAAGCGTAATAGGTGTACTCTCCTAAACCAATGAGCTCTCACAACCTGAGAGAAGGTCATAATAAAAAACAACTGAATAAACCAATTCTATTTCTCCTGAACCTTGATCCATCCTCGAAGAAGTCCTTTCGAGTTCGTATATAACCATACGATGGATCTATCCAATGGAAGTAGATATCCGTAGTAATACGGGGTGTTCTTAGAAATACAAAGGGTAAAAGAAGGAGCGGAAATGACTTATGCAACTAAGACAATCCAAAGGCCAGTATTTTAAGAAGGTTCGGTCAATATGGTCACTGAGTCATAGTCTCGGGTCGGTCAAAGGTCGCTGCCAAAAAGAGAGAGAGAAAATAAACACTCTGCGTGCACTCTAACCTAGATCTGAATGGTTATCACTTTATCTAATCAGGAAACCTCCCACTGTTATCTCAAATTCTACTCCAAACCTTAAGAAGAATTAGTCGGGATCACCCGAAGAGTAAACCAGCTCATCAGTGAGAATCGGGATCCAACTATCATCGCATGATAACTTGTTGGAAGCCACTCAAGTTATCACACTCCAAAAGGTATGCGCATGCCTGGCAAGTTTCTTGTATGTTTGAAACTCCCGATGTTATTTTTGCCCCATGCTCTTATGACCTTGGCGTTAGGTCAAAATATCATAAGTCACATGTCAAGTTCTATCCATCATTATCCAGGTTAATTTGAACCCACCCGCACATGCCCTTGGCGTTAGGTCAAAATGGCAGAACGACTGTCCCAAACCAACTCATCTATCTATGCAACAATTGAATACCCAGCAGCTACCAAACACTATGCCTTGGCGTTAGGTCAAAATACATAGCTTGAATACTACTGAATACCCAAAAGAAAAGACGGAGGGCTACGGCTGGTTTTTGGCGAAAAACCATTAACGTAATGAACTTGATCTCGTTGAAGGAACCTGATAGCTTTTTATAAAAACATAGTTACGAAAACCTTTTGCTAAAGAGGTCACTCCCGGAGAAGGGATCTCGGCTCTTTCCTCGTGGAATGAGGTGCAGGATATTCTAAATGAATACCGCGATGCAAAGCAACTTGTAATCGACTATAATGAAGTTATTACCCTGACGTAAAGTTCTGCCCAAGGGGTTACTCCCGGTGAATGGATCTCTGCCCTTGCCTTGTCGAATGAGGTGCAGGATGTTCCAACTGAATATCACTATGCAAAACAAAAGGAAACATCTTTGTAATAACACTTTTTAAAATTTGATCCAACTACATCAAATATAGGTTTGTTTTATCTTTCATTGATAAGAGTCAACGCAGTCCCATCAATCAATCACACCAGAAAAGAACGAAAATAAAATGTATGTATATGCCATCCGCATTCGTCACTGGGTCCCGTCATCACCCGTTTGGTTACTTAACTCACGACAGAGCGGGTGCTGGACTAGCGCGGGTGTAAAACATATACAACATCTAATAGTATATACCAATATACAATAATTGCTCCAGGCGTGATAATATGCAACATTACAGAAAAGTAATAAGCATCACAGAACATTACATATAAACTGGGATCCCTGGGTTTCACAGAGCCGCAACTGAAACCCGACGTTCCCCTGGTCGTGTGGATAGCCTGTGCAATGAAACCTAGACCCCTACGGGTGCGGAAAGTTACCCGCCAAAACCTGAAGCGAGGTAGTCCCCACAGCATAGTGAATGGAACACCTGACACTTCACGGAATCCGGTAAATTGAGCACCCCTCCATAGTTCAACCTGTACCCCCGACGAGTGCGGCGAAAAGTCTGCCAATTCCAGAGTGAGGCCCCTCTGCCTCTCAAAGCCATGAGATATGGACCCGTTGCCCTCCAGAACCCGGCTATCCGTGCACTCCTTCGCGGGATAAACCTAGTACAGAAATAAAAATATGTACAACGGGTATATCGATCTCAACCCGGTCGTTCCCCAAAAGAATATTATACAACAGGCAGTGACGACAGTCCACATATTGGACGCTCGCCCCGCAATATCAAATGTACAAATAAATCCAAACTGCACTACCATTGCGCACTGCTATCCACCACGACATATCCGCAACATTACAGTACAACACAGAACATCAACGCAAATGTCACGTTCGCAAACCCGTCTAAAAGAACAAAAGCAATCAGACGCGTCTTACCGATCAAATGACATTCCCGGTCGGAGATATAATGTAAAAAATGCATACTAACAAGTTTAAAATTTCGATCGATAAAATTTCCCGAAGTAGGCCCCACATACATCTGCTGTACAGTAACAAAATCTGGCCCAAAAGAACTATACCAAAAACCACAATTTCAAAAAAGAAGTTCTTTGGAAAAAGTTGGTGCACTGTTCCTACAACCTTGCCGCGGTTCCGCGGTCAAACCCTAGGTTTTACCGCGGATCCGCGGTGGTCTTGTGGGATCACGTGCCCAAATTTTTCCAGAATGCTTAGAAAAGCTTGCTTAGTTTTCTGTGATATATAAAATTATTTATAGACACTGTTTAAAATCGACAGAAACATTAACCCTGGAATTTGCGGTTTTCGAAAATCCGTTGGATCAATGTTTTAAACGCGTTAGCACAAGTTAGTATAGCTTAATGGTGAGTCTTTGATACCACTGTAAGTCCACGGTAGCGCCCCGGCCGTCTAACAGACGCCAAATGCGGAACAAAAACTTTTTACAACTGGTGCTATCGCATACTATAACCCGGATCTGCCATTAAAGCTAAACTAACAAACTACAAAGAGGGTAGAAGAGTTATACCGAACGATCCGAGTCCTTCGGTCTTCAACCATCATCCCACGCTTGTTGCGGCTGCTCCGATCTCCTGAATCTCCAGTTTTCTCGTCCACGTGGCACCACGTCGACGGGTCTTTAAACGGGCTCCCGCCTTTGAACCGAGGCAACTCGGTCGTCAAGTTTGCTAAAAGAGATGACCAAGATGATGTAAAGAATGAGTAGAACACTTTGTCTCGTTACGTCCAAAGCTATGGACGAACGGTTAATGAAGTTGCCATTTGAATCGGGTGAAATAAGAATTGTAGCTATCTAATTTCCATACACCAAAACACTATCATAATCTTTTTCCTCAAATGAACAACCATCATCCACATCAAGTGAATGGCCGGCCACTAAATAGGAGAGGGGGTGAGTGTAGGATAGGGGAGGGTCACCATAACAATAATGAAGAGGATGTGTCATTTAACACCTAGTATGAACTCATTTAAAGCAAAGGATGAATCATCTTAACCTAGTCACCCTTTCATTAAATGCTACCAATGAACAAAGAACACCACACAAATTCTAGAAGCTTCCACACACATCACCCTCATGACTCACCCAAGAGAAGAAAAGATAAATCCGCATTTAACCGAATGTTAAATATGGCTGATAGAAAACTGGAAACTGGCAACTTCCAAAAGCGATCCCGAAACGGATTTCAGGATAACCCCGTAACAGTATAAACATACCCGCATTTGTATTACGACCGAATACAAAAGCAACTGAGACAAAGATATTATATCTACACAGTATAATACTGGGTTTCGGCTTAAACCAAAGCCTACCAGTATTATCTGCCCGAAAAATGACACGTGCGAAAACGCACGTGCATTTTCCGAACCTTGCCATAAAACCATACGGCCTCTACAACGTTTCACCCGAACTTGGGAAAGTGTCTGTGGGGGACTCAAATGTATCATCAACACACTGGCACTGGGTATAACCACTAGCAAGTCAGAGGTACAAGCTGTACGTAACGTTTGCCTATGTATTGATTGGAAGGGAAGCTGACGAGCGAACTCATCCATAAACCCTACGGAGCCTAACAGTGACAATATACATACAGTCTGGTCCGTTCTTCTATGAGTATCGCATATCTGCCTAGGGGCTGGTAACGTCAGACCCCCATTAGCAGTATAAGTCGTGTCAGAGAGTGGCCCAGAACACCCTGAGATACTACTGGAGTACCTACCAGTAAATCTCTTGCCTCGGCCGAGGGCTTTGTGTGATGGCTCTCCTAGACACAGCGCAATCTCACCCCCAATACCGGGTGAAACGAATTCCCTGCCGATCCGCTCACTTGCCTCCATGTGGCTCGGGACTGTACCCAAAAAAGACCTATTTGCACGACTCCTTTGAGCCGTGGTAGGGTAGAAATCAAAGCATAGTGGGAACTCACACGAGACAAATAACGACCTCAGGTCGATGAACTAACCTGTACACATGTCACCAGGGAACTGCTATCTGACGATATGTATAATACCAACTTGCATGTTCCCGGCGAGTCCTGTCCGGTGTACTCATAACCTAATGAGCACCTGTATACATCTTAGGTGATCCTACTGACACCAATGGCTTGTGAGACCGGCCATCGCCCCTCGTCGGGGTCTCGACTGTATACACTAGTCTACTCTGGAGTATCGATGCCCTGTCTCGAAACTCCCACGACTAGGGACACTTTAAGGATGTGCTTACAGACCCCAGCTCCCACGTATATGATCGCCATCATACTGCTGGTAGTCAAGCAAGAATCCTATGGGCTCTATCAATATTCAATAGCGAACTAAAGCATGTATACGATGATAAAGACAAACCAGATAGCATACTATCAGCTCGAGCAAGACTGTTATATCGGTATAGGTCCTGCCTTAATCATTGCAATAACGTACCTGCGATCCAATAATTGACTTTGAGGGAACTATCTCCAACAATATCGACACGACTTATCGAGTTACTAGGGTCTGACGTTTTGCCAACCCTAGACGAGATATGCGACATATCATACGAAGAGACCGGACTGTACGGTTATGTTACTGATTGGATTCGCAGGAGTATAAGCAGGTTTGCTTGTTGATCTTCTGATCGCTCAATACCCGGGTGGCCGTTACATTTCGCAGACCGCTTGCGGCTTGTGGGTGTTTGATATGATCATCACCTACTGCCGGCGTATTGACGAGTCTTTAGAGTCCTACACAGAGGTTTCCTGGCTCAAGCGAAACGGAGTAGGAGTGTATATGAGATATGTGCGGGACCAAGATTAATACGATATGTGATACCGTATTCTATTCTCGCGATTTGTGACATTGGTCGGTTATATGCGATATAGCCGGGTTATCGGATCAAGTGTTGATTCGATAAGTTTCTACATAAGATATTAGTCGGTTATATGTGATATAGCCGGATTATTAAATCAAGCGTTGATTTAATGATTTAATGTATAATTATATATTTTATATATTAATTTACATTAACTAGTATTAGCTCACTTAAGATTTCTTTTCTCACTTTGTTTTGTGCATGTGTATATATGTGATATATATAAGTATAGATTATTTTGTGTCATGCTTGATGATACATGCAACAAAGGTGTGTGTATGACTTACACCATGCTTGGTTTAATTTCTAGGGTTTTTAATTATTTTGGTAATTACAAATGGTGGCATTTTGTCGTGTCAAATAGCTTGTAGAAGCTTGTAGTCTTCATTGACCAAGTCCAATCTTATGTTTTGCCTAAGATATTTGTTAACCCAACCATTTAAACATAGCCATGGTTAACTCTCTACAAAGGTTAGTGTATGATACTAACTCACCTAGGGTTTCCATGATCCAATGGATAATTTTCATGAGTTCATTCTTCTTCTTCCTCCTCAAAGCTTTCTAGCTTCAAAGGAGATGTGAGAAAAAATGTGAGAAAATCAATTCAAAAGTGAGCCAACTTCATACTTCATCATCCTTTACTACTTTCCATTTAGTATAGGGTGTTTGCTTCACTAATTCTACAATTAGTGAGGAGATAGCTTGGGTTAGTGTCTCCTAGACGTAGATCATCTTCGGCCTCGAAGTATTCTTGCAAGCTTGATTCGTACATCTTGTGGATCCTCTCTAGAGTCCGGAAGTTCATGATCGTAGCGAAGGGACAACTACACAGAGCTAATGAAGTGAAGGACCGGTCTACGAAGGTTGTATTCCTTGCTATCTTTTAATTGCAAAGTGTTTGCATTTCATTCCGTCCGATTTCTAGTTAACGATTCTATGTTAGGGTTAGCTAGAATGGTAAATTTTTGAATTTGGCATGGACGATGCCCCCCGAAACCTTGCTGTCGTCCTAGAGAACCCTGCAGGGTGCTCGCGGCCGCGGTGTTCCGCCTAAGTGCACTTCGTTGACTGCATCGGGGGTGCAGCCATCTACTAATGTTTCCGACGAGCATTCGATCAACCGTTGGGAATCTTATTGAATTGCCCGACTGGATATTGAAAAGTGTTTTCAATTTGAGACTAAAATGTCGGGTTTATAACGTTAGGCATGAAATTCAGAATATGTGATATTCCGGGTTTATGATGTCTAAGGAATTTATATGGTTAGGCATGAAATCCGAAGTATGTAATATTTCGGGTTTATAATATCTAAGGTGGTTGCGTATTCCAATTATTGTAGTTTTCATTTCTTTTCTGCGACCGTAAGTGTAATATGTGATCTATCACCGGTTTCGTTGCTATACGTCAACGACAATTGGAATACGCATATTTATTTACGTTGATGACATATGATGTTATGTGTTGCTGGGATATATTATATTGGATCGTCGTATTTGAATACCCGGAGCTTTTTGCGTGAGATGAGAGTTTTTCATTTTCATTCATGTAAAAAAATTGTATGTATTATTCTTTTATTGGGACACTTCCGAGTTGAGGATGATGTCACTATTGATGTATAATATTTACTTTTCCGCATTAGGATTGTTAGGAATATGTATGCCCTAGAGGCCATTATTGTACATGTGATGTATATTATAGCGGATGCTTGGACATATATATAGAGGACTTTCTTGCTCGACCTGATAGTATGCTATCTGGTTACTCTTTATCTTAACTTGTTGAATGATATTCTTTATTGTCTTGCTCTCACATGTTGATAAATCCCTTTGGATATGTGCTTGACTACCAGGATTATGATGAGATCATACTAGTGGGGCCAGGGTGGTCCAAAATTACAACCTTTAATCAGTTCCTAGTCGAGGGGATATCGAGACTATGGCATCGGTATTCCAGAGTAGACTAGTGTGTAAGTTTCTTGTCCCTTAGAGGGCGATGGTTGATCCCATAACTATTGGTGTGTGACATCAAAGATTGTACACAGGTGCTCATTGGAGAATGGGTACACGGAACAGGACTCGGCGAGGACTCCTAGTTTGTAGTATACCTATCGTCAGATAGCAGTCCTCCGGTGACACTGGTACAGGTTAGTCTGTAGACCCGAGATCGTTATAGAGTCTTGTGTGTCTCCCGCTGTGCTTTGATTTCCTCCACACCACACTCAAAGGAGATGTGCAAACAGGTGGATTTTTGGTAGAGTCCCGCGTCACATGGAGGCCATGAGCGATAGGAGGGTTTCTTCTCTTCCGGTATTGGGGGTTGATGTTGCGCTATACTCGATTGGCTATAACTGGAAGTCCCTGGCCGGGGCTGCTGAGATTTACTCATAAGAGTTATCTGTAATTTCTCGAACAGTTATAGGCCAGACATCAGCATGACTTATCACGTTACTGGGGTCTGATGTTTACCACCCCTAGACATGATTTCCGACATATCAGAGGAAGAGACCAGACTGTATGGTAGTGTTGCTGATAGGCTTCATGAAGAGTATGGACGAGATTGCTTGTTTATCTTCATATCGCTCAATACCCGGGTAGCCGTTACGTCCAGCTAGTACCGCTGACGGCTTGTAGGTAATTAATGTCATCATCACCTACTGCTAGAGTATTGACGAGGTTTTAGAGTCCTACACAGAAATTTCCTGGTTCAAGCGAAACGAAGTAGGGCACATATGTTGATATGTGCGTGGGCCTGATTAAATACGAATATGTGATACCGTATTATAATCTGCCAGTTATCTGTTATCGGTTAGGTTATATGTGATATAACCAGATTATCGAATCAAATGTTGATTTGATAATGTGATACACAGATAAATGATATTAGTCGGTCATATGTGATATAACCGGATTATTAAATCAAGTGCTGATTTAATAATTTGATATAAATTATATTTGATATAATTATATATTGACTAATATCATTAGTTCACTAATTGCTTATCTTTAAATATATATATATATATATATGATATATATATATATATAGATATAGATATATATATATATTATTTGAAGCATGGCATGTATTTTCTATTTTTAGAAAATTGAAAAATGATGTGTGATTGTGGAGATATTTTAGGTATGGTTCAAGGCATGGTTTGTTCATTTGTTTATTCATTTTATTTACACTATTGAAGCTTGGTGCATTTGTTTATTGATTTTTGATTCATGCTTCAATAATGTAAAAAAGAAAATGAGTAGCCATTCATTCTTAACTCTTGTAGAGTTCATGCTTTAGCTTTTCTTGAGCTCTTGCTCTCTTGATCTCCACGCTTTCTTCATCTCACCTCCAAGCTGAAGACCCTCACATGTGATCTGAATCATTGAGCTTGTGAGATCTCTAGTGAGCTTCCAAAACCCCTAATTCATCATCCTACACTTGACTAGCACTCAAGTATAGTGGGTTGCCTTCATCAAATAGTTTATTGAAGAGATAGCTTGAACTAGTGAGCTTCGGGGGGATCATTTTCGGCACGAAGGTCATCGGGGCAAGCTCGATCCAACGTGAAGTGGATCTTAGTGGAGTCGCATGGACTACTACACGGAGCTAAATAAGAGAAGGACTTGATCTATGGGGTATAACATCTTTGCCTTCTCTCTAGTTTTTCTTGATATCAAACTTTAAACCTTAATCAATTAGTTAACGATCTAGGATAGTCTAGCTCAGCACCTACAAATATTTGAATTTGGCATGCTTGATGTCATTAGAACCTCACGGTGCTGCTAGGGTAGAATTTCATGGTATCAGACCCAAAACTAGAAGATTAGACGATGTAGTTAAGATCACGATAATGAAATGAATCTAAAATCCAAAACCCAAAATCAAGTTTCTATCGATTTTCAAATGATCTGTAAAAATTATTTAATTAACTGCAAAAGTTTGTATATGATGCAACTTGAACACTGGAAAAATTCGAGGCCAAAATACAATTTTTTCACCCGGCGAAAACCCTTAAAAACCGGCCTGGCCGGTTTTGTTATGATCTCTGGCCATGAAATTTTTTATGTGTTCCAGTAGCTTGATTTGGGGGGGTTTGGTATTGTTTGATTAGCCCAGTTTGCATGTGATGTTAACAGTTTAATTGGGGCTAATACGGAGTGTTTCGTATTCGTAATTTAACGTCGTTTCAGATTTAGTTTTATATGGATGCAGTAGTTGGAATCCACATTTAATTAGTTTTGTGAAAACTAGTTAGTGTTTATAAATCTAGCATTTTAGTCTCGGTAGATCGATTGCCACGAAGTTTCGATTCGGATCGAAACTCCGTCGCAATCGCGTATCGTACGTGAATACTCGTCGAATAACTATACTAGATAGCCTCGCCCCTATTGCCCCAACCAAGTGACTGTAGGAGAACCCCGTTGCCAATAGAACCCACTCGAGTGCTCGCGGCCACGGTGTACCGCCTAATTGCACTTCGTCGACGGCATCGGGGGTGCGGCCATCTACTATAGTTTCCAACGCGTATTCGATCGGGTAGTCGGGAATCTTGTTGAATTACCTGACTAAATTATTGAAAAGAGTTTTTGACATGAGACTAAAATGCGGGGTTTATAGGTTAGGCATGAAATTCGGAGTATGAGATATTCCGAGTTTATGATGTCTAAGTGATATGCGGATTCTAATTATTGCACTTTGACATTTCTTTTCTGCGACCGTAAATGTAAAATGTGGGGTATCCTGATCTCGTTGCTATATGTCAATGTGTTTTCGGGATACGCATATTTACTTACGTTGATAATATGTGATATTATGTGTCGCCGATATGATATATTGGATCGTCGTGATTGAATAGCCGGGGGTTTTATGTGAGATGAGAGTTTTTAAATTTTCATTCATGTAAAATTTATATGTAATATTCTTTTATTGGGGCATATCCGGGTTGAGGATGATGTCACAACTGATGTATATTATTTACTTTTCCGCATTAGGATAGACCCAAGGTGGTAAGCACAAGTAACCGGGTTCTAGAGTCCATTGGGAGACCATCTCAAGGAGTTGAGACCGAGTCTCCTAACTCTAGAATTGGTAGGGTTACTTGCCGCTCTCGTAGGGGTTTAGGGATGTGGGTTTGGCTATTCTTCACGACTGTGGAATCCGTGTTTTGCATTACTGGCTAAATTTAAAACACGGAAATTCTAGTATATCCAATATTTCATATGTTGCTTCTGCTGCTTGGTTCTGTGATGTGATCATATAACTTCGTGAGACAAATGCTATATTATATATATGATATATAATAAACATTGCTTAAGTTTTGCACCCGCGCTAGTCCAGCTCCCGCTCTGCCAGTAGTTAAGTAACCTAACGGTGCATGACGGGGGCCCGTAGCAAATGCGGATGGCATAAGCGTACGTTCTATTTTCGTTTCGTTTTTCTGTAATGTTTAGGAAAAATTAAATGATGGGACTTCATTAATGAGATTAATGAAAATAAAGAAACCTAAAGATGTTGTAGAATCAAATTTTCAAAAAGGGTAGCTCTAGTTTTTGCTTTGCAAAGTGGTATTCCTTAATGAATATTCAACACCTCATTCGATGAGGAAAGAGCCGAGATCCCTTCATCGGGAGTGAGCTCTTTAGTGAAACCAGCAAATGCTACAACTTACTCGGTTTTGTTTTTGATAGCTTCTTTAGTTCTTGCTTTGCTTAGTGGTATTCCTGAATATCCTGCACCTCATTCGTTGAGGAAAGTGCCGAGATCCCTTCACCAGGAGTGGCCTCTTTAGGGAAGATAGAAAAAGCTAAAAAACACTCCTTTTCAAAATCATTAGATTCTACAGCAATATCAAGTTCATTACGCTCATGGTTTTCTTAAAAAGATGCGTAGCCCTCCATCATTTCATATAAGTGTTATTTTCGTATTCGTGCTACGTTTGTTGGCCTGCGTCAAGGCGTAGTGTGCGGTAGCTGAATTAGTGCTTATCTGCAGCATGTGATGCGATTGGATTAGGGTAGTCGTACGACGTTGTTTGGCCTGCGTCAAGGGTCGTACGGGTGGGTTTAATTCAATCAAGAAATGAACGGGTTGAACTTGACTAGCGCCCTATGGGTTGTTTGGCCTGCATCTAGGTCATAGGGCGCTAGGGGTAAAAACTTTATCAGGAATTTCAAGTGTTGAAATTTGCAATGAGATTGCTTACCTTCTATGAGATAGTTTGATCCCGATACCCACTGCGAGTAAGAGTTACTCCTGAGAGAGTTTTGCACTTTACAATTAGCCAATCCAGTAGGTGTCTAGAAAGGTGTCAACGGGGTTATGCCTATAGGGAAATAAGGTTTATTTTAATTAGGTCCCTGCGAAAGAACGGGAAACCTCCCTCGGAGTACCGATACCTGCCTGGCCGAACGATTGGCGAAACTGTATGGTGTAATTAATCCCGGCTAATCTTTCTTTTTATGGTTTGAAGGTAGATTTGATAAAAACGGTGGGAGCCATCCTGATTAGATAAGATAATAACCAATCTAATCTTGCAAAGAGCGCACGCTAATGCGTTTCCTTCTCTCTCTCTCCAGGCAGCAACCAATGTCACGCCTTAATCAAGATAATAATATGGATGTATTGACCGAACCCGCTTATTATACTGAGCTGGGTAACGTTGGTTCCTTAGGAATAGAGGAATGTTAGGATTCCCGCGCCACCCGTACGAAGAAAGAGCATGTTGATGCATCTTCTTCGGGTGTGTTTGTTACCGAGAAATGTTTCTCAGTTTGTTCTACGTCCTGGGTATTAGATACCGGATCAGAATCCTGTTAGTTATATATATGCCCTAGAGGCCATTGTTGTACATATGATGTATATTATAGTGGATGCTTGGATATATATAGAGATGACTTTCTTGCTCGACATGATAGTATGCTATCTGGTTTCACTTTGTCTAAACATGTTGACTTGTATTGGTTTACTGTCTTACTCTCACATGTTGATAAAGCCCTTAAGATATGTACTTGACTACTACGACTATGATACAGATCATACAAGTGGGGCCAGGGTGGTCCAAAAGTACATCCTATAATTGTTCTAGTCGAGGGTGTATCGAGACAGGGCATCGATACTTCAGAGTAGACTAGCGTATACGCATCTTGACCCATATGATGGGCGATGGATGATCCCACATCCATTGGTGTTTGACATCAAAGATGGTGTTCGGGTGCTCAGTGGAGACTGGGTACACTGAACGGACTCGCCGAGAACTCCTAGATGGTATTATACCTGATGTCAGATAGCAGTTCTCTGGTGACACAGGTACAGGTTAGTCTGGAGACCCGAAATCGTCATAGATTCTTGTGTGATTCCCACTGTGCTTTGATTTCCACCTTACCACGTTCATGAGAACGTGCAAAACGGTGGCTTTTGGGTGCAGTCCCGAATCACATGGAGGCAATGAGCGATAGGAGGGGTTTCGTCTCTCTCGGTATTGGGAGTTGATGTTGTGGTGTGTTCGATTGGCTATAACTGGAAGTCCATGGCCAGGGATGATATGGAGATATAATGGTAAGTGTTATCAGTAGTTTCTTACCCCGTTATGAGCCTCATATCGACACGACTTATCGGTTACTGGGGTCTGACGTTTACTACCCCTAGACTTGATTTGCGACATATCAAACGAAGAGACCGGACTGTACGGTAGTGTTACAGATTGGATTCATAAGAGTATGTACATTCTTTCTTGTTGATCTTCTGATCGCTTAATACCCGCGTGGCTGTTACGTTTAGCTGACCGCTTGCGGGTTGTGGGTGTTTGATATGATCATCACCTACTGCCGGCGTATTGACGAGTCTTTAGAGTCCTACACAAAGGTTTCGTGGCTCAGGCGAAACAGAGTAGGAGCACATATGTGATATGTGCGGGACTGAGATTAATACGATATGTCATACCGTATTCGATTCTCGCGATATGTGATATCGGCCGGGTATATGTGATATAGCCGGGTTATCGGATCAAGTGTTGATTCGATAAAATGATACATAATATATTAATCGGTTATATGTAATATAGGCGGATTATTTAATCAAGTGTTGATTTAATGTAGAATTATTTATAAGATATATTAAATTACATTAACAAATATATTGCTCACTTAAGTATTTCATTTTCTCATTTTGGATACATTTAACATATATGTGATATATGTTTATTGTATTCTCTTTTATTGTTACATTATATATTATATATGTGATATATAATATTGTAGCATGCTAGGTTATAAATGCAACTAGTGTTTAATGAGATTCACACCATGGCTAAAATTAGGGTTAGATTTATTATTTATTTTAGTTAATTCTAAATTGTGGACAAATACTTAAGATATTTTCTTAAGTTGGCTTAGTCCACTCTTTAGATATTTGCTACGATATTTGTTAACCTAACCCTAACCCTAGCCCATGGTTTACTCTCTACATGAGTTAGCCATGATACTTTTAACCCTTGGTAACATTTCTAACCTCATCACAATTTCATTCTCACTTGAGCTTGAGCTTCTTCTTCTTCTTGATTTTTCTTGCGCTCTTGATTTATTCATGTGATGAAAATAGTGAGAAATAAATTTCTAAAGTGAACAAAATTCCAACATCATCATCCTCATCTATACTAGCTATATAGATTAGTGTGTTAGCTTCACTAATATCTAATTAGTGAAGTAATAGCTTGGGTTTGTGATTTCTCAAGGTAGATCATCTTTGATTGTGAAGACTTCAAGCTAACATGGATCATTCACCTCATGGAGCCTCTCTAAAGTCCAGGAACTTGATGATCGTAGCGAAGGGGCTTCAACTCGGAGCTTATGAAGCGAAGGAACGGACTATAAAGGTTTTAATCCCTATCACTTAGAAGTAAAGTAGTTTACTTGTTGTTTATAACACTAATTCTCTAGTAAAGATCCTTGCTTAGGTTGTTTGGCACTTGAAAATTTTAAATACGGCATGTTTGATGCCTTGTAAGACCTTGTTCTAGTGCCTAAGAAGCTTACAGTGGTTTCAGAGCCTAGCTAGAGCATTAGACGTTGCGTAGGCGAAACTAAAACTCCGATCGAACTTCGGAAACCATAATTTTCCAAATTTCTTGAAATTTTTCAAAAAGTTGGATTTTTTCATGTTAAAAATATTCAGAAAAATATGCAGGTAATTCTATGGAAACACCTGAAGAACGAAACCCTAACTCGTCTAAGTGACCGCGGATCTGCGGCTAAAACATGGTTTTGGCGGCGGATCCACGGCGCCACATAAGAGCCTTGGGTCAGGCCCTTCAGCTGTAGGTCCGTAGGAGCTGTAGTATGTCTATGGTTAACTTTAACAGGTCTCAAGTGGTGAGGTCTCTGGGAATTTTGGGAATTCGTTGATTCGATCAAATTGTTTAACGTCGTCTAGCTTTCTGAAATGTGATACAATAATTCGAATCTAGAAATTTGTTTGTTGCGTGTAAATCTAACATTTCGGTCTCGGGTGTAATCGGAAATTTTGTTAAATTAACCAACTTATTTTGGAAAAGTGTTTTCATGGGTGAGACCTAAATGAGAGCTTAACATTGTTAGGCATGAAATCTTAGATATGTGATATCCCGGGTTTGTGTTGTCTAAGGGCAGTTACGAATCCAATTGTTGTAGTTTTTTATTTTTCTTTTCTACGACCGTAAGTGTAATATGTGGTGTATCTCCGTTTTCGTTGCTATATATCAACGAAAATTGGGATACACATATTTACTTATGTTGATGACATGTGATGTTATGTGTTGCTGTGATATGTTATATTGGATCGTCGTGTTTTGAATAGCAGGGGGTTTTATGTAAGATGAGAGTTTTTATTTTCATTCATGTAAAATTCATATGTATGTAATAATTTTTTTATTTGGGTACTTCTGTGTTGAGGATGATGTCACCATTGTATATTATTTACTTTTCCGCATTAGGATAGACCCAAGGAGGGGAGCACAAGTAACCGGGTTCTAGGGTCCAGTGGGAGGCCATCTCGAGGAGTCGAGATCGGGTCTCCTAACTGTAGAATTGGTAGGGTTTCTTGCCGCTCTCATAGGGGTCTAGGGATGTGGGTTTGGCTATTCATCGCGATCGTGGAATCCGTGTTTTATACAGGCTAAAAAAAACACGGACCTCCTAGTATATCCAATATTTCATATGTTATCTTCTGCTGCTGATATTCTGTGATTTGATCATTTTAGATGCATGAGACGAATGCTTTATTATTGTATATATGATATATAATAAACGATGCTTATGTTTTGCACCCGCGCTAGTCCTGCCCCGATATGCCGTTAGTTAAGTAACCTAATGGTGCATAACGGGACACTGTGGCGAATGCGGATGGCATAAGCGTACGTTGTATTTTCGTTTCTTCTGTGATGCTTAGGAATCATAAATGATGGGATTCGTTAATGAGATTAATGAAAAGAAAAGAAACCTAAAAGATATTGTAGAATCAAATTTTCAAAAAAAAAGGGTCATTCTAGTTTTTGCTTTGCACAGCGGCATTCCTTGTAGAATATTCAGCACCTTATTCGATAAGGAAAGAGCCGAGATCCCTTCACCGGGAGTGACCTATTTAGCAAAACTAGAAGATGCTACAACTCACTCGATTTTGTTTTTGACTGCTTCTATAGTTCTTGTTTTGCATAGCGGTATTTGAGAAATATCCTGCACCTTATTCGATAAGTAAAGAGCCGAGAACCCTTCACCGGGAGTGACCTCTTTAGCGAAACTAGTAAAAGCCTAAAAACACTCCTTTTCAAAATCACTTATTTCTACAACGATATCAAGTTCATTACGCGAAAGGTTTTCTGAAAAACCTGACGTAGCCCTCCGTCATTTCAGATAAGTCTTACTTAGTATCCGTGCTATGTTTGTTTACTATGTTAAGGCGTAGTGTGCGGTAGCTAATTAGCGTTTATCTATTAAAGCATGAGATGTGATTTGATTAGTGTAGTCATATGACTTTGTTGACTATGTTAAGGGTCGTGCGGGTGGGTTTAATTCAATCAGGAAATGACGGGTTGAACTTGGCTAGCTATTATGATTTGTTGACTATGTTAAGGTCATAAGTTGCTAGGGGCAAAAACATTATCGGGAATTTCAAGTGTTGAAATTTGCAATGAGATTGCATACCTTCTATGAGATAGTTGGATCTTGTTACCCACTGCGAGTAAGAGTTACTCCTGGGAGAGTTTTACACATGACAATTAGCCGTCTAGAAAGGTGTTAACAGGGTTATGCCTATGGGAAAACGAGGTTTATTCTAATTAGGTCCGTGCGAAAGCACGGGGAACCTCCCTCAATGTACCAACACTAACCTGGCCGAAAGATTGGCGAACTTGTAAGGTGTAATTAATCCCGGCTTGTCTTACCTTTTAGGGTTTGAAGGAAGATTTGATGAAAACAGTGGGAGCCATCCTGATTAGATAAGATAATAACCAATCTAATCTTGCAAGAGCATACACTAAAGTGTTTTCTTCTCTCTCTTTCTCTCCAGGTAGCGACCATATCAGGCCTTAATCAAGATAATAATATGGATGTATTGACCGAACCAGCTTATTATACTGATCAGGGGAACGTTGGTTCCGTTCTTTGTTATAACTGTTATAAGACAGAACAAGAAATAGGGGAATATCTGGATTCCCATGCCGCCCAAATGAAGAATAAGCATGTTGATGCATCTTCTCCGGGTTTGTTAGTTATCGAGAACTGTTTCTCAGTTCACTCTACGTCCTGGGTATTAGATACCGGATCGGGATCCTACATATGTAATATGTTACATGGGCTACGGAAAGGTAGGGAACTGGGAGAGGGTGAACATTCCATAAGAGTAGGGAATGGTGCGAATGTTGCAGCCAAAGCAGTTGGTGAATATCACCTTGTATTACCAAATGGTAATACATTGATTCTGAACGAATGCTATTACATTACGATCCTGATATGCAATATTATATCAGTTTCTTTATTGTGTAAAGAAGGATGTAATTTTGTAGTACATGATAATGTTATGAACATCTTCCTGAATCAAAAGTTGATTGGATAAGGCTCGTTAAATAATGGCATATACGTTCTGAATCAAACCACGGTTCTTAATGTACAGAACACACAAAAGGGGAAGAGTTCAGAAATGAACGAATCCTTCTTGCGGCATTGTAGACTAGGTCATATCAATGCGACATGACTAGCTAAGTTACATAAGGATGGATGCTTGAATCGGTTCGAATTTTCATCTTACGATACTTGCCAGTCATGTCTCAAAGGCAAGATGACCGAAACTCCGTTTAGTGGACACGGAGAAAGAGTTACTGAACTCTTGGGACTGATACATAGTAATGTATGTGGTCCCATGTCTACAAATGCCAGGAATGGTTCCTCGTACTTCTTTACATTCACTGGCGATCTCTGAAGATACGGACATGTGTTTCTGCTGAAACACAAGTATGAAGCTTTTGAGAAATTCAGAGAATATAAGCACGAAGTAGAGAACCAAACGGGTAAAAGTTTTAGGATCCTTCGAACTTATCGAGGAGGAGAATACTTGGGTAATGAGTTCCTGGACTATCTAAAAGAGACTGGGATTCTTTCTCAGCTTACTCGTCCTTATACATCACAACACAACGGTGTATCGGAGCTGAGGAATCGCACCCTATTAGATATGGTGCGCTCTATGATGAGCACTGCTGAGTTACCTAATTCCTTTTGGGGTTATGCACTTGAGATAGCAGCATACCTATTCAATCAAGTTCCATCTAAATCTATACCTACCACACCATATGAGATATGGAGTGGGAAAAGACCATATTTTAAACGAGTTAAGATATGGGGTTGTCCGGCCTATGTCAAAAGGCAAAATCCGGACAAACTCGAGGCACGATCAGTTCTTTGCAAATTTATGGGATATCCTAAGAATTCCCAAGGATATATTTTCTACCACGCTGAGGAACAAAAAGTGTTTGTTTCTCAATACGCCACTTTTTTAGAAAAGGAATTTCTTACTAAAGAAATTTGTGGCGACGAGGTAGAGCTGGAAGAAGTTCCAGCAGCACAAACTACAACTGAAGATTTAGTGGAACCAGAGGATTCGATAGTTCCCGATAAACCCCAGCCTCTCCGCCGATCTAGTAGGGTTCCTCACCCACCTGAGAGATACTACGGTTTTCTCATAGATGGTGGGAGCGAGGATTGCATCATGGAAGATGATGACCCGACTAGCTTCGATCAGGCCACCACGAGTGGGGACTCTGTGAAATGGCTGAATGCAATGCGATCTGAGATGGAATCCATGTACACCAACAAAGTATGGACTTTAGAAGTTGCTCCTGAAGGGGTAAAACCTATTGGGAGCAAATGGATCTTTAAGAAGAAACTTGGTGTAGATGGAAAAGTTGAGACTTTCAAAGCAAGACTTGTTGCAAAAGGTTTTCGTCAACGTCCAGGTGTGGATTATGATGAAACCTTTTCTTCTGTAGCTATGCTTAAGTCCATCCGGATCCTACTTGCCATTGCTGCATACCATGACTACGAAATCTGGCAAATGGATGTTAAGACCGCCTTTCTAGATGGTGATTTAGAGGAGTGCGTGTACATGACTCAGCCAAAGGGCTTCGTAGACAGTGGGAGTAGCGGAAAGGTGTGCATGCTGCTTAAATCCATCTACGGGTTAATGCAGGCATCGCGGAGTTGGAACATCTGTTTTGATGTGATAGTCAAAGAGTTTGACTTCATCAAAAATGTATATGAACCTTGTATATACAAGAAGGTTGCAGAGAGTAAGGTTGTCTTCCTCGCATTGTATGTGTATAACATACTCTTGATAGGAAATGATGTTCCTATGCTGCACTCGGTCAAGCTCTTCTTATCACATAGATTCTCAATGAAAGATCTAGGTGATACCTCTTGCATTTTGGGGATTAAGAACTATAGAGATAGATCTAAAAGGATACTGGGATTCTCCCAATCCAGGTACATTGACACCATACTACAGAGGTTTAGTATGGAAGAATCCAAGCGTGGGAATTTACCCACGATCTCTGGACACACTCTCTCCAAAGAGATGTCTACTAAGACTGGTTTTGAGAGAACTCGTATGCAAGAGATACCCTATGCTTCTGCAGTAGGCTCTATCATGTACGCGATGCTATGTAACAGACCCAATGTAGCATACTTACTAAGTGTAGTATGTAGGTATCAAGCAGATCCAGGAGAGAGTCATTGGACAGCTGTGAAGAATATTCTCAAGTACTTGAGAAGGACTAAGGAGATGTTCTTGGTGTATGGTAACGGAGAACTCCAAGTGAAGTCCTTTACCGATTCGAGCTTCCAAAGTGCTAAGGACGACTCTAAGTCACACTCAGGATTTGTCTTTACCCTCAATGGAAGGGCGGTTAGTTGGAAGAGTTCCAAACAGAAAACCGTGGCAGACTCGATGATAAAGGCTGAATACATCACTTCCAACGATGCTGCCAAAGAGGCTGTCTGGATGAAGAAGTTCATTACTGAACTTAATGTGGTTCCGTCCATTGAGCATCCAATACCTGTGTATTATGATAACAATGGAGCTGTGGCTTTGGACAAGGAACCCAGGTCCCATCAGAGATCCAGGCACATTCTGAGGCGGTATCACCTGATACGGGAGATAGTTGATCGCCGCGAGGTCGAGGTCAGGAGAGTTAACACGAAGGACAACACTGCTGATCCACTCACGAAGGCCATACCCCAGATACAATTTGAGAGACTCTTCACGATGTTGGATATGAGATACTATAACAGCTGGCCTTAGTGCAAGTGGGAGATTGTTAGTTATATAAATGCCCTAGAGGACATTGTTGTACATATAATGTATATTATAGTGGATGCTTGGATATATATAGAGAGGACTTTCTTGCTCGACATTATAGTATGCTATCTGGTTTCACTTTGTCTAAACATGTTGACTTGTATTGGTTTACTGTCTTACTCTTACATGTTGATGAAGCCCTTAGGATATGTACATGACTAGTAGGACTATGATTCAGATCATACTAGTGGGGCCACGGTGGTCCAAAAGTACATCCTATAATTGTTCTTAGTCGAGGGTGTATCGAGACAGGGCATCGATACTCCAGAGTAGACTAGCGTATACGCATCTTAACCCAAATGATTGGCGATGGATGATCCCACATCCATTGGTGTTTGACATCAAAGATGGTGTACGGGTGCTCAGTGGAGACTGGGTATACTGAACGGACTCACTGAGAACTCCTAGATGGTATTATACCTGACGTCAGAGAGCAGTTCTCTGGTGACACTGGTACAGGTTGGTCTGGAGACCCGAGATCGTCATAGAGTCTTTTGTGATTCCCACTGTGCTGTGATTTCCACCTTACCACGTTCATGAGAACGTGCAAAACGGTGGCTTTTGGGTGCAGTCCCGAATCATATGGAGGCAATGAGCGATAGGAGGGGTTTCGTCTCTCCCGGTATTGGGAGTTGATGTGGCGCTGTGTTCGATTGGCTATAACTGGAAGTCCCTGGCCAGGGCTGATATGGAGTTATAGTGGTAAGTATTATCAGTACTTTCTCGATCCGTTATGAGACTCATATCGACACGACTTATCGGTTACTAGGGTCTGACGTTTACCACCCCTAAACTGGATATGCGACATATCAGACGAACAGACCGGACTGTACGGTAGTGTTACTGATTGGATTCACAGGAGTATGTACAGGATTGTTTGTTGATCTTCTGATCGTTCATTACCCGTGTGGCTTTTACGTTTAGCTGACCGCTTGCGGGTTGGGGGTGTTTGATATGATCATCACATATTGCCGGCGTATTGACGACTCTTTAGAGTCCTACACAGAGGTTTCCTCGTTCAGGAAAAACGGAGTAGGAGCACATATGTGATATGTGCGGGACCGAGATTAATACGATATGTGATACCGTATTCGATTCTCGTAATATGTGATGTCGGCCGGGTATATGTGATATAACCGGGTTATCGGATCAAGTGTTGATTCGATAAAATGATACATAATATATTAGTCGGTTATATGTACTATAGCTGGATTATTAAATCAAGTGCTGATTTAATAATTTAATGAAGAATTATATATTAGATATATTAAATTACATTAACTTATATATTGCTCACTTAAGTATTTCATTTTCTCATTTTGGATACATTTAACATATATGTGATATATGTTGATTGTATTCTTTTCTATTGTTACATTATATATTATATATGTGATATATAATATTGTAGCATGCTAGGTTATAAATGCAATTTGGGTTTAATGAGATTCACACCATGGCTAAAATTAGGGTTAGATTTATTATTTATTTTAGTTAATTCTAAATTGTGGACAAATACTTAAGATATTTTATTACGTTGACTTAGTCCACTCTTTAGATATTTGCTAAGATATTTGTTAACCTAACCCTAACCCTAGCCTATGGTTTATTCTCTACATGAGTTAGCCATGATACTTTTAACCCTTGGTAGCATTTCTAACCTCATCACAATTTCATTCTCACTTGAGCTTGAGCTTCTTCTGCTTCTTGATTTTTCTTGCTCTCTTGATTTATTCATATGATGAAAAATAGTGAGAAATAAATTTCTAAAGTGAACAAAATTCCTACTTCATCATCCTCTTCTATACTAGCCATATAGATTAGTGTGTTAGCTTCACTAATCTCTAATTAGTGAAGTAATAGCTTGGGTTTGTGATTCCTCAAGGTAGATCATCTTTGATTGTGAAGATTTCAAGCTAACATGGATCATTCACCTCATGGAGCCTCTCTATAGTTCGGGAACTTGATGGTCGCAGCGATGGGACTTCAACTCAGAGCTTATGAAGCGAAGGAACGGACTACAAAGGTTGTAATCCCTATCACTTAGAAGTAAAGTAGTTTACTTGTTGTTTATAACCCTAATTCTCTAGTAAAGATCCTTGCTTAGGTTGTTTGTGTTGGGATACCTACAACGGCAGCAAGATTTCGGGTGGCATATCATATGCCAATTTAAAAAATTGCCATTATAGATAACCCTAAATCTAGATCATTAACTAGAGAATCAAACAAAACTAGCATGTTAACATTTTAACATCTAAGAATTAGGGATTACAACCTTTGTTGTCCATTCCTTCGCTTCATAAGCTCCGATTTGAGGTCCCTTCGGTGCGATCATTAAGTACCCGGACTCTAGAGAGGCTCCATGAAGAGAATGATGCAAGCTTGCTTCTAATCTTCAAGAACTAAGATGATCTACCTTGAAGAATCTCAAACCCAAGCTCTTGCTTCACTAATCAAGTATTAGTAAAGCAAACACCATAATCTAAGTGTCTAGAATAAATGAGGATGATGAAGTATGAATTTTTCTCTCTTTTGTTTTCAATTTCTCACAAAACATCCTTCACAAATGAAAAGCTAGAAAGCTTTTGGAGTGAGGAGGAAGAAGATGAAGTTGTGAAGAATGAATTATTGTTTAGGTTAGAAATGCAACCATGGTTTAATAAGTGTCATGGCTAACTCATTTAGAGATTAAACCATGGGCTAAGGTTAAAGTTGGGTTAGCAAATATCAAGGATAAAACAAAGAGGGTGGACTTTGTCAAAGTGTCATGAAGCTTCCTCAAAGCTCATCCAAAACATTATCCATCCAAAATGAATTAATCCATAATAAAATGTTAACCCATGTTTAACACCCTAACATGGTTTAAACCCTAGTTCCATTTGTAACCCTAACATGTTACAATATTCTATATCACATATACAATATTCTGTAACAAAAGAAACTAATACAATTAACATATATTACATATATATCAATGTATCATCATGTGAGAAAAAGAATTTTTAAGTGAGCTTATATTAGTTAATGTAATTTAATATATCAAATATATAATTATACATTAAATTTTCGAATCAACACTTGATCCGATAATCCGGCTATTATCAAATAACCGACTAATATAATCTGTATAAGTTCATCGAATCAACACTTGATCCGATGACCCGGCTATATCACATATACCTGGCGGATATCACATATCGCGAGATTCAAATATGGTATCACATACACATATTATTCTCGGGACCGCACATATCACATATGTGCTCCTACTCCATTTTGCCTGAGCTAGGAATCCTCTGTGTAGGACTCTAAAGAATCGTCAATACGCCGGCAGTAGGTGATGATCATATCAAACTGTTAGTGTATATGCCCCAGAGGCCATTACTGTATCATACTAGTTTGTATATTACTTAATGGAAGCTTGGGATATTCACCTTGTATAGACAATCTTGCTCAATATAGTAATATGTATCAGACGAACAGACCGAACTGTACGGAGATTGTCACATTCAGGCTCAGTAGGAGTTCAGATGGGTTTCACCTGGTCATTCTTCTTGTCGGCATCTACCTGGGGACCGTTACGCACAAATAGTGCCGCATGTAGTCTGTGGTTAAACCCACTGCCAGCGTAGTGTCGAGTCTTTAGAGTCCCACACAGAAAGCTATTCGCCTTTAGGCAAATGAGTAGAGGTCGCATGGTTTTGCGACAGGTCGCATGGTTTTGTGATAGGGTTCGGTCACATCCGTGCACTTGTGCACGTTTGGTGTCCGGACAGTTAACACTAGCGGGCTTTGGTTTAAGCCAGATCCTAGTGTACATTTTGGGATTGGTTTTATCTCGTTTGTATTCATGTTCCTCGGAACGCGGATGCGGGTGTGTATGCACAGTTGACAGAGAGACAGAGGCAGAGGATTCTCATTAGGGTTGTTGACTGTTGACTGTTCACTGTTGACCATTGACTTTTGCTAAACCCTAATGAGAATAAGAAATATGATTAATGATAATATTAATTAAGTATTATTGTATCATGGTTGAGATGAGGGGATGACTTTATTGACTTTGTTGACCGGTTGACTGGGTTGGACTAGTTGACCATCATCATTACAATGACTATCATTTCATGGCAAAGACTTTTGCTTGCTTGTTTGTTTTTGCAAAATGAGTGCAAGAAATGATGTGGCCATTTTGACTTGAACCATCACATAATACTCAATTACTATTATGAGTAATCATGGTTTTGGATTATGAGAGCTTGGATGGCAAAAGACTTACTCATTCTCTCATTTCATTTCTCTCTCTTGCTTGAGCTCTCCCTCTTGCTCTTCCTCTTGCTCTCTCTCTAGCTCAAATCAACACCCTCTTATGAGTTGAGAAACATTGCCTTAGAGATAAAAGAAAACCCATATCACTTCTCTACTCATCCTAGTTCACAAGGTTTAGCAAACCAAGTGTTCTAGTTTCTTCAAGTTCGAAGAAGAAGCCAAAGGTAGAAGCTTTAAGGTGGATCCATCTTCGACGCAAGGAGACGACGAGGTAAGGCCGATCCGTACACCGGAAAGAGTTGAAGACGAAGGAGTTCAAGAAAGGTATAGCCCCCTAACAGAGTAGGCAAAACTCTAGTTAGGTTGTTAGGTAGTTGTTTAAGAAAGATCCGTATTTTTAGTCCATGTTACCACCTCTTGAAAAATCGTTTTTCATCATTTCCACAAGCCCGTAAGTACCGGGAGAGGTAACGTGGACTTATAGTGGTATCAGAGCCTAGTTAAACACTATCTAACATGTTAGCAAAGTAAGTAGAAGTTCGATCGGAGAAAATATCACAAAACATACCCGAATAGCATAGTTTCTGCCGATTTTTTCCTCTGTTCAAAAAATAATAAATCATACATGAAAAATCGGCTAAGGCTTTTATTAAGACACCCAAGAAAACAGCTCCACTAACTCGGTGAAAGCGCCGCGGAACCGCGACCGAGTTGACTCGGTCGTGGCACTGTTATCTTGCAAAGTGTTTCTGGGGTTGTTTTAGGATTTTTTCAATATGTTTTTTCTGCCCGGATTTTCCAGAAAGCAAAATTAGTTTTTGGGGCTTGAAAATCCGTATTTTTATCGAACTTCTAAAGTCTTAAGCTGACGGGTATATATCTGTAATGTGTTATATGTATTGAACGTCCGCTAATCGCTATACGTCGATTAGTGGGGGTTATACATATCTGTGATCTGTAATGTTGATGGTATGTGTATATGAATTCATTGGATTGTCGCGGATGAATAACCGGGGGGTTGTGAGATGAGAGTTTTCTTTTATCTTTCAATTCATGTAATATGTAAATTGATGTAATATTATTTTTGGCCGCACAACTGGGTCGGGGTTGTAGCCGTCATTGTATAATTTCTTTTTACTGTTTTTGCTCCTAGGATAGACGCAAGGTGGGGTGCATAAACTACCGGGTACCTCGAAGTGCCGAGTGGCCTACTCATGTCGTTGAGGGAGTTTGCTCCGCTTCGGATATTTGGCGGGTAGTTTGCCGCACCCGTAGGGGTCTAGGGTGGGGTATTGGCTATTCATCGCGACCGTGTAATCCGCTTTTCGTTACAGGCTCGTACGAATTGCGGATTCCTAGTATATCCAATGTGTTCATCTGTGATCTGAAATGGCTATCATTGCAATATATCTATATATGATATTATTTAGGCGTTGCTTATGTTTTGCATCCGCGCTAGTCCAGCCCCCGCTCTGTCGTTTGTTAAGTAACCTAACGGGTAATGACGGGGCCCCGTGGCGAATGCGGATGGCATAAGCGTACGTCATATTTTGGTTGTTTTCTGCAATGGTAGGACTAAATGATGGGACGCATTGGAATCAATGCAAGAAAAAATAAACCAAGTAAAAGTCGTTGGAACACTTTCAAAACCACTCGGTTTCTTTTCAAAATAACTTTTAAATGTGGAGCTTAAGCCACTCCTTTTAAAAGCTATCTCGTTCCATCGATTATATCAAGTTCACTACGTTCACGGTTTCGCCAAAACCATTCGTAGCCCTCCGTCGTTTCACATGGATGGTCAATAGTATTCAAGCTATGTTTGTTGGCCAAAGTCAAGGCATAGTGATTGGTAGCTATTGGGTATTCATGTGCAGCATAGATAGATGTGTTGGTTTGGGGCAGTCGTTCTACCTTGTTGGGCAAAGTCAAGGGTATATGCGGGTGGGCTCAAATTAACATGGAGAATGACGGGTAGAACTTGATATGTGACTTATGATTTGTTGGCCAAAGTCAAGGTCATAAGAGCATAGGGCAAAAATCCACATCGGGAGTTTCAAAAGAACTGAAACTTGCTAGCGCTGCATACCATTTGGAGTGTGATGATTCTGGTAGGATTCCTTCAGTTTTGTCACGCAATAATATTTGGATCCGATCCTACTGTGAGTATATGCTACTCCTCAGGAAATTTCTCACTTAATGATCAATGCAATAAACCAAGTAGGTGTCTAGAAAGGTGTTAGCGGGGCTACACCCCCAGGGAAAAGTGGTTATTTAATTAAGGAACTTCGCGAAAGCGTTGGAAAACCTCCCTCGAAGTACCGACACCAGCCTGACCGAACGGTTAAGCAAGTATTGTACGGTGAGATTGATCCTGACTAATTCTTCATTTTTGGTTTGAGGAGGGATTCGAGAGACAGTGGGAGACATCCTGTTTAGACAAATTAAAAACTACTCTAAACTTGCAAGAGCATCATGCTAAAGTGTTTCTTCTCTCTCTCCTAATTGCAGCGACCAAACATCATGACCGGACTTAAGTTACTACTAGATAAAAATATACTGACAGGGCCAAACTACAAAGATTGGCTCAGGAATGTCAAAATGGCAATCACTTATGACAAGTTGGGGTATCTCCTTACCACCAAAGCTCCCCCTGTCCCAGGTCCCAAAACCAGCGTCGCGGATAGGGAAATCCGTAAGAGCTGGGAAATCGATTGCGCGAAGGCCAAGTGCCTCGTGCTTGCCTCTATGGACAACGAACATTAGAGAAGGCATGAGAATATGGACCTTGAATCCATATTTCTCCATACAAAAGAACTGTATGGAGAGCAATCTCGTATCGCAAGATACGAAGTGTCGAAGAAGTTATTTTCGGCAAGGTTGGCCGTCGGATCATCGGTAGCGGAACACGTGCTTAAGATGATTGGCTTCATAGAAGAGCTAGCGGACCTTGGGACCACATTGGAGAACGAGCTCTATACGGACTTGATTCTCCAGTCCCTTCTTCCACTTACGCCCAGTTTATCCTGAACTTCAACTTGCAAGAAAAAGAAGTTGAACTTTCAGAACTCCTCAACATGCTGATGAGTGCAGAGGGCACCCTACAAAAATGTAGGGAAACATCCACTTTTTTTGTAGGAGGATCTTCCTCTTCTAGGTCCAAGGCGAAAGCCAAGGAGAAGAAGAAGAAAACCCCCGCCAAACCAAGGGGTGGTGTTAGTAAAGTGGATACGAAGGGAAAGGCAAAAGCAACAAAGATAGCGGGGAAACTTGTGGGGAAGGAAGAGTGCTTTTACTGTCATAAGAGTGGGCACTGGAAGAAAGATTGCAGGGCTTGGAAAGCCAGAACACAGGATCTGAAGCAAGTTGCGGCTTCAGCTTCAGGTCTGTATGTTATTGAAAACTGTCTATCAATAAACTCTACTTCCTTAGTATTGGATACCGGATCAGGATCTCATATCTGTAATTCTTTGCAGGCGTTGAGAAACCGTAGTGTTTTGATGGCAGGTGACATTACCCTCAAAGTTGCAAACGGAGCTAGCATGGATGCTAAGGCCGTGGGGGACTATCACCTGGGAATGTCAGATGGACATGTTTTGGTTTTACGTAATTGCTTTTTTGTACCCAACGCAATTTGTAATATCATTTCTGTATCTTTGATTTCTAAAGAAGGTTATGAATTTGCGTTTGTAAGTAATGTTGTAAACATTCACCTTAATCAAGTTCTGATTGGGTCACGTGCATTAAGAAATGGTATATAAGTATTAAACCAACCACAGATTTTCAATGTCCAGAATACACACAAAAGAAAGTCTCCGGAAATAAATCAGACTTTCTTATGGCATTGTAGACTGGGTCACATCAATGATAGAAGGTTGACGAAGTTACATACAGAAGGATATTTGGATCCGTTCGAATATCAATCGTATGCCACTTGTCAATCCTGTCTCAAAGGAAAGATGACAAAGACTTCGTTCACTGGACACGGAGTAAGAGCGAGCGAGCTCTTGGACTCGTACCCAGCGACGTGTGCGGTCCAATGTCTACACATGCGCGAAGCGGTTATTCTTACTTCATTATTTTTACGGATGACTTTTCAAGGTACATTTATGTCTTCTTAATGAAACATAAATCCGAAGCCTTTGGAAAATTCCAAGAATATAAGAATGAAATAGAAAAAAAACCGGCAAAAGTATCCAGACACTGAGATCGGATCGAGGTGGTGAATACTTGAGTGCCGAGTTCCTGGAATACTTAAAAGAGAATGGAATTTTCTCTCAACTTACTCCTCCATACACTCCGCAACATAACGGTGTATCGGAGAGACGGAACCGAACCCTATTGGATATGGTATGGTCCATGATGAGTAACGCTGAGTTACCGCGATCATTCTGGGGATATGCACTAGAATCAGCTGCATACCTTTTGAACCGAGTTCCAACTAAGACTGTGCCTAATACACCATATCAGATGTGGTGTGGGAAGAGACCCTATCTTAATCACATGAAGACATGGGGATGTCCAGCTTTTGTCAAAAAGCAGCATGTGGACAAACTCGAGGCACGCTCAGTACAGTGCAAGTTTGTGGGATATCCAAAGAACTCCAAGGGATATTTCTTCTATTGCGAAGAGGAACAAAAGATTTATGTTTCTCGTCATGCCCACTTCTTGGAAACTGAGTTTTTGGAAAATCTGATAAGTGGGAGCGCAATAGAACTGGAAGAAATTCCAGAACCACGAGCTATTACTGAAAGCTTAGTAGAACCAGTGGGTTTGAAAGATCATGACATTCCTAAGCCGCTCCGCAGGAGTAGTAGGCAGTCTCATCCGCCCGAGAGATACTACGGTTTTCTCATAGACGGGGATAGAGAGGATTGCATCATTGATTATGATGAGCCGACTAGCTTCCAGCAGGCCATTCAGAGCGTTGACTCGGTAAAATGGCTGGATGCAATGCGGACCGAAATGGAGTCCATGTACACCAACAAAGTATGGACGTTGGACGTTGCTCCAGATGGGGAAAAACCCGTAGGATGCAAGTGGATCTTCAAAAGGAAGATTGGTGTAGATGGACAGGTTGAGACCTATAAAGCTAGACTGGTTGCAAAGGGTTTTCGTCAAAGACCTGGTTTGGACTATGACGAGACCTTTTCTCCAGTAGCTATGCTGAAATCCATTCGGATCCTTCTTGCCATTGCTGCCTTCCACGATTATGAGATTTAGCAGATGGACGTAAAGACCGCTTTTTTGAATGGAAATTTAGAGGAGTGTGTTTATATAGACCATCCAGAGGTTTTCATTCAGAGTGGGAGGAGCGGAAAGGTGTGCAAGTTGCTTAAGTCCATCTATGGACTAAAGCAGGCATCGCGGAGTTGGAACATCTGTTTTGATGAGACGGTCAAAGAATTTGGCTTTATCAAAAATCCAGATGAACCATGCATCTATAGTAGATTTGTAGCGAGAACTGTCGTATTCCTCGTATTGTACGTGGATGACATTCTCTTGATAGGAAATGACATTCCTATGCTACAATTTGTCAAGGGGTTCTTGTCGCACAGGTTCTCCATGAAAGACCTGGGTGATGCCTCATACATTCTGGGGATCCGGATCTTTCTTGACAGATCCAATAGGATATTAGGACTTTCACAGTCCAGGTACATCGACACCATACTGAAAAGATTCAGTATGGAAGATTCCAAGCGCGGTAATCTACCGGCTTGTCACGGGATCACCCACTCCAAAGAGATGTCTCCCAAGACTGATTTGGAAAGGGATCGCATGTCTATTATACCCTATGCTTCTGCGGTGGGCTCTTTAATGTATGTGATGTTGTGTAACAGACCAGATGTAGCTTATGCACTGAGTGTGGTAAGCCGGTAACAGTCAAACCCTGGGGAGAAACACTGGATAGCGGTAAAGAACATTCTCAAGTACCTGAGAAGGACTAAGGAGATGTTCTTGGTGTATGGCGGAAAAGACCTCCAGATCGAGGCCTTTGCTGACTCCAGCTTCCAGAGTGACAAAGATGATTCCAAGTCCATGTCGGGTTATGTCTTTACCCTCTATGGAGGGGCGGTATGTTGGAAGAGTTCCAAACAGGAAACCGTTGCTGACTCGACGATGGAAGCGGAATATATCGCTGCTGCAGATGCCGTAAAAGAAGCCGTATGGATAAGGAAGTTCTTATCTGAACTTCAGGTGGTTCCGTCCATTGTTGATCCAATACCTCTGTATTGCGACAACAACGGGGCTATAGCTTTAGCGAAGGAACCCAGGACCCATCAGAGATCCAGACACATCTTGAGGCGGTATCACCTGATCAGGGAGATCGTGGGTCGCCACGAGATCGTGGTTCGGAGAATTTCTACGGAAGATAACACTGCTGATCCACTCACAAAGGCCTTACCCCAGACTCAGTTCGAGCGGATGATCGAGATGATAGGTCTTCGATACGCCAGTACATGGCCTTAGTGCAAGTGGGAGATTGTTAGTGTATATGCCCTAGAGGCCATTACTGTATCATACTAGTTTGTATATTACTTAATGGAAGCTTGGGATATTCACCTTGTATAGACAATCTTGCTCAATATAGTAGTATGCTACTTGGTTTGTTTCTACTTTAATGTGTACATGTGTTTATTTTAGTATATCACCTATACTCATTAGTGGAGCCCTTAGGATCTTTGCTTGATTACCAGCGTTGTGATAGCAGTCACGCTAGTGGTGGCTGGGTAATCCACAAGCACATCCTTATGCAGGTCCCTAGTCGTAGGACTATCGAGACAGGGCATCGATACTCCGGAGTAGACTAGCGTATGCGCTTCTCATCCCAGTGTGGGAGACGGTCTGTCCCACAGCCGTCAGTACGTCGTACTTGAGATAGTATGCGGGTGCTCGTTAGGTTACGAGTACATTGGACAGGACTCGTCGGGAACTGTTGGTTGGTACTATACCTATCGTCAGTTATCAGTTCCTAGGTGACATGAGTACAGCTTAGTCCGCTGACTTGACACTGTCACTTCGCCTCGAGTGTGTTCCCACTGTACTTAGATTACTATCCTACCACGGCTCAAAAGAGTCGTGCAAACAGGTAGTAGTTGGGTGCAGTCCCGAAGCACTTGGAGGCAATGACGGTTAGACAGGATTCGTCTCTCCCGGTATTGGGGGTTGACATTGCGCTGTGTCTAGGAGAGCCATTACACGAGTAGTCCCTGGCCCGGGCATGCGAGATATACTAGTAGGTTTCCAGTGTTATCTCAGGGTGTTCTGGGCTACTCTCCGACACGATTTGTACCGCTAGTAGGGGACTGACGTTTACCGCCCCCATAGGCCCGCCATGCGATGTATCAGACGAACAGACCGGACTGTACGGAGATTATCACATTCAGGATCAGTAGGAGTTCAGATGGGTTTCACCTCGTCAGTCTTCTTGTCGGCATCTACCTGGGGAACGTTACGCACAGCTAGTGCCGCTTGCAGTCTGTGGTTAAACCCACTGCCAGCGTAGTGTCGAGTCTTTAGAGTCCCACACAGAAAGCTATTCGCCTTTAGGCAAAAGAGTTGAGGTCGCATGGTTTTGCGACAGGTCGCATGGTTTTGCGACAGGTCGCATGGTTTTGCGATAGGGTTCGGTCACATCCGTGCACTTGTGCACGTTTGGTGTCCGGACAGTTAACACTAGCGGGCTTTGGTTTAAGCCATATCCTAGTGTACATTTTGGGATTGGTTTTATCTCGTTTGTATTCGTGTTCCTCGGAACGCGGATGCGGGTGTGTATGCACAGTTGACAGAGAGACAGAGGCAGAGGATTCTCATTGGGGTTGTTGACTATTGATTGTTCACTGTTGACCATTGACTTTTGCTAAACCCTAATGAGAATAAGAAATATGATTAATGATAATATTAATTAAGTATTATTGTGTCATGGTTGAGATAAGGAGTTGACTTTGTTGATCGGTTGACTAGGTTGGACTAGTAGACCATCATCATTACAATGGCTATCATTTCATGGCAAAGACTTTTGCTTGCTTGTTTGTTTTTGCAAAATGAGTGCATGAAATGATATGACCATTTTGACTTGAACCATCACATAATACTCAATTACTATTATGAGTAATCATGGTTTTGGATTATGAGAGCTTGGATGGCAAAAGACTTACTCATTCTCTCATTTCATTTCTCTCTCTTGCTTGAGCTCTCCTTCTTGCTCTTATACTTTCTTTGATGTCAAACACCAATGGATATGGGATCATCCATCGCCCTTCTACATTGGTCGAGAAGCTATACGCTAGTCTACTCTGGTATATCGATGCCCTGTCTCGATAAACCTAAAACTAGGAACATTTGAAGGATGTACTTAGTGACTACTCTGTCCCCACTAGTATGATCTACATCATAGTCCTGATACTCAAGTACTCATCTTAAGGACTTTATCAACATGTAACATAGAGACAATCAGAGTACATGTTAAGATAAAGAGCAACCAGACAGCATACTATCTTGTCGAGAAAGAAAGTCCTCCATATATATGTCCATGCGTCCACTACAATATACATCGTATGTAAAGTAATGGCCTCTAGGGCATACATATCACTGACAATCTCCCACTTACACTAGGGCCATCTGTTGTATTATCTCATACCCAACAATCAGCTGTGGTTGAAGTATCTCATACTCAACCATCCCATAAAAGTCTCTACTGGGAAATAGGCCATTGTGAGTGGATCCGCTCTGTTGTCCTCTGTGTCTACTCTCCTATCCTTGATCTCCCTGGAGATCAACAATCTCTGTGATCAGGTGATACTGCCTAAGAATATGTCTGGATCTCTGATGGGACGGAGGTTTCTATGCATAAGCCATAACTCCATTGTCACACAATGGTAGGAACGAAGTTCATCTCATGAACTAATAAACATTCAGACTACCTATTTGGTAGCATTCTCGGTAACGATGTATCTTTCCTTTAAACTTCTAGTTTGTCACGGTATCTAGCTTGGAACTCTTCCAACACACCGTCCCTCCACTGAGGATAAAGACAATGCCTGTGACTGACATTCAGTCGACCTACCACCCTGGAAGCTATCCAGTGATTCTCCCCAGGATCGATTGATACCATCTCATTACACCTAGTGAGAATCCTAACATCCAATTAGATCAATCTCATAGATCCATAACCCGGGATTTAGGAGGTATCAACTTGATCCTATGGAGAATCCTTGTGATAAGAGGAGATTGACCGAGCGCAGCATAAGAAACTTCTTCCCTATCTAGAGCATGTCATCCACGTACTATACGAGGATCACCACCATACTCTCTACTACCTTTTTGTATATACAAGGTTCATCTACCATATTGATGAAGTCAAAGTATTTGGCTACCACATCAAAACAGAAGTTCCAACTCTGCGATGCTTGCTTTAACCCATAAAGCAACTTGCATACGTCTCCACTGCTCCCACTGTCTACGAAGCCCTCTGGCTGTGTAGTTATAGACGCTCTCTTCTAAATCACTATTTAGAAAAGCAGTCCTGACACCCAACCGCCAGATATCGTAGTCATGGTATGTAGCAGTGGCAAGTAGGATCTGGATGGACTTAAGCATAGCTTTGAAAGCCTCAACCTTTCCATGTACACTAAGTAATCTTCTCAAGATATACTTGCACCTGATGGGGATTTAACCCTTCATATAAAGCAACCAAATCCATACTTTGTTGGTGTATATGGATTCCATCTCAGATCGCTTAGCATCTAGCCATTCACACAGAGTCCCCACTCTTGATGGCCTGTTTGAAACTAGTTGGGTCATCATCTCATGATGCAATCCTCACTCCCACTGTCATAGAGAAGACCGAAGTATCTCTCAAATGGGTGAGGAACCCTACCAAATCGGCGGAGAGGCTGAGGTCAGTTGGAAACTATTGAATCCTCGGGTTCTACCAAATCATCAGCTGCAGTTTGTATAGCTGAAACTCCTTCCAGTTCTACTTCATGACCACTAATTCCTTCACAAGAAATTCCCTTTTTCTCATAAAGGTGGCATGCCGAAAAATAAAACACCTTTTGTTCTTCGGTTCGGTAGAAGATATTCCCTTGCTAATGCTTGGGATATCCAACAAACTTCCACAGAACTGACCTTTCCTCGAGCTTGTCCGGATCATACTTTTGACATAGGCCGGACAACCCCAAATCTTTACTTCCTTAAGAGATGGGCTCTTCCCATACCATATCTCATATGGAGTGGTAAGCACCTGATTTGATTGGAACCCTATTCAATAGGTCTGCAGCTTCACAAGTGCATAACACCCAAAAGGAAATAGGCAACTCAGTAGTACTCATCATAGAGCACACCATATCACATAGGGTGCGTTTGCTCCGTCCCAATGCACCGACGTGCTGTGGTGTATACGGAGGAGTAATGCTGAGAGAGAATCTCAATCTCCTTTAGAATAGTCCAGGAATTCCGTGCTCAAGTATTTTCCACCCTGATCTCATCAGGACATAATACTTATACCCTCTTTGGTTCTCTACTTCGAACTTATATTCATTGAATTTCTCAAAAAGCTACAGATTTATGTTTCAACAGGAACATATGTTCGAATCTTGAGAGATAATCAGTGAATGTAATGAAGTACAAAGAACCGGTCCTGGCATGTGTAGACAGGGGACCTTACATACATCATCATGTATCAATCCCAAGAGTTCACTAACTCTTTCTCTGTTTCCAATAAACGGAGCTATAGTCATGTTTACCTTTGAGACATGACTGGCGAGTTTCACAAGATGTAAATCCAAACTGATTTAAATATGCATCTTTATGTAACTTCAGCTAGTCGGGTCGCGTTGATATGACCTAGTCTACAATGCCACAAGAAGGATTCGTTCATTTATGAACTATTTCTTTTGTGTGTGTTCTGTACATTAAGAACTATAGTTTGATTTAGAACGTATATGCTTTTAGATAACGTGCCTGAACCATCAACTCTTGATATAGGAAATGTTCAAAACATTATCCAACAATACAAAATTATATCATTCTTTATTAAAGAAAGATACTGATATGATGTTGTATATTAGGTTCGGTATCTAATAATATTCGTTCAGAACCAATGTATTTGGTAATACAGGGTGATAACTGCCAACAGACTTGGCTGCAACACTTGCACCATTTTTAACTCTTAAAACTTATCACCCTTTCTCAGTTCTCTACCTATCTGTAGCCCATGTAACAGAATACATTTTTGGGATCCTGATCCGGTATCTCATACCCAGGACGTAAAGGTAAATGAGAAACAGTTCTCAGTATTGAACACACCCGAAGAAGATGCATCAGCATACACTTTCTTCGTTTGGGCGGCACGAGAATTCTGGTAATCCCTATTTCCTGCTCGATCTTATATCAATTATAAGTTGGAGCGGAACCAATGTTCCCTAGCTCAGCATAACAAGCGGGTTTGGTCAATACATCTGTATTATTATCTTAATTAAAGCGTGACATGGTCGCTACCTGGAGAGAGATAGAAGAAAACACTCAGCGTATGCTCTTGCAAGATTAGATTGGTTATTAATATATCTAATCAGGATGGCTCCCACTGTTTTAGTCAAATCTTCCTTCAAACCCTAAAAGGAGAGACTAGCCGTGATTAATTACACCCTACAAGTTCGCCAATCTTTCAGCCAGGCCAGTGTCGGTACTTTGAGGGAGGTTCTCCGTTCTTTCATGCGAACCTAATTAAAATAAACCTCGTTTTCCCCGGGGCGTAACCCCGTTGACACCTTTCTAGACACCTACTTGATCGGCTAATTGTAATGTGTAAAACTCTCCCAGGAGTAACTCTTACTCGTAGTGGGTATCGGGATCCAACTATTTCATAGGAGGTACGCAATCTCATTGAAAATTTCAACACTTGAAATTCCCGATAATATTTTGCCCCTAGCAACTTATGACCTTGGCTAAGGTCAACAAATCATAAGCGCTAGCCAAGTTCAACCCGTCATTTCCCAATTGAATTAAACCCACCCGCACGACCCTTGTCTAAGGTCAACAAAGCCGCACGACTACCCTAACTCAATCACATCATATGCATATGCAGATAAGCATAAATAGCTACCGCACACTACGCCTTAACGAAAGCCAACAAACGTAGCATGAATACTATGAAGTACATATCTGAAATGACGGAGGGCTACGACAGGTTTTTAAGAAAACTTTTTGCGTAATGAACTTGATATTGTTGTAGAATCAAATGATTTAAATGTAGGGTTTTTTAGGCCTTTACTAGTTTTTCTAAAGAGATCACTCCCGGTGAAGGGATCGTTGGCTCTTTCCTCGTCGAATGAGGTGCAAGATATTTCACAAATACCACTATGCAAAGCAAGAACTATAAAAGCAATCAAAAGACAAAACCGAGGGTTGTAGCATCTGCCAGTTATTGCTAAAGAGGTTACTCCCGGTGAAGGGATCTCGGCTCTTTCCTTATCGAATAAGGTGCTAGATGTTCTACAAGGAACACCGCTATGCAAAGCAATAACTAAAGCTACCTGTTTTTGAAAATTCGATTCCAAAACATCTTTAGGTTTCTTTTATTTCATTAATCTCATTAATGAAGTCCCATCATTTTAAATTACCTAAACATTACAGATAAATACAACGTACACTTATGCCATCCGCATTCGTCTCGATGTCCCCTCGTACACCGTTAGGTTAGGTAACTAACGGCACAGCGGGGCAGTGCTAGCACGGGTGTAAAACATAAGTAATGTCTATATAATATATCACATATACAATATCCTATATTCATCTTAACATATCAAATGATCACATCACAGATATCGCAGCAGAAGAAACATATGAAATATTGGATATACTGGGAGGTACGTGTTTTATTGCGAGCATGTATAAAACACGGATTCCACGGTTGCGATGAATAGCCAATCCCACACCCGTAGAGCCCTACGAGAGCGACAAGCAACCCTACCAATTCAAGAGTTAGGACACCCGGTCTCAACTCCTCGAGATGGTCTCCCACTGGACCCTAGAACCCGGTTACTTGTGATTCCCGCCTTGGGTCTATCCTTATACGGAAAAATAAATAATATACAATGGTGACATCATCCTCAACCCAGAAGTGCCCTAATAAAAGAATATTACATACAATGAACTTTACATTAATGAAAATAAAAAAAACCTCATCTCACATAAAACCCTCGCCTATTCAAAACATGACGATCTAATATAACATATCACAGCAGCACATAACATCACATGTCATCAACGTAAGTAAATATGCGTATCCCAATTTTCGTTGACGTATAGCAACGAAACCGGTGATACACCACATATTTCACTTACGGTCGCAGAAAAGAAAGTGAAAAACTACAACAGTTGGAATCCGCAACCTCCTTAGACATCGCATGCCTAACCAAATGAATTCCTTAGACATCACATGCCTAACAATTATAAACCCCGCATTTTAGTCTCGATCTCGAAAACACTTTTCAATATCGAGTTGGGCAATTCAACAAGATTCCCGACATCCTGATCGAATGCTCGTCGGAAACTTTAGTAGACGGCCGCACCACCCGATGCCGTCGACGAAGTGCACTAAGGAGGAACACTGTTGCCGCGAGCACCCGAACGGATGCTTTTGGCGACGGGGTTCTCCTACAGTCACTTGGTCGGGGCTATGGAGAGTGGCTATCTATTAAGTTTACCCGGCGATTATCCGCATACGCTACGTGATTGCGACAGACTTTTGATCGCATCAAAATCCCGTGGCAACCGATCAAATGAGACTAAACTGCTAGATTTATAACATTCAAATTAGTTATCACATAACTACATGTGGATTCCAAATATTGTATCACATTACAGAAAAAGTTAGACAACGTTAAACATTCCGATCAAATCAACAAACACCCAAAATTTCCCTATTTGCTCAACACTTGAAATTAGATTAAAAGCATCCATCGCATGCCACAGTACCAATGGACCAGCCGTAGAAGGGTCAAACCAACGCCTCACATATGGCAACGCCGAACTACCACAAATCCTAAGGTTTAGAGGCGGTTCTAACGGTCATATAATCGATTTAAGGTTTTCGTTCTTCTAGAGGGTCCACCGCGTTACTTGCACGACTTTGAATGTTCTTTAACTAAGGAAAAATCGAACACATGGAAATTTTCAGGTATGGGAAAAGTGATTTATTGATATCCGTTCGAACTTTTTATCACTGTCTAAACAAACCCAAACAAAGCTAGAATTGCGAATACGAAACACTCCGAATTAGTTAATGCAGTAAATTAACATCATATGTAATTTTAGCAAAAACAAACAACACCTTAAGTACCAAACCCCAGAGACCAGAACATGACCAAAAACTGGAGCTCAAAACCCACCAAGGGGCCGGCCTGCTCGGAATTTCAAGCCATGTGCTCGGCCAAAATCCGAGCACATGGGTCCATGTTTGGGCTATGTTCTCTATGTATCACATACATGATTCTGCACTTGAATGGAAAATTTTTAGAGCTCATTTTAAAATCGACAGAAATTAGGGTTTTGCATCGGGTGTTTCGGAGTTGTTTCGGTTTCGTAATCCTACACTTATCCGTATAATTCTCTAGCTAGGTTCTGATACCACTGTTAGGATACCTACAACGGCAACAATGTTTTGGGTGGCATCTCACATGCCAATTAAAAAAAATTCCATTATAGATAACCCTAAACCTAGATCATTAACTAGAGAATCAAACAAAACTAGCATGTTAACACTTTAACATCTAAGAGTTAGGGATTACAACCTTTGCAGTCCGTTCCTTTGCATCATAAGCTCCGAGTTGAGATCCCTTCGCTGCGATCATCAAGTATCCGGACTCTAGAGAGGCTCCATGAAAAGAATGATGCAAGCTTGCTTCTAATCTTCAAGAACTAAGATGATCTACCTTGAAGAATCTCAAACCCAAGATCTTGCTTCACTAATCAAGTATTAGTAAAGAAAAATCCCTAATCTAAGTGTCTAGAATAGATGAGTATGATGAAGTAGGAATTTTGATCTCTTTTGTTTTTAATTTCTCACAAAACATCCATCACAAATGAAAAGCTAGAAAGTTTTTGGAGTGAGGAGGAAGAAGATGAAGTTGTGATGAATGAATTATTGTTTAGGTTAGAAATGCAACCATGGTTTAATATGTGCCATGGCTAACTCATGTAGTGATTAAACAATAGGCTAGGGTCAAAGTTGGGTTAGCAAATATCAAGAATAAAACAAAGAGGGTGGACTTTGTCAAAGTGTCATGAAGCTTCCTCAAATCTCATCCAAAACATTATCCATCCAAAATGAATTAATCCATAATAAAATGTTAACCCAAGTTTAAAACCCTAACATGGTTTAAACCCTAGCTCATTTGTAACCCTAACATGTTACAATATTATATATTACATATACAATATTTTGTAACAAAAGAAACTAATACAATTAACATATATTACATATATATCAATGTATCATCATGTGAGAAAAAGAATCTTTAAGTGAGCTTATATTAGTTAATGTAATTTAATATATCAAATATATAATTATACATTAAATTATCGAATCAACACTTGATCCGATAATCCGGCTATTATCAAATACCCGACTAATATAATCTGTATCAGTTCATCGAATCAACACTTGATCCGATGACCCGGCTATATCACATATACCCGGCCGATATCACATATCGCGAGAATCGAATACAGTATCACATACACGTATTATTCTCGGTCCCGCACATATCACATATGTGCTCCTACTCCGTTTTGCCTGAGCCAGGAAACCTCTATGTAGGACTCTAAAGAATCATCAATACGCCGGCAGTAGGTGATGATCATATCAAACACCCACAAGCTGCAAGCGGTCAGCTAAACGTAATAGCCACCCAGGTATTGAGCGATCAGAAGATCAACAAGCAAGCCTGTACATTCTCCTATGAATCCAATCAGTAACACTCCCGTACAGTCCGGTCTCTTCATCTGATATGTCGCATATCTAGTCTAGGAGTGGTAAACGTCAGACCCCAGTAACCGATAAGTCGTGTCGATATGAGGTCCATAACGGTTCGAGAAACTACTGATAACTCTTACCAGTAAATCTCAGCAACCCTGGCCAGGGATTTCCAGTTATAGACAATCGAACACAGCGCAATATCAACTCCCAATACCGGGAGAGACGAAACCCCTCCTGTCGCTCATTGCCTCCATGTGATTCGGGACTGTACCCAAAATCCACCGTTTTGCACGTTCTCTTGAACGTGGTAAGGTGGAAATCAAAACACAGTGGGAATCACACAAGACTCTATGATGATCTCGGGTCTACAGACTAACCTGCACTAGTGTCACCAGAGAACTGCCATCTGACGTGAGGTATAATATCATCTGGGAGTTCTCGACGAGTCCGTCCAGTGTACCCAGTCTCCACTGAGCACCCGTATACTTTCTCTGATGTCAAACACCAATGGATATGGGATCATCCATCGCCATCTACATGGTTCGAGAAGCCATACGCTAGTCTACTCTGGTATATCGATGCCCTGTCTCGATACACCTACGACTAGGAACATTTGAAGGATGTACTTAGCGACTACTCTGTCCCCACTAGTATGATCTGCATTATAGTCCTGGTAGTCAAGTACTCATCCTAAGGTATTTATCAACATGTAACATAGAGACAATCAGAGTACATGTTAAGTTAAAGAGCAACCAGATAGCATACTATCATGTCGAGCAAGAAAGTCCTCCATATATATGCCCAAGCATCCACTACAACATACATCGTATGTAAAGTAATGGCCTCTAGGGAATACATATCACTAACAGTTTGTCACTTGAAAATTTTAAATACGGCATGTTTGATGCCTTGTAGAACCTTGTTCTAGTGCCTAAGAACCTTACCGATCCCACGTATGTAATTTTTTACATGGGCTAAAGAAAGGTAGAGAACTGGGAAAATGTGATAAATCTCTAACAGTAGGGAATGGTGCAATTGTTGCAGCCAAAGAAGTTGGCGAATATCACCTTTTATTACCAACTGGTAATACATTGGTTCTGAACGACTGTTCTTACCTTCCAAAAATGATGTGTAATATTATATCGGTTTCTTTGCTATCTAAAGAAGGATATAAATACACATTAGAGAATAATGTTGTGAACATTTTCTAGAATCAAGTGTTGATTGTCTTTGGCACATTATGTAACGGTATATACGTTCTTAATCAAAGTACAGTTCTTAACGTACAGAACACAAACAAGAGGAAAAGTTTAGAGATGAACGAAGCTTTCTTGTGGCACTGTAGACTAGGTCATATCAATGCAACAAGACCGGCTAAGTTGCATAAAGATCGATATTTGAATCCGTTCGAATTTTCATCTTATGAAACTTGCCAGTCTTGTCTCAAAGGCAAGATGACCAAAACTCCGTTTACTGGACACGGAGAAAGAGCTTCTGAACTCTTGGGACCGATACATAGTGATGTATGCGGTCCTATGTCTACACATGCCAGGAATGGTTTCTCGTACTTCATTACATTCAACGATGATCTCTCATGGTTCGGACATATGTTCTTGATGAAACACATGTCTGAAGCTTTTGAGAAATTCAAGAAATATAAACATGAAGCTGAGAACCAGACGGGTAGAAGTATTAAAACCCTATGATCTGATCGGGTAGGAGAATACTTGAGCGGGGAATTCCGAGACTATCTAAAAGAGAATGGGATTCTCTCTCAGCTTACTCCTCCATATACACCACAGCACAACGGTGTATCGGAATGGAGAAATCGCACCCAATTAGATATGGTGCGCTCTATGATCAGTACTGCTGAGTTACCTATTTAATTTTGGGGATATGCGCTTAAAACAGTTGCAAACCAATTGAATATGGTTCCCACCAAATCTGTGCCTACCACTCCATATGAGATATGGAAAGGAAAGAGACCATACCTTAATTAATTTAAGATATGGGGTTGTCCGGCCTATGTGAAAACACGAAATCTGGACAAGCTCGAGGCAAGATCAGTTCTGTGCAAATTTATAGGATATCCCAAACATTCGCGAGGGTATATCTTCTACCACTCCGAGGAACAAAAAGTGTTTGTTTCTCGACATGCCAACTTTTTGGAAAAGTTATTTCTTGTGAAAGAAATTTGTGGCAATGAGGTAGAACTGGAAGAAGTTCCTGCAGCACAAACTATAACTGACGATTTGGTGGAACCGGAGGATCGAATAGTACCCAATGAACCACAGCCACTCTGCAGATCTAGTTGGGTTCCTCATCCACCTGAGAGATATGCGGTTTTGTAACATTTTAGAAATCGTTATGCGAATTTTTCCGTTTTAGGGTAAAATTTGTCGGTATTTTCTGTTTTAACCCGACTGTGATCAAACGACCATATAGAATTGCCAGCACCTAGTTTAGCTAAAATAAATCTAGTGCGCAAGCTTTGGGGGTATATGGGAAGTTTTGGTTCAATTTGAATTTTTCCCGATTTTAATATTATTTTAATATGGTAATTGCATATTGGGAAATTTCCTTCTTTAAAAAAAATTTTGCAAGAAAATTAAGTTTGAGTTAATTAAACCTTCACATAGTATCTAGATATTTGTTTGGAAATTAGAATTAATTTTAAAGAAAATAAAAGAAATTGGAAGAGGTGCATGCATGTGTGTATGAATGCATTTATATGCATTTATCATGGGAAATAGCTAGGAAACTCCACACAACTCTCCATCCTTCTCACTTGGCTGAGATCCCTCTTCCCTCTTCTGCTCTTGATCATTTCCCTTCCATTTTTGCATAATGCTAGCACACTAAATCTCCAAAATTCCATTTTTTAATCTTACAAAATACCCCAAGTCTTGAATTAGCATCTTGGAGCTAGGAAAGCTTGGATCTTGGGAGCTAGCTTTGATAGGTATAATCCCTACTCTATTAAATAGAAGTTTTTATGTTGTGTAACTCTGGGAACTGCTTTGACCTGGAAATTTTACTGAGTAACCAAACAAAATTGTAGTGATGTACTAGTGACCCTGGAGCACTACCTAAGATACGAGCACCACCCCACCGGCCATGGTCGGCAACCCAAGGCGAAATTCCGGCGACGTCGGCTATTGAGGGAAGTGCTGGGGTTTGGTTTTTGTAGGTAGTTGTCTGCGGTGGTTTAGGGGTGTTTGGTACTGTTTACTTTTTTTAGTATTTACAGTATGCAAAATCTGGGATCATTTTCCTATAATCTGGTGTTTTTTGTCATCGCGATACGTTATACGACATGGGTCGTGCACTTTGTGTGATTTTGCTCTTAGGTTATTTTCGTCGTGTCGCTAAACACGTTAGCCACAATACGAACACTTGAGAGTATGTTTTGTGTTGTTGCGTCGGTTAAATGTAGTTTGTGCGTTTTTTGGGTCATAAACGGCCGATGCCTGTAACTAGTCCTCTGTCCTATTGAGCGCGAAGTCGTTAGGGCTGAGTCTAGTATTTTTTAATTTAATAATGGTCAATGCATATGCTTTTTGTGATTTCTGGGGTCCTGGGAAGGGTGATGAAATCCCCACCCAATCTGAATTGGTTTCAAGCCCCTTAAGTCCGTATTAATGAATGCAAAGCAGTAACAAATCAACTGCAAACAATTTTTAATTTTGCGCGGCGCAAAGAATCCTGCACAAGAACAGTTTATTGGAAGGGGGAAGAGAATTTGCGCAAAGAATGCTGCAGAAAACACAGTTTAGTGGAGTCCAGAGGAGTGGGGGATAGGAGAGGAGAACTCACAGAAGATTTGGGACCCTGAAGCCAACAAGTTGCCGCGGTTCCGCTGCCAAACACGTGCTAAGGCCGTGGTTCCGCGGCGGTAAGGAGGGATTGGGCTTCAAAAAATTTTTGGTGTGCTGCTGTGGTTGTCCTATGCTTTTCTGGATTTGCTGAATCTTGATTTGCTCACTGTATCTGCTCCAGATTTTTACAGTAGACCGTTTGCTTCTTTTTGATCCGTCGCGGTGTAGCCGCGAGATATGGGTCTATCTTCCCACGTCTTTGGCACTGAACTCGAACTTCGTATTATCCTGCACACTTGCACAGAAACTAATCAAAAATAACAAGATGATTTTTTTTACAACGTATATTTTTTTTGTTTTGTTTTTCGGTTAGATTTATATTCACAAATTAACCCGAAATTACACAAAGAAATAAACTACCTTCTCCCCGGCAACGGCGCCATTTGATTGGTAGAGATTCTGCGTGTATAAGTTTAGTTAATTACCGCAATCAAGACGGTTTCGCTTGTAGCTAGCCGGTTGAGTACGGGTCGTCCGCAGGGAGATGGGAATCTTTTTCTATGTGCTTTAACGAGTTAAGTCCAATTTTCCAGATTTGTTTGTGATTAACTAAGTGTTAAAATGATATGTAAAGAGAGCTTGTTAGGGTTAGGATTAGGTTAGTTTGAGTTAGGAGTCGCTCACCTCTTTCGTTGCCACTCTTAATATCGGTGTTACGGTAATCGGCAACAACGGGGATTAGCACGACTAGGAAGGAACTTGCGAGTATAAGCTAGGATTTCCAACGCTTAAGTTCTTCCTTTTGGTGCTTGTCCGTCCGTTCTTGGCTCTTATACATAACCTCCGGGTAATTCAACCACAACCGGTCTCACTACGGAATCACCGCTATCATGTAGGATAGGGTGTCGAAGGGAGCGGATTGTGGTTCAATTAACGGGAGTCGATTTCAGATGTTGGGCAAGGAAAGAGTGAGAGAGATTTCCTTCTCTCAAACTTCCCTTATCCTACCCTAACAAGTATGGAAATTACTCACACATCATAACGAAAAGAAAAGAAAATAAAAGAGGAAGAGAGAAACAAAGAGATTAGAAGATAACAACTAGCTATTTGCGACCTCACCTTGGCAAGGATCAAGCGTAACCATCATGGTTGTTTTAAGGATAAAGGAAAAGAGAAAAGAAAGAAACAACAAGAAATAACAACAACTAAGTTAACAAATGAAAATTACAAGCAATAATAATTTAACTAAAGAACAAGACAAGTATAACAAAAAGGAACTTCTTTATTCATCATTCTTCACTCACAAAAGCTCACTACAACTTTTTCAATGGAGAAGAGATGAGAAGAGGAAGAAGAACAAGTATTCTAAAACCTAGAAAAATACAAGATTAAGCACCCTTGGCTTCACAAGGTTCTGGGCTATTTATAGGCAGGAAAAGGAAAACCTAGGGCAACATTCAGAACCCTCATGAAAAGACCAAACTGCCCCTGAAAGATCTTCAGCCGACAAGACAAGACGGCCGCGGAACCGCGGCCTAGACCCCCTATTGGCCGCGGTTCCGCGGCCGTTTAGTGGAGTTGGGCCCTCCGGTTTTTTGTGCTTCCCTGGTCCTCTCTGTACTATATTCTGGTATATGTGTTTTCTCAGATTTTCTTCACGATTTTTCCAGAATTTCTGTTGAGGAAAAGGAGATTTGATGTGGATCTTTTTGTCATGATTTCCTCGAGCTCCGTGTAGATTTCTTGGATCTTGTGTTGCCATTGAGCCTTGTGCATGAAAATGACATTGATTTGCCATTTTGTCTCTTAAACTGGTGTGTGGCAACATACGGATAAGGAGCGGAGACCCGTGTTTTATCTGTAGTTTGCAGGAACCCGGATTTTGTCGTGTTTTTCCATGAGTTTCACCGTTAAGAGCCGAGAACCTGTATCCTGCAATTGACTAGCAAACACGGCTCAAGAGTACCTACCGATAAGCAATATGATAAAAATTGGGCGGTATAAAAATGCAATAATCTGATATGAACAGCAGGCTCATCTGAGACAAGGACTGACCAGGGCAGTACGCCTATTCTTCAAGAGCAGGTTGATCCACCTTCTCCAGGTCGTATCTCTAGGCTAGAGGCCAGTGTGCAGAACATACGTCAGATGATCGGATCTTTGGTCGAGATCAGCCGAGCATAGAGAGCAGATGTTGTTATACCTACTACGGGGACCGTGACTATAACTACTGCTCAGACAGTCGTACTTACCGCTACAGAGACTATCACCATATCCTTAGCAGAGTTTATGAGGCTGATGCCTCTGGTTTTTACTGGCACAGATGCAGCGGAGGATCCACAATCGTTCTTCGACCGGATGGCCAGGATTTGCCGTTCTTTGAGATGTTCCGATGCGAGATCGGTCGAGTTCGCTTGTTTTCATCTGGAGGGGCTTTCCCAGACTTGTTGCGGGTATATGGAGAGAGGTCGAGCCACAGGTCTTCCTCCTATGACCTGGGATGAGTTCGCGACAATTTTTCTTTTCTGTTTTCTTCCGCAAAGTGTTAGGGATGCCCGAGCTCGCAGCTTTGAGTCATTGCGCCAGACCCCGGGTATGACATAGGCAGAGTATGATATTCAGTTCACCCAACTATCCGTATATGCTCCATATTTGGTGGATACTGAAAAGAAGCGCATCAAGAGGTTCGTGCGAGGCCTTGGTACCCAGTTGTTCCTCTCCATCGGTGCCCAGCATTTTGATACGTATGTAGCAGCGATGTGTCAGTTATGTATATGCCCTAGAGGCCATTGTTGTACATATGATGTATATTATAGTGGATACTTGGATATATATAGAGAGGACTTTCTTTCTCGACATGATAGTATGCTATCTGGTTTCACTTTGTCTTAACATGATGACTTGTATTGGGTTACTGTCCTGCTCTCACATGTTGATAAATCCCTTAGGATATGTACTTGACTACTTGGACTATGATGCAAATCATACTAGTGGGGCCAGGGTAGTCCATGAGTACATCCTATAATTGTTCCTAGTCGATGGTGTATCGAGACAGCACATTGATACTCCAGAGTAGACTAGCATATTCGTCTCTTGACCTATATGATGGGCGATGGATGATCCCACATCCATTGGTGTTTGACATCAAAGATGGTATGAGGGTGCTCAGTGAAGACTGTGTACACTGAACGGACTCGCCGAGAACTCCTAGATGGTATTATACCTATTGTCAGATAGCAGTTCTCTGGTGACACTGGTACAGGTTAGTCTGTAGAACCGAGATCGTCATAAAGTCTTATTTGACTCCCACTGTGCTTTGATTTCCAACTTACCACGTTCATGAGAATGTGCAAAACGGTGGATTTTGGGTACAGTCCCGAATCACATGGATGCAATGAGTGATAGGAGGGGTTTCGTCTCTCCCGGTATTGCGGGTTGATGTTGCGCTGTGTTCGATTGGCTATAATTGAAAGTCCCTGGCCAGGACTGATATGGAGATCTACTGGTAAGTATTATCAGTAGTTTCTCGACCCGTTATGATCCTCACATCGACACGACTTATCGGTTACTGGGGTCTGATGTTTAGCACCCCTAGCCTGGATATGCGACATATCAGATGAAGGGACCGGACTGTACGGTAGTGTTACTGATTGGATTCACAGGAGTGTGAGCAGGCTTGCTTGTTGATCTTCTGATCGCTCAATACCCGGGTGGCCGTTACGTTTAGCTGACCGCTTACGGCTTGTGGGTGTTTGATATGATCATCACCTACTGCCGGCGTATTGACGAGTCTTTAGATTCCTACACAGAGCTTTCCTGGCACAGGCAAAACAAAGTAGGAGAAAACATGTGATATGTGCGGGACAGAGATTGATACGAGTATGTGATACCGTATTCTATTCTCGCGATATGTAATATCGGCCGGTTATAGGTGATATAGCCGGGTCATCGGATCAAGTGTTGATTCGATGAAATGATACATTTTATATTAGTCGGTTATATGTGATATAGTAGGATTATCGGATCAAGTATTGATTCGATAATTTAACGTATAATTATATATTTGATATATTAAATTACGTTAACTAATATATGCTCACTTAAGTATTTCTTTTTCTCACTTTGGATACATTTAACATATATGTGATATATGTTTATTGTATTCTTTTCTTATGTTACAAAATTATATATATGTGATATGTATAATTGTAACATGCTAGGTTATACATGCAATTACGGTTTATGAGATTCTCACCATGGCTAGTGATTAGGGTTAGATTTATTATATTTTAGTTAATTCAAAATTGTTGACTTTTGTTAAGATATTTATTCATGTTGACTAAGTCCACTCTCTTGATATTTACAAAGATATTTGTTAACATAACCTTTAACCCTAGCCTATGGTTTACTCTCTACATGAGTTAGCCATGACACATATTAACCCAAGGTTGTATCTCTAACCTCATCTCATTCATTCATCTTCTTCCTCATTCATCTCCTTCAAGCTCTCTCTCTAGGTTTTGAAAAAGAGAAGAAAAATTGTGAGAAAAAGAAAACTAAAGAGAGCCCACTTCCTACTTCATCATCCTCTTCTATACTAGCCATTTAGAATAGGGTGTTAGCTTCACTAATTTCATATTAGTGAAGAGAAATCTTGAGTTCGTGTTGCCTCGACGTAGATCATATTGGATTGTGAAGACTTCTAGCAAGGATGTATCATTCACCTCATGGAGCCACTCAAGAGTCCGGGAGCTTGATGATCGTAGTGAAGGGAACACAACTTGGAGCTTATGAAGCGAAGAACGGACTACAAAGGTTGTAATCCCTAATCACTTAGAAGAAAAATAGTTTACTTGATGTTTCCGTATGACTCTTTAGTTATGAACCTACGGTTAAGGTTAGCTAGAACGGCAAAAATTTGAAATTTTCATGGACGATGCCTCCCGAAACCTTGCTGCCGTGCTAGACAACCCTACAGTGGTATCAGAGCCAAGCTATAGAATTAGACGGATTGATTAGGATTATGGAACCGAAACAATTCCGAAACACCCGAATGTAAACCCTAGTTTCTGTCGAAATTTTTTGAGAGTTTAAATGTTTTTTAAAATAATTGCAGAATGTTGTATGAGATGCAACATGAACACACTGAAAAATTCACCCCCCTTGCCGGAATTTGGCCGGCCACTTTGCATGCAGAACCGGCCTGCTCGGCAATTGTATGGGCTTTTGGGGTGATGTTTTCACTGTGTTCCAGTCTCTGGAGTTTGGTATTTCAGGTGTTGTTTGTTTTTGCTAAATTTGCATGTGATGTTATCTTCTTACAAAGGCAATTCGGAGTGTTTCATATTCGTAATTCTATTTTGTTTTCGGGTTAATTTAGATGGTGTTAAAAAGTTCGATCGGATAACAAATACCCACTTTAACTCTTGCCGGAAATTTTTCATGAGTTGGATTTTTTCGTAGTTAAAGAACATTCAAATATCGTGCAAGTGATTCGGTGGACCTTCTAGAAGAACGAAACCTTAACTCGATTCTGTGACTGTCAGAACCGCCACTAAACCCTAGGGTTTGTGGTAGTTCAGCGGTGCCACATATGAGGCATTGCTTGGCTCTTCTATGGCTGGTTCATTGGTACTATGGCATGTACTGAGTATTTGTAAACTACGCTCAAGTGTTGAGCTTTTGGGAATTTTTGGGTGTTTATTGATTCTATCGGAATATTTAACGTCGTCTAGCTTTTTCTGGAATGTGATACAATATGTTTAATTCATATAGTTAGGCATGAAATCCGTAATATGTGATATTTCGGGTTTACGATGTCTAAAGTGATTGTGGATTCCAAATTTTGTAGTTTGACATTTTCTTTTCTGCGACCGTAAGTGTAATATGTGGTGTATCACCGTTTTCGTTGCTATATGTCAATGACAATTGTGATACGCATATTTACTTATGTTGATAACATGTGATGTTATGTGTTTCTTTGATATGTTATATTAGATCGTCGTGATTTGAGTAACCGGGGGTTTTATGTGAGATGAAGGTTTTTATTTTCATTCATGTAAAATTCATTGTATCTAATATTCTTTTATTGGGGAACTTCCGGGTTGAGGATGATGTCACCATTGTATATTATTTACTTTTCCGCATTAGGATAGACCAAATGTGGGGAGCACAAGTAACCGGGTTCTAAGGTTCAGTGGGAGGCCATCTCGAGGAGTCTAGACTGGGTCTCCTAACCCTAGAATTGGGAGGGTTTCTTGACGCACTCGTAGGGGTCTAGGGGTGTGGGTTTGGCTATTCATCGCGGCCGTGAAATCCGTGTTTTATACAGGCTCAAAATAAAACACGGACCTCCTTGTATATCCAATATTTCATATGTAATCTTCTGCTGTTGATATTCTGTGATGTGATCATTTTATATGTATGAGACGAATGTCTTATTATTGTATATATGATATATAATAAATGTTGCATATGTTTTGCACCGGCTCTAGTCCCACCCCGGTATGCCGTTAGTTAAGTAACTTAAAGGTGCATAATGGGACACTGTGGCGAATGCGGATGGCATAAGAGTACGCTGTATTTTCGTTTCTTCTGTGATGCTTAGGACGAATAAATGATGGGACTTCATTAATGAGATTAATGAAAGAAAAAGAAATCTAAAAGATGTTCTAGAATCAAATTTATAATGAGGGTAGCTCTAGTTTTTGCTTTGCATAGAATATCCAGCACCGTATTCGATAAGGAAAGAGACGAGATCCCTTCACCGGGAGTGACCTCTTTAGAGAAACTAGCAGATGCTACAACTCGCTCTGTTTTGTTTTTTATTGCTTCTATAGTTCTTGCTTTGCATAGCAGTATTTATGAAATATCCTGCACCTTATTCGATAAGGAAAGAGCCGAGATCCCTTCACCGAGAGTGACCTCTTTAGCAAAACTAGTAAAAGCCTAAAAAACACTCCTTTTCAAAAATCACTTGTTTCTACAACGATATCATGTTCATTACGCAAAAGGTTTTCATAAAAACATGACATAGCCCTCCGTCATTTCAGATAAGTCCTACTTAGTATTCATGCTACGTTTGTTGACCTCCGTTAAGGCGTAGTGTGCGGTAGCTGACCAGTATTTATCTGCTGCATATGATGCGATTGTTTTAGGGTAGTCGTACGACCTTGTTGACCTCCGTCAAGGGTCGTGCGGGTGGGTTTAATTCAATCAGGAAATGACGGGTTGAACTTGACTAGTAGCCTATTGTTGGTTGACCTCCGTCAAGGTCATAGGACGCTAGGGGAAAAAGTATTATCAGGAATTTCAAGTGTTGAAAATTGCAATGAGATTGCATATCTTCTATGAGATAGTTGGATCCTGATACCCACTGTGAGTAAGAGTTACTCCTCGGAGAGTTTTACACATCACAATTAGCCGATCAAGTAGGTGTCTAGAAAGGTGTTAACGGGGTTATGCCTCTGGGAAAACATGGTTTATATTAATTAGGTCCGTGCGAAGGCACAGGGAACCTCCCTCAAAGTACCAACACTAGCCTGGCCGAAAGATTGGCGAACTTGTAAAGTGTAATTAATCCCGGCAAATCTTACCTTTTAGGGTTTGAAAGAAGATTTGAGAAAACCAGTGGGAGCCATCCTGATTAGATAAGATAATAACCAATCTAATCTTGTAAGAGCATACGCTAAAGTGTTTTATTCTTTCTCTCTCCAGGTAGCGACCATGTCAGGCCTTAATCAAGATAATAATATAGATGTATTGACTGAACCCGCTTATTATACTGAGCAGGGGAAGGTTGGTTCCGTTCTTTGTTATAATTGTTATAAGACAGAGCAGGAAATAAGGGAATATCAGGATTCCCAGGCCGCCCAATCGAAGAATAAGCATGTTGATGCATCTTTTTCGGGTGTGTTAGTTATCGAGAACGGTTTCTCAGTTCACTCTACGTCCTGGGTATTAGATACCGGATCGGGGTCCCACATATGTAATATGTTACATGGGCTAAGGAAAGGTAGAGAATTGGGAGAGGGCGATCATTCCATAAAAGTTTCTTTATTAAGTAAAGAAGGATATAATTTTGTTGTATAGGATAATGTTATGAATATCTTCCTGAATCAAAAGTTTATTGGATCAGGCTCGTTAAATAATGGCATATACGTTCTAGATCAAACCACAGTTCTTAATGTACAGAACACACACAAGAGGAAGAGTTCAGAAATGAACGAATCCTTCGTGTGGCATTGTAGACTAGGTCATATCAATGAGACACGACTAGATAAGTTACATAAAGATGGATATTTGAATCCGTTCGAATTATCAACTTCTGATACTTGACATTCATGTCTCAAAGGCAATATGACCAAAACTTCGTTTAGTGGACACGGAGAAAGAGTTACGGAACTCTTGGGACTGATACATTGTGATGTATGTGGTCCTATGTCTACACATGCCAGGATTGGTTCCTCGTACTTCATTACATTCACTGAAGATCTCTCAAGTTACGGACATGTGTTCCTATTGAAACAAAAGTCAGAAGCTTTTGAGAAATTCAAAGAATATAAGCACGAAGTCGAGAACCAAACGGGTAAAAGTATTAAGATCCTTCGATCTGATCGAGGAGGTGAATACTTGAGCAATGAGTTCCAGGATTATCTAAAAGAGAATGGGATTCTCTCTCAGCTTACTCCTCCGTATACACCATAGCACAACGGTGTATCGGAACGGAGGAATCACACCCTATTAGATATGGTGCGCTCTATGATGAGCACCGCTGAGTTGGCTATTTCCTTTTGGGGGTATGCGCTTGAGACAGCCATATACCTTTTGAATAGAGTTCCAACTGTAAGTCTACGGTAGCGCCCCGGCCGTCTTCCAGACGCCAATATGCGGAACAAAACTTTTATAAACTGGCTCTATCGCATACTATAACCCGGATATGCCATTAAAGCTAAACTAACAAACTACAAAGTGGGTAGAAATGTTATACCGAACGATCCGAGTCCTTCGGTCTTCAACCATCATCCAACGCTTTGTTGCAGCGGCTTCAATCTTCTGAAAACTACAGTCTCGTCGTCCAGGCGGCACCACGTCGACCGATCTTTAAACGGGCTCCCGCCTCTGAACCGAGGCAACTCGATCATCAAGTTTTCCAAAAGAGATGACCAAGATTGTTGTAGATAATGAGTAGAACACTTTGTCTCGTTACGTCCAAAGTCACGGACGAACGGTTAATAAAGTTGCCATTTGGAATCAGGTGAATGGAAATTGAACAATGAAATTTCTATACACTAAACTATCATAATCTTTTCAAAGGAAATCAAAATTTTTTAACCATTCCCACAAGAGGGGCCTGCCATATAAAGGAGAGGGGGGAGGTGAGTGTAGGAGAGGGGAAGGTGACAATAAGATTAAAGAAGAGAATGAGTCACAAGACACCTTGTATGAACACAATCAATGCATACATTGAACCTTCTAACCTAGTCATCATGCATTAATTGCACAATAAATGCACTAATGACTCACTAGCCTAATCACCTCATCTAGAAGCCTCTAGAAACTTCCACACTCATCTCAAGAAAAGATAAATCTGTATTTAACCGAATGTTAAATACGGGTGTGTCACGACCCGAAAGTACGGAACGTGACCGGCACTTAGATTACGAAGCGTCTAGAGGCGCCACGTGACCTAAGTAAGCCGAAGCCCAGAAATCTAAACCATAAAAGAAGAAAAAGAAGAAAAGAAAAGAAAACAAGTATAAAAGCATCAGCAAATTTTACCAAAAATTTCGGCAGAGTCTCCTCTGTAAAAACTGGCCCCCAAACGGGTACAACAAGTATAATATGAATAAACAATAAAAAGCATCCCCAACGGGTGCTAGCTCAACGCCAACAGGCGGAGACAACCACAACAAACACAATAATATACAACGCCAAAGGGCGAGGCTCAAATCTCAAAAGAAAACAAAAACCGCCAGATCAGAATAACACATGCGCGACTCTAAGGTCGAAATAAACAACTGGTCCAATAAACTTATCAAGTAATACAAATATGGTTGATGGAGCTTACTAGATACAAATGAGTAAATAAAAGTACAATAGTGGTTCGGATACAAGTGAACCAACCTACCGTGCAAGTCACCCTGAAAGAATAAATGTGCCAGCGAGCTGCCAGGGAAACCTGTACACCGAACCTGTAATGAATTTGGCACAACGGGGGTGAGTTGCCAACTCGTGAGTAGAAGACATCTACGAAAAGAAATCGAATGCACGACGCTATCCTAGGTCATAATAATACACTACTATATCCCAAACATCTACTAATAACAGGGTAATACTACGTGTAAGTGCAAATACTCCGTGTCGTGTCAGTGCCTCATATAGTACTATGTCATATGAATGAAATGCATGCACCATGAATGTAAAGTAACAAATCCTGAAATCCAGATATGTATGTATGTGAATCTTTAGCTGTTCTCATAGTAGAATGTGTATAAGAATATGAAATCTCAATAATGAAATCCATGAAAATCCGTGTCAAGCATCGACACAAAACATGAAATATCAAGCCTCAATATCTCGGGCTCCGTCAGTCCGGATCGGCCCATATCATCAAATCTCACGACAACGGTCGGTATCCTCCGGATATCCGCCGCGCCAGACATCACCGGTAGGTAGCCTTCCCCTGCCAGGCTCATCGTCTACAACTCGATCTTCTTGCCCCGGGGTACCATACCGGGCCCACCATGTACCCGAGACGGTTCATCCACTCCTCGAATCGGGTCTCGAAATCCATCAGAAAACACGAAATCTCATGGTGGACGACACATACATCACGAGAAAACCGCATCTTATTTAAAAAGAAAGGAGGAGAGAGAGAAAAGTTTTTATATATATCCTTGCGGTTTTCCCCAAAAAAATCCAGAAATCTCAAAATCATGAGTAGTATATGATAAATGTCGGCATATGCTCATAATACTGTGCGATAACATGAAAATATGAATGCAGGAATGTCTAAGTTATGAATATCATGTCTATACTAACATCAGAGAGTAATCACAATATTATATCGGTTTAGTTGTTAACTGATTCTATCAACAAAATATAATATGATCTAAAGTGTTCGTGACATAGCAATTACCGATGATGATGTGTGTGAGCCGGCAAATAAGTGTGCGTGGAATATGCGCATCATCGGTAATGGTGCTGGTGTCCTAACAGGTAAGGTTTATACTGTTTATAGCAACATATATATGAACATGCAACATTATGATTACAGTGTGAAGGTAAAGACGAATCTGTGTTATCCACTCATTTAATATACTAATACTACTACCACTATATGACTCAACCCTAACCTAGTGTCCATCTAACCTCCTAAGGAAAAACTAAACCTAAGAACTAGTCAATAAGAAACTAGAGTCTATCTAAGGTCTGAATCAATATCTCTAATAGTCGGCGATCCTGCCTCAATAGCGTCACGTACGTAGTACGGCTTCCTCGAATCAAGAGTGCGGATCAATCATCATATCTATGTCTCGTACGGTAAAATCCATCGTACGGCATCCCAATATCGGGGTACGGGTCAAGCATCTCATAGGTGTCTCATTATTAGTATAATGTTATTCTCAGGAATGTCATGTCCTATGTATCATATTGTGATTAAGTCATACTTATGTGATATCGGCATCAGGTCACACCAATATAATGTTGTAATCAAGTTATACATATATCATATCGTAATCAGTCACAAGTTACAGTCCGGGTACTATTCTAGCATCCCATGTACATCAATATCACACCACTCTTTATAATTTATATGTTCATGTTCATTATATCATTCTCTAATGATCCGCTAACACTTTATTACGACTGTCTAGTCAAGAATCACAGCATCAAGCCCAGTTACATTGTTTCATCATATCTCGGGTATCATATCACAACAATGAATCACCTATACGTGTTGTATATATATAAATATACCTATGCCTAGTTCTATATATATACACATACACGTATCCCATTTCGAATTTCAGTGTGTGCGTGGGTGTGTCTCTATCTGAAACCTACGAACCTCTTCTAAGGTACTCATCTTCTGATATGGTTTTCCTAAATCGGTCTAGTCCAGCCTAGGATCAATACTAGGGTCCTACTAGGGTCACGTCTGGTTTCCTAAAGTCAATAGGTATTATTCCTATTCTACGTTGCGGGGGTGCTAAACGCCATCCACCCGACTTCCCCCCGTAGATATGCATCTACTCACCTGGTCCATGCCTGCCGACGACGGTGTCGCCATCCTCCTCTTCATCGCCCGCAGTCCACTTGAAGGGTACCTAAATGCAAACATATAAATATTATCGTAAACCGAATTACATACAAAAGTCAAACGATACAAGGAACAAGCACAGGTTAAAACCTGTCCCGTCCACGCAAAAGAACCAAATACCGCTCGATATCGGCGTACAAACTTCGATGGATCGAGATAACATCATCAAACAACTTGTACTTTTAAAACACATTACTTATATTGTAAAACATGATCAATTTCATCGAAACACTAAAATCGATCAAATCGTCCGTTTTCGAAAAACTTTAAAATGCCAATTCACCGTTTTACTTCAAAACTTGACGTTTAATGAAACTAATGGTCATAATATTCATTAAATAACATAACTAAGTTATAGAAACCTTTACCATATTTTTATTACACTAATTTGTATTACAAATAAATTTCTAGTTTGCAATTTTATCAATTTTCCACAACTTACAAGCAAAAATTCCACAATTCCATTCCTTTAACATGTCAATATCCTCATTTAAACAACAATCTATTGTTACAAACATTCATTGGAATTTATCTCACCAATATATAAAATATATAGAAATCTAGTTTTTAAAAAAAATGGTTTAATTTAACCATTTTGGATAACCAATTTACAATCTATCCTCCATACAAGAATCTCCACTTCTAAAAATGTTAAACTAGTTATAATAACCGTAATTAATTAATAAAAATCATAACCTTATTTTACAACCCTAACTTGAATTTTTAAAATTGAACATAGAACTAATTCATTAAATCTAATTAAGCTTAAATGAACATCTAAAACAATAAATCAAAAGAAAGAAATTATACCTCCCAAAATATGAAATCCAAACTAGAAATGAGCCTCCAAAATGCATGCTTTCCATCTCCAAAATCCATGTAAAAATGAGTAAGGAATAAAGGGTATGAAATAAATAGGATTTTGTGGAATTTTAATGGAATTTTTGATGTATTTTTGATCATTTTTGAATAAAAAAGAGGTGGAAAATGGGGGGGGCAGCCATGGTGGGGTTGTGGCCGGCCTAAGTGAGGAGAGTGAGAGAAAGAAGAGAGTGTGCAAAGTGTGTGGAAGTTTCAAGAAGAGAAACATCATTAAATGTCTTTTCATGTATTTATTTATTTATTTATTTACTATAGCAACTCAAGAAAGCTCTAGAAATTAGGAAAAATTTGCAAATAAATTTTTCATGATACACACTAATTTCTAATATGCCATGGTTCATTTTTACAAATTAAAACCATTTAAATTTGTAATTTACACTAATTTAGTGTAAAAATAAAGCTTATGTTAATATTTAAAATAATTAATTTAGGAAAAATATTTTATTAAACTAAAAATTTATAAGTGGCTAAATAAACACTATTTACTAGTAATTTCATAATTAAAATAGATATTTTTAAAATTATAATGAAAAATAATCACGGTTTGGTTTTACGAAAATACATTTTACTTTACCGAAAATCCTAAAATTCACTTAAACACTTTTATTCATTTAATTATTTATTTAATCACTTTTAAAATGTTACAATCTTGCCCCCTTTTAGAAATTCGGTCCCCGAATTTAAATTAAAACTCCCCCCTCCAAATACTAAAACATTTAGCAAACACTCAAATCGTCGGGGCTCCGAAATCATCAATACATAACAAAAATCAACTCCGTCAAGCATAATGCAATCATCGGAGTTATGGCGAGAATAAAATATCAAAACCCAATATGAAAACCATATTAATATACATCAATCTATAACTTATATATAGTGTGCATCACAGTAAAACCGTTCAAATATCTGGATAAGGAAATATGCAAAAAAAAACCCCTTTTGAAAATCGTCGTGTGATGCACAGGTCACGGCATAAGTAGCGGACGGTTTAAAAAAAACTAGATATATATATATATATATATATATATATCTTTTATTTAACATACACGTCCCGCCTGGTTACTAAATCAGATAGTAATAATTATGAAAACATACTGCTCAAACTGAAATCAATCCCAATCACATCAATAAATTGTCATGTGCGTCCGGTGCACACTGAAATCGAAACCAAATACAGATACCATGAATACCCACAAAACAAAACTAGGTGCAACAGGTGTGCACCAAAAACATCTGTCCAGTGCAACGGGCGTGCACGACTCACTATCAGGTGCATCTAATCTGCACAAAACCCCGATTTAGTGCATCTGGTGTGCACCAAATCGCATCAAGTGCGCCAAGTATGCGCAAGAATCCTAATCAGGTGCACATGGTGCACAAAAACATATATCGAATATCAAAATCAAAATCACAGTACAAAAATGCATGAAAACTAGGTCGAAACATAGGTCAAAATCATGTGTAACCCCTATGCACGAAATCAAATCAAAAATCTCAAATCATATAAAACCAATTCAAGGGTACTGGGTGTGTACTAAACAACATCAATACAACTGATATATGAAACACAAATAGAATGAAGGTACATACATGAAATACCAATCGTAGAACAAAAATCCTCAAAATACAAAAATCCAATCAATCAAAATATGAAATTCAAATCACTAGATCAAAATCGTAAACACTATCGTCAATGCGCGCATCTTTCCTCTGATATCGGCTGCTTCAAACTCGTCCCTTCGTAGCTGTGCAGACTGCGCTACCAACGGCAACACTCATATCTAGAGTCTCCCACGTAGTCGATCCCTTCACCTGATATCCGGACTACATTAAACTTTTCGATCGATCCATCAAATTCCCATACTCCCCGAGAGCTCAACACTCAAGTACAGTTTAAAAATATCCGGTACATACCCCAGCATCGATGATCCAGCCGTAGAAGGGCAAACCCAAGCCTCACTAATGGCACAGCGGAACTGCCATAAACCCTAAGGTTCAAGGGCGTTCTCGTGGTCATTATGTCGAGTTAGGGTTTCATTCTTCTAGAGGGTCCATCGAAATACCTGCATGTTCTTCCGAATACTTTAAACTTAGGAAAATGGTTTTCTGATAATCGTTCGAACCCTTTAACTTCATCCGGACGGCATGTAAATACCCTTCGTCCGCACGCTAAGCAATGCTTCAATCCTCAAGAATAACCAATACTCTAATGGTTATCGCATTCGAGCCGCAGCTCCCTCTGCCAGTGGTAATAGAACCCGCCGTCCAACATTGACGAAGATAGATCAAAAGAACGAATGGAATACGGTACAAACAATGTACATCCTAAGGCTCCTTAAGCAGAGTAGCGTATCGTAAGTATGCCGCGGACCATACCCACGGTACGTTACGCTACCTAAATCGCCTACTCCATCAACCAAGGGTCACCTAGACTTATACAGGGTTAAACCTAGCGCTCTGATACCAACTTTGTCACGACCCGAAAGTACGGAACGTGACCGGCACTTAGATTACGAAGCGTCTAGAGGCGCCACGTGACCTAAGTAAGCCGAAGCCCAGAAATCTAAACCATAAAAGAAGAAAAAGAAGAAAAGAAAAGAAAACAAGTATAAAAGCATCAGCAAATTTTACCAAAAATTTCGGCAGAGTCTCCTCTGTAAAAACTGGCCCCCAAACGGGTACAACAAGTATAATATGAATAAACAATAAAAAGCATCCCCAACGGGTGCTAGCTCAACGCCAACAGGCGGAGACAACCACAACAAACACAATAATATACAACGCCAAAGGGCGAGGCTCAAATTTCAAAAGAAAACAAAAACCACCAGATCAGAATAACACATGCGCGACTCTAAGGTCGAAATAAACAACTGGTCCAATAAACTTATCAAGTAATACAAATATGGTTGATGGAGCTTACTAGATACAAATGAGTAAATAAAAGTACAATGGTGGTTCGGATACAAGTGAACCAACCTACCGTGCAAGTCACCCTGAAAGAATAAATGTGCCAGCGAGCTGCCAGGGAAACCTGTACAACGAACCTGTAATGAATTTGGCACAACGGGGGTGAGTTGCCAACTCATGAGTAGAAGACATCTACGAAAAGAAATCGAATGCACGACGCTATCCTAGGTCATAATAATACACTACTATATCCCAAACATCTACTAATAGCAGGGTAATACTACGTGTAAGTGCAAATACTCCGTGTCGTGTCAGTGCCTCATATAGTACTATGTCATATGAATGAAATGCATGCACCATGAATGTAAAGTAACAAATCCTGAAATCCAGATATGTATGTATGTGAATCTTTAGCTGTTCTCATAGCAGAATGTGTATAAGAATCTGAAATCTCAATAATGAAATCCATGAAAATCCGTGTCAAGCATCGACACAAAACATGAAATATCAAGCCTCAATATCTCGGGCTCCGTCAGTCCGGATCGGCCCATATCATCAAATCTCACGACAACGGTCAGTATCCTCCGGATATCCGCCACGCCAGACATCACCGGTAGGTAGCCTTCCCCTGCCAGGCTCATCGTCTACAACTCGATCTTCTTGCCCCGGGGTACCATACCGGGCCCACCATGTACCCGAGACGGTTCATCCACTCCTCGAATCGGGTCTCGAAATCCATCAGAAAACACGAAATCTCATGGTGGACGACACATACATCACGAGAAAACCGCATCTTATTTAAAAAGAAAGGAGGAGAGAGAGAAAAGTTTTTATATATATCCTTGCGGTTTTCCCCAAAAAAATCCAGAAATCTCAAAATCATGAGTAGTATATGATAAATGTCGGCATATGCTCATAATACTGTGCGATAACATGAAAATATGAATGCAGGAATGTCTAAGTTATGAATATCATGTCTATACTAACATCAGAGAGTAATCACAATATTATATCGGTTTAGTTGTTAACTGATTCTATCAACAAAATATAATATGATCTAAAGTGTACGTGACATAGCAATTACCGATGATGATGTGTGTGAGCCGGCAAATAAGTGTGCGTGGAATATGCGCATCATCGGTAATGGTGCTGGTGTCCTAACAGGTAAGGTTTATACTGTTTATAGCAACATATGTATGAACATGCAACATTATGATTACAGTGTGAAGGTAAAGACGAATCTGTGTTATCCACTCATTTAATATACTAATACTACTACCACTATATGACTCAACCCTAACCTAGTGTCCATCTAACCTCCTAAGGAAAAACTAAACCTAAGAACTAGTCAATAAGAAACTAGAGTCTACCTAAGGTCTGAATCAATATCTCTAATAGTCGGCGATCCTGCCTCAATAGCGTCACGTACGTAGTACGGCTTCCTCGAATCAAGAGTGCGGATCAATCATCATATCTATGTCTCGTACGGTAAAATCCATCGTACGGCATCCCAATATCGGGGTACGGGTCAAGAATCTCATAGGTGTCTCATTATTAGTATAATGTTATTCTCAGGAATGTCATGTCCTATGTATCATATTGTGATTAAGTCATACTTATGTGATATCGGCATCAGGTCACACCAATATAATGTTGTAATCAAGTTATACATATATCATATCGTAATCAGTCACAAGTTACAGTCCGGGTACTATTCTAGCATCCCATGTACATCAATATCACACCACTCTTTATAATTTATATGTTCATGTTCATTATATCATTCTCTAATGATCCGCTAACACTTTATTACGACTGTCTAGTCAAGAATCACAGCATCAAGCCCAGTTACATTGTTTCATCATATCTCGGGTATCATATCACAACAATGAATCACCTATACGTGTTGTATATATATAAATATACCTATGCCTAGTTCTATATATATACACATACACGTATCCCATTTCGAATTTCAGTGTGTGCGTGGGTGTGTCTCTATCTGAAACCTACGAACCTCTTCTAAGGTACTCATCTTCTGATATGGTTTTCCTAAATCGGTCTAGTCCAGCCTAGGATCAATACTAGGGTCCTACTAGGGTCACGTCTGGTTTCCTAAAGTCAATAGGTACTATTCCTATTCTACGTTGCGGGGGTGCTAAACGCCATCCACCCGACTTCCCCCCGTAGATATGCATCTACTCACCTGGTCCATGCCTGCCGACGACGGTGTCGCCATCCTCCTCTTCATCGCCCGCAGTCCACTTGAAGGGTACCTAAATGCAAACATATAAATATTATCGTAAACCGAATTACATACAAAAGTCAAACGATACAAGGAACAAGCACAGGTTAAAACCTGTCCCGTCCACGCAAAAGAACCAAATACCGCTCGATATCGGCGTACAAACTCCGATGGATCGAGATAACATCATCAAACAACTTGTAGTTTTAAAACACATTACTTATATTGTAAAACATGATCAATTTCATCGAAACACTAAAATCGATCAAATCGTCCGTTTTCGAAAAACTTTAAAATGCCAATTCACTGTTTTACTTCAAAACTTGACGTTTAATGAAACTAATGGTCATAATATTCATTAAATAACATAACTAAGTTATAGAAACCTTTACCATATTTTTATTACACTAATTTGTATTACAAATAAATTTCTAGTTTGCAATTTTATCAATTTTCCACAACTTACAAGCAAAAATTCCACAATTCCATTCCTTTAACATGTCAATATCCTCATTTAAACAACAATCTATTGTTACAAACATTCATTGGAATTTATCTCACCAATATATAAAATATATAGAAATCTAGTTTTTAAAAAAAATGGTTTAATTTAACCATTTTGGATAACCAATTTACAATCTATCCTCCATACAAGAATCTCCACTTCTAAAAATGTTAAACTAGTTATAATAACCGTAATTAATTAATAAAAATCATAACCTTATTTTACAACCCTAACTTGAATTTTTAAAATTGAACATAGAACTAATTCATTAAATCTAATTAAGCTTAAATGAACATCTAAAACAATAAATCAAAAGAAAGAAATTATACCTCCCAAAATATGAAATCCAAACTAGAAATGAGCCTCCAAAATGCATGCTTTCCATCTCCAAAATCCATGTAAAAATGAGTAAGGAATAAAGGGTATGAAATAAATAGGATTTTGTGGAATTTTTGATGTATTTTTGATCATTTTTGAATAAAAAAGAGGTGGAAAATGGGGGGGGCAGCCATGGTGGGGTTGTGGCCGGCCTAAGTGAGGAGAGTGAGAGAAAGAAGAGAGTGTGCAAAGTGTGTGGAAGTTTCAAGAAGAGAAACATCATTAAATGTCTTTTCATGTATTTATTTATTTATTTATTTACTATAGCAACTCAAGAAAGCTCTAGAAATTAGGAAAAATTTGCAAATAAATTTTTCATGATACACACTAATTTCTAATATGCCATGGTTCATTTTTACAAATTAAAACCATTTAAATTTGTAATTTACACTAATTTAGTATAAAAATAAAGCTTATGTTAATATTTAAAATAATTAATTTAGGAAAAATATTTTATTAAACTAAAAATTTATAAGTGGCTAAATAAACACTATTTACTAGTAATTTCATAATTAAAATAGATATTTTTAAAATTATAATGAAAAACAATCACGGTTTGGTTTTACGAAAATACATTTTACTTTACCGAAAATCCTAAAATTCACTTAAACACTTTTATTCATTTAATTATTTATTTAATCACTTTTAAAATGTTACAGGGTGATAGAAAACAGGAAACCGGCAAGTTCCAAAATGCGATCCTGAAACGAATTTCAGGATAACCCCGTAACAGTATAAACATACCCGCATTTGTATTACGACTAAATACAAATGCAACTGAGACAAAAGATATTATATCTACACAGTATAATACTGGGATCCGGCTTAAAACAAAGCCTACTTGTATTATCTGCCCGAAAAATAACACGTGCGAAAACGCACGTGCATTTTCCGAACCCTGCCATAAAACCATACGGCTTCTACAACGTTTCGCCCGAACTTGGGAAAGTGTCTGTGGGGGACTCTAATGACTCATTAACACACTGGCACTGGGTATAACCACTAGCACGTCAGAGGTACAAGCTGTACATAACGGTTTGCCTATGTATTGATTGGAAGGGAAGCTGACGAGCGAACTCATTCAGAAACCCTACTGAGCCTGACAGTGACAATATCTTTACAGTCTGGTCCATTCATCTATGAGTATCGCATATAGGGCTTAGGGGGCCGGTAAAAATCAGACCTCTAATAGCTGCATAAGTCGAGTCAGAGAGCAGCCCAGAACACCCTGAGATACTACTAGAATACCTTCCAGTAAATCTCGATTACCATGGCCAGGGATTTCGTGTAATGGCTCTCCTAAACACAGCGCGATCTCACCCCTAATATCGGGAGAGACGAATCCCCGACGATCTGCGCACTGCCTCCATGTGGCTCGGGACTGTACCCAAAATATACCTGTTTGCACGACTCCTTTGACCCGTTGTAGGGTATAAATCAAAGTACAGTGGGAATTCACACGAGACAAATGACGACCTCAGGTCGATGAACTAACCTGTACACATGTCACCAGGGAACTGCTATCTGACGCTAGGTATAATACCAACCAGTAAGTTCCCGGCGAGTCCTGTTCGGTGTACTCATAACCCAATGAGCACCTGTATACATCTTAGGTGAATCAACTAATACCAATGGCTTATGAGACCGGCCACCGCCCCTCGTTGGGGTCTCGAATGTATACACTAGTCTACTCCGGCGTGTTTCCCCCAATCAGAGCAAAGCTCTGTTTGAATTTCAAAAATTCAAAATTTGAAGCAACGCTTCAAATTCCTTGGCCCGCTCGCAACGCGCCACGTGTCAAAGGCTGATACGTCAGCGCAGCGCCCAACGAAGCGCGCCCAATCAGAGCAAGGCTCTATTTAAAACAAAATTAAAGGAAGCAACGCTTCAGTTGCGCAAGCGCTGCGCTGCGCGACACGTGTCAGCGCAAACGCAGTTGCGCTGCGCCGTGCTGCGCGACACGTGTCAGCATAGATGCGCAAGCGCAGATGCGCTGTGCGCTGCGCGACACGTGTTGCGCAAGCACAGTTGCCCTGCGCTGCGCGAGTTGCGCAAGCACAGTTGCGCTGCGCTCTGCGCTGCGTGACACGTGTCACGCGCTGGGGCGTTTGCGCCAAAGAGAATTAAAATTCTAGTAAGATCTTTCTGTTCTTGTTAAAACAAGAAGATTGCCTTCTGTAAAACAGAAGCCCTTGGATCAAAGATCCAACGGTGGGGAAAATTCCCCAAATCACTCAGAGAATGATCTCTTTAACAAACTTAACAAATCTATGATCACTATATAAAGACCCCTAGACCCTAATTCAAAAGATCATCAACATTGTGAGAGATCAAGAACTTCATAACAGAGAGAACACTGAAGAAAATTCAAGAAAAAGGTAAAAACCTTTATAAAATAGAAGAATTTCTTCTAATAGATCATTGATCTAAGAACAAGATCAATGATCTTCAATAAAAAGCAAATAATAATGGTGCCTTGCACTTTTTATGAACCACTGGTTCTCTGAAAACAAGAAAAAACAAGAAAAACTTGTTTTCTCTGATCTAAATTGGATCAAGAAATTAAACAGTGCCCTACACTTGTAAAATTTGAACTGTTGCGCTCTTGGGTTGGCGCAAGCCACCAGAGAGCGCCACGTGTCAGCACCTGAACCATTTGCGCTATGATCTTTTAAGATAGAGTCTTGCTCTCTGAAATTGGCGCGACTCACCAGAGCGCGCCACGTGTCTGCAGCGCAAGCGCAGCGCATTGCGCTTGCATGACACGTGTCATCACCACAAGCGCTTGCGCTCAGTAATTGGCACAAAGCGCCTGACAAATGCACTACATTGTTTACTGAAGGGCCAGGCCCAAATCAAAAAGGCCTAGTAGGCCAAAATAAATTTCAATGCAATAAAAGGGCAAAGCCCAAACAAAATTGATGCTCTGCATCATTTATAAAAGGGCAGAGCCCAAACAAAATAAAACGCAATAAAAATGACAGAGCCCAAACAAAATTGATGCTCTGCATCATTTATAAAAGGGCAGAGCCCAAAAAAAATAAGAAATGCAGTGCATTATTTAAAAAGGAACAGAGCCCTAGCACAGGCCTAATAGGCCAAAGAAAAATAAAAGCGTTGAACATATTCCCAACTGGACATAGCCCAATCATGGCCGTAAGTCCTCAAAGTAAATTGACTGAGCATGGCTGCTCTCTTAAATCAATTTATATCCGGTTCGAGGGTACATCTCCGAACTCCTCTGACTCCTATCGTTGTAATCCTTCAACGACGTCAGAGAGGTGACGGGTCCTGACAACCACATATCAACACGGACTGTGGGGTCCTTAAACTCATGGACTTATGCGTCCTTAAACCAAAACACGGACTGTGGGGCCTTTAAACCAGCGGACTTATGCGTCCTTAAACTAAGACACGGACTGTGGGGTCTTTAAACCCACAGACTTATGCGTCCTTAAACTACCTATGGACCACCATGTCCCTAAACTGGAATACGGACCGAAATGACCTTAAACTACCTATGGACCACTACGTCCCTAAACTGGAACAATAGAGCTCCCAAATGCTCTTTTGTCGGATCTAAACGATCCTGTTTAAGTTGATCTTAGCCTCAAATATGGCTAACGTATCCTTAAACATTCAAACAGACATTAGTCCCAAATAGGACTATAAGACCCCCAATCAACTTTGGTTCAAGGGTACATCTCTGAACTCCTCTGACACCTATCGTTGTAATCCTTCAACGACGTCAGAGAAGTGACGGGTCCCGATGGCCATACATACAATGGACCACTATGTCCCTAAACTGGAACAATAGAGCCCCCAAATGCTCTTTTGTCGGATCCAAACGATCCCGTTAAGTTGATCTTAGTCTCAAATCATACTAACGTATCCTTAACGAATGTTTAAGTTGATCTTAGCCTCAATATGGCTAACGTGTCCTTAAACTAAAACACCAAACCTAAATCTAAACAAATACGGATTTGGACTAATCCACGTCCTACGGGCGACGGCATAACTTAGTCTACGTATACAATCCATGGGCTTCCACAAACAAAACAAACACACACGACACGAAGTGAAATTCTGGAGAAGGAAAAAGTGGCTACCGCGATGCGGTAGCGTAATTAATTGCAGGGGCTTGCTCCTGCAGGGAAGAGCGTCCCCACAATCAAAAACCCCTAAAATGAGGGGGAATCTAATGAAGTCTGCTACATCAGCCGCATCCGTCTAAACCTCCGATACACGGTACCATAAATCAACTTGGCATCTTCGGAGAGGTAGACAGATAAAACCATATAGCATCTGCTCCGAATCTCAGGCAAGACGTCTCTACGTCGCGCCGTCTTTCGGAGGGGAAAGATTCTGGCACGCCCGGTGGGACGTTTTCCTCTTTCCACTCCACACTTCGTGTGTCGTCTTCGCGAACGAATCGCGGTTTGTTAATGGTTGCCTTTGGATTTCAAGTTACTAAGATTTGGTCTTTTGCCTGGCGCAGAAATCAAGCATCAATGGCCTCAAATTGCTCGAACTGCTCGAAGTGCAAATGCAACCGGTGCTCCGCCTCACCTGGAGGCGTAACATATGGGCCTCAAGCGGCCTCCGTCCTTACTATGCCTGTAGAGCAAGTGACTCAGGCTACCACTGGCCTGTTCTTCGGGACCATGCTCCCGCCAGCAAGCTTCACCATCCCTATGCCCGTACCCGAAGCGGCAGAAAAGTCGGTCTTTGATCGACTTGCTACTCCCACGGCCCCTCTCAACGGGTCGTCCAATTCTTCAGTCTTCACCAGGCTGAGCTTGAGCACCAAAGGGCCTATCAAGAAGCCCGTAACACCTGAGGCGGCCATCCCAAAAAAGACAGCTGCTCCTGAAGTCGTCAAGGCGGCTTCTCCTCCCAGAGGATCAGTCTTCACGAGACTAACTGCTCTCGTTCCCACTCCCGCTCAGAAATCTGCTTTTGACCGGTTGGACACAACCCCTCAACGGACGTCAGTCTTCAAGAGGCTGACATCGGCAACAGTCCCTCAACTGAACAGGGGGCAAGAAGAGGTTGTCTCTGTCGCTGAACCAATACCGACAACTCGTCACGCCAGACGACGCCACTGGCGCTGGATAAGGAGGACTGGGGGAAACTCCCCCTTTGGGATAACTCCGCCAGCTCCAACGGTGGAAATTAATGCTGCTGTTCCAACTGGGAACAGCTTTGAGCTGCTGAACAGGGTACGCAGAAATTCGCCAACTGCGGTGCTCAAAAGATCTCCTCCACCGGTAGAAATCGCCGTGGAAGCAGAAAAGCCGGAGCAGTCTCCTCAATCGCTGTCCTCCAGGATCTACAAGACGTGGCGACGAGTCCGAGAATCTTTGGTTGATTCTAATTTCTCTCGCCAACATAAGAAGTCGAATGGTCGGCAGGAAGAAAATCCCTCTGTCAAGCAACGAAAGGCGATGACCACTTGGGTGCCCAAAGCAACGGCCCCCTCAACTTCAACGGCCGATAAGAGAAGAAGGCCGGAGAAAGTCCTCACGCCGACGGCGAATATCAAAGGTGGTGAACCCAAACGCCCTAAGTCCGGGGGCATCGTAGTTCATACCGTCTACATGGCGTCTGGTAAAGAGGACAGCCGTATAACTACAGGTCATAGACCGCACACGAGATCGGTGACCACAGCGCAGGAGCAGCAACAAAAGCTCCAGGAGATGATGAACGCGATGGCCGCACTCACTGGGCCAAAAGAAAGCCCTGAAGCGTCCTCTGATGAACGCCAGGAGCAAGAAACGGACGCTGAATTCCTTCGCTGGATATTGTAGAAGAAGGATAAAGAGGCTGCTGAACAAGCAGCCAATATACAACGAATGGCCCTTCTGTTCCAGGACATGGTAGGGATAATGATCCAGCAAGATCCTCCTGCTGAAGATCCTCCGATCGTCCTTGAAGACGACAGGGGAGAAACGTCAAATCCTCCACCGGCTCTGTCAATAGCCAAGGACGAGGCAATCTCCAAAGCTGACCTGGACGAGTTTATCGCCCAACAAATACGGGTTCATCATGAGACTGAAGCAGCCGGTCAGGTCGTAAAAACAGGACGACCATATCCAAGATGGTACGACCAGATTAAATACCCGCCGGGGTACACAATTCCCAAGTTCCATTTCTATAAGGGGACGGGCAATCCCCACCAGCATGTTGCCCAGTTCAGGGCGCTTTGCGGCAACACCGGCAGTGATGACAAACTGTTGCTTCGACAGTTCGTTGGTAGTTTGTCGGATACAGCATTCGAGTGGTATTCTGAGCTCCCGAATGACTCTATCAAGACCTTCACGGAGATGGAGCTGCTGTTTACGCAACGTTTCGCGAGTGCCAGAGGGCGTACCCCGATAACGGCATTAATTAATGCCAGAGTGAAGACGGGTGAGACATGGGTCCAATATGCAATACGGTGGCGGAACTTATGGTCGAAATGCGAGCAACGAATTGAAGAAGCTCCTGCAGTGGGCATGTTTGTGGGAACCCTTGATCCGCAAGCAACCATCTCGCAATTTATGATGTTCTTCAAGCCGACTACCTTCCAGGCCCTGATCGACAAGCTAGCGCAAATGGATCATATGGGCCATAGACCCCCTCTTCCAAAGCCGGACTCCCGAAATGAAAAGGGGAAGGGGAAAGAGATCGTTGTCTCTAATTCTCAGGAACAGCCGAGCAACTCGAAGCCGTTTGTTCGTCAAAATAATATGCGTCCGCACGTATCCCTTGAGGAGAGGCTAGGACGTCCTTACTCGTTTCCCCGAGATAAAACGAGAAGATTATTCGAGCTGGCGTTGCGCAACCGACTCATAAATCTGCCGGATCCAAAACGTCCGTCGCAACCAAATGATGTCAATGAGCCCAACTACTTTCCCTATCATCGGGTACTGGGTCATCCGATCGAAGATTGCTACGTCTTCAAAAATTGGCTTGAAGACCAGTACCAACAGGGCAAGTTCGCGTTATCCGACAGATGGAAGGTGAATCCTCCGCAACCTCGCGCCTCTAAAAGGATGGATATGCCGGGGGCAACGTGCTCTCTCGTCGAAGAACCCCGTGGGAGGTTGTGCTGTCAGCCAAGATAAAGAGGATGCTTAACGATCTTCAAACATGCCCAACGATCAAGTGGAAGAACCCGTTGGAACCTCAGATCATTGAGGGGATGTTGAAGCCGCGTCCAACTCCAAAGACCGATGGTGGTGGCCCAAGCACTCATAACCAGCCGTCAAAATCTTCGAAGAAGAAGAAGAAGAAATCCAAGATGCCCGTGAAGCCTGGCGACAAGTGCACGGACTTACAAAAATAAATCGACGCGCTGGAGGAATATAACCAGAAAGTACGGACTCCTATTACACTCCAAGAGTTTCTCAACCACGTCTTTCAAGAGTAAGATGAGGGAGAAAGTTCGTCGGATGAATCTGAAGAATACATAGCGAGCTGTCATGTGATTTCCTATTCGTTCACGAACGATGAGGAGACTCCTTGTACTGAAAAGCTGGGGGCAGATCCTAATCCAAAAATTCTGGGGCCATCAGATGAAGTAATTGACGCATTCCTCAACGAACCTCTGTTGAAAAGTAAAGCAGATCGGGAACGCGAAACGGCCATATTTGAAAGAGCCAAGCGCCAACGACTTGACGAAAGAGCTGAGACACTTCCGCTGGAACAAAATACATCCACTATGGACAAAAGCAAATTCAAGACGAGGAAAAGGTTTGCTAAGGCCATATCAATGGGCATGAAGCTACCATCCTCCGAAGGAAACATTACTGGTGAAGTGGAAATGCACCCCTCCTACTGCTTGTATCATCGAAAGATTTCGCACCCCACTGAAGGGTGCAAAACTTTCGATAGATGGTGGCAAGGATATGTTGCTCATCGACAGCATTTTAAACGGGAGAAGCATAAAACTCGTCGGGAGCGGAAAAATGCGATCGAGGGACCTAACCGAGCTACCGGCAATTGTCGCACGGTTAATGCCGGGGGATCACAAGTGCTTACATTCGGGAGCGATTCTGACGAGGAGCTGTCTCTCAGCCCCCTCATTAAAGAGTCCACCTCGGGAAAAGAGGAAGAGCCGAAGGTCTGCGAAAATATCCGGCTGCGTAATCGCACGCTTCCCGAAAAGAATCTCGGACCCTCAAATAAAAAAGATAAAGGGAAAAAGAAGGTTCCTGAGAAGATCACCCTGGATGACCAAGTTGTGGAGGAGCTAGCCGCCAAGGACCTGCCGAAGAGAAATAAGGTCGATTATAACGTCTTAGCGCATCTGAGGAAGCTACCCTCGCAGCTCATCATTCATGACGCCCTTTTGCTATCAAAGGAGGCGAGAGACTCGTTAATCAAGGCACTACAGGAGCCGGAACAATTCCAAGCTTTCCTGGCCGAAGAAAAAATGAAGGATGAATTGGAGGAAGTGCACACGGCCGATGTCACTTTTGGCAATGAAGACCTTCTCCTTGGGACGTGCGAACACAATCGCCCCCTTTATGTCTCAGGATACTGCCACGATATAAAGATAGGAAAAATCCTGGTCGACAATGGATCCTCCGTTAATCTCCTCAATGTGCGGGTGTTAAACGAAATCTGCATGAGCATCCAGCACCTTACTCGGGACAAGATCACCATCTCCGGGTTCGACTCCAAGTCATCAAGAACTCTTGGGTCAGTGATACTGACGCTACGCTTCGGGCTACTCATCACAGACATTAAGTTCCACATCATAGACGCCAAGACTTGCTACAATGCTCTGCTCGGCCGACCATGGTTACACGAGTACAACATCATCCTTTCTACACAACATCAGTGTATGAAGTATTTTAAGGATGGTCTCGAGTATACCGTGACGGGAGAACTGAACCCGTTCTCTGTGAACGAGGTCAGCAAATATGAAGACGCCAAATACTTTTTACCGGATTTCGAAGACACGGAGAGGTGTCAAAAGCCGAAAAACAAAGCTAACGCCACCATCCCTGTCTTCGGTAGTGATACCGAGGAGGAAGAGGAGATGATTTATTCGGGTCTACCCCAACACAACAAGCAAGGACCATCCGCTCATACGTTGATTTTTGGTAGCGACTAGGAAGATGAGGTCCATGCTGTATTCTCTACTCGACCTTCAATACAAACGTCCGCTGACGAAGGGCAAAGTCTGCAAGTCGCCATGGTTCCACTTAAACACCGTAAAGAACTGGATGCACTTGATATCTACAGTGTAGAGGAGCTGCGGACGTTCTACGTCCCTCCCAGGCGAAAAGGCGAAAAAGTAATTCTATTCTACCGCTCTAAAGAAACTAAAGTGGAGAAAGAAATCCGGCACGGTGCGGATCCTATGCTTGACAGGCTTCAGCCCATCTGTTTGCCCAGATATTATACAGAAGGCTTGAAGAGACTGCTAAAGCGCCAGGGGAAATCCTTTAAACAGACCGCTCGAAAATCCAAATTCTATGACAGGGTCTGGAACGTTCCCGGGACTCAGCACAAGCTGCCTAATGGGAGAATGGAAATAATCGGGCTTGGATACATTCGGTCCAAGAAATGAGGGCTACTCCATGATTTCTACGTCATGCATGACTTCGATGAAGAAGCGGATGCTCAATGGGAATATGTTAATCCCGAACCACTAAAAGTTCCAGATGCAAAAGTGCCCAGTCCGTCGTTCGAAGAACAAATGGACAAAATTATAAGGGAAGATGGTCAAAAAGTCCGAGACGACCATAACCGCGAAATGGCCATCTACGAGAATGCCAAAACGCAACGCCTCCTCCAAAAAGCTGTGAATGATGAAGATGTCGCTCCATATCAACCTGTTATAAAAAAGGCTCGACGCAGAGGCAGCAACAAGTCGAAACGCGAAAAAGACGTACAACAGCAACAAAGCGGGACTAAGAAGCCACGTAAGCAGGAATCGAACGGTTCCAATTTATCCCTCATAAGAAAAATGGGTCGAGCGTACTCTTTTCCTCGAGACAAGACGAAGAAAATACTTAACCTCGCTCTAAAACATCAGATGCTTACGCTGCCGGAGTCCAAACACTCCGAACAAGTAGGCGAAGTTTCTCACCCGGACTATTGCCCTTATCGCCGAGTGACAGGGAACCCTCTCGAGGACTGTTTCACCTTCAAGAATTGGGTCGAAGATCAGTATCAGCTTGGCATGTTCGCTCTGTCCGACAACTGGAGGGTAACGCCGCCAAAGAAGCACGAACCGAAGGCCACGAAAGAAGAACCAGTTCCACATTGTACTTGGAAATGAATTCGTACTTGTCACATGATAACAATATCAAAAGAAGAGCCCGAGAACATGGATGACCTTCCCCGGTGCTTCGAAAACAGCGACGATGAGGTAATCTCAGAATTTCCACCAGCGCCAAAAGAGCTGGAAGATGGAATCCATACCACTGCAGATAATCTCAAAAAAATTGAGTTGGGAACGGCGAACGACCGACGACCGACATTCATTGGTGAGCTGCTGTCTGAAGAGAGGGTGGCCTCATTAAAGGACCTGCTTATGCAGCATAAAGATTGCTTCGCATGGAACTATTCCGAAATGCCGGGACTAGATCCAGAAATTGCTGTGCATAAATTGGCAATATCCCCGGACGTCAAGCCGGTCAAACAAGCGCCAAGAAGAATGTGAATCGAGCTTGAGATGAGTATCAATGCCGAGGTCAAGAAGGTGATCGACTCTGGCTTCATCCAGGAGGTCCAGTATCCTGAGTGGATCGCCAACATCGTCCCGGTGATGAAGAAAAATGGGGCAGTGCGCATATGCGTAGACTTTCGGGATCTCAATAAAGCCTGCCCGAAGGACGATTTCCCAGTGCCAGTCACCGAACTGATGATAGACAATACGTCCACTCATGAGGTTTTCTCCTTCATGGACGGCTCATCAAGGTATAATCAGATAAAGATGCATCCAGAAGACCAGAAGCACACCGCTTTTCAGACTCCTCTGGGAATATTCTTTTATAAAGTGATGCCCTTCGGTCTGAAGAACGCCGGTTCCACCTATCAGAGGGCCATGACGAAAATCTTTTATGACCTTATACACGAAATCGTCGAATGCTATATCGACGATCTCGTGGTTAAAAGCAAATCATACGAGGAACATCTCGAGCATCTCAAGACCGTATTTCAACGCCTTCGACAATACAACTTGAAGATGAACCCTCCCAAGTGTGCATTCGGAGTTTCCTCGGGCAAATTCCTGGGATTCATCGTCTGACACCGAGGTATTGAGATAGATCCGTCAAAGATCAAAGCGATCATGGAAATGCATCTGCCAAGGACTCTCAAACAGATGCGGTCTCTCCAAGGGAAGCTCGCGTATATACGGCGATTTATAGCTAACCTTTCAGGAAAGTGTCGTCCTTACAGTCACCTGATGAAGAAGGGAACCCCGTTCGTCTGGGACCGAAAATGCCAAAGCGCGCTAGACAAGATCAAGCAATACTTGCAGAACCCGCCTGTATTGGCTGCTCCGGTCAAGGGAAAGCCCCTCATTCTTTATACAACCGCCCTCGAAGGTTCCTTAGGAGCATTATGGGTGCATGAGAACGATCAAGGGAAAGAAAGAGCACTCTATTATTTGAGTCGAGTTCTACTAGGGGCAGAAAGCAACTATTCCCCTATTGAAAAACACTGACTGCGTTGATCTTTGCGATAACAAAGCTCAGGCACTATGCGTTGGCGCATGAGGTCCGTCTCATTTCGAAAGTGGACCCTCTTAAATATTTGATGTCGAAGGCCATATTGACGGGAAGACTCGCTAAATGGGCCCTGCTCTTGATGGAGTTCTCGATAACGTATCAACCTCTCAAGACAGTGAAAGGCCAGGCCATCGCCGAATTCCTCGCTGAGCATCCGATACCCGCCGATTCTCCTTTGAATTGCGATCTTCAAGACAAACATGCGTTTGATGCGATCGACGGTGGTGATACCCGATGGGAGTTTTATTTCGATGGAGCATCTTCCATGAAGAAGCGCAAACAAAGTACCCCTATAATCAAATCGGGGGTAGGCCTTATCTTCATAACTCCACAAGGAGGGATAATGCGCTTTGCTTTCTCCCTAACAGAGCCAAGGACAAACAACGAAGCCGAATACGAAGCATTGATAGCAGGCCTCGAGATCGCCATTGACATGGGAATTGAAAACCTCCTCATATACGGAGACTCCCAGCTGGTCGTTAGTCAAGTAAACGGCGACTACCAAACGTGCAAACCAGAGCTGGTGAAGTACGGCGAAAAGGTGCAGCAACTGTTAACCCAAATCCCTTCCTACACTTTGGAAAACATACCGCGTGCGGAAAACAGCAAAGCGGATGCGTTGGCTAAGCTCGCTAAGGAACTGGCTGATGTGAACCTCGATGACGTCAGAATCGTGGTACAAAACCGTCGGGTGCTTGCTTCAGCAGAAGTATCTCCGGAATCATCCGAAGAGAAGGAAGCGACTGAGCAAATGGGTATGCAAATAAAAGATCGGGAAAATACCGAGGATTGGAGAGAAGTCTTTATAGACTACTTCAAATATCGTCGAGCGCCCGAAGAGGTGTCCTCAAGACATCAGCTTATGAAACGAGCTCTGTCTTTCGCCTTCGTCAATGATACTCTGTACAAGAGGTCATTTGATTCTCTGTGGCTGAGATGCCTGGGACCTGACGAAGCGAAAAGAGTCATTCACGAAGTTCATGACGGACTCTGCGGTTCTCACCAAGCAGGCCCAAAGATGAAGTTGAAAATCAAACGGATGGGCTACTACTGGCCCACGATGATTCAGGACTGCCTCGAGTATGCGAAGCAGTGCCACTCATGCCAAATTCATGGGGACTTCATCCATCAACACCCAAATCCACTACATCCGACAGTGGCTAGCTGGCCATTCGAAATGTGGGGAACTGACATTGTCGTCCCCATCGAACCAGCATCGTCCAGGGGACATCGTTTCATCCTGGAGACGACTAACTACTTCTCCAAATGGGCAGAAGCAGTACCGCTGAGGGAAGTGAAGACGGAGAATATCCTCCACTTCTTCAAGACGCACGTCATATATCGGTTTGGAACTCCACGACGGATCATCTCCAAAAACGGGCCAGCTTACAGAAGCCACAAGATCAGTCGCTTCGCGCAACAACATAATATAGACTGGAGGTATTCCTCGGTTTATAATCCGCGAGCTAACGGTCTAGCTGAGGCCTTCAACAGGACCTTGACGAAGATCATGAAGAAGACGGTGTCCCGAAATAAGAAGGACTAGCATGAGAGGCTGCGAGAGGCTCTTTGGGCATATCGAACTACGTTCAAGACGGCCACGAACGCAACGCCATATGAGTTGGTATTCGGTACAGAAGCAGTACTCCCCCTCGAGATAGAGTTACCCTCTCTACGAGTAGCAGTCCACTACGAGCTGACGGACGAAGAAAATGTAAGTCCATGCTACCCTTCCCCGGTTCTTACGGGGCTGCGGAAGTGGTGAAAAACGATTTTCAAGAGGGTGGTAACATGGACTACCAATACAGATCTTTGTTAAACTACTAACTAACAACCTAACATGAGTTTACCTACTCGGTTAGGGGGCTATACCTTTCTTGAACTCCTTCGTCTTCGACTCCTCCTGGTGTACGGATCGGCCTCACCTCGTCGCCTCCTTGCGCCGAAGATGGATCCACCCGAAAGCTTCTACCTTTGGCTTCTTCTTCGAACTTTGAAGAAACTAGATCACTTGGCTTGCTAGGCCTTATGAACTAGAATGAGTAGAGGAATGTTTTGGTGTCTTTTTATCTCTAAGGCAATGAGTCTCAACACATGAGAATGGTTTGCCTTGAGGTAGAGAGAGCAAGAGGAAGAGGGAGAGCTTGAGAATGAGAGAGTTCAAGAGAGAGAAAACAAAATGATAGAATGAACCATACTCTTCTCATTCTCACACCTCGTAATCCAAAAAACCATCATAACAAAAAATAGTAATCAAGTATTGTGTAATGGTTTAAGTCAAAATGGCTATATCATTTCATGCACTCATTTTGCATAAATAAACAAGCAAGCAAAAGTCTTTGCCATGGAATGATAGCCATTGTCATGATGATGGTCAACTAGTCCAACCTAGTCAACCGGTCAACAAAGTCAACAAGTCAACAAAGTCAACCACTCAACAACCATGTCACTATAATAATTAATTAATATTAATGTTAATAATATTTCTTATTCTCATTAGGGTTAAGCAAAAGTCAACGGTCAACGGTCAACGGTCAATAACCCCAATGAGAATCCTCTGCCTCTGTCTCTTTGTCAACTGTGCATACACACCCGCATCCGCGTTCCGAGGAACACGAATACAAACGAGATAAAACCAATCCCAAAACGTACACTGGGATCTGGCTTAAACCAAAGCCTGCTAGTGTCAACTGTCCGGACACTGTACGTGCACAAGTGCACGGATGTGACCGAACCCTATCGCAAAACCATGCGACCTGTCGCAAAACCATGCGACCCCGACTCTTTTGCCTAAAGGAGAATAGCTTTCTGTGTGGGACTCTAAAGACTCGACACTACGCTGGCAGTGGGTTTAACCACAGACCGCAAGCGGCACTATCTGTGCGTAACGGTCCCCAGGTAGATGCCGACAAGAAGGCTGACGAGGTAAAACCCATCTGAACTCCTACTGAGTCTGAATGTGACAATCTCTATACAGTCCGGTCTGTTCATCTGATACATCGCATGGCGGGCCTAGGGGGCGGTAAACGTCAGTCCCCTAATAGCGGTACAAGTCGTGTCGGAGTGAAGCCCAGAACACCTTGAGATAACACTGGAAACCTACCAGTATATCTCGCTTGCCCTGGCCAGGGACTACTCATGTAATGGCTCTCCTAGACACAGCGCGATGTCATCCTCCAATACCGGGAGAGACGAATCCTGTCTAACCGTCACTACCTCCAAGTGCTTCGGGACTGCACCCAACTACCACCTGTTTGCATGACTCCTTTGAGTCGTGGTAGGGTAGTAATCTAAGTGCAGTGGGAACACACTCGTGGCGAAGTGATAGCGTCAAGTCAGCGGACTAAGCTGTACTCATGTCACCTGGGAACTAATAACTGACGATAGGTATAGTACCAACCAACAGTTCCCGACGAGTCCTGTCCAGTGTACTCGTAACCCAACGAGCACCCGCATACTATCTCCAGTACGACGTACTGATGGATGTGGGACAGACCTTCTCCCACACTGGATTGAGAAGCGCATACGCTAGTCTACTCCGGAGTATCGATGCCCTGTCTCGATAGTCCTGCGACTAGGGACCTGCATAAGGATGTGCTTATAGATTACCCAGCCCCCACTAGTGTGACTGCCATCACAATGCTGGTAATCAAGCAAAGATCCTAAGGGCTCCACTAATGTGTATAGGTGATATACTAAAATAAACACATGTACACATTGAAGTAGAAACAAACCAAGTAGCATACTACTATATTGAGCAAGATTGTCTATACAAGGTGAATATCCCAAGCTTCCATTAAGTAATATACAAACTAGTATGATACAGTAATGGCCTCTAGGGCATATACACTAACTATCTCCCACTTGCACTAAGACCATGTACTGGCGTATCGAAGACCTATCATCTCGATCAGCAGCTCGAACTGAGTCTGAGGTAAGGCCTTTGTGAGTGGATCAGCAGTGTTGTCTTCCGTAGAAACTCTCCGAACCTCGATCTCCTGGCGACCCACGATCTCCCTGATCAGGAGATACCGCCTCAAGATGTGTCTGGACTTCTGATGGGACCTTAGTTCCTTTGCTAAAGCTATAGCCCCGTTGTTGTCGCAATACAGAGGTATTGGATCAACAATGGACGGAACCACCTGAAGTTCAGTTAAGAACTTCCTTATCCAGACAGCTTCTTTTGCGGCATCTGCAGCAGCGATATATTCCGCTTCCATCGTCGAGTCAGCAACGGTTTCCTGTTTGGAACTCTTCCAACACACCGCCCCTCCATTGAGGGTAAAGACATAACCCGACATGGACTTGGAATCATCCTTGTCACTTTGGAAGCTGGAGTCAGCAAAGGCCTCGATCTGGAGGTCTTTTCCGCCATACACCAAGAACATCTCCTTAGTCCTTCTCAGGTACTTGAGAATGTTCTTTACTGCTATCCAGTGTTTCTCCCCAGGTTTTGACTGATACCGGCTTACCACACTCAGTGCATAAGCTACATCTGGTCTGGTACACAACATCTCATACATTATAGAGCCTACCGCAGAAGCGTAGGGTATAATAGACATGCGATCCCTTTCCAAATCAGTCTTGGGAGACATCTCTTTGGAGAGGGTGATCCCGTGACAAGCCGGTAGATTACCGCGCTTGGAATCTTCCATACTGAATATTTTCAGTATGGTGTTGATGTATCTGGACTGTGAGAGTCCCAGTATCCTCTTGGATCTGTCACGATAGATCCGAATCCCCAGAATGTATGAGGCATCACCCAGGTCTTTCATGGAGAACCTGTGTGACAGAACCCCTTGACAGATTGTAGCATAGGAATGTTATTTCCTATTAAGAGAATGTCATCCACGTATAAAACGAGGAATACTACAGTTCTCGCTACAAATCTACCATAGATGCATGGTTCATCTGGATTTTTGATAAAGCCAAATTCCTTGACCGTCTCATCAAAACAGATGTTCCAACTCCGCGATGCCTGCTTTAGTCCGTAGATGGACTTAAGCAACTTGCACACCTTTCCGCTGCTCCCACTCTAAATGAAACCCTCTGGCTGGTCCATATAAACACACTCCTCTAAATTTCCATTTAGAAAAGCGGTCTTTACGTCCATCTGCCAAATCACATAATCGTGGAAGGCAGCAATGGCAAGAAGGATCCGAATGGATTTTAGCATAGCTACTGGAGAAAAGGTCTCATCATAGTCCAAACCAGGTCTTTGACGAAAACCCTTTGCAACCAGTCTAGCTTTATAGGTCTCAACCTGTCCATCTACACTAATCTTCCTTTTGAAGATCCACTTGCATCCTACGGGTTTTACCCCTTCTGGAGCAACGTCCAACGTCCATACTTTGTTGGTGTACATGTACTCCATTTCGGTCCGCATTGCATCCAGCCATTTTACCGAGTCAACGCTCTGAATGGCCTGCTGGAAGCTAGTCGGCTCATCATAATCAATGATGCAATCCTCTCTATCCCCGTCTATGAGAAAACCGTAGTATCTCTCAGCCGGATGAGACTGCCTACTACTCCTGCGGAGCGGCATAGGAATGTCTTGATCTTTCGAACCCTCTAGTTCCACTAAGCTTTCAGTAATAGCTTGTGGTTCTGGAATTTCTTCCAGTTCTATTGCGCTCCCACTTATCTGATTTTCCAAAAATTCAGTTTCCAAGAAGTGGGCATGACGAGAAACATAAATCTTTTGTTCCTCTTCGCAATAGAAGAAATATCCCTTGGAGTTCTTTGGATATCCCACAAACTTGCACTGTACTGAGCGTGCCTCGAGCTTGTCCGCATGCTGCTTTTTGACAAAAGCTGGACATCCCCATGTCTTAATGTTATTAAGATAGGGTCTCTTCCCACACCACATCTCATATGGTGTAGTAGGCACAGTTTTAATTGGAACTCGGTTCAAAAGGTATGCAGCTGATTCTAGTGCATATCCCCAGAATGATCGCGGTAACTCAGCGTTACTCATCATGGACCGTACCATATCCAATAGGGTTCGGTTCCGTCTCTCCGATACACCGTTATGTTGCGGAGTGTATGGAGGAGTAAGCTGAGAGAGAATTCCATTCTCTTTTAAATAGTCCAGGAACTCGGCACTCAAGTATTCACCACCTCGATCCGATCTTAGTGTCTTGATACTTTTTCCGGTTTGTTTTTCTACTTCATTCTTATATTCCTGGAATTTTCCAAAGGCTTCGGACTTATGTTTCATTAAGAAGACATAACCGTACCTTAAAAGGTCATCCGTAAAAGTAATGAAGTAAGAATAACCGCTTCGCGCATGTGTAGACATTGGACCGCACACGTCGCTGTGTACGAGTCCCAAGAGCTCGCTCGCCCTTACTCCGTGTCCAGTGAACGGAGTCTTTGTCATCTTTCCTTTGAGACAGGATTGACAAGTGGCATACGATTGATATTCGAACGGATTCAAATATCCTTCTGTATGTAACTTCGCCAACCTTCTCTTATTGATGTGACCCAGTCTACAATGCCATAAGAAAGTCTGATTTATTTCCGGAGACTTTCTTTTGTGTGTATTCTGGACATTGAAAATCTGTGGTTGGTTTAGTACGTATATACCATTGCTTAATGTACCTGACCCAATCAGAACTTGATTAAGTTGAATGTTTACAATATTACTTACAAACGCAAATTCATAACCTTCTTTAGAAATCAAAGATACAGAAATGATATTACAAGTTGCGTTGGGTACAAAAAAGAAATTACGCAAAACCAAAACGTGTCCATCTGACAACCCCAGGTGATAGTCCCCCACGGCCTTAGCATCCATGCTATCTCCGTTTGCAACTTTGAGGGTCATGTTACCTGCCTTCAAAACCCTACGGTTTCTCAACGCCTGCAAAGAATTACAGATATGAGATCCTGATCCGGTATCCAATACCCAGGAAGTAGAGTTTATTGATAGACAGTTTTCAATAACATACACACCTGAATCTGAAGCCGCAACTTGCTTCAGATCCTGTGTTCTGGCTTTCCAAGCCCTGCAATCTTTCTTCCAGTGACCACTCTTATGACAGAAAAAGCACTCTTCCTTCCCTATAAGCTTCCCCGCTATTTTTGTTGCTTTTGCTTTTCCCTTCGTATCCACTTTACTAACACCGCCCCTTGGTTTGGCGGAGGCTTTCTTTTTCTTTCCCTTGGCTTTCGTCTTGGACCTAGAAGATGAAGATCCTCCTACAAACAAAGTGGATGTTTCCCTACCTTTCTGTAGGGTGCTCTCTGCACTCCTCAGCATGTTGAGGAGCTCTGAAAGTTCAACTTCTTTTTCTTGTAAGTTGATGTTCAGTATAAACTGGGCGTAAGTGGAAGGAAGGGACTGGAGAATCAAGTCCGTATAGAGCTCGTTCTCTAACGTGGTCCCAAGTTCCGCGAGCTCCTCAATGAAGCCAATCATCTTAAGCACGTGTTCCGCTACCGATGATCCGATGGCCAACCTTGCCGAAAATAACTTCTTCGACACTTCGTATCTTGCGATACGAGATTGCTCTCCATACAGTTCTTTTGTATGGAGAAATATGGATTCGGGGTCCATATTCTCGTGCCTCCTCTGATGTTCGTTGTCCATAGAGGCAAGCACGAGGCACTTGGCCTTCGCGCTATAGATCTCCCATGTATTACGGATTTCTTTATCCGCGACGCTGGAGGTGGGACCTGGTACATGGGGAGCTTGGGTGGTAAGGAGATACCCCAACTTGTCATAAGTGATTGCCATTTTAACATTCCTGAGCCAATCTTTGTAGTTTGGCCCTGTCAGTATGTTTTTATCTAGTAATAACTTAAGTCCGGTCATGATGATTGGTCGCTGCAATTAGGAGAGAGAGAAGAAACACTTTAGCATGATGCTCTTGCAAGTTTAGGGTGGTTTTTAATTTGTCTAAACAGGATGGCTCCCACTGTCTCTCGAATCCCTCCTGAAACCAAAAAGGAAGAATTAGTCAGGATCAATCTCATCGTACAATACTTGCTTAACTGTTCGTCCAGGCTGGTGTCGGTACTTCGAGCGAGCTTTTCCAACGCTTTCGCGAAGTTCCTTAATTTAAGAACCTCTTTTCCCTGGGGGCGTAGCCCCGCTAACACCTTTCTAGACACCTACTAGGTTTATATCGTTGATCGTTAAGTGAGAAATTTCTCGAGGAGTAGCATATACTCACAGTAGGATCGGGATCCAAATATCATTGCGTGACAAAACTGAAGGAATCCTACCAGAATCATCACACTCCAAATAGTATGCAGCGCTAGCAAGTTTCAGTTCTTTTGAAACTCCCGATGTGGATTTTTGCCCCGTGCTCTTATGTCCTTGACTTTGGCCAACAAATCATAAGTCACATGTCAAGTTCTACCCGTCATTCTCCAGGTTAATTTGAGCCCACCCGCACATACCCTTGACATTGGCCAACAAGGTAGAACGACTGCCCCAAACCAACACATCTATCTATGCTGCACATGAATACCCAATAGCTACCAATCACTATGCCTTGACTTTGGCGAACAAACAGAGCTTGAATACTATTGACCATCCATGTGAAACGACGGAGGGCTATGAATGGTTTTGGCGAAACCGTGAACGTAGTGAACTTGATATAATCGATGGAACGAGATAGCTTTTAAAAGGAGTGGCTTAAACTCCGCGTTTAAAAGTTATTTTTGAAAAGAAACGGAATGGTTTTTGAAAGTGTTCCAACGACTTTTACATGGTTTATTTTTTCTTGCATTAGTTCTTTTAATGCGTGTTTTTCTGGCATTAGTTCTTTTAATGCGTCCCATCATTTAATCCTACCATTGCAGAAAAGAACCAAAATATGACGTACGCTTATGCCATTCGCATTCGCCACGGGGCCCCGTCATTACCCGTTAGGTTACTTAACTAACGACAGAGCGGGGGCTGGGCTAGCGCGGCTGCAAAACATAAGCAATGCCTAAATAATATCATACTTAGATATATTGCAATGATAGCCATTTCAGATCACAGATGAACACATTGGATATACTATGAATCCGCAATTCGTACGAGCCTGTAACGAAAAGCGGATTACACGGTCGCGATGAATAGCCAATACCCCACCCTAGACCCCTACGGGTGCGGCAAACTACCCGCCAAATATCCGAAGTGGAGCAACCTCCCTCAACGACGTGAGTAGGCCACTCGGCACTTCGAGATACCCGGTAGTTTGTGCACCCACCTTGGGTCTATCCTAGGAGTAAAAACAGTAAAAAGAAATTATACAATGACGGCTACAACCCCGACCCGGTTGTGCGGCCAAAAATAATATTACATCAGTTTACATATTACATGAATTGAAAGATGAAAGGAAAAACTCTCATCTCACAACCCCCGGCTATTCATCCGCGACAATCCAAAGAATTCATATATACATACCATCAATCATTACAGATCACAGATATGTATAACCCCCACTAATCGACGTATAGCGATTAGCGGACGTTCAATACATATATCACATCACAGATATAAACCCGTTAGCCTTAGTCTTTAGAAGTTCGATAAAAATACGGATTTTCAAGCCCCAAAAACTAATTTTTCTTTCTGGAAAATCTGGGCAGAAAAGACATATTGTAAAAATCCCAAAATACCCCCAGAAACACATTGCAAGAACTTTAACCCACGACCGACTCAACTCGGCCGCGGAACCGCGGCGGGAGCATGCTCCCGCCGCGTTTCCGCGGCTCTTTGACCGATTCATTGGACGAAATTTCTTGGGTGGTTAACAAAAAGCCTGAGCCGATTTTTAAGATAAGATTTATCAATTTTGGACAGAATAAAAATTCGGCAGAAACTTCATTTTCCGGGTTCGTTTCGCGACTTTTTCTTTGATCGAACTTCTACTTACTTTGCTAACATGTTAGATAGTGTTTAACCTGGCTCTGATACCACTGTAAGTCCATGCTACCCTTCCCCGGTTCTTACGGGGTTGCGGAAGCGGTGAAAAACGATTTTCAAGAGGGTGGTAACATGGACTACCAATACGGATCTTTGTTAAACTACCAACTAACAACCTAACATGAGTTTACCTACTCGGTTAGGGGGCTATACCTTTCTTGAACTCCTTCGTCTTCGACTCCTCCCGGTGTACGGATCGGCATCACCTCGTCGTCTCCTTGCGCCGAAGATGGATCCACCCGAAAGAGCTTGAGAATGAGAGAGCTCAAGAGAGAGAAAACAAAATGATAGAATGAACCATACTCTTCTCATTTTCACACCTCATAATCCAAAAAACCATCATAACAAAAAATAGTAATCATGTATTGTGTAATGGTTTAAGTCAAAATGTCTATATTATTTCATGCACTCATTTTGCATAAATAAACAAGCAAGCAAAAGTCTTTGCCATGGAATGATAGCCATTGTCATGATGATGGTCAACTAGTCCAACCTAGTCAACCGGTCAATAAAGTCAACAAGTCAACAAAGTCAACCCCTCAACAACCATGTCACTATAATACTTAATTAATATTAAAGTTAATAATATTTCTTATTCTCATTAGGGTTAAGCAAAAGTCAATGGTCAACGGTCAACAGTCAATAACCCTAAAGAGAATCCTCTGCCTCTGTCTCTCTGTCAACTGTGCATACACACCCGCATCCGCGTTCCGAGGAACACGAATACAAACGAGATAAAACCAATCCCAAAACGTACACTAGGATCTGGCTTAAACCAAAGCCCGCTAGTGTCAACTGTCCGGACACTGTACATGCACAAGTGCACGGATGTGACCGAACCCTGTCGCAAAACCATGCGACCTGTCGGAAAACCATGCGTCCCCTACTCTTTTGCCTAAAGGCGAATAGCTTTCTATGTGGGACTCTAAAGACTCGACACTACGCTGGCAGTGGGTTTAACCACAGACCGCAAGCGGCACTAGCTGTGCGTAACGGTCCCTAGGTAGATGCCGACAAGAAGACTGACGAGGTGAAACCCATCTGAACTCCTACTGAGTCTGAATGTGACAATCTCCATGCAGTCCGGTCTGTTCGTCTGATACATCGCATGGCGGGCCTAGGGGGCTGTAAACGTCAGTCCCCTAATAGAGGTACAAGTCGTGTCGGAGTGAAGCCCAGAACACCCTTAGATAACAGTGGAAACCTACCAGTATCTCTCGCTTGCCCTGGCCAGGGACTACTCGTGTAATGGCTCTCCTAGACACAGCGCGATGCCAACCGCTAATACCGGGAAAGACGAATCCTGTCTAACCGTCACTGCCTCCAAGTGCTTCGGGACTGCACCCAACTACTACCTGTTTGCACGACTCCTTTGAGCCGTGGTAGGGTAGTAATCTAAGTGCAGTGGGAACACACTCGAGGCGAAGTGACAGCGTCAAGTCAGCGGACTAAGCTGTACTCATGTCACCTGGGAACTGATAACTGACGATAGGTATAGTACCAACCAACAGTTCCCGGCGAGTCCTGTCCAGTGTACTCGTAACCCAACGAGCACCCGCATACTATCTCCAGTACGACGTACTGATAGCTGTGGGAAAGACCATCTCCCACACTGGGATGAGAAGCGCATACGCTAGTCTACTCCGGAGTATCGATGCCCTGTCTCGATAGTCCTGTGACTAGGGACCTGCATAATGATGTGCTTATAGATTAACCAGCCCCCACTAGTGTGACTGCCATCACAACGCTGGTAATCAAGCAAAGATCCTAAGGGCTCCACTAATGTGTATAGGTGATATACTAAAATAAACACATATACACATTGAAGTAGAAACAAACCAAGTAACATACTACTATATTGAGCAAGATTGTCTATACATGGTGAATATCCCAAGCTTACATTAAGTAATATACAAACTAGTATGATACAGTAATGGCCTCTAGGGCATATACACTAACAGAAAATGCTCACCTTCGGCTTGAAGAGCTTGATGCCCTTGATGAAACCCGGCTCATAGCGCAACAACATCTGGAGGCTTATAAAGCAAAGATGACGTACTCATATGAAAGATTAACCCGGCCGAGGACGTTCCGCCAAGGCGAACTCGTGCTAGTGGTCAAAAGGCCCATGATCCGCAATCGCGCCAAGCGGGAAAAATTCGAGCCAAACTATGAAGGCCCGTACATCATAGACAAGGTCTACCAGGGTGGAGCCTATCTACTCATGGATATGCACAGTGAAAGGCCTTACAGGCAAATAAATGGTCGATTCCTAAAGAAATACTACGCTTAGCAAGTTACTGTCTAGGTCAATGATAGGTGACGACGACTATGTCCGCTCGCTATCTTCCTAAGCTCAAACTTTATAAGCAGTAGCCAGCCTTCCCCTGGATGGACCGAAACGTCCTTAAACTAATGGCGGACCGAAACGTCCTTAAACTAATGAAGGACCGAAACGTCTTTAAACTACTACCGCAGCATCTTTAGGCTGACGAGATAAATAAAAAAAACTAATAATATATAAAAATATATATATATATATAATAAACGGTATATCCATAAGCAAAATGGGCACGGATGAAAACCCGAAAGGGCTCCGTGAGTAAAAGCAGCAAGGCTACCGGCGAGTGTTCGTGAAAACCCAAAAGGGCGCGACCTCATAAAAAAATATATAAAAATAAAAAGAATAAAAAAAGGGGGTATGTCCATAAGCAAAATGGGTACGGATGAAAACCCGAAAGGGCTCCGTGAGTAAAAACAGCAGGACTACCGGCGAGTGTTTGTGAAAACCCGAAAGGGCGCAACCTCGTTAAAGGACACTTACAGGGTTCTCTCGACCTTTTAAGGAGAAACCACCCGCGTGAGATCCTTACGACTCACAAGGGAGCAACACACTTAGGGATCCCCATGATTCCTAAGGAGGAAATACACTTGCGAGATCCTCACGACTCGTAAGGAGAACTCTCTTATGGGACCCTCACGACTCATAAGATTTGAAAGTCTTAAGTTATAGATACCTAAACCTGTGCTTAAGCAAGCCCCCACAACCTTCGATATTGCTCTACAAGTGGCTCAATCTTGACCCTTGTATACAATCCACGTGCGCGAATAAACATTTCCCTAACCAAGTTTCATCCGTGATTGGGGATATGTGCGCCTGATGAACAACCCTTATAAGTCCTCTCGACTTACAAGGAGAAAACCCTCTTGTAGGATCCTTACGACTTACAGAGGAACATACACTTAGGAATCCTCACGATTCCTACGGAGAAAATACACCTACAAGATCCTCACGACTTGTAGGGAGAAATACCTTTATGAGACTCTTACGGCTCATGAAGTTAAAAGCCTTAGTCGACAGGACCTTAACCATGTTCGCTAAGCCACCTTTATTCAACATCGACAGAAGCAAATGATGATTCGCTCCTGGCAATATCCCAGTTGTAGCGGTGCTGATGCCGAAATCGATGTCCAATTTCAGGTTTACGGTGAAGAGCCGGTAGGCCGCACAAGCATACGAAACAGCCGAAATGATTGGGCAACTTGCAATAAAAAGCAGCAAGTAAAAAACGTATGCATATAAAACAGCCGAATTGTTTGGGCAATTCGCAATAAAAAGCAGCGAGTAAAAATAAAATAAAACAGCCGAAATGATTGGGCAACTCGCAATAAAAAGTAGCGAGTAAAAATAAAATAAACCGCCGAAATGATTGGGCACCGCGAAAAATAGCCGAAATGATTGGGCAATCGCGACCTTCGCGATATAAAAGCTGAAATGATAGAGCATTGCGGAAATAAAACAAAAAAAATGAATGAAACTTTTGCCCTACAGTTGAAATCACATCGATCCCTGTATAGAATCCAAGGGCACAAACAAAGAGGGAACCATACCTTTCCAACAGGCTCCGCCAAAAAGGTAAGCTAAATCTCGACGGTTCATCGACAGCCTAGAGATAACTGCGACATTCGTCTCAAAACACCAGACGCAGTGCCAGCAAACGAAGCGAAAACCAAATTCCTAGCTTCGCGGTTCTGACGGTAACTTATATAAAACCTGAAAGACCACCACAGATAAGTTCAACACCATGGAAACAATTGTCCTTGGCAAATTCCTCAACTCAGGGAAACTAGCGTCCTTGATGAGAGCCTCCTGATTCGCGTCGGCTCGTAGAAAAACCAGTGTCTCCGTGGGAAATTCTCGATTCGTTTCAACACCAGGGAAACAAGTGTCCTTGGCAAATTTCTCAACTCAAGGAAACTAGCGTCCTTGATGAGAGCCTCCTGATTCACGTCGGCTCGCAGAGAAACCAGTGTCTCCGCGGGAAATTCCCGATTCGTCTAAACCTCGAAGAAACCAGTGTCTTCGGCAAAATCCTTTGACTCAGGGAAATAAGTGACCTTGACGAAGAAAATCCTGATTCGCGTCGGCTCGCAGAGAAACCAGTGTCTCCGCGGGAAATTCCCGATTCGTTTCAACACCAGGGAAACAAGTGTCCTTGGCAAATTCCTCAACTCAAGGAAACTAGCGTCCTTGATGAGAGCCTCCTGATTCGCGTTGGCTCGTAGAGAAACCAGTGTCTCCGCGGGAAATTCCTGATTCGTCTTAACCCCGAAGAAACCAGTGCCTTAGGCAAAATCCTTCGACTCAGGTAAACAAGTGTCCTTGACGAATAAAATCCTGATTCGCGTTGGCTCGCAGAGAAACCAGTGTCTCCGCGGGAAATTCCCGATTCGTTTCAACACCAGGGAAACAAGTGTCCTTGGAAAATTCCTCAACTCAAGGAAACTAGCGTCCTTGATGAGAGCCTCCTGATTCGCGTCGGCTAGCAGAGAAACCAGCGTCTCCGCGGGAAATTCTCGATTCGCCTCAACCCCGAAGAAACCAGTGTCTTCGGCAAAATCCTTCGACTCAGGGAAACAAGTGTCCTTGACGAAGAAAATCCTGATTCGCGTCGGCTCGCAGAGAAGTCAGTGTCTCCGCGGGAAATTCTCGATTCGTTTCAACACAAGGGAAACAAGTGTCCTTGGCAAATTCCTCAACTCGGGGAAACTAGCGTCCTTGATGAGAGCCTCCTGATTCGCGTCGGCTCGCAGAGAAACCAGTGTCTCCGTTGGAAATTCTCAATTCGTTTCAACACCAGGGAAACAAGTGTCCTTGGCAAATTCCTCAACTCAAGGAAACTAGCGTCCTTGATGAGATCCTCCTGATTCGCGTCGGCTCGCAGAGAAATCAGTGTCTCCGCAGGAAATTCCTGATTCCTCTCAACCCCGAAGAAACCAGTGTCTTCGGGAAAATCCTTCGACTCAGGGAAACATGTGTCCTTGACGAAGAAAATCCTGATTCGCTTCGGCTCGCAGAGAAACCAGTGTCTCCGCGGGAAATTCCCGATGCGTTTCAACACCAGGGAAACAAGTGTCCTTGGCAAATTACTCAACTCAAGGAAACTAGCTTCCTTGATGAGAGCCTCCTGATTCTCGTCGGCTCGTAGAGAAACCAGTGTGTCCGCGGGAAATTCCCGATTCGTCTCAACCCCGAAGAAACCAGTGGCTTCGGCTAAAACCTTCGACTAAGGGAAACAAGTGTCCTTGACGAAGAAAATCCTGATTCGCGTCGGCTCGCAGAGAAACCAGTGTCTCCGCAGGAAATTCCCGATTCGTTTCAACACCAGGGAAACAAGTGTCCTTGGCAAATTCCTCAACTCAAGGAAACTAGCGTCCTTGATGAGAGCCTCCTGATTCGCGTCGGCTAGCAGAGAAACCAGTGTCTCCGCGGGAAATTCCCGATTCGTCTCAACCCCGAAGAAACCAGTGTCTTCGGCAAAATCCTTCGACTCAGGGAAACAAGTGTCCTTGACGAAGAAAATCCTGATCCGCGTCGGCTCGCAGAGAAATCAGTGTCTTCGCATGAAATTCCCAATTCGTTTCAACACCAGGGAAACAAGTGTCCTTGGCAAATTCCTCAACTCAGGGAAACTAGCGTCCTTGATGAGAGCCTCCTGATTCGCGTCGGCTTACAGAGAAACCAGTGTCTCCGTGGGAAATTCCCGATTCGTTTCAACACCAGGGAAACAGGTGTCCTTGGCAAATTCCTCGACTCAGGGAAACAAGCGTCCTTGATGAGAGCCTCCTGATTCGCGTCGGCCCGCAGAGAAACCAGTGTCTCCGCTGGAAATTCCCGATTCGTCTCAACCCCGAATAAACCATTGTCTTCGGCAAAATCCTTCGACTCAGGGAAACAAGTGTCCTTGACGAAGAAAATCCTGATTCACGTCGACTCGCAGAGAAACCAGCGTCTCCGCGAGAACTTCTCGATTTGTTTCAACCCCAGGGAAACAAGTGTCCTTGGCAAATACCTCAGTTCAGGGAAACTAGCGTCCTTGATGAGAGCCTCCAGATTCGCGTCGGCTCGCAGAGAAATTAGTGTGTCCGCGGGAAATTCCCGATTCGTCTCAACTTGCAAGATGAAGCCTCAGGCAGCAGGGATTAAAAAACTTGTTTTCTAAGCAATGGGACCCTGCAAGTCGGTCTAAAACGGTCTCTTGCATACTATTCACGGGTCTCACTCTCTAAAGTCGAATTTCGACAAGGAGGGAAACAACCGCTTACAGGTCCTCTCGACTCGTAAGAAGGAAAATTCTCTTATAGGATCCTTACGACTTATAAGAGAAAACGCACTTAGGAATCCCCACGATTCCTAAGGAGAAAATACACCTACAAGATCCTCTCGATCCGTAAGGAGAAAAATCTCTATGAGACCCTCACGGCTCATAGAGTTGAAAAGTCTTAGGCGGCAGATCTGAACCTGCGGCCTAAGCCATCGTTATCTCTTGGAAAAACTAAGTTATCTGCCAACTGCGGTCTAAGCCATCGTTATCTCTTGGAAAAACTAAGTTATCTGCCAATTATGTTTATCACGACAACATGCTGATAATAAGAGAAGGGCGAAAGTAAAAGAGCATACAAGACATTCAAAAAGAAAAAAATGTGTATCTTTATTGATTAACTTCAATCAAATACAAGGTGAATCGTACAAAAGAATAAAGAATGGATACATATTATTTGAAAAAGAAAAATTTTACAAATACATTGATACAAAGGCAGCTACTGGGAAGGAAGCGTCGTCAATAACTTTATCAGTTGTTCGCACACTTCCTTCCATGCCTTTTCGTGAACGGACACCACCGCCAGTTCAGCCTCCACCTGAGCCCTTTGCTGCGAGAGAGATGCAAGCTGCTCCCCAACAGCCTGCTGAGCTGCTTCGGGGCCTTGGGCATTACGCTCGGCAGCGTCAAGTTTCTGCTTCAAGTTCAGCCCATTTGAGATACGCTCCAGAAGGCCCTCGAAGACAGCCTTCACCTCGGCAGCGTTCGTCTCAACCTCAGCACATAGGCGAGCAGTCTCGCTTGAAGACTCCTGACACTCCTTCAGCCTTAAAGCTGCTTCTTGTTCCAAATGGCGGAAATGAGAAGTGCTTTGCTCGAGCCATGCTGCCCGTTGAGTACTCACGGCCAAAACCTCAGGGGCGGGACGCATCAACTCCAGCTGACGCAGGCGAGCCTCGATCTCCCTGCAGTGATTAACCCAATACGCAACGATGCCCTCGTCATGGAAATTTACGAGTATCACCAGCATCGGGTTAACCGCCGTAGCAAAATCTGCAACAGACGTAGGAGTCTCGACGTCGAGTTCCTCAATATAGTCGCTCAACATGCGCAGACTATTCGCGGCGCCTTTCGAGGACGGACGTCTCAGGAAAGGGCCTGCCGGCATTGTGACACGAGGCTCGAAGGGCGCCGAGATCGGAACGACAGCTGAAAAAACAAGATACGATTAGGCGACACTTTAAGAAAGACAAAAAAAAGGGGTCATCAATGCGATAGTTTGCTATACCAGCTGCAACAGGTGGCAAGGCCGGATGGGCCGGTGGCGCGGTCGATCGTTCATCCCTTCCTTCGATTTGTAGCACTGCAGTCAGGACGAGAAGAAGTTAGAAATAATCCCATCACTGAAAAAGAAAGATATCAGTCGGAAACTATACTCACCAGCGCCACCAGAGGGAGAAGCGAGTTCAGATGGGAAGGAGATGTGTGGGAGCAACACCTGATAAAGATGGTCAAAAAGCACTCCTGAAAAAGACACAACAGTACGACTTTAGTACATAAATTATGCGTCTGAAAAATAAGACTAATAAGTTGCAAACCCATACCTTCCAACATCTTCGATGGTACGAGAGAGGGCTGAGAGGTGACCACCGCCAAGGCAGTAGTTGACGGCGCTCCCTTGAGCAATGGAGCATCGGCACTGGCCGCACCTGCGTTAAAAAACAAGGGTAAACCTGTCAGGAAAGATTGCAAGATAAAAAAGGGGACGGTAATCCGAAATTTACCTGATGAGCCTCCAGCCGAGATGGAGGCGTCTCCCTCCTCCATCGACATAAGTCCACCACCCGCGGCCTCATCCCCAGACTCCACTGGGGCCGTCGTCGTGCTCGCGAGGCCAGGAGACGGCGGAGGGCCGTAGGCGGGGAGTGCAATGATCGGAGCATTTCCAGACACTTCAAGGTGTTTTCGTCCTCGTTTAGAGTTGCCTCCAGAGCCTTCAAGGCATCTCTCATCGGCTCTTCAAGACGGGTCTCTCGCGGTAGCCCTGAGGAGGCACGGAGTATCGATGCCCTGTCTCGAAACTCCCACGACTTGGGACGCTTTAAGGATGTGCTTATAGACCCCAGCTCCCACATATATGATCGCCATCATACTGCTGGTAGTCAAGCAAGAATTCTATGTGTTTTATCAACATATACATTATGATAAAGACAAACCAGATACCATACTATCATCTCGAGTAAGACTGTTCTATCGGTATAGGTCCTCCCTCAATCACTGCAATCACGTACCTGCGATCCAATAATTGACTTAGAGGGCACTATATCCAACAATCTCCCATTTGCACTTAAGGATAATTATTGCGATGTCGCGTACTCACAGCTCGTGTGATACTGAACATCCAACTCCTCTACTAATCAGTTTCACAAAGCTCGTTTGCAAAACTATTGTGTTCGAGGAATAGCCTCAGTGAGTGGATGCGCCCTGATGTTTCTTTCTATGTCTCTCTTAATCTCAATTTCGCGGAGAAAGCCATCTCCCGAATCGAGTAATACCTGTCTTAGAATATGTCTGGATATCTGATGGGACCTAGTTCATAAATGAACTCCAAATCCAAACTTCTTAGACTGTATTGATAACAGAACCAAATCAGTATCGCGCACCATGCCTCCCACAGTATTTTCTTGGACCACCTGTCTATAATACCGTCCATCGTCAGAGGGAAAACTATAACTCTGACATTCACTCTGTCATCCAGGTCACCTGTGAAGCCTGGAATAATAACCGTCTCCCGAAGGAGGCTGCCGTCATCAAATCCGTAGAACATGTACTTATGTTTTATAACTGCTTATGTATGTTTCTTCAAGATTGGATTAATATAAACTTATCGCATCTAGTGCAAAAACGACATCTGGTGTGGTACTTGACATCTCACGATTGACTCAATTGCCTAAGCAAGTGATCTGCCAATCTTGTACGTCCCTCTCCCCTTTAGTCTGTAAGACACCTTTAGAGAGGGTGACTCCATCACCTGCAGGTACACCACCATGCTAGGAGTCATCTATTCTAAAATACTATTAGAATATTATCAAAGTACACATATTGGGAGGCTACCCAAATCTAGATCTAAAACCATAGATCCAGTAACCAGAATGTCAGATATTATATCCATATCCTTTGTGGAGAAACAACTGTGTGACGACCACAGTACAACCGATCGTAGTATAGGAATTTTACTTCCTACTCTGTGTATATCATCCAAATACCAGGACATCACACCCTACTACCTTCTTAACAGATCCATCCCATATTCTGATGAAGTTAAACCCATGACTTGTCACATCAAAAATTCGACGATCTTATCTCCGCTATATGTGCTCAAGCCTATAAATAGACATAAGCTACTTGCCCACTATGCTTCCGCTGCTCCCACTGACTACAACAACCCACTGGCAGAATAATATATATATGTACACTTCTAAAACTAGTTTAGAACGACGCTATACTTATCCTTCTACCGGGTCTCATAGTCTGGAACAATAGTAGTGTCAAGTCTGGGTAAACAAGAACCTTCCTGTCACTGTCCTTGAGGCTACCGGAGTACCTCTCGGGTGTCTGAGGTTACCCTCCATATCTGCGGAGTGGCTATTGGAATGTCAAACCTGATTGAATATATAGGTTCTATTAAATTTTTCCGTAATCGTTTGCGGTTCTGGAATCTCTTCCAGTTCTACCATACTCCCACTACTGTTTTCTGAAAAAGTCCATTTTAATAAAACTGTGGCGAGTCAAGAACAATATCACTATGGATCTTTCAGATGGTAGAAAATCAACCCTCGTCAAAGCTAGGGTCAACCCACAAACTGCCATTACAGAAATGTGCCTTGAGTTATCTAGTGTCTGGTTTTAAGCATAAGCTGGAAAACTCCCCTTACCTTAACATCGTTAAGATATGAAGCATTCTATATCCAATATAGAAACATTGGCACTTATTTAATTGGAACCAGATTCAAATCTTGCAACTGTCTCCAGTGCATATGAACATAATGGAGAGAGGCTAATCAGCATTACTCAACTAAGGAATCCAACCAATTATGAGTAACCTGAAAGAGAAACAAGTTTCTCAAAACCATTACCATCATCTGAATACCAATCACAAGAATCTACATCTTCAATCTCTTTGAAGAATCCCGATACTTGCGATACCTGGTTCTCTACTTTATTCTTATACCCACAACTTCTCAAAACTTAGACATTGTATTTCTACGAAACACTTGTCTAAAAACTAGAGAAGTCATAAGTAAACAGAACATAGTACGAAGACCTACCCCTTTGTCTTGACGGACACTGGACAACATACAATACTTTGTATAAGTCCACTGAGTTGAATAACTCAAAACCTTGTGCGTCGTAGGTTAAAAACTGTACCCAGGCGATTTCCTCAAATATCACCAATTACAACGAATTCCGATATAATGAGAATGATCAACTAATTTCCAATAACTTACTCCCACTCAACATCTGTAAAACCATACAGATGTGAGAATCATTCCTAATAAATACATACCCTGGAGTAAGTATCTAATCGAGAAATCAGTTTTTCCATTAACAATGCACTGAAACAATAAAATGTTTCTTAGGGGTATCCAGATATTTCTAGTAATGCCTCTTCCATAATCCAATTCATGACTTTAACCGTATATTTGTTTGTCATCTCCCCAAATCCCTTTATTTGTCTTTATTCATTACCTTCTGTACACCATCATTAGGCTAAGTGGTTTTCTTCCTTCCCTACCGTTCGGCACCAGCCTATGGTTTGGAAGAAGAATATCCAGTTAGCATAAAAGGTGTACCCTCCTAAACCTAGGAGTACTCGCAACTTGAGAGAAGGTGATGATAAAAGACAACTGAATAAACCTTATTCCTATTTCTCCTGAACCAGAATCCATCCTCGAAAAAATATAACCATACGATGGATTAATCCAATGGAATTGGATGTTCGTAGTGATACGGGTTGTTCTGGAGAAATTAAAGGTGAAATAGGAGTGGCGATGAAATACGTGGTTTGGTCGTGAATGTTAGTTGTCGCAATTTACTTTGCCCTCTTTCTAATTGCTTTATTTGTCTTTACATATTACCTTCTGCACACCCTACTTAGGATAATTGGTTTTCTTCATTCCCTACCTTTCGGCACCTGCCTATGGTTTGGAATAAGACTATCCAATAGGCGTAATAGGTGTACTCTCCTAAACCAAGGAGCCCTCGCAACCTGAGAGAAGGTGATAATAGAAGACAACTGAATAAACCAATTCTATTTCTCCTGAACCTGGATCCATCCTCGAAGAAATCCCTCCAAGTTCGTGTATAACCATACGATGGATCTATCCAATGGAAGTGGATGTCCGTAGTAATACGGGTTGTTCTGAGAAATACAAAGGGTAAAAGAAAGAGCGGCAATGACTTATGCAACTATAGACAATCCAAAAGTCAGTATATTAAGAAGGTTCGGTCAACTTGGTCACTGAGTTATAGTCTAGGGTCGGTCAAATGTCGCTGCCAAAGAGAGAGAGAGAAAAGAAACACTCTGCGTGCACTCTAACCTAGATCAGAATGGTTATCACTTTATCCAATTAGGAAACCTCCCACTGTAATCTCAAATTCTCCTTCAAACCTGAAAGAAGAATTAGTCGGGATCACCCGAAGAGTAAACTAACTCATCAGTGGGAATCGGGATCCAACTATAATCGCATGAAAACTTGATGGAAGCCACTCAAGTTAACACACTCCAGAAGGTATGCGCAAGTCTGGCAAGTTTCTTGTATGTTTGAAACTCCCGATATAATTTTTATCCCATGCTCTTATGACCTTGACGTAGGACAACAAATCATAAGCAACATGTCAAGTTCTACCTGTCGTTGTCCTGATTAATTTAGGTCATCATACATGCCCTTGACGTAGGCCAACAAGGCTGTACGTCTGTCCTAAACTAATGCATCTATCTATGCAACAAATGAATACCCAGCAGCTACCAAACGATGCCTTGACGTAGGCCAACAAACATATCTTGAATACTACAGACCATCCATAAGAAATGACGGAGGATTACGGCTGGTTTTTGGCGAAAAACTTTTAACGTAATGAACTTGATCTCGTTGAAGGAACCTAATAGCATTTTATAAAAATATAGTGGCGAAAACCTTTTGCTAAAGAAGTCACTCCCGGTGAAGGGATCTCGGCTCTTTCCTCGTGGAATGAGGTGCAGGATATTCCAACTGAATACAGCGATGCAAAGCAACTTGTAATCGACTATATTGAAGTTATTACCCTGACGCAAACTTCTGCCCAAGGGGTCACCCCCGGTGAAGGGATCTCGGCCCTTGCCTCGTCGAATGAGGTGCAGGATATTCTCACTGAATACCGCTATGCAAAACAAAAGGAAACATCTTTGTAATAACACCTTTTTAAAATTTGTTCCAACAACATCAAATATAGGTTTGTTTTATCCTTGCATTGATAAGAATCAATGCAGTCCCATCAATCAATCACACCAGAAAAGAACGAAAATAAAATGTACGTATATGCCATCAGCATCGTCACTGGGTCCCGTCATCACTCGTTAGGTTACTTAACTAAGGACTGAGCGGGGACTGAACTAGCATAGGTGCAAAACATATACAACATCTACTAGAATATATACCAATATAATAATCGCTCCTGATAAATGCAACATTACAGAAAAGTAATAAGCATCACAGAACAATACAGATAATCTGAGATCCTTGGGTTTCACAGAGCCGCTACTGAAACCCGACGTTTCCCTGGTCGTGTGGATAGCCTGTGCAATAAAACCTAGACCCCTACGGGTGCGGCAAGTTACCTGCCAAAACCTGAAGCGAGGCAGCCCCCTACAGCAAAATAAATGGACCACCCGGCACTTCACGGAATCCGGTAACTTGAGCTCCCCTCCTTGGGACAACCTGTACCACTTACGAGTGCGGTGAATAGTCTGCCAATTCTAGAGTGAGGCCCCTTTGCCTCTCAAAGGCGTGAGATACGGACCCGTTGCCCTCCAGAACCCGGCTATCCGTGCACTCCACCGCGGGGTAATCCTAGTACAGAAATAAAAATATGTACAACGGGTACATCGACCTCAGCCCGGTCGTTCCCTAAAAAGAATATTATACAAACAGGCAGTGACGGCTGTCCACATGTTGGACGCTCGCCCCGCAATATCAAATGTACAAATAAATCCAAATAGCACTACCATTGCACACTGCTATCCACCACGACATATCCGCAACGTCACAGCACAACACAGAACATCAACGCAAATGCCACGTTCGCAAATCCGTCTAAAAGGACTATAGCAATTAGACGCAATTTTCCGCTCAAATGACATTCCCGGTCGGAGATATAATATAAATACTGTAAACTAACATGTTTAAATTTCGATCGACAAAATTTCCCGAAGTGGGCCCCACGTACATCTGGTGTACAGTAACAAAATTTTGGCCCAAAAGACATATACCAAAAACCACAATTTCCCATGGAAAACTCACTGGAAAAATTTGGCGCACTGTTCCCACAAAAGCGCGGCGGATTAGCGGCCAAACCCTGGTTTGGTCCGCGGATCCGCGGCCGTTCTGTGGGATCACGTGACCAAATTTCACCAGTATGCTTAGAATTTCCTGCTTAGTTTTCTGTGATATGTAAAATAATTTTTAGACCAGATTAAAAATCGACAGAAACTTTGAACTGAAAATTGTAGTTTTGCGAAAATCCGTTCGATCGATATTTTAAACGCGTTAGCACAAGTTAATATAGCTTAATGGTGAGGCTCTGATACCACTGTAAGTATACGGTAGCGCCCCGGCCGTCTTTCAGACGCCAATATGCGGAACAAAACTTTTATAAACTGGCGCTATAGCATACTATAACCCGGATCTTGCATTAAACCTAAACTAACAAACAACAAATTGGGTAGAAATGTTATACCGAACGATCCGAGTCCTTCGGTCTTCAACCATCATCCCACGCTTTGTTGCGGCGGCTTCGATCTTCTGAAAACTCCAGTCTCGTCGTCCAGGTGACACCACGTCAACGGTTCTTTAAACGGGCTCCCGCCTCTGAACCGAGGCAACTCGAACATCAAGTTTGCCAAAAGAGATGACCAAGATTGATGTAGATAATGAGTAGAACACTTTGTCTCGTTACGTCCAAAGTCACGGATGAACGGTTAATGAAGTTGCCATTTGGAATCGGGTGAATGGAAATTGAACTATGAAATTTCCATACACTAAACTATCATAATCTTTTCAAAGGAAATCAAATTTTTTTTAACCATTCCCACAAGAGGGGTCGGCCATATAAAGGAGAGGGGGTGGTGAGTGTAGGAGAGGGGAAGGTGACAATACGATTAAAGAAGAGAATGAGTCACAAGACACCTTGTATGAACACAATCAATGCATACATTGAACCTTCTAACCTAGTCATCATGCATTAATTGCACAATAAATGCACTAATGACTCACTAGCATAATCACATCATCTAGAAGCCTCTAGAAACTTCCACACTCATCTTAAGAAAAGATAAATCCGTATTTAACCGAATGTTAAATACGGGTGATAGAAAACAGGAAACCGGCAACTTCTAAAAAGCGATCCTGAAACGAATTTCAGGATAACCCCGTAACAGTATAAACATACCCGCATTTGTATTATGACTAAATACAATGCAACTGAGATAAAGATATTATATCTACATAGTATAATACTGGGATCCGGCTTAAAACAAAGCCTACCAGTATTATCTGCCCGAAAAATGACACGTGCGAAAACGCACGTGCATTTTCGGAACCCTGCCATAAAACCATACGGCTTCTACAACGTTTCGTCCGAACTTGGCAAACTGTCTGTGGGGGACTCTAATGACTCATCAACACACTGGCACTGGGTATAACCACTAGCACGTCAGAGGTACAAGCTGTACATAACGGTTTGCCTATGTATTGATTGGAAGGGAAGCTGACGAGCGAACTCATCCAGAAACCCTACTGAGCATGACAGTGACAATATCTGTACAGTCCGGTCCATTCATCTATGAGTATCGCATATAGGGCCTAGGGGGCCGGTAAACGTCAGACCCCCAATAGCTGCATAAGTCGTGTCAGAGAGCAGCCCAGAACACCCTGAGATACTACTAGAATACCTTCCAGTAAATCTCGATTACCATGGCCAGGGATTTCGTGTAATGGCTCTCCTAAACACAGCGCGATCTCACCCCCAATACCGGGAGAGACGAATCCCCGACGATCTGCTCACTGCCTCCATGTGGCTCGGGACTGTACCAAAAATATACCTGTTTGCACGACTCCTTTGACCCGTGGTAGGGTATAAATCAAAGTACAGTGGGAACTCACACGAGACAAATGACGACCTCAGGTCGATGAACTAACCTGTACACATGTCACCAGGGAACTGCTATCTGACGCTCGGTATAATACCAACCAGCAAGTTCCCGGTGAGTCCTGTCCGGTGTACTCATAACCCAATGAGCACCTGTATACATCTTAGGTGAGACAAATAACACCAATGTCTTGTGTGACCGGCCACCGCCCCTCGTCGGGGTCTCGAATGTATACACTAGTCTACTCCGGAGTATCGATGCCCTGTCTCGAAACTCCCAAGACTAGGGACACTTTAAGGATGTGCTTATAGACCCCAGCTCCCACATATATGATCGTCATCATATTGCTGGTAGTCAAGAAAGAATTCTATGGGTTTTATCAACATATACATGATGATAAAGACAAACCAGATAGCATACTATCATCTCGAGTAAGATTGTTCTATCGGTATAGGTCCTCCCTCAATCATTGCAATCACGTACCTGCGATCCAATAATTGACTTAGATGGCACTATATCCAACACCAACCAAATCAGTGCCTACCACTCCATATGAGATATGGGAGGGAAAGAGACCGTGTTTTAATTTTGTTAAGATATGGGGTTGCCCGGCCTATGTTAAAAAGCAAAATCCGGACAAGCTCGAGGCAAGATCAGTTCTTTGCAAGTTTGTAGGATATGCCAAGCATTTGCGAGGACATGTCTTCCACCACCCTGAGAAACAAAAGGTGTTTGTTGCTCAGCATGCCACCTTTTTAGAAAAGAAATTTCTTGCAAAATAAATTGTAGGGTTTCCATAGCACCTCATATAGGGTTTGGAAGCATCACACATGCCACAATTTAAATTTTAAGAGGTGCTAAGCAAACTAACCAAAGAATCGAACTAGAAATTTAGGAAAACATCTAATAGTATCAAATACTATAAATAATCTATCACTAAGTGGAGAGATTAAAACCTTTGTAGACCACCTTGAGTGACTCCTTAGATCTCCTAGAGTTTGGAACGACTCGCTTGAATCCTTCCTAGTCCACGACGATCCACCCGAAGTCCCTTTGCCCAAAGCTCCTTGCTTCACTTGATCAATGAGGAAGTGATGCTAACAATCTAAACTAATAGGCTAAACTAGTATAGAATGATTGTGTGGTTTGTTATCTCACTTAAAAACCCTTTCTTTTTCTTTTCCTCACACTCAAAGAAACTCAAAAGAACTTGAAGAAGGAGGAAGATGAAGATGGCAATGCATTTATCAAGATAATGATAATTGTTATGTTTTAAAATAAAAACAAAAGGATATATATGCGAGACACTCTCACATTCAACCATGGTTAAAAGAAATATCTAGATATTTTGTGATGAGTTAAAAGAACAATGGAAATAAACCTTGGGTTAAATCAATGGTCAACCCTAGAAGAGTGTAGAAAGAATGAGTCATTTGTTATTTTTCTTTTTCTTTTTTTCTCCAAAAAAAATACACATATTAATTTGAACCATGTGAGTCTTGCATTGCCATCTTCTATGTATCATCTACCATGATACACATGTATGTATGTATGTATGCATACACATCATCATGTGTATTTATATACATATATGCGTACATCTATAAAGAAAAGGTTTAATAAAATGAGCTAAAAGTCAATAATAAATCAACACTTGATTTAATAAACCGGTCATATCCCATACGACCTGACCAATAGAAAACGCCCGATTAATATACGGTATCTCATACATGCATTTAATCGAGCTCCCGTGCATATCTTATAAGCACACCACATCGTTTTTCCTGAGCTAGGAAACTTCTGTTTGGGACTCTAGGACTAGTCAATACACTGGCAGTAGGTGCTGATCACATCAAACACCCACAAGACCCAAGCGGTCAGCTAAACGTAACGGCCACCCGGGTATGGAGCGATCAGAAGAAAAAATAAGTGAACCTGTCAAAACTCCATCGAGCCAACTGGCAACACTTACCGTACAGTCTGATCTCTTCGTCAGATATGTTGCATATCGAGTCTGGGGATGGAATCGTCGACCCCAATAACTCAATAAGTCTTGCCGGTATATGGCTTATAACAGATCGAGAAAATACTGATAACACTTATCAGTAAATCTCAGCAGCCCTGGCCAGGGACTTCTTGTTATAGCCAATCGAGCATAGCGCAAGATCAACCCCCAATACCGGAAGAGACGAAAAACACCTCCTATCGCTCATTGCCTCCATGTGCCTCGGGACTGTACCTAAAATCCACCTGCATGCACGACTCAGTAGATCTATGGTAGGGTGGAGATCAAAGTACAGTGGGAGGACACACAAGGCTCTATTATGATCTCGGGTCTACAGGCTAACCTGTTCCAGTTTCATATGAGAACTGCTATCCGACGTGACATATAATACCACATAGGAGTTCTCGGTGAGTCCTTTTAGTATACCCAGTCTCTACTAAGCACCCGCATACAATCTTTGGTGTCAGCACACAAGATGGATATGGGATCATCCATCGCCCATCACATGGGACAAGAATCGTACACGCTAGTCTACTCTGGGATATCGATGCCCTGTCTCGATACACCCACGACTAGGAACATTTCAAGGATATGCTTATAAACTACGGATGTCCCACTAGTATGATCCACATCATAATCTCAGTAGTCAAGCAAATATCCTAAGGGCTTTATCTGCATGTCAATATAAACAGTAACCAGATAGCATACTATTATGTCGAGCAAGACTATCCTCTGAATATATATATACACACAGCGGTGCATACACTATCATATAATGGCCTTTAGGGCATACATATATACAACAATCTCCCACTTGCACTAAGGCCAGTTATTGGCGTATCTCATACCTAACATCTCAAAAAGTCGCTCATGTTGCGGCTGAGGGAAGGCCTTGGTGAATGGATCCCCACTGTTATCCTTTGTATCTACTCTCTTAATCTCGATCTCATGGTGATCTACTACTTCCCGAATCAAATGATATCGCCTCAGGATGTGTCTGGACTTCTGATGGGACCTGGGCTCTTTGGCCAATGCCATAGACCCATTATTGTTACAATACAATGGTATTGGATCAATAATGGTTGGAACTACTCCTAGCTCCAAGATGAACTTCCTCATCCAGACGGCTTCCTTGGCAGCATCATTTGCAGCAATGTACTCAGCTTCCATCGTAGAGTCTGCAATGGTATCCTGTTTGGAACTCTTCTAACTCACCGTCCCTCCGTTGAAGGTAAATGCAAACCCTGAGATAGACTTGCTATCATCTTTATCACTTTGGAAGCTCGAATCGGTAAAGGTCTCCATTTGGTGATCCCCGTTACCATACAGCAAGAACAATTCTTTAGTCCTTCGCAAGTACTTAAGAATGTTCTTCACAGCAGTCCAATGATTCTTCCCTAGGTTTGAATGATACCTGCTTAATAAACTCAGTGCATACGCTACATTAGGGCGTGTACACAACATTGCATACATTATTGATCCTACGGCTGAAGCGTAGGGAATAATGCACATGCGAGCTCTCTCTTCATCAGACTTTGGACAATCGTCCTTGGAGAGAGTGACTCCATGGCAAGCGGGTAAGGCACCCCGTTTGGAGTCTTCCATACTAAACCTCTTTAGGATGGTGTTGATGTACTTGGTTTGGGACAATCCCTATAACCGTTTGGATCTATCCCTATAGATCCGAATGCCCAAAATGTATGTGACATCTCCCAGGTCCTTCATGGAGAACCTTAGTGATAAGAATGATCTGACCGACTGTTGCATAGGAATGTCATTTCCTATCAGAAGAATGTCATCCACTTACAATACGAGAAATGTGACAGTTTTCCCTACAGTCTTCTTATAAACACAAGGTTCATCTAGATTTTTGATGAAATCAAACTCTTTGATAACATCATCAAAACATATGTTCCAACTGCGTGATGCCTGCTTTGATCCATAAATGGATTTAAGCAACCTACACGCTTTCCCGCTGCTCCTACTGTCAATGAAGCCCTCTGGCTGATCCATATAAACGCATTCTTCTAAATCACCATTTAGAAATGTTGTTTTAACGTCCATCCGCCAGATTTCATAGTCGTAGTGAGTAGCAATAGCAAGTAGGATCCGAATGGATTTAAGCATGGCTACCGGAGAGAAAGTCTCGTCATAGTCCAATCCTGTTCTTTGACGAAAACCTTTCGCTACCAACGTTGCCTTATAGGTCTCCACTTGTCCATCTACACCGATCATTCTTTTAAAGATCCATTTGCACCCTACGTGTTTTACCCCAGAGGGTACATTCTCCAAAGTCCATACTTTGTTGGTGTACATAGACTCCATTTCGGATCTCATGGCATCCAGCCAGTTCACAAAGTCACCACTCATGATAGCTTGTTGAAAACTGTCAGGGTCATCGTCATCCATGATGCAATCTTCTCTATCACCATCAATGAGAAAAACGTAGTATCTCTCCGATAGGCGAGAAGTCCTACCAGATCTATGGAGTAGCTGAGGTTCATAAGATTCTGTTGCAACATCAGGTTCAACCAAGTTGTCATTTGTAACTTGTGTTTCTAGAAGCTCTTCTAGATATACCAAATTGCCATCAGTATCATTTGGAAAAATCTCATTTTCTAAAAAAGTGGCATACTGAGAAACAAACACCTTTTTTTCCTCCTTGTGGTAGAATAGATATCCAAACGAATGTTTTGGATATCCCACAAATATACATTTGACCGATCGTGTCTTGAGTTTGTCCGGATTCCGCATTTTGGCAAAAGCCGGACAACCCCAAATCTTAACTCGCTTAAGAGATGGTCTCTTCCCATACCATATCTCGTATGGAGTGGTAGACACGGTCTTGGTTGGAACTTTGTTCAACAGAAAAGCTGCAGTCTCCAATGCATGCCCCTAAAAAGAGAGGGGTAACTCAGAATCACTCATCATTGATCGTACCATATATAATAGGGTACGATTTCACCATTCTGACACACCGTTGTGCTGTGGTGTGTAAGGGGGAGTGAGCCGAGAGAGAATCCCATTCTCTTTTAGGAAGTTCAGGAACTCGGTACTAAGATACTCTCCACCTCGATCTGATCGAAGTATCTTAATGCTCATTCCTGTTTTTTTTCTACTTCAAGTTTGTACTCCTTGAATTTCTTGAAAGCTTCAGACTTATGCTTTATTAAAAACGCATGACCGAATCTTGAGAAATCATCAGTAAAAGTTATGAAGTAGGAAAAACCGCCTCTTGCGTGTGTAAACATTGGTCCATATACATCACTATGTATGAGGCCCAAGAGCTCAGTAGCTCTTTCTCCGTGTCCACTAAACGGAGTTTTGGTCATTTTACCTTTGATACAAGACTGACAAGTTACATAAAATTTATACTCAAAAGGAATTAAATATCCATCTTTATGAAGCTTGTTTAGTCTTGTTTCATTAATATGACCAAGTCTACAATGCCAAAGAAAAACTTAATTTATATCTGAAAATTTTCTTTTACTTGTGTGTTTAATGTTGAAAACTGTGTGTTGATTAAGGACGTATATCCCATTATTAAGTGTACCATAACTAATCAACTCTTGATTTATTTTAATGTTCATAACATTATGTTGCACAGCAAAATGATATCCTTCATTGTCTAACAAGGAAACTGATAAAATATTACAAAGCATACTTGGTACAAAATAACACGGGTTCAAATTCAATATACAACCCGACGGCAAAGCTAGGTGATACTCTCCTACTGAAACTGCATGTACATTGGAACCATTTCCAACTTGGAGAGTATGATCACCTTCCTTCAAAACTCTGCTATTTCTCAACGCCTGCACAGAATTGCAAATATAAGACCCTGAACCGGTATCTAATACCCAGGAAGTAGAGTTAATAGAAAAACTGTTTTCAATCAAGAACACACCTCAAGCTGAAGCATCACCATGCTTCTTTTTCTTGAGTTCAAGGTACTCAGTACAGTTCCGCTTCCAGTGCCCCGTCTTCTTGCAGTGAAAACATTCTCCCTTCCCCGACTCCACGTCTTTGGATTTGTCTTTCCCCTTCGCATTATTTATTCCTCCTCTCGGTTTGGTGAATTTCTTCTTATTCTTTCCCTTGGCCTTGACTTTTGGGACGGAATGGGAAGATTGTCCAACAAGCATAGATGGGGACTTCGCTTTCAGCATGCTCTCCGCACTTATCAACATATTAAGATGTTCGGGTAGTGATTTCTCCATGTCATGCATGTTGAAGTTCACTATGAATGGAGCAAAGGCGGAGGGAAGAGATTGTAGAACAATATCAGTATACTGTTCGTTATCCATTGTCCATCCGTGGTCCTTAAGCTCTTCTATAAGAGCTATCATCTTCAAAACATGATCGCCTACTGGTGTGCCTTGAGCCATCCGCATCTGAAACAATTTTCGTGATGCTTCATATCTCTGGGTCCGAGATTGCTCCTCATACAGTTCGTTTGTATGGAGAAAGATGGATTGAACATCCATCTGCTCGTGTTGCTTTTGATGTGTATTGTCCATCGATACAAGTGCGAGGCATTTGGCAGTAGCATAGTCAATATACCACATTTTGCGGATTTCCCTATCCGCTGTAAAAGATTCAGGTCCTGGGGTGGGTGGGGCCTTGGCAATGAGTACATATGATACTTTATCATATGTGAGAGCAATGTTAATGTTCCTCAGCCAGTCTTTGTAATTCGGTCCGGTCAGCTTGTTTTTATCTAGTAGAAGCTTAAGGCCTGTCATAGGTATCTGCCATTAAGATAGAGAAAAGAATACACTCAGCGAAAAATCTTGCAAAGATCAGATTGGTTATTATCTTATCTAATCGATGTCTTCCATTGCTTTTTATCAATTTTTCTTTAAAAACTTTTACAAAGAAAACTAGCCAGGATTAATTACATTCTACAACTTCGCTAACCGTTCAGCCAGGCCAGTGCCGGTACTTTGAGGGAGGTTCCCCGTGCTGTCGCACAGACCTAACTAGAATAAACTTCATTTTTCCAGAGGCGTATCCCCATCGACAACTTTCTTGACACCTAATGGGTTAGCTAATTGGAAAGTGCAAAACTTTCCCGGGAGCAACTCTTGCTCACAGTGGGATCGAGATCCTACTATCACATAGAAGGTATGCAATCTCATTGCAAATTTCAACTCTTGAAACTCCCGATATGGTTTTTACCCCTAGCACTCATGACCTTAACTATACTCAACATATCATAAGTGCTAGTTAAGTTCTACCCATCATTTCATGATTAACTAGACCCACCCATATGACCCTTAACTATAGTCAACATAACCATATGAATGACCTAACTAATCCGCATCACATGCGGTGTAGGAAGATATCACTCAGCTACCGTATACTGCGCCTTAACTATAGTCAAAATACGAAGCACGAATACTAAGTACTCTACTTCCTAAAATGACGGAGGGCTGCGGATAGTTTTTAAGAAAAACTTTAACGCTTTGAACTTGATATCGTTGTAGAATCCAATGGGTTTAAAAGGAGTGGCTTAAGCTCCGCACTTTGAAAACTTTCTTTTTCAGAAAAAGCCGAGTGGGTTTCAAATCCGATTCTACAACATCTTTTAGGTTCATTTTTCTTTACATTAATCTTATTAATGTAGTTCCAACATTTATGTCCTTAAGCCATCATAGAAAAGAAACGAAAATATAACGTACGCTGATGCCACCCGCATTCGCCACAATGTTCCGTTATGCATCGTTAGGTTACTTAACTAACGGCATAGTGGGTTGGGGCTAGCGCGGGTGCAAAACATAAGCAACGTCTATTATATATCATATATATAATATTCCATTCGTCTCAGATACATCAAGTTATCACATCACAGAATATAAGCAGCAGAAGCACATATAATATAGGATATCTAGGAGGTCCGTATTTTGTATTTAGTCATCAATAGAAAATACGGATTCCACGGTCGCGATGAATAGCTAAGCCCACATACCTAGACCCCTACGAGAGCGGAAAGTGACCCTACCAATTCTAGAGTTTAGGCGACCCGGTCTCGACTCCTCGAAATTGTCTCCCACTAAACCCTAGAACTTGGTCACTTGTGCTCCCCTTCTTGGGTCTATCCTAATGCGGAAAAGTAAATAACATACAGCAATGGTGACATCATCCTCAACCCGGAAGTGCCCCAAATAAAAGAATATTACATACAATTGAATTTTACATGAATGAAAAGAAAACTCTCATCTCACATAAAACCCCGGGCTATTCAATCACGACAATCCTGCACATCATATCTCAGCAACACATAATATCACATATCATCAACGTAAGTAAGTATGCGTATCCCGATTGTCGTTGATGTATAGCAACAAAAATGGCGATACACCACATACTGCACTTACGATCACAGAGAAATAAAGTGAAAAACTACAAAATTGGAATCGTAAATGTCACGACCCGAAATTGGCACGTAACGACCCTTAAACTACGCAACGTCTACAGGCGTAACGCAATTTAAGTAAGCCGAAAACTCAGAAATCTAAACCATCAAGAGTAATAAGAAATAAGAACATTGTTAAAACTTTTGAAATCTCAAACCAAATTCTTTAAAGTCCAACTTTTCTTCCTTTAAAATTTTGGTAGCACCTCCTCTGTGAAGACTAGCCCCAAAAATGGGTACAACAAAGATATAAGTAAAGCATCCCCAAACGGGAGCAAAAACACGCCCAAAGCCGTAAAACAACCACCATAACAGATATACGACGCCGTAGCGAAAAAATAAAAGACAATATAAATAAAACTGCATGAAAGACCTCTAAGTCACAAAATAATATACAATATCGTCCTCACATCAAGTCTTTAAGTCATACATGATAATAGTAGATGAAGAGTACATGATACAATGAATAAACAATGAACATAACGGATAACCACAAAACCCACTTAAAGCAAAACTGTACACTATGAGCCGAAGCGGTATCCGCAGCAAAAAGATGAAATGACAGATGAATAGCTTGCCTTGACTACTCTGGGAAACATCCTGCAAAACACTGTGGCACAACGAGGGTGAGTTTCCAACTCATGAATAGTAAATAACATATGCAGGTAATCGCAAGTATGCACGTACAGCACGAATCTAACATATGCAAGAAAAAACAATAATAGTCATATGTGTGCAATAGTCATGAAAGGTACTCTAGCAGGTACAACTAATACATGAAGCAATAGTATGACAATTTGTATAAGACAGTCATGTAATGTACTTTATCAGGTACTACTAATAGATGAACAATAAATGGCAATATGTATGCAACAGTCATGTAAGGTACTCTATCAGGTACTACTAATACATGAACAATTAATGGCAATATGTATGGAACAGTCATGTAAGGTACTCTATCAGGTACTACTAATACATGAAGCAATGATATGACAACTTATATATATGCAATAGTCATAAAAGGTACTCTATCAGGTGCTACTAATACATGAAGAAATGCATATAAAATAAAAGTATGTAAATGCAACAGTCATGGAAGGTACTCTATCAGGTACTACTAATACATGAAGCAGTGCATAAACAATAAAGGTGGAGTATGGGATGAAACATGTCATTTCTACGGAATCCTGACATCGTGGTAGGACCAAAGTCCATCAAGACAAACCAATTCCCATTTTCCTCAAATCAGCCCCCAAATTCGCTCTCATATTATGTAAGTCTCACAAATCCTGAATGTACAATATCAAGTAAATCTCATATATCTTGAATTTAAAAAATCAAGATAATCTCATATATCCTGTATCCAATATCAAGTGAATCTCATATATCCTGAATCCAATATGAAGTGAATCTCATATATCCTGAATCCAATATCAAGTGAATCTTATATATCCTCTGTCCAATATAAAGTGAATCTCAAATATCCTAAATATGTTTGCATGAATAATTATGATGATGTATTTGAATTGATATGTATACATATATATTAGCGTCCCATTCCACTAATATATATATATATATATATATATATATATATATAACAGCGTCCCATTCCACTGTTATATATACTTAGAAGTAAAAATATCGTGAAACCAATGTGTCAAGCTTCGACACAAAAATACTGATCTATCAGGTGTTGTCACCACGACTGGCCCCTGATAGGTACGTACCATACGCTATTCCGAAAACCCGAGTGCTCAGCTTCGACCCTCGTCCTTCGACGTATACATACGTATATGACTCCCGTCGGTATCCCCACGATAACCGCCAAGTCATAGGTACTGTCACCGGTAGGTATGGTTCCCCTACTAACTCATCGTCAGCTCCACGAAATTCTTGCCCCAGGGTACCTCCGTGCCCCACCATGTACCCGCACATAGCCCCCTCCTTTCCTCGCGTGGGGTATATATATATCAGAACCGATAAATCTCATGGTGGATGCTGAAATATCATATCAAGAAAAACCCGGTTTTTCAAATAATGCATAATTTCATGAAACTACCACGGTCCTCAAATCCAGAAAACATCATGAAAAATTCTATATCTCAATGCGAAAATCCATGAATATAATATATGCAACATAAAACTGTAATGTGAGCATATAAAGAAAAGCCGCTATTTTACTGCAACTAGTTAAAATATATATCTTGCGGTTTCCTAATTTCTCCAAGTCTATATAACATCAAATAAAGGTAAACTTGTAACTATAGCCAGATATATATGTACACATAAAGGTATAGCAATGTATAAATATCTACCTATCAGTAATGATGTAATATACCCTCCAGGTATAAGTGAAGTATGTATGCAAGGTATACATATAGCTATGTCATTATGTGTGAAATATACTTATCACTAATGGTACAATAACATATAGGTATACAGGTAACTAGCATATAAGCATGTCAAGGTATATGTGTAAGCATGTAGGTATACAGGTATGCTATATGTCATAAGCAATAAGGAATATGAATCAATGTCACAATGTCCCTAACCAAACAATATCATATATATATGTGTATTGTACGTGTCATGGCAATTATTGACGGTGTGTGTGGCATACAATCAGTGCTTGTGCAACATGTGCCGTCAATAATAGTACAGTGTCCTAAGGGTACAAGTCCAAGCACAACTAGTAACTAAGCAATAAGGTATATGCGCAACTCTATATATGAAATAGATATGCGACAATATCATAACATCTCTAGCCCAGACGCATAACTCCATACGGGCGATTCCCCTGTAGATGTTAAATCTACTCACCAACGCTCCTGCCTAAGTAAAGCCAACAACCTGTTTCCTTTTCTTCGCAGCGTCCGAAGTCCCCACCTGCGAACCTAAAACAAAAAAACGATAAAACAAGTATATATTAGCAATAGACCCAAAACATGTACAAACTACGTTTGACCGACACATCAACTCAATATATACTCTCAAGTGTTCGTATTGTGGCTAACGTGCGTAGCGACACGACGAAACCAACCTAATAGCAAAATCACACAAAGTGCACGATCCGTGTCGTATAACGTATCGTGCGTAAACGAAACACAAGAAACTAGCTATGTGATCCAAGATTTTGTATACAGAGAAAACCCAAAAATCAAACAGGACCAAACACACCTAAACCAAAGCATAGAGCTACCCTAAAAAACCCAAACCCCAAATCCAACACAAATCCGGCGTCGCCGGAAATCGCCATCACGTCGCCGGCCGAGATCCGAGCAGGGGGGTTCGTGCTCCACGTGATGACCTATGGTCTCAGGTACAACACAACAATATTGTTTGGTTGTCTAGTAAACTCCCGGGGTCACAGCAGATCACAGATGTCATATATTGACACTAAAAATACGATATTTACCCGAAACGAAATGATACACGATCTAAACTGAAACTAATAAGCTACGCTACAAAATAAACACTTAACTAATAGAAAGAGATCATTACCTATCCGAAAAAACTCAAAGATCCTAGCTTGCCAAGCTCCAAGGCATCCAAGATGCAAAAGATGTGATTTTTGTGAGTTTTTGTGAAGATTTGTGATGGATTTGTGATGGAATGATGAAGTGTTCAGTTGAGATGAGAGAAGAATGAGAAAATAAAAGGAGATAGAGAAAATGAGAGAGTGTGAGGATAATGAGAGAGGGAGGTGAGTGTAGGGTGAGAGTGAGGTGTGTGTAACCTTTTGCATTAATCACCATTAATGCATTCACACCATGTCATCATGCCACCTCTTCTCTTTCGAAAGAAATATCTCTCCCAAGAAAATATCTAGGATTAGGGTTAAGGTAAAGTATGGATTAGGAACGGATTAAAGCAAATGATTAGATTAAGGGTTAAGTTGTCATGGTCACTAATCTAGATTAACACAAAACAAACCCTCAAATTAACATGCACACGTGCGTGCATGCCATAACAAATAATAATAAATTATTAATTAAATGTTATAAAATGTGAGGAACCCAAATTGGTAAACTTTTTACTAAAAACTCGCATTACCGTCTAAACTAACACTAACCGAAATCTAAGGCGTTACAGTAAATGCCCTTAGACAACACAAACCCAGGATATCACATATCCAAGATTTCATGCCTAACAATGTAAAGCCCGCATTTAGGTTTCACCCATGAAAACAACTTTTCAAAATAAGTCGGATAATTCAACAAGACTTCCGATTACTCCCGAGACCAAAATGTTAGATTTACACGCAACAAACAAATTTGTAGATTCCAATTATTGTATCACATTCACATATACTAGGCGTAGTTAAAACGTTCGATCGAACAATCAATCACCCAAGGAATTCTCAGAAAGTTCAACACTTGAACAAATTTAAAATATACCAGAGACTGCTATAGGCACATACGGGCCGGAACAAGAAGGCACAGTCCAAGCCTCACCAACGGTGCTGCGGGACCGCCGCAGAAAGACTTTCCTGCCGCGGTTCCACGGCCGTTAAGTCGAGTTAGGGCTTCGTTCTTCTTGTGGGCCCATAAAATACCCAGCACGATTTTCTGAGTATTTTTAATGTGAAAAAATCCAACATTTTGAAAATTTCATGTGAGCATGCATTGTGCGTCGTGTTTTGTTCGTTTGAGGTTTTTAACGTCGTCTAGGTCCTCTAAAGCTCTAGTTTGGCTCTGATACCACTGTAGGGTTTCCATAGCACCTCATATAGGGTTTGGAAGTATCACACATGCCACAATTTAAATTATAAGAGGTGCTAAGCAAACTAACCAAGGAATCGAACTAGAAATTTAGGGTAACATCTTACAGTAACACATATTATAAATAATCTATCACTAAGTAGAGAGATTACAACATTTGTAGACCTCCTTGAGTGACTCCTTAGATCTCCTAGAGTCTGGAACGACTCGCTTGAATCCTTCCTAGGCCATGACGATCCACCCGAAGTCCCATTGCCCAAAGCTCCTTGCTTCACTTGATCATTGAGAAAGTGATGCTAACACTCTAAACTAATAGGCTAAACTAGTATAGAATGATTGTGTGGTTTGTTATCTCATTTAAAAACCCTTTCCTCTTCTTTTCCTCACACTCAAATAAACTCAAGAGAGCTTGAAGAAGGAGAAAGATGAAGATGGCAAAGCTTTTCTCAAGATAATGATAATTGTTATGTTTTAAAATAAAAACAAAAGGATATATATGTGAGACACTCTCACATCCAACCATGGTTAAAAGAAATATCTAGATATTTTGTGATGAGTTAAAAGAACAAAGAAAATAAACCTATGGTTAAGTCAATGGTCAACCCTAGAAGAGTGTAGAAAGAACGAGTCATTTGTTATTTTCCTTTTTCTTTTTTTCCCAAAACAAAAATACACATATTAATTTGAACCATGTGAGTCTTCCATTGCCATCTTCTATGTATCATCAACCATGATACACATGTATGTATGTATGTGTGCATACACATCATCATGCGTATGTATATACTTATATGCATACATCCATAATGAAAAGGTTTAATAAAATGAGCTAAAATTAAATATTAAATCAACACTTGATTTAATAAACCGGTCATATCCCATACGACCTGACCAATAGAAAACGCCCGATTAATATACGGTATTTCATACACGCATTTAATCGAGCTCCCGCGCATATCTCGTTTGCACACGACATCGTTTTGCCTGACATAGGAAACTTCTATGTGGGACTCTAGGACTCGTCAATACACCGGTAGTAGGTGATAATCACATCAAACACCCACAAGCCGCAAGCGGTCAGCTAAACGTAACGGCCACCCGGGTATTGAGCGAGCAGAAGAAAAACAAGCGAACCTGTCAAAACTCCATCGAGCCAACTGGCAACACTTACCGTAAAGTCCGATCTCTTCGTCAGATATGCTGCATATCGAGACTGGGGATGGAATCATTGACCCCAATAACTCAATAAGTCATGCCGGTATATGGCTTATAAAAGATTGAGAACCTACTGACAACACTTATCAGTAAATCTCAGCAGCCCTGGCCAGGGACTTCCTGTTATAGCCAATCGAGTATAGCGCAACATCAACCCCCAATACTGGGAGAGACGAAAAACACCTCCTATCGCTCATTGCCTCCATGTGCCTCGGGACTGTACCCAAAATCCACCTTCTTTCATGACTCAGTAGAGCCGTGGTAGGGTGGAGATCAAAGTATAGTGGGAGGACACATAATGCTCTATGACGATCTCGGGTCTATAGACTAACCTGTACCAGTGTCACGTGAGAACTGCTATCCGACGTGAGATATAATACCACTTAAGAGTTCCCGGTGAGTCCCTTCAGTGTACCCACTCTCTACTGAGCACCCGTATACAATCTTTGGTGTCAGCACACCAGATGGATATGGGATCATCCATCGCCCATCACATGGGACACGAATCGTACACGCTAGTCTACTCTGGAATATCGATGCCCTGTCTTGATACACCCACGACTAGGAACATTTCTAGGATATGCTTATATACTACGGATGTCCCACTAGTCTGATCCACATCATAATCCCAGTAGTCAAGCAAATATCCTAAGGGATTTATCTGCATGTCAAGATATACAGTAACCAGATAGCATACTATCATGTCGAGCAAGACTGTCCTCTGAATATATATATATATATAACAAAAGTACATACAAAATCATATAATGTCCTCTAGGGCATACATATATCCAACAGAAATTAGTGGCGAGGAGGTAGAACTGGAAGAAGTTCTAGCTACACAAACTGCAACAGAAGATTTGGTAGAACCAGAGGATTCTGTAGTTCCCGACGAACCTCGGCCGCTCCGCCGATCTAGTAGGGTTCCTCATTCATCTGAGAGATACTACAATTTTCATCGATGGCGGGAGTGAGGACTGCATCATGGAAGATGATGACCCGACTAGCTTCGAGCAGGCCATCACGAGTGGTGACTCTGTGAAATGGCTGGATGCAATACGATCTGAGATGGAATCCATGCATACAAACAAAGTATGGACTTTGGAAGTTGCTCCTGAAGGGGTAAAAGCCATTGGGAGCAAATGGATCTTTAAGAAGAAACTTGGTGTAGATGGAAAAGTTGAGACTTTCAAAGCTAGACTTGTTGCAAAAGTTTTTCGTCAACGATCAGGTTTGGATTATGATGAAACATTTTCTCCAGTGGCTATGCTTAAGTCCATCCGGATCCTACTTGCCATTGCTGCATACCATGACTACGAAATCTGGCAGATGGATGTTAAGTCCGCCTTTCTAAATGGTGATTTAGAAGAGTGCGTGTACATGACTCAGCCAAAGGGCTTCATAGACAGTGGGAGCAGCGGAAAAGTGTGCAAGCTTCTTAAATCCATCTACGGGTTAAAGCAGGCATCGCGGAGTTGGAACATCTGTTTTGATGTGGTAGTCAAAGAGTTTGACTTTATCAAGAACGTAGATGAACATTGTATATACAAGAAGGTGGCTGAGAGTAAGGTTGTCTTCCTCGTATTGTACGTGGATGACATACTCTTGATAGGAAATGATGTTCCTATGATGCACTCGATCAAGCTCTTCTTATCACATAGATTCTCAATGAAAGATCTAGGTGATGCCTCCTGCAGCTTAGGGATTAAGATCTAAACGGATATTGGGATTGTCCCAATCCAGGTACATCAACATCATACAAAAGAGGTTTAGTATGGAAGATTCCAAGCGTGGGAATTTACCCACGATCTCTGGACTCACTCTCTCCAAAAATATGTCTCCTAAGACTGATTTGGAAAGAGCTTGCATGCAAAAGATACCCAATGCTTCGGCTGTAGGCTCTATCATGTATGTGATGCTATATACCAAACCCGATGTAGCATACTCACTAAGTGTAGTGAGTAGGTATCAAGCAGATCCAGGAGAGAGTCACTGGACAGCTGTGAAGAACATTCTCAAGTACTTGAGAAGGATTAAATAGATGTTCTTGGTGTATGGTAACGGTGAACTCCTAGTGGAGTCCTTTACCCATTCGAGCTTCCAAAGTGATAAGGATGACTCTAAGTCGCATTCGGGATTTGACTTTACCCTCAATGGAGGGGCAGTTTGTTGGAAGAGTTCTAAATAGGAAACCGTGGCAGACTCGACGATGGAGGTTGGATACATCGCTGCCAACGATGCTGCCAAAGAGGCTTTCTGGATGAAGAAGCTCATAACTGAACTTGAAGCGGTTCCGTCCATTGAGCATCCAATACCTTTGTATTGTGATAACAATGGAGCTATGGCTTTGGCCAAGGAACCCAGGTCCCATCAGAGATCCAGGTATATTCTGAGGCGGTATCACCTGATCCGGGAGATAGTTGATCGTCGAGAGATCGAGGTCTGGAGAGTTGACACAAAGGAAAACACTGCGGATCCACTAACGAAGGCCATACCTGTAAGTGCACGGCGGCGCCCCGGCCGTCGATCCGACGCCGGAAACGCGGAAACAAAAAACTTTGCAAACTAGCAAACCGGCACCACCGCGCACAAAAATCCCGGATCGGGCCATTAACCTAGCTACTAGCAAACTAAAAGATGGGTAGAGAGTTATACCAAGCGATCCGTGTCCTTCGGTCTTCGTCTCTACTCCGATCTCCCGCGGAATCTCCGTCCGTCACCTCCTCGTCGGAAAGGGCACCACGTAGCCAAATTCTTTTACGGGCTCCCACCTCTGGACCGAGGCAACTTGGGTGCGAAGTTGGCAAGCCGACGCGTCCAAGGGTTGCTGTAGATGTAGTGTAGTATGTTGTCTCTTTGGGGTTTATGTTGCCATGATATTGTAGAGGAAAGATCAAAGGAAATGAACTAGGGATTTTGGTGTGAACCAAGAATGATATGAAGAATTTCCCACACCAAAAGAACCCATCTCACTCTCTCTCCATGATGTGGCCGGCCTCACTTAACAATGAGGAGGGAAAAAAGAATCAATATCCAAGAGAAGAAAAGAAAAGATAAATGCTAGATTAAAGTCACACCCATTTCACATTTCAATCCTTTCACAAAACCATCACAATAAATGCAAAGGATTGATCCAAAAGGAATCTCATGATGAGAGAACTATCATGAAGCCACAAAATGCAAGAAAACCCCTCCACAATAAGTTATTTGCAAACTTGTAAATAACCCCCTCCATCGGAATGTCCGGCCGCGAAGGAACAAAAGAAAACTGGCCGGAATGGAATGCAAACTGGCAACTTCGGAAAACTGATCCCGTAATAAATTACAGGAAAACCCCGCGACTGCACATACATGCCCGCATTTGTATTCCCACTGAACACAAATGCAAAGAGACAAAACTACACTGTCTAATACTAGGATCCGGCTTAAACCAAAGCCGGCTAGTAAAATCCGTTCGATCACGGTCCATGCAATACCGCACGTATCTGATCGAACCCTGCCATATCTCCATACGGCCTCTACAGCGTTTTGCCCGAAACCTTAGTAACTGTGTGTGGTGGACTCTAAAGACTCGTGAATACTATGGCTGTGGATTTAACCACTAGCACGTCAGAGGTATTAGCCATACGTGACGGGCTACCAGCTATTGACCAAAAGGGACGTCTGTGAGCGAACTCATACTGACACCCTACTGAGCCTGTTAGTGACAATATCCGTACAGTCCGGTCCGTTCGTGTATGAGCATCGAATGGCGGGCCTAGGGGTTGGTAAAAGTCAGACCCCCAAAAGCGGTACAAGTCGTGTCAGAGTGTAGCCCAGAAGAGCCTGAGATACTACTGGAATACCTACCAGTAAATCTCCTGCCTTGGCCAAGGACTTTTCATGTACTGGCTCTCCTAGACACAGCGCGACCTCACCCCCAATACCGGGAGAGACGAACCCTGCAGATCTGCTCACTACCTCCATGTGGCTCGGGACTGTACCCAACTAAAACCTGTTTGCACGTCTCCTTTGATCGTGGTAGGGTAGTAATCAAAGCACAGTGGGAACTCACACGAGACAAATGACGATCTCAGGTCGATGCACTAACCTGTACACATGTCACCAGTGAACTGCTATCTGATGTCAAGTATAATACCAACTACCAGGTTCCCGACGAGTCCTGTCCGGTGTACTCATAACCCAATGAGCACCTATATACATCTTAGGTGAACCAACTGACACCAGTGGCTTGTGAGACCGGCCACCGCCCCTCGTCGGGGTCTCGACCGTATACACTAGTCTACTTTGGAGAATCGATGCCCTGTCTCGAAACTCCCACGACTAGGGACCTTTTAAGGATGTGCTTATAGACCCCAGCTCCCACGTATATGATCGCCCTCATACTGCTGGTAGTCAAGCAAGAATCCTAGGGGCTCTATCAACGTGTAATAGCGACTCGTAAGGTCACCTAAAGCAGTACACGATGATAAAGATAAACCAGATAGCATACTATCATCTTGAGTAAGGCTGTCCTACTGGGACAGGTCCTCCCTCATTCATTGCAATCACGTGCCTGTGATCCAATAATTGACTCTGAGGGCACTATCTCCAACAATACCCTAGATACAATTTGAGAGACTCTTCGGGATGTTGGGTATGAGATACTACAACAGCTGGCCTTAGTGCAAGTAGGAGATTATTAGTTATGTATATACCATAGAGGACATTGTTGTACATATAATGTATATTATAGTGGATGCTTGGATATACAGAGAGAGGACTTTCTTGCTCGACATGATAGTTTGCTATCTGGTTTCACTTTGTCTTAACATGTTGACTTGTATTGGGTTACTGTCTTGCTCTCACTTGTTGATAAAGCCCTTAGGATATGTACTTGACTACTAGGACTATGATGCAGATCATACTAGTGGGGTCAGGGTAGTCCTTGAGTATATCCTATAATTGTTCCTTGTCGAGGGTGTATCGAGACAGGGCATTGATACTCCAGAGTAGACTAGCGTATACGCCTCTTGACCCATATGATGGGCGATGAATGATCCGACATCCATTGGTGTTTGACATCAAAGAAGGTATGCGAGTGCTCAGTGAAGACTGGGTACACTGAACGGACTCGCCGAGAACTCCTAGATGGTATTATACCTTTCGTCAGATAGCAGTTCTCTGGTGATACTGGTACAGGTTAGTCTGTAGACCCGAGATCGTCTTAGAGGCTTGTGTGATTCCCACTGTGCTTTGATTTCCACCTTACCACGTTCATGAGAACGTGCAAAACGGTGGCTTTTGGGTACAGTCCCGAATCACATGGAGGCAATGAGTGATAGGGGGGTTTCATCTCTCCAGGTATTGGGGGTTGATGTTGCGCTGTGTTTGATTGGCTATAACTGGAAGAATCTGGCCAGGGCTGATATGGAGATCTACTGGTAAGTGTTATCAGTAGTTTCTCGACCCGTTATGAGCCTCACATCGACACGACTTATCGGTTACTGGGGTCTGACGTTTACCACCCCTAGACTGGATATGCGACATATCAGATGAAGAGACTGAACTGTACGGTAGTGTTATTGATTGGATTCACAGGAGTGTGAGCAGGATTGCTTGTTGATCTTCTGATCGCTCAATACCCGGGTGGCCGTTACGTTTAGCTGACCGCTTGCGGCATGTGGGTGTTTGATATGATCATCACCTACTGCCGGCGTATTGACGAGTCTTTAGAGTCCTATAGGGGTTTCCTGGCACAGGAGAAATGAAGTAGGAGCACATATGTCACGACCCGAAATTGGCACATGACGGCCCTTAAACTACGCAGCGTCTACAGGCGTAACGCAATTTAAGTAAGCCGAAAACCCAGCAATCTAAACCATCAAAAGTAGTAAATGATATTAGCATTTTCAAAACTTTTGAAATCTCTAACCAAATTCTTTAAAGTCCAACTTTACATTCTTAAAAATTTCGGCATCACCTCCTTTGTAAAAACCAACCCCAAAAATGGGTACAACATAAATATAAGTAAAGCATCCCCAACGGGAGCAAATCCATGCCCTACGGCGGAAAACAACCACCACAACAGACATACGACGCCGTAGCGAAGAAATAAAAGACGATATAAGTAAAACTGCATAAAAGACATCCAAGTCACCAAAATATACAATATCGTCCTCACATCAAGTCTCTAAGTCATACACATGAAATTAGTAGATGGAGAGTACATGGATACAATGAATATAAAATAAACAACCTTTGATAAGCGCAAAACCCACCTAAACAAAACTGCATACTGTGAGCCGAAACGGTATCCGCTGTAAAAGATGATGTGATAGATGAATAGCCTGCCTCGACTACTCTGGAGAACAAACTGCAAAACACTGTGGCACAACGGGGGTGAGTTGCCAACTCGTGAATAGTAAATAACATATGCAGGTAATCGCAAGTATGCACGTACAGCGTGAATCTAACAGAGGCAAGCTAACAGCAATAAAAGGTCATATGTATGCAATAGTCATGAAAGGTACACTAGCAGGTACAACTAATACATGAAGCAATAATATGAAAATATGTAAGCAACAGTCATGTAAGGTACTCTATCAGGTACTACTAATATATGAAGCAATGATATGACAATGTATATATGCAACAGTCATGAAAGGTACTCTAGCAGGTACAACTAATACATGAAGCATTGCATATAAAATAAATGAGAAGTATGGGGTAAAACATGTCATTCCTACGGAATCCTGACATCGTGGTAGAACCCAAAGTCAATCCAGACAATCCAAATATCCATTTCCTCAAATCAGCCCCCAAATTGGCTCTCATATCATGTAAGTCTCATAAATCCTGAATGTACAATATCAAGTGAATCTCATATATCCTGAATGTACAATATCAAGTCAATCTCATATATTCTGTATCCAATATCAAGTCAATCTCATATACATTCTGTATCCAATTATCAAGTAATTCTCGTATATCCTAAGTGTCCAATATCAAGTAACTTTCATATATCCGGTAAGTCCCAGCGAATCCTAAATGCCAAACACCGACACTCATAATCCAAAACAGCGAATCCTAAGTGCCAAACATCGACACTTATGCTCCAAATCAATGAATCCTAAGTGCCAAACATCGACACTTATGATCCAAAACAGATTTATATGTCCTTCGAATCTTAAGTGCCAAACACCGACACTCTCGATCCTGTATCGGTATTAAAACAAATCTCTGAGTGGATGCATCCAAATATCAAGTAAAGATTAAGGATACTTGCATAATTTCATGAAACCACCACGGTCCTCAATTCCAGAAAACATCAAGTAATGAATAAGTATAAATGCATGAATCAATACACATATATTAGTGTCCCATTCCACTAATATATGTATATTGGCATATATAACAGCGTCCCATTCCACTGTTATATATACTTAGAAGTAAAAATATCAGAGAACATCATATGAAGTCCATGAATGTAATATATGCAACATGAAACAGTAATATGAGAATTAAATGAAAAACCGCTATTTAACTGCAACAAGTTAATATATATCATGGAGTTCCTAATTTCTTCCAAGTCCATATAACATCAATTAAAGGTGAACATGTAGCTATAGCCAGGTATGCTTTGTTAGTGTATATGCCCTAAAGGCCATTACTGTATCATACTAGTTTGTATATTACTTAATGGAAGCTTGGGATATTCACAGTTGTATATACAATCTTGCTCAAAATGGTAGTATGCTATTTGGTTTGTCTCTGCTTTAATATGTGCATGTGTTTCTTTTAGCATATAGCTGATATACATATTAGTAGAGCCCTTAGGATCTTTGCTTGATTACCAGCGTTGTGATGGCGCTCACACTCGTGGGAGCTGGGTGATCTATAAGCACATCCTTATACAGGTCCCTAGTCGTTGGACTATCTAGACAGGGCATCGACACTCCGGAGTAGACTAGCGTATGCGCTTCTCATCCCAGTGTGGGAGACGGTCTGTCCAACAGCCGTCAGTACGTCGTACTTGGGATAGTATACGGGTGCTCGTTAGGTTACGAGTACACTGGACAGGACTCGTCGGGGACTGTTGGTTGGTATTATACCTATCATCAGTTATCAGTTCCCAGGTGACATGAGTACAGCTTAGTCCGCTGACTTGACACTGTCACTTCGCCTCGAGTGTGTTCCCACTGCACTTTGATTACTACCCTACCACGGCTCAAAGGAGTCGTGCAAACAGGTAGTTTTTGGGTGCAGTTCCGAAGCACTTGGAGGCAGTGACGGTTAGACAGGATTCGTCTCTCCCGGTATTGGGGGTTGACATCGCGCTGTGTCCAGGAGAGCCATTACACGAGTAGTCCCTGGCCAGGGTAAGCGAGATATACTGGTAGGTTTCCAGTGTTATCTCAGGGTGTTCTGGGCTACACTCCGACACGACTTGTACCGCTATTAGGGGACTGACGTTCACCGCCCCCCAAGGCCCGCCATGCGATGTATCATACGAACAGACCGGACTGTACGGAGATTGTCACATACAGGCTCAGTAGGAGTTCAGATGGGGTTCACCTCGTCAGTCTTCTTATCGATATCTACCTGGGGACCGTTACGTACAGCTAGTGCCGCTTGCGGTCTGTGGTTAAACCCACTGCCAGCGTAGTGTCGATTCTTTAGAGTCCCACACAGAGAGCTATTCGCCTTTAGGAAAAATGAGTAGAGGTCGTATGGTTTTGCGACAGGGTTCGTTCACATCCGCGCACTTGTGCACGTTTGCTGTCCGGACAGTTTATACTAGCGGGCTTTGGTTTAAGCCGGATCCTAGTATATGATTTGGGATTGGTTTTTCTCATTGTGTTCGTGTTCCTCGGATCACGAATACGGGTGCGTATGCACAGTTGCTTGAGACAGAGGGAGAGGACTTTGATTAGGGTTAATGACTATTGTCATTTTATTAACCCTAATGCTTATGTGTGTATTATGGTTAATTGATAATTAGTTTAATAATTGTGCATGGTTATGGTTGTTGACCATTTGACCTCCTTGACTTGTTGACTATGGTTGACACTTTGACCATCATCATTTCTTTTGGAAGATACTTTTTAATCCTTGCAAATTGAAATGATAATGGTCATGTCTTGATTAACCATGACAATTATCTAGCTAATTATCTAATTACAATAATACACATATATTTGTGAGAATAGTTTATTCTATTCTCATTCTATCATTTCATTTCTCTCTCTTGTTCTTCCTCTCCCTCAAGCTCTTCCCTCTCATGTGTTGAGAAACACTTGAGCTTGAGAAAAACTCTCTCTTGATCATCTCTACTCTCATCTAGGGTTGAAGGACTAGCACTTCTTGAACCCTAGTTACTTCTAGCTTGGAGTTGAAGTCAAAGGTTGAGGCTTTCGGGTGGATCTTTCTTTGACAGGAGAAGACGACAAGGTGACCTCCTTCCACTACTCCAAGGAGCAAGTCATAAAGCCCAAGGTATAACCTTTCTAGCAATTAGCTAGTTTCTAGTTAGCTTTAGCAAGTTTTTGTTTAGCAAAGATCCTTCAAAGTCTGGTCCATGTTGCCTAAGCTCATAAAAATCCGATTTTTATTCCGTTTTCCGCCTCCCCGCAAGCACCGGGGTGGGCAACGTGGACTTACAGTGGTATCAGAGCCTAACTAAACATAAACTAGCTAGGTAGTGAAGTGTGTCGAAGTTCGAAACGAAAAAATCGAAAAACCAAGTTTTCGAAACCCTAAGTTTCTGTAAAAATTTTTTCTGGTCTAAACAAAATTTGTTATACTCCAAAAATCATCTCAGGGTTTTCTTAAGAAACACACCAAACCCGGTCCAGTGAGTCGTCTAAACCGCCACGGTTCAGCGGCAATAGCAAGCTATTGCCGCGGAACCGCCGCAGTTTTGACTCTTCACTGAGTCGAGTTTGGTGCAGTTTTCTTATGTCCTTGTTTTGGGATTTTTGATATAGTTTATATGTGCCCAGATTTTCCAGAATAGAAATTTGTTTTTGGGGGCCTATAAATCCGTATTTTTTTTTCGAACTTCAATACACTTTGACTAAAAGGTTATATCTGTGATGTTTATATGTATTGAACGTCGGCTAATCGCTATATGTCGATTAGTCGGGGTTATACATATCTTTGATCTGTGATTGATGATGGTATATGTATATGAATGGGTTGGATTGTCGCGGGTGAATAGCCGGGGTGGATGTGAGATGAGTGTTGTTTCTCTTTCATTCATTTGTAATATGTAAATTGATGTTATATTATTATTTGTTTGGCCGCACAACCGGGTCGGGGTTGTAGCCGTCATTGTATAATTCTTTTTACTGTTTTTGCTCCTAGGATAGACCCATGGAGGGGGTGCACAAACTACCGTGTATCTCGAAGTGCCGAGTGGCCTACTCACGGTGTTGAGGGAGGTTGCTTCGCTTCGGGTACTTGGCGGGTAGTTTGCCGCACCCGTAGGGGTCTTGGGTGGGGTATTGGCTATTCACCGCGACCGTGTAATCCGCTTTTCGTTGCAGGCTCGAACGGATTGCGGATTCCTAGCATATCCAATGTATTCATCTGTGAACTGTAATGTCTATCATTGCTATATATTTATATATGATAACTATTTAGGCGTTGCTTATATTTTACAGCCGCGCTAGCCCAGCCCCCGCTCTGTCGTTAGTTAAGTAACCTAACGGGTGATGACGGGGACCCGTGGCGAATGCGAATGGCATAAGCGTACGTCATATTTTGGTTGTTTTCTGCAATGGTAGGATTAAATGATGGGACGCATTAAAATAACTAATGCAAGAAAATAAACCAAGTAAAAGTCGATTGGAACACTTTGAAAACCACTCGGTTCTTTTCAAAACTAAACTTTTAAACGCGGGGCTTGAACCACTACTTTTAAAAGCTATCTCGTTTCATCGATTATATCAAGTTCACTACGTTCACGGTTTCGCCAAAACCATCCGTAGCCCTCCATCATTTCAGTTAAATATACGGTAGTATTCAAGCTATGTATTTTGACCTCACGCGAAGGCATAGTGATTGGTAGATGCCGGATATTTATCTGTTGCATAGATAGAATGCGTTGGTTTGAGACAGTCGTACTGCCATTTTGGCCTACGTCAAGGGTAGGTACGGTCGGGTTCAAATTAACCAGGATAATGATGGGAAGAACTTGACATGTGACTTATGACATTTTGACCTCACGCCAAGGTCATAAGAGCATAGGGCAAAAATCCATATCGGGAGTTTCATAAGTACTGAAACTTTCTAGCGCTGCATACCATTTGGAGTGTGATAATTCTGGTAGGATTCCTTCGGTTTTATCACGCGATGATATTTGGATCCCGATCCTACTGTGAGTATATGCTACTCCCCGGGAAAACTCTCACTTAACGATCAATGCTATAAACTTAGTAGGTGTCTAGAAAGTTGTTAGCGGGGCTACGCCCACAGGGAAAAGAGGTTACTTAATTAAGGAACTTCGCGAAAGCGTTGGAAAACCTCCCTCGAAGTATCGACACTGGTCTGGCTGAACGGTTAAGCAAGTATTGTACGGTGAGAGTGATCCTGACTAATCCTTTCTATACGGTTTGAGAAGGGATTCGAGAGACAGTGGGAGCCATCCAGTTTAGACAAACTAAAAACCACTCTAAACTTACAAGAGCATCATGCTAAAGTGTTTCTTTTCTCTCTCCTAATTGCAGCGACCATTCAACATGACCGGACTTAAATTATTACTAGATAAAAACATATTGACAGGGCCAAACTACAAAGATTGGCTCAGGGATGTCAAGATGGCAATCACTTACGACAAGTTGGGGTATGTCCTTACCACCAAAGCTCCCCCTGTCCCAGGTCCCACCTCCAGCGTCGCGGATAAGGAAATCCGTAAGACATGGGAGATAGATTGCGCGAAGGCCAAATGCCTCGTACTAGCCTCGATGGACAATGAACATCAGAGGAGGCACGAGAATATGGACCTAGAGTCCATATTTCTCCATACAAAAGAACTGTATGGAGAGCAGTCTCGTATCGCAAGATACGAAGTGTCGAAGAAGTTGTTTTCGGCAAGGTTGGCCGTCGGATCATCGGTAGCGGAACACGTGCTTAAGATGATTGGCTACATTGAGGAGCTCGCGGACCTTGGGACCACGTTGGAGAATGAACTCTATACTGATTTGATTCTCCAGTCCCTTCCTTCCACTTACGCCCAGTTTATTCTTAACATCAACATGCAAGGAAAGGAGGTAGAACTTTCCGAACTTCTGAACATGTTGAGGAGTGCTGAGGGCACCCTACAGAAAGGTAGGGAGACATCCACTTTTTTTGTAGGAGGATCTTCCTCTTCTAGATCCAGGGCGAAAGCCAAGGGTAAGAAGAAGAAAGCCCCCGCCAAACCAAGAGGCGGTGTCGGTAAAGTGGATACGAAGGGAAAAGGTAAAGCAACAAAGATAACGGGGAAGCTGGTGGGGAAGGAAGAATACTTCTATTGTCACAAAAGTGGTCACTGGAAACAGGATTGCAAGGCTTGGAAAGCCAGAACACAGAATTTGAAGCGAGTTACAGCTTCAGCTTCAGGTGTGTATGTTATTGAAAACTGTCTATCCATAAACTCTACTTCCTGGGTATTGGATACCGGATCAGGATCTCATATCTGTAATTCTTTACAGGCGTTGAGAAAGCGTAGAGTTTTGAAGGCAGGTGACATGACCCTCAGAGTTGCGAACGGTGCTAGCATGGATACTGAGGCCGTGGGGGACTATCACCTGGGATTGTCGGATGGACATTTTTTGGTTTTGCGTAGTTGTTATTATGTACCAAATGCAACCTGTAATATCATTTCTGTATCTTTATTATCTAAAGAAGGTTATGAATTTGCATTTCTAAGTAATGTATTGAACATTCACCTTAATCAAGTTTTGATTTGGTCAGGTACATTGAACAATGGTATATACGTATTAAACCAACCACAGATTTTCAATGTCTAGAATACACACAAAAGAAAGTCTCCAGAAATCAGTAAAACTTTCTTATGGCATTGTAGACTGGGTCACATCAATGAGAGAAGGTTGACTAAGTTACATGCAAAAGGATATTTGGATCTGTTCGAATATCAATCGTATGCAACTTGTCAATCCTGTCTCAAAGGAAAGATGACAAAGACTCCGTTCACTGGACACGGGGTAAGAGCGAGCGAGCTCTTGGGACTCGTACACAGCGACGTGTGCGGTCCAATGTCTACACATGCGCGAAGCGGTTATTCTTACTTCATTACTTTTACGGATGATTTCTCAAGGTTCGGACATGTCTTCTTAATGAAGCATAAATCCGAAGCTTTTGATAAGTTCCAGGAATATAAGAATGAAGTAGAAAAACAAACAGGCAAAAGTATCAAGACACTAAGATCTGATCGAGATGGTGAATACTTGAGTGCCGAGTTCCTGGGTTACTTAAAAGAGAATGGAATTCTCTCTCGGCTTACTCCTCCATACACTCCGCAACATAACGGTGTATCGGAGAGACGGAACCGAACCCTATTGGATATGGTACGGTCCATGATGAGTAACGCCGAGTTGCCGAGATCGTTCTGGGAATATGCACTAGAATCAGCTGCATACCTTTTGAACCGAGTTCCCACCATATGAGTTATGGAGTAGGAAGAAACCCTATCTTCAATACCTGAAGATTTGGGGATGTCCAGCTTATGTCAAAAAGCAGCATACGGACAAGCTCGAGGCACGCTCAGTACTGTGCAAGTTTGTGGGATACCCAAAGAACTCCAGGGGGTATCTTTTCTATTACGCAGAGGAACAAAAAGTCCTTGTTTCTCGTAATGCCCATTTTCTAGAACATCAGTTCTTAGAAAAAGAAATAAGTGGGAGCGCAATAGAACTGGAAGAAATTCCAGAATCACAAGCTATTACTGAAAGCTTAGTAGAACCAGAGGGTTCGAAAGATCAGGACATTCCCACGCCACTCCGCAGGAGTAGTAGGCAGTCTCATCCGCCCGAGAGATACTACGCTTTTCTCATTGACGGGGATAGAGAGGATTGCATCATAGATTGTGATGAGCCTACTAGCTTCCAGCAAGCCATTCAGAGCGTCGACTCGGTAAAATGGCTGGATGCAATGCGGACCGAGATGGAGTCCATGTACACCAACAAAGTATGGACGTTGGACATCGCACCAGATGGGGTAAAACCCGTAGGATGCAAGTGGATCTTCAAAAGGAAGATTGGTGTAGATGGACAGGTTGAGACCTATAAAGCTAGACTGGTTGCAAAGGGTTTTCGTCAGCGACCTGGTTTGGACTATGACGAAACTTTTTCTCCAGTAGCTATGCTGAAATCCATTCGGATCCTTCTTGCCATTGCTGCCTTCCACGATTATGAGATTTGGCAGATGGACGTAAAGACAGCTTTTCTAAATGGACATTTAGAGGAGTGTGTCTATATGGATCAGCCAGTGGGTTTCATTCAGAGTGGGAGCAGCGGAAAGGTGTGCAAGTTGCTTAAGTCCATTTATGGACTAAAGCAGGCATCGCGGAGTTGGAACATCTGTTTTGATGAGACGGTCAAGAAATTTGGCTTTATCAAAAATCCAGATGAACCATGCATCTATTGTAGATTTGTAGCGAGAACTATAGTATTCCTCGTTTTATACGTGGATGACATTCTCTTAATAGGAAATGACATTCCTATGCTACAATCTGTCAAGGGGTTCTTGTCACACAGGTTCTCCATGAACGACCTGGGTGATGCCTCATACATTCTGGGTATCCGGATCTACCGTGACAGATCCAAGAGGATATTAGGACTTTCACAGTCCAGGTACATCGATTCCATACTGAAGAGATTCAGTATGGATGATTCCAAGCGCGGTAATCTACCGGCTTGTCAAGGGATCACTCTCTCCAAAGAGATGTCTCCCAAGACTGATTTGGAGAGGGATCGCATGTCTATTATACCCTACGCTTCTGCGGTAGGCTCTATAATGTATGCGATGTTGTGTACCAGACCGGATGTGGCTTATGCACTGAGTGTGGTAAGCAGGTATCAGTCAAACCCTGAGGAGAAACATTGGATAGCAGTAAAGAACATTCTCAAGAACCTGAGAAGGACTAAGGAGATGTTCTTGGTGTATGGCAGAAAAGACCTGCAGATTGAGGCCTTTGCTGACTCCAGCTTCCAGAGTGACAAGGATGATTCCAAGTCCATGTCGGGTTTGTCTTCACCCTTAATGGAGGGGCGGTGTGTTGGAAGAGCTCCAAACAGGAAACCGTTGCTGACTCGACTATGGAAGCGGAATACATCGCTGCATCTGATGCCGCAAAAGAAGCTGTCTGGATGAGGAAGTTCTTGAGAGAACATCAGGTGGTTCCGTCCATTGTTGACCCAATACATCTGTATTGCGACAACAACGGGGCTATAGCTTTAGCGAAGGAACCCAGGTCCCATCAGAAATCCAGACAGATCTTAAGGCGGTATCATCTGATCAGGGAGATCGTGGATCGCCAGGAGATCGAGGTCCGGAGAGTTGCTTCAGAAGATAAAACAGCAGATCCATTCACCAAGTCCTTGCCCCAGACTCAGTTCGAGCGGCTGATCGAGATGATAGGTGTTCGATACGCCAGTACATGGCCTTAGTGCAAGTGGGAGATTGTTAGTGTATATGCCCTAGAGGCCATTACTGTATCATACTAGTTTGTATATTACTTAATGGAAGCTTGGGATATTCACAGTTGTATATACAATCTTGCTCAAAATGGTAGTATGCTACTTGGTTTGTCTCTGCTTTAATATGTGCATGTGTTTCTTTTAGCATATATCTGATATACATATTAGTAGAGTCATTAGGATCTTTGCTTGATTACCAGCGTTGTGATGGCGCTCACACTCGTGGGAGCTGGGTGATCTATAAGCACATCCTTGTACAGGTCCCTAGTCGTTGGACTATCGAGACAGGGCATCGATACTCTGGAGTAGACTAGCGTATGCGCTTCTCATCCCAGTGTGGGAGACGGTCTGTCCCACAGCCGTAAGTACGTCGTACTTGGGATAGTATACGGGTGCTCGTTAGGTTACGAGTACACTAGACAGGACTCGTCGGGGACTGTTAGTTGGTATTATACCTATCGTCAGTTATCAGTTCCCAGGTGACATGAGTACAGCTTAGTCCGCTGACTTGACACTGTCACTTCGCCTCGAGTGTGTTCCCACTGCACTTTGATTACTACCCTACCAAGGCTCAAAGGAGTCGTGCAAACAGGTAATTTTTGGGTGCAGTCCCGAAGCACTTGGAGGCAGTGACGGTTAGAGAGGATTCGTCTCTCCCGGTATTGGGGGTTGACATCGCGCTGTGTCCAGGAGAGCCATTACACGAGTAGTCCCTGGCCAGGGCAAGCGAGATATACTGGTAGGTTTTCAGTGTTATCTCAGGGTGTTCTGGGCTACACTCCGACACGACTTGTACCGCTATTAGGGGACTGACGTTCACCGCCCCCGTAGGCCCGCCATGCGATGTATCAGACGAACAGACCGGACTGTACGGAGATTGTCACATACATGCTCAGTAGGAGTTCAGATGGGGTTCACCTCGTCAGTCTTCTTATCGATATCTACCTGGGGACCGTTACGTACAGCTAGTGCCGCTTGCGGTCTGTGGTTAAACCCACTGCCAGCGTAGTGTCGAGTCTTTAGAGTCCCACACAGAGAGCTATTCGCCTTTAGGCAAAATGAGTAGAGGTCGCATGGTTTTGCGACAGGGTTCGTTCACATCCGCGCACTTGTGCATGTTTGCTGACCGGACTGTTTATACTAGCGGGCTTTGGTTTAAGCCGGATCATAGTATATGATTTGTGATTAGTTTTTCTCATTGTGTTCGTGTTCCTCGGATCACGAATACGGGTGCGTATGCACAGTTGCTTGAGACAGAGGGAGAGGACTTTGATTAGGGTTAATGACTATTGTCATTTTATTAACCCTAATGCTTATGTTTGTATTATGGTTAATTGATAATTAGTTTAATAATTGTGCATGGTTATGGTTGTTGACCATTTGACCTCCTTGACTTGTTGACTATGGTTGACACTTTGACTATCATCATTTCTTTTGGAAGATACTTTTTGATCCTTGCAAATTGAAATGATAATGGTCATGTCTTGATTAACCATGACAATTATCTAGCTAATTAACTAATTACAATAATACACATATATTTGTGAGAATGGTTTATTCTATTCTCATTCTATCATTTCATTTCTCTCTCTTGTTCTTCCTCTCCCTCAAGCTCTCCCCTCTCATGTGTTGAGAAACACTTGAGCTTGAGAAAAACTCTCTCTTGATCATCTCTACTCTCATCTAGGGTTGAAGGACTAGCATTTCTTGAACCCTAGTTACTTCTAGCTTGGAGTTGAAGCCAAAGGTTGAGGCTTTCGGGTGGATCTTTCTTTGACGGGAGAAGACGACAATGTGACCTCCTTCCACTACTCCAAGGAGCAAGGAGAGAATGACATAAAGCCCAAGGTATAACCTTTCTAGCACTTAGCTAGTTTCTAGTTAGCTTTAGCAAGTTTTTGTTTAGGAAAGATCCTTCAAAGTCTAGTCCATGTTGCCTAAGCTCATAAAAATCCGATTTTTATTCCGTTTTCCGCCTCCCCGCAAGCACCGGGGTGGGCAACGTGGACTTACATGCTTAACCATGTTGGCATAGCAAGATATGTGTATCTACCTATCAATATTGATGTAATACCCTCCAGGTATAAGTGAAGTATGTATGCAAGTTATACATGTAGCTATGTAATTAGTGTGAAATAAACCTATCACTAATGGTAATTAGCATATAAGCCTATCAAGCATATGTGTAAGCATGTGGGTATACAGGTATGATATATGTCATATGCATAAACAAATATAAATCAATGTCTCAATGTCCCTAACCAAACAATATCATATAGGTATGTGTGTTGTGCGTGTCATGGCAAATTTTGACGGTGTGTGTGGCATACAATCAGTGCTCGTGCAACATGAGCCGTCAATAATAGTGCAGTGTCCTAAGGGTATAAGTCTAAGCACAACAAATACCTAGGCAATAAGGTGTATGAACAACTCTGTATATGAAATAGAATATGCGACAATATCATGTCATCTCTATCCCAGACGCATAACTCCATGCGGGCGATTCCCCTGTAGATGTTAAATCTACTCACCAACTTCCTGGCTAAGTAAAGCCTACCATTCGCTTTCCCCGGTTCGCAGCGCCCGAAGTCCCCGCCTGCGATCCTGAACACAAATAACAATAAATCAAGCGTATATAAGCAATCAACCAAAAATACGTACAGCTACGTTTAACCAATGCACCAACTCCAAAGATACTCTCGAGTGTCCGTTTAGCGGCTAACGTGCGTAGCGACACTACGAAACGAACTCAAGAGCAAAAGCTACACAAAGACACGAACGACATCGGCACGACCCTAGCTAGGAACGCAAAGCGACACAACTACCAAGCCTAGACCCTGATCGTACTGATCAAGCATTCAAAACACAATAATAAACGTGGAATCAATATAATTAACGTCGCAACGTCAAAAGAAACCCACGCCTAAAATATCCGTAAATCTAGTAAGCAGTATTTATCATTTTAGCATAAAACTATGAGTTTTACCAAAACTAGAATTTACAAACAACTTCAAATAGTAAGGTTAAACCACTTATATCTTTACTAAAATTTTAGATTTCACTAATTAGGATTAGCAAAAGTTTAATTTGTAAATTAGCTTAATTATCCGATTAGGAAAATATCATTTAACAAATTAGCAACTTAATTAAGTTTTCATTTATCTTAACTTATCACTTAACCATCCCACTAATCAAAACCCTAATTTGATCATCAAAATGATATCTTGAATTTCTAAATATTAATTTAAAAGCTTAAATTAAACAACTAATTAAACAAATTAAAGGTATTAAGCAACAAAAAGAGATTAGGGTTAAAGTTTTATACCTTCAAAGAACACAACTTGAAACAAGAACAATCCAGACTTTCGCCTCCAAAATCCTCACTAGAATGAAGATCCAAGCATGATTGAAGAAGAAGAATGATGGGTTTGATTTATATTTGAATTTGTATGAATTTATTTGGATTTTTCATCATTTTTTGAAGTAAAATAAGAAGAAATAAAGCAAATATGATCAAGGACAGCAAGGGATGAAGTGGTTTGGGCCAAGGAGAGGGAGCTAGGGTGATGTGGAATTTTGGAGAAAATTCTAGAAGAAATTTACAATAATTGCATAATAAAACAAAAAGCTTTATGTTTTCATTATCTTTTCTTTTAAAAAATCATTTAATTCCGCAAAAATCAAGATAATTTGGAGAGAAGGTTCTAAACATAATTCTAGTGATTAGTTTAGCATAAAACCACATTAGTAGTAATTAACCCACAAAAAAAATAATTACCACTAATAAAGTGCACAAATAAAGCACTAAAAAATATTTTAATTAGGGAATAAATTCTATGTGAACCAAAACTTCCCATAGACCCCCAAAGTTCGCGCACTAGCTTTATTCTAGCTAAACTAGATGCCGGCAAGTCTATATTGAAGTTTGATCACAATCGAGTTAAAACGGAAAATAGCGACTATTTTGCCCTAAAAACGGAAAATTCGCAAAACGATTTCAAAATCGTTACAATCTTCCCCCTTAAATAAATTCGGTCCCCGAATTTAAAATTCTTACTAAGCGTACCTCTAAAGAGATAAGTACAAAACTCCCAAATCTCGCTCGCAGCCTCCCAAGTGATTGCCTCACTATACGGCTACCCCAAAGAACCTTCACATATAGCAGGACCCTTGACCGAAGTCTTTCCACCTGCCGATCCACTAAAACTATCGGCTGCCGGTGAACGAAAAATAGCATCAAAAGAATGGTCTGGTACTGAATCATGTGAGAAAGGTCATGAAGGTATTTGCAAAGTATCGACACAAGGAATACGGGATGAATACTCAAAAATCTGGTCGGAAATGCCAAATTATAGGAAATGGGACTAACTCTCTTCAAGGATCTAAAAAGGACTTAAAATTTTGGGACTAAGCTTCCCAAAACTCAACACGCCATTTCACCGGAAAAATCCGTAGGAATACATGATCTCCCACAGCGAACTCCGGTCTGCGACCACCACGGTCGGCATAAGACTTCTGTCTGCACTGGGCTACTCTCATCCTGACCAGAACCAATTGGATCTTCTCCGACATCTCTGGATTAGCTTGGGTCCAAAATCCTGCTCTCGCGGAGTGATTGGATGATTTAGCGTGCTTGCGCTTTCTAAAAGATAGATCAAAAATATTTGTAACCGCAATCAAGAAAGGCGTCGCATGAAGCTAGCCGGTGAGTACGGGTCGGTCCACAGGGATGTTGTGAATTTCCGATTCGCGCTTACGAGTTAATTCCGAAGGGTGTTCGGATTAATTATTAAATCTAAAAACCTAATTAATCTATACTAATTATCTAGATCTATTCTTGCTAAGGCTAGGTTTAGGGATGGTTTGGAAATGCAAGTAAACCTCAACGCTTTCTATACCCGAATGAAGATCTGTGAGGAGTTATGGTAATTATCAATAAAGTGGATTAGATCCGTTCGGGAAGGTGATCCTTCCTCTAGGTTCTTGTCCTTCCTTTAGAGATCCTTACCCTAACCTCCATGGAAAACATCACACCCGGGCCTTTATACTACGGTATCACCGCTACCTCGAGGGATAGAGTGCCGTAGGGAGCGGTATGTGTATGTATGCATAGAGTCCTATTGTAAATATTTGGTGGGTAAGAAAGGGATGAAAGATCTCATCTCTCAAAATCCTTCCCCAAAGCTAACTCTAAACAAGTTCATAGGGCATGAAATTAAATCTACCTAGGGCAAGGAATTTAAATTTACACTAAGGCAAGAAATTAAATTACTTACAGATGCATCCCTCCAATCATCCATGCAGGGTTGTCAGATCTGAATTTCTGAATGGAGAAGAAACACCGATTCTCTCCAAAAGATTTCTAAATTTTATTCATTAAAGGGAGGCATAGAGAATTACAATTATTAGAGTTCCTATTTATAATGAATAGGAAACCCTAGGTTACATCTTGAACCGCATGTCTAAATTTACAAAAATAGCCCTAGGTTGACTTAGTCAGCGCCGCAAGAATTTTGGTAGAATTTTTATTCTCTTCAGACTCAACTCCGCCGCGGAACCGCGGCCCTAGGCCTGGTTTGGCCGCGGTTCCGCGGTCAAACAAAGGAGTTGACTTCTGGTCTTTCTTGTGTTGGCTTCTGGTGACTTTTTCTTCCTGTTTCTATATGTCTTTTTCCATTTGGGCTTCTAGGTTGGTTCCAGATCTTCAGTGAACATTGTTGTGGACTTTAACTGTTACTTTGTGTTGACGTCTTGAACCTTGCTTTGTGAACTGTTTCTTATGTAGGCTTGATCAAGATTCTCTGTTTGTCAGTCAAAATCAACTTTTGCATCGCCATTCATCGTTTTCACTGCTTCCTGTCCAAGAACCTGTAACCTGTAACATGTAGCAGACATGCGTCAAAAGCACCTGTTTATTTATAAAAAGAATAAGAATGGGGAATATAATAATGCAATATTCTAGTGTGAACAAATACCCCCAAACTTATCTTTTGCTCGCCCTCGAGCAAACTTATTTTTATTCACTAAAATCCTAACCGCACTTTCGCAGGGAAACGCGATTGCACTGAGCATATGCAACAAGCCGTTAAACCTCTAGGTGTCCCTATTAGGAGGAGTGTTGTCTCCTGAGGGTTTTCAGCGGATACTACCCACAAAATCCTATCAATTCGGCTTATCGACTTTTATTCTCCAATTAGGTTTTCTAACAAGGAATTCTATTATCGTCGACTCATAAATTATCCACCCATATTCTTCACAGTTCCTCATTATTTAACTTAAGATTATATATGTTCTATAGACTTACTTAGCTTTCAGCATTTCTTAAGTTTTTCTTCTAAAGTTCCATCTCCACTTAGGAATTTCTATCAACTCTATTAAAGATACAAGTTTTATTCTTCATTCCTTTCTCTTATCTAAACTCTAATCATATATCCCCACTTGTGTGTAAATATCACCCCTACACTTGGAAATTCAAATCAAGCAATCATACCGTTGTCCGTTGTCCAAAGTACTAATTAGTTGGTGAATTTAAATGAATTTTGCTTACACATCCTTCATGCGACCGTTAATACTTCTTGAGGTACCAACGACCGATTACAAGATGTGTTTGCACATTAAAGCGTAATTCCTAGTCTTGCAACACCCAAGGCTTTAGCAGTGACTCCCAAACCAGTTGGTCTAAGGCACTAGGTGATGAAGCACCCTCGCTAAATATTTTTCTATTTTTGCAGCCTTAAGTAATCACAAAAACCAGTGTCCATATTTTTTTCTTTAATCACTTTTTTTTTTCATTTTCATTGTACTAAGGACATTAGACAAGAGCATTTCAAGGTCTCTTCTACTATTCCAAGTTTCAAGGTGCGTAATTGTGCAAATTGTCGGGTATACATTTTCAGAATCTAGACTTAAGCTAGGAACTATTTTTCAAACTTATACTCTAAATAGAACATCAATACTCTTCCCTTGTTTCGACTTAGCCCAAGAAGTGAACTTAAAATTTGCCTATTTCTAAATAAACTACAATGCATATACTTTCTACCGCTAAACTTTAAGGAATGTTATCTTTAGGGTTTTAATTCATTAAGTCTAAGATCTAGTTCTTCCTAGCCAGTTAACCTATTTATCAAACTCAAGTCAATTAGCCAAAATTGAATACAATATTTTTTATAATTTTTCAAAATTTTTCAATTTTTATGGGTTTTCAAATAAGTATGCAAATGCAAAAAATATGTACAAATGAATGCGAAGGAAGAAGACGTACCGAGCATAAATACCCCCAAACTTGAACTTGACAGTGTCCTCACTGTCATGCTAAACCAAGAGGGTCAAAATACCGGCACTCCCCTGTTTATTTATTTATAATTTTTATATTTTTAATGTTTTGAATTTTTTATTTTTTTATAGAAAAGAAAACAAAAAATATATACATATATACAAAGATTCCCCCAAACTTAAGCTTGGCCTTGCACAAGCCAAAAGTTAGCACCAACCATTCAAAAATCTTATCGTGGAAATGGTATAGTTGGTGCAAGAAAATGAGAAGCACGCGAGACCGTGTGGAAAGAAGAATGGTAGAATATGGTCTCGGTGGGGGAGAAGAATGGCGAAAAGAAGAAGGAAGTGGAGTACGATCTTGAGGGTGTAAATTGAGTGAATAAATTAGCGCAATATGTGATGACCGATATGTTATAAGCGATTGCGCTAACCTATCAACCCGTCGGGAAATGGGATCAAATCCCTCAGGATTCGCAAGAAAACATGGGTACGCCGAACTTGGTATAGGAGATGAAAGCGTAACGGTCAATTGTACGGTCGGGAAGATAGAACGGACGAAAGGGAGTGAATTAGGGATAGTATCTTTCTCACCGTAGTAAACTGTTTCGAACTTGAAAGATTCCATTAATGGTTCGAAACTACTATAATCAATCGAGTCTGATGGCTCATCTGAAAATGTAAAGGACTCAAACTCGGGCGGTGAGTCATCAACATCGACCGAAAAAGTGAAACACTCATAGTTGTTATCGTCTGTGAGAATTGTTTCAGATTCAAAGGAAAAGGTTTCAAGCTCACAGTCTTCAAGTGGGGTCGGAACGATGGGAAAGAGGGAGGGTGATATAACAGTCAAAGGTTCAGGAGGATGAATTGGAAAATCAGACACATCAAACAAAAATGATTCAACCTCAATATTATCCTCAAGACTCTCCTCAATATTATCCTCAATATTCAACTCATCCATGCCATTATCATCAAAATTTAGACGCATATGAGATTCGGGAGAAACATTTAATAACTCAGGATGATGATTTGAACATAAAATTTTAATTAAATCGACAGGTTCATCATCTGAAATATTCCCGGCGTCTATATCCTCAATCAAGTGAAAATCAATTTCTTTAGACACCTCATCAAAAGCATGGATATCTATCGATTTAGGTTCTAGAGTGGAGGTGTAAAGATCGAAAGGATTAGGTGCGGTTTCACTCGAAAGGGGTTCCTCACAGTCTGGCAAATCAAACACTACAAAATCACATAACCCGTTTTTATTTTCAACTGGTGAACTATTTAGGGCAATCGATGGAAAACTGGAGTTATGGGCTTCAATTGGGTAAGGGTAGGTTTGATTTGTAAATCCTCTCTCATTCTCACTCTGTCCAACCGCCTCCTCATACATTGGAAAATTTGGAGCTAGTTGGAAACTAGCTACCGGTTCACTCGGTTGCATAAGGGCGGCCATGGACGCTTCCACATTCCTCACCATTTTGTTTGTTGCAGCAATATAAGCTTCCAACGACTCTTCCAAACTAGACTTAGGTGGTGAGGGGGTTTCAGTAAAAGATTCAAAATTGGTTGGATATGTGAAACTCCCTAATGGCAGTGTCGAAACAGTGTCTAGTGAAGGTGGGAAGGTCGGGTATGACTGGTAGGAAGTGGGTGGTAAGACAGGGGTAGGGTCAACATATGGATAAGAAGGTGAATAATCGTGCGGATCCCTAAAACTAGATGAGTGGAGAGGGGTGAAAGATCGACTGCGAGATTGAGCAATATGCTCAGCAATGGACATAGGTCTAAGAGTGACAGAAGGACTTGAAGAAGTGGTATCAACATATGTAGGTGGTAAAGGTTGACTCGGTTGACACAAAGTGGGTTGAAAAGTCAAACTATTTTTCCTAGACGCCTCTTTTTGATCTTTCAACGAAATTTTTGGCAAGGAAGGATCGTTTTTAAATTGACCGAACAAATTAACGTACGACGCAAAATTAGGTTCGGGATACCAAAGTTCGGCTAATGATTTATTGTGTGGGGTACCCATGTTAGAAGAAGAAAGGTGACAAGAAGGAAGGTTGGGTGGTGCAAGGATTTATTTGGGGCTAAAAAATTTTGCAAGTTCTATAAAATATTTGTCCTTTTTATTTTCGTTTTTTTTTTCTTTCTCATTATTTGGAAAAATTTGTTGCAAAAAGATTTTAGAGAAAAAAAATATATGCAACAACAAAATATTACTTGCAATCAATTATTATTTTAAGCATATCACAAGAATCTTTATTTGGAAAGAATTGTTGCAAAAAGATATTCGAGAAAAGATATGCAACAACAAAATATTTCTTGCAATCAATTTAGTTCAAGCGGGGCCCAAAAATCCTGCACAAGACTTGTTATATGGAAGAGAATATATTTTTAAAGCACACAAAATCTTGCAGGCAATATTCAGAAAATATATTAAAATTTGCAGAGGAGAAATAACAGAGAGCTTACAGTGCAAATGTCATCACCTGAAGACACCATAAGGCCGCGTTTCCGCGGTTTAAGTGCATTAATGCCGCGTTTTCGCGGCGGTCTCGTCGGCACGAACCCCCAAAAATTTTCTGACGTTCTGAATCTCCAAGATGGCCACGGTTCCGCGGCCTAATGTGGGTTTCGGCCGCGGAATCGCGGCGGTTTGGGGGAGTTGGGTCTCCAGAAAAATTCTTCTAGTCTGTTGATCAAAATCTCTTCTGTTCCGATATTTTATTTCCTGCTTTGCTTTCTGGAAATTTCCAGATCCGAATTTGTATATCCTGCAAAAATTCAAACCACAAAGTATCCCTTCCAAAAATAACAAAATATATATATTTTTATATTTTTTTGATTTTTCAGATTTTTATGATTTTTAAAATTTTATGATTAACCCGAAATTGCGAAAAGGAAAGTTCTACGCCATCCCCGGCAACGGCGCCATTTGATTGGATGATTTAGCGTGCTTGCGCTTTCTAAAAGATAGATCAAAAATATTTGTAACCGCAATCAAGAACGGCGTCGCATGAAGCTAGCCGGTGAGTACGGGTCGGTCCACAGGGATGTTGTGAATTTCCTGTAACACCTTAGGATAAGGGTTAGTGAATTATTATAATTAAATAATGATTTTTAATAAAAAGTTTACCAAATTGTGTTTTAAATATTTTTCCTAATTTAATAAACATTTTTCCAAAATTTTCTTAGGCTTGCACACACATGTGCATGTAAACTAGGGTTTTTAAATCAAGTAAATACCATAATTATTAACCATGGTCGGTTAATTGTAGGATTAATTCTTTTGGGTTATAAGCAAGTTTAATTAATTAGTTAAATTAAAAGATTACTTTAATTTGAATGGTGAGAGTGTTGACTTGTGAGAGAGAGAGAGAGTGCACCATGGCTTTAGGCCATGCTTGCATTAAATGAGGTGAGAGAGAGAGAGGGTTGACAATTGGAAGCAATTATTTCCTCTCATTTCTTTTCTTTGTTTCTCTCATAACCCTCACACTCACACACACACACACTCTCAGCAGAACCCCAGCAGCAGCAATTGAAGCCACAGCAACAGCAGTAGCAGCAGCAGGGGCAGCAAGAAGAAGCAGCAGCAGCAGCAAGGTTCAGCAGCAGCAGCAGTGGGCATCAGCAGCCCCAGCCTCATGTGCAGCCCCTCCCCTTCACTTCTTCTCCTTCCTGCAGCTCCCTAGGGTCGAGAGTGAGGTATATTTCCTAATTTAGACCCTAGTTAGCTTGGTTAGTGTCGATTTGCATCGGTTAATGGATATTGGTGCGTTTTAGTGCGATATGGGATGTTTAGTGGGAACTTTGTGCATTTGGGATATGATTTGGTTTCAGTAGGATGCTTGAGGTCTGTTGAGGCCATTGTAACCTTGTCCAACCCCAATTACGCTAAAATACCACCAGTTTTCATATTGGATGCAAATGTCGTATTTGTGCACAATTTGAGCTTTCTGGATCTGCTATTGACCCGAGGTGATTTGAATGAAATTGAGTGGACTGTGGCATAGTGGAGTAGAGATGATACCATAGGTGAAACCCGACCCCCTAACTCCCCTTCCCGGCCGCCAAAACCGCCATTCTGGCCGGAAATTGCGGCCAGACAGGGGGTGTTTTGGTAATTTTTGGTTTCTGTAGGTGTGTTTTTGTGTGTAGGGTATTTTGGTATATATATTTTTTTTAAGATCAATTCTGTAGGCAAATCTGGGACCAAATACCTGTTTTGCCGTTTTTCTAAACCTTCGCGACACGCGTGATACGTGAGTAGGTTTGGGTTCTGCGTATCGCAGCGCGTCGGGGTAGTTTCGTGGCGCGTGAGTACACGTTTTAGCGTATCGCGCACACGCGCGATTGGTTTGCGACACAGGTTTCTTGTTGGATTATAATGTCGCGTTTTGTGACTTAAGCTTATGTGTGATATGTGTATGTGATTCTAGGTTCGCAGGCCAGTGAGACGGACGCTGCGAAGAAGGGCAAGCAAGTGGTTGGATACACTTAGCGCGAGACACGGTGAGTAGATTTCACATCTACGGGGATATCGCCCGCATGGCGTTATGCGTCAGGGCTGATAGGACTTTGTTATTATATGTTTCATGCACCCCATAGACTGTCTTTGCATATTGCATTCCTTGCTATACATATATACATATTGCATAGAACTGATAGAATTGCCATGATCATACTATTGTATATTGTTGTAACTCATCTATATTTGATACCTATATCACGGTGGATCATTGCATTGTAGTTCTTTCTCATGTGACATGACTTGATATACACATTGATGCACCTATCACATCGCAGTTACTTGTATTATTGTTGGGATTTCATATGATTTATGCATTTGGGAACCGTGGCCTTTTCAAATAAGTAACCATTTAAAAACCCGGCTCTCTTGATATGATAATTTGGGGCGTCACCCCGTGTTTTCTCGGTGCTTGAGGCACGGATTGATAGAGGGCTGACCCGGACTGACGGATGCCCGATGGGTTGATATAGGGCTGACCCGGACTGACGGATGCCCGATGGGTTGATATAGGGCTGACCCGGACTGACGGATGCCCGATGGGTTGATATAGGGCTGACCCGGACTGACGGATGCCCGATGGATTGATAGAGGGCTGACCCGGACTGACGGATGCCCGATGGATTGATAGAGGGCTGACCCGGACTGACGGATGCCCGATGGATTGATTGAGGGCTGACCCGGACTGACGGATGCCCGATATATATTGAGAGAGGGATGACCCGGACTGACGGATTCCCGGTATATACGTGAGAGAGGGATGACCCGGATTGACGGAGGCCGATACAGGATGTTTTGCGTGTCGATGCTAGACATGAGTATTTATGATATTTGGGTGCCGATGTTGGGCACTCGGGATTTTCAGGGATATACAGGATATGAGGGCCGATGGAGTACCGGCGTTTGAGATGTTGGGATTTGTGGTGCATACATACTTATGTAGTCCACCTCGATACTTTATGTAGATACTATATCCTCATGCTCAGCATTCATTATCACATCTCATCCTGTAGTATATCACCTGATGGAGGACTGGCATTATTATTATGCATACTGCCACATCGCATTGATATTATCTGCTGGCATTAGTAGAGCCACGCTACATGTGCATGCTTGCGATTACCTTTATATGTTATCTCTATTCACGAGTTGGCAACTCACCCCCGTTGTGCCACAGTGCTTGCAGGTTGCCCTGGGGAGTAGTCACGGCTGGCTGTTACCGCATCTTTTGGCACAGATACCCCTTTTGAGCAGAGATAGCCCTTTTGTTGTTTAGGTGGGTTTTGTACGGTATCTGTTATCTTTCAGTTGTACATTGATGTATCTAGTATTCTCCATCTACTTTTCTGTATTGACTTAGAGACAGTTGTGAGGACGATAGGTATGATTTTATATTCTGGTGTCGAGCTCGCATGTGAGCCGACTTTACTTTATGCAGTCTTATCTTTATGATATTGTCCTTGTTTTACTGTGTATTCTTCGCTACGGCGTCGTATATCATTTTGTGATGCTTCATTCTTGTTACTTGTTATTTCTGCTACACCTTGTTTTTACCCGACTTTCGGGGCTAATGTTTTAAAAAGGGAAATGTTACCAAAATTATAAAACTTATAACTTTTGAACTTAAAAGGGTTTTCTACTAAATAAATGGAAGTTTTTCGGACATGTACGATTGTTTTACAAAATGTTTTAAAATCACTCTATATTTATTGGTTTTGATTTCTGGGTTCGGCTTACTTAGCCGCGTTGCGCCTGTAGACGTTGCGTGGTTAAGTGTCGGCACGAGTAGAATTCTCGGGTCGTGACAAAGTTGGTATCAGAGCGTAGGTTTTACCTTCGGAGTGTAGGATGACCCTGGTATGATGGAGTAGGTAGCTGCAGCAGGGTAGCGTAGCGTGCGTATGTTCCGCGGCATACTCACGACACGGTACACCGCTTACGCGACCTTAGGACTTGTTGATTTGATTCCTCCTTATATTCTTGTGATTCGATTTCCGTGTTCTTATCGAATCCAAATTTTCTTTCAGCCAATATGCCGCCTAAGACTACGAGGGCACAGAGAGCGGCCGCGAGGGCCGAGATTCGAGTTGACTCGTCCGAGACGAGGACTGATCCGGGCAGTGCACCCGTTGTACCCGAGCAGGCTGTTCCTGCCGTGACAGAGCAGATCGCCACGCTAGGGGCTGGTATGCAGGAGATGCGCCAGACGGTGGGATCTAGCATGCAGGAGATGCGCCAGATGATAGGATCGCTTGTTGAGACGCTTCGAGCGCAGCGGCCAGAGGTAGCTCCACCAGTTCCAGAGACCGCTATGGTACCTACCGCACAGCCAGTTGCCACTGCAGCCACGGAGGTGATTACAGTATCGCTATCAGAATTTATGAGGCTGAAGCCTCCGGTTTTCACAGGCACCGATACAGCCGATGACCCACAGTCTTTCATCGACAGGATGGCCAGGATATGCCGTTCCCTCAGGTGCGCAGATGCGAGATGGGTCGAGTTCGCGAGCTTTCGCCTGGAAGGTCTTGCGCAGAAGTGGTGTGATTCCGTGGAGAAGGGCAGAGCAGCAGGTCTTCCTCCTATGACCTGGACGGAGTTCGTGACTATATTTCTAGCCCGTTTCCTTCCCCGGAGTGTTAGAGATGCCCGAGCACGCAGGTTTGAGTCTTTGCGCCAGACGCCAGGGATGACAGTGGCAGAGTATGACGTACTGTTTACAGAGCTAGCAGTCTACGCCCCACATTTAGTGGCCACCGAGGAGTTGCGAGTCCGGAGATTTGTTCGAGGCTTGATTTCACCAGTGTTCCTCGCGATCAGCGCGCAGCACTACGAGATCTACGCAGCCGCGGTAGACGCAGCCCTAGTGGTCGAGGAGCACCTTGTTGAGACTTCGGCACTCCCAGAGCCGAAGAGAGCTCATGCGGATACTTCAGCACAGAGACAGCCTTTTCGGTGCCGTGATAGACGTATTGCAGGCAGCAGAGATTCAGGGCGGGGCCGGTTATTCAGTTCTTATTCCCAGGATGGTCAGCGGCCGTCGTCGGGATGTTTTCGCTGTGGGAGTTCTTACCACCGTGTACGGGATTGTCCTGAGTTACCCCGGACCGAGGCGACAGCACCGCATGTCACATTACCACTTTCACCACCCCAGAGAGCGTTGCCTATCGTACCTACCGTTGCTCCGCGCCAGACTCATACACAGCGAGGTCGTGGGCGTGGAGGAGTTGCTCAGAGAGGGCGAGGTGACCGAGGCAGAGGGCAGCCAGCCGCAGGTGGTGGACAGGCGAGGGTTTTTGCTTTGACACATCAGGACGCGCAGGCGTCCAATGCAGTGGTTTCAGGTATCCTCCCTGTATGTTCAGTTGACGCACATGTACTGTTCGACCCCGGATCCACACACTCGTACGTATCCACGCACTTTGTGCCGAGTTTGGGTAGAGAGTCCGGCTTGCTTGATCAGCCGCTTGTGGTGACTACTCCTGTGGGAGAGTCGTTTGTTGCTAGGCACGTGTTCCGATCCTGCATCGTCTGTATTGGCGAGAGAGAGTTGCCTGTCGACTTGATCCTTCTGGAGATGTTGGACTTCGACGTTCTTTTGGGCATGGATTGGTTAGCCACGTGCTATGCTTCTGTGGACTGCCGCGAGAAGACAGTTAGATTCTGTTTCCCCGGCGAGTCGGTTTTTGTTGTGTTGGGGGACCGTAGTGCCACCCCTCACAGTGTGATTTCTTCTTTTCGCGCTGGACAGCTTTTGAGGAAGGGATGTCAGGGATTTCTCGCTTATGTTCGTGATGCTCGCGCTACAGAGGTTCCATTGGATCAGGTTCCGGTTGTTAGCGAGTTTCCTGATGTGTTCCCTGACGAGCTTCCTGGGTTGCCGCCCGAGCGCGACATTTCTTTCTGTATTGATTTGGTTCCTGGTTCGGGGCCTATTTCTATACCGCCCTATCGGTTGGCCCCGGCGGAACTTCGTGAGCTGAAGGGTCAGTTACAGGATTTGCTAGAAAAAGGACTTATTCGACCCAGTGTTTCTCCTTGGGGTGCTCCAGTCCTGTTAGTCAGGAAGAAGGACGGCAGCTTACGTCTTTGTATCGACTACCGCCAGCTGAACAGGGTGACAGTGCGGAACAGGTATCCTTTGCCGCGTATCGACGATTTGTTCGACCAGCTTCAGGGGGCAGGGTACTTTTCGAGGATCGATTTGCGATCGGGTTATCATCAGCTGCGGGTTCGACAGGAGGACATTCCCCGGACAGCCTTCCGTACGCGCTACGGCCATTACGAGTTTTTGGTGATGTCGTTCGGACTCACCAATGCGCCAGCAGCCTTCATGGACTTGATGAACCGCATTTTCCGGCCTTACTTGGATCTGTTCATTATAGTCTTCATTGACGATATCTTGGTGTATTCCCGGAGTAGTGAGGAGCACGAGCAGCACCTGCGGGTTACATTGCAGACATTGAGGGAGCATCAGCTCTATGCGAAATTCTCCAAGTGTGCTTTTTGGTTAGACAGCGTGGACTTCTTAGGTCACGTGATTTCACGAGACGGTATATGTGTTGACCCGAGGAAGATCGAGGCCGTTCAGCGTTGGCCCAGACCCACATCAGTGACGGAGATTCGCAGCTTTTTGGGATTGGCCGGTTACTACAGGCGTTTTGTGGAGGACTTCTCACGTATTGCTACACCGTTGACCGGGTTGACCCGGAAGGGAGTTCCTTTCGTTTGGACGGAGGAGTGCGAGCACAGTTTTCAGCAGTTACGGACACGGCTGACGACGGCACCGGTGTTATCCTTACCTTCCGGATCGGGCGGATTTGTGGTCTTTTGTGATGCTTCTCGAGTGGGATTGGGATGCGTTCTGATGCAGCATGATAGGGTGATCGCGTATGCCTCGCGACAATTGAAGAAGCACGAGCAGAACTACCCCACTCATGATTTGGAGATGGCAGCAGTGGTCTTCGCACTTAAGATCTGGCGACATTACCTGTACGGCGAATCGTGCCAGATATTTACGGATCACAAGAGTCTGAAATACATATTCCAGCAGCGGGACCTGAACCTTCGACAGCGTCGATGGATGGAGTTAGTGAAAGATTACGACTGCGAGATCTTATATCACCCGGACAAGGCAAATGTGGTAGCGGATGCTTTGAGCAGGAGGCCCGGGAGTAGTTTATCATGTTTGAGCGCAGTGCAGGAGCAGTCATCCGCAGATTGGCAGATATTATGCGACAGACGAGTACAGTTCGAGTTCACGCCGATTGGAGGACAGGTAGCGCATGTCCGTGCACGCCCACAGTTGATTGATCGTATACGTGAGGCACAGCTCAGTGATGACCGATGTTCGGAGATCTTGGCACAGATGGGACAGGGCAGATTTTCCGAGTTCGTGATCGATGATCAGGGGATACTACGGTTTGGAGTCAGACTGTGCGTACCTGATGCTGAGGGACTGAGGCGTGAGATTCTTGAGGAGGCACATCGATCGGTATATAGCGTCCATCCCGGTTCCACCAAGATGTATCATGATATGAGAGATGTTTACTGGTGGGACGGAATGAAGAGGGACATTGCAGATTTTGTATCGAGATGCCTGACTTGTCAGCAAGTCAAGGCTGAGCACCAGAGGCCCGCGGGAGAGCTACAGCCGTTACCCATTCCGGAGTGGAAATGGGAACAGATTTCGATGGATTTCGTGGTGGGTCTACCCAGGACTAGTCGGGGGTATGACTCCATCTGGTTGATCGTGGATCGTTTGACGAAAGCGGCTCACTTCCTACCGGTGAAGACGACTTTCGGATTTACTCAGTACGCCCAGATCTATATTGACGAGATAGTGCGACTACACGGAGTCCCGACGTGCATTGTGTCCGACAGAGGCACCCAGTTTACTAGTAGACTATGGCAGAGGCTTCAGGAGGCTTTGGGCACTCACTTGAGTTTCAGCACGGCATTTCATCCGCAGACCGACGGACAGTCAGAGCGGACCATTCAGACTCTCGAGGACATGCTCAGAGCTTGTGTACTAGATTTTGGAGGTAGCTGGGATCATCATTTGCCCTTAGTAGAGTTTTCCTACAATAACAGCTACCAGGAGACCATTCAGATGGCACCGTTTGAGGCTCTTTACGGGAGGAGATGCAGGTCACCTACTTGTTGGACAGAGCTCAGTGAGAGCAGTATCTTAGGGCCACAGATCGTTGAGGAGACGACCGCGAAGATCCAGTTGATTCGCGATAGGATGAGAGCAGCGCAGAGTAGGCAGAGGGCTTATGCAGACCGTCGACGACGCAGACTTGAGTTTTCTGTTGGTGATCATGTTTTCTTGAGGGTCTCCCCAATGAAAGGTGTGATGAGGTTTGGGAAGAAGAGGAAGCTTAGCCCCAGGTATGTGGGCCCCTTCGAGATCCTCGAGCGTGTTGGTGCAGTAGCTTACCGATTAGCCCTTCCGCCCAGCTTTCCAGACGTGCACCCCATATTCCATGTCTCGATGCTCCGCAGATATCTTCATGATCCTTCGCATGCGATTCAGCATCCGACGATCCAGCTTGAGCGTGATCTTTCCTTTGCAGAGCAGCCGGTGATGATCTTGGATCGGCAAGTGAAGAAATTGAGATCGAAGGAGATTCCATCAGTTAAAGTACTTTGGCGTGGTCAGAACCGTGAAGAGGTCACTTGGGAGACCGAAGGCGAGATGATGAAGACGTATCCCCATCTTTTTGAAGGTAACCTTAGTTAGATTTTTGAAATTCGGGGACGAATTTCTTTAAGGGGGAGAGATTGTAACACCTTAGGATAAGGGTTAGTGAATTATTATAATTAAATAATGATTTTTAATAAAAAGTTTACCAAATTGTGTTTTAAATATTTTTCCTAATTTAATAAACATTTTTCCAAAATTTTCCTAGGCTTGCACACACATGTGCATGTAAACTAGGGTTTTTAAATCAAGTAAATACAATAATTATTAACCATGGTGGGTTAATTGTAGGATTAATTCTTTTGGGTTATAAGCAAGTTTAATTAATTAGTTAAATTAAAAGATTACTTTAATTTGAATGGTGAGAGTGTTGACTTGTGAGAGAGAGAGAGAGTGCACCATGGCTTTAGGCCATGCTTAAATGAGGTGAGAGAGAGAGAGGGTTGACAATTGGAAGCAATTATTTCCTCTCATTTCTTTTCTTTGTTTCTCTCATAACCCTCACACTCACACACACACACACTCTCAGCAGAACCCCAGCAGCAGCAATTTAAGCCACAGCAACAGCAGTAGCAGCAGCAGGGGCAGCAAGAAGAAGCAGCAGCAGCAAGGTTCAGCAGCAGCAGCAGAGGGCATCAGCAGCCCCAGCCTCATGTGCAGCCCCTCCCCTTCACTTCTTCTCCTTCCTGCAGCTCCCTAGGGTCGAGAGTGGGGTATATTTCCTAATTTAGTCCCTAGTTAGCTTGGTTAGTGTCGATTTGCATCTGTTAATGGATATTGGTGCGTTTTAGTGCGATATGGGATGTTTAGTGGGAACTTTGTGCATTTGGGATATGATTTGGTTTCAGTAGGATGCTTGATGTCTGTTGAGGCCATTGTAACCTAGTCCAACCCCAATTACGCTAAAATACCACCAGTTTTCATATTGGATGCAAATGTCGTATTTGTGCACAATTTGAGCTTTCTGGATCTGCTATTGACCCGAGGTGATTTGAATGAAATTGAGTGGACTGTGGCATAGTGGAGTAGAGATGATACCATAGGTGAAACCCGACCCCCTAACTCCCCTTCCCGGCCGCCAAAACCGCCATTCTGGCCGCAAATTGCGGCCAGACAGGGGGTGTTTTGGTAATTTTTGGTTTCTGTAGGTGTGTTTTTGTGTGTAGGGTATTTTGGTATATATATTTTTTTTAAGATCAATTCTGTAGGAAAATCTGGGACCAAATACCTGTTTTGCCGTTTTTCTAAACATTCGCGACACGCGTGATACGTGAGTAGGTTTGGGTTCTGCGTATCGCAGCGAGTCGGGGTAGTTTCGTGGCGCGTGAGTACACGTTTTAGCGTATCGCGCACACGCGCGATTGGTTTGCGACACAGGTTTCTTGTTGGATTATAATGTCGCGTTTTGTGACTTAAGCTTATGTGTGATATGTGTATGTGATTCTAGGTTCGCAGGCCAGTGAGACGGACGCTGTGAAGAAGGGCAAGCAAGTGGTTGGATACACTTAGCGCGAGACACGGTGAGTAGATTTCACATCTACGGGGATATCGCCCGCATGGCGTTATGCGTCAGGGCTGATAGGACTTTGTTATTATATGTTTCATGCACCCCATAGACTGTCATTGCATATTGCATTCCTTGCTATACATATATACATATTGCTTAGAACTGACAGAACTGCCATGATCATACTATTGTATATTGTTGTAACTCATCTATATTTGATACCTATATCACGGTGGATCATTGCATTGTAGTTCTTTCTCATGTGACATGACTTGATATACACATTGATGCACCTATCACATCGCAGTTACTTGTATTATTGTTGGGATTTCATATGATTTATGGATTTGGGAACCGTGGCCTTTTCAAATAAGTAACCATTTAAAAACCCGGTTCTCTTGATATGATAATTTGGGGCGTCGCCCCGTGTTTTCTCGGTGCTTGAGGCACGGATTGATAGAGGGCTGACCCGGACTGACGGATGCCCGATGGGTTGATATAGGGCCGACCCGGACTGACGGATGCCCGATGGGTTGATATAGGGCTGACCCGGACTGACGGATGCCCGATGGGTTGATATAGGGCTGACCCGGACTGACGGATGCCCGATGGATTGATAGAGGGCTGACCCGGACTGACGGATGCCCGATGGATTGATAGAGGGCTGACCCGGACTGACGGATGCCCGATGGATTGATTGAGGGCTGACCCGGACTGACGGATGCCCGATATATATTAAGAGAGGGATGACCCGGACTGACGGATTCCCGGTATATACGTGAGAGAGGGCTGACCCGGATTGACGGAGGCCGATACAGGATGTTTTGCGTGTCGATGCTAGACACGAGTATTTATGATATTTGGGTGCCGATGTTGGGCACTCGGGATTTTCAGGGATATACAGGATATGAGGGCCGATGGAGTACCGGCGTTTGAGATGTTGGGATTTGTGGTGCATACATACTTATGTAGTCCACCTCGATACTTCATGTAGATACTATATCCTCATGCTCAGCATTCATTATCACATCTCATCCTGTAGTATATCACCTGATGGAGGACTGGCATTATTATTATGCATACTGCCACATCGCATTGATATTATCTGCTGGCATTAGTAGAGCCACGCTACATGTGCATGCTTGCGATTACCTTTATATGTTATCTCTATTCACGAGTTGGCAACTCACCCCCGTTGTGCCACAGTGCTTGCAGGTTGCCCTGGGGAGTAGTCACGGCTGGCTGTTACCGCATCTTTTGGCACAGATACCCCTTTTGAGCAGAGATAGCCCTTTTCCTGTTTAGGTGGGTTTTGTACGGTATCTGTTATCTTTCCGTTGTACATTGATGTATCTAGTATTCTCCATCTACTTTTCTGTATTGACTTAGAGACAGTTGTGAGGACGATAGGTATGATTTTATATTCTGGTGTCGAGCTCGCATGTGAGCCGACTTTACTTTATGCAGTCTTATCTTTATGATATTGTCCTTGTTTTACTGTGTATTCTTCGCTACGGCGTCGTATATCATTTTGTGATGCTTCATTCTTGTTACTTGTTATTTCTGCTACACCTTTTTTTTACCCGACTTTCGGGGCTAATGTTTTAAAAAGGGAAATGTTACCAAAATTATAAAACTTATAACTTTTGAACTTAAAAGGGTTTTCTACTAAATAAATGGAAGTTTTTCGGACATGTACGATTGTTTTACAAAATGTTTTAAAATCACTCTATATTTATTGGTTTTGATTTCTGGGTTCGGCTTACTTAGCCGCGTTGCGCCTGTAGACGTTGCGTGGTTAAGTGCCGGTCACGAGTCGAATTCTCGGGTCGTGACATTTCCGATTCGCGCTTACGAGTTAATTCCGAAGGGTGTTCGGATTAATTATTAAATCTAAAAACCTAATTAATCTATACTAATTATCTAGATCTATTTTTTGCTAGGGCTAGGTTTAAGGATGGTTTGGAAATGCAAGTAAACCTCAACGCTTTCTATACCCGAATGAAGATCTGTGAGGAGTTATGGTAATTATCAATAAAGTGGATTCGATCCGTTCGGGAAGGTGATCTTTCCTCTAGGTTCTTGTCCTTTCTTTAGATATCCTTACCCTAACCTCCATGGAAAAAATCACACCCGGGCCTTTATACTACGATATCATCGCTACCTCGAGGGATAGTGTGCCGTAGGGAGCGGTATGTGCATGTATGCATGGAGTCCTATTGTAAATATTTGGTGGTGGGTAAGAAAGGGATGAGAGATCTCATCTCTCAAAATCCTTCCCCAAAGCTAACTCTAAACAAGTTCCTAGGGCATGAAATTAAATCTACCTAGGGCAAGGAATTTAAATCTACACTAAGGCAAGAAATTAAATTACTTACAGATGCATCCCTCCAATCATCCATGCAGGGTTGTCAGATCTGAATTTCTGAATGGAGAAGAAACACCGATGCTCTCCAAAAGATTTCTAAATTTTATTCATTAAAGGGAGGCATAGAGAATTACAATGATTAGAGTTCCTATTTATAATGAATAGGAAACCCTAGGTTACATCTTGAACCGCATGTCTAAATTTACAAAAATAGCCCGAAGTTGACTTAGTCAGCGCCGCAAGAATTTTGGTAGAATATTTATTCTCTTCAGACTCAACTCCGCCGCGGAACCGCGGCCCTAGGCCTGGTTTGGCCGCGGTTCCGCGGTCAAACAAAGGAGTTGACTTCTGGTCTTTCTTGTGTTGGCTTCTGGTGACTTTTTCTTCCTGTTTCTATATGTCTTTTTCCATTTGGGCTTCTAGGTTGGTTCCAGATCTTCAGTGAACATTGTTGTGGACTTTAACCGTTGCTTTGTGTTGACGTCTTGAACCTTGCTTTGTGAACTGTTTCTTATGTAGGCTTGATCAAGATTCTCTGTTTGTCAGTCAAAATCCACTTTTGCATCGCCATTCATCGTTTTCACTGCTTCCTGTCCAAGAACCTGTAACCTGTAACATGTAGCAGACATGCGTCAAAAGCACCTGTTTATTTATAAAAAGAATAAGAATGGGGAATATAATAATGCAATATTCTGGTGTGAACACAGAGTCAGTACAACAGACTGGCGATCGACACAACCAACCATACCAAGCCAGAAAGGTTTCCAATTAGAAAGTCTCCTGATAACAGCTATCGAAGGAGAACCCTAACAATGGCCAGTGACGATACCAACAGCCAACAACCAATTAGCACGTACGCACAAGCATAAACTCCTGAGTCTGTATAGTCCTCCATGTCCAACCATCGGCCTACAGATGGAAAAGCGGAGCTAAAGCTCAACCAGTACCCAAGGCTTCCTGAAGCTTCTGCCCAAGACGGCAAGCGAACAGGGTATCGCAATTGGATACAACGCATGAAGGAACTCCATGCAAACACACAAACATAACAAAGAACAACTGAGCAAACTGAGCATAACCGGGCAACAAACCCAAAGGGAGTCACGCCCTGTCTAGACCGGGGTAGACACCCCAACGAAATTCATGGAGATCTTCTTCCATTCCCACTCTGGAATGGTTAAAGGCTGCAACACTCCAACTGGTCTCAGATGCTCAACCATAGCTCACAACAAGACAGACACATTGAAACCAAATCCGAAATTTCACTTTTCATCCCGGTCCACCCGTAACTATCTCATAAGTCACGCTAAAAATTGGTGGAACTTGAATGAACACCGAAAGCTGACTGATGTGCCTACTCTAGGATTCGCGTCTCTGCCCAACAGTATCAGGTACACACAACTGCGTCCCTAAACGTAGCATACACTAGTCACAAATCAAGGACTCCGAATCATTACCCAGCCGAGTATGCTCAAGAATCTCTGACGAACGAGCATCGGCGGGCTGTGCCTCGCGAAAGTGATTAAAGAAAAGTGGTCGGGCGCGGACATGAGCAAGTTGTCCCCTAAGTAGAGGTGAACATAAGCTGTACTCCACGATCGCACAAGAACTGTAAATCTGCAGAAGGCTGTCTCAACAATCCAAAACCTACTGTAGGAAGGTGTACATTAAGCTCTGGTGGTCCGTGAAAATCTGACATGACTCTCCGAACAAGTAGTGTCCTCAGATCTTCAACGCACGACCACCGCGGCCATCTCCATATCATGAGTGGGATATCAAGCTCGTACTTCCTCCAACTATCGGGAAGCAAAAGCGATAACTCAATAATACCTCATCAACGCAAAAATCTAGCCCCACTCGCGAAACATCACAGTTAAACAACTGTTAGTTATGTATATGCCCTAGAGGCCATTATTGTACATTTGATGTATGTTATAATGGATGCTTGGATATATATAGAGAGGACTTTCTTGCTCATCATGATAGTATGCTATTTGGTTTTCCTTTATCTTAACATGTTGACTTATATTTGTTTATTGTCTTACTCTCACATGATGATAAAGCCCATATGATCTGTACTCGACTATTGGGACTATGATGAGATCATAATAGTAGGGCCACGGTAGTCGATGAGTACATCCTATAAAATTTCCAAGTCGAGGGTGTGTTGAGACAGGGCATCGATATACCAGAGTAGACTAGCGTATACGCATCTTGACCCATATGATGGGCGATGGATGATCCCATATCCATCGGTGTCTTGACATCAGAGATGGTGTACGGGTGCTCAGTGGAGACTGGGTACACTGGACGGACTCGCCGAGAACTCCCAGATGGTGATATACAACACGTCAGATGGCAGTTCTCCGGTGACACTGGTACAGGGTAGTCTGTAGACCCGAGATCGTCATAGAGTCTTGTGTGATTCCCACTGTGCTTTGATTTCCACCTTACCACATCCAAGAGGGCGTGCAAAACGGTGGCTTTTGGGTTCAATCCCAAATCACATGGAGGCAATGAGCGATTGGAGGGGATTCGTGTCTCCCGGTATAGGGAGTTGATGTTGTGCTATGTTCGATTGGCTATAACTGGAAGTTCCTGGCCAGGGCTGATATAGAGATTTACTGGTAAGTGTTACCAGTAGTTTCTCGACCCGTTATGAGCCTCACATCGACACGACTTATCGGTTACTGGGGTCTGACGTATACCACTCCTAGACTATATATGCAACATATCAAACGAAGAGACCGGACTGTATGGGAGTGTTACTGATTGGATTCACATGAGAATGTATAAGTTAGATTGTTGATCTTCTGATTGCTCAATATCTGGGTGGCTGTTACGTTTAGCTGACCGCTTGCAGCTTGTGGGTGTTTGATATGATCATCACCTGCTACCGGCGTATTTACGATTCTTTAGAGTCCTACACATTGGTTTCTTGACTCAGGAAAAACGGAGTAGGGGCACATATGTGATATGTGCACGACCGAAGATAATGCGATATGAGATACCGTATTATATTCTCGCGATATTTAGATATGAGCCGGGTCATCGGATCAAGTGTTGATTCGATGAATCGGTACATGATATATTAATCGGTTATATTCGATATAGCCGGATTATCGGATCAAGTGTTGATTCGATAATTTAATGTATAATAATATATATGATATATTGCATTACATTATCTAATATTGGCTCGCTTTATTATTTCATTTTCTTACCGGGTAATACTTTGATATATATGCGATATATGTTAATTGTATTATTTTCTTTTATTGCAAATATATAATATATATGTGATATATATTATTGTGACATGATATGATTACTAATGCAACTTGTTCAGTGGAGATTAAATAAGGTTAGGGTTTGAATTGGGTTAGTTCTTTCATTAACCTTCTAGAAGGTTTTCTTTTGTCATGAGCTTAGATATTATGGTTGATATTTTCTAGTGACTCATTTTTTAACCCAACCCAAACCCTAGCCCTAGTTAAATTTCTACATGTGTTATCCTTGTCATCCTTGACCATGGTTACATTATTAATCATATATCATTTCATTATTCATCACAAAAGGTTTTAATTCATAATTCTTCTTCTTCTTCAATCTTGAGCTTTGAGAAAGCTTTCTAGGTTTTCTTTATGTGATGATTTTGTGTGAGAATTTGATATAAAAAGAAAGAATAAATACTACTCCATCATCCTAATCTTATCTTTCCAATTAGATTATGGTGTTCACCTCATTAGAGAGAGAGAGAGAGCTTGAGTTATAGAAACTTCGAGGTAGATCATCGGAGAAAAGGAAGACTACATGCTAGCATGGATCGTTCGAGTTGTGGAGCCTCTCTTGAGTCCGGGAGATCGTGGATCGCGACAAAGGGACTTCTACTTGGAGCTTATGAAGCAAAGGAGCGGACTACAAAGGTTGTAATCTCTCACACTTAGTTGTAAAGATGTTTACTTGCATGTTAAACCCTAATATTCAAGCAAAGATCCCGTCTTTGGGTTGTTCGGCACGTCTAAATTTTTATTCGGACATGGTTGATGCCTTATTAACCCTTGTATGAGTGCCTAGGAACCCTACAGTGGTATCAGAGCCAAGTTAGAGCATTAGGCGACGTGTATACGAAGTTAAAACTCCGATCGAACCCCGAAACATCGAAAAAGACGCCCTCTCTCGAAAAATTTTTAAAATGTGATTTTTTCTTCATTAAAAATACTCAAAAAATTAGTAGGGAAATATAAGCATTACTGTGGAAAACGTGACAGTAATTCGTATGGACCGCAGCGGAACCGCGGCGGTACCTTGCTTGTGTCGCGGATCCGCGGCCGTACAGGAGAATTATGTTTTGTTTTTGGCACAGTAATTTCAGTAGGTGCTGGTACATGATTCTGGGTATTTTTAATCTTACTCAAGTGTTGAGTGTTATGGGGTTTATTTTGAATTCATTGATTCGATCGGAAAATTTAATTTCGTTCTGTTTTCCGGATAATTTAGAAACTGTTAAAATGTTCGAACGGATATCATTAACTCATTTTTTCCGGGCACGAAAAACTTTCAAGTGTTGAATTTTTCTTGAGTTTAAATCTTTCGGAAAAACGTGCTAGTAATGCGATGAAATAAAGAATTTCTAGCGGATGAGCTTCTACCAATTATATTTGTGGACCCTCTAGAAGAACACAAACATTAACTCGATTATGTGACCGTCTGAACCGTCTCTAAACCTTAGGGTTGGGGGCAGTACGGCGTGCCACTTGTGAGGCGTTGGCTTGACCCTTCTACGGTTGGACCATTGGTACTGTGACATATTCTGGGATTTTTTTTGAACTCCGCTCAAGTTTTGAGTAATTTAGGAAATCTTGGGTATTTGATTATTCGATCGGAAAGTTTAATACTGTCTATTTATCTGGAATGTGATACAATATGTGGAATTCATATAGTTAGGCATGAAATGCGAAGTATGTGATATTTCGGATTTATGATGTCTAAAGAGATTTTGGATTCCAAATGTTGTAGTTTTACACTTTCTTTTCTGTAACCGTAAGTGTAGTATGTAGTTGTATTGCCAGTTTTCGTTGCTATACATCAACGACGATCGGTGTATGCATACTTACTTACGTTGATGATACGAGATATTATGTGTTGCTGGGATATGTTATATTGGATCGTCGTGTTCTGAATAGCCGGGGGTTTTATGTGAGATGAGGGTTTTTATTTTCATTCATGTAAAATTCATTTGTATGTAATATTCTTTTATCGGGGCACTTCCGGGATGTGGTTGATATCACCAGTATATATTATTTACTTTTCCGCATTAGGTAGACCCCGAAGAGGGGAGCACAAGTAACCGGGTTCTAGGGTCCAGTGGGAGGCCATCTGGAGGAGTCGAGACCGGGACTCCTAACCCTAGAATTAGAAGTGTTAATTGCCGCACTCGTAGGGGTCTAGGAATGTGGTTTTGGCTATTCATCGCGACCGTGGAATCCGTGTTTTATACCGGCTCGTATTAAAAACACGGACATCCTGGTATATCCAATATTTCATATATGTTCTTCTGCTGCAATGTTCTGTGATGAGATCATATTACTGTCTGAGACGAATGCTTATACTATATATTTGCTGATATATAAATATTACAGCTTTCGTTTCTTCTGTGATGCTTAGGAAGCATTAAATTGATGGGATTTTTATTAATGAGATTAATAAAAGAAAAGAAACCTGAAAGATGTTTTAGAATCAAAACTTTATAAAAAAGGTAGCAAAGTTTTGCTTTGCACAGCGGTATATATGATATACCATGCACCTTATTCGATGAGGAAAAGGCCGAGATCCTTTCACCGGGAGTGACCTCTTTAGCAAAACTGGCAGATGCTACAAACTCGCGGTTTAGTTTTTGACAGCTTATATAGTTCTTGCTTTACACAGCGGTATATATGATATACCCTGCACCTTATTCGATGAGGAAATAGCCGAGATCCCTTCACCGGGAGTGACCTCTTTAGCGAAACTAGAAAAGCCTAAAAAACACTCCTTTTCAAAATCACTTGTTTCTACAACGATATCAATTTCATTACGCTCATGGTTTTCTGAAAAACCTGCGTAGCCCTCCGTCATTTCAGATAGAGAATAATTAGTATTCATGCTATGTTTGTTGACTTAGTCAAGGCGTAGTGTACGGTAGCTAAATAGTATTGATCTTCTATAGATGAGATGCGATTGGATTAGGGTAGTCGTACGGCCTTGTTGACTTAGTCAAGGGTTGTACGGGTGGGTTTAATTCAATCGGGAAATGTACGGGTTGAACTTGACTTGCGATTTATGGTTTGTTGACTTAGTCAAGGTCATAGATTGCTAGGGGCAAAAGCTTTATCGGGAATTTCAAGTATTGAAATTTGCAATGAGATTGCATACCTCCTATGAGATAGTTGGATCCCGATACCCACTGCGAGTAAGAGTTACTCCTGGGAGAATTTTACACAGGACAATTAACCGATCAAGTAGATGTCTAGAAAAGTGTTAACGGGGTTATGCCTCTGGGAAGACGAGGTTTATTTTAATTAGGTCGGTGCGAAAGCACGGGGAACATCCCTCAAGTACCAACACTAATCTGGCTGAAAGATTGACAAAATTGTAGGGTGTGATTAATCCCAACTAATCTTACCTTTTAGGGTTTGAAGGATGATTTGATAAAAAACAGTGGGAGACATTCTGATTAGATAAGATAATAACCAATCTAATCTTGCAAGAGCATACGCTAAAGTGTTTCATTCTCTCTCTCTCTCCAGGTTGCAACATGTCAGGACTTAATCAAGATAATAATATAGATTTATTGACTGAACCCGCTTATTATACTGAGCAGGGGATCGTTGGTCCCGTTCTTTCTTATAAGAGTTATAAGACTGAGCAGGAAAGAGGAGAAAATCTGGATTCTCACGCCGCCCAAATGAAGAATACGCATGCTGATGCATCTTCTTCGGATGTGTTAGTTATTGAGAACTGTTTCTCAGTTCACCCTACGTCCTGAGTATTAGATACCGGAACGGGATCCCACATATGTAAATTATTACGTGGGCTACGTAAAGATAGAGAACTGGGAAAGGGTGATCATTCCATACAAGTAGGGAATGGTGCAAGTATTGCAGCCAAAGAAGTTGGCGAATATCACCTTGTATTACCAAGTAGTAATACACTGATTCTGAACGAGTGCTATTATATACCGAACATGATGTGTAACATTATATCAGTTTTCTTATTAAGTAAAGAAGGATATAATTTTGTAGTACAGGATAATGTTATGAACATATTCCTGAATCAAAAGTTGATTGGATCAGGCTCGTTACATATTGGCATATACGTTCTCGATCAAAATACAGTCCTTAATATACAAAACACACACAAGAGGAAAAGTTCAGAAATGAACGAATCCTTCTTATGGCATTGTAGACTTGGTCATATTAATGCGACACGGCTAGCTAAGTTACATAAGGATGGATATTTGAATACGTTCGAATTATCATCTTATGATACTTGCCATTCATGTCTCAAAGTTAAAATGACCAAAACTCCATTTAGTGGATAAGGAGCAAGAGTTGAGGAACTCTTAGGGCTGATACATAGTGATGTATGTGGACCCATGTCTACACATGCCAGGAACGGTTCTTCCGATTTCATTACATTCACCGACGATCTCTCAAGATACGGAGAAGTGTTCCTGATGAAACACAAGTCTGAAGCTTTTGAGAAATTCAGAGAATATAAGCACGAAGTAGAGAACCAAACGGGAAAAAGTATTAAGATCCTTCGATCTGATCGAGGAGGAGAATATTTGAGCAATGAATTTCTGGATTATCTAAAAGAGAATGGGATTCTCTCTCAGCTTACTCCTCCTTATACACCACAGCACAACGGTGTATCGGAGTGGAGGAATCGCACCCTATTAGATATGGTACACTCTATGATGAGTGATGCTGAGTTACCTATTTCCTTTTGGGGGTATGCGCTTGAGACAGCCATATACCTATTGAATCTAGTTCCATCTAAATCTGTACCTACCACACCATATGAGATATGGAGTATGAAAAGACCATAGTTTAAACGAGTTAAGATATGGGGTTGTCCGGCCTATGTCAAAAGGCAAAATCCGGACAAACTCGAGGCACGATCAGTTCTTTGCAAGTTTGTGGGATATCCAAAGAACTCACAAGGGTATATCTTCTACCACACTGAGGAACAAAAGGTGTTTGTTGCTCAACATGCCACCTTTTTGGAAAAGGAATTTCTTGTAAAAGAAATTAGTGGCAAAAAGGTAGAGCTGGAAGAGGTTCCAGCACTACAAACTACAACTCATGATTTATTGGAACCAGAAGATTCAGTAGTACCCGACGAACCCCAGCCTCTCCGCCGATCTACTAGGGTTTCTCATCCACCAGAGAGATACTACGGTTTTCCCATTGATGGTGGGAGCGAGGATTGCATCATGGAAGATGATGACCCAACTAGTTTCGAGCAGGCCATCATGAGTGGTGACTCTGTGAAATGGCTGGATGCAATGCGATCTGAGATGGAATCCGTGTACACCAACAAAGTATAGACTTTGGAAAATGTTCTTGATGGGCTAAAACCCTTTGGGAGCAAGTGGATCTTTTAAAAGAAAATTGGTGTAGAAGGAAAAGTTAAGACTTTCAAAGCTAGGCTTGTTGCAAAGAGTTTTCGTCAACGACCAGGTATGGATTATGACAAAACCTTTTCTCCAGTGGCTATGCTTAAGTCCATCCGGATCTTACTTGCCATTGCTGCATACCATGACAACGAAATCTGGCAAATGGATATTAAGACCGCCTTTCTAAACGGTGATTTAGAAGTGTGCGTGTACATGACTCAGCCAGAGGGTTTCGTAGATAGTGGGAGCAGCAGAAAGGTGTGCAAACTGCTTAAATCAATCTATGGGTTAAAGCAAGCATCGCGGAGTTGAAACATCTGCTTTGATGTTGTAGTCAAAGAGTTTGACTTCATCAAAAACGTAGATGAACCATGTATATATAAAAAGGTTGCAGAGAGTAAGGTTGCCTTCCTTGTAATGTACGTCGATGAGATACTCTTGATAGGAAATGATGTTCCTATGCTGAAGGCAGTCAAGCTCTTCTTATCACAAAGATTCTCAATGAAATATCTAGGTGATGCTTCCTGCATATTGGGAATCATGATCTATAGAGATAGATCTAAACGGATACTGGGATTGTCCCAATCCAGGTACATTGACACCATACAAAAGAGGTTTAGTATGGAAGAATCCAAGCGTAGGAACCAACCCACGATCTCTGGACTCACTCTCTCCAAAGAGATGTCTCCCAAGACTGATTTAGAGAGAGCTCGCATGCAAGGGATACCCTATGCTTCGGCAGTAGGCTCTATCATGTATGCGATGCTATGTACGAGACCCGATGTTGCATACTCACTAAGTGTAGTGAGTAGGTATCAAGCTGATCCAGGAGAGAGTTACTGGATAGTTGTGAAGAACATTCTCAAGTACTTGCGATGGACTAAAGAGATGTTCTTGGTGTATGGTAATGGAGAACTCCAGGTGGAGTCCTTTACCGATTCGAGCTTCTAAAGTGATGAGGACGACTCTAAGTCGCACTCGAGATTTGTCTTTACCCTCAATGGAGGGGCGGTGTATTGGAAGAGTCCCAAACAGGATACGATTGCAGACTCGACGATGGAGGCTGAATACATCGCTGCCAACGATGCTGCCAAAACGGCTGTCTGGATAAAGAAGTTCATTAGTGAACTTGGTGTGGTTCCATCCATTGAGCATCAAATACCTCTGTATTGTGATAACAATGGAGCTGTGGCTTTGGCCAAGGAACCCAGGTCCCATCAGAAGTCCAGACATATTCTGAGGCGGTATCACCTGATCAAGGTGATAGTTGATCGCCGGGAGATCGAGGTCAGGAGAGTAGATACGAAGGAAAACACTGCGGATCCATTCATGAAGGCCATTCCCCAGATACAGTTGGAGAGATTACTCGGGATGCTAGGTATGAGATACTACAGCAGCTGGCCTTAGTGCAAGTGGGAGATTGTTAGTTATGTATATGCCATAGAGGCCATTTTTGTACATATGATGTGTATTATAATTGATGCTTGGATATATATAGAGAGGAATTTCTTTCTCGTCATGATAATATGCTATTTGGTTTCCCTTTATCTTAACATGTTAACATATATTTGTTTACTGTCTTGCTCTCACATGTTGATAAAGCCCTTAGTATCTGTACTCGACTATTGGGACTATGATGAGATCATACTAGTGGGGCCACGGTAGTCGATGAGTACATCCTATAACAGTTCCTAGTCGAGGGTGTGTCGAGACAGGGCATCGATACACCAGAGTAGACTAGCGTATACGCATCTTGACCCATATGATGGGCGATGGATGATCCCATATCCATCAGTGTTTTGACATCAGAGATTGTGTACAGGTGCTCGGTGTAGACTGGGTACACTAGACGGACTCGCCGAGAACTCCCAGATGGTGATATACCACACGTCAGATGGCAGTTCTCCGGTGACACTGGTACAGGGTAGTCTGTAGACCCGAGATCGTCATAGATTCTTGTGTGATTCCCTCTGTGCTTTGATTTCCACCTTACCACGTCCAAGAGGGCGTTCAAAACGGTGGCTTTTGGGTGCAGTCCCGAATCACATGGAGGGAATGAGCGATAGGAGGGGATTCGTCTCTCCCGGTATAGAGAGTTGATGTTGTGCTGTATTCGATTGGCTATAACTGGAAGTCCCTGGCCAGGGATGATATAGAGATTTACTGGTAAGTGTTACCAGTAGTTTCTCGACCCGTTATGAGCCTCACATCGACATGACTTATCGGTTACTGGGGTCTGACGTATACCACCCCTAGACTAGATATGCAACATATCAGACGAAGAGACCGGACTGTACGGGAGTGTTACTGATTGGATTCACAGGAGAATGTACAAGCTAGCTTGTTGATCTTCTGATCGCTCAATACCTGGGTGGCTGTTACGTTTAGCTGACCGCTTGCAGCTTGTTGGTGTTTCATATGATCATCACCTGCTACCGGCGTATTGACGATTCTTTAGAGTCCTACACAGAGGTTTCTTGACTCAGGCAAAACATAGTAGGGGCACATATGTGATATGTGCAAGACCGAGGATAATGCGATATGAGATACCGTAATATATTCTAGCGATATTTAGATGTGTGCCGGGTCATCGGATTAAGTGTTGATTCGATGAATCGGTACACGATATATTAGTCGGTTATATTCGATATAGCCGGATTGTCGGATCAAGTGTTGATTCGATAATTTAATGTATAATAATATATATGATATATTGCATTACATTATCTAATATTGGCTCGCTGTATTATTTCATTTTCTCACCGGGTAATACATTGTATATATACGATATTAGTTAATTGTATTATTTTCTTTTGTTGCAAATATATAATATATATGTGATATATATTATTGTGACATGATATGATTACTAATGCAATATGTTTAGTGGAGATTAAACAAGGTTAGGGTTTGAATTGGGTTTGTTCTTTCATGAACCTTCTAGAAGGTTTTCTTTTGTCAAGAGCTTAGATATTATGCTTGATATTTTCTAGTGACTCATTCTTTAACCCAACCCAAACCCTTGCCCTGGTTAAATCTCTACATGAGTTATCCTTGTCATCCTTGACCATGGTTACATTATTAATCATATATCATTTCATTATTCATCACAAAAGGTTTTAATTCATGATTCTTCTTCTTCTTCAACCTTGAGCTTTGAGAAAGCTTTCTAGGTTTTCTTTATGTGATGATTTTGTGTGAGAATTTGATATAAAAAGAATGAATAAATACAACTCCATCATCCTCATCTAATCTAGCCAATTAGATTAGGGTGTTCACCTCATTAGAGAGAGAGAGAGATTGAGTTATAGAAACTACGAGGTAGATCATCAGAAAAAAGGAAGACTACAAGCTAGCATGGATCGTTCGAGTTGTGGAGCCTCTCTTGAGTCCGGGAGATCGTGGATCGCGGCGAAGGGACTTCTACTCAGTGCTTATGAAGCGTAGGAGCGGACTACAAAGGTTGTAATCCCTCACACTTAGTTGTACAGATGTTTGCTTGCATGTTAAACCCTAATATTCTAGCAAAGATCCCGGCTTTGGGTTGTTCGGTACGTCTAAATTTTTATTCGGGCATGGTTGATGCCTTATTAACCCTTGTATGAGTGCCTAGGAACCCTACAGTGGTATCAGAGCCAAGCTAGAGCATTAGACGACGTGTATACGAAGTTAAAACTCCTATCGAACTCCGAAGCATCGAAAAAGACCCCCCTCTCTAGACATTTTTTTAAAATGTGATTTTTTTCTTCATTAAAAATACTAAAAAAAAAATCAGCAGGGAAATATAAGCATTACTGTGGAAAACGTGAAAGTAATTCATACGGACCGGCGCAGAACCGCCGCAATACCTTGCTTGTGCCGCGGATCCGCGGCCGTACTGGATTATTATGTTTTGTTTTTGGCACAGTAATTTCAGTAGGTGCTGGTACATGATTCTGGGTATTTTTAATCTTACTCAAGTGTTGAGTGTTCAGGGGACTATTTTGAATTCGTTGATTTGTTCGGAAAATTTAATTTCGTTCTGTTTTCCGGATAATTTAGAAACTGTTAAAATGTTCGAACGGATATCATTAACTAATTTTTTCCCTGCATGAAAAACTTTCAAGTGTTGAATTTTTCTTGAGTTTAAATTTTTCGGAAAATCGTGCAAGTAACGCGGTGGACCCTCTAGAAGAACACAAACCTTAACTCGATTATGTGACCGTCTGAACCGCCTCTAAACCTTAGTGTTTGGGGCTGTACGGCATGCTACATGTGAGGCATTGGCTTGACCCTTCTACGGTTGGACCATTGGTACTCTGACATATTCTGGGATTTTTTTTTAAATTCCGCTCAAGTGTTGAGCTATTTAGGAAATCTTAGGTATTTGATTATTCGATCGGAAAGTTTAATACTGTCTATTTATCTGGAATGTGATACAATATGTGGGATTCATATAGTTAGTCATGAAATGCGAAGAATGTGATATTTCAGATTTATGATGTCTAAAGAGATTTTGGATTCCAAATGTTGTAGTTTTACACTTTCTTTTCTGTGACCGTAAGTGTAGTATATAGTTGTATTGCCGGTTTTCGTTGCTATACATCAAGGACGATCGGTGTACGCACACTTACTTACGTTGATGATATGAGATATTATGTGTTGCTGTGATATGTTATATTGGATCGTCGTGTTCTGAATAGCCGGGGTTTTTATGTAAGATGAGGGTTTTTATTTTCATGTATGTAAAATTCATTTGTATGTAATATTCTTTTATTGTGGAACTTCCGGTATGAGGTTGATGTCACTAGTGTATATTATTTACTTTTCCGCATTAGGTAGACCCAAGGAGGGGAGCACAAGTAACCGGGTTCTAGGGTCCAGTGGGAGGCCATCTCGAGGAGTCGAAACCGGGTCTCATAACCCTAGAATTGGCAGTGTTACTTGCCGCTCTCGTAGGGGTCTAGGGATGTGGGTTTGGCTATTCATCGCGACCGTGGAATCCGTGTTTTATACCGGCTCGTATTAAAAATACAGACATCCTAGTATATCCAATATTTCATATATGTTCTTCTGCTGCAATGTTCTGTGATGAGATCATATTACTGCCTGAGACGAGTGCTTATACTATATATATGCTGATATATAAATATTACTGCTTTCGTTTCTTCTGTGATGCTTTGGAAGCATTAAATTGATGAGATTTTTATTAATGAGATTAATAAAAGAAAAGAAACCTAAAAGATGTTGTAAAATCAAAACTTTATAAAAAGGTAGCAACAGTTTTGCTTTGCACAGCGGTATATATGATATACCCTGCACCTTATTCGATGAGGAAAGAGCCGAGATCCCTTCACCAGGAGTGACCTCTTTAGCAAAACTGGCAGATACTACAAACTCGCGGTTTAGTTTTTGACAGCTTATATAGTTCTTGCTTTGCACAGCGGTATATATGATATACCCTGCACCTTATTCGATGAGGAAAGAGCCGAGATCCCTTCACCGGGAGTGACCTCTTTAGCGAAACTAGAAAAGCCTAAAAAACACTCATTTTCAAAATCACTTGTTTCTACAACGATATCAATTTCATTACGCTCATGGTTTTCTGAAAAACCTGCGTAGCCCTCCGTCATTTCAGATAGAGAATAATTAGTATTCGTGCTATATTTGTTGACTTAGTCAAGGCGTAGTGTACGGTAGCTAAATAGTATTTATCTGCTATAGCATGGGATGCGATTGGATTAGGGTAGTCGTACGGCATTGTTGACTTAGTCAAGGGTTGTACGGATGGGTTTAATTCAATCGGGAAATGTATGGGTGAACTTGACGTGCGATTTATGGTTTGTTGACTTAGTCAAGGTCATAGATTGCTAGGGAAAAAGCTTTATCGGGAATTTCAAGTATTGAAATTTGCATACCTCCTATGAGATAGTTGGATCCCGATACCCACTGCGAGTAAGAGTTACTCCTGGGTGAATTTTACACAGGAAAATTAGCCGATCAAGTAGGTGTCTAGAAAAGTGTTAACGGGGTTATGCCTCTGGGAAGACGAGGTTTATTTTAATTAGGTCCGTGCGAAAGCACGAGGAACTTCCCTCATGTACCAACACTGATCTTGCTGAAAGATTGACGAAATTGTAGGGTGTGATTAATCCCAGCTATTCTTACCTTTTAAGGTTTGAAGGAAGATTTGATAAAAAACAGTGGGAGACATCCTGATTAGATAAGATAATAACCAATCTAATCTTGCAAGAGCATACGCTAAAGTGTTTTCTTCTCTCTCTCTCCAGGTAGCGACCATGTTAGGACTTAATCAAAATAATAATATAGATGTATTGACTGAACCCGCTTATTATACTGAGCAAGGGATCGTTGGTCCCGTTCTTTCTTATAAGAGTTATAAGACCGATCAGGAAAGAGGATAAAATCTGGATTCTCACGGCGCCCAAACAAAGAATAAGCATGCTGTTGCATCTTCTTCGGGTGTGTTAGTTATTGAGAACTGTTTCTCAGTTCACGCTATGTCCTGGGTATTAGATACCGGATCGGGATCCCACATATGTAAATTGTTTCGTGGGATACGTAAACGTAGAGAACTGGGAAAGGGTGATCAATCCGTACAAGTAGGGAATGGTGCAAGTATTGCAGCCAAAGCAGTTGGCGAATATCACCTTGTATTACCAAGTAGTAATACACTGATCCTGAACGAATGCTATTATATACCAAACATGATGTGCAGCATTATATCAGTTTCCTTATTAAGTAAAGAAGGATATAATTTTGTAGTACAGGATAATAATATGAACATATTCCTGAATCAAAAGTTGATTGGATCAGGCTCGTTACATAATGGCATATACGTTCTCGTTCAAAATACAGTCCTTAATATACAAAACACACACAAGAGGAAAAGTTCAGAAATGAACGAATCCTTCTTATGGCATTGTAGACTTGGCCATATTAATGCGACACGGCTACCTAAGTTACATAAGGATGGATATTTGAATACGTTCGAATTATAATCTTATGATACTTGCCATTCATGTCTCGAAGGTAAAATGACCAAAACTCCGTTTAGTGGACAAGGACCAAGAGTTGAGGAACTCTTAGGGATGATACATAGTGATATATGTGGACCCATGTCTACACATGCCAGGAACGGTTCTTCCTACTTCATTACATTCACTGACGATCTCTCAAGATACGGACAAGTGTTCCTGACGAAACACAAGTCTGAAGCTTTTGAGAAATTCAGAGAATATAAGCACGAAGTAGATAACCAAACGGGAAAAAGTATTAAGATTCTCCGATCTGATCGAGGAAGAGAATATTTGAGCAATGATTTTCTGGATTATCTAAAAGATAATGGGATTCTCTCTCAGCTTACTCCTCCTTATACACCACAGCACAACGGTGTATCGGAGCTGGAGGAATCGCACCCTATTAGATATGGTACGCTCTATGATGAGTGATGCCGAGTTACCTATTTCTTTTGGGGGTATGCACTTGAGACAACCATATACCTATTGAATCTAGTTCCATCTAAATCTATACCTACCACACCATATGAGATATAGAGTAGGAAGAGACCATATTTTAAACGAGTTAAGATATGGGGTTGTCCGGCCTATGTCAAAAGGCAAAATCCGGGCAAACTCGAGGCACGATCAGTTCTTTGCAAGTTTATGGGATATGCAAAGAACTCATAAGGGTATATCTTCTACCACACTGAAGAACAAAAGGTGTTTGTTGCTCAACATGCCACCTTTTTGGAAAAGGAATTTCTTGCAAAAGAAATTAGTGGCAAAGAGGTAGAGCTGGAAGAGGTTCCAGCACCACAAACCACAACTGATGATTTATTGGAACCAGAATATTCAGTAGTACCCGACGAACCCCAGCCTCTCCGCCGATCTAGTAGGGTTTCTCATCCACCTGAGACATACTACGGTGTTCTCATTGATGGTGCGAGCGAGGATTGCATTATGGAAGATGATGACCCGACTAGTTTCGAGCAGGCCATCACGAGTGGAGACTCTGTGAAATGGCTGGATGCAATGCGATATGAAATGGAATCCATGTACACCAACAAAGTATGGACTTTCGAAAATGCTCCTGAAGGGATAAAACCCATTTGGAGCAAGTGGATCTTTAAAAAGAAAATTGGGGAAGATGGAAAAGTTGAGACTTTTCTCCAGTGGCTATGCTTAAGTCCATCCGGATCTTACTTGCCATTGCTGCATACCATGACTACGAAATGTGGCAAATGGGTGTTAAGACCACCTTTCAATATGGTGATTTAGAAGAGTGCGTGTACATAACTCAGCCAGAGGGTTTCGTAGATAGTGGGAGCAGCAGAAAGGTGTGCAAACTGCTTAAATCCATCTATGGGTTAAAGTAAGCATCGCGGAGTTAGAACATCTGCTTTGCAGTTGTAGTCAAAGAGTTTGACTTCATCAAAAACATAGATGAACCTTGTATATATAAAAAGGTTGTAGAGAGTAAGGTTGTCTTCCTCGTATTGTACGTCGATGACATACTCTTGATAGGAAATGATGTTCCTATGCTGCAGTCAGTCAAGCTCTTCTTATCACAAAGATTCTTAATGAAAGATCTAGGTGATGCCTCCTGCATATTGGGAATCATGATCTATAGAGATAGATCTAAACGGATACTGGGATTGTCCTAATCCAGGTACATTGACACCATACTAAAGAGGTTTAGTATGGAAGAATTCAATCATGGGAACCAACCCACGATCTCTGGACTCACTCTCTCTAAAGAGATGTCTCCCAAGGCTGATTTTGAGAGAGCTCGCATGCAAGGGATTCCCTATGCTTCGGCAGTAGGCTCTATCATGTATGTGATGCTATGTACGAGACCCGATGCTGCATACTCACTAAGTGTAGTGAGTAGGTATCAAGCAGATCCAGGAGAGAGTTACTGGATAGTTGTGAATAACATTCTCAAGTACTTGCGAAGGACTAAAGAGATGTTCTTGGTGTATGGTAATGGAGAACTCCAGGTGAAGTCCTTTACCGATTCGAGCTTCCAAAGTGATAAGGACGACTCTACTCGGGATTTGTCTTTACCCTCAATGGAGGGGCGGTGTGTTGGAAGAGTTGCAAACAGGATACCGTTGCAGACTCGATGATGGAGGCTGAATACATCGCTTCCAACGATGCTGCCAAAGAGGCTGTCTGGAAAAAGAAGTTCATTAGTGAACTTGGTGTGGTTACATCCATTGAGCATCCAATACCTCTGTATTGTGATAACAATGGAGCTGTGGCTTTGGCCAAGGAACTCCGGTCCCATCAGAAGTCCAGACATATTCTGAGGCGGTATCACCTGATCAGGGAGATAGTTGATCGCCGGGAGATCGAGGTCGGGAGAGTAGATACGAAGGAAAACACTGCGGATCCATTCACGAAGGCCATTCCCCAGATACAGTTTGAGAGATTATTCGGGATGCTAGGTATGAGATACTACAGCAGCTGGCCTTTGTGCAAGTGGGAGATTGTTAGTTATGTATATGCCCTAGATGCCATTGTTGTACATATAATGTATATTATAATGGATTCTTGGATATATATAGAGAGGACTTTCATTCTCGTCATGATAATATGCTATTTGGTTTCCTTTTATCGTAACATGTTGACTTATATTTGTTTACTATCTTACTCTCACATGTTGATAAAGCCCTTAGGATCTGTACTCGACTACTGGGACTATGATGAGATCATACTAGTGGGGCCACGGTAGTCGATGAGTACATCCTATAACAGTTCCTAGTCGAGGGTGTGTCAAGACAGGGCATCGATACACCAGAGTAGACTAGCGTATACGGATCTTGACCCATATGATGGGCGATGGATGATCCCATATCCATCGGTGTTTTGACATCAGAGATGGTGTACAGGTGCTCAGTGGAGACTGGGTACACTGGACGGACTCGCCGAGAACTCCCAGAAGGTGATATACCACACGTCAGATGGCAGTTCTCCGGTGACACTGGTACAGGGTAGTCTGTAGACCCGAGATCGTCATAGAGTCTTGTATGATTCCCGCTGTGCTTTGATTTCCACCTTACCACATCCAAGAGGGCGTGAAAAACGGTGGATTTTAGGTGCAGTCCCGAATCACATGGAGGCAATGAGCGATGGGAGGGGATTCGTCTCTCCCGGTATAGGGAGTTGATGTTGTGCTGTGTTCGATTGTCTATAACTGGAAGTCTCTGGCCAGGGATGATATAGATATTTACTGGTAAGTGTTACCAGTAGTTTCTCGACCCGTTATGAGCCTCACATTGACACGACTTATCGGTTACTTGGGTCTGACGTATAACACCCCTAGACTAGATTTGCAACATATCAGACGAAGAGACCGGACTGTACGGGAGTGTTACTGATTAGATTCACCGGAGAATGTACAAGCTAGCTTTGTTGATCTTCTGATCGCTCAATACCTGGGTGGCTGTTACGTTTAGCTGATCGCTTGCAGCTTGTGGGTGTTTGATATGATCATCACCTGCTACCGGCGTATTGACGATTCTTTAGAGTCCTACACAGAGGTTTCTTGACTCAGGCAAAACAGAGTAGGGGCACATATGTGATATGTGCACGACCAAGGATAATGCGATATGAGATACCGTATTATATTCTCGCGATATTTAGATATGAGCCGGGTCATCGGATCAAGTGTTGATTCGATGAATCGGTACATGATATATTACTCGGTTATATTCGATATAGCCGGATTGTCGGATCAAGTGTTGATTCGATAATTTAATGTATAATAATAAATATGATATATTGCATTACATTATCTAATATTAGCTCACTTTATTATTTCATTTTCTCACCGGGTAATACATTGATATATATGTGATATATGTTAATTGTATTATTTTCTTTTGTTGCAAATATATAATATATATGTGATATATATTATTGTGACATGATATGATTACTAATGCAACATGTTTAGTAGAGATTTAACAAGGTTAGGGTTTGAATTGGGTTAGTTCTTTCATGAACCTTCTAGAAGGTTTTCTTTTGTCACGTTCTTAGATATTATGGTTGATATTTTCTAGTGACTCATTTTTTAACCCAACCCAAACCTTAGCCCTAGTTAAATCTCTACATGAGTTATCCTTGTCATCCTTGACCATGGTTACATTATTAATCATATATCATTTTATTATTCATCACAAAAGGTTTTAATTCATGATTCTTCTTCTTTCTTCAACCTTGAGCTTTGAGAAATCTTTCTAGGTTTTCATTATGTGATGATTATGTGTGAGAATTTGATATAAAAAGAACGCATAAATACTACTCCGTCATCCTCATCTAGTCTAGCCAATTAGATTAGGGTGTTCACCTCATTAGAGAGAGAGAGCTTGGGTTATAGAAACTTCGAGGTAGATCATCGGAGAAAATGAAGACTACAAGCTAGCATGGATCGTTCGAGTTGTGGAGCCTCTCTTGAGTCCGGGAGATCGTGGATCGCGGCGAAGGGACTTCTACTCGGAGCTTATGAAGCGAAGGAGCGGACTATAAAGGTTGTCATCCCTCATACTTAGTTGTAAAGATCTTTACTTGCATGTTAAACCCTAATATTCTAGCAATGATCCCGGCTTTGGGTTGTTCGGCACGTCTAAATTTTTATCCGTGCATGGTTGATGCCTTATTAACCCTTGTATGAGTGCCTAGGAACCCTACAACAACAAAGTCGCCCGATCCAGAAAATAAAGAAAGAACTGGTGCAGCTGTCAACCGAGTCTCTAACTGTAGAAAACTCCGCACATAAACCTCAGTCCAAAGAAAAGAACCTCCTTTCCGGTCAGTTCAGTCAACGGTGCAGCGACACACTAGCCATCCTGTACGAAACGGCAGTAAAAACCTGCTAAGCCCAAAGATCTTCGGACCTCCGTCCGTACACAAGTCTGGGCCAAAGCTGTACGGCCTCAATCTTCCTCGGGACCATAAAAAAACTGTCTCCTGTAACTACAAGACCTATGAGTCAACACAATCAAAACTAAAGGAACACTCCGAGAATTTAGCAAACAGCTGGTGCTCTCCCAGTACCTGCAAAACAAATCCTCAAGTGCTGCTCACGTTCCTCACGACTCTTGGAATAGACCGGAATGTCATTAATGACACAGCAATAAACTGGTCGAGGAACAGCCTGAAGAAATCTGGTTCATCACATCCACGAATGCTGCTATGGCATTGGTGAGTCCAACGACACCACCAAAACACATAAATCCCGTAGCATGCACAAACCAGTCTTCGGAATGTCATCACTCCGAACACGCAACAATTGATGACCAGATCCCAAACAAACTTAGAAAATGTCTCACACTCTGGAGCAAGTCGAACAAATCGTCAATGCGAGGTAAAGGATACCCATCTGCACCGTAACTTGGTTCAATTGACGATCAATCAACATACAGCCTCAAACTGCCGTCTTTCTCCTGACAAACAGAATAGGAATTCCCAAAGCGAAACACTTGGACGTACAAGTCCCACCTATCTCGCAACTCTGCAGCAGATCCTTAAGCTCCATAAGCTTCGCCGGCTCATCTGGAACAACGTCGGAAAACCCTCACACGATAGGAACCCGGTCCAACAATCCCACTGTGGCTCCGGTATCACGAATGAAAGCCTAGAATCCTCGACATCCTCTCCTCTAAAGCCGTGTAGCGAAAAAGGCTGAATTCAAGCTGTGACGGGTGGCACCACTGTCCCCCTGCACAACAAGAACAGACTCGCCGGGAAAACAAAACCTGACTGTTTTCTCACGGCAGTCCACAGACGCCTAGGACATATCTAACCTGTCCGTGCCCAGGAGAACGTTAAATCCAACATCTCTAGAAGGATCAAAATGACGGACGAATCTCTATCTCCTATCCGATTGGCACAAGACCGAAATACGTGTCGCGCAACAAAAGAATCGCTGACAGAAGTTAACACAACGAACGGCTGATCTAGCTAACATGACTCATGTTAGTGTATATGCCCTAGAGGCCATTACTGTATCATACTAGTATGTATATTACTTAATGGAAGCTTGGGATATTCACCTTGTATATACAATCTTGCTCAAAATAGTAGTATGCAACTTGGTTTATTTCTACTTCAATGTGTACATGTGTTTATTTTTGTATATCGCCTATACACATTAGTGGAGCCCTTATGATCTTTGCTTGATTACCAGCGATGTGATGGCCGTCACACTAGTGGGGCTGGGTAATCTATAAGCACATCCTTATGCAGGTCCCTTGTAGCAGGACTATCGAGACAGGGCATCGATACTCCGGAGTAGACCAGCGCATGCGCTTCTCATCCCAGTGTGGGAGACGGTCTGTCCCACAGCCGTCAGTACGTCGTACTTGAGATAGTATGCGGGTGCCCGTTAGGTTACGGGTACACTGGACAGGACTCGTCGGGAACTGACTAGTTGGTATTATACCTATCGTCAGTTATCAGTTCCCAGGTGACATGAGTACAGCTTAGTCCGCTGACTTGACACTGTCACTTCGCCTCGGGTGTGTTCCCACTGTACTTTGATCACTACCCTACCACGGCTCAAAGGAGTCGTGCAAACAGGTGGTGGTTGGGTGCAGTCCCGAAGCACTTGGAGGCAGTGACGGTTAGACAAGATTCGTCTCTCCCGGTATTGGGGGTTGAAATCGCGCTGTGTCTAGGAGAGCCATTACACGAGTAGTCCCTGGCCAGGGCAAACGAGATATACTGGTAGGTTTCCAGTGTTATCTCAGGGTGTTTTGGGCTTCGCTCCGGCACGACTTGTACCGCTGTTGGGGGACTGAAATTTACCGCCCCCTAGGCCCGCCATGCGATGTATCAGACAAACAGACCGGACTGTACGGAGAATGTCACACTCAGGCTCAGTAGGAGTTCAGATGGGTTTCACCTCGTCGGTCTTCTTGTCGGCATTACCTGGGGACCGTTACGCACAGCTAGTGCCGCTTGCGGTCTGTGGTTAAACCCACTGCCAGCGTAGTGTCGAGCCTTTAGAGTCCCACACAGAAAGCTTTTCGCCTTTAGGCAAAAGAGTAGAGGTTGCATGGTATTGCGACAGGTCGCATGGTTTTGCGACAGGGTTCGGTCACATCCGTGCACTTGTGTACGTACAGTGTCCGGACAGTTTACACTAGCGGGCTTTGGTTTAAACCAGATCCTAGTGTACCTTATGGGATTGGATTTATCCAGTTTGCATTCGTGTTCCTCGGAACGCGGATGCGGGTGTGTACGCACAGTTGACAGGGAGGCACAGACAGCGGATTCTCATTAGGGTTGTTGACCGTTGACTTTTTGACTTTTTGCTCAACCCTATTGAGAATATGATATGTGATTAACTATTATATTAATTAAGTATTATGGTGACTTGGTTGTTGACTTTTGTTGACTTTGTTGACTTTTGTTGACTTGTTGACTTTGTTGACCGGTTGACTAGGCTTGACTAGTTGACCATCATGATAACCATGGCTATCATTTCATGCCAAAGACTTTTACTTGCTTGCTCATTTGAGTAAAATGAGTGCATGACATGATAAGGTTATGGTTGCTTCAACTATCACATAAGACTTTTGTTGATATGATGAGTTATGATTACTTTGGATTATGAGAGGGTGAGAGACAAAAGAGAGCCTCATTCTTTCTTGCTCATTCTCTCTCTTGTTCTTGAGCTCTCCATTTTGCTCTCACCCTCTTGCTCTTGCTCCCTCTCTTTAATCTATGGTTCATATCTCTCATGAGTTGAGAATCAAGAACCATAGATAAAATCACATTCTAAATCTTCTCTACTCATTCTAGTTCACTAGGTTTAGCAAACCAAGTGAACTAGTTTCTTCAAAGAAACGAAGGAGCTAAAGGTTGGAGCTTTCAAGTGGATCTATCTTCGGCGTACGGAGACGACGAGAAGGAGCCTTCGGACCACCACCGGAGCTTGAAGACGAAGGAGTTCAAAACAAGCTAGGTATAACCCCCTAACCGAGTAGCTAGAAACTCTTAGTTAGGATGTTAGATAGAAGTTTAACCAAGATCCGGGTTATAGGTCCATGTTACCACCTCCGTAAAAATTGTTATTTACCAAATTCCGCATTCCCGAAAGTACCGGGAGAGGTAGCATGGACTTACAGTGGTATCAGAGCCAGGTTAAACTCTATCTAACTTGTTAGCAAGTAACTAGAAGATCGATCAACGAAAAAGTCCCGAAACGAACCCCGGAATTTTAAACTTTCTGTCGATTTTAAAAGTGCTGGAAAACTATTTTGAAAAACACCAAAAATCGACTCACGCTTTTTTAAAGAAACTGCAAAAATTTGGGCCCCTGACTCGATCAAAGCGCCGCGTTTCCGCGGCGGGAGCACGCTCCCGCCGCGGAAACGCGGCCGAGTTGACTCGGTCAAGGGTTTTCTTTTCTGCAGTTTGCTCATGGGGGTATTTTGGGATTTTTAGAATATATATTTTCTGCCCAGATTTTCCAGAACGAATATTTCTTTTTTGGGGTCCCGAAAATCCGTATTTTTGATCGAACTTCTAAAAGACTTAAGCTAACGGGTTTTCTGTAATGTGATATTTGTATTGCACGTCTACTAATCGCTATATGTCGATTAGTGGGGGTTATACAAATCTGTGATCTTTAAATGTGCTGGAATGTGTATATAAATATGTTGGATTGTCGCGGATGAATAGCCGGGTGTTGTGAGACGAGAGTTTTCTTTTCTTGCAATTCATGTAAATTTGTAAATTGATGTAATAATTATTTGTATGGCCGCACAACCGGGTCGGGGTTGTAGCCGTCATTGTATAATTTCTTTTTACTGTTTTTGCTCCTAGGATAGACCCATGGAGGGGTGCACAAACTACCGGGTATGCCGAAGTGTCGAGTGGCCTACTCATGGAGATGAGGGAGGTTGCTACGCTTCGGGTACTTGGCGGGTAGTTTGCCGCACCCGTAGGGGTCTTGGGTGGGGTATTGGCTATTCACCGCGACCGTGTTATCTGTTTTTGTTACAGGCTCGTACAAATTACAGATTCCTAGTATATCCAATGTATTTATCTGTGATCTGAAATGTTTATCATTGCAGTATATCTATATATGATATTATTAAGGCGTTGCTTATGTTTTACAGACGCGCTAGCCCAGCCCCCGCTCTGTCGTTAGTTAAGTAACCTAACGGGTAATGACGGGGCCCAGTGGCGATTGCGAATGGCATAAGCGTACGTCATATTTCGGTTGTTTTCTGCAATGGTAGGTTTAAATGATGGGACGCATTAAAAGAACTAATGCAAGAATATCACGCATTAAAAGAACTAATGCAAGATAATAAACCAAGTTAAAGTCGTTGGAACACTTTCGAAAAACCACTCGGTTCTTTTCAAAACAAACTTTTAAAATACGGAGTTTGAGCCACTCCATTTAAAAGCTATCTCGTTCCATCGACTAAATCAAGTTCACTACGTTCACGGTTTTGCCAAAACCATCCGTAGCCCTCCATCATTTCAGTTAAATATTCGGTAGTATTCAAGCTATGTATTTTGACCTCACGCCAAGGCATAGTGATTGGTAGCTGCCGGATATTTATCTGTTGCATAGATAGAATGCGTTGGTTTGAGACAGTCGTACTACCATTTTGGCCTACGTCAAAGGTATGTACGGGTGGATTCAAATTAACCTGGATAATGATGGGACGAACTTGACATGTGACTTATGACATTTTGACCTCACGCCAAGGTCATAAGAGCATGGGGCAAAAATCCACATCGGGAGTTTCATAAGTACTGAAACTTGCTAGATTTGCATACCATTTGGAGTGTGATGATTCTGGTAGGATTCCTTCAGTTTCGTCACGCGATGATATTTAGATCCCGATCCTACTGTGAGTATATGCTACTCCTCGGGAAATTTCTCTCTTAACAATCAATGCTATAAACCTAGTAGGTGCCTAGAAAGGTGTTAGCGGGGCTACGCCCCCAGGGAAAAGAGGTTCTCTAATTAAGGAACTTCGCGAAAGCGTTGGAAAACCTCCCTCGAAGTACCGACACCGGCCTGGCCGAACGGTTAAGCAAGTATTGTACGGTGGGATTGATCCTGACTAATTCTTCCTTTATGGTTTGAGGAGGGATTCAAGAAACAGTGGGAGCCATCCTGTTTAGACAAACTAAAAACCACTCTAAACTTGCAAGAGCATCATGCTGAGTGTTTCTTCTTCTCTCCAAATTGCAGCGACCAATCAACATGACTGGACTTAAGTTACTCCTAGATAAAAACAAACAGACAGGGCCAAACTACAAAGATTGGCTCAGGAATGTCAAGATAGCAATCACTTATGACAAGCTGGGGTATCTTCTAACCACCAAAGCTCCCCCTGTCCCTGGTCCAACTTCCAGTGTCGCGGATAAGAAAATCCGCAAGACTTGGGAGATTGATAGCGCGAAGGCCAAGTGCCTCCTGCTTGCCTCGATGGACAATGAACATCAGAGGAGGCATGAGAATATGGACATGGAATCCATATTGCTCCATACAAAAGAACTGTATGGAGAGAAATCTCGTATCGCAAGATACGAAGCGTCGAAAAAGTTATTCTCGACAAGAATGGCCGTCGGATCATCAGTAGCCGAGCACGTGCTAAAGATGATCGGCTACATTGAGGAGCTCGCTGACCTAGGGATCACATTGGAGAGTGAGCTATATACGGATATAGTTCTCCAGTCCCTTCCTTCCACTTACGCCCAGTTTATACTGAACTTCAACCTACAAGAAAAAGAGGTTGAACTTTAAGAGCTCCTCAACATGCTGAGGAGCGCAGAGGGCACCCTACAGAAAGGTAGGGATACATCCACTTTGTTTGTAGGAGGATCATCTTCTTCTAGGTCCAAGGCGAAAGCCAAGGGAAAGAAGAAGAAGGCCCCCGCCAAACCAAGGGGCGGTGTTAGTAACGTGGATACGAAGGGAAAAGGTAAACCAACAAAGATAGCGGGGAAGCTTGTGGATAAGGAAGAATGCTTCTATTGTCATAAGAAAGGACACTGGAAGAATGATTGCAGGGCCTGGAAGGCCAGAACACAGGAATTGAAGCAGGTTGCAGCTTCAGCTTCAGGTGTGTATGTTATTGAAAACTGTCTTTCAATAAACTCTACTTCCTGGGTATTGGATACCGGATCAGGATCTCATATCTGTAATTCTTTGCAGGCGTTGAGAAACCGTAGGGTTTTGAAGGCAGGTGACATGACCCTCAGAGTTGCGAACGGAGCTAGCATGGATGCTAAAGCCGTGGGGGACTATCACCTGGGAATGTCAGATGGACATGTTTTGGTTTTGCGTAATTGCTTTTTTGTACCCAACGCAACTTGTAATATCATTTCTGTATCTTTAGTTTCTAAAGAAGGTTATGAATTTGCGTTTGTAAGTAATGTTGTAAACATTCACCTTAATCAAGTTTTGATTGGGTCAGGTACATTGAGTAATGGTATATACGTGTTAAACCAACCACAGATTTTTAATGTCCAGAATACACACAAAAGAAAGTCTCCAGAAATAAATCAGACTTTCTTATGGCATTGTAGATTGGGTCACATCAATGAGAGAAGGTTGATGAAGTTACATACAGAAGGGTATTTGAATGCGTTCGAATATCAGTCGTATGCCACTTGTCAATCCTGTCTCAAAGGAAAGATGACAAAGACTCCGTTTACTGGACATGGAGTAAGAGCGAGCGAGCTCTTGGGACTCGTACACAGTGACGTGTGCGGTCCAATGTCTACACATGCCCGAAGCGGACATTCTTACTTCATTACTTTTACGGATGACTTCTCGAGGTACGGTTATGTCTTCTTAATGAAACATAAGTCCGAGGCCTTTGGAAAATTCCAGGAGTATAAGAATGAAGTAGAGAAACAGACCGGCAAAAGTATTAAGATTCTAAGATCAGATCGAGGTGGAGAATACTTAAGTGCCGAGTTCCTGGACTATTTAAAAGAGAACGGAATTCTCTCTCAGCTTACTCCTTCTTACACCCCGCAACATAACGGTGTATCGGAGAGACGGAACCGCACCCTATTGGATATGGTGCGGTCCATGATGGGTAACGCTGAGTTACCGTGATCATTCTGGGGGTATGCGCTAGAATCAGCTGCGTACCTTTTGAACCGAGTTCCGACTAAGACTGTGCCTTCCACACCATATGAAATGTGGAGTGGGAAGAAACCCTATCTTCAATATCTGAAGATCTGGGGATGTCCGGCTTTTGTCAAAAAGCAGCATGCGGACAAGCTCGAGGCACGTTCAGTACTGTGCAAGTTTGTGGGATACCCAAAGAACACCAGGGGGTATCTTTTCTACTACGCAGAGGAACAAAAAGTCCTTGTTTCTCGTAATGCCCACTTTCTAGAACACCAGTTCTTAGAAAAGGAAATTAGTGGGAGCGCAGTAGAACTGGAAGAAATTCCAGAACCACGGACTAATACTGAAAGTTTAGTGGAACCAGAGGGTTCGGAAGAACAGGACATTCCTACGCCGCTCCGCAGGAGTAATAGGCAGTCTCATCCGCCCGAGAGATACTGCGGTTTTCTCATAGACGGGGATAGAGAGGATTGCATCATAGATTATGATGAGCCTACTAGCTTCCAGCAGGCCGTTCAGAGCGTTGACTCAGTGAAATGGCTGGATGCAATGCGGACCGAAATGGAGTCCATGTACACCAACAAGGTATGGACGTTAGACATTGCTCCAGACGGGGTAAAACCCGTAGGATGCAAGTGGATCTTCAAAAGGAAGATTGGTGTAGATGGACAGGTTGAGACCTATAAAGCTAGGCTGGTAGCAAAGGGTTTTCGTCAAAGACCTGGATTGGACTATGACGAAACCTTCTCTCCAGTAGCCATGCTGAAATCCATTCGGATCCTTCTTGCCATTGCTGCCTTCCACGATTATGAGATTTGGCAAATGGACGTAAAGACAGCTTTTCTAAATGGAAATTTAGAGGAGTGTGTCTATATGGACCAGCCAGAGGGTTTCATTTATAGTGGGAGCAGCGGAAATGTGTGCAAGTTGCTTAAGTCCATCTATGGACTAAAGCAGGCATCGCGGAGTTGGAACATCTGCTTTGATGAGACGGTCAAAGAATTTGGCTTTATCAGAAATCCAGATGAGCCATGCATCTATAGTAGATTTGTAGCGAGAACTGTAGTATTCCTCGTTTTATACGTGGATGACATTCTCTTAATAGGAAATGACATTCCTATGCTACAATCTGTCAAGGGGTTCTTGTCACACAGGTTCTCCATGAAAGACCTGGGTGATGCCTCATACATTCTGGGTATCCGGATCTACCGTGACAGATCCAAGAGGATATTAGGACTTTCACAGTCCAGGTACATCGACACCATACTGAAGAGATTCAGTATGGAAGATTCCAAGCGCGGTAACCTACCGGCTTGTCACGGGATCACCCTCTCTAAAGAGATGTCTCCCAAGACTGATTTGGAGAGGGATCGCATGTCTATTATACCCTACGCTTCTGCGGTAGGCTCTATAATGTATGCGATGTTGTGTACCAGACCGGATGTAGCTTATGCACTGAGTGTGGTAAGCCGGTATCAGTCAAACTTTGGGGAGAAACATTGGATAGCGGTAAAGAACATTCTCAAGTACCTGAGAAGGACTAAGGAGATGTTCTTGGTGTATGGCGGAAAGGACCTCCAGATCGAGGCCTTTGCTGACTCCAGCTTCCAGAGTGACAAGGATGATTCCAAGTCCATGTCGGGTTTTGTCTTCACCCTTAATGGAGGGGCGGTGTGTTGGAAGAGTTCCAAACAGGAAACCGTTGCAGACTCGACGATGGAAGCGGAATACATCGCTGCATCAGATACCGCAAAAGAAGCTGTCTGGATGAGGAAGTTCTTGAAAGAACTTCAGGTGGTTCCGTCCATTGTTGATCCAATACCTCTGTATTGCGACAACAACGGGGCTATAGCTTTAGCGAAGGAACCCAGGTCCCATCAGAGATCCAGGCACATCTTGAGGCGGTATCACCTGATCAGGGAGATCGTGGATCGCCAGGAGATCGAGGTTCGGAGAGTCGCTTCAGAAGACAACACTGCAGATCCATTCACCAAGGCCTTACCCCAGACTCAGTTCGAGCGGCTGATCGAGATGATAGGTCTTCGATACGCCAGTACATGGCCTTAGTGCAAGTGGGAGATTGTTAGTGTATATGCCCTAGAGGCCATTACTGTATCATACTAGTATGTATATTACTTAATGGAAGCTTGGGATATTCACCTTGTATATACAATCTTGCTCAAAATAGTAGTATGCTACTTGGTTTATTTCTACTTCAATGTGTACATGTGTTTATTTTTGTATATCGCCTATACACATTAGTGGAGCCCTTAGGATCTTTGCTTGATTACCAGCGATGTGATGGCCGTCACACTAGTGGGGCTGGGTAATCTATAAGCACATCCTTATGCAGGTCCCTGGTCGCAGGACTATCGAGACAGGGCATCGATACTCCGGAGTAGACCAGCGCATGCGCTTCTCATCCCAGTGTGGGAGACGGTCTGTCCCACAGCCGTCAGTACGTCGTACTTGAGATAGTATGCGGGTGCCCGTTAGGTTACGGGTACACTGGACAGGACTCGTCGGGAACTGACTAGTTGGTATTATACCTATCGTCAGTTATCAGTTCCCAGGTGACATGAGTACAGCTTAGTCCGCTGACTTGACACTGTCACTTCACCTCGGGTGTGTTCCCACTATACTTTGATCACTACCCTACCACGGCTCAAAGGAGTCGTGCAAACAGGTGGTGGTTGGGTGCAGTCCCGAAGCACTTGGAGGCAGTGACGGTTAGACAGGATTCGTCTCTCCCGGTATTGGGGGTTGACATCGCGCTGTGTCTAGGAGAGCCATTACACGAGTAGTCCCTGGCCAGGGCAAACGAGATATATTGGTAGGTTTCCAGTGTTATCTCAGGGTGTTTTGGGCTTCGCTCCGGCACGACTTGTACCGCTATTGGGGGACTGACGTTTACCGCCCCCTAGGCCCGCCATGCGATGTATCAGACGAACAGACCGGACTGTACGGAGAATGTCACACTCAGGCTCAGTAGGAGTTCAGATGGGTTTCACCTCGTCGGTCTTCTTGTCGGCATTACCTGGGGACCGTTACGCACAGCTAATGCCGCTTGCGGTCTGTGGTTAAACCCACTGCCAGCGTAGTGTCGAGTCTTTAGAGTCCCACAAAGAAAGCTTTTCTCCTTTAGGCAAAAGAGTAGAGGTCGCATGGTATTGCGACAGGTCGCATGGTTTTGCGACAGGGTTCGGTCACATCCGTGCACTTGTGCACGTACAGTGTCCGGACAGTTTACACTAGCGGGCTTTGGTTTAAGCCAGATCCTAGTGTACCTTATGGGATTGGATTTATCCAGTTTGCATTCGTGTTCCTCGGAACGCGGATGCGGGTGTGTATGCACAGTTGACAGGGAGGCACAGACAGCGGATTCTCATTAGGGTTGTTGACAGTTGACCGTTGACTTTTTGACTTTTTGCTCAACCCTAATGAGAATATGATATGTGATTAACTATTATATTAATTAAGTATTATGGTGACTTGGTTGTTGACTTTTGTTGACTTTGTTGACTTGTTGACTTTTGTTGACTTGTTGACTTTGTTGACCGGTTGACTAAGCTTGACTAGTTGACCATCATGATAACCATGGCTATCATTTCATGCCAAAGACTTTTACTTGCTTGCTCATTTGAGTAAAATGAGTGCATGACATGATAAGGTTATGGTTGCTTCAACCATCACATAAGACTTTTGTTGATATGATGAGTTATGATTACTTTGGATTATGAGAGGGTGAGAGACAAAATAGAGCCTCATTCTTTCTTGCTCATTCTCTCTCTTGTTCTTGAGCTCTCCATTTTGCTCTCACCCTCTTGCTCTTGCTCCCTCTCTTTAATCTATGGTTCATATCTCTCATGAGTTGAGAATCAAGAACCATAGATAAAATCCCATTCTAAATCTTCTCTACTCATTCTAGTTCACTAGGTTTAGCAAACCAAGTGAACTAGTTTCTTCAAAGAACGAAGAAGGAGCTAAAGGTTGGAGCTTTCAAGTGGATCTATCTTCGGCGTACGGAGACGACGAGAAGGAGCCATCGGACCACCACCGGAGCTTGAAGACGAAGGAGTTCAAGACAAGCTAGGTATAACCCCCTAACCGAGTAGCTAGAAACTCTTAGTTAGGATGTTAGATAGAAGTTTAACCAAGATCCGGGTTATAGGTCCATGTTACCACCTCCGTAAAAATTGTTATTTACCAAATTCCGCATTCCCGAAAGTACCGGGAGAGGTAGCATGGACTTACAACTCACATCGTCCTAAGCCTCCGCTACTCCCGCGACGGTCATGAAATCTTTCTCGACGACTACTCCTCTGTCTCTGGGTTGGTATACCGGTATGAGTCCTCCACTGTTCCGGAACTCCCAAAGTCTCTGTAAGATATGCCTCATCAACTATAGATGCATCCACTGGTGCTGTGTAAGTAACACTATGCTGTGTGCTGATCACAAGGAACAACTGGGTAACAGGGGTGACAACCTCCTGTCGCTGCGCTCTACTGGCCTTAAAAAAGACCTCATCGTCTGGCACAAATCCTGCATATCTGCCACAAGCCTAGCGATACGATCTATCGAAGGCGGATCCATCTGCTCCTGTGCAACGAGCATGCCATCCTGGTCAGTCCTCGTCCCACACGAGTCAACTCTGACCTCGGCTCTCGTTGCATCACTCTGAGTCCTCATAGTAATCGGTGTTGGATATAGTGCCCTCAAAGTCAATTATTGGATCGGAGGTACATGATTGCAATGATTGAGGAGGACATATACCGGCAGGACAGTCTTACTCGAGATGATAGTATGCTATCTGGTTTAACTTTATCATCGTGTACAGCTGTAGGTGACATGATCACTATTACACGTTGATAGAGCCCTTAGGATTCTTGCTTGACTACCAGCAGTATGATGTCGATCATATACGTGAGAGTTGGGTAGTCCATAAGCACATCCTTAAAAGTTGTCCCTAGTCGCGAGAGTTTCAAGATAGGGCATCGATACTCCGGAGTAGACTAGTGTATACAGTCGAGACCCCGACGAGGGGCGATGGCCGGTCTCACAAGCCATTGGTGTCAGTTGGATCACCTAAGATGTTTACAGGTGCTCATTGGGTTATGAGTACACCGGACGGACTCGCCGGGAACATGGTAGTCGGTATTATACCTATTGTCAGATAGCAGTTCCCTGGTGACATGTGTACAGGTTAGTTCATCGACCTGAGGTCGTCATTAATCTCGTGTGAGTTCCCACTGTGCTTAGATTACTACCCTACCACGGCTCAAAGGAGTCGTGCAAACAGGTTTTAGTTGGGTACAGTCCCGAGCTACATAGAAGCAGTGAGCGGATCGGCAGGGGATTCGTCTCTCCCGGTATTGGGGGTGAGATCGCGCTGTGTCTAGGAGAGCCATTATGCCAAGTCCTTGGCCATGGCATGTGAGAATTTTGGTAGGTATTCCAGTAGTTTCTCAGGGTGTTCAGGGCTACCCTCCGATACGACTTATACCGCTATTGGGGTTCTGACGTTACCAAACCCCTAGGACGGATATGTAATGCTCTTAGACGAACGGACCGGACTGTACAAATATTGTAACAGATAGGCTCAGTAGGGTTCCAGGATGAGTTCGCTCATCAGCTTCCCTTTCGGTCAGTACATGGGCAGCCGTTACGCACAGCTAGTGCCGCTGACGTGCTTGTGGTTAAACCCACTGCCAGTGTACTGACGAGTCTTTAGAGTCCCCCACAGATAGTTTCCCAAGTTCGGGCGAAACGTTGTAGAGGCCGTATGGTTTTATAGCAGGGTTCGAACATGCACGTGCATTTGTGCACGTGTCATATTTCGGACAGATAATACTGGTGGGATTTGGTTTAAGCCGGATCCAAGTATTATATTGAGTCGGAATATTTTAGTCTCGTCGTATTCGTATTCGGTCGGAATACGGATACAGGTATGTATTTACAGGTGAGGGGTATTCTCGTAATCCGTTACGAGAATATTTTAGAAGATGCATTTCTTTTTGGGTTAATCATTTTGGTTTAAATGATTATTGGATTTGGAAAGTGTGACTCATTCATGGTGACACATTTCTTCTAGCATGTTCATTAGTGACTCATGCTAATGAGTCACTAAGTGAGTCATGATAGAATTAATGATGTTTTGTTTTGGGTGTAGATATTTTAGGGTTTGTGGAGATATTTTTGGGAGATATTTTTATGAGATATTTTCTTTACACAACCTTATATATATCTATTCACAAAAAAAATGAGATGATCACAAGTTTTATGCTTGGTTATTTTTGCTCACTAGAGTTTTCTTGAGCTCACACTCTCCAAACCTCAGCATCTTCTTCAACCTCCACTCTTACCCTCTCATGTGATGAGAACCAAAGAGTGTATAGAGACAAAGTATTCCACTCATTCTCTACTTCATCTTGGTCATCTCTTTTAGCAGACTTGATGTCCGAGTTGCCTCGGTATAGAGGCGGGAGCCCATATAAAGAATCGATGACATGGTGCCACCTCGTCGAGAAGATCGGAGTCGCAGCGAGGAGCATGGGATGATTTCTAATGACCGAAAGACACGGATCGATCGGTACAGCCTTTCTACCTCTTTACAGTTTGTTAGTTTAGCGTTAATGGCAATATCCGGGTTATAGAATGCAATAGCGCCACTTGTAAAAGTTTTTGTTCCGCGTTTGGCTTCAGATTATTGGCCGGGGCGCTACCGTAGACTTACATGGTATCATAGCCACGCCAGTAACCTTTACTAGCTTGTTCTAACGTGTTTAAAACATCGATAGAACGAAATTTCCAAAACCGCATTTTTCATGATAAAGTTTCTGTCGAATTTTTAAACTGGTCTAAAAATTATTTTGAGTATGTAAGAAAATTGTGAAGGCTTTTTAAGACTCTGGAAGAAATTTGGTGTCACGACCCAAAATATTAGCTCTTGACCAGCACTTCAATCACGCAACGTCTAAAGGCGTAACGGAATTCAAGTAAGCTGAAACCCAGAAATCTAAACCTTTTGGAAAAATAAAGGAGGTGAGGTTTTTGAAATAAAGGTATATGAAATCAAGTTTTCTTAATGCATAGAAAAGGAACATGAATGATGCAAGTGAAATTTACTAGTTTGAAAACACGTTTCGTCTTCTAAAAATTTTGGCAGCACCTCCTTTGTATTTTTTTTATCCAAAATCACAATACATAATAATGATAATGGAATCCCCAAGCGGGAGCTAGCTCTTCGCCAAACGACGGATCACAACCACGCAATACAATATATATAAGTATACGACGCCCAACGGCAAAGTTCACCACAAAAAGCTAAAGAAAAAGCAAGACATATAAACCATAAGTAGCGAAAAACCCCTCGCTCTAAGTTTCGCAACCACAATCCCACTAAGTCTCAATACTTATACAACTTACAAATTTTGATTGAAGGAGTTAACTAGATACAATATGAAATATAGATACAAGAGTGGCAATGATACAAATGTCCCACCTACCAATGCAAAACACCCGAATGCAACTGTGTGCCAGCGAAGCCGCTACTGATCCATTCATAATTTCAATGTCTGTATGCACGTAAATATCATAAAGGAGTGTGCATGAAAGTATGAGGATATATATCACGGTGTCCCTCCCGACACATCAAAATCATGGAACCTGAGTGCTTAGCATCGACACTCGAAAATATCATGAAAACCGTGCCCAGCATCGGCACGTATATACTCATATATCGGGCTCCGTCTGTCCGGATCGGCCCACGGGCATCCGTCAGTCCGGATCGGCCCATATCATCTCTCGACTCCGGTCGGTATCCTCCGGATATCCGCCGAGCCCAAATACTATCACCGGTAGGTAGTAGTCCCTCTGCCAGGCTCACCGTCTACTGCACAACGATCCGTTCTCGCCCCGGGGTTCCATACCGGGTCCAACATGTACCCGCAATCGGCCTCATCCGCCTCCTCGAATCGGGTTTCACATGTCGCTCTCAGCACCGAGAAAACACATGGTGGAAGCGCTGAAATATCATATCAGGAGAAACCGGGTTTTTAAAACAACACATAATCTCTTTTAAAATGTCCACGATTCTCAAATCCAGAAATCTAATGAAAACAGCATATCTCAATGCGTAAAATCATAGAGCATGATGCATGCGACATATAATAGAAATGTAAGCATATCCGTGTGTCATGCAACATGGATTAGTGATATGACATATTAAGGGAAAACCGCTCTTTTAAAATGATTCCAGATTTTAAAATATAACATGCGGTTCCCAATTTTACAATAAAACCAGTTATCTATAAAGGTACAATATGAATATGCGCAAGTGTAGATGTACCAATGTATGTGTGCACAAATATGGATATACGAATGTGTATATCCGCAAGTATGGATGTATCAATGTATATGTGCACCAATATGGATATACGAATGTGTATATCCGTAAGTATAAATGTATCAATGTATATGTCATGATGCAGCAACCCTACTGTGTAGTGACATGGCAATTATCGATGATGATGTGTATGAGCCGGCAAAGCTAGGTACGTGTAACATACGCATCATCGATAATGGTGCAAGTGTACTAGCACAAGTATAAGCAATGCAATGGAATAATATGAATGCAGCATAAGGTAAATCATATGCAAATGCTGATGGGTATACGTATCTAATATGACCGAGTCTGGGAATCAATCAATCGACTTCCAGCCTAACAACATCGCGTATGGTATTATCCATCGTACGGCAACCTTTAGCAAGGGTAAGGATCAATCATTAAGTCAAACTCATCACGCACGGAAAATCATCGTACGGTGGCATTAAGCTAATAGGGATCCTATAAGACAAATGATGGTACAGCCTAATAACACATACGGCCTATCAACCATGATTCAGAACATTCTCTCTCTCTCTTTCTCTCTCTCTCTCTATATATATATATACCTATGTCCTAGGTCACATCCGCAATAATCTCATATCAGGGGACCGGCAGGGTATAAATCATCTCGATTGACTCGCATCCATATACCAACATATCATCATATCATCATATCAGTCTTATATTCTTCCATCGCATTTATATCACACATAGAATCGAATTTACATAAACATTCTATCTCTACTAAGTATAATTATCTAATCTAACATACACACCAGAACCATACAATCAGATTTTTAAAGAAGCGAATCGTAGTTTTGAAAATAGGGGTTACGGTGTTTTTAAGAAAAAGATATCATTTGAAAACCCATAACATCCTTCAAGATATATATTTAAAAGATACATACAACTCTTTGTTTTAGAAAAAGGTATGGTTCGGATGACGCATCTACATCGGCTATCTAGTCATATAGTACCCTAAACGGCAATATCGCTAAACGTCATCCTATTATAGTAGTAACATATCACTTCTAACTATCCTCTAGTTTCTAATATGGTTTCATAGCTATCTTCATTCTAACCCGAGTTTCCTAATCTAGGTGTCCTAACCATATTCTATAATCAGTTTTCCATCAATAAATTGCGGGGGTGCTATACGCCATCCACCCGACTTACCCCGTGGATATAGATCAACTCACCATGTTTCTTTCTTGCCGATGTCGATGACGCCACGCTCTGTCGTCTCGGGATCCACGCGAAGGTACCTACAATAATAAACAATCGCAATTCGTATTAAAATCAGGGCGGAAAACCAAAACGGCACGCACAATGTTCATAGGTTAGAACCTATAGCTTACGTGTACAAAATCAACCAAACAACCCTTGTTGTTGATATATGAACATCCAACAACCAAATACAAATCCAAATGTCAAGAAATTTCATTTCAAAATACGGAAAATATAGCCTAAAACCCACCAAAATGCTCCCAGATTTTCCCTAGGTGACAATTAGCCAATTCTGCATATAGGAGGGGTCTAATTTAGTGCAAAAGGAGCCATGGACCAAACCTGGGACCCTATTTCCCTACTATGGCCGCAAATTGCGGCCAGAATGGATAAATCTGCGGCCTTGGGTTGGGGTATGGGGCTAGGGTTTCAGTGGTAGCATCCTAGGTGCCTGCACGACTCCCAGTAATTGCAAAATTATTTCTAGTGTCCCCGGGTTGCTCCAGATTCCAAAATACCCTCACAAATCACACATTTATCCGATGTCGGGGTTTCTAAATCCGTATTTTGGGGTATCTAAGCTCTGGTCCAGGTCATTAAACAACACCCAAGTCTAGTTAACTGCCACAACATCACCAATTTCAACAAACACTCAAACCCTTTACTAGGGTTTCCCAAAGCTCACTAAACATCACAATTTCACCTCTAAACTTGCATGAAAGGTAAAGTGAAGGAAATACTATTCTATGGGTGATGAAATTACCTCACTTGGGCAACCCAAGAAAAACCCTAGCTCCTCAAGGTGGTCGAAATCTCACTTTTCTTGGTCCAATATGTAGAGAGTGTTGAGGGGATCAATTTTTGTGAAAGGGAATTAGGGTTTTGATCAAAGATTTGAGACGAATTCATGGGGTGATGGTGGAGGGAAGAGAGGAAGAAGAAGATGAGAGAGAAAAAATGGGGAAGGGATTTGTGGCTACCCCTCTCTCTCCTCTCTCTTTTGTTCTCACCCACTCTCACTAATTACCCATTTGCCCTTTTCTCTTCTTACCCTTTTCTTTTTACTAAAAACCCAGGTCACAAAATACCCAAAATAACATAAGAACACAACATGTAATCACCACATAACATGGTGCACTGGCAACGAAAAACTGTAGAAATGCGGATTTGGCTTAATCGCGATTAGCAGTGCTCTGATTGGGTTTTTATAAAAATTGCATATAATAAATTTTAAAAATGTAAAATCCTATAAATATATTTTTAAATGAATAAATCATTTTATTTTCTATTTATTTCATAATTATTGGTATATATTTTTATACCCTTTTTCGAAAACCCCAATTTCGCAAATCGCGCAGTTTTCGAGAAAAAAATTATTTTAATATTAAATTCCAAAAATAATATTTTGTAATTTATGAAATGTTACATTCTTCCCCCCTTAAATAAATTTGGTCCCCGAATTTAAATTTAAACCCCCCAAATCTAAAACATTTCAATAATCAGCTCAAATCAACGGGGCTCCGAAGTTATGGAAAACGCAGAAATAACACCGCGCGTCAAGTGCGCATGAAAACCAGTAAAAAGCTCAAAATCGAACTCCGTCAAGCGTTACGCAAATCACCTAATTTTCACGCATATCCTCGGAGTTACAATGGAGTTACAGATCTCGAAATCCACTACTGAAATCCAATATACACTAGTCAAATACTATAATACGTGTAGAGTACGCATCATTGAAAACTCCAAAATCTGAATAAAATACTTGCAAAATCTTTTCTAAATCTCCGCGGGAATGCGTAACTCATGGCATAACCGACGGACGCTTATTTTAAAATAGTAATTTATGTCCATATACGTTCCGTCGTTTTGAAAATATCCCAAAAGGTTCTCCATTATAAACGTTCGTGTCGCTCACGGACACGTAGGAAATAGCGAGACTGTAGCTCCTTTTGAAAAACAATTTTTGGTAATCTTTTAATGAATGAAAGGTACTCAGGTACTGTCCTCAGATCAGTCCTGTTTTGCTACTACACAATATTGCGCCCAACGTAAAAATAAGGTGCTCAAAAGCAAAATCAGCATCAAAAGGCGTATCCAATAATCACATGTGTCTGGTGCGCATGGAAGTCAAATCCAAATACAGGTGCCAAAATATGCACAAAATCCCAAAACTACGTCCAACGGGTGTGCACGAAAGCATCTGTCCACTGTAACGGTGTGCATGACAACAATATCTGGTGCACCTATTGTGCACGAAAACAACATCTGGTGCATCAATGCACGAAATACAATCAATGACTCAAATGCACAAAAAGCAACACCGAGTACACCAACGTGTATAAATCAAAATCATGTGCAACTGCGTGCACAAAACACATATCAATGCACTACAAGAACATATAAGCTATACCGAGTGCAAAAATCAAATCATTCGTATGAAATCCACGAAATCGTAAACACCTGATACGAAGGTACAAAATCGACATCAAATGCAATAGATATGCACAAATCGCAAATCAACACAACGGTGTATAAAATATATATATCAGGTGTGAAACTATGCGCAAACATGCAAATATCCAGTAGGTGCAGCCATGGTGCACGAAATCAATATTAGGAAACTCGTCATCAAAACTCAAATCCAAGATATATAAGCGTGATACTCAGATCACAAACGCAAATCGCAACAAAGGACATCGAGGTACACCTCCTACGATGTCGAAAAATAAATCGGTGCGCCTAAAACTGGCAGGGCAAGAACATCTGTTCGCCTCCTGCTCACGACCTGGCGTCTTCTGCCTCTGGGTCCTTATCTTCTCTGTGGATTACCAATCCCGCAATCCATCATTTTATCGGCCCTGTCAGGTGTGCTAACGGGGACGATTCCGCTCTAGCACTTCTCTGATCATCTCTCGGTCAATCATCACGACCACTCGTAAAGCAGCACGTTGCTAGCGTCGGCCTCGGGTCCTCTGAATACACGTGACACATCTGATCCTAGGTGAAAATCTTATCGTAGCAGTTTCCTGGAAGGAATCCTGCTCAGGGTCTCTTCCGATCTCGCCTATGCCGAACTGTTCGGAGGCTGGTACTCATGCATAATCCTTTCTCGTTTTCTGGACATCTGCGTGTTTCACACACCTTTTCTCGGAAACTGGTCATATCCCAACGCCTCTGTAAGCATATCAGGTCTCTAGTCTCGACGGGGAGTAATGACCGCTCGTCAGCGTCTCGCACAAACCTCTGGTTCCACTTGTCTTTATCATCGTCCACTATGACATCACGCCATGTGTAGGGTTCCTAGGCACTCTTGTGAAGGTTCATAAGGCATCAAACATGCCCAGATAAAAATTTAGATGTGCCGAACAACCCAAAGCCGGGATCTTTGCTAGATTATTAGGGTTTAACATGCAAGATACCAACTTTCTTACTAAGTGTGAGGGATTACAACCTTTGTAGTCCGCTCCTTCGCTTCATAAGCTCCGAGTAGAAGTCCCTTCGCCGCGATCCACGATCTCCCGGACTCAAGAGAGGCTCCACGACTCGAACGATCCATGCTAGCTTGTAGTATTCCTTTTCTCCGATGATCTACGTCGAAGTTGCAAAAGCTCAAGCTCTCTCACTCTAATGAGGTGAATACCCTAATCTAATTGTCTAGATTAGATGAGGATGATGGAGTAGTATTTATGGTATCTTTTTATATCAAATTCTCACAAGAAAACATCACAAAAGGAATTTCTAGTAAGCTTTCTCAAAGCAAAAGAGAGAAGAAGAAGATGGATAATGAGATAATTCCTTTTGTCATGAATAATGAAAATGAGTATATGAAGAATATTGCAATCATGGTTAATGATGACTAGGATAACCCTTGTAGAGAGTTAACTAAGGTTAGGGTTTGGTTGGGTTAAGATATGAGTCATAAGAAAATATCTATCATAATATCTTCTTCATGACAAAAGAATAACTTCTAGAAGGTGCATGAAGCAACTAACCCTAATCAAACCCTAACCACATTTAATCAACACTAAACATGTTTCATTATTAATCATATCATGTCACAATAATATATATCACATATATATTATATATTTGCAACAAAAGAAATAATACCTTTAATATATATCGCATATATATCAATGAATTATCTAGTGAGAAAGTGAAATAATAAAGAGAGCAAAAATTAGATAATGTAATACAATATATCATATATATTATTATACATTAAATCATCAAATCAACACTTGATCCGACAATCCGGCTATATCGAATATAACCGACTAATATTTCATGTACCGATTCATCGAATCAACACTTGATCCGATGATCCGGTTCATATCTAAATATCGCGAGAATATAATACGGTATCTCATATCGCATTATCCTCGGTCCTGCACCTATCACATATGTGCCTCTACTCCGTATTGCCTGAGCCAAGAAACCTCTGTGTAGGACTCTAAAGAATCGTCAATACGCCGGTAGCAGGTGATGATCATATCAAACACCCACAAGCTGCAAGCGGTCAGCTAAACATAACAGCCACCCAGGTATTGAGCGATCAGAAGATCAACAAGCTAGCATGTACGTTCTCCTGTGAATCCAACCAGTAACACTCCCGTACAGTCCGGTCTCTTCGTTTGATATGTTGCATATATAGTCTAGGAGTGGTATACGTCAGACCCCAGTAACCGATAAGTCATGTCGATGTGTGGCTCAAAACTGGTCGAGAAACTACTGGTAACACTTACCAGTAAATCTCTATATCAGCCCTGGCCAGGGACTTCCAGTTATAGCTAATCGAACACAGCACAACATCAACTCCCTATATCGGGAGAGACGAATCTCCTCCTATCGCTCATTGCCTCCATGTGATTCGGGACTGCACCCAAAAGCCACCGTTTTGCATGCCCTCTTGGACGTGGTAAGGTGGAAATCAAAGTACAGTGGGAATCACACAAGACTCTATGACGATCTCGGGTCAAGGATCTAGGAGTTCTCGGCGAGTCCGTCCAGTGTATCCAGTCTCCACTGAGCACCCGTACACCATCTCTGATGTCAAACACCGATGTATAAGGGATCATCCATCGCCCATCATATGGGTCAAGATGCGTATACGCTAGTCTACTATGGTGTATCGATGCCCTGTCTCGATATACCCTCGAGTAGGAACAGTTATAGGATGTACTCATCGACTACCATGGCCCCACTAGTATGATCTCATCATAGTCCAAGTAGTCGAGTACAGATCCTAAGGGCTTTATCAACATGTGAGAGAAAAAAAAACAGTAAACCAATACAAGTCAAGATGTTAAGACAAAGTGAAACCAAATAGCATACTATCATGACGAGCAAGAAAGTCCTCTCTATATATATCCAAGCATCCATTATAATATACATCATTTGTACAACAATGGCCTCTAGGGCATATACATAACTAACAATCTCCCACTTGCACTAAGGCCAGCTGCTGTAGTATCTCATACCTAGCATCCCGAATAATCTCTCAAACTGTATCTGGGGAATAGCCTTCGTGAATGGATCCGCAGTGTTGTCCTTCGTATCTACTCTCCTGATCTCGATCTCCCGGCGATCAACTATCTCCCTGATCAGGTGATACCGCCTAAGAATATGTTTGGACTTTTGATGGGACCTGTGTTCCATGGCCAAAGCCACAGCTCTATTTTTATCGCAATACAGAGGTATTGGATGCTCAATGGATGGAACCACACCAAGTTCACTAATGAACTTCTTTATCCAGACAGCCTCTTTGGCAGCGATGTATTCAGCCTCCATCGTCGAGTCTGCAATGGTATCCTGTTTGGAACTCTTCCAACATACCGCCCCTCCATTGAGGGTAAAGACAAATCCCGAGTGCGACTTAGAGTCGTCATTATCACTTTGGAAGCTGGAATCGGTAAAGGACTCCACCTGGAGTTCTCCGTTACCATACACCAAGAACATGTCTCCAGTCCTTCGCAAGTACTTGAGAATGTTCTTCACAGCTGTCCAGTGACTCTCTCCAGGATCTGCTTGATACCGACTCACTACACTTAGTGAGTATGCTACATCGGGTCTGGTATATAGCATTGCATACATGATAGAGCCTACTGCCGAAGCATAGGGTATCCCTTGCATGCGAGCTCTCTCCAAATCAGTCTTGGGAGACATATCCTTGGAGAGAGTGAGTCCAGAGATCGTGGGTTGGTTCCTACGCTTGGATTCTTCCATAATAAACCTCTTTAGTATGGTGTCAATGTACCTGGATTGGGACAATCCCAGTATCCGTTTAGATCTATCTCTATAGATCATGATTCCCAATATGCAGGAGTCATCACCTAGATCTTTCATTGAGAATCTTTGTGATAAGAAGAGCTTGACTGATTGCAGCATAGGAATATCATTTCCTATCTAGAGTATGTCATCCACGTACAATATGAGGAAGACAACCTTACCCTCTGCTACCTTCTTATAGATGCAAGGTTCATCTATATTTTTGATGAAGTCAAACTCTTTGACTACAACATCAAAATAGATGTTCCAACCCGCGTTGCTTGCTTTAACCCATAAATGGATTTAAGCAGCTTGCACACCTTTCCGCTGCTCCCACTATCTACGAAGACCTCTGGCTAAGTCATGTACACGCACACTTCTAAATCTCCGTTTAGAAAGGCGGTCTTAACATCCATTTGCCAGATTTCGTAGTCATGGTATGCAGCAATGGCAAGTAAGATCCGGATGGACTTAAGCATAGCCACTGGAGAAAAGGTTTCGTCATAATCCACACCTGGTCATTGACGAAAACCCTTTGCTACAAGTCTCAACTTTTCCATCTACACCAAATTTCTTTTTAAAGATCCACTTGCTCCCAATAGGTTTTACCCCTTCAGGAGGATTTTCCAAAGTCCATACTTTGTTAGTGTACATGGATTCCATCTCAGATCGCATTGCATCCAGCCAATTCACAGAGTCACCACTCGAGATGGCCTGCTCGAAACTAGTCGGGCCATCATCTTCCATGATGCAATCCTCGCTTCCACCATCAATGAGAAAACCGTAGTATCTCTCAGGTGGATGAGAAATCCTACTAGATCGGCGGAGAGGCTGGGGTTCGTCGGGTACTACTGAATCCTCTGGTTCTACCAAGTCTTCTGTTATCGTATGTGTCGCTGGAACCTCTTCCAGTTCTACCTCAATGCCACTAGTCTGTTTCATAAGAAAACCTTTTTCTATGAAAGTGGCATGTCCAGAAACAAATACTTTTGGTTCCTCGGGGTGGTAGAAGATATACCCTTGTGAATTTTTGGGATATCCTACAAATTTACATAAGACAGATCTTGCCTCGAGTTTGTCCGGATTTTGTCTTTTGACATAGGCTGGACAACCCCATATCTTAACATACTTAAGAGATGGTCTCTTTCCTTTCCATATCTCATATGGAGTGGTGGGCACTGATTTGGTAGGAACCATATTCAATAGGTGTATGGCTGTCTCAAGCGCATACCCCCAGAAGGAAATAGTTAACTCAGCCTTGCTCATCATAGAGCGCACCATATCTAATAGGGTGCGATTCCTCCGCTCCGATACACCGTTGTGTTGTGGTGTATAAGGAGGAGTAAGCTGAGAAAGAATCCCATTCTCTTTTAGATAATCTAGGAACTCATTGATTAAGTATTCTCCTCCTCGATCAGATCGAAGGATCTTAATACTTTTGCCTGTTTGGTTCTATACTTCATGCATATATTCTCTGAATTTCTCAAAAGCTTCAGACTTGTGTTTTATTAGGAACACATGTCCGTATCTAGAGAGATCGTCAGTGAATGTAATGAAGTAGGAAGAACCGTTCCTGGCATGCGTAGACATGGGACCGCATACATCACTATGTACCAGTCCTAAGAGTTCCGTAACTCTTTCTCCGTGTCCACTAAATGGAGCTTTGGTCATTTTTCTTTTGAGACATGAATGGAAAGTATCATAAGATGATAATTCGAACGGATTCAAATATCCATCCTTATGTAACTTAGCCAGTCGTGTCGCATTGATATGACCAAGTCTACAATGCCACAAGTAGGATTCGTTCATTTCTGAACTTTTCCTCTTGTGTGTGTTTTGTATATTGAGGACTGTATTTTGATTGATAATGAATATGCCATTATGTAACGAGCCTGATACAATCAACTTTTGATTTAGGAAGATGTTCATAACATTATCCTGTACTACAAAATTATATCCTTCTTTATTTAATAAAGAAACTGATATAATGTTGCACATCATTTTCGGTATATAATAACACTCATTTAGAATCAGTGTATTACGATTTGGCAATACTAGGTGATATTCGCCAACTGGTTTGGCTACAATACTTGCACCGTTCCCTACTTGAACGGAATGATCACCTTTTCCCAGTTCTCTACCTTTACGTAGCCCATGTAACATTTTACATATATGGGATCCTGATCCGGTATCTAATACCCAGGACGTAGGGTGAACTGAGAAACAGTTCTCAATAACTAACACACCCGAAGAAAATGCATCAGCATGCATGTTCTTTTGGGCGGCTTGAGAATCTAGATATTCTCCTGTTCCCTGTTCAGTCTTATAACTCTTATAAGAAAGAACGGGTCCAACGTTCCCCTGCTCAGAAAAATAAGCGGGTTCAGTCAATACATCCATATTATTATCTTGATTATGGCCTGACATGGTCGCTATCTGGAGAGAAAGAGAAGAAAACACTTTAGCGTATGCTCTTGCAAGATTAGATTGGTTATTATCTTATCTAATCAGGATGTCTCCCACTGTTTTTATCAAATCTTCCTTGAAACCCTAAAAGGTAAGATTAGTCGGGATTAATTACACCCTACAATTTCGTCAATCTTTCAGCCAGATCAGTGTCGGTACTTTGAGGGAGGTTCCCCGTGCTTTTGCACGGACCTAATTAAAGTAAACCTCATTTTCCCAGTGGCGTAACCCCGTTAACACTTTTCTAGACACTTACTTGATCGGCTAATTGTCCTGTGTAAAACTCTCCCAGGAGTAACACTTACTCACAGTGGGTATCGAGATCCAACTATCTCATAGGAGGTATGCAATCTCATTGCAAATTTCAACACTTGAAATTCCCGATAAAGCTTTTGCCACTAACGTGCTATGACCTTGACGAATGCCAAACAACCCATTGTCCGCTAGTCAAGTTCAACCCGTACATTTCTTGATTGAATTAAATCCACCCGCACGACCCTTGACGAATGCCAAACAACGCCGTACGAATACCCTAACCCAATCGCATCATATGCTACAGATAAATCGTAAATAGCTACCGTACACTACGCCTTGACGAATGCCAAACTACCGTAGCACGAATACTAAGTAATATCTATCTGAAATGTCGGAGGGCCACGCAGGTTTTTCAGAAAACCATGAGCGTAATGAACTTGATATCGTCGTAGAATCTAGTAGTTTTTGAAAAGGAGTGTTTTTGAGGCTTTTAGTTTCGCTAAAGAGATCACTCCCGGTGAAGGGATCTCGGCTCTTTCACCATTGAATAAGGTGCAGGATATATCATATATACCACTATGCAAAGCAAGAACTATATATAAGCTGTCAAAAACTAAACCGCGAGTTTGTAGCATCTGCCAGTTTCGCTAAAGAGGTCACTCCCGGTGAAGGGATCTCGGCTCTTTCCTCATCGAATAAGGTGCAGGGCATATCATATATACCGCTATGCAAAACAAAACTGTAGCTACCCCTTTTATAAAGTTTTGATTCTACAACATCTTTTAGGTTTCTTTTCTTTTTATTAATCTCATTAATAAAATCCCATCAGCTTATGCTTCCTAAGCAACACAGAAGAAACGAAAGTAGTAATATTTATATATCGGCATATATATATATAGTATAAGCATTCGTCTCAGGCAGTAATATGATCTCATCACAGAACATTGCAACAGAAGAACATATATGAAATATTGGATATACTAGGGTGTCCGTGTTTTCAATACGAGCCGGTATAAAATACGGATTCCACGGTCGCGATGAATAGCCAAACCCACATCCTAAGACCCCTACGAGAGCGGCAAGTAACACTGCCAATTCTAGGGTTAGGAGACCCGGTCTCGACTCCTCGAGATAGCCTCCCACTGGACCCTAGAACCCGGTTACTTGTGCTCCCCTCCTTGGGTCTACCTAATGCAGAAAAGTAAATAATATACACTGGTGACATCAACCTCATCCCGGAAGTGCCCCAAATAAAAGAATATTTTATATAATTGAATTTTACATGAATGAAAATAAAAACCACCATCTCACATAAAACCCCCGGCTATTCAAAACGCGACGATCCAATATAACATATCACAGCAACACATAATATCACATATTATCAACGTAAGTAAATATGCGCATCCCAATTTTCGTTGACATATAGCAACGAAACCGGAGATATCACATATTACACTTACGGTCACTGAAAAGAAATTGTAAAACTACAAGATTTGGAATCCACAATCACTTTAGACATCGTAAATCCGAAATATCACATACTTCGCATTTCATGCCTAACTATATGAATTCCACATATTGTATCACATTCCAGATAAATAGACAATATTAAACTTTCCGAACAGATAATCAAATACCCAAAATTTCCTAAATTGCTCAACACTTGAGCGGAGTTCAAATAATCCCAGAATATGTCACAGTACCGGTGATCCAGCCGTAGAAGGGTCAAGCCAACGCCTCACATGTGGCACGCCGTACTGCCCCAAACCCTAAGGTTTAGAGGCAGTTCAAGACAGTCACATAATCGAGTTAAGGTTTGTTGTCTTCTAGAGGGTCCACCGCTTAACTTGTACAATTTTCTGAAAGATTTAAACCCGATAAAAATTCAACACTTGAATGTTTTACGTGCCGGGAAAAAGTGAGTTAATGATATCCGTTCGAACATTTTAACAGTTTCTAAATATCTGGAAATAATAACGAATTTAAATATTCCGATCGAATCTACGATTAAAAAATAAACCCCAGATTACTCAACACTTGAGTCACTTTAAAAATACCCAGAAGCATCAACAAGCACCTACGGATATTACCATGAATCCACGTGTCATAATCCCAAAGTTCGGCCGCGGAACCGCCGCGGGAAGCAGGTTCCCGCCGCGGTTCCACGGTGACTTAATTGAATTGTGATCTCGTATTTCATGGTAATTCTTAGAATTGCCTGCTGTTTTTTTAGGTATTTTTAATTTAGAAAAATCACAGTTTTTAAAAAATTTCCAGAGAGGGGTTCATTTTTGTCGGTTCGGGTTCGATCGGAGTTTTAACTTCGTATACACGTCTCCTAATGGTCTAGCTAGGCTCTGATACCACTATAGGGTTCCTAGGCACTCTTGTGAAGGTTCATAAGGCATCAAACATGCCCGGATAAAAATTTAGATGTGCCGAACAACCCAAAGCCGGGATCTTTGCTAGATTATTAGGGTTTAACATGCAAGATAACAACTTTCTTACTAAGTGTGAGGGATTACAACCTTTGTAGTCCGCTCCTTCGCTTCATAAGCTCCGAGTAGAATTCCCTTCGCCGCGATCCACGATCTCTCGGACTCAAGAGAGGCTCCACGACTCGAACGATCCATGCTAGCTTGTAGTATTCCTTTTCTCCGATTATCTGCGTCGAAGTTGCAAAAGCTCAAGCTCTCTCACTCTAATGAGGTGAACACCCTAATCTAATGGGCTAGATTAGATGAGGATGATGGAGTAGTATTTATGCTATCTTTTTATATCAAATTCTCACATGAAAACATCACAAAAGGAATTTCAAGTAAGCTTTCTCAAAGCTAAAGAGAGAAGAAGAAGATGAATAATGAGATAATTCCTTTTGTCATGAATAATGAAAATGAGCAAATGAATAATAATGCAACCATGGTTAATGATGACTAGGATAACCCTTGTAGAGAGTTAACTAAGGCTAGGATTTGGTTGGGTTAAGATATGAGTCATAAGAAAATATCTATCATAATATCTTCTTCATGACAAAAGAATAACTTCGAGAAGGTGCATGAAGCAACTAACCCTAATCAAACCCTAACCTCATTTAATCAACACTAAACATGTTTCATTATTAATCATATCATGTCACAATAATATATATCACATATATATTATATATTTGCAACAAAAGAAATAATACCTTTAATATATATCGCATATATATCAATGTATTATCTAGTGAGAAAGTGAAATAATAAAGCGAGCCAATACTAGATAATGTAATACAATATATCATATATATTATTATACATTAAATCATCGAATCAACACTTGATCCGACAATCCGGCTATATCGAATATAACCGACTAATATTTCATGTACCGATTCATCGAATCAACACTTGATCTGATGATCCGGTTCATATCTAAATATCGCGAGAATATAATACGGTATCTCATATCGCATTATCCTCGGTCCTGCACATATCACATATGTGCCTCTACTCGGTTTTTCCTGAGCCAAGAAACCTCTGTGTAGGACTCTAAAGAATCGTCAATACGCCGGTAGCAGGTGATGATCATATCAAACACCCACAAGCTGCAAGCGGTCAGCTAAACGTAACAGCCACCCAGGTATTGAGCGATCAGAAGATCAACAAGCTAGCTTGTACGTTCTCCTGTGAATCCAACCAGTAACACTCCCGTACAGTCCGGTCTCTTCGTCTGATATGTCGCATATCAAGTCTAGGGGTGGTATACGTCAGACCCAAGTAACCGATAAGTCGTGTCGATGTGTGGCTCATAACGGGTCGAGAAACTACTGGTAACACTTACCAGTAAATCTCTATATCAGCCCTGTCCAGGGACTTCCAGTTATTGCCAATCGAACACAGCACAACATCAACTCCCTATACCGGGAGAGACGAATCCCCTCCTATCGCTCATTGCCTCTATGTGATTCGGGACTGCACCCAAAAGCCACAGTTTTGCACGCCCTCTTGGACGTGGTAAGGTGGAAATCAAAGTACAGTGGGAATCACAAAAGACTCTATGACGATCTCGGGTCTACAGACTACCCTGTACCGGTGTCACCGGAGAACTGCCATCTGACGTGTGGTATATCACCATATGGGAGTTCTCGGCGAGTCCGTCCAGTGTACCCAGTCTCCAATGAGCACCCGTACACCATCTCTAATGTCAAACACCGATGGATATGGGATCATCCATCGCCCATCATATGGGTCAAGATGCGTATACGCTAGTCTACTCTGGTGTATCGATGCCCTGTCTCGATATACCCTCATCTAGGAACAGTTATAGGATGTACTCATCGACTACCATGGCCCCACTAGTATGATCTCATCATAGTCCCAGTAGTCGAGTACAGATCCTAAGGGCTTTATCAACATTTGAGAGAAAAAACAACAGTAAACCAATACAAGTCAACATGTTAAGATAGAGTGAAACCAAATAGCATACTATCATGACGAGCAAGAAAGTCCTCTCTATATATATCCAAGCATCCATTATAATATACATCATATGTACAACAATAGCCTCTAGGGCATATACATAACTAACACCATGTTATCTGTGCACTGCAACTGTTCTCGGCCACGGTCAATCCGAAGTCTCTCACACAGACTTAAAGTCATGAACTCGGTATCTTCATCACTCGGTAGAAGATATCTGGCCGAACACGTCCTCGGGAACTCGTCCCAACCATCGGAGGAATACTCAATACTCATCCGTTCTCGATCAACTCACAACGCCTCTGGGTGAGATCTTCCATTCAAAGCTGGTCAGCTTGCTGATCTCTTATCACATGGTATCCGGACGGCGTTAAACTTTTCGATCGAGCCATCAATGTCCCAAAATTTCCCGAAGGCTCAACACCTGAGCGCAGTCTAAAAAATATCTAGTATATACCACAGCACCTCTGGACCAGCCGTAGAAGGGCAAACCCAAGCCTCAATGATGGCACCGCTAAACTGCTACAAACCCTAAGGCTCAAAGTGGTTCCATGGTCATCATGTCGAGTTAGGGTTTTATTCTTCTAGAGGGTCTAGAGAATTACCTGCATGTTCCTCCGAACACTTTAAACTTGGGAAAATGGGTTTCTGACACTCGTTCGAACCTTTTCGCTTCGCCTATACAACATGTGAATATTCTTCGCTCGCATGCTAAACAATGCCTCAATCCTCCAGGGAAGGCGATACATCGGCGCTCATCTCTGGATTGGTCAGCTCTAGGTCTGAGTAAGATTCTCTCCACACTGGAAATCTTTAACTCAACTGGGCCTGCGTCGGCACATCAATCTGACGAATCACCTTCGTCTCTCAAATCAGGGTAGACTAGTTATCATCTGTCGCATTTCTGCATGGAAGCTCCGGCAATCTTAGTTCGTAAGCCCTAGAAGCGACATCCCATCATCTCAGCAACAGCTGGGTCACCAGTCTGCACAGTAGGCGACATCAAAATCTCTGAGGCATGCTGTACATCAACAGTTCTCTCGCAACTGGCAGCTCTAACAATGGCCCGATCATCTAGCGTGAAACCAAGCACTCGCCTCCATAAGAGGTCACAACATAACGCTACATAGAGACGTTCCCATGTCACCAGAAAACACAATGGTCAGCCCTCATACTAGACGAGCTCGCCATGACCGCAACACGAGCAGCAGCTCAACTGCGCTCAAACCATGGTGACAGGAATCTCAATCGAGTATCGAAGAAAGAAGATCAACGGCGTGAGAGGAAACGATGTTGGAGATAGTGCCCTCAGAGTCAATTATTGGATCACAGGCACGTGATTGCAATGATTGAGGGAGGATCTATCCCAGTAGGACAGTCTTACTCGAGATGATAGTATGCTATCTGGTTTATCTTTATCATCGTGTACTGCTTTAGGTGACCTGACAGGTCGCTATTACACGTTGATAGAGCCCTAGGATTCTTGCTTGACTACCAGCAGTATGAGGGCGATCATATACGTGGGAGCTGGCGGTCTATAAGCATATCCTTAAAAGGTCCCTAGTCGTGGGAGTTTCGAGACAGGGCAGCGATACTCCAGAGTAGACTAGTGTATACAGTCGAGACCCCGACGAGGGGCGGTGGCCGGTCTCACAAGACACTGGTGTCAGTTGGTTCACCTAAGATGTATACAGGTGCTCATTGGGTTATGAGTACACCGGACATGACTCGCCGGGAACATGCTAGTTGGTCTTATACCAGACGTCATATAGCAGTTCCTTGGTGACATGTGTACATGTTAGTTCATCGACCTGAGATCGTCATTTGTCTCGTGTGAGTTCCCACTGTGATTTGATTACTACCCTACCACGGCTCAAAGGAGTCGTGCAAACAGGTTTTAGTTGGGTACAGTCCCGAGCCACATGGAGGCAGTGAGCGAATCTGCAGGGGTTCGTCTCTCCCGGTATTGGGGGTGAGGTCGCGCTGTGTCTAGGAGAGCCATTACACGAAGTCCTTGGCCAAGGCAGGAGATTTACTGGTAGGTATTCCAGTAGTATCTCAGGGTGTTCTGGGCTACACTCCGACACGACTTGTACCGCTTTTGGGGGTCTGACTTTTACCAACCCCCTAGGCCCGACATGCGATGCTCATAGACGAACGGACCGGACTGTACGGATATTGTCACTGACAGGCTCAGTAGGGTGTCAGGATGAGTTCGCTCATCGACGTCCCTTTTGGTCAATAGCTGGTGGCCCGTCACGTATTGGCTTATACCTCTGACGTGCTAGTGGTTAAATCCACAGCCATAGTATTGACGAGTCTTTAGAGTCCACCACACTTACAGTTACTCAAGCTTTCGGGAGAAACGCTGTAGTGGCCGTATGGAGATATGGCAGAGTCCGATCAGATACGTGCGGTATTGCACGGATCAGGATCGGACGGTAAGTACTAGAGGCCGTATAGATATATGGCAAGGTTCGATCGGATACGTGCGGTATTGCACGGATCAGGATCGAACGGATATTACTAGTCGGCTTTGGTTTAAGCCGGATCCTAGTATAGTACAGTGTAGATTTTGTCTCATTGCATTTGTATCCGGTCGGAATACAGATGCGGGTGTGTATGCACAGTATCGGGGTTTTCCTGTAATTTATTACGGGACCAGTTTTCTGGAGTTGCCGGTTTGCATTCCGTTCCGGCCGGTTTTCCTTTGTTCCGTCCCGGCCGGACTTTTCCGATGGAGGGGGTTATTTGCAAGTTTGCAAATAACTTATTGAGGAGGGGTTTTATGCATTTGTGGCTTCATGATATGATTATCATCATGAGATGCTTTATCCATCTTTTCCTTTGTATTAATGGTGATTAGAGTTGATTAGATTTGGAGATGACATGGTTATCATTGCTTTGGATGTGGTCACCCTCCACCTTTTACTACACTCACCTCCCACATGTTTTATCCATTCTCTCCACCATTTCAAGAAGAGGCCGGCCACAATTTTGAGAGAGAAAGGAAAAATGAGAGAGAGTTTCATTTGTTGTGGTGGCATTATTCTTCATCTCATATATTCTTCTTGCTAGAAAATTGAAAGCACCAATTTTCCTAACCTCCTCCTCCATCCTCCATTGCAACTACAACCCCCAAATGAGACATAGCCTCTACACTACATTCTACAGCAAATCTTTGGCACGTCGACTTGCCAGCTTCGTGCCCGAGTTGCCTCGGTATTGAGGTGGGAGCCCGTAAAAGATACTGGCGATGTGGCGCCCTTCCGGCGAGGAGGCGACGACCGGAGTTTCCGCAGGAGATCGGGACGACGACGAGAAGACCGGAGGACTCGGATCACTCGGTATATCTCTAACCCGTCTTGTAGTTAGCTAGAACTAGTTTAATGGCCCGATACGGGTGTTTAGTGTGCGGTGGTGCCGGTTTGCTAGTTTGCAAAATCAAATTTTTTCGCTTCCGCATTTTTGGCGTCGGATTGACGGCCGGGGCGCCGCCGTGCACTTACAGTGGTATCAGAGCCTCGCCATTAACATAGTCTAGCTTTGTTTAATGTGTTTGCATTTCCGATCGACCAAAATTCCAAAAACCCGCATTTTCTTCACATCAGTTTTCTGTCGAATTTTTTCTTACTCGAAATTTTTTTTCATGCTGTAGAAAATTGATGTACTAGAAGTCCTAAGAATTCTGGGGAAATTCGAGAGATTGATCATTCAGGAAGAGCGCGGAACCGCGGCCAAACCCCCCTTGGCGCCGCGGTTCCACCGCAGTATGGAAGGATCACTGTGTCGAATTTTTCCAGTGGGCTTCTGGGGTGAAATTAGGGTTTCTGGAATATTAATTTTGGGCCCAGAATTTCTTGATGTGCTACAGTAGTACTTGGGGCCCACTTGTTAATTTTTGATCGATCGGACATTTTAAATACATTAGTTCACAGTATTTACATTATATATGCGACCGTGAATGTCACTTGATCGGTAAATCCTGTCTAACTGCTATAGCCCGGTTAGACGGATTTGCGAACGTGACATTCACGTTGATGTTTTATGATTTTGCTATGATGTTGTGGATCGGTCGTGGGGGATAGTCTGGATGCAAAGCTAGTACAGTTGTGGTTGTATTATGTACATTTGATATTGCGGGGCGAGCGTCCAACATGTAGACTGCCGTCACTGTCTGTTTGTATTATTATTTTAGGGCACGACCAGGTTGCGGTCGATGTACCCGTTGTATGTATATTTTATTTTATGTACTAGGATTACCCCGCGGAGGGGTGCACGGATAGCCGGGTTCTAGAAGGCAACAAGTCCGCATCTCATGGCATTGAGACGGAGGGGGCTTCACTCTAGAATTGGCGGGCTATTCGCAGCACTCGTAGGGGGTACAGGTTGACCCAGGAGGGGTGCCCAAGTTACCGGATTCCGTGAAGTGCCGGGTGGTCCATTCACGTTGCTGAAGGGGGCTGCCTCGCTTCAGGTTTTGGCGGGTAACTTGCCGCGCCCGTAGGGGTCTTGGATTTCATTGCACAGGCTATCCACACGACCAGGGGAACGTCGGGTTTCAGTAGTGGCTCTGTGAAACCCGGGGATCCCAGATATCTGTATTGTTCTGTGATGTTGTACATTTCTGTGATGTTGCATTTTATCATGCCTTGAGCGAATATAATATATTGGTATATATATTAGTAGATGTTGTATATGTTTTACATCCGCGCTAGTCCAGTCCCCGCTCTGTCGTTAGTTAGCTAACCTAACGGGTAATGACGGGACCCAGTGGCGAATGCGGATGTCATATACGTACATCAGTATATTTTCGTTCTTTGTGGTGTGATCAATTGATGGGACTGCGTTGATTTGGATCAATGCAAGTTAAAAAAACCTATTCTGATGTTGTTGGAACACTTTTTCAAAAAGCTGTTATTGCAAGGGCGTTCTCTTTTGTTTTGCACCGTGGTATTCAGTTGGAATATCCTGCTCCTCAGTCGACGAGGCAAGGGCCGAGATCCCTTCACCGGGAGTGACCCCTTGGACAAAAGTTTGCGTCAGGGCAATAACTTCACTATAGCCGATTACATTTGCTTTGCATCATGGTATTCAGGTGGAATATCCTGCACCCCATTCTACGGGGAAAGAGCCGAGATCCCTTCACCGGGAGTGACCTCTTTAGTAAAGGTTTTCGTCACTATATTTTCTAAAAAGCTATCCGTTCCTTCAACGATATCAAGGTCATTACGTTAAAGGTTTTCGTCAGAAACCATTCGTAGCCCTCCGTTATTTCATATGGGTAGTCAATAGTATTCAAGCTGTGTTGGTTGGCCAAAGTCAAGGCACAGTGTTTGGTAGCTGTTGGTTATTCATATGCAGCAAAGATAGATGCGTTGGTTTGGGACAGTCGTACTACCTTGTTGGCCAAAGTCAAGGGTATGTACGGGTGGGTTCAAATTGACCTGGAGAATGACGGGTACAACTTGACATGTGACTTATGATTTGTTGGCCAAAGTCAAGGTCATAAGAGCATGGGGTAGAAATCACATCGGGAGTTTCTAAAGAAACTGAAACTTGCCAGATATGCGCATACCTTCTGGAGTGTGATAGCATGAGCGGATTCCGTCACGTTATCATGCAATGATAGTTGGATCCCGATTCCCACTGATGAGTTGGTTTACTCCTCGGGTGATCCCAACTAATTCTTCTTTCAGGTTTGGAGGAGAATTTGAGGTACAGTGGGAGGTTTCCAGATTAGATAAAGTGATAACCATTCTGATCTAGGATAGAGTACACGCTGAGTGTTTCTTTTCTCTCTCTCTTCGGCAGCGACCATTGACCCGACCCTATGACTATGACTCAGTGACCAAAATTAAACGAACCTTCTTTAACACTGGCTTTTGGATTGTCAGAGTCGCTAACCTCATTGCCACTCCTACTTTTACTCTTTTCTCCAGGACACCCCGTATTACTACGAAAGTCCACTTCCATTGGACAAAACCATCGTATGGTTAGATACGAACTCGAAGGAATTTATTCGAGGATGGTTTCCGGTTCTGGAGAAAACGAATAGGACTATTCAGTTGTCTTTTCCTTTTACCTTCTCTCAGGGTGCGAGTACTCCTTGGTTTAGGAGATAGTACACCTATTATGCAAATTGGATAGTCTTCTTCCAAACCATAGGCTGGTGTCGAACGGTGGGGAATAAAGAAAACCAATTAGCATAACGATGGTGTACAGAAGGTATTAAGTTAAGACAAAGCAAGGGATTAGTAAGAGGGCAAAGTAAATTGCGACTGCCATTCACGACCATACCAAATATTTTTTCGCCAATCCTAAATCACCGTTGTATTTCTCCAGGACACTCCGTATCACTACGAAGATCCACAGTTTATTGGATATTCCATCGTATGGTTATATACGAACTCGAAAGGAACTTGTTCCAGTTCGGGGATGGATTCTGGTTCAGGAGAAATATGAATAAGGTTTATTCGGTTGTCTTTTATCTTCACCTTCTCTCGCGTTGCGAGTGTTCCTAGGATTAGGACAGTACACCCATTATGCTTATTGGATAGTCTTCTTCCAAACCATAGGCTGGTGCCGAACGGTAGGGAAGGAAGAAAACCATTTGGCCTAAAGGGGTGTACAGAAGGTAATGACTAAAGACATATAAAGGGATTTGGAGAGGTGGCAAAGAATTATACGGTTACAGTTGTGAATCTGGATAATGGAAGAGGCATTACTAGGAATACCGGGATACCCCATCGAAACATTTCAATGTTTCAGTTTCACTATGTACTGTAAAAAGAAAACTGATTTCCCAATTAGACACTTGCTCCAGGGTATGTATTTACCAGGTTTGATTCTCATATCTGTATGGTTTTACAGATGATGAGTGGGAGTAAGTTATTGGGAATTAGGTGATCATCTTCATTATATCGGAATTCGTTGTAATTGGTGATATTTGAGGAAGTCACCTGGGTTGTTTGCCGGTCGGCAAATATTTGGTTTTGAAAATCCGTTCTTGTGCACCAATTTCAAATTGATATATCTGTACGTGTATTTTAATAGAGTGAGATATACCTTTTTGAGATTATGTCCATGATATTTACCTATATCAGTGGATGGTTAGGTAAGGAGCATTAAACAACGGTGTAATTCTTCTTAACCATAAGTACAGTTTTCAACCTACGACACACAGTGAATGAGTAATCAGACTCAAGGGACTTATACAGAGTATTGTATATTGTCCAACGTCCATGAGGACAGAGGGGTTGGTTCTCGTACTATATTCGGTTTACTTATGACTTCTCTAGTTTTTAGACAGGTGTTTCGTAGAAACACAGGGTCCGAATTTTGAGAAGTTATAGGTATTTGAATAGAGTAGAGAACCAGGTATTGCAAGTATCGGGATTCATCAAAGTGATCGAAGATGTAGATACTTGTGAATGGTATTCAGTTGATAGTAATGATTAAGAGAACTTGCTTCTCTTTCGGGTTACTCATAATTGGAAGCATTCCTAAGTTGAGTAACGCTGATCGGCCTCTTCCCATTTAGTTGACATGCACTGGAGACAGCTGCATGATTTGAATCTGGTTCTATTAAATCAGTGCCTCTGGTTCTATATTGGATATAGAACAGTTCATATCTTAACGATGTTAAGGTACGGGGAGTTGTCCGGCTTATGATTAAAACCAGACACTGGACAACTCAAGGCACGTTTCTGTAATGGCTGTTTGTGGGTTGACCCAGGCTATGACGAGAGTTGACTTTCTACCATCTGGAAGATCAATAGTGATATTGTTCTAGACTCGCCACAGTTTTAATAAAAATGGATTTTTTTCGGAAAAACGGTAGTGGGAGTATGGTAGAACTGGAAGTGATTCCAGAACCACAAACGATTACTGAAGATTTGATAAGGAACCTAAAGATTCAATCTGGTTTGACATTCCATTGGCCACTCCGCAGATAAGGTGGGTAACCTCAGGCACCCGAGAGGTACTCCGGTAGCCTCAAGGACGGTGGCAGGGAGGTTCTTGTTTACCAAGACTTACCATTGCTGTTGTTCCAGACTATGAGACCCGGCAGGAGGATGAGTATAGCGTCGTTCTAAACTTGCTTTAGAAGTGTACGTTTATATGACTTTGCCAGAGGGTTGTCGTAGTCAGTGGGAGCAGCGGAAGCATTGGTGGACAGGTGGCTTATGTCTATTTATAGACTAAAGCAGATGTAGCGGAGATAGATCATCTATTTCTGATGTGACAGTCATAGGTTTGACTTCATCAGAATAGGGGATGGATCTGTTGAGAAGGTAATAGGGTGTGATGTCATGGTATTTGGATGACCTACACAGAGTAGGAAGTGATATTCCTATACTATGATCGGTTATTGTTTGGTTGTCACACAGTGGTTTCTCCACACAGGACTTGGATATTATATCAGACATACTGGTTACTAGATCTATGGTTTTAGATCCAGATTTGGGTGGTTTCCCAATCAGGGTACTTAGACAGCATTCTATGAGTATTTAGAATGGACGACTCCTGGCACGGTAGTGTACCTGCAGGTGATGGAGTCACCCTCTCTAAAGGTGTCTTACAGACTAAAAGGGAGAGGGATGTGCATGATTGGAAGATCGCTTGCTCAGGCAATTGAGTCAATCATTAGATGTCAAGTACCACACCAGATGTTGTTCTTGCACTAGATGCAATAAGTTGATATTGATCCAATCCTGGAGAAGCAGTCGGAAGCAGTTTTAGAACATGAGTGCATGTTCTAGGGATATGATAACGACAGCCTCATGCGGGAGACAGTTATCATTCCAGGCTTCCATGGTGACAAGGACGACAAGGAGGTCGTCAGAGCTATAGTTTTTCCTTCTGACGAAGTGCAGTATTTTGGACAGGTGGTCCAAGGTAATATTGAGGGAGGCATGGCGCAGGATACTGCTTAATTTCAGTTGACGATACAGTCTAAGAAGTTTGGATTTGGAGTTCATTTGTGAGCTAAGTCCCATCAGACATCCAGACACATTCTAAGATAGGTATTGCTCATTTCGGGAGATGGGTTTCTCCGCGAACTTGAGATTAAGAGAGACATAGAAAGAAACATCAAAGCGGATCCACTCACTGAGGCTATTCCTCGAACGCAATAGTTTCGCAAACGAGCTTTGTGAGACTGACTAGTAGAGGAGTTGGGTGTTCGGTATCACACGGGCTGTGAGTATGCGACATCGCAATAATTAGCCTTGAGTGCAAGTGGGAGATTGTTGGAGATAGTGCCCTCCGAGACAATTATTGGATCACAGGCACGTGATTGCAATGATTGAGGGAGGATCTATCCCTGTAGGACAGTCTTACTCGAGATGATAGTATGCTATCTAGTTTATCTTTATCATCGTGTACTGCTTTAGGTGACCTGACAGGTCGCTATTACACGCTGATAGAGCCCCTAGGATTCTTGCTTGACTACCAGCAGTATGAGGGCGATCATATACGTGGGAGCTGGCGGTCTATAAGCATATCCTTAAAAGGTCCCTAGTCGTGGGAGTTTCGAGACAGGGCAGCGATACTCCAGAGTAGACTAGTGTATACAGTCGAGACCCCGACGAGGGGCGGTGGCCGGTCTCACAAGCCACTGGTGTGAGTTGGTTCACCTAAGATGTATACAGGTGCTCATTGGGTTATGAGTACACCGGACAGGACTCGCCGGGAACATGCTAGTTGGTCTTATACCAGACGTCATATAGCAGTTCACTGGTGACATGTGTACAGGTTAGTTCATCGACCTGAGATCGTCATTTGTCTCGTGTGAGTTCCCACTGTGCTTTGATTACTACCCTACCATGGCTCAAAGGAGTCGTGCAAACAGGTTTTAGTTAGGTACAATCCCGAGCCACATGGAGGCAGTGAGCGGATCTGCAGGGGTTCATCTCTCCCGGTATTGGGGGTGAGGTCGCGCTGTGTCTAGGAGAGCCATTACACGAAGTCCTTGGCCAAGGCAGGAGATTTACTGGTAGGTATTCCAGTAGTATCTCAGGGTGTTCTGGGCTACACTCCGTCACGACTTGTACCGCTTTTGGGGGTCTGACTTTTACCAACCCCCTAGGCCCGCCATGCGATGCTCATAGACGAACGGACCGGACTGTACGGATATTGTCACTGACAGGCTCAGTAGGGTGTCAGGATGAGTTCGCTCATCGACGTCCCTTTTGGTCAATAGCTGGTGGCCCGTCACGTATTGGCTTATACCTCTGACGTGCTAGTGGTTAAATCCACAGCCATAGTATTGACGAGTCTTTAGAGTCCACCACACTTACAGTTACTCAAGCTTTCGGGCGAAACGCTGTAGTGGCCGTATGGAGATATGGCAGAGTCCGATCAGATACGTGCGGTATTGCACGGATCAGGATCGGACGGTAAGTACTAGAGGCCGTATAGATATATGGCAAGGTTCGATCGGATACGTGCGGTATTGCACGGATCAAGATCGAACGGATATTACTAGTCGGCTTTGGTTTAAGCCGGATCCTAGTATAGTACAGTGTAGATTTTGTCTCATTGCATTTGTATCCGGTCGGAATACAGATGCGGGTGTGTATGCACAGTATCGGGGATTTCCTATAATTTATTACGGGACCAATTTTCTGGAGTTGCCAGTTTGCATTCCGTTCCGGCCGGTTTTCCTTTGTTCCGTCCCGGCCGGACTTTTCCGATGGAGGGGGTTATTTGCAAGTTTGCAAATAACTTATTGAGGAGGGGTTTTATGCATTTGTGGCTTCATGATATGATTATCATCATGAGATGCTTTATCCATCTTTTCCTTTGTATTAATGGTGATTAGAGTTGATTAGATTTGGAGATGACATGGTTATCATTGCTTTGGATGTGGTCACCCTCCACCTTTTACTACACTCTCCTCCCTCATGTTTTATCCATTCTCTCCACCATTTCAAGAAGAGGCCGGCCACAATTTTTAGAGAGAAAGGAAAAATGAGAGAGAGTTTCATTTGTTGTGGTGGCATTATTCTTCATCTCATATATTCTTCTTGCTAGAAAATTGAAAGCACCAATTTTCCTAACCTCCTCCTCCATCCTCCATGGCAACTAAAACCCCCAAATGAGACATAGCCTCTACACTACATTCTACAGCAAATGTTGGGCACGTCAACTTGCCAGCTTCGCGCCCGAGTTTCCTCGGTATTGAGGTGGGAGCCTGTAAAAGATACAGGTGATGTGGTGCCCTTCCGGCGAGGAGGCGACGACCGGAGTTTCTGCAGGAGATCGGGACGACGACGAGAAGACCGGAGGACTCGGATCACTCGGTATATCTCTAACTCATCTTGTAGTTAGCTAGAACTAGTTTAATGGCCCGATCCGGGTGTTTAATGTGCGGTGGTGCCGGTTTGCTGGTTTGCAAAATTAAAGTTTTTCGCTTCCGCATTTTTGGCGTCGGATTGACGGCCGGGGCGCCGCCGTGCACTTACAAACGACAGATCCAAAATGGATACATGATCATAAGAAGGAACAGCATCAATGAAGGTATGATCACGAAACAAATAAAATCAAGGATCTCAAATGGATGTATAATCATGGGTACGAAGAGAATCATAAGTCTCAAAAATTGTACATCCTAAGGTTTCTTAAGTGGAGTATTGTATCGTAAATATGCCGCGGAACATACGTACAGTACGTCACTCTACTCAAGCTACCAACTCCATCAATCAGGGTCAGCCTATGAAACGAAAGTTCGGGTCTAATACCCCCCCCCCCCGTTCAAGTCTAAGTTCCGTAAGGTCAAGCCTAGGTTCCGAAATACAAACCCGCCCTACACTCCGCATAGTCAAACATAGACTCGAACAAAGGTTAAACGTAACGCTCTGATACGAACTTTGTCACGACCCGAAATATTAGCTCGTGACCAGCACTTGAATCACGCAACGTCTAAAGGCGTAACGGAATTCAAGTAAGCTGAAACCTAGAAATCTAAACCTTTTGGAAAAATAAAGGAGGTGAGGTTTTTGAAATAAAGGTATATGAAATCAAGTTTTCTTAATGCATAGAAAAGGAACATGAATGATGCAAGTGAAATTTACTTGTTTGAAAACATGTTTCATATTCTAAAAATTTTGGCAGCACCTCCTTTGTATTTTTTTGATCCAAAACCACAATACATAATAATGATAATGGCATCCCCAAGCGGGAGCTAGCTCTTCGCCAAATGGCGGATCACAACCACGCAATACAGTATATATAAGTATACGACACCCAACGGAGAAGTTCACCACAAAAAGCTAAAGAAAAAGCAAGACATATAAACCATAAGTAGCGGAAAAACTCTTGCTCTAAGTCTCGCAACCACAATCCCACTAAGTCTCATCCCTTATACAACTTACAAATTTTGATTGAAGGAGTTAACTAGATACAATATGAAATGTAGATACAAGAGTGGCAATGATACAAATGTCCCACCTACCAATGCAAAACACCCGAATGAAACTGTGTGCCAGCGAAGCCACTGCTGATCCAAGCGGTCAACCTGCAAGAACTGTGGCACAACGGGGGTGAGTTTCCAACTCGTGAGTAGAAAAATATCAACAGATAGAAATCAAATAAACAACGACTCGTAGGTCAACTATATCATAAATGCAATACTATGATATCTAGGGTGACCGTGTCTGAATATATGCCAACAAGGTAATCAATACCTATATGCATGCGGATAACATCCAACAGTAATAATCAATGCATGTATATGGATCTCGTCCAACCATAATCAAGGTATGTATGCATGTGGATCTCGTCCACTCATAATATCATTGTCTGTATGCACGTAAATATCATAAAGGAGTGTGCATGAAAGTATAAGGATATATATCACGGTGTCCCTCCCGACACATCAAAATCATGGAACCTAAGTGCCTAGCATCGACACTCGAAAACATCATGAAAACCGTGCCCAGCATCGACATGTAAATCCTCATATATCGGGCTCCGTCAGTCCAGATCGGCCCACGGGCATCCGTCAGTCCGGACCGGCCCATATCATCTCTCGACTCCGGTCGGTATCCTCCGGATATACACCGAGCAAAAATACTTTCACCGGTAGGTAGTAGTCCCTCTGCAAGGCTCACCGTCTACTGCACAGCGAACCGTTTTCGCCCCGGGGTACCATACCGGGTCCACCATGTACCCGCAATCGGCCCCATCCGCCTCCTCGAATCGGGTTTCACATGTCGCTCTCAGCACCGAGAAAACACATGGTGGACGCACTGAAATATCATATCAGGAGAAAACGGGTTTTTAAAACAACACATAATCTCTTTTAAAATGTCCACGGTTCTCAAATCCAGAAATCTCATGAAAACAGCAAATCTCAATGCGTAAAATCATAGAGCATGATTCATGCGACATATATTGGAAATGTAAGCATACCCGTGTGTCATGCAACATGGAACAGTGATATGACATATTAAAGGAAAACCACTCTTTCAAAATGATTCAAGTTTTTACAATATAACATGCGGTTCCCGATTTTACTATAAAACAAGTTATCTATAAAGGTACAATATGAATATGTGCAAGTGTAGATGTACCAATGTACGTGTCACGACCCGAAATTGGCACGTTACGGCCCTAATACTACGCAACGCCTACAGACGTAACGCAGTAAAAGAAAGCCAAAACCCAGAAATCTAAACCATTAAAAAGATAAGAAAAGATAATAAGGGTTTTGAAACATTTGAAATCACAACCCAAATTATTTAAAAGCCCAATTTATTTCCTTTAAAATTTTGGCAGCACCTCCTTTGTAAAAACTAGCCCAAAAATGGGTACAACATAAATAAAAGTAAAGCATCCCCAACGGGAGAAAATACAGGCCGAAAGGCGGAAAACAACCACCACCACAACTATACGACGCCGTAGCGAAGGAATAAAAGACGATTGAAAGGAAACTGTATAAAAGACAACAAGTCAGAACTAATATACAATATCGTCCTCACCAAGTCTCTAAGTCAACAAGAAAATATAGTAGATGGAGAGTACAAGGATACAACGAATATATAACACAATACGAATAACCACAAACCCACCTAAAGCAAAACTGCACACAGAGAGCTGATGCGGTATCCGCAGCAAAAGATGATAGATAGATGAATAGCCCGCCTCGACTATTCTGGGGAACACCCTGCAAAACAACTGTGGCACAACGGGGGTGAGTTGTCATCTCGTGAATAGTAAATAACATATGCAGGTAATCGCAAGTATGCACGTACAGCGCGAATCTAACATATGCAATTAATAGCAATAAAAGGTCATATGAATGCAATAATCATGAAATGTACAACTAATACATGAAGCAATAATAATATGACAATCGGTATGCAATAATCATGCAATAATGATATGAAAATGTATATATGCAACAGTCATGAAAGGTACTCTAGCAGGTACAACTAACACGTGAAGCAATGCATATAAAATGAAGTATGTAACACAACAGTCATGAAAGGTACTCCAACAGTACAACGAATACATGAAGCAGTGCCTAAATAATAAATGTGGAGTATGGAAAGAAATATGTCATTTCTACGGAATCCTGACATCGTGGTAGGATCACAATCCATCAAGACAATCCAAATCCTAATTTCCTCAAATCAGCCCCCAAATTGGCTCTCATATCATATAAGTCTCACAAATCCTGAATGTACAATATCGAATTATTCTCATATATCCTGAATGTACAAAACAGCAATCTCATAAATATCCTGTATCCAATATCAAATGAATCACCTATATCCCAAATCCAATATCAAGTACAATCCTAACACCCTAAATATGGTTGCATGAATAAATATGATGATGTATATAAATTAATGTCAATACACATATATTAGCGTCCCATTCCACTAATATTGGTGTAAGGGCATATATAACAGCGTCCTAATCCACTGTTATATATACAAAGAAGTAAAATGTCAATACACATATATTAGCGTCCCATACCACTAATATTGGTGTAAGGGCATATATAACAGCGGCCTAATCCCCTGTTATATATACAAAGGAGTAAAAGAAATATCATAAAACCAATGTGTCAAACATCGACACAGAAATGCTGGTCTATCAGGTGCTGTCACCAAGACTGGTACCCTGATAGGTACGTATTATACGCTATCCCGAAAGCTCGAGTGCCTAGCTCTGACCCTCGCCTCTCGACGTATCTATACGTACATGACTCCCGTAGGCATCCACATGATAACCGCTGAGTCATTGGTAATGTCACCGGTAGGTACTTGCCCACCTTCCAGGCTCAATCGGCAAGGTCCATCGATCATCTTGCCGAGGGGAACGTACGGGGCCCCACCATGTACCCTCATACGGCACTCACTCCTCATACGGAGTATATAATAAGAACCGATAAATCTCATGGTGGATGCTAAAATATCATATCAAGCGAACCGGGTTTTTCAAATAATGCATAATTTCATGAACTCCCACGGTCCCCAAATCCAGAAAACATCATGAACAATCCATAACTCAAATGCGAAAATCCATGAATATAATATATGCAACATAAACTGAAATGTAAGCATATAAAGGAAAAGCCGCTAATTAACTGCAACAAGTTAATATAAAACATCATGCGGTTCTTATTTTATCCAATTCTAAATAACATCAAGTAAAGGTAAATATGTAGCTATAACTGTTGTATGTGTAAATATAAAGGTATAGAAAGATATGTGTATCTACTGTTAGTTATATGTATGCCCTAGAGGCCATTACTGTATATACGATATATATTGTAGTGGATGCTAGGATATATATAAGGAGAACTTTCTTGCTCGACATGATAGTATGCTATCTGGTTGTAATTTATCTTAACATGTACTCTGATTGTCTCTATGTTACATGTTGATAAAGCCCTTAGGATGTGTACTCGACTACTGGGACTATGATGAGATTATACTAGTGGTGCCACGGTAGTCGACGAGTACATCCTATAACTGTTCCTAGTCGAGGGTGTATCGAGACAGGGCATCGATACACCAGAGTAGACTAGCGTATACTCATCTTGACCCATATGATGGGCGATGGATGATTCCATATCCATCGGTGTTTGACATCAAGGATGGTGTACGGGTGCTCAGTAAAGACTGGGTACACTGGACGGACTCGCCGAGAACTCCCAGATGGTATTATACCTCACGTCAGATGGCAGTTCTCCGGTGACACTGGTACAGGGTAGTCTATTGACCCGAGATCGTCATAGAGTCTTGTGTGATTCCCACTGTGCTTTGATTTCCATCATACCACGTCCAAGAGGGCGTGCAAAAATGTGGCTTTTGGGTACAGTCCCGAATCACATGGAGGCAATGAGCGATAGGAGGGGATTCGTCTCTCCGGTATAGGGAGTTGATGTTGTGGTGTGTTCGATTGGCTATAACCGGAAATCCCTGTCCAGGTTGCTGAGATTTACTGGTAAGTGTTATCAGTAGTTTCTCGAACTGTTATAGACCTCATATCGACACGACTTATCGAGCTACTGGGGTCTGACGTTTACCACCCCTAGGCGAGATTTGCAACATATCAGACGGCGAGACCGGACTGTACGGGAGTGTTACTGTTTGGATTCACAGGAGAAGTTACAGGCTTTCTTGTTGATCTTCTGAGCGCTCAATACCTGGGTAGCTGTTACGTTTAGCTGACCGCTTGCAGCTTGTGGGTGTTTGATATGATCATCACCTACTGCCGGCGTATTGACGATTCTTTAGAGTCCTACACAGAGGTTTCTTGGCTCAGGCAAAACGGAGTAGGATAACATATGTGATATGTGCGGGACCGAGGATAATGCGATATGTGATACCGTATTATATTCTCGCGATATTTGATATCAGCCGGGTCATCGGATCAAGTGTTGATTCGATGAATCGGTACGGATAAATATTAGTCGGTTATATGCGATATAGCCGGATTGTCGGATCAAGTGTTGATTCGATAATTTAATGTATAATAATATATTTGATATATTAAATTGCATTAACTAATATTAGCTCACTAAAAGATTCTTGTTCTCACTCGGGTAATACATTGATATATATGCGATATATGTTAATTGTATTATTTTATTTGGTTACAATAAATATTATATATGTGATATATAATATTGTAACATGATATGATAACTAATGCAACATGTTTTGTGGAGTTTAAACATGATTAGGGTTTGGATTAGGGTAAGTCTTCTAGTTGATTCTAGAAGCTTTTCATTTTGTCATGATAAAGATATTTGTGTGGGACTCATCTTTAACCTAACCCAAACCCTAACCCTAGTTAATTATCTATATGAGTTTGCTTGACCATGGTTGCATTATTCATCATATTACTTCTTTTTCTATTCATCACAAAAGGATTCTATCATTATTCATCATCTTCTTCCTTGATCTTTCTTCATGGAAAAAGCTTACTAGCTTTTTCCAAGTGATGAATAAATGTGAGAAAAAGATAAATAAAGAGAGCAAAAATCCTACTTCATCATCCTCATCTTCCTTTGCCATTTAGATGAGGGTGTTCACATCATTTCATGAGTGTTAGCTTGTGTTAACGAAACTTCAAGGTAGATCATCTTTGTATCGAAGATCGGAAGCAAAGGTTGCATCTTTCTCTTCGTGGAACCTCTCGAGAGTTCGGAACCCGATGATCGCAGCGAAGGGACCACAACACGGAGCATATGAAGTGAAGGACCGGATCTACAAAGGTTGTAATCCCTCTCACTTAGTGTTAAAATGTTTAGCTTGTTAGTTTTCGCCTAATCTCTAGTTTAAAGATCCGTATTCGGGTTGTTCGGCACGGCTAAATTTTCAATCGGGCATGGTTGATGCCTCGTAGACCCTTGTGCGCATGCATAGCAACCCTACAGTGGTATCAGAGCCAAGCTAGAGCTTTAGGAGAAGTCTAGACGAAGTTTAAAGTCCGATCGAACCCGGAAAACCGTAGTTTCTGGAAATTTTTCAAAACTGTGATTTTTTTCATATTAAAAATGCTCAAAAATTCAGCAGGGTATTTTAGGAATTACTGTGAAAAACGACACCCTAAATCAACAATTTTAGCGCGGAACCGCGGCCAAACCATCGCATTGGCGGCGGTTCCGCGGCCGTAACTGTTGATTAATGGTTAGTTTCTGCACAGTAATGACCGTCTGTACTTCCTGATTCTTCGGGTATTTTTATTCTACCTCAAGTGTTGAGTTTTCTGGGCTGTATTGGGGACTCTTTGATTCGATCGGATATTATAACTTTGTTTAGTCTGTCCGGATAACTTTTAGAAACTGTTAAAAAGTTCGAACGGATATCAATAACTCACTTTTTCCCCTGTCGGAAATTTTTTCAAAAGTTGGATTTTTTCTCGTGTTTAAGAACGTTCTAAGTCGTGCAAAGTAACGCGGTGGACTCTCTAGAAGACAACAAACCTTAACTCGATTATGTGACCGTCTTGAACTGCCTTTTGAACCTTAGGGTTTGGGGCAGTACGGCGTTGCCACCTGTGAGGCGTTGGCTTGACCCTTCTACGGCTGGACCATTGGTACTGTGGCATGTGATGGATGTTTTTAAACTGATTTCAAGTGTTGAGATATATTGGGGAAATCTTGGGTGCTTGATTATTCGATCGGAAAGTTTAACTTTGTCTATTTATCTGGAATGTGATACAATATTTGGAATTCACAGGTAGTTATGAGATAACTAATTTGAATATTATAAACATAGCAGTTTAGTCTCAAATGATCGGTTGCTACGGAATTTTGATGTGATCAAAAGTCCATCGCAATCACGTAGCGTACGCGGATACTCGCTGGGTAAACTTAATAGACAGCCATGCCCCATAACCCAGACCAAGTGACTGTAGAAGAACCCCGTCGCCGAAAGCATCCGTTCGGGTGCTCGCGGCAGCGGTGTTCCGCCTTAGTGCACTTCATCGACGGCATCTGGGGGTGCGGCCGTCTACTAAAGTTTGCGACGAGCATTCGATCAGGTTGTTGGGAATCTTGCTGAATTGCCCGACTTGATATTGAAAAGAGTTTTCGATAATGAGACTAAAATGCGGGGTTTATAATTGTTAGGCATGCGATGTCTAAGGAATTCATTTGGTTAGGCATGCGATGTCTAAGGTGGTTGCGGATTCCAACTGTTGTAGTTTTACACTTTCTTTTCTGTGACCGTAAGCGTAGTATGTGTGTATCGCCGGCTTCGTTGCTATACATCAACGACAATCGGGATACGCATACTTGCTTACGTTGATGATATGAGATATTATGTGTTTGCTGTGATATGTTATATTGGATCTTCGCGTTTTGAATAGCCGGGGGTTTTATGTGAGATGAGAGTTTTTCTTTTTCATTCATGTAAGATTCATTTGTACGTAATATTCTTTTATTGGGGCACTTCCCAGGTTGCGGAAGATGTCACCGTTGTATATTATTTACTTTTCCGCATTAGGGTAGACCCAAGGAGGGGAGCACAAGTAACCGGGTTCTAGGGTCCAGTGGGAGACCATCTCGAGGAGTCGGGACCGGGTCTCCTAACCCTAGAATTGGCAGTGTTGCTTGCCGCTCTCGTAGGGGGTCTAGGGATGTGGGTTTGGCTATTCATCGCGACCGTGGAATCCGTGTTTTATACTGGCTCGTATTGAAAACACGGACGTCCTAGTACCAATATTTCATATATGTTCTTCTACTGCAATGTTCTGTGATGAGATCATATTACTGCCTGAGACGAATGTTTATATTATATATATGAGATATATGTTATATTGCAGATTTCGTTTCAAAAAGAGATGCTTGCGAAGCATAATAAAATGGGACTTCATTAATGAGATTAATGAAATAAAAGAAACCTAAAGATGTTGTAGAAACTTGTTTAAAAACTGGTAGCTCTAGTTCTTGCTTTGCATAGCGGTGTTCCTTGTAGAACATCCAGCACCTTATTCGATAAGGAAAGGACCGAGATCCCTTCACCGGGAGTGACTCCTTTAGCAATAACTGGCAGATGCTACAAACTCGGTTTGTCTTTTGATTGCTTCTATAGTTCTTGCTTTGCATAGTGGTATTTGTGAAATATCCTGCACCTTATTCGATGAGGAAAGGGCCGACGATCCCATCACCGGGAGTGACCTCTTTAGCAAAACTAGAAAAGTCTCAAAAACACTCCATTTAAAATCACTCGATTCTACAACGATATCAAGTTCATTACGTAATAGGTTTTCTTAAAAACCTGTCGTAGCTCTCCGTCATTTCAGATAAGTAGTAGTTAGTATTCGTGCTGCGTTTGTTGGCCTTTGTCAAGGCGTAGTGTGCGGTACCTAACTGGTGCTTATCTGCTTATGCATATGATGCAGATTGGGTTAGGGTAGTCGTGCGACCTTGTTGGCCTTTGTCAAGGGTCGTACGGGTGGGTTTAATTCAATCAGGAAATGACGGGTTGAACTTGACTAGCATCCTATGGTTTGTTGGCCTTTGTCAAGGTCATAGGAGGTAAGGGGCAAAATATTATTGGGAATTTCAAGTGTTGAAATTTGCAATGAGATTGCATACCTTCTATGAGATAGTTGGATCCCGATACCCGCTGCGAGTAAGAGTTACTCCTGGGAGAGTTTTACACATTACAATTAGCCGATCAAGTAGGTGTCTAGAAAGGTGTTAACGGGGTTACGCCTCTGGGAAAATGAGGTTTACTTTAATTAGGTTCGTACGAAAGCACGGGGGACCTCCCTCAAAGTACCGACACTGGCCTGGCTGAAAGATTGGCGAACTTGTAGCGTGTAATTAATCCCGGCTAGTCTTTCCTTTTAGGGTTTGAAGGAAGATTTGATTAAAACAGTGGGAGACATCCTGATTAGATATATTAGATAACCAATCTAATCTTGCAAGAGCATACGCTGAGTGTTTTCTTCTCTCGCTCTCCAGGTAGCGACCATATCACGCCTTAATCAAGATAATAAAACGGATATATTGACCGAACCCGCTTGTTATACTGAGCTGGGGAACGTTGGTCCCGCTCCAACTTATAATTGTTATAAGACAGAGCAGGAAATTAGGGATTACCAGAATTCCCGTGCCGCCCAAACGAAGAAAGTGCATGTTGATGCATCATCTTCGGGTGTGTTCATTACACAGAACTGTTTCTCAGTATCCTTTACGTCCTGGGTATGTGATACCGGATCAGGATCCCGCATATGTAATCTGTTACATGGGCAACAGAAAGGTAGAGAACTGAGAACGGGTGATAAGTTTCATGAGACAGAAAACGGTGTAAGTGTTGCAGCCAAGTCTGTTGGTCACTATCACCCTGTATTACCTGAATACATTGATTCTGAACAAATGTTATTAGATACCGAACCTGATATACAAAATCATATCAGTCTCTTTAGAAGTAAAGAAAGGATATAATTTTGTATTGTTGGATAATGTTTTGAACATTTCCTATATCAAGAGTTGATCGGTTCAGGCACGTTATCTAAAAGCATTAACGTTCTAAATCAAACTACAGTTCTAAGTATACGGAACACACACAAGTGGAAGAGTTCAGAAATGAACGAATCCTTCTTGAGGTATTATAGACTAGGTCATGTCAATGCGACCCGACTAGCTAAGTTACATTGAGATGCACATTTAAATCTGTTTGAATTTACATCTTGTGAAACTTGCCAGTCATGTCACAAAGATAAGATGACCATAGCTCTGTTTATTGGAAACAGAGAAAGAGTTAGTGAACTCTTGGGATTGATACATGCTGATGTATGAAAGTCCCCTGTCTACATATGCCAAGACCGGTTCTTTGTACTTCATTACATTCTCTGATGATCTCTCAAGATTCAGACATATGTTCCTGTTGAAACACAAGTCCGAAGCTTTTGAGATATTCACAGAATATAAGTTAGAAGTAGAGAACCAAAAACGGGTATAAGTATTATATCCTTTGATGAGATCAAGGAGGAGAATACTTGAGCACGGAATTCCTGGACTATTCTAAAGGAGAATGAGATTCTCTCTCAGCATTACTCTTTCGAATACACCACAGCACGTCGGTGTATCGGGGCAGAGCAATAGCACCCTATATGATATGGTGTGCTCTATGATGAGTACTACTGAGCTTCCTATTTCCTTTTGGGAGTTATGCATTTGAGAAGCTGCATACCTATTGAATAGGGTTCAAATCAAATTAGTTGCCTACCACTTCATATGCGATATGGAAAGGGAAGAGCCCATATCTTAAGTTTGTTAAGATTTGGGGTTGTCCGGCCTATGTCTAAAAGCAAAATCCGGACAAGCTCGAGGCAAGGTCTGTTATGTAGAACTGGAAATGTTCCAGCTATACAAACTACAGCTGATAATTTGGTAGAACCAAAGGATTCAATAGTTTCCAACGAACCTCAGCCTCTCCGCCGATCTAGTAGGGTTCCTCACCCACCTGAGAGATACTTTAGTTTCTCTATGACAGTGGGAGCGAGGATTGCATCATGAGATGATGACCCAACTAGTTTCGGGCTGGCCATCAGGAGTGGGACTCTGTAAGAATGGCTGGATGCTTATCGATCTGAGATGGAATCTTTATACACCGACAAAGTATGGACTTTGGTTGCTTTATCTGAAGGGTTAAATCCCCATCAGGAGCGAGTATATCTTGAGAAGATTACTTGGTGTAGATGGAAAAGTTGAGACTTTCAAAGCTATGCTTAAGTCCATCCAGATCCTGCTTGCCACTGCTACATACCATGACTACGATATCTGGTGGTTGGGTGTCATGACTGCTTTCCTAAATGATGTTTTAGAAAAGAGCGTCTATAAGTACACAGCCAGAGGGCTTCGTAGACAGTGGGAGCAGCGGAAACGTGTGCAAGATGTTTTATATGATAAAACAAGCATTGCGGAGTTGGAACATCTGTTTTGATGTGGTAGTCAAAGAGTTTGACTTCATCAAAATGGTAGATGAACCTTGTATATACGAAAAGGTAGTAGAGAGTATGGTGGTGATCCTCGTAGAGTACGTGGATGACATACTCTTGATAAGGAAGGAGTTTCCTATGCTACGCTCGGTCAATCTCCGCTTATCACAAGGATTCTCCATATAGGATCAAAGCGATACCTCCTAAATCCTGTGTTTTGGATCCATGAGATAGATCTAATTGGATGTTAGGATACTCACTAGTTGTAGTGAGATGGTATCAATCGATCCTGGGGTGAATCACTCGAAAGGTTCCAGGGTGATAAGGACGACTGAATGTCAGTCGCAGGCATTGTCTTTACCCTCAGTGGAGGGATGGTATGTTGGAAGAGTTCCAAGCTAGATACCATGACATACTAGATGATTAAAGGCAAGATACATCGTTACCAAGGATGCTACCAAAGAGGCAGTCTGGATACATATAAGTTCATGAGATGAACTTCGTTCCTACCATTGTGTGACAATGGAGTTGTGGCTTTGGCCAAGGAACTACCGTCCCATCAGAAATCCAGATATAATTCTTAGGCAGTATCACCTGATCATGGAGATGGTTGATCTCCAAGGTGATCGAGGTTAGGAGAGTAGATACAGAGGACAACAACGCGGATCCACTCATAAAGGCTTTTTTTCCCAGTAGAGACTTTTATGGGATGGTTGAGTATGAGATACTTCAACCGCAGCTAATTGTTGGGTATGCGATACCACAACAGATGGCCCTAGTGCAAGTGGGGGATTGTTTGTTATATGTTTGCCCTAGAGGCCATTACTGTACATACGATGTATATTGTAGTGGATGCTAGGACATATATAGGGAGGACTTTCTTGCTCGACTTGATAGTATGCTATCTGGTTGTACTTTATCTTAACATGTACTCTGATTGTCTCTATGTTACATGTTGATAAAGCCTTTAGGATGTGTACTCGACTACTGGGAGTATGATGAGATCATACTAGTGGGGCCACGGTAGTCGACGAGTACATCCTATAACTGTTCCTAGTCGAGGGTGTATCGAGAAAGGGCATCGATACACCAGAGTAGACTAGCGTATACGCATCTTGACCCATATGATGGGCGATGGATGATCCCATATCCATCGGTGTTTGACATCAAGGATGGTGTACGGGTGCTCAGTAAAGACTGGGTACACTGGACGGACTCGCCGAGAACTCCCAGATGGTATTATACCTCACGTCCGATGGCAGTTCTCCGGTGACACTGGTACAGAGTAGTCTGTTGACCCGAGATCGTCATAGAGTCTTGTGTGATTCCCACTGTGCTTTGATTTCCATCATACCACGTCCAAGAGGGCGTGCAAAAAGGAGGCTTTTGGGTACAGTCCCGAATCACATGGAGGCAATGAGCGATAGGAGAGGATTCGTCTCTCCCGGTATAGGGAGTTGATGTTGTGCTGTGTTCGATTGGCTATAACCGGAAATCCCTGGCCAGGGTTGCTGAGATTTACTGGTAAGTGTTATCAATAGTTTCTCGAACTGTTATAGACCTCATATCGACACGACTTATCGAGCTACTGGGGTCTGACGTTTACCACCCCTAGGCGAGATATGCAACATATCAGACGGCGAGACCGGACTGTACGGGAGTGTTACTGTTTGGATTCACAGGAGAAGTTACAGGCTTGCTTTTTGATCTTTTGAGCGCTCAATACCTGGGTAGCTGTTACGTTTAGCTGACCGCTTGCAGCTTGTGGGTGTTTGATATGATCATCACCTACTGCCGGCGTATTGACGATTCTTTAGAGTCCTACACAGAGGTTTCTTGGCTCAGGCAAAACGGAGTAGGAGCACATATGTGATATGTGCGGGACCGAGGATAATACGATATGTGATACCGTATTATATTCTCGCGATATTTGATATCAGCCGGGTCATCGGATCAAGTGTTGATTCGATGAATCGGTACGGATAAATATTAGTCGGTTTTATGCGATATAGCCGGATTTTCGGATCAAGTGTTGATTCGATAATTTAATGTATAATAATATATTTGATATATTAAATTGCATTAACTAATATTAGCTCACTAAAAGATTCTTTTTCTCACTCGGGTAATACATTGATATATATGCGATATATGTTAATTGTATTATTTTATTTGGTTACAATAAATATTATATATGTGATATATAATATTGTTACATGATATGATAACTAATGCAACATGTTTTCTGGAGTTTAAACATGATTAGGGTTTGGATTAGGGTTAAGTCTTCTAGTTGATTCTAGAAGCTTTTCATTTTGTCATGATAAAGATATTTGTGTATGACTCATCTTTAACCTAACCCAAACCCTAACCCTAGTTAATTCTCTACATGAGTTTGCTTGACCATGGTTGCATTATTCATCATATTACTTCTTTTTCTATTCATCACAAAAGGATTCTATCATAATTCATCATCTTCTTCCTTGATCTTTCTTCATGGAAAAAGCTTACTAGCTTTTTCCAAGTGATGAATAAATGTGAGAAAAAGATAAATAAAGAGAGCAAAAATCCTACTTCATCATCCTCATCTTCCCTTGCCATTTAGATGAGGGTGTTCACATCATTTCATGAGTGTTAGCTTGTGTTAACGAAACTTCAAGGTAGATCATCTTTGTATCGAAGATCGGAAGCAAAGGTTGCATCTTTCTCTTCGTGGAACCTCACGAGAGTCCGGAACCCGATGATCGCAGCGAAGGGACCACAACACGGAGCATATGAAGTGAAGGACCGGATCTACAAAGGTTGTAATCCCTCTCACTTAGTGTTAAAATGTTTAGCATGTTAGTTTTCGCCTAATCTCTAGTTTAAAGATCCGTATTCGGGTTGTTCGGCACGGCTAAATTTTCAATCGGGCATGGTTGATGCCTCGTAGACCCTTGTGCGCGTGCATAAAAACCCTACATCTACCTATAAGTAATGATGTAGTATACCCCCTGAGTATAAGTTAAGTATGAGTACAAAGTATACCTGTTGCTATATCGTAAAGTGTGTATGTATCTATCACTAATGGTAAAATACTCTATATGTATACGGGTATCTAGTATATAAGTAGGTGATGGCATATATGTAAGCATGTGAGTATATAGGTATGCTATATGTCATATGCGATAAGAAATATGAATCAATGTTTCAATGTCCCTAACCAAGCAATATCATATCTATAAGTGGGTTGTGTGTGATATGGCAATTATTGACGGTGTGTGTACCATACATTCAGTGCTCGTGCAACATGAATCGTCAATAATATGTGCAGTGTCCTAAGGTTACTAGTTTTAACACAACAACATCTAAGTAATAGGGTAAATGCGCAATTCTAAATATGACATAGAATATGCGACAAGTATTAACATTTCTAGCCCAGACGCATAACGCCATGCGGGAGATTCCCCTGTAGATGTTAAATCTACTCACCAACGCTCCTGGATAAGTGAAGCCAACCACTCGTTTCCCCTGGTAGCAGTGTCCGAAGTCCCCGCCTGCGAACCTGCAACATTAAAACAATAAAACAAGTATATATTAACAATAGACCCAAAACACGTACAAACTACATTAGACCGACGCAACAACACAGAACATACTCTCAAGTGTTCGTATTGTGGCTAACGTGTGTAGTGACACGACGAAACTAACCCAAGAGCAAAACCACACAAAGTGCACGATCCGTGTCATATAACATATCGCGCAGACACAAAACACTAGAGACTATTTAGGTGATCCCAGAGTTTGCATACAGAGAAAACTCAATAATCAAACAAGACCAAACTTATCCAAACCACAGCATAGACCTACCCTCAAAAACCTACACCCCAACTCCTTCAAGGTGCCGAGGTCGCCGGAATCCCCTTCAGACGTCCCCTTCAGACGTCGCCGGCCCTGGCCGGTGGGGTGGGTCGCGTGTCTCAGGTAGGGTCCTATGGTCACTGGTACAACACAACCACATTGTTTAGTTTTCTATTTAACTTTCCGGATCACAACAGATAACATATATCACAAAGCGACACAAAAATACGATATTTCGCACAAAACTAAACTTTAACCAATCTAAACTGAAACTAAAAAGCTAAGCTACACTAAAAACACATAAAAAACAGCAAAAGAACATTACCTACAGAAAAGAACTCAATGATCCTAGCTTTGCAAGCTCTTAGGCATCCATGAGAAGAAAAGTGATCAAAGATATGATTTTGGGTGAGATTTATGAACAAATGAGATGAATTTGGTGAGGGAATGAGAGTGTTCAGTTGTGTTGAGAGAGGAAATGAAAATGAGGTGAGAAAAGAGTGTGAGAGGGAGAGGAAATGATAAAGAGATAGGGTGAGAGAGAGGTGAGGTTAAGGTTGTAGGGTTACTAGGCACACTCAAGAGGTTCCACAAGGCATCTACCATGCCAAATTCAAAAAATTTAGGTGCCGAGAAACCCTAATATAGATCGTTAACTAGAGATTAGGCGAAAAAGAGAAGCAAGAAAACTACTTTGCTAACAAGTGAATGGAAATACAACCTTTGTAGATCCGGTCCTCCACTTCTTTATCTCCGTGATGACGTCCCTTCACTGCGATCATCGGGATCCCGGACTCTTGCGATGGTGTCGTCGGAGAAATGAGCGGGCTAGGTCGTTGACTTCGATGCCGAAGATGATCTACGTCGAGGCAACTCTAACTCAAGCTCCATCTTCACTTGGTCATGAAACTTATGAAGATAACACACTCTACTACATGGCAAGTGGTAGAGGATAAAGAAATAGGAAGTGGGTTCACTTTGGATTTTGATTTCTCACTTGAATTCATCACTTGGAATTTTCTAGCAATGGTTTTCTTCTCTTCATGAAGAAGATGAAGAAGAAGGAAAAAAGAATAATAGAATAAAATGAAACTTATCCTTTTAATTATGGCACCATGGTTGAGTTAAGCTCTCATGCTTAACTCATGTAGAGAATTAACCAAAGCATTAGGTTAAGGGTTGGGTTAACTAATATCCTAAGGAAATGACAAAAGATTTGACTTTGTCAAAGTTTCTTCAAGCTTCATGAATCTTGATAACTTTGACCAAAGTCTCACTCTTTTGTTATTTGTTAGGAAAATAGTAAACCCTAATTTAACCTTGATTTGGTATAAGTCTCATACACAGAAGTTGTTTGTATCATCAAGCATGATACAAACATATACACTTGCATATATCACATATAAACAATGTGCACAATCAAGTGAGAAAATCAATCTTAAGTGAACCAATACTGGTTAATGTAAAGTAATATATCAAATATATAATTATACATTAAATCATTAAATCAACATTTGATTTAACGATCCGGTCATATTGCATACAACTAACTAATATCAAGAGTAACAACTTATCGAATCAACACTTGATCCGATAACCCGGCTATATCGCATACAACCGATCAATGTCACAAATCGCGAGAATAGAATACAGTATCACATACTGGTATTATTCTCGGTCCCGCACATATCTCATATGCGCTCCTATTTCGTTTCGCTTGAGCCATGACACCCCTGTGTAGGACTCTAAAGACTCGTTAATACGCCGGCAGTAGGTGATGATCATATCAAACACCCACAAGCCGCAAGCGGTCTGCTAAACGTAACGGCCACCCGGGTATTGAGCGATTAGAAGATCAACAAGCAAGCCCGCTCACACTCCTGTGAATCCAATTAGTAACACTACCGTATAGTGCGGTCTCTTCGTCTAATATGTCGCATATCTCGTCTAGGGGTGGTAAACGTCAGACCCCAATAACTCGATAAGTCGTGTCGATATGAGGCTCATAACGGGTCGAGAAACTACTGGTAACACTTACCAGTAAATCCCTAAAGCAGCCTTGGCCAAGGACTTCCTATTATAGCCAATCGAGCACAGCGCAACATCAACTCCCTATACCGGGAGATACGAAACCCTTCCTATCGCTTATTGCCTCCATGTGATTCGGGACTGTACCCAAAAACCACCTTTTTGCACGCCCTCTTGGACGTGGTATGATGGAAATCAAAGAACAGTGGGAATCACACAAGACTCTATGACGATCTCGGGTCTACAGACTAACCTGTACCAATGTCACCAGAGAACTGCCATCTGACGTAAGGTATAATACCAGCCGGGAGTTCTCGGCGAGTCCGTCCAGTGTACCCAGTCTCCACTGAGCACCCGTATATCATCTCTGATGTCAAACACCAGTGGATATGGGATCATCCATCGCCCATCTTATATGGGTCGAGAAGTTACACGCTAGTCTACTCTGGTATATCGATGCCCCGTCTCGATACACCCACGATTAGGGACTTTGAAGGATGTACTTATGGACTACCATGTCCCCACTAGTATGATCCGCATCATAGTCCAGGTTGTCAAGCACACATCCTAAGGGTTTTACCAATATGTAACAGAGAGAAAAAAAGTGTACACGTTAAGGTAAAGAGTAACCAGATAGCATACTATCATATCGAGCAAGAAAGTCATCCCTATATATGTCCAAGCATCCACTACAATATACATCCTATGTATAGTAATGGCCTCTAGGGCATACATATAACTAACAATCTCCCACTTGCACTAGGGACATCTGATAGCAGTGGTTGTAGTATCTCATACTCAACCATCCCATAAAAAGTCTGTCTATGGGAAAAGGGCCTTTGTGAGTGGATCCGCCGTGTTGTCCTCTGAGTCTACTCTCCTAACCTCGATCCCCTGGAGATCAACCATCTCCACGATCAGGTGATACTGCCTAAGAATATGTCTGGATCACTGATGGGATGGGCGTTCCTTGGCATAAGCCACAACTCCATTGTCACACAATGGAAGGAACAAAGTTCATCTCATGAACTAATATATATACCCAGACTTCCTCTTTGGTAGCATCTTTGGTAGCGATGTATCCAGCCTTTATCGTCTAGTATGCCACGGTATCTAGCTTGGAACTCTTCCAACATACCGTCCCTTTACTGAGGGTAAAGAAAATGCCTGTGACTGACACTCAGTCAACCTTATCACTCTGGAACCTTTCCAGTGATTCTCCCCAGGATCAATTGATACCATCTCACTACAACTAATGAGGATCCTAAGGTCCACTTAGATCTATCTCATAGATCCAAACTGAGGATTTAGGAGGTATCACTTTGATCATATATGGAGAATCCTTGTGATAAGCGGAGATTGACCGAGCGTAGCATAGGAAACTTCTTCCCTATCATGAGTATGTCATCCACGTACTCTACGAGGATCACCACCATACTCCCTTCTTCCCTTTTGTATATACAAGGTTCATCTACCATTTTGATGAAGTCAAACTCTTTGACTGCCATATCAAAACAGATGTTCCAACTCCGCGATGCCTGCTTTATCACATAAAACATCTTGCACACGTTTCCGCTGCTCCCACTGTTTACGAAGGCCTCTGGCTATGTACTTATAGACGTTCTCTTCTAAATAAGTATTTAGAAAAGCAGTCATGACACCCAACTGCCAGATATCATAGTCATGGTATGTAGCCATGGCATGTAGGATCTAGATGGACTTAAGCATAGCCACCGGAAAAGGTTTCATCATAATCCATACCTGGTCAATGATGCAAACTTTTAACAAGTCTAGCTTTGAAAGTCTCAACTTTTCCATGTACACCAAGTAATCTTCTTAAGATATACTTGCTCCTGATGGGGATTTAACCCTTCAGATAAAGCAACCAAAGTCCATAATTTGTTGGTGTATAAGGATTCCATCTCAGATCGATAAGCATCCAGCCATTCTTACAGAGTCCTACTCCTGATGGCCAGCCCGAAACTAGTTGGGTCATCATCCCATGATGCAATCCTTTCTCCCACAGTCATAGAGAAACCGAAGTATCTCTCAGGTGGGTGAGGAACCATACTAGATCGGCGGAGAGGCTGAGGTTCGTTGGTTGCTATTGAATCCTTTGGTTCTACCAAATCATCAGCTGCAGTTTGTATAGCTTGAACTGTTTCCAGTTCCACCTCATGACCAATAATTTCTTCATAAGAAATTCCCTTTCAAAAAGGTGGCATGCTGAGAAACAAAACATTTTTGATCCTCGGTTAGGTAGAAGATATTCCCTTGCGAATGCTTGGGATATCCGACAAACTTCAACAGAACTGACTTTGCCTCGAGCTTGTCCGGATTATTCTTTTAGACATAGGCTGGACAACCCCAAATCTTAACAAACTTAAGATATGGGCTCTTCCCTTTCCATATCATATATGAAGTGGTAGGCAACTGATTTGATCGGAACCCTATTCAATAGGTATGCAACTTCATAAGTGCATAACTCCCTAAAAGGAAATAGGAAACTCAGTAGTACTCATCATAGAGCACACCATATCTAATAGGGTGTGATTGCTCTGCCCCGATACACCGAGGTGCTGTGGTGTATACGGAGGAGTAATGCTGAGACAGAATCTCATTCTTAGAATAGTCCAGGAATCCCGTGCTCAAGTATTCTCCTCCTTGATCACATCAAAGGACATAATATTTATACCCGTTTTTGGTTCTCTACTTCTAACTTATATTCTGTGAATATCTCAAAAGGTTCGGACTTGTGTTTCAACAGGAACATATGTCTGAATCTTGAGAGATCATCAGAGAAGGTAATGAAGTACAAAGAACCGGTCTTGGCATGTGTAGACAGGGGACCTTTATACATCAATATGTATCATCCCAAGAGTTCACTAACTCTTTCTCTTCTTCCAATAAACAGAGATATGGTCATCTTATCTCTGTGACATGACTTGCAAGTTTCACAAGATGTAAATTCAAACTAATTTAAATATGCATCTATATGTAACTTCAGCTAGTCGGGTCGCATTGATATGACCTAGTCTACAATACCTCAAGAAGGATTCGTTCATTTCTGAACTCTTCCTCTTGTGTGTGTTCTATATACTAAGAACTGTGGTTTGATTTAGAACGTCAATGCTTTTAGATAACGTGCCTGAACCGATCAACTCTTGATATAGGAAATGTTCAAAACATTATCTAACAATACAAAATTATATACTTCTTTATCTAATAAAGAGAATGATATGATTTTGTATATCAGGTTCGGTATCTAATAACATTCGTTCAGAATCAATGTATTCTGGTAATACAGGGTGACAGTGACCAACAGACCTGGCCGCAACACTTGCACCGTTTTCTGCCTCATGAAACTTATCACCCGTTCTCAGTTCTCTACCTTTCTGTTGCCCATGTAATATATTACATATGTGGGATCCTGATCCGGTATCAAATACCCAGGATGTAAAGGACACAGAGAAACAGTTCTCGGTAATGAATAAACCCGAAGATGATGCATCAGCATGCACTTTCTTCATTTGGGTGGCACGGGAATTCTGGTAATCCCCTAAATTCTGCTCTTTCTTATAACATTTATAAGTTGGAGCGGGGCCAACAATCCCCAGCTCAGTATAACAAGCGGGTTCGGTCAATATATCCGTATTATTATCTTGATTAAGGCGTGACATGGTCGCTACCTGGAGAGAGAGAGAAGAAAACACTCTGCGTGCGCTCTTGCAAGATCAGATTGGTTATTATTTTATCTAATCAGGATGGCTCCCACTGTTTTTATCAAATCTTCTTTCAAATCCTAAAAGGAAAGACTAGCCGGGATTAATTACACGCTACAAGTTCACCAATCTTTCAGCCAGGCCAGTGTCGGTACTTTGAGGGAGGTTCCCCGTGCTTTCGCACGGACCTAATTAAAGTAAACCTCGTTTTCCCAGAGGCGGAACCCCGTTGACACCTTTCTAGACACCTACTTGATCAGCTAATTGTAATGTGTAAAACTCTCCCAGGAGTAACAATTACTCGCAGTAGGTATCGGGATCCAACTATCTCATAGAAGGTATGCAATCTCATTGCAAATTTCAACACTTGAAATTCCCGATAATATTTTGCCTCTAACGTGCTATGACCTTGACGAAAGCCAACAAACCATAGCCTGCTAGTCAAGTTCAACCCGTACATTTCTTGATTGAATTAAACCCACCCGCACGACCCTTGACGAAAGCCAACAAAACCGTACGACTACCCTAATCCAATCGCATCGTATGCAGCAGATAAGCAGCATATAGCTACCGCACACTACACCTTGACGAAAGCCAACAAATGTAGCACGAATACTATATACAACTTATCTGAAATGACGGAGGGCTACGACGGGTTTTTCTGAAAACCTATTGCGTAATGAACTTGATATCGTTGTAGAATCAAATGATTTTAAAATGGAGTGTTTTTTAGGCTTTTCTAGTTTTGCTAAAGGGGTCACTCCCGGTGAAGGGATCGTCGGCCCTTTCCTCATCGAATAAGGTGCAGGATATATCATATATACCGCTGTGCAAAGCAAGAACTATAGGAGCAATCAAAAGACAAACCGAGGGTTGTAGCATCTTCCAGTTATTGCTAAAGGGGTCACTCCCGGTGAAGGGATCTCGGCCCTTTCCTTATCGAATAAGTTGCAGGATGTTCTACAAGGAACACCGCGATGCAAAGCAAGAACTGTAGCTACCAGTTTTTGAAAATTCGATTCCACAACATCTTTTAGGTTTCTTTTATTTCATTAATCATATTAATGAAGTCCCATCATTTAAATCACCTAAACATCACAGATAAATACGACGTACACTTATGCCATCCGCATTCGCCTCGATGTCCCCTCATGCACCGTTAGGTTAGGTAACTAACGGCAGAGTGATCGCACGCTTTTGGCGTGTCGGATGTTCAAAGAATTTAAGTGTAACCGCGATCAGGACGGTGTCGCTTTGCAGCTAGCCGGTTGAGCACGGGTCGGTCCACAGGGAGATGGTGGTATCTTACCTTCTTGTCTTAGACGAGTCAATAAAGAATCTGTATGTTTGTTTGGTCTAACCTATGTGTGTATTTGCAAGTATAAAGTTGTTAAGAAAAGATACGAGATTGTAAGCTAAGAAATCCGTACTCAAAACCTTTGAGCCGGGTCTTGACCAATTGAAGCTAGAGCAATCGGCAACAACGTGGATTAGGGGATTTAAGCGCGGTATTCGTGGAATCCGGCTTATTTACCCTTGTCCTTCCGTTCTTGTCTCTTGCTTTCGCCTCCGGCCAAACCGAACGCAACTGGTCGCGGTTAGGAATCACCGTTACCTTGTCAGGGTACGGTGCCTAACGGAGCGCTTGCGTATGGTTTGGGCGGAGTTCAAATGGAAAATAACGGGAAAAGGAATTGGTAAAGAAATGTTAACTTACAATATCATATGGATTCTTAACAACAACAATAAATACAACATTCACAAAAGAGAACCAAAAAGAGAGAACAAAAAGAAAGGAACAAAGAAAAGAAAAGATTACAAGAATTAAAGTCCATGAATATAAATTGCAAGTAATTAAAGTGCAAGGAAATAAATTGCAGGTAATAAAAAACAAGTAGTAAAAAGCGGGTAATAAAGAGAACAAGAAACTAGGACTCAAGACAAGCATGTGATCAATAGCCAACCCTTAAACTTGCAAGCTCAATCAAGAGGTTGCAAGATCAAGGGAAGGGTAGAGAACGCATGTGAAATGAAGTGCTAGTCCCGTGAGAAAATACGACCCTTGAGATCGATAACTAACCCTTAATCATTCAAGCTCAATGAAGAGGTTGAATGAGCAAGAGAAAGCAAGAATCTCAAGGGGAAAAAGAAACACAAGAGAATGATACAAAAACCTGATCTTCATTAATCTCCCACTCAAAAGCTCTCACTACAATTTTCATGGAAAAAGAATGAAGAAGAAGAAGAAAAAGAACTAAAACTACAAAAGAATGGAGAACAAAGAATGACCCCAAGGCTTGGCAAGTTCTGCTGTATTTATAGGCAGGGAAATGAAACCCTAGGGCAACCATCTGCACATAGATGCAATTACCAAACTACCTAGAAAAAACGACAGAGAGAGGGACCCACTTGGCCGCGGATCCGCCGCCAATACCCCCTATTGGCCGCGGATCCGCCGCACTACAGAGGGTTTAGGGGCTCTGATTTTCTGTGCTTCCCTGGTTTCTTGTCCTTTGTTGTCTGGTATATGTATTTTCTGAAAATACATTCACAATTCTTTCAGAATTTCTGTTGAGGAAAGGTGGACTTTTTGTGGATGTCTTTTGTCATGATTGCCTCGAGCTCCGCGTAGATTTCTTGGAAGTTGTTGTTGCCATTGAGCCTTGTGCATGAAGGTGACATTGATTTGACATTTTGTCTTCCTAAACTGGTATCTGGCAACATACGGATGACGAGCGGAGACCGTGTTTTCTCAGTAGTTGGCAGGAACCCGGATTTTGTCGTGTTTTCCATGAATTTCACCGTTTTAGAACCGAGAACATGTATCCTGCAAATATGTAACAAACACGGATTAAAAGCACCTACCTATAAACAACCGAGCGTAAGAATGGGCGGTATAAAATGCAGTATTCTGTGATGAACAAATACCCCCAAACTTAACTTTTGCTCGTCCCGAGCAAAACCAATTATTCACAAAATTATAATGATAACCGCACTTTCGCAGGGAACGCGATTGCACTGAGCATGTGCAACAAGCCGTTAAACCTCTAGGTGTCCCTAGTAGGAGGAGTGTTGTCTCCTGAGGGTTTTCAGCGGATTACACCCACAAAATCCGTTCAAGTTGGTTTTGTAAAATAACTATGATTCAAACCCTAAAGTTTTTGTTTCAGAAAATAATAATTCTATAATCCTAAGTCTAGACTATCGAACCTTTATTTTTCACACCTCGCTTCTTATTTAACTACAGTTTTTTATATGTCTTTACGTGCAGTGCAATTAGTGTCGTTAAGTTCCAGAAGGATCGATTAAAGTCATCATGTCGCACAATAAAGCCCAGATAACAATTTTAAAAGGATCACATAAGTTTTATAAAGAGTTAAGCATTTTTCAAGTTTCGTTTTCCAGTAAGGTTTCAACTTCAGAATTTCTATCTTCCTTAACAGGAAACTAAGTCGTATTTTTCACTCCACCTTTTTCTTGTTTTCATTTCATACACACCTCTGTGAACGTGAAATAGTCTTTATCATAGAATAAAACCTTCATATCTCCGTTAATTTTTTTTATAAAAGCCTGTCTTTTATCAAGATTATTCTCACACAAAGAACCGTTAGGAATTTTAACTCGGAGAGAACACTTGCTTGACTTTGTTTTAAACTGGACTTTCTAGGCTTCTTAGCGAGCTTTGGGCCAATGCACCCAAACCAGTTGGTTTTAGGGCATTAGGTGTAGAAACACCCCAGCGGACTTAATTACTCAAGTTGCCTAGATCCAAAAACAAAAGACAGTTTGACATGAAAATCAGATGATTTAATATGAACGGAGATATAATCGGCAGTTCAATTATTTTTTTGGATAAAAGACGTGTTTAGTGGGTTTGGTGTGTAATCATTCCAATCAAGTTTCCGATGGGTTATTTTTCAGACTTAGCTCCAATTACGGCATCAATAACATTCCTTCATATTCGCTTTACTTCATAAACTATTCTTGACATTACTTATTTCAGAACAAACCTATTTGATCCTCAGAAAATCATTTATCTGTTTAAAAGTTTAAACATGAAAGACTTGTCATCTAATTCCCAAAATCTTACGACTCGTGTAGTGTGATGTAAAGATGTATATCAGCTATAGTTAACTTCAAAGGAGAGTTATCTTTCAGGTTTTCAAAATCTAAACATAAGATTTAGTTATTCCTATTTTTTCAAACAAAAAACCGTCGAATGTTGAATCAGAGTTCTTCCACAATCTAACTTGACAAAAAAGTTTTTATATTTTTAGAAAATTTTCAGATTTTTATGGATTTTATGGATTTAATATGCAGATGCAAAATATACATATGAATGCGAAGGAAGAAAGCTTACCGAGCACACCCCCAAACATAAACTTGACAGTGCCCTCACTGTCAGGCTATACCAAGAGGGTTAAAATTGCCGGCGCTTCCTAGAAACAAATTATATACAAAACAAAAAGGAAAACAAAAATATATACAAAAAAGTTTCCCCCCCAAACTTAAGTAAAACAGTGTTTCCACTGTTAAGCGTTGAAGTTCAGGATTAGGGGGGAAAGAACAGTATCAAACTATACAAGGCCTTACACAGGCCAAAAGTTAACACCAACCATTCAAAGATTTTATCGCTATAATGTACCGGTTGGTGGAAGAAGGCGTAGAGAAAAAAAATGGAGACTACGCGAGACCGTATGGTGGAAGAAGCGGGATACGGTCTCGGTATATCAGAAGAAGAAGAATGGCGGAAGGAAAAAAGAAGTGGAATACGAACTTGGGGGTGTAAATGGAGTAAATAGATTAGCACAATTTGTGATGAGCGATGTGTAAACAATGATTGTGCTAATATATTTACTCGTCGAGAAATTGGGTCGAATCCCTCAAGATTCATAAGAAACCATGGGTACGCCGAACTTGGTAAACCAGACACAGTAAATGAAAGTGAGACGGGTTCTTGCAAGGTCGGAACGATGGAAAGGATGGAGGGAAGTGGTTGAGGAAGGGTATCGGTTAAAGGTTCAGGAGGGTGTACACAGTCAGTGAAAGGAACAGGATGAATTGGAAAATCCGACTCATCATCTAGAACTGGTTCATCCTCAAGACTATCCTCAAAATTTTCCTCAAAATTTAGCACATCCATGCACTTCTCTTCAAAATCCAGACGCATATGGGGTTCGGGAAAAACATTTAAGGACTCGGGATGATGATTTGAAGAGAAAAACTCAGCCAAATCTATGGGTTCATCATCCAAAATATTCCCAGCGTCAATATCCTTAATCAAGTGAAAATCAGTATTCTCAGACACCTCATCAAAAGCATGGATTTCAATCAATTCAGGTTCTAAGATGGAGGTGTAGAGGTCAAAAGGATTGGGTGTAGTTTCACTTGGCAAGGTCCCTTCACAATCTGGCAAATCAAACACTACAAAGTCGCACAACTCATTAAACATTCTATCTTCAACTGATAATTCATTTGGGACACTTGATAGACTTTCAACATAGGAGTTGTGGGATTCAATTTGAGACGGGTAGGTTTGATTTGGAAGGGTATACAACTCACTCTCTCCACTCAAATTCACAGCCTGTCCTACCGCCTCATCATACATTGGAAAATTTGGAGCTAGCTGGAAACTAGCTACCGGGTCACTAGGTTGTATGAGGGCGGCCATGGACGCATTCAAATCCATCATCTGTTGGCTTGACGCTACCCTAAAGTCTTCCAAGGATTGTTCTAGACTAGACATTGGTTGTGAAGGGGTTTTAGTAAAAGATTCAAAGTTGTTTGGATACTGAAAACTCCCAAATGGCGGTTCTGATGCAATGTCTAGGGAAGGTGCAAAAGTAGGGTAGGATTGGTAGGAATTGAATGGATGGACAGGAACAGGATCAACATTTGGATAGGAAGGTGAATGGAATTGTTGATCCCAAGAATTTGAAGTGATGAAAGGAGTGAAAGATCGGCTATGGGATTGTTCAATTAGTTCAGCGATGGACAAAGGACGGCTTGCAGAAGGGGTATCAACATGAGCGGGTGCGGGAGGTTGAAAAGGTTGATACAAAGTGGAATGAGGAGTGCAAGTGTTTGTCCTAGACGCTGCTATGCGATCTTTCAGTGAAACTTTGGGCATGGAGGGGTCGTTCGATGTTCGGCCAAAGCAAGAACCGTAAGAAGTAATGTCTGGTTGTGGGTACCAAAGTTCGGCAAGAGTTTTGCGAGGTGGAGTACCCATGATGTGATGAGAAAAGGAAAGAAAGGAAGAGAAAAGGAGGGAAAAAGAATGTGATATTTATTTATTTATTTATTTATTTTTTTTTATAGACAAAAGAATGAAATATACACAAAAATAATATGGACAAAAATAATCACGACACAAAAATACCACACACCTAATCGTTCTAGGGTTAACCTAGGTCAACTAGACCTGCTCCAGAACTTGATTGTCGAAGTAAAACTGTGTCGAGAAACAGGCTCAAGATACACTGATCACGAGGCCAGGTAAGTGCAGAGATAAGGAGAGGTTTTCCAACGCTTTCGCGAAGTTCCTTAATTAAATAACCCTTTCTCTTTTGGCGGATGCGCCGTTAACACTTTCCTAGACACCCCGTAAACAATATACCGTTAAGCAAGGTTCTAAACGCAGTTAACTTCTCCTAGTGAGCGCAAAGTCCTTAAGGCTTAAAGTCTAGTTTCTTTTAAATTTTTTGTGGGTAAACGTTATGCTCAAGTTCTTGATTTGTGGGCCACGGAAAAGGTGATGAAATCCTTTACCGTATGTTGTGGGGTTCGCTTGCCCTTAAGTCCGTATTAAAGTATGCAATGCGCAATTCAAAAATTCTATAAAGAATCAAACAATCGTTTTTTTTACTTTAAGCGCGGCGCTGCAACAAATACGGGTTAGTCAATTTTTAGCGTTTGCTAGCGAACTTGCAAAGAATCCTGCAAAAGAATAGTATATTGGAAGCGTCGGATTTGAGAAGAAGGTGTTAGTAAAGTACGTACCGTTAAGTTTTGGGTTAGGAAACCCCCGTTGAATCAAATCCGGTAAGCTTGAAAGGTTCGCTTGCGCGGGTCAAACTACCCGGATCTTTGGCACTGTACTTTGCAATCACCTTAGCTTTGAATGTGCACTTTGCTCCCCACAATCGCAGTTTGCAAATACGCAAAAATCTGCACACTTCCCCACAAAAATGATCAAAAAAAACAAAAAGAATTTTTTTTTTATATACAAAAAGAATATTAACCCGAATAACAAGAAAGAAAATACGCTACCGTCTCCCCGGCAACGGCGCCATTTGATCGTTGACATCACATGTCCAGCAACACATAACATCACATGTCATCAACGTAAGTAAATGTGCGCATCCCAATTATCGTTGACATATAGCAACGAAACCGGCGATATCACATATTACACTTACGGTCGCAGAAAAGAAAGTGTAAAACTACAACAGTTGGAATCTGCAACCTTCTTAGACATCGCATGCCTAATCAAATGAATTCCGTAGACATCGCATGCCTAACAATTATAAACCCCGCATTTTAGTCTCATTATCGAAAACACTTTTCAATATCTAATCGGGCAATTCAACAAAATTCCCGATAAACTGATCGAATGCTCGTTGCAAACTTTAGTAGACGGCCGCACCCCCGGATGCCGTCGATGAAGTGCACTAAGGCTGAACACCGTTGCCGCGAGCACCGGAACGGATGCTTTTGGCGACGGGGTTCTCCTACAGTCACTTGGTCGGGGCTATGGGGCATGGCTGTCTATTAAGTTTACCCGGCGAGTATCCGCGTACGCTGCGTGATTGCGACGGACTTTTGATCGCATCAAAATTCCATGGCAACCGATCAATTGAGACTAAATTGCTATGTTCATAACATCCAAATTAGTTATCTTATAACTACTTGTGGATTCCAAATATTGTATCACATTTCAGATAAATAGAAAATGTTAAACTTTCCGATCGAACAATCAAACACCCAAGTTTTCCCGAAACAGCTCAACACATGAAATAAGTTTAAAAATATCCATTCCATGCCACAGTACCAACGGTCCAGCTGTAGAAGGGTCAAGCCAACGCCTCACATGTGGCACGCCGTACTGCCCCAAACCTGAAGGTTCAAAGGGCAGTTCAAGACGGTGACATAATCGAGTTAAGGTTTGTTGTCTTCTAGAGGGTCCATCGTGTTACTTGCACTACTTAGAACGTTTTCAAACTACGGAAAAATCCAACACTTGGAAATTTCCCGGCAGGGGAAAAATTGGGTATTTATATCCGGTCGAACCTTTTAACATGTTCTAAAATTACCCGAAAAAACACATAGACGAAATTAGACTTCCCGATCGAAACACCGAGTCCCCAATAAAACCCTGAAAACTCAACTCTTGAGAAAAATTTAAAAATTCCCAGAAAACAAAGCAATTACAGAAATAAATTACTGTGCAAACCACGTGGCCTAACTCACCAATATGGCCGCGGAACCGCCGCGCAAGCCAGGGTGGGGCCGCGGTTCAACGGTGCATTGGTCGAGTTGGGGTCACGTGCTGCACGGTAACTCCTATAATTCCCTGCTGAATTTTTTGGATATTTTTAATTCACAAAATTCCACAATTCCAGAAAAAATACAGAGAAGGGTTTAATCGGGGGATATCGGGTTCGATCGGACTTCTAGTGTCGTCTACACTTCGCCTAAAGCTCTAGCTAGGCTCTGATACCACTGTAGGGTTACTAGGCACACTCAAGAGGTTCCACAAGGCATCTACCATGCCAAATTCAAAAAATTTAGGTGCCGAGAAACCCTAATATAAATCGTTAACTAGAGATTAAGCGAAAAAGAGAAGCAAGCAAACTACTTTGCTAACAAGTGAATGGAAATACAAACTTTGTAGATCCGGTCCTCCACTTCTTTAGCTCCGTGATGACGTCCCTTCGCTGCGATCACCGGGATCCCGGACTCTTGCGATGGTTTCGTCGGAGAAATGAGCGCGCTAGGTCATTGACTTCGATGCCGAAGATGATCTACGTCGAGGCAACTCTAACTCAAGCTCCATCTTCACTTGGTCATGAAACTTATGAAGATAACACACTCTACTACATGGCAAGTGGTAGAGGATAAAGAAATAGGAAGTGGGTTCACTTTGGATTTTGATTTCTCACTTGAATTCATCACTTGGAATTTTCTAGCAATGGTTTTCTTCTCTTCATGAAGAAGATGAAGAAGAAGAAAAAAAGAATAATAGAATAAAATGAAACTTATCCTTTTAATTATGGCATCATGGTTGAGTTAAGCTCTCATGCTTAACTCATGTAGATAATTAACCAAATCATTAGGTTAAGGGTTGGGTTAACTAATATCCTAAGGAAATGACAATTGATTTGACTTTGTCAAAGTTTCTTCAAGCTTCATGAAGCTTGATAACTTTGACCAAAGTATCACTCTTTTGATATTTGTTAGGAAAATAGTAAACCCTAATTTAACCTTGATTTGGTATAAGTCTCATACACACAAGTTGTTTGTATCATCAAGCATGATACAAACATGTACACTTGCATATATCACATATAAACAATGTGTACAATCAAGTGAGAAAATCAATCTTAAGTGAACCAATACTAGTTAATATAAAGTAATATATCAAATATATAATTATACATTAAATCATTAAATCAACACTTGATTTAACGATCCGGTCATATTGCATATAACCGACTAATATCAATAGTAACAACTTATCGGATCAACACTTGATCCGATAACCCGGCTATATCGCATACAACCGATCAATGTCACAAATCGCGAGAATAGAATACAGTATCACATATTGGTATTATTCTCGGTCCCGCGCGTATCTCATATGCGCTCCTATTTCGTTTCGCTTGAGCCAGGACACCCCTGTATAGGACTCTAAAGACTCGTCAATATGCCGGCAGTAGGTGATGATCATATCAAACACCCACAAGCCGCAAGCGGTCTTCTAAACGTAACAACCAACCGGGTATTGAGCAATCAGAAGTTCAACAAGCAAGCCTGCTCACACTCCTGTGAATCCAATTAGTAACACTACCGTACAGTCCGGTCTCTTCGTCTAATATGTCGCATATCTCGTCTAGGGGTGGTAAACGTCAGACCCCAATAACTCGATAAGTCGTGTCGATATGAGGCTCATAACGGGTGCAGAAACTACTGGTAACACTTACCAGTAAATCCCTAAAGCATCCTTGGCCAAGGACTTCCTGTTATAGCCAATCGAGCACAGCGTAACATCAACTCCCTATACCGGGAGAGACGAAACCCCTCCTATCGCTCATTGCCTCCATGTGATTCAGGACTGTACCCAAAAACCACCTTTTTGCACGCCCTCTTGGACGTGGTATGATGGAAATCAAAGCACGGTGGGAATCACACAAGACTCTATGACGATCTCTGGTCTACAGACTAACCTGTACCAGTGTCACCAGAGAACTGCCATCTGACGTAAGGTATAATACCAGCTGGGAGTTCTCGGCGAGTTCGTCCAGTGTACCCAGTCTCCACTGAGCACCCGTATATCATCTCTGATGTCAAACACCAATGAATATGGGATCATCCATCGCCCATCTTATATGGGTCGAGAAGCTACTTGCTAGTCTACTCTGGTATATCGATGCCCCTTCTCGATACACCCGCGACTAGGGACTTTGAAGGATGTACTTATGGAATACTATGTCCCCACTAGTATGATGTGCATCATAGTCCAGGTAGTCAAGTACACATCCTAAGGGCTTTACCAATATGTAACAAAAAGGCAATCAGTGTACACGTTAAGGTAAAGAGTAACCAGATAGCATACTATCATATCGAGCAAGAAAGTTATCCCTATATATGTCCAAGCATCCACTACAATATACATCCTATGTATAGTAATGGCCTCTAGGGCATACATATCACTAACAAAGGTAAGTATAACCACTTCATTAATGCACTATTAATGCATTCATACACTCATCTTGCCACCTCCTCTCATCCAACAAATATCTCCTCTTTCTCACACAAAAGATCTAGAGCAATGATTAAGGGTTAGGTGTAAGAAAAAGGATAACATAAAGGGTTAAGTGTCAAGGTTGCTAAGATCAAAATTAGCACAAACACAACTCACTTTTACGTGCACACTGTAAGTCCACGTTGCCCACCCCGGTGCTTGCGGGGAGGCGGAAACGTTATTAAAAATTGGATTTTTACAACACTAGGCAACATGGACTATGTAATGGAGGGATCTTTGCTAAACAAAAACTAACAACCATGCTAAAAGAGTTAGCTACTCGGAAAGGGGGTTATACCTAACTCTTGAAGTCCTTCTCTTCTTTCTCCTTGGAGTGAAAGAACGGGTTCTCCTTATGGCCTTCTCTTGCCGAAGAAAGATCCACCCGAAGGCCTCTACCTTTGGCTCCAACCTCAAACTAGAAGTAACTAAGGTGCTTGGTGTGCTAAACCTAGAACCTTAGAAATAGTAGAGAGTAATTTTAAGGGATTTATCTCAAGCTCAATGGTTCTCAACTCATGAGAGGGGAGAGCTTTGAGAGGGAGGAAGAGGAGGAGAGAGAATGAGAATGATAAAGTGAGAAGACTAATGCAAACCTTCTCACTTATATATGAATTATGATAAATAAATAATTAGCTAAATATAATTGTGATGGTTAATCATGAAATGACCGTTATCATTTCACCTTAAATACTTTTGCAAGGATCAAAGAGCATCTTTCATATGAAATGATGATGGTCAACTTGTCCACCTAGGTCAACAAGTCAAGCATAGTCAAATGGTCAACAACCCTAACCATACACAATTATAATTAACTAATATTAATAAATCATATTTCACACATAAATATTAGGGTTAAGAAAATGACAATGGTCATCAACCCTAATGAAAGTCCTCTGCCTATGCCTCAGTCAACTGTGCATACACACCCGTATCCATGTTCCGAGGAACACGAATACAAAGAGATAAAATCAATCCCAAATCATATACTAGGATCCGGCTTAAACCAAAGCCCGCTAGTATAAGCTGTCCGGACACCAAACGTGCACAAGCGCGCGGATATGAACGAACCCTGTCGCAAAACCATGCGACCTCTACTCATTTTGCCTAAAGGCGAATAACCCTCTGTGTGGGACTCTAAAGACTCGACACTACACTGGCAGTGGGTTTAACCACAGACCGCAAGCGGCACTAGCTGTACGTAACGGTCACCAGGTAGATGTCGATAAGAAGACTGACGAGGTAAACCCATCTGAACTCCTACTGAGCCTGAATGTGACAGTCTCCGTACAGTCCGGTCTGTTCGTCTAAGAACATCGCATGGCGGGCCTAGGGGGCGGTAAACGTCAGTCCCCTACTAGCGGTACAAGTCGTGCTAGAGTGTAGCCCAGAACACCCTGAGATAACACTGGAAACCTACCTGTCTATGTCGCTTGCCCTGGCCAGAGACTTTGTGTAATGGCTCTCCTAGACACAGCGCGATATCAACCCCCAATACCGGGAGAGACGAATCCTGTCTAACCGTCACTGCCTCCAAGTGCTTCGGGACTGCACCCAAAAACTCCCTATTTGCACGACTCCTTTGAGCCGTGGTAGGGTAGTAATCAAAGTACAGTGGGAACACACTCGAGGCGAAGTGACAGTGTCAAGTCAACGGACTAAGCTGTACGCATGTCACCTGGGAACTGATAACTAACGATAGGTATAATACCAACCAACAGTTCCCGACGAGTCCTGTCCAGTGTACTCGTAACCTAACGAGCACCTGCATACTATCTCAAGTACGACGTACTGACGGCTGTGGGATAGACCGTCTCCCAAGCTGGGATGAGAAGCGCATACACTAGTCTACTCCGGAGTATCGATGCCCTGTCTCGATAGTCCTACGACTAGGGAGCTGCATAAGGATGTGCTTGTGGATTACCCTGCCCCCACGAGTGTGACTGCTATCACAACGCTGGTAATCAAGCAAAGATCCTAAGGGCTCTACTAATGTGTAAAGGCGATATGCTAAAAGAAACACATGCACACATTAAAGAAGAAACAAACCAAGTAGCATACTACTATCTTGAGCAAGATTGTCAATACAAGGTGAATATCCTAAGCTTCCATTAAGTAATAAACATACTAGTATGATACAGTAATGGCCTCTAGGGCATATACACTAACACACACGTGCGTACATGCTTATAACAAATAATAATAAAGTATTAATTAAATGTTGTAAAATGTGAGGAACCCGAATTGGTAAACTCTTTACAGTAAACCCGCAATAACGTCTAAACGAACACTAACCGAAATCTAAGGCGTTACAATTTCCCTCCTTATAAAAATTCTTCCACGAATTTAAAATTTTCACTAAGCGTACCTTCAAAGACAAGATTACAAACTCTCAAATCTCGCTCGCAGTCTCCCAAGTGATTACCTCACTATACGGCTACGTCTAAGAAAACCCTCCACAGATGTCATGACCCTTGACCGAAGTTTCTCCACCTGCCGAGCCATTAACACAATTTGTTGCGGGTGTACGAAAAATCGTCTCCAAGCTAAATGGTCTGATGCTGAATCATTTGAGAAAGGTCATGAAGGTAATTGCAAAGTACCGACACAAGGAATACGGGGTGAATACTCAATAATTTGGGCGGAAGTGCCAAGTTAAAGGAAACGGAACTAACTCGCTTTAAGGATCTTAAAAGGACCTACAATTCTGGGATAAGCTTCCCAAAACTCAACATGTCATTCATCTGAAAAGTCCTCAGGAATACATGATCTCCCACCGCGAACTCAGGTCTGCGACCAACACGGTCGGCATGAGACCTCTGTCAGCAATGGACTACTCTCATCCTGACCTAAATCAACTGGATCAACTCCGAAGTCTCTAGACTAGCCGGGGTCGAAAAATCCTACTACGCAGAGTCAGAAAAACAGATTGGTGATCGACACGACCTAACCCATAAACCTAAAAGTTGCCAATTGGAGTGTCTCCTGATAACAGCTATCGAAGGAGAACCCTAACAATAGCTAGTGACGATCCCCAACTGCTGACAACAACTAATACGTACGCACAAGCATATCCTCCAGAGTCGGTATAGCCCGCTCTCACAAAACTATCCTCCTGCGGATGGAAATATGGAGCTAAAGCTCAACCAGTACGTAAGACTTCCTGAAGTTCCTGCCCAAGATGGCAAGCAAACAGGGTGCTTTCATTGGATATAACCCATGAAGGAACTCCGTGCAACGCACAAACTCAATAAGGAACAAACGAGCAAACTGAGCAAAATAGGACAACGAACCATCAAATGGAGTCACACCCTGTCTAACCCGGGGTAGACACCATAACGAAATTCGTGGAGATCTGCTCCCATTCCCACTCCGGAACGGTTAAAGGTTGCAACTCTCCAGCCAGTCTTAGATGCTCAACCAAAGCACACAAAAAGGGGTATCTAGGGCATATACACTAACAATCTCCCACTTGCACTAAGGCCATGTACTGGCGTATCGAAGACCTATCTTCTCGATCAGCCGCTCGAACTGAGTCTTGGGTAAGGCCTTTGTGAATGGATCAGCAGTGTTATCTTCCGTAGCAACTCTCCGAACCTCGATCTCCTGGCGACCCACGATCTCCCTGATCAGGTGATACCTCCTCAAGATGTGTCTGGACTTCTGATGGGACATGGGTTCCTTCGCTAAAGCTATAGCCCCGTTGTTGTCGCAATACAGAGGTACTGGATCAACAATGGACGGAACCACCTGATGTTCTGCTAGGAACTTCCTTATCCAGACAGCTTCTTTTGCAGCATCTACAGCAGCGATATATTCCGCTTCCATCGTCGTGTCAGCAACGGTTTCCTGTTTGGAACTCTTCCAACACATCGCCCCTCCATAGAGGGTAAAGTCATAACCCGACATGGACTTGGAATCAACCTTGTCACTCTGGAAGCTGGAGTCAGCAAAGGCCTCGATCTGGAGGTCTTTTCCGCCATACACCAAGAACATCTCCTTAGTCCTCCTCAGGTACTTGAGAATGTTCTTTACCGCTATCCAGTGTTTCTCCACAGGGTTTGACTGATACCGGCTTACCACACTGAGTGCATAAGCTACATCTGGTCTGGTGCACAACATCGCATACATTATAGCGCCTACCACAGAAGCGTACGGTATAATAGACATGCGATCCCTTTCCAAATCAGTCTTGGGAGACATCTCTTTGGAGAGGGTGATCCCGTGACAAGCCGGTAGATTACCGCGCTTGGAATCTTCCATACTGAATCTTTTCAGTATGGTATCGATGTACCTGGACTGTGAGAGTCCTAATATCCTCTTAGATCTGTCACGATAGATCCGGATCCCTAGAATGTAGGAGGCATCGCCCAGGTCATTCATGGAGAACCTGTGTAACAAGAACCCTTTGACAGATTGTAGCATAGGTGTTAGTGTATATGCCCTAAAGGCCATTACTGTATCACACTAGTTTGTATATTACTTAATGGAAGCTTGGGATATTCACCTTGTATAGACAATCTTGCTCAATATAGTAGTATGCTACTTGGTTTGTTTCTGCTTTAATGTGTACATGTGTTTATTTTAGTATATCACCTATACACATTAGTGGAGCCCTTAGGATCTTTGCTTGATTACCAGCGTTGTGATGGCAGTCACACTCGTGGGGGTTGGGTAATCTATAAGCACATCCTTATGCAGGTCCCTAGTCGCAGGACTATCGAGACGGGGCATCGATACTCCGTAGTAGACTAGCGTATGCGCTTCTCATCCCAGTGTGGGAGACGGTCTTTCCCACAGCCGTCAGTACGTCGTACTTGAGATAGTATGCGGGTGCTCGTTAGGTTACGAGTACACTGGACAGGACTCGTCGGGAACTGTTGGTTGGTACTATACCTATCGTCAGTTATCAGTTCCCAGGTGACATGAGTACAGCTTAGTCCGCTGACTTGACACTGTCACTTCGCCTCGAGTGTGTTCCCACTGTACTTTGATTTCTACCCTACCACGGCTCAAGTCATGCAAACAGGTAGTTTTTGGGTGCAGTCCTGAAGCACTTGGAGGCAGTGACGGTTAGACAGGATTCGTCCCTCCCGGTATTGAGGGTTGACATCGCGCTGTGTCTCGGAGAGCCATTACATGAGTAGTCCCTGGCCAGGGCAAGCGAGATATACTGGTAGGTTTCCAGTGTTATCTCAGGGTGTTCTGGGCTACACTCCGACACGACTTGTACCACTATTAGGGGACTGACGTTTACCGCCCCCTAGGACCTCCATGCGATGTATCAGACGAACAGACCGGACAGTATAGAGATTGTCACATTCAGGCTCAGTAGGAGTTCAGATGGGTTTCACCTCGTCCGTCTTCTTGTCGGCATCTACCTGGGGACCGTTACGCACAGCTAGTGCCGCTTGCGGTCTGTGGTTAAACCCACTACCAGCGTAGTGTCGAGTCTTTAGAGTCCCATACAGAAAGCTAATCGCCTTTTGGCAAAAGAGTAGAGGTCGCATGGTTTTGCGACAGGTCGCATGGTTTTGCGACAGGGTTCGGTCACATCCGTGCAGTTGTGCACGTTTGGTCTCCGGACAGTTAACACTAGCAGGCTTTGGTTTAAGCCAGATCCTAGTGTACATTTTGGGATTAGTTTTATCTCATTTGTATTCGTGTTCCTCGGAACGCGGATGCGGGTGTGTATGCACAGTTGACAGAGGCAGAGGATTCTCATTGGGGTTGTTGACTGTTGACTGTTGACTATTGAATTTTGGCTAAACCCTAATGAGAATAAGAAATATAATTAACAATAATATTAATTAAGTATTATGGTGACATTGTTGTTGACTTTGTTGACTTTGTTGACTTGTTGACTTTGTTGACCGGTTGACTAGGTTGGACTAGTTGACCATCATCATGACAATGGCTATCATTTCATGGCAAAGACTTTTGCTTGCTTGTTTGTTTTTGTAAAATGAGTGCATGAAATGATATAGCTATTTTGACTTGAACCATCACATAATACTTGATTACTATTTTGTTATGATGGTTTTGGATTATGAGAGCTTGGATGGCAAAAGAGTTACTCATTTTTTTCTCTCATTTCATTTCTCTCACTTGCTTGAGCTCGCCCTCTTGCTCTTCCTCTTGCTCTCTCTATAGCTCAAGGCAACACCCTCTCATGAGTTGAGAAACATTGCCTTAAAGATAAAAGAAAACCCAAATCACTTCTCTACTCATCCTATTTCACAAGGTTTAGCAAACCAAGTGTTCTAGTTTCTTCAAGTTCGAAGAAGAAGCCAAAGGTAGAAGCTTTCAGGTGGATCCATCTTCGGCGCAAGGAGACGACGAGGTGAGGCCGATCCGTACACCAGAAAGAGTTGAAGACGAAGGAGTTCAAGAACGATATAGCCCCCTAACCGAGTAGGTAAAACTCTAGTTAGGTTGTTAGGTAGTTGTTTAACAAAGATCCGTATTTTGAGTCCATGTTACCACCTCTTGAAAAATCGTTTTTTATCATTTCCGCAAGCCCGTAAGTACCGGGAGTGGTAACATGGACTTACAATAGGAATGCCATTTCCTATCAAGAGAATGTCATCCACGTCTAAAACGAGGAATACTACAGTTCTTGCTACAAATCTACTATAGATGCATGGTTCATCTGGATTTTTGATAAAGCCAAATTCTTTGACTGTCTCATCAAAACAGATGTTCCAACTCTGCGATGCTTGCTTTAGTCCATAGATGGACTTAAGCAACTTGCACACCTTTCCGCTGCTCCCACTCTGAATGAAACCCTATGGCTGGTCCATATAGACACACTCCTCTAAATTTCCGTTTAGAAAAGCGGTCTTTACGTCCATCTGCCAAATCTCATAATCGTGGAAGGCAGCAATGGCAAGAAGGATCCGAATGGATTTCAGCATAGCCACTGGAGAAAAGGTTTCGTCATAGTCCAAGCCAGGTCTTTAACGGAAACCCTTTGCAACAAGTCTAGCTTTATAGGTCTCAACCTGTCCATCTACACCAATCTTCCTTTTGAAGATCCACTTGCATCCTACGGGTTTTACCCCATCTGGAGCAACGTCCAACGTCCATACTTTGTTGGTGTACATAGACTCCATTTCGGTCCGCATTGCATCCAGCCATTTTACCGAGTCTACGCTCTGAATGGCCTGCTGGAAGCTAGTCGGCTCATCACTATCAATGATGCAATCCTCTCTATCCCCGTCTATGAGAAAACCGTAGTATCTCTCGGGCGGATGAGACTGCCTACTATTTCTGCTGAGCGGCGTAGGAATGTCCTGATCTTTCGAACCCTCTGGTTCTACTAAGCTTTCAGTAATAGCTTGTGGTTCTGGAATTTCTTCCAGTTCTACTACGCTCCCACTTATCTGATTTTCCAAAAACTCAGTTTTCAAGAAGTGGGCATGACGAGAAACAAAAACCTTTTGTTCCTTTTCGCAATAGAAGAAATATCCTTTGGAGTTCTTTGGATATCCCACAAACTTGCACCGTACTGAGCGTGCCTCGAGTTTGTCCGCATGCTGCTTTTTGACAAAAGCTGGACATCCCCATGTCTTAATGTGATTAAAATAAGGTCTCTTCCCACACCACATCTGATATGGTGTAGTAGGCACAGTCTTAGTTGGAACTCGGTTCAAAAGGTATGCAGCTGATTCTAGTGCATATCCCCAGAATGATGGCGGTAACTCAGCGTTACTCATCATGGACCGTACCATATCCAATAGGGTTCGGTTCCGTCTCTCCGATACACCGTTATGTTGCGGAGTGTTTGGAGGAGTAAGCTGAGAGAGAATTCCATTTTATTTTAAGTAATCCAGGAACTCGGCACTCAAGTATTCACCACCTCGATCAGATCTCAGTGTCTTGATACTTTTGCCTGTTTGTTTTTCTACTTCATTCTTATATTCCTGGAATTTTCCAAAATCGTCGGATTTATGTTTCATTAGGAAGACATATCCATACCTTGAAAAGTAATGAAGTAAGAATAACCGCTTCGTGCATGCGTAGACATTGGACCGCACACGTCGCTGTGTACGAGTCCCAAAAGCTCGCTCGCTCTTACTCCGTGTCCAGTAAACGGAATCTTTGTCATCATTCCTTTGAGACAGGATTGACAAGTTGCATATGATTGATATTCGAACGGATCCAAATATCCTTCTGTATGTAACTTCGTCATCTTTCTCTCATTGATGTGAGCCAGTCTACAATGCCATAAGAAAGTCTGTTTTGTTTCTGGAGACTTTCTTTTGTGTGTATTCTGGACATTGAAAATCTGTGGTCGTTTTAATACGTATATACCATTGCTTAATGTACCTGACCCAATCAGAACTTGATTAAGGTGAATGTTTACAACATTACTTACAAACGCAAATTCATAACCTTCTTTAGATATTAAAGATACAGAAATGATATTACAAGTTGCATTGGGTACAAAAAAACAATTATGTAAAACCAAAACATGTCCATCTGACATTCCCATGTGATAATCCCCCACGGACTCAGCATCCATGATAGCTCCGTTTGCAACTTTGAGGGTCATGTCACCTGCCTTCAAAAACCTACGCTTTCTCAACGCCTGCAAAGAATTACAGATATGAGATCCTGATCCGGTATCCAATACCCAGGAAGTAGAGTTTATTGATAGACAGTTTTCAATAACATACACACCTGAAGCTGAAGCCGCAACTTGCTTCAGATCTTGTATTCTGGCCTTCCAAACCCTGCAATCTTTCTTCCAGTGTCCACTCTTGTGACAGTAAAAGCACTCTTCCTTATCCACAAGCTTCCCCGCTACCTTTGTTGCTTTTGCCTTTCCCTTCGTATCCACTTTACTAACACCGCCCTTTGGTTTGGCGGGGGTTTTCTTCTTCTTTCCCTTTGACCTAGAAGAGGAAGATCCTCCTACAAATAAAGTGGATGTTTCCCTACCTTTCTGTAGGGTGCCCTCTGCACTCCTCAGCATATTGAGGAGCTCTGAAAGTTCAACTTCCTTTTCTTGCAAGTTGAAATTCTGGATGAACTGGGCGTAAGTGGAAGGAAGGGACTGAAGAATCAAGTCCGTATAGAGCTCATTCTCCAACGTGGTCCCAAGGTCCGTGAGCTCCTCTATGTATTCAATCATCTTAAGCACGTGTTCCGCTACCGATGATCCGACGGCCAATCTTGCCGAAAACAGCTTTTTCGACACTTCGTATCTGGCGATACAAGATTGCTCTCCATACAGTTCTTTTGTATGGAGAAATATGGATTCGAGGTCCATATTCTCATGGCTCCTCTGATGTTCATTGTCCATAGAGGCAAGCACGAGGCACTTAGCCTTCGCGCAGTCGATTTACCAGGTCTTACGGATTTCCCTATCCGCGACGCTGGTTTTGGGACCTGGGACATGGGGAGCTTTGGTGGTAAGAAGATACCCCAACTTGTCATAAGTGATTGCCATTTTGACATTCCTGAGCCAATCATTGTAGTTTGGCCCTGTCAGTATATTTTTATCTAGAAGTAACTTAAGTCCAGTAATGATAATTGGTCGCTGCAATTAGGAGAGAGAGAAGAAACACTTTAGCATGATGCTCTTGCAAGTTTAGAGTGGTTTTTAATTTATCTAAACAGGATGGCTCCCACTGTCTCTCGAATCCCTCCTCAAACCATAAAGGAAGAATTAGTCGGGACAATCTCACCGTACAATACTTGCTTAACCGTTCAGCCAGGCCAGTGTCGGTACTTCGAGGGAGGTTTTCCAACGCTTTCGCGAAGTTCCTTAATTAAGTAACCTCTTTTCCCTGTGGGCGTAGCCCCGCTAACACCTTTCTAGACACCTACTTGGTTTAAAGCATTGATCGTTAAGTGAGAATGTTCCGAAGGAGTAGCATATACCCACAGTAGGATTGGGATCCAAATATCATCTCGTGACAAAACTGAAGGAATCCTACCAGAATCATCACACTCCAAATGGTATGCAGCGCTAGCAAGTTTCAGTTTCTTTTGAAACTCCCGATGTGGATTTTTGCCCCATGCTCTTATGACCTTGACTTTGGCCAACAAATCATAAGTCACATGTCAAGTTCTACCCGTCATTCTCCACGTTAATTTTAGCCCACCCGCACAAACCTTTGACTTTGGCCAACAAGGTAAAACGACTGCCCCAAACAAACACATCCATCTATGCAGCACATGAATACCCAATAGCTACCAATCACTATGCCTTGACTTTGGCCAACAAACATAGCTTGAATACTTATTGACCATTCATGTGAAACGACGGAGGGCTACGAATGGTTTTGGCGAAACCGTGAACGTAGTGAACTTTATATAATCGAAGGAACGAGATAGCTTTCAAATGGAGTGGTTCAAGCTCCGCATTTAAAATTTGGTTTTAAAAAGAACCGAGTGGTTTTGAAAGTGTTCCAACGACTTTTACTTCGTTTATTTTTCTTGCATTAATTCCAATGCGTCCCATCAATTAATCCTACCATTGCAGAAAACAACGAAAATATGACGTACGCTTATGCCATCCGCATTCGCCACGGGGTCCCGTCATCACCCGTTAGGTTACTTAACTAACGACAGAGCGGGGCTGGACTAGCGCGGATGCAAAACATAAGCAACGCCTAAATAGATATCATATAGATATATATAAACATTCTTCAAATGCAATGATAGCCATTCCAGATCACAGATGAACACATTGGATATACTAGGAATCTGCATTTCGTACGAGCCTGTAACGAAGAGCGGATTACACAGTCGCGATGAATAGCCAAACCCCACCCTAGACCCCTACGGGTGCGGCAAACTACCCTCCAAGTATCTGAAGTGAAGCAACCTCCCTCAACAACGTGAGTAGGCCACTCGGCACTTCGAGGTACCCGGTAGTTTGTGCACCCCACCTTGGGTCTATCCTAGGAGCAAAAACAGTAAAAGAAATTATACAATGACGGCTACAACCCCAACCCGGTTGTGCGGCCATACAAATAATATTACATCAATTACATATTACAAGAATTGAAAGATTAAGAAACCTCTCATCTCACAACCCCCGGCTATTCATCCGCGAAAATCCAACGAATTCTTATACACAAACCATCAACATTACAGATCACAGATTTGTATAACCCCCAATAATCGACGTATAGCGATTAGCAGACGTTAAATACATATATCACATCACAGATAAAACCCAATAGCCAAAGTGTAAAGAAGTTCGATCAAAATACGGATTTGTGACCACACCAAAAACTAACTTTCTCTCTGGAAGATCTGGGCAGAAACAAACCATCCTAAAAATCCCAAAACAGCAACAGAAGAACACTGCAGGAAAAACGACCCACGGCCGAGTCAACTCGGCCGCGGATCCGCGGCAAGAGCATGCTCTTGCCGCGGTTCCGCGGTGAGTTGGTCGACTCGCTGGTTCGTTTTTCTTGGGTGTTCTGTAAAAACCCTGAGCCGATTTTTAGTGTATGATTTATTATTTTTAAAGCAGAAATAAAAATCGGCAGAAACTAGGGTTTTAGAAAACATGTTTTGCGATTTTTTCCGATCTAAGTTCTAGATACTTTGCTAACTAGTTAGTTTGTGTTTATCTAGGCTCTGATACCACTGTAAGTCCACGTTGCCCACCCCGGTGCTTGCGGGGGGGCGGAAACGTTATGAAAAATCGGATTTTTACAACACCAGGCAACATGGAATATGTAAAGGAGGGATCTTTGCTAAACAAAAACTAACAACCATGCCTAAAGAGTTAGCTACTCGGAAAGGGGGTTATACCTAAGTCTTGAAGTTCTTCTCTTCTTGCTCCTTGGAGTGAAAGAACGGGTTCTCCTTTTCGCCTTCTCTTACCGAAGAAAGATCCACCCGAGGGCCTCTACCTTTGGCTCCAACCTCAAATTAGAAGTAACTAAGGTGCTTGGTGTGCTAAACCTAGAACCTTAGAAAGAGTAGAGAGTAATTTTAAGGGATTTATCTCAAGCTCAATGGTTCTCAACTCATGAGAGGGGAGAGTTTTGAGAGAGAGGAAGAGGAGGAGAGAGAATGAGAATGATAAAGTGAGAAGAATAATGCCAACCTTCTCACTTATATGTGAATTATGATAAATAAATAATTAGCTAAAGATAATTGTGATGGTTAATCATGAAATGACCATTATCATTTCACATTAAATACTTTTGCTAGGATCAAAAAGCATCTTTCATATGAAATGATGATGGTCAACTTGTCCACCTAGGTCAACAAGTCAAGCATAGTCAAATGGTCAACAACCCTAACCATACACAATTATAATTAACTAATATTAATAAATCTTATTTCACACATAAACATTAGGGTTAAGAAAATGACAATGGTCATCAACCCTAATGAAAGTCCTCTGCCTCTGCCTCAGTCAACTTTGCATATACACCCGTATCCGTGTTCCGAGGAACACGAATACAAAGAGATAAAATCAATCCCAAATCATATACTAGGATCCGGCTTAAACCAAAGCCCGCTAGTATAAGCTGTCCGGACACCAAACATGCACAAGTGCGCGGATGTGAACGAACCCTGTCGCAAAACCATGCGACCTCTACTCATTTTGCCTAAAGGAGAATAACCCTCTGTGTAGGACTCCAAAGACTCGACACTACGCTGGCAGTGGGTTTAAAAACAGAGCGCAAGCGGCACTAGCTGTACGTAACGGTCCCCAGGTAGATGCCGATAAGAAGACTGACGAGGTAAACCCATCTGAACTCCTACTGAGCCTGAATGAGACAGTCTCCGTACAGTCCGGTCTGTTCGTCTAAGAACATCGCATGGCGGGCCTAGGGGGGCGGTAAACGTCAGTCCCCTACTAGCGGTACAAGTCATGCTGGACTGTAGCCCAGAACACCCTGAGATAACACTGGAAACCTACCAGTCTAACTCGCTTGCCCTGGCCAGGGACTTTGTGTAATGGCTCTCCTAGACACAGCGCGATATCAACCCCCAATACCGGGAGAGAAGAATCCTGTCTAACCGTCACTGCCTCCAAGTGCTTCGGGACTGCACCCAAAAACTACCTGTTTGCACGACTCCTTTGAGCCGTGGTAGGGTAGTAATCAAAGTACAGTGGGAACACACTCGAGGCGAAGTGACAGTGTCAACTCAACGGACTAAGCTGTACTCATGTCACCTGGGAACTGATAACTGACGATAGGTATAATACCAACCAACAGTTCCCGACGAGTCCCTTCTAGTGTACTCGTAACCTAACGAGCACCCGCATACTATCTCAAGTACGACGTACTGACGGCTGTGGGATAGACCGTCTCCCAAGCTGGGATGAGAAGCGCAAACTCTAGTCTACTCCGGAGTATCGATGCCCTGTTTCGATAGTTCTACGACTAGGGACCTGCATAAGGATGTGCTTGTGGATTTCCCAGCCCCCACGAGTGTGACTGTCATCACAACGCTGGTAATCAAGCAAAGATCCTAAGGGCTCTACTAATGTGTAAAGGCGATATGCTAAAAGAAACACATGCACACATTAAAGCATAAACAAACCAAGTAGCATACTACTATCTTGAGCAAGATTGTCAATACAAGGTGAATATCCCAAGCTTCCATTAAGTAATATACATACTAGTATGATACAGTAATGGCCTCAAGGGCATATACACTAACACACACGTGCGTACATGCTTATAACAAATAATAATAAATTATTAATTAAATGTTATAAAATGTGAGGAACCCGAATTGGTAAACTTTTTACAGTAAACCCGCAATAACGTCTAAACGAACACTAACCGAAATCTAAGGCGTTACAATCTCCCCCCTTATAAAAATTCTTCCACGAATTTAAAATTTTCACTAAGCGTACCTTCAAAGACAAGATTACAAACTCTCAAATCTCGCTCGCAGTCTCCCGAGGGATTACCTTACTATACGGCTACGTCTAAGAAAACCCTCCACAGATGGAAAGACCCATGACCGAAATTTCTCCACCTGCCGAGCCATTAACATAATTTGTTGCGGGTGTACGGAAGATCGTGTCCAAGCTAAATGGTCTGATGCTGAATCATGTGAGAAAGGTCATGAAGGTAATTGCAAAGTTCCGACACAAGGAATACGGGTTGAATACTCAATAATCTGGGCGGAAGTGCCAAGTTAAAGGGAACGGAACTAACTCGCTTTAAGGATCTTAAGAGGACCTACAAGTCTGGGATAAGCTTCCTAAAACTCAACATGTCATTCATCGGAAAAGTCCGTACGAATACATGATCTCCCACTGCGAACTCAGGTCTGTGACCAACACGGTTGGCATGAGACCTCTGTCCCCAATGGACCACTCTCATCCTGACCTAAATCAACTGGATCAACTCTGAAGTCTCTAGACTAGCCGGGGTCCAAAAATCCTACTACGCAGAGTCAGAAAAACAGATTGGTGATCGACACGACCTAACCCCTAAACCTAAAGGTTGCCAATTGGAGTGTCTCCTGATAACAGCTATCGAAGGAGAACCCTAACAATGGAGAGTGACGATCCCCAACTGCTGACAACAACTAATACGTACGCACAAGCATATCCTCCAGAGTCGGTATAGCCCGCTCTCACAAAACCATCATCCTGCGGATGGAAATATGGAGCTAAAGCTCAACCAGTACGTAAGACTTCCTGAAGTTCCTGCCCAAGACGGCAAGCAAATAGGGTGCCTTCATTGGATACGACCCATGAAGGAACTCCGTGCAACGCACAAACTTAACAAGGAACAACTGAGCAAAATGAGCAAAACCGGACAACGAACCACCAAATGGAGTCACACCCTGTCTAACCCTGGGTAGACAACATAACGAAATTCGTGGAGATCTGCTCCCATTCCCACTCCGGAACGGTTAAAGGTTGCAACTCTCCAGCCGGTCTTAGATGCTTAACCAAAGCACACAACAAGACATGCACCTTGAAACGAAACCCGAAACTTCTCTTTACATCCATGCCCACCCGTAACTATCTCATAAGTCACGTCAATGTTGGTGGAACTTGAATGAGTACAGAGAGTTGACAGATGTGCCTGCTCTAGGATTTCACGTCTCTGCCCAATAGTATCTGGTACACAAACGCGTCCCTAAACGTAGCACATTCTTGTCACAAATCAAGGACTCCGAATCATTACCCAGCCGAGTATGCTCAAGTATCTCTGACGAATAAGCATTGGCGGGAAGTGCCTCGCGAAGCGATTAAAGAAAAGTGGTCGGGCGCGGACACGAGTAAGCTGACCCGTCAGTGGTGTCGAACTAAAGCTGTACTCAACGATTGCACAAGAACTGTAAATCTGCAAAAGACTGTCCCATCAATCAACACCCGCTGCAGGAAGACATACATTAAGCTCTGGTGGTCCGTGAAAATCTGACACGACTCTCGAACAAGCAGTGTCTCCAAATCTCCAACGCAAGACCACCGCGGCCATCTCCAGATCATGAGTGGGATATCCTTCTACCACTTCCTCAAAATGTAGGGAAGCAAAAGCGATAACTCTATAATGCCGCATCAGTGCAAAATCGAGCCCCAGTCATGAAACATCACAGTTAAACAACAAAGTCGACCGAACCAGAAGCAAAGAAAGAACTGGGGCAGTTGTTAACGGAGTCTTCAACTGCTGAAAATCTCCGCACACATGCCTCAGTCCAAAGAAAAGAAACCATCTTTCCGGTCATTCCAGTCAACGGTGCAGCACTACACTAGCAATCCTGCAAGAAACGGCGATACAAACCTGCTAAGCCCAAAAATCTGCGGACCCCCATCCTGCACAAAAGTTTGGGCCTAAGCTGTGTGGCCTCGATTTTCCTCGGAACCATACGAAAACCGTCTCCCGTAACTACAAGACCTAGGAGTGAACACAAACAAGCCTGAAGGAACGCCCCGAGAATCTAGCAAACCGCTAGTGCTCCCCTAGTATCTGCAAAACAAATCCTCAAGTGCTACTCCTGTCCCTCACGACACATTGAATAGACCAGAATGTCGTCAATAACACAACAATAACTGGTCGAGGAACAGCCTGAAGAAATCTGGTTCATCATATCTACGAATGCTGCTAGGGCATTAGTGAGTCCAATGAAACCACAAAAACACACAAAGCTCGTAGCACGCACAAGGCAGTCTTCGGAATGTCATCACTCCGAACCCGCAACAATGATGACCTGATCCCCAAACAAACTTAGAAAATGTCTCGCACTCTGGAGCTGATCGATGAAATCGTCAATGCGAGGTAAAAGATACCAATCCGCACCGTAAGCCGGTTAAATTGACGATCAATCAATACACAACCTCAAACTGCCGTCTTTCTCCTTGATGAACAGAAATAGGAGCTCCCCAATGCGAAACATCAGACGCACAAACCCCCCAACAAACAACTCTGTAGCAGATCCTTAAGCTCCCTAAGCTTCGCCGGCTCATCTAGAACAACGTCGGAAAACTCTCGCACGAAAGAAAACCGGTCCAACAAACCCACTGTGGCTCCGGTATCACGAATGAACGCCAAGAATCCTCGACATCTTCTCCTCAAAATACGACTAGCGAAAAAGGCTGAATTCAAGCTGTGAGAGGTGGCACAACTACCAACCTACACAACAAGAACTGACTCGTCGGGGAAAACAACACCTGACTGTTTTCTCACGGTAGTCCACAGACGCCTAGCATGTAGCTAACCAGTCTGTTCCCAGGAGAACGTAAAATCCAACATCTTTAGAAGGATCAAGACGGCGGACGAATTCTCTATCTCCTATACGATTGGTACACAACTGAAATACGTGTTGCGCAACAAATGAATCGCTGACAGAAATTAACACAACAAACGGCTGATCTAGCCAACACGACTCTCCTCATCCCAAACCACAGCTACTCCGCGATGGTCACGAAAGCTGTCTCGACGACAAGGCCTCTGTCACTGGGCTGGTACACCGGTACAATTCCTCCACTGCTACAGAACTTCTAAAGTCTCTGGAACGCGTGTCTCGTAAACTAGGGCTGCATCCACTGGTGCTATGTAGGTGACGGACTGCTGCATGCTGATCGCAAGGAACAACTGGGTAGCAGGGGTGAAAACCTCCTGTCGCTGCGCTCGAACAATCTCAACCAATGAGCTCATCGTCTGGCGCAAGTCCTGCATCTCTGCCACCAGCCTAGCGATATTATCTGTCGAAGGCGAATCCGTCTGCTCCTGTACAACGAGCATGCCATCCTGGTCAGTCCTCGTCTCACCCGAGTCAATCCTGACCTCGGCCCTCGCTGCATCACTCTGAGTCCCTATAGTCATCGGCGGCAAGGCTATAAATATAAAAAGGATTCAATAAGAATATGGAAATCGAATCATAAGATATGAATCATCAAGGAAGGAATTTCAAGCAATTTGTACTTAGGTCACTTTAGGCGGAGTAACGCATCGTGAGTATGCTGCAGACACACACACACTACGTTACTCTGCTTAAGCTACCTACTCCATCATACCAAGGTCATCCTACACTCCGAAAGGTAAAACCTAGCGCTTTGATACCAACTTTGTCACGACCCGAAATTGGCACGTAACGGCCCTAATACTACGCAACGCCTACAGACGTAACGCAGTAAAAGAAAGCCAAAACCCAGAAATCTAAACCATTAAAAAGACAAGAAAAGATAATAGGAGTTTTGAAACATTTGAAATCACAACCCAAATTCTTTAAAAGCCCAATTTATTTCCTTTAAAATTTTGGCAGCACCTCCTTTGTTAAAAACTAGCCCCAAAAATGGGTACAACATAAATAAAAGTAATGAATCCACAAACGGGAGCAAATACACGCCCAAAGGCGGAAAACAACCACCACCATAACTATACGACGCCGTAGCGAAGGAATAAAAGACGATAGAAAGGAAACTGTATAAAAGACAACAAGTCACAAATAATATACAATATCGTCCTCACCAAGTCTCTAAGTCAACATGAAAATATAGTAGATGGAGAGTACAAGGATACAACGAATATATAACACAACATGAATAACCACAAAACCCACCTAAAGCAAAACTGTACACTGTGAGCCGATGCGGTATCCGCAGCAAAAGATGATAGATAGATGAATAGCCTGCCTCGACTATTCTGGGGAACACCCAGCAAAACAACTGTGGCATAACGGGGGTGAGTTGCCAACTCGTGAATAGTAAATAACATATGCAGGTAATCACAAGTATGCACGTACAGTGCGAATCTAACATATGCAATTAATAACAATAAAAGGTCATATGAATGCAATAATCATGAAAGGTACACTAGCAGGTACAACTAATACATGAAGCAACAATAATATGACAATCGGTATGCAATAATCATGCAATAATGATATGAAAATGTTTATATATACAACAATCATGAAAAGTACTCTAGCAGGTACAACTAACACATGAAGAAATGCATATAAAACGAAGTATGTAAATGCAACAGTAATGAAAGGTACTCTAACAGGTACAACGAATACATGAAGCAGTGTATAAACAATAAATGTGGAGTATGGAAAGAAATATGTCATTTCCACGGAATCCTGACATCGTGGTAGGATCGCAATCCATTAAGGCAATCTAAATCCCAATTTCCTCAAATTGGTTCTCATATCATATAAGTCTCACTAATCCTGAATGTACAATATCGAATAAGTCTCATATATCCTGAATGTACAAATCAGCAATCTCATAAATATCCTGTATCCAATATCAAATGAATCACCTATATCCCAAATCCAATATCAAGTACAATCCTAACACCCTAAATATGGTTGCACTAATAAATATGATGATGTATATAAATTAATGTCAATACATATATATTAGCGTCCCATTCCACTAATATTGGTGTAAGGGCATATATAACAGCGTCCTAACCCACTGTTATATATACAAAGAAGTAAAATGTCAATACACATATATTAGCGTCCCATTCCACTAATATTGGTGTAAGGGCATATATAACAGGGGCCTAATCCCCTGTTATATATAAAAAGGAGTAAAAGAAATATCATAAAACCAATGTGTCAAACATCGACACAGAAATGCTGGTCTATCAGGTGCTGTCACCAAGACTGGCACCCTGATAGATACATATCATACGCTATCCCGAAAGCTCGAGTGCCTAGCTCTGACCCTCGTCTCTCGACGTAACTAAACGTACACGACTCCCGTCGGCATCCACATGATAACCGCTGAGTCATTGGTAATATCACCGGTAGGTACTTGCCCACCTTCCAGGCTCAATCGGCAAGGTCCATCGATCATCTTGCCGAGGGGAACCGTACCGGGCCCCACCATGTACCCTCATACGGCACCCACTCCTCGTATGGAGTAAATAATCAGAATCGATAAATCTCATGGTGGATGCTGAAATATTATATCAAGGGAAACCGGGTCTTTCAAATAATGCATAATTTCATGAACTCCCACGGTCCCCAAATCCAGAAAACATCATGAACAATCCATAACTCAAATGTGAAAATCCATGAATATAATATATGCAACATAAAATGAAATGTAAGCATATAAAGGAAAAGACGCTAATTAACTGCAATAAGTTAATATAAAACATCATGCGGTTTCTATTTTATCCAATTCTAAATAACATCAAGTAAAGGTAAATATATAGCTATAACTGTTGTATGTGTAAACATAAAGGTATAGCAAGATATGTGTCTCTACCTATAAGTAATGATGTAGTATACCCCCTGGGTATAAGTGAATTATGAGTACAAAGTATACTTGTAGCTATATCATAAAGTGTTTATGTACCTATCACTAATGGTACAATACTCTATAGGTATACAGGTATCTAGCATATAAGTAGGTGAAGGCATATATGTAAGCATGTGAGTATACAGGTATGTTATATGTCATATGCGATAAGAAATATGAATCAATGTCTCAATGTACCTAACCAAGCAATATCATATCTATAAGTGGGTTGTGTGTGACATGGCAATTATTGACGGTTTGTATAGCATACATTCAGTGCTCGTGCAACATGAATCGTCAATAATATGTGCAGTGTCCTAAGGCTACTATTTCAAACACAACAACATCTAAGTAATAGGGTAATTGCCCAATTCTAAATATGACATAGAATATGCGACAAGTATTAACATTTCTAGCCTAGACGCATAACGTCATGTGGGCGATTCCCCTGTAGATGTTAAATCTACTCACCAACGCTCCTGGCTAAGTGAAGCCAACCATTCATTTTCCCCTAGTAGCAGTGTCTGAAGTCCCCGCCTGCGAACCTGCAACATTAAAACAATAAAACAAGTATATATTAACAATAGACCCAAAACACGTACAAACTACATTAGACCGACGCAACAACACAAAACATACTCTCAAGTGTTCGTATTGTGGCTAACGTGTGTAGCGACACGACGAAACTAACTCAGGAGCAAAACCACACAAAGTGCACGATCCGTGTCGTATAACGTATCGCGCGGACACAAAACACTAGAAACTATTTAGGTGATCCCAGATTTTTGCATACAGAGAAAACTCAACAATCAAACAAGACCAAACTTACCCAAACCACAGCATAGACCTACCCTCAAAAACCCACACCCCAACTCCTTCAAGGGGCCGAGGTCACCGGAATCCCCTTCAGACGTCGCCGGCGCTGGCCGGTCGGGTGGGTCTCGTGTCTCAGGTGGGGTCCTATGGTCACTGGTACAATACAACCACATTGTTTAGTTTTCTAGTAAACTTTCCGGGTCACAGCAGATAACATATATCACAAAACGACACTAAAATACGATATTTCGCACAAAACTAAACTTTAACCAATCGAAACTGAAACTAAAAAGCTAAGCTACACTAAAAACACATAAACAACAGCAAAAGAACATTACCTATACAAAAGAACTCAAAGATCCTAGCTTTGCATGCTCCTAGGCATCCATGAGAAGAAAAGTGATCAAAGATATGATTTTGGGTGAGATTTATGAATAAATGAGATGAATTTATTGAGGGAATGACAGTGTTCAGTTGTGTTGAGAGAATAAATATAAATGAGGTGAGAAAAGAGTGTGAGAGAGAGAGGAAATGATAAAGAGAGAGGGAGAGAGAGAGGTGAGGTTAAGGTGAGTATAACCACTTCATTAATGCACCATTAATGCATTCATACACTCATCTTGCCACCTCCTATCATCCAACAAATATCTCCTCTTTCTCACACAAAAGATCTAGAGCAATGATTAAGGGTTAGGTTTAAGAAAAAGGATAAGATAATGGGTTAAGTGTCAAGGTTGCTAAGATCAAAATTAGCAAAAACAAAACTCACATTTACGTGCACACGTGCGTGCATGCTTATAACAAATAATAATAAATTATTAATTAAATGTTTTAAAATGTGAGGAACCCGGATTGGTAAACTTTTTACAGTAAACCCGCTTTAACGTCTAAACGAACACTAACCGAAATCTAAGGCATTATAGTATGTGTGCACAAATATGGATATACGAATGTGTATATCCGCAAGTATGGATGTATCAATATATATGTGCACCAATAGGGATATACGAATGTGTATATCCGCAAGTATAGATGTATCAATGTATATGTCATGATGCAGCAACCCTACTGTGTAGTGACATGGCAATTATCGATGATGAAGTGTGTGAGCCAGCAAATCTGTGTACGTGTAACATACGCATCATCGATAATGGTGAAAGTGTACTAGCACAAGTATAAGCAATGCAATGGAATAATACGAATGCAGCATATGGTAAATCATATGGAAATGCTGACGGGTATACGTATCTAATATGACCGAGTCTGGGAATCTATCAATCGGCATCCAGCATATCAACATCGCGTACGGTATGATCCATCGTACGACAACCTCTAGTCAAGGGTAAGGATCAATCATCAAGTCAAACTCATCACGCACGAAAAATCATCGTAAGGCGGCATTAAGCTAATAGGGATCCTATCATCCTATAAGACAAATGAGGGTACGGCCTAATAACACATACGGCCTATCAACCATGATTCACAAAATTCTATATATATATCTATATACCTATGTCCCAGGTCACATCCGCAATAATCTCATATCAGGGGACCGGCAGGGTATAAATCATCTCGATCGACTCGCATCCGTATACCAACATATCATCATATCATCATATCGGTCTTATATTCATCCATCGCATTTATATCACGTATCGAATCGAATTTACATAAACATTCTATCTCTACTAAGTATAAGTATCTAATCTAACATACACACCCGAACCATACAATCAGATTTTTAAAGAAGCGAATCGTAGTTTTGAAAATAGGGGTTCGGTGTTTTTAAGAAAAAGATATCATTTGAAAACCCGTAACATCCCTCAAGATATATATTTAAAAGATACATACAACTCTTTGTTTTAGAAAAAGGTATGGTTCGGATGACGCATCTACATCGACTATCTAGTCCTACAGTACCCTAAACGACAATATCGCTAAACGTCATCCTATGATAGTAGTAACATATCACTTCTAACTATCCTCTAGTTTCTAATATGGTTTCATAGCTATCTTCATTCTAACCCTAGTTTCCTAATCTAGGTGTCCTAACCATATTCTATAATCAGTTTTCCATCAATAAATTGCGGGGGTGCTATACGCCATACACCCGACTTCCCCGTGGATATAGATCCACTCACCTTGCTTCTTGCTTGCCGATGTCGATGACGCCACGCTCTGTCGTCTCGGGATCCACGCGAAGGTTCCTACAATAATAAACAATCACAATTCGTATTAAAATCAGGGCGGAAAACCAAAACGGTACGCGCATTGCTCATAGGTTATAACCTATAGCTTACGCGTACAAAATCAACCAAACAACCCTTGTTGTTGATGTACGAACATCCAAAAAACAAATACAAATCCAAATGTCAAGAAATTGCATTTCAAAATACGGAAAACATAGCCTAAAACACACCAAAATGCTCCCTGATTTTCCCCAGGTGACAATTAGCCAATTCTGCATATAGGAGGGGTCTAATTTAGTGCAAAAGGAGCCATGGACCAAACCTGGGACCCTATTTCCCTGCTCTGGCCGCAAATTGCGTCCAGAATGGATAAACCTACGGCCTTGGGTTGGGGTATGGGGCTAGGGTTTCAGTGGTAGCTTCCTAGGTGCCTGCACGACTCCCAGTAATTGCATAATTATTTCTAGTGTCCCGGGGTTGCTCCAGATTCCAAAATACCCTCACATATCACACATTTATCCGATGTCGGGGTTTCTAAATCCGTGTTTTGGGGTTTCTAATCTCTGGTCCAGGTTATTAAACAGCACCCAATTCTAGTTAACAGCCACAACATCACCAATTTCAACAAACACTCAAACCCTTACTAGAGTTTCCCAAAGCTCACTAAACATCACAATTTCACCTCTAAACTTGCATGAAAGGTAAAGTGAAGGAAATACTATGCTAAGGGTGATAAAATTACCTCACTTGGGCAACCCTAGAAAAACCCTAGCTTCTCAAGGTGGTCGAAATCTCACTTTTCTTGGTCCAATGTGTAGAGGATGTTGAGGGGATCAATTTTTGTGAAAGGGAATTAGGGTTTTGATCAAAGATTTGCGATGAAATCATGGGGTGATGGTAGAGGGAAGAGAGGAAGAACAAGATGAGAGAAAAAAAAAATGGGGAAGGGATTTGTGGCTGTCCCTCTCTCTCCTTTCTCTTTTGTTCTCACCCACTCTCACTAATTACCCTTTTGCCCCTTTCTCTTCTTATCCTTTTCTTTTTACTAAAAACCCAAGTCACAAAATACCCAAAATAACACAAGAACACAACATATAATCACCATATAACATGACATAGTGCACTGGCCACGAAAAACTATAGAAATGCGGATTTGTCTTAATCGCGATTAGTAGTGCACTAATCGGGTTTTTATCAAAATTGCATATAATAAATTTTAAAAATGCCAAATCCTATAAATATATTTTTAAATGAATAAATCATTTTAATTTCTATTTATTTCATAATTATTGGTATATATTTTTGTACCCTTTTTCGAAAACCCCAATTACGCAAATCGGGCAGTTTTCGAGAAAAATATTATTTTAATATTAAATTCCAAATATAATATTTTATATTTTATGAAATGTTAGATTTTGTCGACTGAACCTTCAAGACTGCCGCGGAACCGCCGCACAAGCCTTGTATTGGCCGTGGTTCCGCCGCCATTTTGGGGCTTCAGTGCACCATTTTTCTTCTGGGTGTTTTTCATGTGGAATTGTGCTTTCTGGAATATTTTGTTTGGGCCCAGATTTTGTTTGAGTACTGGAGCTGTACTTGGGGCCCACTTCGGGAAGTTTTGTCAATCGAAATTTTAAATGTGTTAGTTTACAGTACTTACATTATATCTCTGACCATGAATGTCATTCGAGCGGTAAATCGTGTCTAATTTCTATAGTCCATTTAGACGAGTTTGCGAACGTGGCATTCACGTTGATGTTCTGTGTTGTGCTGTGATGTTGCGGATTTGTCATGGTGGATAGCTGTGTGCAATGGTAGTGCAGTTTGGATTTATTTTTTCATTTGATATTGCGGGGCGAGCTTCCAACATGTGGAAAGCCGTCACTCCCTGTTTGTATATTATTCTTTTGGGGCACGACCGGGTTGAGGTCAATGTACCCGTTGTACATATTTTCATTTCTGTACTATGTTTACCCCGCGATGGAGTGCACGGATAGCCGGGTTCTAGAGGAAAATGGGTCCACATCTCATGGCTTTAAGAGGCAGAGGGCCTCACTCTAGAATTGGCAGGCTATTCGCCGCACTCGTAAGGGGTATAGGTTGACCCAAGGAGGGGTGCTCAAGTTACCGGATTCCGTGAAGTGCAGGGTGGTCCATTCACTTTGCTGTAGGGGTGCCTCGCTTTAGGTTTTGGCGGGTAACTTGCCGCACCCGTAGGGGTCTAGGTTTCATTGCACAGGCTATCCACACGACCAGGGGAACGTCGGGTTTCAGTTGCGGCTCTGTGAAGCCCGGGGATCCCAGATTATCTGTATTGTTCTGTGATGTTTATTACTTTTCTGTAATGTTGCATTTATCACGCCTGGAGCGATTATTGTATATCGGTATATATACTAGTAGATGTTGTATATGTTTTTCACCCACGCTAGTCCAGTCCCTGCTCTATCGTTAGTTAAGTAACCTAACGGGTGATGACGGGACCCAGTGATGAATGCGGATGGCATATACGCACATTTTATTTTCGTTCTTTTCCGGTGTGATTAATTGATGGGATTTCGTTGATTTTGATCAATGCAAGAAAAACAAACATGTTTGATGTTGTTGGAACAGTTTTCAAAAAGTGTTATTACAAGGACGTTTTCTTTTTTTTTGCATAGTGGTATTCAGTTGGAATATCCTGCACCTCATTCGACGAGGCAAGGGCCGAGATCCCTTCACCGGGAGTGACCCCTTAGGCAGAAGTTTGCGTCAGGGTAATAACTTTACTATAGTCGATTACTTGTTGCTTTGCATCGCAGTATTCAGTTGGAATATCCTGCACCTCATTCCACGAGGAAAGAGCCGAGATCCCTTCCCCGGGAGTGACCTCTTTAGCAAAGGTTTTCGCCACTATATTTTTGTAAAAATCTATCAGGTTCCTTCAGTGATATCAAGTTCGTTACGTTAAAGGTTTTTCGCCAAAAACCAGCCGTAGCCCTCCGTCATTTTAGTTGGGTATTCAGTACTATTCAAGGTACGTATTTTGACCAATGCCAAGGTATAGTGTTTGGTAGCTGCTGGGTATTCATCTGTTGCATAGATAAATGAGTTGGTTTGGGACAGCCAATTTGCCATTTGGCCAATGTCAGGGGTATGTACGGGTGTGTCCAAATTAACAAGATAATGATGGGTAGAACTTGACATGTGACTTATGGCATTTGGCCAACGTCAAGGTCATAAGAGCATGGGGCAAAAATCCACATCGGGAGTTTATAAAGAAACTGAAACTTACCAAGCATGCGCATTCCTTCTGGAGTGTGATGACATGAGTAGATTCCTTCACGTTATCATGCGATGATAGTTGGATCCCGATTCCCACTAATGAGTTGGTTTAATCTTCGGATGATCCCGACTAATTCTTCTTTTAGGTTTGGAGGAGAATTTGACGGTACAGTAGGAGGTTTCCTGATTAGATAAAATGATAACCATTCTGATCTAGGTTAGAGTACACGCAGAGTGTTTCTTTTCTCTCTCTCTTTGGCAGCGACCATTGACCGGCCCTAGACTATGACTCATGATCAAGTTGACCGAACATTATTAAAATACTGGCTTTTGGATTGTCTGAGTTGCATACACATTGCCGCTCCTTCTTTTACCCTTTGGATTTCTCCAGAACAACTCGTATTACTACGAACATCCACTTCCATTGGATAAATCCATCGTATGGTTATATACGAACTCGAAGGGACTTCTTTGAGGATGGATTCAGGTTCAGGAGAAATTGAATTGGTTTATTCAGTTGTCTTTAATTATCACCTTCTCTCAGGTTGCGAGGGCTCCTTAGTTTAGGAGCGTACACCTATTACGCTTATTGGATAGTCTTCTTCAAAACCATAGGCAGGTGCCGAAAGGTAGGGAAAGGAGAAAACCAATTAGCCTAAGTAGGGTGTACAAAAGGTAATAAGCAAAGACAAAATAAAGGGATTAGAAAGAGGGCAAAATAAATTACGACTGTTATCATTCACGACCAAACCGCGTAGTTCATCGCCACTCCTATTTCACATTTGCTTTTTCTCCGGTTCAGGAGAAATAGAATAGGGTTTTATTCAGTTGTCTTTTATCATCACATTCTCTTAAGTTGTGAGTACTCCTAGGATTAGGAGAGTACACCTATTATGCTTACTGGATAGTCTTGTTCCAATCCATAGGCTGGTGCCGAACGGTAGGGAAGGAAGAAATCCATTTAGCCAAACGATGGTGTACATAAGGTAACGACTAAAGACAAATAAAGGGATTTGGAGAGATGGCAAAGAAATATACGGTTACAGTCATGAATTGGATTATGGAAGAGGCATTACTAGGAATACCAGGATAACCCTACGAAACTCTTTCATGTTTCAGTTTCACTGTGCATTGTTAAGGGAAAACTGATTTCCCGATTAGATACTTACTCCAGGGTATGTATTTACCAGATATGATTCTCACATCTGCATTGTTTTACAAATGATGAGTGAGAGTAAGTTATTGGGAATTAGGTGATCATCCTCATTATATCGGAATTCGTTGTAATTGGTGATATTTGAGGAAATCGCCTGGGTTTTTGCCGGACGACAAGTATTTGGTTTTGAGTATCCGTTGTTGTGCACCAATTTCAATCTGATATATCTGTACGTTTATTTTTATAAAGTGAGATATAACTTTTTGAAATTATGTCCGTGACATTTACCTATATAAGTTGACGATTGGGTAAGGAGTATTGAACAGCGGAGTAGTTCTTAACCATAAGTACAGTCTTCTACCTACGATGCACAGGTTTTGAGTTATTTAACTCAGTGGAATTATACAGAGTATTGTATGTTGTCAGGAAAAAGGGGTTGGTCCTCGTACTATGTTCTGTTTACTTGTGACTTCTCTAGTTTTTAGACAAGTGTTTCGTATAAATACAAGGTCTAAGTTTTTAGACAAGTGTTGCAAGTATCTGGATTCTTTAAGGTGATTGAAGATGTAGATACTTATGCAAGGTATTCAGTTAATAGTAATGGTTTTGAGAAACTTGTTTCTATTTCGGGTAACTCATAATTGGATGCATTCCTAAGTTGAGTAATGCTGATCGGCCTCTTTCCATTAAGGTGATATGCACTGGAGACAGCTGCATGATTTGAATCTGGTTCCAATTAAATAAGTGTCAATATTTCTATATTGGATATAAAATGGTTCATATCTTAATGATGTTAAGGTACGGGGAGTTGTCCAGCTTATTCCTAAAACCAGACTCTGGATAACTCAAGGCACGTTTCTGTAATGGCAGTTTGTGGGTTGACCCGGGCAATGTCGTGGGTTGATTTTCTACCATCTGGAAGATCAATAGTGATATTGTTCTTGACTCGCCACAGTTTTAGTAAAATGGATTTTTTCAGGATACAGAAGTGGGAGTATGGTAGAACTGGAAGTGATTCCAGAACTGCAAATGATTAAGGAAAATTTAATAGGACCTAAAGATTCATTCAGGTTTGACATTCCATTAGCCACTCCGCAGATATGGTGGGTAACCTCAGACACCCGAGAGGTACTCCGGTAGCCTAAAGGACGGTGACAGGGAGGTTCTTGTTTACCCAGACTTGACACTACTGCTGTTCCAGGCTATGAGACCCGGCAGGAGGTTAAGTATAGCGTCGTTCTAAACTAGCTTTAGAAGTGCACGTATATATTATTCTACCAGAGGGTTGTTGTGGTCAGTGGGAGCAGCGGAAGCATAGTGGGCAAGTAGATTATGTCTATTTATAGACCAGAGCAGATATAGCGAAGATAGATCATCTAATTTTGATGTGACAGTCATGGATTTGACTTCATCAGAATAGGGGATGGATCTGTTAAGAAGGTAGTAGGGTGTGATGTCCTGCTATTTGGATGACATACACAGAGTAGGAAGTAAAATTCCTATACTACGAACGGTTATACTGTGGTTGTCACACAGTTGTTTCTCCACACAAGATATGGATATAATATCAGACATTCTGTTTACTAGATCTATGGTTTTAGATCTAGATTTGGGTAGTTTCCCGATCTAGGTACTTAGACAGTATTCTAAAGGGGTTTTAGAATGGACAACTCCTGGCATTGTGGTGTACCTGCAGGTGATGGAGTCCACCTCTCTAAAGGTGTCTTACAGACTAAAGGGGAGAGGGATGTGCATGATTAACATATCACTTGCTTAGGCAATTGAGTTGATCATGAGATGTCATGTACCACACCAGATGTTGTTTTTGCACTAGCTGCAATAAGTTTATATTAATCCAGTCCTAAATAAATATACGGAAGAAGTTTTAGAACATAAGTGGATGTTCTACGTATTTGCTGACGGCAGCCTCCTTCGGAGACGGTTATCATTCCAGGCTTCCAAGGTGACATGGATGATAGAGTGATTGTCAAAGTTATAGTTTTCCCTCTGACGAAAGGGGGCAGTATTTTGGACAGGTGGTCCAAGAGGATACTGTGGGTGGCATGGTGCAGGATACTGATTAGGTTCAGTTGACGATAAAGTCTAAGAAGTTTGGATTTGAAGTTCATTTATGAACTAGGTTCCATCAGATATCCAGACATATTCTAAGACAGGTATTATTCAATTCGGGAGATGGCTTTCTTTGCGAACTTGAGATTAAGAGAGACATAGAAAGAAACATCATGGCGGATCCACTCATTGAGGCTATTTCTCGAACACAAGAGTTTTACAAACGAGCTTTGTGAAACTGATTAATATAGGAGTTGGATGTTCGGTATCACACGGGCTGTGAGTATGCGGCACCGCAATAATTAGCCTTAAGTGCAAGTAGGAGATTGTTGGATATAGTGCCATCAAAGTCAATTATTGGATCGCAGGTACGTGATTGCAATGATTGAGGAGGACCTATACCGGTAGGACAGTATTACTCGAGATGATAGTATGCTATCTGGTTTAACTTTATCATCGTGTACAGCTTTAGGTGACATGATCACTATTACACGTTGATAGAGACCTTAGGATTCTTGCTTGACTACCAGCAGTATGATGGCGATCATATACGTGAGAGTTGGGTAGTCCATAAGCACATCTTTAAAAGTGGTCCCTAGACGTGGGAGTTTCGAGACAGGGCATCGATACTCCGGAGTAGACTAGTGTATACAGTGGAGACCCCGATGAGGGGTGATGGCCGGTCTCACAAGCCATTGGTGTCAGTTGGATCACCTAAGATGTATACAGGTGCTCATTGGGTTATGAGTGCACCGGACAGGACTCGCCGGGAACCTGCTAGTTGGTATTATACCCAGCGTCAGATAGCAGTTCTCTGGTGACCTGTGTACAGGTTAGTTCATCGACTTGTGGTCGTCATTAGTCTCGTGTGAGTTCCCACCGTGCTTAGATTACTACCCTACCACGGCTCAAAGGGGGTCGTGCAAACAGGTTTTAGTTGAGTACAGTCCCGAGCCACATAGAGGCAGTGAGCAGATCGGCAGGGGATTCATCTCTCTCGGTATTGGGGGTAAGATCACACTGTGTCTAGGAGAGCCATTACACAAAGTCCTTGGCCAAGACAGGTGAGAATTACTTGTAGGTATTCCAGTAGTTTCTCAGGGTGTTCAGGGCTACCCTCCGACACGACTTATACCGCTATTGGGGGTCTAACATTACCAGCCCCCTAGGACGAATATGCAATGCTCATAGACGAACGGACCGGACTGTACAGATATTGTCACTGATAGGATCAGTAGGGTTCCAGGATGAGTTTGCTCATCAGCTTCCCTTTCGGTCAGTACATGGGCAGGCGTTACGCACAGCTAGTGTCGCATACGTGCTTGTGGTTAAACCCACTGCCAGGGTACTGGCGAGTCTTTAGAGTCCCCCACAGATAGTTTCCCAAGTTCGGGCGAAACGTTGTAGAGGCCGTATGGTTTTATGGCAGGGTTCGAACATACACGTGCATTTGTGCACGTGTCATATTTTGGACAGATAATACCGGTGGATTTTGGTTTAAGCCGGATCCAAGTATTATATTGAGTCAGAATATTTTAGTCTTATCGTATTCGTATTCGGTCGGAATACGGATACAGGTATGTATTTACAGGTGAGGGGTATTTTCGTAATCCGTTACGAGAATATTTTAGAAGATGCATTTCTTTTTGGGTTAATCATTTTGGTTTAAATGATTATTGGATTTGGAAAGTGTGACTCATTCATGGTGACACATTTCTTCTAGCATGTTCATTAGTGACTCATGCTAATGAGTCACTAAGTGAGTCATGATAGAATTAATGATGTTTTGTTTCGGGTGTAGATATTTTATGGTTTGTGGAGATATTTTTGGGAGATATTTTTATGAGATATTTTCTTTACACAACCTTATATATATCTACTCACAAAAAAAATGAGATGATCACAAGTTTTATGCTTGGTTAATTTTTCTCACTAGAGTTTTCTTGAGCTCACACTCTCCAAACCTTAGCATCTTCTTCAACCTCCACTCTTACCCTCTCATGTGATGAGAACCAAAGAGTGTATAGAGACAAAGTATTCCACTCATTCTCTACTTCATCTTGGTCATCTCTTTTAGCAGACTTGATGTCCGAGTTGCCTCGGTATAGAGGCGGAAGCCCATATAAAGAATCGATGATGTGGTGCCACCTCGTCGAGAAGATCTGAGTCGCAGTGAGGAGCATGGGATGATGGCTAAAGACCGAAGGACACGGATCGATCGGTATAGCCTTTCTACCTCTTTATAGTTTGTTAGTTTAGCGTTAATGCCAAGATCCGGGTTATAGTATGCGATAGCGCCACTTGTAAAAGTTTTTGTTCCGCGTTTGGCCTCAAATTATTGGCCAGGGCGCTACCGTGGACTTACAAACGGCGGAAAAGGCTATAAATGGAAATAGGATTCGATATGAACACGGAAATCGAATCACAAGGATATGTATCATCAAGAAAGGAATTTCAAGCAATTAGTACTTTGGTCACTTTAGGCGGAGTACCGCGATCGTGAGTATGCCGCGGACATACACACACTACGTTACTCTGCTTAAGCTACCTACTCCATCATACCAAGGTCATCCTACACTCCGGAAGGTATAACCTAGCGCTCTGATACCAACTTTGTCAAGACCCGAAATTGGCACGCGACGGCCCTTAAACTACGCAACGTCTATAGGTGTAACACAATTTAAGTAAGCCAAAAACCCAGCAATCTAAACTATCAAAAGTAGTAAATGATAATAGCATTTTCAAAACTTTTGAAATCTCTAACCAAATTCTTTAAAGTCCAACTTTACTTTCTTAAAAATTTCGGTAGCACCTCCTTTGTAAAAACAAACTCCAAAAATGGGTACAACATAAATATAAGTGAAGCATCCTCAACGTGAGCAAATCCAGGCCCAACGGCGGAAAACAACCACCACAACAAACATACAACGCCATAGCGAAGAAATAAAAGACGATATAAGTAAAACTGCATAAAAGACATCCAAGTCACCAAAATATACAATATCGTCCTCACATCAAGTCTCTAAGTCATACACATGAAAGTAGTAGATGAAGAGTACATGGATACAACGAATATAAAATAAATAACCTTGGATAACCGCAAAACCCACTTGAGCAAAACTGCATACTGTGAGCCGAAACGGTATCCGCTGCAAAAGATGATGTGATAGATGAATAGCCTGCCTCGACTACTCTGGGGAACAACCTGCAAAACACTGTGGCACAACGGGTATGAGTTACCAACTCGTGAATAGTAAATAACATATGCAAGTAATCGCAAGTATGCACGTACATCGCGAATCTAACAGAGGCAAGCTAATAGCGATAAAAGGTCATAAGTATGCAATAGTCATGAAAGGTACACTAGCAGGTACAACTAATACACGAAGCAATAATATGACAATATGTAAGCAACAGTCATGTAAGGTACTCTATCAGGTACTACTAATATATGAAGCAATGATATGACAATGTATATATGCAACAGTCATGAAAGGTACTCTAGCAAGTACAACTAATACATGAAGCAATGAAAATAAAATAAATGTGGAGTATGGGATAAAACATGTCCTTCCCACGGAATCCTGACATCGTGGTAGGATCCAAAGTCCATCCAGACGATCCAAATCCCAAATTCCTCAAATCAGCCCCCAAATTGGCTCTCATATCATGTACGTCTCATAAATCCTGAATGTACAATATCAAGTAAATCTCATATATCCTGAATGTACAATATCAATTCAATCTCATATATTCTGTATCCAATATCAAGTCAATCTCATATATATTCTGTATCCAATTATCAAGTAATTACCGTATATCCTAAGTGTCCAATATCAAGTAACTTTCATATATCCTGTAAGTCTCAGCGAATCCTATGTGCCAAACACCGACACTCATGATCCAAAACAGCGAATCCTAAGTGCCAAACAGCGACACTTATGATCCAAATCAGCGAATCCTAAGTGCCAAACATCGACACTTATGATCCAAAACAGATTTATACGTCCTTCGAATCTTAAGTGCCAAACACCGACACTCTCGATCCCGTATCGGTATTATACGTCCTTCGAATCTTAAGTGCCCAACATCGACACTCTCGATCCTGTATCGGTATTATACGTCCTTCGAATCTTAAGTGCCCAACATCGACACTCTCGATCCCGTATCGGTATTATACGTCCTTCGAATCTTAAGTGCCAAACACCGACACTCTCGATCCCGTATCGGTATTAAAACTAATCTCTGAGTGGATGCATCCAAATATCAAGTAAAGAATAAGAATACTTGCATAATTTCATGAAACCACCATGGTCCTCAAATCCAGAAAACATCAAGTAATGAATAAGTATAAATGCATGAATCAATACACATATATTAGCGTCCCATTCCACTAATATATGTATATAGGCATATATAACAGCGTCCCATTCCACTGTTATATATACTTAGGAGTAAAAATATCAGAGATCATCATATGAAGTCTGATTGGTAGAATTTTTGCGTGCTAAGTTTATTACCGCAATCAAGACGGTTTCGCTTGTAGCTAGCCGGTTGAGTACGGGTCGTCCGCAGGGAGATGGGAATCTTTTTCTATGTGCTTTAACGAGTTAAGTCCAAATGTCCAGCTTTGTTTTTAGATTACTTATGTACTAAAATGATATATAAAAAGAGCTTGTTAGGGTTAGGATTAGGTTAGTTTGAGTTAGGAGTCGCTCACTTCTTTTGTTGCCACTCTTAATATCGGTGTTACGGTAATCGGCAACAACGGGGATTAGCACAACTAGGAAGGAACATGCGAGCATAAGCCAGGCTTTCCAACGTATAAGTTCTTCCTTTTGGTGCTTGTCCGTCCGTTCTTGGCTCTTAGCCTTAACCTCCGGTTAATTCAACCACAACCGGTCTCACAAAGGAATCACCGCTATCATGTAGGATAGGGTGCCGTACGGAGCGGATTGTGGTTGAATTAACAGGAGTCCGAATCAAGATGTTGGGCAAGAAAAGAGAGAGAGATTTCCTTCTCTCAAACTTTCCTTATCCTACCCTAACAAGTATGAAAACTACTCACCCATTATAAGGAAAAGAAAATAAAACAAAGGAGGAAAATAGAAAGAAAGAGGTTAGAAGATTACAACTAGCTATTTGAGACCTCACCTTGGGAAGGATCAAGCTTAAGCATCATAGTTGTTTTAAGGATAAAGAAAAAGAGAACAAGAAAGAAACAAACAACAAATAACAACAACTAGATTAGCAAATGAAAAATACAAGCAAATATAATTAACAATTACAACAAGATAAGCATGGTAAGAACAAGAACTCCTTTATTCATTCTTCACTCACAAAAGCTCACTACAAGTTTTTAATGGAGAAGAGATGAGAGGAGGAATAAGAACAACACATGTATTCTAAAATCTAAATACAAGAATGAGGACCCATGGCTTTGGCGAGTTCTGGACTATTTATAGGCAGGGAAATGGAAACCTAGGGCAACAAACTGCCTCATATAGAATGACCAAAGTATCCCTGAAACATCGTCCACTGAGGAACCCGTACGACCGCGGTTCCGCGGCCTAAGCATGCTTATGCCGCGGAACCGCGGCCCTTTAGTGGAGTTAGGCCATGAAACTTGGTGGTTTTCTCCTGTTTGTTGTTGTATGCAATGTGGTTTATGTTTTTTCTCAGAAACTCTTCACAATTTTTCTAGAATTTCAGCAGAACAAAAGGTGATGTGATGTGGATCTTTTGCCATGATTTCCTCGAGCACCGCGTAGATATGTTGGATCTTGTGTTGACATTGAGCTTTGTGCATGAAAATGACATCGATTTGCCATTTTGTCCCTTAAACTGGTGTGCGGCAACATACGGATAGAGAGCGGAGACCCGTGTTTTATCTGTGGTTGGCAGTAATCCGGAATTTGTCGTGCTTTTCCATGAATTTCATTGTTTAGAGCTGAGAACCTGTATCCTGCAATTAACTAGCAAACACGGCTCAAGAGTACCTACAGATAAGCAATGTGATAAAAATTGGGCGGTAAAAAAATGCAAAAATCTGATATGAACAAATACCCCCAAACTTATCATTTTCTCGTCCCGAGCAAAGCCAATTTATTCACAAAAATTCCTAACCTCACTTTCGCAGGGAACGTGATTGCACTGAGCATGTGCAACAAGCCGTTAAACCTCTAGGTGTCCCTACTAGGAGGAGTGTTGTCTTCTGAGGGTTTTCAGCGGATACTACCCACAAAATCCGGTCAAGCTAGCTTTGCAAAATAACTATGATTCAAAACCCCTAAAGTTTTGTTTCAGAAAATAACAATTCTATTATCTAGAGTCTAGACTATCGAACCTTTATTTTTCACACCTCGCTTCTTATTTAACTTAAGATTTTATTTGTCTTTACGTGCAGTGCAAATAGTGTCGTTAAGTTCCAGAAGGATCGATTAAAGTCATTATGTCACACAATAAAACCCCAGATAAAATTTTTAAAAGGATCACATAAGTTTTATAAAGAGTTAAGCATTTTTCAAGTTTCGTTTTCCAGTATGGTTTCAATTTCAGAATTTCTATCTTCCCTAACAGGAAACTATGTCTTATTTTTCACTCCACCTTTTTCTTGTTTTCATTTCATACACACCTCTGTGAACGTGCAATAGTCTTTATCATAGAATAAAACCTTCATATCTCCGCTAAAATTTTCTATAAAAGCCTGTCTTTTGTCAAGATTATTCTCACACAAAGAACCACTAGGAATTTTAACTCGGAGAGAACACTTGCTTGACTTTGTTTTAATCTGGACTTTCTAGGCTTCTTAACGAACTTTGGGCCAATGCACCCAAACCAGTTGGCTTTAGGGCATTAGGTGTAGAGACACCCCAGCGGAATTAATTACTCAAGTTACCTAGGCCCAAAAACAAAAAGACACTTTATCGTGAAAATTATTATGATTCAATGCGAACGGAGATATAACCGGCAGTTCAGTTATTTTTTTGGATAAAAGACGTGTTTAGTGGGTTAGGTGTGTAATCATTCCAATCAAGTTTCAGATGGGTTATTTTTCAGAATTAGTTCCAATTAAGGCATCAATAACATTCCTTCATATTCGCTTCACTTCATAAACTATTCTTGATATTACTTATTTCAGAACAAACCTATTTGATCCTCAGAAAATCATTTATCCATTTAAAAGTTTTTTAGACATAAAAGACTTGTCATCTAATTTCCAAAACTCACGATACGTGTAGTGTGATGTAAAGACGTATATCAGCTATAGTTAATTTCAAAGGAGAGTTATCTTTCAGGTTTTCAAAATCTAAAAATAAGATTTAGTTATTCTTATCTTATCAAACAAAACCGTCGAAATGTTGAATCAGAGTTCTCCCACTAGCTAACTTAACAGAAAAGTTTTTATGTTTTTAGAAAATTTTCTGATTTTTATGGATTTTTTGGATTTTAATATGCAGATGCAAAATATACATATGAATGCGAAGGTTAGAAATGCTTACCGAGCGTACCCCCAAACTTAAACTGGACAGTGTCCTCACTGTCATTGCATGAAGAGATCATTTGATGGGTCAAAATTGTCGGTTAGATATACAAAAAAAAATTGTTTATGTTTTTAAAGAGTAAAAATGGAAAAGAATATCCATTAATAAATACAAAATGGTATATACATACCCCCAAACTTATTTGGAACAGTGTCCACTGTTCTTGGCTGGATAACCGAAGTTTGGTAGTAAGCAGAGGAAGATTATGCAGGGTAAACCGGCTCCTGTAAGACCAGGAGCTCCTCTGTTGGTTCGGCGCTAAGGTACGGTTTAAGTCGGTGTCCATTTACTTTGAAAAATGAACCGTCCTTTGGATTCTCCAAATCCACAGCGCCATGCGGATACACATTCCGCACAAAATACGGCCCTTTCCAGCGAGATTTGAGCTTTCCTGGATGGAAGTGTAGCCGGGTGTCGTAAAGCAGCACCTGTTGACCAGGTACGAAAGTTTTGCACAAAAGGTGTTTATCGTGAAACACCTTCGTTCGGTTCTTAACGACAACCGCGTTATCGTAAGCCTCATCCCTAAGCTCGCTCAATTCGTTCAACTGCAGCTTCCGATGGCTGCCCGCATCTTCGAGAGATAGATTTAGCTCCTTAATCGTCCAAAATGCGCGATGCTCAATTTCCACAGGGAGGTGGCAACCATTTCCGTACACAAGCCGATAGGGAGACATGCCAAGATCGGTCTTATAAGCAGTTCGAAATGCCCAAAGGGAATCAGTGAGTTTCAGCGACCAATCCTTACGGTCCTTGGAAACCGTCTTCTCCAGTATTTGCTTGATTTGCCAATTTGAAACTTCGGCTTGCCCACAGGTTTGGGGGAGGTAGGGCATAGATAGCTTATGATTAATGGAATATTTCCGCATCAAGGCCTCGAAAGTCTTATTGAAGAAATGAGTTCCATTGTCGCTAATGATCGCTCGGGGGTGCCCAAAACGGGAGAAAATGTTTTCTTTAAGAAACCTAACGACAACCTTGTTGTCGTTAGTCCGGCTGGGCACAGCCTCGACCCACTTAGAGACGTAATCAACAGTGAGAAGGATGTATAAGTTCCCGAAAGAGCTGGGAAACGGCCCCATGAAATCTATCCCCCAAACGTCGAAAATCTCCACAACCAAGATTGGTTAGAGCGGCATCTCGTTCCTCCGGGATATCCGGCCCAAGTGTTGGCACCGGGAGCAAGTCTTGCAATAGTCATGAGCGTCTTTGAAGAGTTGTGGCCAGTAGAAACCACAATGAAAGATCTTCTCAGCTGTCTATCTGGGGCCAAAATGCCCGCCACATGCTTGATCGTGGCAAAATGACAGCACACTCTTGAATTCATCATCAGGGACACACCGACGAATAATCTGGTCGGGACAGTACTTGAACAGATAGGGTTCGTCCCAGTAAAAGTGTTTTACTTGGGATAAGAATCGAAGTCTGTCCTGACTTGACCATTCAGTCAGTAGTAGCCCTGTGGCCAAATAGTTCACAATATCTGCGAACCAGGGTTCGCGAGATACAGTCAAGAGCTGTTCATCCGGAAAAACGTCGTTGATCGGAAGTTGAGGCGACGGCGAAGAAGGAAGTCATGAGAGATGGTCGGCGACTACATTTTCATATCCTCTTTTGTCCTTGATGACAAGGTCAAACTCTTAAAGCAAGAGGATCCAACGTATTAGCCGAGATTTTGCATCTTTCTTCGCAAAAAGATGGCGCAGAGCAGAATGGTCTGTGTAGACAATGACTAGAGAGCCGATGAGGTAGGGCCTGAACTTTTCTAAAGCAAATACAACAGCCAAGAATTCCTTCTCAGTTGTTGTATAATTAAGTTGGGTGTCGTTCAGGGTTCGGCTAGCATAATAGATTACGTGCGGCATCTTGTTGATGTGTTGTCTAAGGACAGCACCAATGGCAAAGTCGGATGCATCGCACATAATCTCAAATGGGTGCGTCCAGTCAGGTGAAGAAAGAACGGGAGCAGAAGTGAGTGAGCTTTTTAATGACTCGAACGCAGTCACACAGCTCGAGTTGAAGTCGAATGGCGTGTCCTTGGCCAGTAGAAGAGTCAAGGGCCTAGCAATTTTGCTAAAGTCCTTGATGAACCGTCTATAAAAACCGGCATAGCCAAGGAATGCTCGGATGTCTCTGACGCATCTGGGAGGAGGGAGATTGGAAATGACCTCAATCTTCGCTTTGTCAACCTCTATGCCATTTTGTGAAATGATATGTCCTAAGACAATACCTTCGCGCACCATGAAGTGGCACTTCTCCCAATTCAAAGTGAGGTTCTTGTCCTTACATCGGGTAAGGACAGCGTCAAGATGTAGCAAACACTCGTTAAAGGAATCGCCGAAGATGGAGAAATCTTCCATGAAGATCTCCAGGAATTTCTCCACCATGTCTGAGAAGATTCCCATCAAACACCGCTGGAAGGTAGCGGGCGCATTGCATAACCCAAAGGGCATGCGACGATATGCGAACGTGCCGAAAGGACAAGTGAATATGGTCTTGTCCTGGTCTTTTTCGGCGATGGGAATTTGATTATAGCCGGAGTACCCATCAAGAAAGCAGTAGTACTCGTGTCCGGCCAATCGTTCAAGCATTTGGTCAATGAAGGGTAGCGGAATGTGGTCTTTCCGCGTTGCGGCATTGAGTTTTCTGTAATCGATGCAGATTCGCCACCCAGTTTGGGTGCGAGTAGGGATTAACTCATTTGCCTCGTTTGTAATGACCGTTATGCCTGATTTCTTGGGGACAACGTGAATGGGGCTAACCCACTGGCTATCAGAGATAAGGTAAATGATACCACTATCCAGACACTTCACGATTTCCTTTTTCACAGCCTCCTTCATGACTGGATTGAGTCGTCTTTATGGATCCCTGGCTGGTTTGGCATCATCCATCAGATGAATGTGATGTTCAACGATCAGGGGACTAATCCCCTTGATGTCCGCCATGGACCAGGCAAAAGCTTGCCTATTGCTGTGCAAGACCGCAGGAAGGGCTTTCTCTTGCTCTGGAGCTAGAGAAGCCGAGATGAAAACAGGGAGGGTCTTATTCTCACCCAAGTAAGCGTACTTAAGGTAAGATGGCAAAGGCTTGAGTTCGAGCGTTGGAGGTGAAACGATTGAAGGCAAGATTGGTGAAAAGGTCTCGAACTCAAAGGATTCCAGCAAAGGTTCAAAACGAGTGTAAGCGACCGAGTTGGATGGTTCAGGTGACTCATCCGGAAATTCGAAGGATTCAAACTCGGGTGGTGAGAGGATAAGATCATTCGAGAACGTGAAACACTCGTAGTCATTGTCGGGCGCAGAAACAACAGCAGGTTCGAAGAGGAACGCACTAGTGGCGTTAAGGTTATCGTGATCGAACAAAAACTCCTCGAATTCACACTCTTCAGGGGTGATCTCCTGGATTGAGAAAACTTCTAGTATATGAGCATTAGGTTCGGAGGGCTGATTCCCCAACCTAAAAATATTGAGTTCAATTGTCATGTTTCCAAAAGATAGGTTCATCGAACCATTGCGCCAATTGATCACAGCATTTGAGGTTGCAAGGAATGGGCGACCGAGTATCACCAGAATTTGATTCCGGGGGTTAGCTACAGGCTGTGTGTCTAATACAATGAAGTCAATGGGGAATATGAAGTCCCCAACCTTGATTAACACGTCCTCTAGCTCACCCCTAGGATGGGTGATTGATCGGTCAGCCATTTGGAAAGTACAGTGTGTGGGGTTCAGCTCTCCTACGCCTAATTGCTCGTATACTGAGTACGGAAGCAGGTTAACACTGGCACCAAGATCTAATAGTGCGTGGTTGATGTTCTTTTCCCCAATGGTAATAGAAATCGTAGGACAGCCAGGGTCCTTCCGTTTTTGTGGTAAAGATTGGGTAAGAGCATCACTCACAGCACTAGCCAAGAAAACTTTCTTGGGTACCTAAGACTTCCTCTTTTTCGTGCACAAGTCCTTTAAGATTTTCGCGTAGGACGGGACTTGTTGGACAGCATCTAAAAGGGGAATGTTGATGTTAACCTGCTTAAACAACTCCATAATCTTCTCCATTTGTGGATTTTGTTTATTGGACCTCAACCGGTTTGGAAATGGAACGTTTTTAAAATTGGTTGAGTATAATGCTTGTGGAGGAGATTGTGGAGCTGGAACGGATCCCAGAGCTGGTGGTTTCGTGGAGTGAGTAGTGGGTCCGTTCAGAGCAGAAGAAGAAGAAGAAGTGCCTTTTGAAGAATGGAAAACAGGCTCAGAAGACGAAGAAGAAGAAGAAGAAGAAGCGGCCGGGGTGTTATTATCCTCAATTGCTGTGCCGATGTTGTGCAGCATCCTTCCCGATCTCAATGTAGTCACTGCACTCACATTATGGTTCTGTTGTTCAAGAGCAACATATACATTATGTGGGTGACCGGGATTTGGGAGCGATTAAGATGGAAGCTTCCCCTTTTCTCGCTCGCTTAACGCCGCATTCAGCTGTGCAATCTGGGCTTCGATGGTCTTGATGCTTTGCCCGTGTGCGGCAGTGTGTTGCACCAAAGACTGAATAGATGACTGGATGTTGGCGGTGGATTGTGTCGATTGTTTAACGAACGCCTCCAGACTTCGTTCTAGCGAGGAAACCTTATCGGTGTTTGACGGAACAAAGTTGTTTTGTGGAAAAGAATTGTTGGGTGCAAAGTTGTTCGTCTGATTTTGAAAAGGTTGGGGTTGGAAGGGCTGCTGAAACTGTTGTTAAGTTTGTTGTTGCACTTGTTGTTGCGGAGGAGGGGGCCTCTGGAAATTGTTGCCTTGGAATTGTTGCTGATTCTGATTCCAGGCAAAATTGGGGTGGTTCCTCCAACCGGGATTGTAGGTAGAAGAGTATGGATCATTCCTTGGTCTTTGCTGAAATGCAGCATTAACCTGATCCTGTCCTTGGGATGGTGTATTGTAAGGACACTCTTCGGTTAAGTGAGAAGGATCGGAACAACAAGCACAAATGGTACGAAGGGGAAGAACAGGGGCAGGAGCAGGAGATGAAAATTTGCTCTCTATCGCTTCAAGTTTTCTCGTTATTGCAGCCATTTCAGCTTTCATCGCAATAGAGACATTGAGTTGATGAATTCCTACCCTAGACTGACCAGTAGAAGTGGAGGAATAAGAAGAAGTAGTTGGTCTAGTGCTCTCCCATTGAAGCGTCTGTTCCGCAAGGTCGTTGAAGAATTGCCACGCTTCCTCGTCAGATTTCGATAGGAAGTGGCCCTGACAAATGGTTTCCAACAACTTCTTGGTTGCTGGGTTCAGGCCCTCGTATAAGGTTTGGCAAAGTTGCCATTTCTCAATACCGTGGTGAGGGTACTGAACAAGAAGGTCTTTATACCGGTCAAAGCACTTCCAGAAGGGTTCAGTAGGAAGCTGAGAGAATTGGTTGATTTCGTTACGGATCCTTGCGGTTTTATGATTCGGATAGAATTTCTTGAGAAACGCTTTCACAAACTCGTCCCAACTGGTTATGGAGTGGGAAGCGGTGCTATACAGCCATTTTTCAGCAAGATCGCATAAAGTGAACGAAATGACCCGTAGCCGTATAGCATCGTCCGACAGCTGGGTGGTTTTCATCATGGCACAAACATTTTGGAACTTGTTGATGAAGATATAGGCATCTTCAGATTCAAGCCCATGAAATTTCGGAAGCATGTTAATGAAGTGGGGCTTAATTTCAAAATTATCCCCATTAGCCAGTGGAAGAGAAAGACAGGTGGAAAGTGCAGAATGGGTGGGATAGAAACGATCCTGGAGCGCGATTCGCTGCGGCGCTACAACAGGCGGTGGTGGTGGGTTAGTTGCCTCCATAGGAGGTGGAGTCAATCCTGGGGTAGTCAAAGATTAAATCCTGACATCGCGGAAGAAGAGGTTGGTGATGCTGAAGGTGAAAATGTATGAACAGAATTCCGGTCAACGTCGGTGTTGGCCGGCAAAGGTAAGGGTGAAAGAGGCGTGGTCGGAGTTTCGACGTCTGAGTCGATCGCGTAGTCGGTAGCGACGAACGTAACGCGGACTAGGCGGGCGCTAGTGTCCCGAGTCCAAGCGGACAAACACTAAACGAGTTTAGTATAGTCAAAGCGGAGAAGGTAAGGGTAAGAAAACGTCAATGGAGAAATACGATGGGTGGTGGGTGAAAAAATGGATTCTGGCGACAAAGGGCAAGTTTTTATAAAAGATTTTGATTTTATGTTTTTTTTCTTTTTTTTTTTAGAAAGAGCTTTACAGAAATATGTACGGGCTTACGGCTTCAAGCAATCACAAACAAGATATGCACAATCACACCTAGATCTAGGATCACCTAGGTCAGCTAGACAGCTCCTAACTGTTCCAAAAGGCTAGAAATAGGACCTCAAACCGCCTCTTCTCCAACAATTGCGGCCGGGTAAGTGGGAGGCTCCCCACTACGTAAGTAGTGGTCTTAATTAAGTAACCACTTGCCTTGGACAAACTTTCCTAGACACCGCAAAAGTCAGGATAGGATAAACGGCCGATGCCTGTAACTAGTCCTCTGTCCTATTGAGCGCGAAGTCCTTAGGGCTGAGTCTAGTATTTTTTAATTTAAGCAATGGTCAATTCATATGCTTTTTGTGATTTCTGGGGTCCTGGAAAGGGTGATGAAATCCCCACCCAATCTAAATTGGTTTCAAGCCCCTTAAAGTCCGTATTAATAAATGCAAAGCAGTAACAATCAACTGCAAACAATTTTTATTTTAGCGCGGCGCAAAGAATCCTGCACAAAAACAATTTATTGGAAGGGGAAGAGAGATTGCACAAAGAATGCTGCAGAAAACACAGTTTAGTGGAGTTCAGACGAGTGGGGAAGAGATAAGGAACACTTACAGGGAGTTTTAGGAATCGACGGCCACAGATGGCCGCGGTTCCGCGGCAATAGAGATCTAATGCCGCGGTTCTGCGGCTATGTTGAGGAATTGGAGCTCCAGTTTGCTGGTCTGTGCTTCTTTGGGTGTCCTCTGCTTGTCTGGATTTCCTGAATCTTGATTTGCTTCACTGTATTTGTTCTAGATTTTTACAGTAGACCGTTGGCTCCGTCTTGATCCGTCGCGGTGTAGCTGCGAGATATGGGTCTAAATTCCCACGTCTTTGGTACTGAACTCGAATTATGTTTTATCCTGCACACTTGCACAAAAACTAATCAAAAATAACAAGATGAATTTTTTTACAATGTATATTTTTTTGTTTTGTTTTTCGGTTATATTTATATTCACAAATTAACCAGAAATTACACAAAGAAATAAACTACCGTCTCCCCGGCAACGGCGCCATTTGATTGGTAGAATTTTTTCGTGCTAAGTTTATTACCGCAATCAAGACGGTTTCGCTTGTAGCTAGCCGGTTGAGTACGGGTCGTCCTCAGGGAGATGAGAATCTTTTTCAATGTACTTTAACGAGTTAAGTCCAAATGTCCAGATTTGTTTTTAGATTACTTATGTGCTAAAATGATATATAAAGAGAGCTTGTTAGGGTTAGGATTAGGTTAGTTTGAGTTAGGAGTCGCTCACTTCTTTCGTTGCCACTCTTAATATCGGTGTTACGGTAATCGGCAACAACGGGGATTAGCACGACTAGGAAGGAACATGCGAGTATAAGCTAGGCTTTCCAACGCATAAGTTCTTCCTTTTGGTGTTTGTCCGTCCGTTCTTGGCTCTTAGCCTTAATCTCCGGTTAATTCAACCACAACCGGTCTCACTAAGGAATCACCGCTATCATGTAGGATAGGGTGCCATAGGTAGCGGATTGTGGTTGAATTAACGGGAGTCCGAATCAAGATGTTGGGCAAGAAAAGAGTGAGAGAGATTTCCTTCTCTCAAACTTTCCTTATCCTACCCTAACAAGTATGAAAACTACTCACCCATTATAAGGAAAAGAAAATAAAACAAAGGAGGAAGATAGAAAGAAAGAGGTTAGAAGATTACAACTAGCTATTTGAGACCTCACCTTGGCAAGGATCAAGCTTAAGCATCATAGTTGTTTTAAGGATAAAGAAAAAGAGAACAAGAAAGAAACAAACACCAAATAACAACAACTAGATTAGCAAATGAAAAATACAAGCAAATACAATTAACAATTACAACAAGATAAGCATGGTAAGAACAAGAACTCCTTTATTCATTCTTCACTCACAAAAGCTTACTACAAGTTTTTAATGGAGAAGAGAGGAGAGGAGGAAGAAGAACAACACATGTATTCTAAAATGTAAATACAAGAATGAGGACCCTTGGTTTTGGCGAGTTCTGGACTATTTATATGTAGGGAAATGGAAACCTAGGGCAACAAACTGCCTCCATATAGAATGACCAAAATACCCCTGAAACATCGTCCACTAAGGAGCCCGTACGGCCGCGGTTCCGCGGCCTAAGCATGCATATGGCGCGGAACCACGGCCCTTTAGTGGAGTTAGGCCATGAAACTTGGTTGTTTTCTCCTGTTTGTTGTTGTATGCAATGTGGTTTATGTTTTTTCTCAGAAACTCTTCACAATTTTTCCAGAATTTCAGCAGAACAAAAGGTGATGTGATGTGGATCTTTTGCCATGATTTCCTCGAGCACCGCGTAGATATGTTGGATCTTGTGTTGACATTGAGCTTTGTGCATGAAAATGACATCGATTTTCCATTTTGTCCCTAAAACTGGTGTGCGGCAACATACGGATAGAGAGCGGAGACCCGTGTTTTATCTGTGGTTGGCAGTAATCCGGAATTTGTCGTGCTTTTCCATGAATTTTATTGTTTAGAGCTGAGAACCTGTATCCTGCAATTAACTAGCAAACACGGCTCAAGAGTACCTACAGATAAGCAATGTGATAAAAATTGGGCGGTATAAAAATGCAAAAATCTGATATGAACAAAGTCCATGAACGTAATATATGCAACATAAAACGGTAATATGAGCATGTAAAGGAAAAACCGCTATGTAACAGCAATCTGTTAATATATATCATGGGGTTCCTAATTTCCTCCAAGTCCATATAACATCAAATAAAGGTGAACATGTAGCTATAGCCAGGTATGCATAACTATGTTTGCATAGCAAGATTTGTGTATCTACCCATCAATAATGATGTAATACTCTCCAGGTATAAGTGAAGTATGTATGCAAGGTATACATGTACCTATGTCATTACATGTGAAATATACTTATCACTAATGGTAACTAGCATGTAAGCATGTCAAGGCATATGTGTAAGCATGTAGGTATATAGGTATGCTATATGTCATATGCATAAACAAATATGAATCAATGTCTCAATGTCCCTAACCAAACAATATCATTTAGGTATGTGTGTTGTGCATGTCATGGCAATTTTTGACGGTGTGTGTGGTGTACAATCAGTGCTTGTGCAACATGAGCCGTCAATAATAGTGCAGTGTCTTAAGGGTACAAGTCCAAGCACAACAAATAACTAGGAAAAAAGGTTTATGCGCAACTCTATATATGAAATAGAATATGCGACAATATCATGTCATCTCTAGCCCAGACGCATAACGCCATGCGGGCGATTCCCCTGTAGATGTTAAATCTACTCACCAACTTCCTGACTAAGTAAAGCCTACCACTCGCTTTCCCCGGTTCGCAGCGCCCGAAGTCCCCGCCTGCGATCCTGAACACAAATAACAATAATGCAAGCATATATAAGCAGTCGACCAAAAATACGTACAATTACGTTTAAACGACGCACCAACTCCAAACATACTCTCGAGTGTCCGTTTAGCGGCTAACGTGCGTAGAGACACTACGAAACGAACTCAAGAGCAAAAGCTACACAAAGAAACGAACGACATCGGCACGACCCTAGCTAGGAACGCAAAGCGACACAACTACTAAGCCTAGACCCTGATCGTACCGATCGCGCATTCAAAACAGAATAATAAACATGGAATCAATATAATTAACCTCGCAACGTCAAAAGAAACCCACGCTTAAAATATCCGTAAATCTAGTAAGCAACATTTATCATTTTAGCACAAAACTACGAGTTTTACCAAAACTAGAATTTACAAACATCTTCAAATAGTATGGTTATTCCACTTATACCTTTACTAAAATTTTAGATTTTACTAATTAGGATTAGCAAAAGTTTAGTTTGTTAATTAGATTAATTATCCGATTAGGAAAATATCATTTAACAAATTAGAAACTTGATTAAATTTTCATTTGTCTTAACTTATCACTTAACCATTCCACTAATCAAAACCCTAATTTGATCATCAAAATGATATCTTGAATTTCTAAATATTTATTTAAAAGCTTAAATTAAACATCTAATTAAGCTAATTAAAGGTATTAAGCAACAAAAAGAGATTAGGGTTAAGCTTTTATACCTTCAAAGAACACAAGTTGAAACAAGAACAATCCACACTTTAGCCTCCAAAATCATCACTAGAATGAAGATCCAAGCATGATTGAAGAAGAAGAATGATGGGTTTGATTTATATTTGAATTTGTATGAATTTATTTGGATTTTTCATCATTTGTTTGTAGTAAAATGAGAAGAAATGAAGCAAATATGATCAAGGACAGCAAGGGATGAAGTGGTTTCGGCCAAGGAGAGGGAGCTAGGGTGTTGTGGAATTTTGGAGAAAATTGTAGAAGAAATTTAAAATAATTGCATAATAAAACAAAAAGTTGTATGTTTTCATTATCTTTTCTTTTAAAAAAATCATTTAATTCCACAAAAATCAAGATATTTTGGAGAGAATGTTCTAAACATAATTCTACTGATTAGTTTAGCATAAAACCACATTAGTAGTAATTAAGCAACAAAAAAAAATTACCACTAATAAAGCGCACAGATAAAGCATTAAAATAATATTTTAATTAGGAAAAAAATTCTATGTGAACCAAAACTTCCCATAGACCCCCAAATTTCACGCACTAGCTTTATTCTAGCTAAACTAGATGCTGGCAAGTCTATATTGATGTTTGATCACAATCGGGTTAAAACGGAAAATACCGACTATTTTGCCCTAAAAACGGAAAATTCGCAAGACGATTTCTAAAAGGTTAGAACATATATGATATGTGCGGGACAGAGATTGATACGAGTATGTGATACCGTATTCTATTTTCGCGATATGTGATATCGGCCGGTTATATGTGATATAGCCGGGTCATCGGATCAAGTGTTGATTCGATGAAATGATACATTTTATATTAGTCGGTTATATGTGATATAGCCGGATTATCGGATCAAGTATTGATTCGATAATTTAACGTATAATTATATATTTGATATATTAAATTACATTAACTAATATATGCTCACATAAGTATTTCTTTTTCTCACTTTGGATACATTTAACATATATGTGATATATGTTTATTGTATTCTTTTCTTTTGTTACAAAATTATATATATATGATATGTATAATAGTAACATGCTAGGTTATACATGCAACTAGGGCTTATGAGATTCTCACCATGGCTAGTGATTAAGGTTAGATTTATTATATTTTAGTTAATTCAAAATTGTGGACTTTTGTTACGGTATTTATTCATGTTGACTAAGTCACCTCTCTTGATATTTACTAAGATATTTGTTAACCTAACCTTTAACCCTAGCCCATGGTTTATTCTCTACATGAGTTAGCCATGACACATATTAACCCAAGCTTGCATTTCTAACCTCATCCCATTCATTCATCTTCTTCCTCCTTCATCTCCTTCAAGCTCTCTCTCTCTAGGTTTTTAAAAAGAGAAGAAAAATTGTGAGAAAAAGAAAACTAAAGAGAGCCCACTTCTTACTTCAGCGTCCTCTTCTATACTAACCATTTAGATTAGGGTGTTAGCTTCACTAATTTCACATTAGTGAAGAGAAAGATTGAGTTCTTGTTGCCTCGACGTAGATAATCTTGGATTGTGAAGACTTCTAGCAAGGATGCATCATTTACCTCATGGGGCCTCTCAAGTGTCTGGGAGCTTGATGATCGCAGCGAAGGGACCACAACTTGGAGGTTATGAAGCGACGGAACGGACTACAAAGGTTGTAATCCCTAATCACTTAGAAGTAAAATAGTTTACTTGATGTTTCTAAATGATTCTTTAGTTAAGAACCTAGGGTTAGGGTTAGCTAGAACGACAAAAATTTGAAATTGGCATGGACGATGCCTCCCGAAACTTTGCTGCCGTGCTAGACAAACTTACACGATGGACGCAGCAATACTGGTAGAGGAGCGTATTTCCGAGACTTCGATCGTTCCGGGACCGAAGAGGATTTGTACCGATGTGCCAGCTCAGAAGCTGTTAGGTAGACGCCGCGACAGACCCCCTCTAGGCCGTGGTGATAGCGGAGGCTTGAGACGAGGTCAATTATATAGCACCTACCCACAGGGTCAGCAGCCGTCGTGGAGATGTTTTCGGTGTAGGAGTCTCTACCACCGCATTAGAGATTGTACTGAGGCATGCCAGGACGAGATAGCAGTTCCATATGTCACCTTACCACCTGCACCACCTCAGAGGGCATTGCCTCCTATGCCCGTTATTGTTCTACGCTAGACCGATGCTCAGAGAGGTCGTGGTCGTGGCGGTGTTATTCAGATAGGACGGGGTGGCTGAGGCGGAGGACAGCCGGTTGCCGGTAGAGGTCATTCTCGACTATTTGCATTGACTCCTCAGGATGCACAGGCGTCGAATGCAATTGTGACATGTACTCTTTCAGTGTGTTCTATCGATGCGTGAGTTTTATTTGATTCGGGATCTACGCTCTCGTATGTGTCCACACACTTCGTACCGAGATTAGGCCGAGATTCGTCCTTGTTAGATGCGCCACTTGTCGTGATTACTCCCGTTGGAGAGTCATTTGTTGCATGACATGTGTTTCGGTCGTGTGCCGTTCATATTGGAGATAGAGATTCGTCCGTCGATTTGATCCTTTTCGATATGTTGGACTTTGACGTTCTCCTCGGCATGGACTAGTTAGCTACTTGCTATGCGTCTGTGGACTGCCATGAGAAGGCAGTAAGATTCTATTTTCTGGGAGAGTCAGTTCTTGTTATGCAGGGGGATCGCAGTGCCGCCCCTCACAGCTTGATTTCTGCCCTTCGCGCTTGTCGGCTTTTGAGGAAAGGATGTCGGGGATTCTTAGCCTATATTCGTGGTACTGGAGCCACAGCAGATCCATACGATGGCAGTGGGTTTAACCGTAAGCACGTCAGTGGCACTAGCTGTACGTAATGGCTACCCAGGTATTGGACAAAAGGGAGGCCGACGAGCAAACTCATCCTGAAACCCCTACTGAGCCTGACAGTGACAATATCCGTCCAGTCCGGTCCATTCGTCTATGAGTATCGTATATCGAGTCTAGGGGGTGGATAAAGTCAGACACCTAATAACATGTCATTTAGTGACGGTATGAAACCCATCACCACATGAGAAACTACGGATACGAATCAGTAATTCTCGACTACCTTGGACAAGGATTTCAGGTGATGGCCACCCGTGCACACCACGACATCAACCGCCAATACCGGGAGACACGAATCCCCTGATGATCCGCTCACCGCCTTCATGCGCCTCGGGACTGTACCCAACTAAAACCTATTTGCACGACTCCTTTGAGTCGTGATAGGGTAGTAATCAAAGCACAGTGGGAACTTACACATGAAAAATGACGATCTCAGGTCGATAGACTAACCCGTACACATGTCACCAGGGAACTGCTATCTGACAATAGGTATAATACCAACAAACATGTTCCCGGCGAGTCCGTCCGGTGTACTCATAACCCAATAAGAACATGTAAACATCTTAGGTGAACCAACTAACACCAATAGCTTGTGAGATCGGCCACCGCCCCTTGTCGGGGTCTCGATCAGTATACACTAGTCTACTCTTGGAGTATCGATGCCCAGTTTCGAAACTCCCACGACTAGGGACATTTTAAGGATGTTCTTATAGACCACCCATCTCCCACGTATATGATCGCCATCATACTGTTGGTTGTTAAGAAAGAATCCTATGGGCTTTATCAACATGTAATAGTGATCTGTAATGTCACCTAAAGCATGTACACGATGATAAAGACAAACCAGATAGCATACTATCATCTCGAGTATGACTGTTCTACCGGTATAGGTCATCCCTCAATCATTGCAATCACATGCCTGCGATCCAATAATTGACTTGAGGGCACTATAGCCAACAAGCTCCTGTTCTGTTCGTCAAGAATAAGGACGTCAGTATGAGATTATGTATTGATTATCGTCAATTGAACAGAGTAACGGTGCGGAATAGGTATCCTTTACCTCACATTGATGATTTGTTTGATCAGCTCCAGGGTACAGGACATTTTTCCAAGATTGATTTGAGGTCGGGTTATCATCAGTTGCGGGTCTGGAATGATGACATTCTGAAGACTGCTTTTCGTACGCACTACGGGCATTATGAGTTCTTGGTGATTTCGTTCGGGCTCACCAATGCCTCAGCAGCGTTCATGGATTTGATGAACCGGATTTTCAGGCTGTTCCTCGACCAGTTCATTATTGTATTTATTGACGACATTCTGGTCTATTCCAGAAGTCGAGAGGAGCATGAGCAGCACTTGTGGATTACCTTGTAGACATTGAGAGAGCATCAACTGTTAGCTAAATTCTCGAAGTGTGCATTCTGGCTTGATAGTGTTGACTTCTTGGGTCATGTGGTTACGGGAGATGGTATACGAGTAGACCCGAAGAAGATTGAGGTCGTACAGCTTTGGCCTAGACCTGTATCAGTGACAGAGGTTCGTAGTTTCTTGGGCTTAGCCAGTTATTACCGTCGTTTCGTGCAAGATTTCTCAAGTATCGCTGCACCCCTGTCCGGACTTACCTGTAAGGGGGTTCCTTTTCTTTGGACCGAGGCATGTGAGAAGAGTTTTAAGTAGTTGAAGACTCGGTTGAAGATTGCACCAGTTCTATCTTTGCCTTCGGGATCAGGCGGCTATGTTGTTTATTGTGATACTTCTTGAGTGGGGCTCGGTTGTGTATTGATGCAGCATGATAGGGTTATCGCTTATGCTTCTCGACAGTTGAAGAAGCACGAGCAGAACTATCCCACTCATGATCTTGAGATGGCCGCGATGGTCTTTGCACTCAAGATTTGGAGACACTACTTATACGGAGAGTCGTGTAAGATCTTTATGGACCACAAGAGCTTAAAGTACATCTTTCAGCAGCATGATCTGAATTTGAGATAGCGCCGTGGGATGGAGCTTATTTATGATTATGAAATACTTTATCACCCGGGCAAGGAGAATGTGGCAGCTGATGCTTTTAGTCATAGGCCCAGAGGTAGGTTGTTCCATTTGAGCGCAGTTCAGAGATAGTTTTTTACATATTGCCAGATCTTGTGAGATAGTAGGGTACAGTTCAATTTCACTTCCACTTGAGGGCAACTTGCTCATGTCTGCGCCCGTCCACTTCTACTGGATTGTATGCGTGAGGAGCAGTCCGAGACTTTTGAGCATGTTCAGCAGGGTAGCGATTCAGAGTTTATGGTTGATGACCAGGGTGTGCTACGTTTTGGGACTCGTCTATGTATACCAGATTCTGAGGGGCTGAGACGCGAGATCCTATAGCAGGCACATCAGTCAGCATACAGTGTTCATCAAGGTTCCACCAAGATGTATTGTGACTTGAGAGATATCTATTGGTGGGAAGGGATGAAGAGAGATGTTTCGAACTTCGTTTTGATGTGCCTGACTTGACAGCAAGTCAAGGATGAGCATCAGAGACCGGCAGGAGAGTTGCAGCCTTTACTCGTTCCGGAGTGGAAATGGGAGCAGATCTACAAGGATTTCGTTGTAGGTCTACCTAGGTCCAGTCGAGGGTATGACTCCATTCGGGTGATTGTTGACTGGTTGACGAAAGCGGCTAACTTCCTTCCAGTGAAGACCACTTTCGGATTTGCTCAGTATGCCCAGCTGTACATTGATGAGATTGTGTGTTTGCATGGCGTTCCTACAAGTATTGCCCAATTTACTAGCCGTCTTTGGCAGAAACTTCAGAAAGCTTTGTATACCTGATTGAGTTTCAGCATCTCTTTCCATCCGCAGACCGATGGTCAATCAGAGCGGACGATATAGACTCTCGAGGATATGCTTCGTGCGTGCGTGCTTGACTTTGGTGGCCGTTGGGATTGTCACTTGCCTGTGATAGAGTTATCCAATAATAACAGTTTCCAGGAGACGATTCAGATGGCAACTTTTAAGGCTTTGTATGGTAAAAAGTGTCGATCGGCAGTCTGTTGGACCGAACTCAGCAAGAGCAGGATTTTGGGACCACAACTAGTTCAGGAGACTACGGAGAAGATCTAGTTGATCCACGACAGGATGAGAGCAGCCCAAGGGAGGAAGAAGTCTTATGCTGACCGTCGTCATCGCGGACTTGAGTTCGCAGTGGGTGATCATGTATTCCTGTGGATTTCTCCAATGAAGGGTGTGATGAGATTTGGGAAGAAAGGGAAGCTTAGTCTAAGATTTGTGGGTCCTTTTGAGATCCTTTAGCGAGTTGGTACCGTTGCCTATCGGTTAGCACTTCCGCCCAGTTTTCCGGATGTACACCCCGTATTTCTGTAGGGTTACTAGGCACACTAATGAAGCTCTACAAGGCATCGACCAAGCCAAAATTAAATTTTTATGTGCCGAATAACACTAAGCAAGACCGTTAACTAGAGTTTAGGCGAATAAATGAGCAAGTAAACAACTTTACTCTAAAGGGAATATGAAATACAACCTTTGTAGATCGGTCCTTCACTTCTAAAGCTCCTTGATGAAGTCCCTTTGCTGCGATCAAGCTTATCCCGGACTCTTGCATGGCTTCACGACGCGAAGGAAGCGACCTTGCTTGAAATCTCCAAGGCCGAAGATGATCTACGTCGAGGGAATTCCGACTCATGCTCCTACTTCACTAACTAGAGAAATAGTGAAGTAAACACCCTAAACTAAAGTGCTAGTCTAGTAGAGGATGGAGAAATAAGAAGTGGATTCTCTTTAGAATTTTGTTTCTCACACTCTTTCTCACTTTGGATCAAACCCTAGTTTTCTTTCTCCTTTTCACAATGAAGAAGATGATGAACAAGAGAAAAGAAATGAGGATAATGATTAAGTGAGTTTTGTAACCATGGTGAGTGAGTATCATATACTAACTCTTGTAGAGCCATAACCATAGCTAATTGATTATGCTTGGGTTAAAAGGAATCTAAGGTAAAGACAAACTTAGTAGACTTTGTCAAAGCAAGTTGAGCTTCTACAATCTTCATGCTCATTCCAAAACTCCACTAATTTTGTAATTATCTTAAATAATCTTAACCCATCATAATACATAGAATGGTGTATGTCTCATACACACAAGTCATGTGTATCATCAACCATGATACAATATGATAACCCATTTTAACATATATAATATACATGTTAAAATAGTGTGCATGTGAGAAAAACCCTAAAGTGAACAAGTGTTAGCAAATGTAAATTAGTATATCTAATATACAATTATAAACTTAATTATTAAATCAACACTTGACTTAATAATCCGGTCATATATCATATAACCGGTTAACATCCATCGTATCGACTTATCGAATCAACACTTGATTCGATAACCCGGTCATATCATATATAACCGACCGATACAAAAAGTCGCGAGAATAGAATATGGTATCACATACTCGCATTTATTCTCAGTCTCGCACATATCATATACGTGCTCCTATTTCATTTTGCCTGAGCCAGTAAAACCTCTGTGTAGGACTCTAAAGACTCGTCAATACGCCGGCAGTAGGTGATGATCACATCACGCACCCACAAGCCGTCAGCGGTACTAGCTGGACGTAACGGCTACCCGGGTATTGAGCGATCAGAAGATCAGAAGATCATCAAGCCTGCCGGTAACACTTCCCGTACAGTCCGGTCTCCTCGTCTGATATGTCGCATATCAAGTCTAGGGGTGGTTAACGTCAGACCCCAATAACCGATAATTCGTGCCGATATAAGGCTCATAACGGGTCAAGAAACTACTGGTAACACTTACCAGTAAATCTCTAATCAGCCCTGGCCAGGGACTTCCCTGTTACGGCCAATCGAGCACAGCGCAACATCAACCCCCAATACCGGGAGAGACGAAACCCCTCCTATCGCTCATTGCCTCCATGTGACTCGGGACTGTACCCAAAAACCACCATTTTGCACGCCCTCATGGACGTGGTAAGGTGGAAATCAAAGCACAGTGGGAATCACACAAGACTCTATGACGATCTCGGGTCTACAGACAAACCTGCACAAGTGTCATAAGAGAACTGCCATCTGACGTGAGGTATAATACCATCTGGGTGTTCTCGGCGAGTCCGTCCAGTGTACCCAGTCTCCACTGAGCACCCGTATACCATCTCTGATGTCAAACACCAATGGATATGGGATCATCCATCGCCCATCTCCTGGGTCGAGAAGCATATACGCTAGTCTACACTGGTATATCGATGCCCCGTCTCGATACACCCTCGACTAGGGACCTTGAAGGATGTACTTATGGACTACCATGTCCCCACTAGTATGATCCGCATCATAGTCCAGGTAGTCAAGTACACATCCCAAGGGCTTTACCAACATGTAAATATAAGACAGTATAAAGAGACAAGTATACATGTTAAAGAAAAGAGCAACCAGATAGCATACAATCATGACGAGCAAGAAAGTCCTCTCTATATATGTCCAAGCATCCAATATAATATGCATCATCTGTATAAAACTGGCCTCTAGGGCATACATACAACTAACAATTTCATGTATCGATGCTTCGCAAGTACTTTCATGACCGTTCTCACGTGATTCATCACCAGACAATCCAGCTGGAGCGCGATCTTTCTTTCACCGAGCAGCTAGTAGTTATTTTGGATCGGCAGGTGAATAAACTTCGGTCAAAGGTCTTGCCGTCAATGAAGGTTATGTGGTGTAGCCCGAATAGCGAAGAGATCACATGGGAAGCCGAGAATGAGACGGGAAAGAAGTTTCCCCATCTCTTCGAAGGCACACATAGTAAGATTTTAAATTCGGGGACCGAATTTCTTTAAGGGAGGAAGATTGTAACACCTTACACGTGATTAGAGTTAATTAAGCGATATTATGCAGGTTTTAAATAAATTTAACTAATATTTATTTCACATATTTTATTATAATTAATTAACATTTTATTAAATTATTTTTGTGAAAACACACATGTGCATGCTAATCTAGGGTTATAGATGTGTTAACCATGCTTTGCTAGCCATGGCACCCTAACCATATTAGGTCATGTTACATTTATTTACATATCTATTTTGATTTAAGTAAAGGTTTTACTCTTATTTTAAAGATAAAATAATGGAAAATTGGAGACATGATGGACAGGGACAAGGGATATGGGGCATTTAATGAGGACAGAGAAAGAGCATGGCTCTTATCTTTCACCCTCACCCTCTCACCTCTCATTCCTCACAACCCTCATCCTCTTTCAATTTTTCTCTTCCACTTCTTCGTCTCTACTAAAAATCCCTTCTTGATTTCTTCTTTTTCACAAAAACCTAGCTAAAAACCCACATCAAACTCACTAAAACCCTTCTTTAATCAAGTTTAAACTCTCTTGAGGAGTCTTGGAGCTTGATGGCTAGGGTGTATCCCAAGTTAGGTGAGGTATAATCTCAAACCCATAGTTAGGCTCTAAGGATGTTTGTTGTGTTAATTATTTTCAGTAAAATACCATAATGTTTTAAAAATTAGTTTTTATATCGGGTTTCGGTTAAAGTTAGGTTTCTTTGTTGAATCTGCTATCGACCCAGGTGTTTGTGTAACGCCTTAGATTTCAGTTAGTGTTATTTTAGACGGTATTGCGAGTTTACTGTAAAAAGTTTACCAATTTGGGTTCCACACATTTTATTACATTTAATTAATAATTTATTTTTTATTTGTTATGGTATGCATGCACGTATGCATGTTAATGTGAGGGTGTGTTTGTGTAATCTAGTTTAGCAACCATGACACTTAACCCTTAATCTAATTCCTTGCTTTGCCTCAACCCTAAATATCTAGATATTTATTTTGTCGTGAGAAGATATTTGTTTTGGAGAGAAGAGGTGGCATGATAGTGTGAATGCATTGATGGTGCATTAATGCAAGGGTTACACTCACCTCTTACTCCCACCTCTCTCTTTCCCTTTATCTTTTCCTTTTCTCTTTCCCTCACAGTCATTTCCTTTCACATATTCTTCATCTCTTTCTTACTTCAAACTGAACACTTGAGTTTCCATCACAAATCCATCTCAAAACCCTATCCAAACTCACAAAAATCACATCTTTTGCTTGGATTTGCCTCTTAGATGCCTTGGAGCTTGCAAAGCTAGGATCTTTGATTTCTTTTGGTTAGGTAATGATCTCTTTCTATTCTTTAAGTGCTTATTGTGTAGCTTAGCTTTTAAGTTTCAGCTTAGATCGCGTATCGTATCGTTTCGGGTAAATATCGTATTTTTAGTGTTGTTTTGGGTCCGGGATGATCTGCTATCAAACCAGGTAATTGTTGCAAAAGTTCCCATCACAATGACCTAGTGTAGTGACCTATAACCTACCCTCAAAATACGAGCCCCTTTCCTTTCCGTACGGCCGCAGATTTATTGCTTCTAGCCGCAATTTGCGGCCAGACTAGGGAGTTGGGGTTTGGGTTTTTGTGTAGGGGTCTCTGGGGTTGTATGTAGTCTCATGGTACTTGCAACTTTTACAAATATTTGGTACAGAAAAATCTGGGACCACCTTCTTGTTTTCTTGTGTTTCATTTCACGCGTTACGTTATCCGATATGGTTCGTGTTCTGTTTTCTGTTGCTCTTGAGTTGGTTTCGTAGCGTGGCTATGCACGTTAGCTACAATACGAACACTTGAGAGTACGTTTGTGTTGTCACGTTGGTCCGTGTAGTTTGTACGTATTTTGGGTCTATTGCTAATATATACTTGTTTTGTTGGTTATGCTTTAGGTTCGCAGGCGGGGACGTCAGACGCTGCGAAGAAAGAGAAACAGGTGGTAGGCTTCACATAGCCAGGAGCGTTGATGAGTAGATTTAACATCTACAGGGAATCGCCCGCATGGCGTTATGCGTCTGGGCTAGAGATGTTATGATATTGTCGCATATTCTATTTCATATATAGAGTTGCGCATACACCTTATTGCTTAGTTAATTGTTGTGCTTGGACTAGTACCCTTAGGACACTGCACTATTATTGACGGCTCATGTTGCACGAGCACTGATTTTATGCCACAAACACCTTCAATAATTTCCATGACACGCACAACACACATACGTACATGATATTGTTTGGTTAGGTACATTGAGACATTGATTCATATTTCTTTATGCATATGACATATAGCATACCTGTATACCTACATGCTTACACATATGCCTTGACATGCTTACATGCTAGTTACCTGTATACCTATAGAGTATTGTACCATTAGTGATAGGTACATACACACATAATGACATAGCTACATGTATACCTTGCATACATACTTCACTTATACCTGGAGGGTATATTACATCACTACTGATAGGTAGATACTTATACCTTGCTATACCTTTATGTTTACACATATATCTGGTTATAGCTACAAGTTTACCTTTACTTGATGTTATATAGACTTGGAGAAATTAGGAACCGCATAATATATATTTTTACTTGTTGCAGTTAAATAGCGGCTTTTCCTTTATATGCTTACATTACAGTTTTCTGTTGCATATACTATATTCATGGATTTTCGCATTGAGATATGGATTTTTCATGACGTTTTCTGGATTTTAGGACCGTGGTAGTTTCATGAAATTATGCATTATTTGAAAAACCGGGTTTCTCTTGATATGATATTTGATCAGTCGAAAATAATGTATTTTTAACACGGCAATTTCCCCATCTTTTGCACTCATTTAGAAGTGTTCGGTATTCATATTTCACATATTAGCAAATCAGTCGTTAAATATCAGATTTCATGTGTTAGACTTTTAAACCGACACTTTAAAGGAAATTAACCGCATTTCATGGCATCGCATCATTTCTGTATTTGCGCAACACTTGTCTTGAGTCTGTGCAGAAAAATACGGAAGAAAAACCAAAGAGCTGATCAAAATTACGCCAACTCAATGATTTCAGATCTGGTAGCATTTCAGAAGGAGATATTAAATTCAACACATGAAAACAAGGCCCATATATTATATGGAGAATTACCAGAAAATATGGAAGCCCAAAGCCCACAAAGAGCCGCGGATCCGCGGCCATAGCCTGCTTGGGCCGCGGATCCGCGGCGGTTCCAAAGATTCACCTCCCCATTTTCAGTGCAAAATTTATCTCTCAGGGCCCACATTCATTTCATACATGACAAATTCCAGAATTATCTCGAAGCTAGTGCCAGATTAGCAAAGATCATTAAGCAAGGCTAAACATAATTAAGCTCCTAACTAACCTCTTCTAGAAGCTCCCTCCTAACTAATCACATCTAGAAGCTTCTCCTCTAACTAACTTTTGTAGGGAAATTCAAATTTCCTCAACAAACTTTAGGAGGGAAACTTAGAATTTGAAATCCTAGATCTAGGGTTTAGATGGCTATAAATAGGAACCTAGATCTAAGGGTTGTGGATGTTCATCAATAGTTCTTCATTAGTTGTTAATCTTTTCATTAGTTCATTCCCTCTTATATCATCTTCTTCCATAAGTCTAGTGACAAGACTTGTGCGAAACCCTAACCCTAATTCCACTCCAAATTCAAGATCTTGAGTACCAAATCAAGCGAGAAGCCTTCAACCTTTTAGGAGCCGAGCCGATCTTCAATCGGGCAAGTGATCCAAGCCGATCCGCGACTCACGGAGACGAGCAAAGCCAAATCGACGATCGAGTTCTTCCTCTTGTAGTTCTTGAGCGAATGTAATGAAATTGTTTATATAAATAAAAGGTGAAATTCTTTAATCGTGTTTGCTTTAAATTCTTGCATCATGATTAGATCTCAATTTGTAATTGTTGTTCTTGTTATGATATTTGAGTAAAACTCCGCTCGTCAAGGAGTTGAGACGATCAATAGAATGATGATGTAACAAATCTTTAAAACGATTTTTAAGTCCTACTAGTTTTGTAAACCCTACCAAGTTCAAGAATCGATGACCTAGTTTCGTTGCGATGCTTTCTTGATTGTGATCGCTCAAAATTAGGGATCTACGATCGTTTCTTGAAATTACTAGAGGCTAGAATATGAATGATATCGATGAAAGAACAAGGGATAAGATGAAACCCTAGTTTCACCAGAAATCCCTAATTCTTGTTGATCATCATCAATCTAGTATCAATTCATCGAAGGATAAGAATACGTCATCTTGAGATTGCATCACATCTATAGATCCGATCGATTCCTACGAGCCTCATTTCGATTCTTGATATTTGGTTTGGAAAAATCAACAAACTATCAATTCTTGATTCTATCTTTTTCTTGTTATTAGATCTATATTTTCTAATTCTTGAACTTCAAATATAAATCATGAATTGTTTTGTTTGTTTTCTTTAAAGTTTTGACTCATCTAATTCAAAAGACGGACGATTACACTTTCTCTGTGGACGATCCGCACTCACTTACAAACTACATCCGACACCGTAGTTGATTTCGGTCAAATAATTTTTGATTGTGATTTCTTTACAATTTCATACTACACACAATCCGAATTCTTTACAATCAATATTTCAGCAGCCACCATGAGTTTTATCGGTTCTGATATATATACCCCATGCGAGGAGCGTCGTGGGCCGTATGAGGGTACATGGCGGTGCTCGGAGGTACCCCGGGGCAAGAAAGGGATGTTGATGTAACATGCCGATGAGGCCGGGCAGGGGAACCATACTCTCCGGTGACATTACCTATGACTCGGCGGTTATAGTGGGGATACCGACGGGAATCATGTATGTATAGATACGTCGAAGGACGAGGGTCGAAGCTGGGCACTCGGGTTTTCGGATAGCGTATGATACGTACCTATCAGGGTGACAGTCGTGGTGACAGCACCTGATAAATCAGCCTTTATGTGTCGATGCTTGGCCCAGGTTTTCATGATATTTTTACTCCTAAGTATATATAACAGTGTAATGGGACGCTGTTATATATGCATATATATATATATATTAGTGGAATAGGACGCTAATATATATCTATACATATAAATTCATATACCTCATCATAACTATTCATGCAATTATACTTAGGATATATGAGATTCACTTGATATTGGATTTGGGATATAGGAGATTCATTTGAGATTGGATACAGGATATTTATGAGATTGCTAATTTTGTACATTCAGGATATATGAGATTTACTTGATATTGTACATTCAGGGTTTGTGAGACTTACATGATATGAGAGACAATTTGGGGATTGATTTGAAGAATTGGGATTTTGGATTGTCTTGATGGACTTTGTGAAAGTCCACGTTGCCCACCCCGGTGCTTACGGGGAGGCGGAAAGGTTATGAAAAATTCGATTTTTACAACACTAGGCAACATGGACTAACCAAAGGAGGGATCTTTGCTAAACATAAACTAACTACCAAGCTAAAAGAGTTAGCTACTCGGTTAAGGGGTTATACCTAAGTCTTGAAGTCCTTCTCTTCTTGCTTCTTGGAGTGGGATGAACGGGTTCTCCTCGTCGCCTTCTCTTGCGGAAAAAAGATCCACCCGAGGGCCTCTACCTTTGGCTCCAACCTCAAACTAGAAGTAACTAAGGTGCTTGGTGTGCTAAACCTAGAACCTTAGAAAGAGTAGAGAGTAATTTTGAAGGTTTTATCTCAAGCTCAAATGGTTCTCAACTCATGAGAGGGGAGAGCTTTGAAAGAGAGGAAGAGGATGAGAGAGAATGAGAATGATAGAATGAGAAGATTAAGCCAACCTTCTCACATATATGTGAATTATGATAAATAAATAATTAGCTAAAGATAATTGTGATGGTTAATCATGAAATGACCATTATCATCACATTAATTACTTTCGCAAGAATCAAAGAGCGTCTTTCATATGAAATGATGATGGTCAATTTGTCAACATATGTCAACAAGTCAACCATGTTCAAATGGTCAAAAACCCTAACCATAAAACAATTATAATTAACTAATATTAATAATCATATTTCACACATAAACATTAGGGTTAAGAAAATGACAATGGTCATCAACCCTAATGAAAGTCCTCTGCCTCAGTCAACTGTGCATACACACCCGTATCCGTGTTCCGTGGAACACGAATACAAAGAGATAAAACCAATCCCAAAACATATACTTGGATCCGTCTTATACCAAAGACCGCTAGTATAAGTTGTCTGGACACCAAACGTGCACAAGTGCGCGGATGTGAACGAACCCCGTCGCAAAACCATGCGACCTTTACTCGTTTTGCCTAAAAGAGAATAACCTTCTGTGTGGGACTCTAAAGACTCGACACTACGCTGGCAGGGGGTTTAACCACAGACCGCAAGCGGCACTAGCTGTACGTAACGGTCCCCAGGTAGATGCCGATAAGAAGACTGACGAGGTAAACCCATCTGAACTCCTACTGAGCCTGAACGTGACAGTCTCCGTACAGTCCGGTCTGTTCGTCTAAGAACATCTCATGGCAGGCCTAGGGGGGCGGTAAACGTCAGACCCCTAATAGCGGTACAAGTCGTGTAGGAGTGTAGCCCAGAACACCCTGAGATAACATTGGAAACGTACCAGTCTATCTCGCTTGCCGTGGCCAGGGACTTTGTGTAATGGCTCTCCTAGACACAGCGCGATATCAACCCCCAATACCGGGAGATACGAATCATGTCTAACCGTCACTGCTTCCAAGTGCTTCGGGACTGCACCCAACTGCTACCTGTTTGCACGACTCCTTTGAGCCGTGGTAGGGTAGCAATCTAAGAACAGTGGGAACACACTCGAGGCGAAGTGACAGTGTCAAGTCAACGGACTAAGCTGTACTCATGTCACCTGGGAACTGATAACTGACGATAGGTATAATACCAACCAACAGTTCCCGACGAGTCCTGTCCATTGTACTCGTAACCTAACGAGTGCCCGCATACTATCTCAAGTACGACGTACTGACGGCTGTGGGACAGACCATCTCCCCTGCTGGGATGAGAAGCGTATACGCTAGTCTACTCCGGAGTATCGATGCCCTGTCTCGATAGTTCTACAACTAGGGACCTGTATAAGGATGTGCTTATAGATTACCCATCCCCCACAAGTGTGACTGCCATCACAACGCTGGTAATCAAGCAAAGATCCTAAAGGCTCCACTAATATATATATATAAGCGATATGCTAAAAGAAACACATGCATATATTGAAGTAGAGACAAACCAAGTAGCATACTACCATTTTGAGCAAGATTGTCTATACAACTGTGAATATCCCAAGCTTCCATTAAGTAATATACAAGCTAGTATGATACAGTAATGGCCTCTAAGGCATACACACTAACAATCTCCCACTTTCACTAAGGCCGTGTACTGGCGTATCGTAGACCTATCATCTCGATCAGCCGCTCGAACTGAGTCTGGGGTAGGGCCTTTGTGAGTGGATCTGCAGTGTTATCCTCCGAATTTACTCTCTTCACCTCGATCTCCCGGCGATCTGCGATCTCCCTGATCAGGTGGTACCGCCTCAAAATCTGCGATCTCCCTGACCTGGGTTCCTTCGCTCAAGCTATAGCTCCGTTGTTGTCACAATACAGCGGTATTTGATCAACAATAGTAGGAACCACCTGAAGCTCCGTGAGGAACTTCTTCATCCAGATAGCTTCCTTTGCGGCATCGCAAGCAGCTATGTACTCCGCTTCCATAGTTGAGTCAGCAACGGTTTCCTGCTTGGAACTCTTCCAGCAAACCGCCCCTCTATTGAGGGTAAAGACATAACCCGACATGGACTTGGAGTCATCCTTGTCACTCTGGAAGCTAGAGTCAGCAAAGGCCTCAATATGGAGGTCTTTTCCACCATACACCAAGAACATCTCCTCAGTCCTTCTTAGGTACTTGAGAATGTTCTTTACTGCTATCCAGTGTTTCTCCCCTGGGTCCGACTGATACCGACTTACAACGCTTAATGCGTATGCTACATCTGGTCTGGTACATAACATCACATACATTATAGAGCCTACCGCAGATGCGTAGGGTATAGATAACATGCGAGCCCTTTCCAAATCAGTCTTGGGAAACATCTCTTTGGAGAGGGTGATTCCGTGACAAGCCGGTAGATTACCGCGCTTGGAATCTTCCATACTGAATCGTTTCAGTATGGTGTCGATGTACCTGGACTGTGAAAGTCCCAACATCATCTTAGATCTATCACGATAGATCTGGATCCCCAGAATGTAGTTGGCATCGCCCAGGTCCTTCATGGAGAACCTCTGTGACAAGAATCCTTTGACTGACTGAAGCATAGGAATATCATTTCCTATTAGGAGAATGTCATCGACGTACAAGACGAGGAATACCACAGTTCTCCCTACAATCTTACTGTAAATGCATGGTTCATCTGGGTTTTTGATAAAGTCGAATTCTTTGTCAGTATCATCAAAGCAGATGTTCCAACTCCGTGATGCCTGCTTCAGTCCATAGATGGACTTGAGCAACTTGCACACTTTACCGCTGCTCCCACTCTGAATGAATCTCTCCGGCTGATCCATATAGACGCACTCTTCCAAATTTTCATGTAGGAAAGCCGTCTTTATGTCCATCTGCGAGATCTCATAATCGTGGAAGGCAGCAATGGAAAGAAGGATCCGAATGGATTTGAGCATAGCCACTGGAGAAAAGGTCTCGTCATAGTCCAAACCAGGTCGTTGACGAAAACCCTTTGCTACAAGTCTAGCTTTATAGGTTTCAACCTGCCCATCTACACCAATCTTCTTTCTAAAGATCCATTTGCAGCCTACGGGTTTTACCCCTTCTGGAGCAAAGTCCAAAGTCCATACTTTGTTGGTGTATATGGACTCCATCTCGATCCTCATTGCATCCAGCCAGTTTACCGAGTCACCGCTCTGAATGGCTTGCTGGAAGCTTGTAGGCTCACCATAATCAATAGTGCAATCCTCTCTATCCCCGTCTTTGAGAAAACCGTAGTATCTTTCGGGCGGATGAGACTGCCTACTACTCCTGCGGAGTGGCGCTGGGATGTCCGGTTCTTCTGAACCTTCTGGTTCTTCCAAGTTTTCAGTAATAGCTTGTGGTTCTGGAATTTCTTCCAGTTCTATTGCGCTCCCACTTATCTGATTTTCTAAAAATTCAGTTTCCAAGAAGTGGGCATGCTGAGAAACAAAAACCTTTTGTTCCTCTACGGAATAGAAAAGATACCCCCTGGAGTTGTTTGGCTATCCTACAAACTTACACAGCACTGTGCGTGCCTCGAGCTTGTCCGCATGCTGCTTCTTTACAAAAGCTGGACATCCCCATGTCTTAAGATACTTAAGACAAGGTTTCTTCCCACTCCACATCTGATATGGGGTGGTAGGCACAGTCTTGGTTGGAGCCTTGTTCAAGAGATATGCAGCTGTTTCTAGTGCATAACCCCAGAAAGATCGCGGAAACTCAGCCTTACTCATCATGGAACGAACCATATCCAATAGGGTTCGATTCCGCCTTTCCGATACACCGTTGTGTTGTGGTGTGTATGGAGGAGTAAGCTGAGAGAGAATTCCATTCTCTTTTAAGTAGCCCAGAAACTCGGTACTCAAGTATTCACCACCTCGATCAGATCTTAGTGTCTTGATACTTTTGCTTGTTTGTTTTTCAACTTCATTCTTGTATTCCCTAAATTTCTCAAAGGCCTCGGATTAATGCTTCATTAGGAAGACATGTCCATACCTAGAGAAATCATCTGTGAAAGTAATGGAGTATGAATAACCACTTCACGCATGTGTAGACATTGGACCACACACATCACTGTGTATGAGTCCCAAAAGCTCGCTTGCTCTTTCTCCGTGTCCAGTGAACGGAGTCTTTGTCATCTTTCCCATGAGACAAGATTCACAAGTGGCATAAGAATGATACTCGAACGGATTCAAGTATCCCTCTTTATGTAACTTTGTTAACCGTGACTCATTAATGTGACCCAGTCTACAATGCCACAAGAAAGCCTGATTTGTTTCCGGAGACTTTCATTTAAGTGTCTTCTGGACACTGAAAATCTGAGCTTGATTTAATACGTATATTCCGTTTTCTAATGTACGTGACCCAATCAGAACTTGATTTAGGTGGATGTGAACCACATCGCTTACAAAAGTTAAATCATATCCTTCCTTAAAAAGTAAGGATACAGATATGATATTACAAGTCGCACCTGGTACATAAAACCAGTTACGCAGAATCAATATCTGCCCAGTTGTCAGTCCAAGATGATATTCCCCTACGGATTCAGCATACATGCTCATTCCGTTAGCAACCATGAGAGTCATATCACCTAGCTTGATAACAATACGGTTTCTCAGAGCCTGTAACGAATTACAGATATGAGATCCTGATCCGGTATCCAATACCCAGGAGGTAGGGTTAACTGACTTACAGTTCTCTATTACAATCACACCCGAAGCCGAAGCCACAACCTGCTTCGAATTATGGCTACTGGCTATGCTAGCCCTGCAATCCTTCTGCCAATGTTCATTCCTGTAACAATAGTAACGTCCCTCTTTTACTACATCCAGTCCCGAAACTTCTGCCTTTTCCTTTCCTTTTACTCCCCTGGTTTCCTTCAGGGTAGAAGGTAGAGACTGTACAACTAAGTCAGTATCTAACCCGTTCTTCAACGTGGTCTTCAGGTCCGTGAGCTCAAAATAGCTGGTCTCTGTAAGGACGTTTCCCCCTATAGAGGACCCGATAGCCAACCTCGCTGGAAGCAATTCGTTCGAGGTATCATATCTTACGATACGAGATTGCTCTTCATATAAATCTTTGTTATGGAGGAAGATAGAAACTAAGTCCATCTTCTCGTGCTGCCTCTGGTATGCACCATCAACTGAGGCTAACACGAGGCACTTGGCTTTCGCACAGTCTTTTTCCAATGTCTTACGGGTATGAATATCTATGATAGGTGAAACTGGACCTGAGACGGCAGGGGTTGGAACAGTCAAGAGGTGTCCCAGCTTGTCATGGGTAATGGACATCTGGACAGACCTTTGCCAGTCAAAACAGTCAGATTCAGTCATTTTATTATTTAGATGTAACCTATGTCTGGTCACTGGGTCGCTGCAATTAAGAGAGAGAGAAGAAAACACTTTAGCATGATGCTCTTGCAAGTTTAGATTGGTTTTTAATTTATCTAAACAGGATGGCTCCCACTGTCTCTCGAATCCCTCCTCAAACCATAAAGGAAAAATTAGTCGGGATCAATCTCACCGTACAATTCTTGCTTAACCATTCAGCCAGGCCAGTGTCGGTACTTCGAGGGAGGTTTTCCAACGCTTTCGTGAAGTTTCTTAATTAAGTAACCTCTTTTCCCTGTGGGCGTAGCCCCGCTAACACCTTTCTAGACACCTACTTGGTTTATAGCATTGATCGTTAAGAGAGAAAGCTCCCGAGGAGTAGCATATACTCACAGTAGGATCGGGATCCAAATATCATCGTATGATAAAACTGAAGGAATCCTACCAGAATCATCACACTCCAAATGGTATGCAACACTAGCAAGTTTCAGTTTCTTTAGAAACTCCCGATGTGGATTTTTGCCCCATGCTCTTATGACCTTGACGAAGGTCAACAAATCATAAGTCACATGTCAAGTTCTACCCGTCATTGTCCAGGTTAATTTGAACCCACCCGTATATACCCTTGACGAAGGTCGACAAGGTAATACGACTGTCCCAAACCAACGCATCTATCTATGCTACATATGAACACCCAACAGCTACCAATCATTATGCCTTGATGAAGGTCAACAAACATAGCTTGAATACTATTGAATGTTCATACGAAACGACGGAGGGCTACGAATGGTTTTGGCGAAACCGTGAACGTAGTGAACTTGATATAATCGAAGGAACCTTGATAGCTTTTAAAAGAAGTGGTTTAAGCTCCGTGTTTAAAAGTTGTTTTTGAAAAGAAACCGAGTTGTTTTGAAATTGTTCCAACGACTTTTACTTGGTTTATTTTTCTTGCATTAATTTTAATGCGTCCCATCAATTAATCCTACCATTGCAGAAAAAAACGAAAATATGACGTACGCTTATGCCATCCGCATTCGCCACGGGGTCCCGTCATCACCCGTTAGGTTACTTAACTAACGACAGAGCGGGGGCTGGACTAGCCCGGATGCAAAACATAAGCAACGCCTAAATAGATATCATATATAGATATATACATTCGTCACATGCAATGATAGCCATTCCAGATCACAGATGAATACATTGGATATACTAGGAATCCACATTTTGTACGAGCCTGTAACGAAGAGCGGATTACACGGTCGCGATGAATAGCCAACCCCACCCTAGACCCCTACGGGTGCGGCAAACTACCGGCCAAGTACCCGAAGCGGAGCAACCTCCCTCAACACCGTGAGTTGGCCACTCGGCACTTCGAGATACCCGGTAGTTTGTACACCCCACCTTGGGTCTATCCTAGGAGCAAAAACAGTAAAAGAAATTATACAATGACGGCTACAACCCCAACCCGGTTGTGCGGCCATACAAATAATATTACATCAAATTACATATTACATGAATTGAAAGAATAAGAAAACACTCATCTCAAAACCCCCCGTCTATTCATCCGCAACAATCCAACGAATTCATATACACAAACCATCAACATTACAGATCATAGATAAGTATAACCCCCACTAATCGACGTATAGCGATTAGCAGACGTTCAATACATATATCACATCACAGATATAACCCATTAGCCAAAGTGTAAAGAAGTTCGATCAAAATACGGATTTGTGACCACCCCAAAAACTAACTTGTTCTCTGGAAATTCTGGGCAGAAACAAACCATCTCAAAAATCACAAAACACCAACAGAAGAAAACTGCAGGAGAAACGATCCCCAGCCGAGTCAACTCGGCCGCGGATCCGCGGCAGGAGCAAGCTCGTGCCGCGGAACCGCGGTGAGTTGGTCGACTCACTGGATCGTTTTTCTTTCCTGTTCTAACAAAAGCCTGAGCCGATTTTTAGTACATGATTTATTATTTTTGGAAAAGAAATAAAAATCGACAGAAACTTGAATTTTAGAAAACGTGTTTTGCGATTTTTTCCGATCAAAGTTCTAGATACTTTGCTAACTTGCTAGTTTGTGTTTAGCTAAGCTCTGATACCACTGAAAGTCCACGTTGCCCACCCCGGTGCTTACGGGGAGGCGGAAACGTTATGAAAATTTCGATTTTTACAACACTAGGCAACATGGACTAACCAAAGGAGGGATCTTTGCTAAACATAAACTAACTACCAAGCTAAAAGAGTTAGCTACTCGGTTAAGGGGTTATACCTAAGTCTTGAAGTTCTTCTCTTCTTGCTCCTTGGAGTGGGATGAACGGGTTCTCCTCGTCGCCTTCTCTTGCCGAAGAAAGATCCACCCGAGGGCCTCTACGTTTGGCTCCAACCTCAAACTAGAAGTAACTAAGGTGCTTGGTGTGCTAAACCTAGAACCTTAGAAAGAGTAGTGAGTAATTTTGAAGGTTTTATCTCAAGCTCAAATGTTCTCAACTCATAGAGGGGAGAGCTTTGAGAGAGAGGAAGAGGATGAGAGAGGATGAGAATGATAGAATGAGAAGATTAAGCCAACCTTCTCACATATATGTGAATTATGATAAATAAATAATTAGCTAAAGATAATTGTGATGGTTAATCATGAAATGACCATTATCATTTCATATTAATTACTTTTGCAAGAATCAAAGAGCATCTTTCATATGAAATGATGATGGTCAATTTGTCAACATAGGTCAACAAATCAACCATGGTCAAATGGTCAACAACCCTAACCATAACACAATTATAATTAACTAATATTAATAATCATATTTCATACATAAACATTAGGGTTAAGAAAAGGACAATGGTTATCAACCCTAATGAAAGTCCTCTGCCTCTGCCTCTGTCAACTATGCATACACACCCGTATCCGTGTTCCATGGAACACGCATACAAAGAGATAAAACCAATCCCAAAACATATACTAGGATCCGGCTTAAACCAAAGCCCGCTAGTATAACCTGTCCGGACACCAAACGTGCACAAGTGCGCGGATGTGAACGAACCCCGTCGCAAAACCATGCGACCTCTACTCGTTTTGCCTAAAGGCGAATAACCCTCTGTGTGGGACTCTAAAGACTCGACACTACGCTGGCAGTGGGTTTAACCACAGACCGCAAGCGGTACTAGCTGTACGTAACGGTCCCCAGGTATATGCCGATAAGAAGACTGACGAGGTAAACCCATCTGAACTCCTACTGAGCCTGAACGTGCCAGTCTCCGTACAGTCCGGTCTGTTCGTCTAAGAACATCGCATGGTGGGCCTACGGGGGCGGTAAATGTCAGTCCCCTAATAGCGGTACAAGTCGTGTAGGAGTGTAGCCCAGAACACCCTGAGATAACAATGGAAACGTACCAGTCTATCTCGCTTGCCCTGGCCAAGGACTTTGTGTAATGGCTCTCCTAGACACAGCGCGATATCAACCCCCAATACTGGGAGAGACGAATCCTGTCTAACCGTCACTTCCTCCAAGTGATTCGGGACTGCACCCAACTGCTACCTGTTTGCACGACTCCTTTGAGCCGTGGTAGGGTAGCAATCTAAGAACAGTGGGAACACACTCGAGGCGAAGTGACAGTGTCAAGTCAATGGACTAAGCTGTACTCATGTCACCTGGGAACTGATAACTGACGATAGGTATAATACCAACCAACAGTTCCCGACGAGTCCTGTCCAGTGTACTCGTAACCTAACGAGCACCCGCATACTATCTCAAGTACGACGTACTGACGGCTGTGGAACAGACCATCTCCCCTGCTGGGATGAGAAGCATATACGCTAGTCTACTCCGGAGTATCGATGCCCTGTCTCGATAGTCCTACGACTAGGGACCTGTATAAGGATGTGCTTATAAATTACCCAGCCCCCACAAGTGTGACTGCCATCACAATGCTGGTAATCAAGCAAAGATCCTAAGGGCTCCACTAATATTTATATATAAGCGATATGCTAAAAGAAACACATGCACATATTGAAGTAGAGACAAACCAAGTAGCATACTACCAGTTTGAGCAAGATTTTCTATACAACTGTGAATATCCCGAGCTTCCATTTAATAATATACAAGCTAGTATGATACAGTAATGGCCTCTACGGCATATACACTAACAATCTCGTCCTACCACGATGTCAGGATTCCGTGGAAATGACTTGTTTCATCTCATACTTCGCATTTATTGTTTATGCACTGCTTCATGTATTAGTAGTACCTGATAGAGTACCTTCCATGACTGTTGCATTTACATACTTTATTTTATATGCATTGTTTCATGTATTAGTTGTACCTGCTAGAGTACCTTTCATGACTGTTGCATATATACATTGTCATATCATTGTTTCATGTATTAGTTGTACCTGATGGGGTACATTACATGACTGTTGCATACTTATTGTCATATTACTGCTTCATGTATTAGTGATACCTGCTAGTGTACCTTTCATGACTATTGCACACATATGACTTTTATTGCTATTAGTTTGCGTATGTTAGATTCGCGCTGTACGTGCATACTTGCGATTACCTGCATATGTTATTTACTATTCACGAGTTGGCAACTCACCCCCGTTGTGCCACAGTGTTTTGCAGGTCGATCCTCACAGTAGTCAGAGGCAGGGCTACTATCTTCCATCATATTATTATTTGCTGTGGATACCGCTTCGGCTCACAGTGTGCAGTTTTGCTTTAGGTGGGTTTTGTGGTTATCCGTTCATATTGATTATTGTACATTCGTTGTATCCTGTACTCTCCATCTACCATTATCATGTATGACTTAGAGACTTGATGGGAGGACGATATTGTATTATTTTGGTGACTTGGATGTCCTTTATGCAGTTTTACTTATATCGTCTTTTATTTCTTCGCTACGGCGTCGTATATCTGTTGTGGTGATTGTTTTCCGCCTTTGGGCGTGTTTTACTCCCGTTTGGGGATGCTTTACTTATATTTATGTTGTACCCATTTTTGGGGTTGGTTTTTACAATGGAGGTGCTGCCAAAATTTTAAAGGAAATAAGTTGGACTTTTAAAGATTTTGCGTTTAGATTTCAAAGGTTTCGAAAATTCTATTAATTCTTACTACTTTTAATGGTTTAGATTGCTGGGTTTTTGGCTTACATAAATTGCATTACGCCTATAGACGTTGCGTAGTTTAAGGGTCGTCACGTGCCAATTTCAGGTCGTGACAAAGTTGGTATCAGAGCGCTAAGTTTTACCTTTCGGAGTGTAGGATGACCTTGGTATGATGGAGTAGGTAGCTTAAGTAGAGTAACGTAGTTTGTGTATGTTCGAGGCATACTCACGATGCGGTGCTCCTCCTAAAGTAACCTAAGTACAAATTACTTGAAATTCCTTCCTTGATGATACATATCCTTGTGATTCGATTTCCGAGTTCTTATAGAATCCTTTTTCCATTTATAGCCTCTGCCACCGATGACTATGGGGACTCAGAGTGATGCAGCGAGGGCCGAGGTCAGAGTCAACTCGGGTGGGACAAGGACTGACCAGGATGGCACGCTCGTTGCACTGGAGCAGATGGATCCGCCTTCGACAGATCGTATCGATAGGCTTGTGGCAGAGATGTAGGACTTGCGCCGGACGATGAGGTCTTTGTTTGAGGACAGTAGAGCGCAGGGACAGGAGGTTGTCACCCCTGTTACCCAGTTGTTCCTTGCAATCAGCACACAACATTCCGTCACCTACATAGCACTAGTGGATGCAGCCCTAGTTGACGAGGCACGTTTTTCAGAGACTTTGGGATTTCCGGAACAGTGGAGGACTCGTACCGATGTACCAGCTCACAGACAGAGGCTTAGTCATCGAGACAGATATCGGGCACGTCGCGGGAGTAACGGAGGCTTGGGACGAGCTCAGTCTTTTAGCTCGTATTTCCCGGAGGGTCGACAGCCATAGAGAGGATGCTATCGCTGCGGAGACCTTCATCACCACATCAGGCGTTGTTCCCTAACACTGCGTCAGGGTCGTATTCAGAGAGGTCGTGGACACGGAAGGTTCGCTCAGAGTGGACATGTTGGTGTAAGTTTACGGTAGCGCCCCGGCCATCTTTCTGAGGCCAAAATATGGAAACAAAAACTTTTTCAAACTAGAAAAACGGCGCTATCGTATGCTTACAACCCGGATCGAACCATTAACCTATAACTAGCTATCTAGAGAGAGGGTTGGAATATAAGTGCACGGCAGCGGCCCGGCCGTCAATCCGACGGCCAAATGCGGAAGCGGTGATAAACTTTAAATTTTACTTGAACTGGCAAACCGCCGGGCACTAATACCCGGATCGAACCACTAACTAGTCCAAGCTAACTACAAGATGGGGAAGAGAGATATACCGACAGATCCAAGTCCTCCGGTCTTCTCGTCGTCGTCCCGATCTCTTGGCGGAAGCTCCGGTCTCCACCTGGTCGCCGGAAGTGCACCACATCGCCTACTTCTTTTACGGGCTCCCACCTCAATGCCGAGGCAACTCGGGCACGAAGCTGGCTAGTCGACGTGCCCATGATTTGCTGTAGAATGTATAGTAGAACTTGTGTCTCATTTTGGGGTTGTAGGAATTGCCTTTTGGTGGAGGGATGAACTATGGAGTTTGGAGATGGAACTTGTGGGATTTTTGCAACATGAAATGAGCCAAAAACCCACACACCAAAAATTGGACAGCCCCCAAGGCATGGCCGGCCATCTATGGAAAAATGGGAGAGAAGAAAAAGTCAAGGGGGAGGTGACCATATGAATCATGCAAGAGAGAGAGAGAGAGGAATGGTTATCACATGGAATAAAATGATCACAAAGAAAAGTCCTCACTCAACAATCATATCATCTCCCATCATCAACAACAATCCCAACACTCAACCAACAACCATGACTAAAACCATGATGATAAAGAAAGTCAAGCAATCATGAGTTTAAGAAAGGTCAAGGGATGGGCTCCATCATGAAACCATCATGATACAAATATAAGCAAAGAACCACTCCACAAAATGCTTATTTGCAACAATGCAAATAAGCCCTCCTCCACCAAACTTCGGCCAATGAACGATACAAAGGAAATTGGCCGAAACGGAAAGCAAACTGGCAACTCCAGAAAACTGGTCCCGTAATAAATTACAGGAAAACCCCGATACTGTGCATACACACCCGCATTTGTATTTCGACCGAAATATAAAATCTCCACTGTACTATACTAGGATCCGGCTTAAACCAAAGCCGGCTAGTAATATCCGTTCGATCCTGATCCGTGCAATACCGCACGTATCTAATCGAACCCTGCCATATAACCATACGGCCTATAGCACAAACTGTCCGATCCTGATCCGTGCAATACCGCACGTATCTGATCGGACCTTGCCATATCTCCATACGGCCTCTACAACCTTTCGCCCGAAAGCTGAGTAACTGAACGTGGGAGACTCTAAAGACTCGTCAACACCTTGGTTGTGGATTTAACCACTAGCACGTCAGAGGTATAAGCCAATACGTAACGTGCTACCAGGTATTGACTAAAAGGGACGTCTGTGAGTGAACTCAGCCTGACAACCATACTGAGCCTGTCAGTGACAATATCCGTACAGTCCGGTCCGTTCGTCTATGAGCATCGCATGGCGGGCCTAGAGGGTTGGTAAAAGTCAGACCCCCAAAAGCGGTACAAGTCGTGTTGGAGTGTAGCCCAGAACACCCTGAGATACTACTGGAATACCTACCAGTAAATCTCCTTTCCTCGGCCGAGGGCTTCGTGTAATGGCTCTCCTAGACACAGCGCGACCTCACCCCCAATACCGGGAGAGACGAACCCCTGAAGATGCGCTCACTGCCTCCATGTGGCTCGGGTCTGTACCCAACTAAAACCTGTTTGCACGACTCCTTTGAGCCGTGGTAGGGTAGTAATCAAAGTACAGTGGGAACTCACACGAGACAAATGACGATCCCCAGGTCAATGAACTAACCTGTACACATGTCACCAGGGAACTGCCATCTGACGTCTGGTATATGACCAACTAGCATGTTCCCGGCGAGTCATGTCCGGTGTACTAATAACCTAATGAGCACCTGTATACATCTTAGGTGATCCAACTGACACCAGTGGCTTGTGAGACCGGCCACCGCCCCTCGTCGGGGTCTCGACTGTATACACTAGTCTACTCTGGAGTATCGATGCCCTGTCTCGAAACTAACACGACTAGGGACCATTTAAGGATATGCTTATAGACTGCCAGCTCCCACGTATATGATCGCCCTCATACTGCTGGTGGTCAAGCAAGAATCCTAGGGGCTCTATCAACGTGTAATAGCGACTTGTAAGGTCACCTAAAACAGTACACGATGATAAAGGTAAACCAGATAGCATACTATCATCTCGAGTAAGACTGTCCTATCGAGATAGGTCCTCCATCAATCATTGTAATCACGTGCCTGTGATCGAATAATTGAATCTGAGGGCACTATCTCCAACAATCTCCCACTTGCACTCAAGGCTAATTATTGCGATGTCGCATACTCACAGCACTTGTGACACCGAACACCCAACTCCTCTACTAGTCAGTCTCACAAAGCTCGCTTGCGAAACTACTGCGTTCGAGGAATAGCCTTAGTGAGTGGATCCGCCTTGATGTCTCTTTCTATGTCTCTCTATATCTCAAGTTCGCGGAGAAACCCATCTCCCAAAATGAGTTATACCTGTCTTAGAATGTGTCTGGATGTCTGATGGGACCTAGCTCACATAATGAACTCCAACTCTAAACTTCTTAGACAGTATCGTCAACTGAACTTAATCAGTATCCTGCGCCATGCCACCCTCAGTATTGTCTTGGACCACCTGTCCAAAATACTGCCCCTCGTCAGAAGGAAAACTATAACTCTGACAACCTCCTTGTCGCCCATGTCACCTTGGAAGCCTGGAATGATAACTGTCTCCCGAATGAGGCTGTCGTTATCATAACCCTAGAACATCCACATATGTTCTAAAACTGCTTCCGACTGTTTGCATCTCATGATTGACTCAATTGCCTAAGCAAGTGATCTGTCAATCATGCACATCCCTCTATACTTTAGTCTGTAAGACACCTTTAGAGAGGGTGACTCCATCACCTGCAGGTACACTACCGTGCATGGAGTCGTCCATTCTAAATACTCTTAGAATGCTGTCTAAGTACCCTGATTGGGAAACCACCCAAATCTAGATCTAAAACCATAGATCTAGTAACCAGTATGTCAGACATAAAGTCCAAGTCCCATCTGGAGAAAACACTGTGTGACGACCAAAGTATAACCGATCGTAGTATAGGAATATGACTTCCTATTCTGTGTATGTCATCCAAATACCAGGACATCACACCCTACAACCTTCTCAACAGATCCATCCCCTATTCTGATGAAGTCAAACCCATGACTGTCACGTCAGAAATAGATAATCTATCTCCGCCACAACTGCTTTAGTCTATAAATAGACATAAGCTACCTGTCCACCAATGCTTCCGCTGCTCCCACTGACTACAACAACCCTCTGCCAGAGTCATATAGACATACACTTCTAAAACTAGTTTAGAACGACGCTATACTCATCCTCCCGTCGGGTCTCACAGTCTGGAACAACAGCAATGGCAAACCTGGGTAAACAAGAACTTCCCTATCACCGTCCTTGAGGCTACATAGTACCTCTCGGGTGCCTGAAATTACCCACCTTATCTGCGGAGTGGCCAATGGAATGTCAAACCAGATTGAATCTTTAGGTTCCTTATCAAATCTTCAGTAATCATTTGTGGTTCTGGAATCACTTCCAGTTCTACCATACTCCCACTACTGTTTTCTGAAAAAAATTCCATTTTTATTAAAACTGTGGCGAGTCTAGAACAATATCACTATTGTTCATCCAGATGGTAGAAAGTCAACCCTCGTCATAGCCTGGGTCAACCGACAAACAGCCATTACAGAAACGTGCCTTGAGTTGTCCAGTGTCTGGTTTTAAGCATAAACCGGACAACTCCCCGTACCTTAACATCGTTAAGATATGAACTGTTCTATATCCAATATAGAAACAGAGGCACTGATTTAATTGAACCAGATCCAAATCATGCAACTGTCTCCAGTGCATGTCAACTAAATGGAAGGAGGCCGATCATCGTTACTCAACTTAGGAATGCTTCCAATTATGAGTAACCTGAAAGAGAAGCAAGTTCTCTTAACCATTACTATCAACTGAATACCATTGACAAGTATCTACATCTTCGATCACTTTGAAGAATCCCGATACTTGCTATACCTGGTTCTCTACTCTATTCAAATACCTATAACTTCTCAAAATTCGGACCCCGTGTTTCCACGAAACACCTGTCTAAAAACTAGAGAAGTCATAATTAAACCGAATATAGTACGAGGACCAACCCCTCTGTCCTGATGGACCCTGGACAATATACAATACTCTGTATAAGTCCCTTGAGTCTGATAACTCATTCACTGTGTGTCCTAGGTTGAAAACTGTACTTATGGTTAAGAAGAATTACACCGCTGCTTATTGCTCCTTACCTAACCATCCACTGATATAGGTAAATGTCGTAGACATAATTCATAAAGGTATATCTCACTCTATGAAAATAGACGTACCGATATATCAATTTGAAATTGGTGCATAACAGCGGATATTCAAAACCAAATATTTGCCGACCGGCAAACAGCCCAGGTGATTTCCTCAAATATCACCGATTACAACGAATCCCGATATAATGAGGATGATCACCCAATTCCCAATAACCTACTCCCACTCATCATCTGTAAAACCATACAGATATGAGAATCATACCTGGTAAATACATACCCTGGAGTAAGTATCTAATCGGGAAATCAGTTTTCCTTTAACAGTACACAGTGAAGCTGAAACATTGAAGTGTTTTGATGGGGTATCCCGGTATTCCTAGTAATGCCTCTTCCAGTATCCAGATTCACAACTGTAACCGTGTAATTCTTTGCCACCTCTCCAAATCCCTTCATATGCCTTTAGTCATTACCTTCTGTACACCCCTTTAGGCCAAATGGTTTTCTTCCTTCCCTACCGTTCGGCACCAGCCTATGGTTTGGAAGAAGACTATCCAATAAGCATAATGGGTGTACTGTCCTAATCCTAGGAACACTCGCAATGCGAGAGAAGGTGAGGATAAAAGACAACAGAATAAATCTTATTCCTATTTCTCCTGGACCAGAATCCATCCCCGAACTGGAACAAGTTCCTTTCGAGTTCGTATATAACCATACGATGGAGTATCCAATAAACTGTGGATCTTCGTAGTGATACGGAGTGTCCTAGAGAAATACAAAGGTGATTTAGGATTGGCGAAGAAATACTTGGTTTGGTCGTGAATATCTGTTGCAATTTACTTTGCCCTCTTACTAATCCCTTGCTTTGTCTTAACTTAATACCTTCTGCACACCATCGTTAGGCTAATTGGTTTTCTTCATTCCCTACCGGTCGGCACCTGCCTATGGTTTGGAAGAAGACTATCCAATTTGCGTAATAGGTGTACTATCTCCTAAACCAAGGAGTACTTACAACTTGAGAGAAGGTAAAAGGAAAAGACAACTGAATAATCCTATCCGTTTTCTCCAGAACCTGAAACCATCCTCGAATAAATTCCTTCGAGTTCGTATCTAACCATACGATGGTTTTATCCAATGGAAGTGGACGTTCGTAGTAATACGGGGTGTCCTGGAGAAAAGGGTAAAAGTAGGAGTGGCAATGAGGTTTGCAACTCGGACAATCCAAAAGCCGGTGTTTAAGAAGGTTCGGTTAATTTGGTCACTGAGTCATAGTCTTAGGGTCAATGGTCGCTGCCGAAGAGAGAGAGAAAAGAAACACTCAGCGTGCACTCTAACCTAGATCAGAATGGTTACCAATTTATCTAATCTGGAAACCTCCCACTGTACCGTCAAATTCTCCTCCAAACCTGAAAGAAGAATTAGTCGGGATCACCCGAGGAGTAAACCAACTCATCAGTGGGAATCGGGATCCAACTATCATCGCATGATAACGTGACGGAATCCGCTCACGGTGTCACACTCCAGAAGGTATGCGCATATCTGGCAAGTTTCAGTTCTTTTGAAACTCCCGATGTGATTTCTGCCCCATGCTCTTATGACCTTGGCGTGAGGTCAAAATATCATAAGTCACATGTCAAGTTCTACCCGTCATTATCCAGGTTAATTTGAACCCACCCGTACATACCCTTGACGTAGGCCAAAATAGTAGTACGACTGTCCCAAACCAACGCATCTATCTATGCTACAGATAAATACCCGGCAGCTACCAATCACTATGCCTTGGCGTGAGGTCAAAATACAGAGCTTGAATACTACCGAATATTTAACTGAAATGACGGATGGCTACGAATGGTTTCTGGCGAAAACCTTTAACATAATGAACTTGATATCGTTGAAGGAACGGATAGCTTTTTAAAAATATAGTGACGAAAAACATTACTAAAGAGGTCACTCCTGGTGAAGGGATCTCGGCTCTTTCCCCATAGAATGGGGTGCAGGATATTCCATCTGAATACCATGGTGCAAAGCAAAAGTAATCGGCTATAGTGAAGTCATTGCCCTGACGCAAACTTTTTGTCCAAGGGGTCACTCCCGGTGAAGGGATCTCGGCCCTTGCCTCGTCGACTGAGGAGCAGGATATTCCAACTGAATATCACGATGCAAAACAAAAGTGAACGTCCTTGCAATAACAGCTTTTTGAAAAAGTGTTCCAACAACATCAGATTAGGTTTGTTTTTAACTTGCATTGATCCGAATCAACGCAGTCCCATCAATTGATCACACCAAAAAGAACGAAAATATACTGATGTACGTATATGCCATCCGCATTCGCCACTGGGTCCCGTCATTACCCGTTAGGTTAACTAACTAACGACAGAGTGGGGACTAGACTAGCGCGGATGCAAAACATATACAATATCTACTAATATATATACCAATATATTATATTCGCTCAAGGCGTGATAAAATGCAACATCACAGAAATGTACAGCATCACAGAAACAATACAGATATCTAGGATCCTCGGGTTTCACAGAGCCACTACTGAAACCCGACGTTCCCCTGGTCGTGTGGATAGCCTGTGCAATGAAATCCTAGACCCCTACGGGCGCGGCAAGTTACCCGCCAAAACCTGAAGCGAGGCAGCCCCCTTCAGCAACGTGAATGGACCACCCAGCACTTCAGGGAATCCGGTAACTTGGGCACCCCTCCTGGGTCAACCTGTACCCCCTACGAGTGCGGCGAATAGCCCGTCAATCCTAGAGTGAAGCCCCCTCCGTCTCAATGCCATGAGATGCGGCCTTGTTTCCCTCTAGAACCCGGCTATCTGTGCACCCCTCCGCGGGGTAATCCTAGTACAGAAAGTAAAATATACATACAACGGGTACATCAACCGCAACCTGGCCGTGCCCCAAAATAATAATACAACCAGGCAGTGACGGCAGTCCACATGTCGGACGCTCGCCCCGCAATATCAAATGTACATAATACAACCACAACTGTACTAGCATTGCATCCAGGCTACCCCCCACGACCGATCCGCAACATCACAGCAAAAACAGAACATCAACGTGAAAGTCACGTTCGCAAATCCGTCTAACCGGGCTATAGCAGTTAGACCGGATTTACCGATCAAGTGACATTCACGGTCGCAGTATAATGTAAATACTGTGAAATAATGTGTTTAAAATATCAGATCAATCAAATTTTAACAAGTGGGCCCCCAAGCATTATTGTAGCAGATCAGGAAATTCTGGACCCAATATTAATATTCCAAAACCCCAATTTTAACCCCAGAAAGATACTGTAGAAATTTGGTGCAGGGAACCCAACAGTGTGCGGCGGAACCGCGGCCCAAAGGGGTGTTTGGCCGCGGATCCGCGCTCCTACTGTGGAGTTGTTGCATCGAATTTTTACAGAACTCTTATATTTTCTAGTAGATCACTTTTCTGTAACCTGAAAAAATTTTCGACACCAAAAATTTTCAACAGAAAACTGATGTGAACAAAAATGCAGATTTTGGAATTTTGGTCGATCGGAAAAGCAAAACACATTAAACAAAGCTAGACTAAGTTAATGGCGAGGCTCTGATACCACTATAAGTGCACGGCGGCGCCCCGGCTGTCAATCCGACGGCCAAATGCGGAAGCGGTGATAAACTTAAAATTTTACTTGAACTGGCAAACCGCCGCGCACTAATACCCGGATCGAACCACTAACTAGTCTAAGCTAACTACAAGATGGGGAAGAGAGATATACCGACTGATCCAAGTCCTCCGGTCTTCTCGTCGTCGTCCCAATCTCTTTGCGGAAGCTCCGGTCTCCACCTCGTCGCCGGAAGTGCACCACATCGCCTACTTCTTTTACAGGCTCCCACCTCAATGCCGAGGCAACTCGGGCACGAAGCTGGCTAGTCGACGTGCCCAAGATTTGCTGTAGAATGTATAGTAGAACTTGTGTCTCATTTTAGGGTTGTAGGAAATGCCTTTTGGTGGAGGGATGAACTATGGAGTTTGGAGATGGAACTTGTGGGATTTTTGCAAAATGAAATGAGCCAAAAACCCACACACCAAAAATTGGACAGCCCCCAAGGCATGGCCGGCCATCTATGGAAAAATGGGAGAGAAGAAAAAGTCAAGGGGGAGGTGACCATATGAATCATGCAAGAGAGAGAGAGAGGAATGGTTATCATATGGAATAAAATGATCACAAAGAAAAGTCCTCACTCAACAATCATATCATCTCCCATCATCAACAACAATCCCAACACTCAACCAACAACCATGACTAAAACCATGATGATAAAGAAAGTCAAGCAATCATGAGTTTAAGGAAGGTCAAGGGATGGGCTCCATCATGAAACCATCATGATACAAATATAAGCAAAGAACCCCTCCACAAAATGCTTATTTGCAACAATGCAAATAAGCCCTCCTCCACCAAACTTCGGCCAATGAACGATACAACGGAAATTGGCCGAAACGGAAAGCAAACTGGAAACTCCAGAAAACTAGTCCCGTAATAAATTACAGGAAAACCCCGATACTGTGCATACACACCCGCATTTGTATTTCGACCGAAATACAAAATGCAATGAGACAAAATCTCCACTGTACAATACTAGGATCCGGCTTAAACCAAAGCCGGCTAGTAATATCCGTTCGTTCCTGATCCGTGCAATACCGCACGTATCTGATCGAACCATGCCATATAACCATACGGCCTATAGTACAAACTGTCTGATCCTGATCCGTGCAATACCGCACGTATCTGATCGGACCTTGCCATATCTCCATACGGCCTCTACAACCTTTCGCCCGAAAGCTGAGTAACTGAATGTGGGGGACTCTAAAGACTCGTCAACACCTTGGTTGTGGATTTAACCACTAGCACGTCAGAGGTATAAGCGAATACGTAACGGGCTACCAGGTATTGACTAAAAGGGACGTCTGTGAGCGAACTCAGCCTGACAACCCTACTGAGCCTGTGAGTGACAATATCCGTACAGTCCGGTCCGTTCGTCTATGAGCATCGCATGGCGGGCCTAGAGGGTTGGTAAAAGTCAGACCCCCAAAAGCGGTACAAGTCGTGTTGGAGTGTAGCCAAGAACACCCTGAGATACTGCTGGAATACCTACCAGTAAATCTCCTTGCCTCGGCTGAGGGCTTCATGTAATGGCTCTCCTAGACACAGCGCGACCTCACCCCCAATACCGGGAGAGACGAACCCCTGAAGATGCGCTCACTGCCTCCATGTGGCTCGGGACTGTATCCAACTAAAACCTGTTTGCACGACTCCTTTGAGTCGTGGTAGGGTAGTAATCAAAGTACAGTGTGAACTCACACGAGACAAATGACGATCCCCAGGTCAATGAACTAACCTGTACACATGTCACCAGGGAACTGCCATCTGACGTCTGGTATATGACCAACTAACATGTTCCCGGCGAGTCTTGTCCGGTGTACTCATAACCTAATGAGCACCTGTATACATCTTAGGTGATCCAACTGACACCAGTGGCTTGTGAGACCGGCCACCGCCCCTCGTCGGGGTCTCGACTGTATACACTAGTCTACTCTGGAGTATCGATGCCCTGTCTCGAAACTCACACGACTAGGGACCATTTAAGGATATGCTTATAGACTGCCAGCTCCCACGTATATGATCGCCCTCATACTGCTGGTGGTCAAGCAAGAATCCTAGGGGCTCTATCAACGTGTAATAGCGAGTTGTAAGGTCACCTAAAACAGTACACGATGATAAAGGTAAACCAGATAGCATACTATCATCTCGAGTAAGACTGTCCTATCGGGATATGTCCTCCATCAATCATTGTAATCACGTGCCTGTGATCGAATAATTGAATCTGCACTATCTCCAACATGGAAAGCTACACCGATCGATCCGTGTCCAGTTTGGCTAATTGGTTTTCTTCATTCCCCACCGTTCGGCACCTGCCTATGGTTTGGAAGAAGACTATCCAATTAGCAAATAGGTGTACCGTCCTAATCCAAGGAACACTCACAACCTGAGGAAGGTAAAAGGAAAATACAACTGAATAGTCCTATTCTTTTTCTCAAGAACCGGAAACCATTCTCGAATAAGTTCCTTCGAGTTCGTATATAACCATACGATGGTTTTATCCAATGGAAGTGGATGTTCGTAGTAATACGGGGTGTTCTGGAGAAAAGGGTAAAAGTAGGAGTGGCAATGAGGTATGCAACTCTGACAATCCAAAAACCAGTGTTTTAAGAAAGTTCGGTTAACTTGGTCACTGAGTCATAGTCAAGGGTCGGGCCAAGGTCGCTGCCAGAGAGAGAGAGAGAGAGAAAAGAAACACTCGGCGTGCACTCTAACCTAGATCAGAATGGTTATCACATTTTCCAATCAGGAAACCTCCCACTGTAACCTCAAATTCTCCTCCAAACCTGAAAGAAGAATTAGTCGGGATCACCCGAGGAGTAAACCAACTCATCAGTGGGAATCGCGATCCAACTATCATAGCATGATAACGTGATGGAATCCACTCACGTTATCACACTCTAGAAGGTATGCGCATATCTGGCAAGTTTCAGTTTCTTTAGAAACTCCCGTTGTGATTTTTACCCCATGCTCTTATGACCTTGATGTAGGCCAACATATCATAATTCACATGTCAAGTTCTATCCATCATTATCCAGGTTAATTTGAACCCACCCGTACATACCCTTGACGTAGGCCAAAATAGTAGTACGACTGTCCTAAACTAACACATCTATCTATGCAACAGAAAAGTTATAAATAGCTACCATACCTATGCCTTGACGTAGGCCAACATACATAGAATGAATACTAGGTGCTACCTTTCTGAAATTACGGAGGGCTACGAATGGTTTTTGGCGAAAAACCTTTAACGTAGTGAACTTGATATCGTTGAAGGAACCGGATAGCTTTTTATAAAAATATAGTGACGAAAACCTTTGCTAAAGAGGTCACTCCCGGTGAAGGGATCTCGGCTCTTTCCCCGTAGAATGAGATGCTGGATATTCCAACTGAATACCACGATGCAAAGAAAAAAGTCAATCGGCTATAATGAAGTTATTACCCTGACGCAAACTTCTGTCCAAGTTATTACCCTGACGCAAACTTCTGTCCAAGGGGTCACTCCCAACTGAATACCTCCTTGCAATAACAGCTTTTTGGAAAAATGTTCCAACAACATCGAACAGGTTTGTTTAGCTTGCATTGATCCGAATCAACGCAGTCCCATCAATTCATCACACCAATAAAGAACGAAAATATGATATACGTATATGCTATCCGCATTCGCCACTGGGTCCCGTCATCACCCGTTAGGTTACTTAACTAACGACAGAGCGGGGACTGGACTAGCGCGGGTGTAAAATATATACAACATCTACCAGTATATATATCAATATATAATATTCGCTCATGGCATGAAAAAATGCAACATCACAGAGAGTAATAAGCATCACAGAACAATACAGATAATCTGGGATCCCCGGGTTTCATAGAGCCGCTACTGAAACCCGACGTTCCCCTGGTCGTGTGGATAGCCTGTGCAATGAAATCCTAGACCCTTACGGGCGCGGCAAGTTACCCGCCAAAACCTGAAGCGAGGCAGCCCCCTTCAACAACGTGAATGGACCACCCAGCACTTCACGGAATCCGGTAACTTGAGCACCCCTCCTTGGGTCAACCTGTACACCCCACGAGTGCGGCGAATAGCCCGCCAATTCTAGAGTGAAGCCCCCTCCGTCTCAAAGCCATGAGATGAGGGCCCGTTGCCCTCTAGAACCCGGCTATCCGTGCACCCCACCTTGGGGTAATCCTAGTACAGAAAGTAAAATATACAATGGGTACATCGACCTCAGCCCGGTCGTGCCCCAAAAGAATAATATACAAACAGGAAGTGACGGTAGTCCACATGTCGGATGCTCTCCCCGCAATATCAAATGTACAAATACAACCAAATTGTACTAACATTGCACCCAGGCTATCCAATACGACAAATCCGCAACATCACAGCACAACACAGAACATCAACGTGAATGTCACGTTCGCAAATCCGTCGAAAAGGGCTATAGCAATTAGACAAGATTTACCGATCAAATGACATTCATGGTCGCAAATATAATGTAAATACTGTGAACTAACATGTTTAAACGTTTTGATCGACAAAACTTCCTGAAGTGGGCCCCAAGTACAATTCCAGCACTCAAAATAATCTGGGCCAGAACTATATATCACAAAAATCATATTTCCATGAAATAAAGCCCCAGAAAAAATTTGGGTTACTGCAGCCCAAAAAGGGCCGTGGAAGGGCCGCCAAATGCTACATTACGCGGCGGTTCCGCGGCGGCATTTTGGAGATAGGTCTCCAAATTTTTTCTGTAGCCTTATTAATGCCTGCATGTATTTTTAAGATGCCTAATATATTTTTTGACCAACTTTGAAAATCGACAGCAAGCACACTGAAATGGAAATACGGTTCGGAAATTTCTATCGATCGATATTTTAAACGCGCTAGCCAAGCTAGTAAAGGTTAATGGCGTGGCTCTGATACCATGTAAGTCTACGGTAGCGCCCCGGCCGTCTTTCCGAGGCCAAAATGTGGAAACGAAAACATTTTCAAACTAGAAAAACGGCGCTATCGTATGCTTAAAACCCGGATCGAACCATTAACCTACAATTAGCTATCTAGAGAGAGGGTTGGAAAGCTATACCGATCGATCTGTGTCCTTCGGTCTTTGGCCACCATCCCAAGCTCCTCGCGGCATCTCCGGTCTCGATCTTCTCGTCGAAAAGGGCACCACATCATCGAGTCTTTTTTCGGGCTCCCGCTTCATCCGAAGCAACTCGGGCACGAAGTGAGCTAGCCGACGTGTCCAAGGTGTTGTAGAGAATGTTTGTGATCACTTTGTCTCTTGCATCCATGAGATGGATGGAGGTTAGAGATGATGCCATTAATGGAAAATGTAAGCTAGAGGTAGAAGAAGAAGAAGAGAAGGCTTTCTCTTCTTTTCTTTTCTTGTGATGGAATAATAAGAGTGAGAGAGTTTAGAATAATATGAGAGCTCACCCATGACCTTGGATGCCCCTCTCTCTCCTCTCATCAAATCAAGACACAAATCAATCCACTAATGTGACATTTTTCACAAAAAAGAGACCATGAGTCATAATATATGTCCATGTCACATTAATGCATCACATGATGAAATTCTAGCTCACAATTTCGATTTACAAATATTAACCAAATGTTTGCAACAATAAAAAGATACGGCAACATCTAAAGTAAACTCGTGACGGATCACAAGGATACCCCTCACCTGTATATACATACCTGCACCCGATGAGACTAAAGTAATCCAACAAATCTAATACTAGGATCCGGCTTAAACCAAAGCCCACTAGTATGATCCGTCCGATCATGATCCGTGCAATACCGCACGTATATGATCGAACCCTGCCATATATCATACGGCTTCTACAACGTTTCGCCCGAAACTTGAGAAACTTTCTGTGGGGGACTCTAAAGACACGTCAATACTTTGGTTGTGGATTTAACCACTAACACGTCAGAGGTACTAGCTGTACGTAACGGGCCACCAGGTATTGACCAAAAGGGAGGTCGATGAGTGAACTCATCCTGACACCCTACTGAGCCTGTCAGCGACAATATCCGTACAGTCCGGTCCGTTCGTCTATGAGCATCGCATGGTGGGCCTAGGGGGTTGGTAAAAGTCAGACCCCCAAAAGCTGTACATGTCATGTCGGATTGTAGCCCAGAACACCCTGAGATACTACTGGAATACCTACCTGTAAATCTCCTGCCTCGGCCGATGGCTTTGTGTAATGGCTCTCCTAGACACAGCGCGATCTCACCCCGAATACCGGGAGAGACGAAACCCCTGCCGATCCACTCACTACCTCCTTGTGGCTCGGGACTGTACCCAATTAAAACCTGTTTGCACGACTCCTTTGAGTCGTGGTAGGGTAGTAATCAAAGCACAGTGGGAACTCACACGAGACAAATGACGATCTCAGGTCGATGAACTAACCTGTACACATGTCACCAGGGAACTGCTATCTGACATCAGGTATAATACCAACTAGCATGTTCCCGGCGAGTCATGTCCGGTGTACTCATATCCCAATGAGCACCTGTATACATCTTAGGTGAACCAACTGACACCAATGGCTTGTGAGACCGGCCACCGCCCTCGTCGGGGTCTCGTCTGTATACACTAGTCTACTCCGGAGTATCGATGCCCAGTCTCGAAACTCCCACGACTAGGGACCACTTTAAGGATGTGCTTATAGACTACCCAACTCTCACGTATATGATCGCCATCATACTGCTGATAGTCAAGCGAGAATCCTATGGGCTCTATCAACGTGCAATAATGACCTGTAAGGTCACCTAAAGCAGTACACGATGATAAAGATAAACCATGGTAGCATACTATTCTCTATCAACGTGTAATAGTGAACTACAATGTCACATAAAGCATGTACACGATGATAAAGACAAGCCAGATAGTATACAAACCTCTCGAGTAAGACTGTCCTACCAGTATAGGTCCTCCCACAATCATTGCAATCACGTGCCTGCGATCCAATAATTGACTCTGAGGGCACTATATCCAACAGTTGGCAGAGGAGGATTTCAGCCAGTTGCGGGTAGGGGGCAGACACGAGAGTTTGCTTCTACTCATCGGGACGCGCAGGCATCCAATGCAGAGTTTTTAGGTATTCTTAATTCGTTTGTTCTTTGGTGCACTTGTTTCTTTTACACACTTTGTGTCGTGGTTAGGCCGAGAGTCGTGTTTACTAGATCAGCCGTTTATTGTGTTAATTTCTGTCAGCGATTCTTTTGTTGCGCGACACGTGTTTCGGTTGTGTGCCAATCGGATAGGAGATAGAGATCCGTCCGTCGTTTTGATCCTTCTAGAGATGTTGGATTTGACGTTCTCCTAGGCACAGACTGGTTGGCTACGTGCTAGGGGTCTGTGGACTGCCGTGAGAAAACAGTCAGGTTTTATTTTCCCGGCGAGTCAGTTCTTGTTGTGCAGGGGAACAGTGGTGCCGCCTCTCACGGCTTGAATTCAGCCTTTTTCGCTAGTCGGCTTTTGAGGAGAAGATGTCGAGGATTCTTGGCGTTCATTCGTGATACCGGAACCACAGTGGGTTTGTTGGAACGGGTTCGTTTCGTGCGAGAGTTTCCGACGTTGTTCCGGATGAGCCGGCAGAGCTTAGGGAGCTTAAGGATCAGCTGCAGAGTTGTTTGTTGGGGGGCTTGTGCGTCTGAGTGTTTCGCATTGGGGAGCTCCTATTCTGTTCGTCAAGTGAAGGAAGGCAGTTTGAGGTTGTGTATTGATTGATCGTCAATTGAACTGAGTTACGGTGCGGATAGGTATCATTTACCTCCCATTGACGATTTCTTCGACCAGCTCTAGAGTGCGAGACATTTTCTATGTTTGTTGGGATCAGGTCATCATTGTTGCGGGTTCGGAATGATGTCATTCCGAAGTCTTCTTTTGTGCGTGCTACGGGCTTTGTGTATTTTGGTGGTATCATTGCACACACCAATGCCTTAGCAACATTCGTGGATATGATGAACCAGATTTCTTCAGGTCGTTCCTCGACAAGTTTATTGTTGCGTCATTGATGACATTCTGGTCTATTCTAATGTGTCGTGAGGAACATGAGCAGCACTTGAGGATTTGCTTTGCAGACACTGGGAGAGAGCCAGCTGTTTGCTAAATTCTCGGAGTGTTCTGTTCAGGCTTGATTATGTTGACTCCTAGGTCTTGTAGTTACGGGAGACGGATTTCGTATGGTTCCGAGGAAGATCGAGGCTGTACAGCTTTGGCCCAGACATGTGTACAGGACGGAGGTCCGCAGATTTTTGGGCTTAGCAGGTTTTAACCGCCGTTTCGTGCAGGATTGCTAGAGTATCACTGCACCGTTGACTGAACTGACTGAAAAGGAGGTTCTTTTCTTTGGACTGAGGCATGTGTGCGGAGTTTTTCAGCAGTTGAAGACTCGGTTGACAACTACACCAGTTCTTTCTTTGCTTTCTGGTTCGGGAGACTTTGTTGTTTAACTGTGATGTTTCGCGAGTGGGGCTCGATTGTGTACTGATGTGACACTATAGATTTATCGCTTATGCTTCCCTACAGTTGGAGGAAGTACGAGCAGGATATCCCACTCCTGATCTGGAGATGGCCACGGTGTTCGTGTGTTGGAGATTTGGAAACAGTACTAGTTCGGAGAGTCGTGTCAGATTTTAACGGACCACCAGAGCTTAATATACATCTTCCTGCAGCGGGTTTTGAGTGTTGAGATAGTCTTCTGCAGATTTACAGTTCTTGTGTGATCATTGAGTACATCTTAAGTTCGTCTCTACTGAGGGGACAGCTTATTCATGTCCACGCCCGTCCACTTTTCTTTAATCGCTTTCGTGAGGCACACCCCGCCGATGCTCGTTCGTCAGAGATTCTTGAGCATACTCGGCTGGGTAAAGATTTGGAGTTCTTGATTTGTGACCAAGGTGTGCTACGTTTAGGGACGCGTTTGTGTGTACCTGATACCGTTAGGTAGAAACACGAAATCCTAGAGCAGGCACATCGGTCAGCTTTCTGTGTCCATTCAAGTTCCACCAACATATGACGTGACTTGTGAGATAATTACGAGTGAGCAGGGATGAAGAGTGAAGTTTCGGATTTCGTTTTGAGGTGTCTGTCTTGTTGTGAGCTGTCACGACCCAAAATTTGGCCCGTAACCGGCACTTAAACTACGTAACGTCTACAGGCGTACGCAACTCAAGTAAGCCGAAACCCAGAAATCTAAACCACCCAAAACTGGATCAACAGAAAAAAAAACATAGTTTTAAACATTTAGAAATTTTCAAGTAAAAAAAATTAAAATCTTTAAGTTTAGTTTTCGTTCTTAAAAATTTCGGCAGCACCTCCTTTGTAAAAACTAACCCCGAAAATGGGTACAACATATAAAAGCATCCTAAATGGGAGCAAATCACGCCCAACGGCGGAGACAACCACCACAACATATATACGACGCCGAAGCGAAGAAATATAAAAGAAAACTGCATAAAGAAGTAAAACTTTTCAACAAAACCGGCTCCCACGAGCACGGCACCCAAAGTCACCACAAAATATAACACTGAATCCTCACAAGTCATCTCTAAGTCATATACAACAGTGGTAGATGGAGAATACTAGATCCAACAAAAAGATATACAATGTACAAACAGATAACCGCAACCCACCTAAAAGCAAGGCCTCACAGCCAACCGTAGCGGTATCCGCAAAGGTAGAGATGATACGACGCCCTGCCGCGACTACTCAGAGGGAAAGTCCTGCAAAACACTGTGACACAACGGGGCTGAGTTGCCAACTCATGAATAGTAAATAACATCATACAGTAATCGCAAGTATGCACGAACAACGATCTATCTATCACATGTAATTCGATAGCATAAGTATGATAAGTGAATATGCAACAATCATGTAAATGTACATCATCAGGGTACTACAACTACATGAAACAATGCATATCAACATAATCCTGAGTGTGGGATGATATAATATAAAATCTCTTGCAAAAATCATCAGCATGGAAAAAACACCAGTATCCCTCACTGACACATCAAATCCCAATTCCTCAGGCACCGCATCCTCAGATCGGCCCTCACATCCAGAAAGTCTCACGAAAACCTGAGTGTCAAACACCGACACTCGAAACATCATGAAACCCGTATCTAGCATCGACACGTAAATCCTCATAACTCAGGCGTTGTCACCATGACTGGCCCTGACGATATGTCATACCTCACTCCGGTCGGTATCCCCATGATAATCGCCGAGTCCAAATACAATCACTGGTAGGTAGTGGTCCCACCGCCAGGCTTATCGTCTACCCCACGAAATCAACACACGCCCCGGGGTACCATACCGGGTCCACCATGTACCTGTAGACGGTGCCTCCCGCTCCTCGAATCGGGTATCATATGGCAAATCTCAGAACCGAGAAATCACATGGTGGACGCACTGAAATATCATATCAAGAGAAACCAGGTTTTCAAACAATACATAGCTTTCTTGAAAATATCCCTTACGGTCCTCAAATCCATAATCACATGAAATCCATATCTCAATGCGTAAAATTCACGTAAAACTGATATATGCAACATAAAACATCAATATGAGCATATAAAGGGAAAACCGCTCTTTAAATGAATCCATCTTTTAGAATATATCTTGCGGTTCCCAAAACCTCCGAAAAACAATGCATCATCATATAAGCTGTACATGTAATTGTAGCAAGATTTAAGTATCTACATGTAAGCTAGTATGTATGATGCAAGTCATAAGTGCAGGGATCAACAACTCAATATCATATATCAAACAATACCACTTGGGGTACATACAACTATAGCGAAAATATGCGGTGTACATGGTAATATGAGTGCATGATATACATATAACTATAATAGACTATGTGGGTGTACATGTCAATATGAGTGCATGATATATAATATAGCTAAAGTAAGGTATCCATGAAATGGAATAAGTGTTACTACCTCAACTATTCCTGCCCAAAGCAATGTCACGTATGTAAGTATCAACAATATTTCATATGCGCAATGGGATAAGGGCTACTGCCACAACTATCCCTATCCACTACCGTATCACGTATGTAGGTGTCAACAATATATATCGGCTTGTTCGTGTCATGGCAATTACTGACGATGTGGGTGTAGCATAATATTTAGTGCTCGTGCCACATGAACCGTCAGTAATGTGTTATATCTAAAGATACGAGTCCAGTACAACAGATAATGCTATGCAATAACATTCATATGAAAGTAAAGAATATGCAAATACTATGCAGTTAACATATCAAATTCGTCCCGACGCATAACGCCATACGGGCGATTTCCCCGTAGATGTTAAATCTACTCACCGATGGTCTCGAGCTAAGAAAATTCAACCACCAGCTTCCCCTTGTCCGCAGCACCTAAAATCCCTGCTTGCGAACCTAAAATTTCATAAATACAACACATAAGCTAAATATCCTATAATGACGAAAAGACAACGAAACGCGATGAAAACGCCCGGAAAATTTCACTGCGCGCTTAGCGCATCTATCACGCACGATACCGGCCAAAACCCTAATTGGGGTCGCTAAAATACAAAACACCAAGTCAGGACCCCTATCGTCCCGATCGCGCTACACAACACAAAAATTACGAGGAATACACTAGATATAACCTCGCAACTACCAAACGAACCCTACGTCGGAAAAACCCAGAAATCTAGTAAGCAACCTATCGCAATATTTCGCACTAGATTCAAGATAACGCATATCCAGCGATTACAAATACCTTAAAATAGCTTAACTAAACTATCTAAACCTTTCCTATATTTTTAACACTCGCTAATTATGTTTTAGCAAAAACCTAGTAAGCAACTTTGCTTAATTTAACAAAGTATTCATTAGCAAAATTTAACATTTTCTACTAGGTTAATCTTTTCAAAAACACAATTTAACACTTCAAATGAATCAAAATTTAACCTTAACATGAATTTCTTAAACCAAATATAATGAATTAATCATGATTTAAAAACTAAACTAAACACATAAATAGCTAACTAAATTAGCCAGTTTAAGATTAAAGCAAAAATATAAGGATTAAGGTAAGAATTATACCTCCCCAAGAACACAAAATGAAACTTAATCCAACATCTTAGCATCCAAAACCAAGCTTTGTTGAAGATTCATGAAGGATTAGTGAAGGAAAAATGGTTTAATTTTTATATAGGAATTTTTGGATTTATTTTTGGAATTCTTTTTGTGTTTTTGATTGAAAAAGAATGAGAAATGAGCTTGGAAATTGAAATGTGCAGAAATGGGGATGAGGCTCGGCCAAGAGGGGATGGGGGGGTATTTTTGTGAATATTTTGTGAGGAAATAGCTAGGAAAGAGAGTAATTAATACTAATTAAAGCTATTTTGCCACCTTTCACTCTTTTCTTTTTTTTTAAATCCAAATCCTTTAGCACAAAAGAAATATCTATATATTTAAAAAGAAGTTTCTAAAATATTTCTAGTGACAAAATTAATTTATTCACAAGAGGAATATTTTCCCGATTTACGTCCACAAAATACCGCTTAAAATAATATTTTATTTAGGAAAAATTCTATCTGAACCAAAACCTCCCAAATACTCCGAAAGTTCGCGCACGAGCTTTATTTTAGCCAAACTAGGTGTCGGTAAGCTTATACGGTCGTTTGATCGAAATCGGGTTAAAACGGGAAAAACCGACAATTTTGCCCTAAAATGGGGAAATTCGCAAAGCGATTTCTAAAACGTTACAATCTCCCCTCCTTATAGAAATTCGGTCCCCGAATTAAAATTTCATTCTAAGCGTACCTTCAAAAAGATGATGGAATTTCATTCGTATCTCGCTCTCGGCCTCCCAAGTGATCTCCTCACTAGTCGGGCTACGCCAAAGAACCTTCACAGATGGAAAGACCTTTGACCGAAGTTTCTTCACCTGCCCATCCAAAATAACTACCGGCTGCTCGGTGAACGAAAGATCGCGCTCAAGCTGAACGGTCTCGTGCTGAATCGTGTGATAAGGATCATGAAGGTATCTACGAAGCATCGACACATGAAAAACATGGTGAACATCCGGAAAACTGGGCGGGAGCGCAAAACGATAAGCAACAGAACCCACTCGCTCAAGGATCTCGAAAGGACCTATAAATCTGGGACTGAGCTTCCCTCTCTTCCCAAATTGCATAACGCCCTTCATCGGAGAAATCCTCAGGAATACATGATCCCCCACTGCGAACTCAAGTCTGCGACGACGACGGTCGGCATAAGACTTCTGCCTGCACCGGGATGCTCTCATCCTATCCTGAATCAGCTGGATCTTCTCTGTGGTCTCCTGAACTAGCTGTGGTCCCAAAACCAGACTCTCACTAAGCTCGGTCCAACAGACTGGCGATCGACACTTCCTACCATATAAAGCCTCAAAAGGTGCCATCTGAATAGTCTCCTGAAAGCTGTTGTTGTAGGAGAACTCAATCAACGGCAAGTGACGATCCCAACTGCCACCAAAATCAAGCACACATGCACGGAGCATATCCTCCAGAGTTTGAATAGTCCGCTCCGACTAGCCATCGGTCTGTGGATGAAAAGCGGTACTAAAACTCAGCCGGGTACCCAAAGCTTCCTGAAGCTTCTGCCAAAGACGGCTAGTAAACTGGGTGCCTCTTTCGGATACTATGCATGTGGGAACACCGTGCAAACGTACAATCTCATCTATGTAGAACTGAGCATACTGAGCATAACCGAAAGTGGTCTTCACTGTAAGAAAGTGAGCCGCTTTCGTCAACCGGTCTACAATAACCCAAATGGAGTCATACCCTCGACTGGTCCTGGCTAGACCCACAATGAAGTCCATAGAAATCTGCTCCCATTTCTACTCTGGAACGGGTAAGGGCTGCCACTCTCCAGCCGGTCTCTGATGCTCAGCCTTGACTTGCTGACAAGTCAGGCACCTCGAAACGAAGTCCGAAATATCGCGCTTCATCCCTTCCCACCAGTAGAAGTCTCTCAAGTCACGGTACATCTTGGTGGAACCTGGATGAACGCTAAAGGACGACTGATGTGCCTGCTCTAGGATCTTGCGTCTCAACCCATCAACATCTGGTATACACAAGCGAGTCCTGCATCGTAGCACACCCTGGTCATCAACCATGAACTCTGAAACTCTTCCCTGCCAAACAAGCTCAAGAATCTCAGACAAATGTGCATCACTGGGTTGCGCCTCACGGATACGATCAAAAGGTAGTGGACGGGCGCGGACATGAGCAAACTGTCCCCCAGCGGAAGTGAACTCGAACTGCACTCAACTATCACACAAGAGCTGCCAATCTGCAGAAGACTGACACTGAACTGCGCTCAACTGGGACAAGCTACCCACGGGCCTACGACTCAAAGCATCAGCTACCACATTCGCCTTACCCGGGTGATAAAGGATCTCACAATCATAATCCTTCACTAGCTCCATCCATCGGCGCTGTCTCAGGTTCAGATCCCACTGCCGGAAGATATACTTCAAACTCTTATGATCCGTGATGATCTGACACGACTCTCCGTATAAGTAGTTTCTCCAAATCTTCAACGCAAAGACTACCGCTGCCATCTCAAGATCGTGAGTGGGGTAATTCTGCTCGTGCTTTTTCAGCTGCCTAGAAGCATATGCAATCACCCTATCATGCTGCATCAAAACATAGCCGAGCCCCACTCGAGAAGCATATCAATAAACAACATAGCCGCCCGATCCAGAAGGTAAAGAAAGAACTGGTGCTGTCGTCAACCGAGTCTTCAACTGCTGAACACTCTGCTCGCACGCATCAGTACAGAGAAAAGGAATTCCCTTCCGGGTCAGTCCAGTCAGCGGTGCAGCGATACTCGAGAAATCCTGCATAAAACGGCGATAATAACCAGCTAAGCCCAAAAAGCTGCGGACCTCCGTCACCGATACAGGTCTGGGCCAAAGCTGTACAACCTCGATCTTCCTCGGGTCCATAAGAATACCATCACCAGTCACCACATGACCCAGGAAGTCAACTCTATCAAGCCAAAATACACACTTTGAGAATTTAGCATACAGCTGGTGCTCTCTCAGTATCTCCAAAGAAATCCTCAAGTGCTGCTCATGCTCCTCTTGACTCCTAGAGTAGACCAGTATGTCATCAAAAAACACTATAATGAACTGGTCGAGGAATGGCCTGAAAATCCGGTTCATCAGATCCATGAACGCTGCTGGTGCATTGGTGAGTCCGAACGACATCTCCAAAAACTCATAATGCTCATAGCGCGTACGAAAAGCAGTCTTCGGAATGTCATCATTCCGAACCCGCAACTGATGATAACCCGAACGCAAATCAATCTTCGAAAAAAATTTCGCACCCTGGAGCTGATCAAATAAATCGTCAATGCGGGGTAAAGGATATCTATTCCGCACCGTAACTCGGTTCAACTGACGATAATCCACACATAGCCTCAAACTGCCGTCCTTCTTCTTGACGAACAGAACAGGAGCTCCCAACGACGAAACACTCGGACGCACAAGTCCCAAATCAAGCAACTCTTGCAATTGATCTTTAAGCTCTCTAAGTTCTGCCGGAGCCATCCGATAAGGCGGTATAGAAATAGGCTCCGTACCACGAATCATATCAATGCAAAACTCAATATCGTGCTCTGGCAGCAACCCAGGTAGCTCATCGGGAAAGACATCGGGAAACTCTCACACGGTAGAAACCTGGTCCACCGACTCCACTATGGATCCAGTATCATGAATGGAAGCCAAGAATCCCCGACATCCCCTCCTCAAAAACCGACTAGCGCACAGAACAAAAATCAAACTGTGAGGGGCGGCACCACGATCCCCCTGCACAACAAACACTGACTCGCCGGGAAAACAAAATCTAATTGTCTTCTATCGGCAGTCCACGGACGCGTAGCAAGTAGCTAGCCAATCCATGCCCAGCAGAACGTTGAAGTCCAACATCTCAAGAAGGATCAAGTCGACGGACAGATCTCTGTCACCAACATGGACAATACAAGATCGGAACACATGACGCGCAACAAACGACTCTCCCACAGGAGTAGTCAGACTAGCGGCTGATTCAGCAAACGCGACTCTCGGCCTAACCTCGGCACGAAGTGTGTAGAAACATACGAATGCATAGATCCCGGATCGAAAAGAACATGAGCATCAAAAGAACATATAGAAAGGGTACCTGAAATCACAGCATTGGACGCCTGAGCGTCCTGGTGAGTAAAGGCAAAAACCCATGCCTGCCCTCTACTGGCTACTGGCTGCCCTCTGCCTCTGCCACCTCGTCCTCTCGGCACAAAACCACCGCGACCGCGACCTCTCTGAGTAGGAGTCTGACGCGGCGCAACAACAGAAATAAGAGGCAACGCTCTCTGAGGCGGAGAAGGTGGTAAGGTAACCTGCGGTACTGCTGGCCCTCTCTGACGCACAACAGTACAATCGCGAAAAAGATGATGTAAACTGCCACAACCGAAGCATCCATAAGACGGTCGCTGGCCCTCCTGGGAATAAGAACTGAATAACTGGCCACGTCCCACGTCTCTGCTACTCCCCGAGTCTGAAGGAACTCTGCCTCTGCGGACAAACCTCGGTCTCCGTGCTGGTACATCCGTACGAGTCCTCTTCGGTTCTGGAACAACCTATGACACAGCTAGACGCTCCTCTACCAATAGGGCTGCATCGACAGCTGCCGCATACGTGTCGCAATGCTGAATGCTGATGGCTAAGAACAACTAGGTAAGCAGGCCTCAAACAAACCTCTTCACCCTCATCTCCTCAGTCGCCACCAAGTACGGAGCATACACTGACAGCTCAGTAAACAATACATCATACTCCGACACCGTCATCCCCGGCATCTGACGTAACGACTCAAATCTTCTCTTGCGCATCCCTGACGCTCGGTGGAACAAAACGGGTAAGAAACGACGTCACAAACTCAGCCCAGGTCATAGGAGCAAGACCAGCGGCTCTGCCCCTTTCCAACGACTCACACCACTTCTGGGACATACCCTCCAGCTGGAAACTCGCAAACTCTACCCATCTCTCATCGGAGCATCGGAGTGAGCGACAAATCCTGGCCATCCGGTCGATGAATGACTGCGGATCCTCAGTAAGATCTGTGCCAGTAAACAACGGAGGCCTCAGCCTCATGAACTCCATCAGTGACACGGTAATAACCTCTGGAGCTGTAACTGCGACTGCCGGAACTGTAGGTACCATCGTGGTCTCTGCAACGGGTGGACCAACAGCCTGCCCCTGTGATCGAATGGCCTCTACTAAAGTCCCCACAATCTGGCGCAGATCCTGCATACCAGCTCCAATCATAGCAATGTGCTCCGGTACCACAGGCGTATCGCCCTGGTCAACCCTCGCCTCAGACGAGTCGACTCTGGCCTCGGCCCTCGCGGCCGCTCTCTGTGCCCTCGTAGTTTTCGGCGGCATATAGGCTAGAAATTGAAACAAGATTCGATGAAGAAACGGAAATCGAATCACAAAGATGTATATCAATCACGAAAGGAATTTCGATCAATAAGTCCTAAGGTCACATAGGCGGAGTACCGTGTCGTAAGTATGCCGCGGAACATACACACGCTACGTCAATCTGCTTAAGCTACCTACACCATCATAACAAGGTCATCCTACACTCCGAAAGGTAAAAACCTACCGCCCTGATACCAGCTTTGTCACGACCCAAAATTTGTCCCGTAACCGGCACTTAAACTACGTAACGTCTACAGGCGTACGCAACTCAAGTAAGCCGAAACCCAGAAATCTAAACAACCCAAAACTGGATCAACGGAAAAAAACATAGTTTTAAACATTTGGAAATTTTCAAGTAAAATTTTTTTAAATCTTTAAGTTTAGTTTTCGTTCTTAAAAATTTCGGAAGCACCTCCTTTGTAAAAACTAACCCCGAAAATGGGTACAACATAGATAATAATAAAAGCATCCCAAACGGGAGCAAATCACGCCCAACGGCGGAGACAACCACCACAACATATATACGACGCCGAAGCGAAGAAATATAAAAGAAAACTGAATAAAGAAGTAAAACTTTTCAACAAAACCGGCTCCCACGAGTACGGCACCCAAAGTCACCACAAAATATAACACCGAATCCTCATAAGTCATCTCTAAGTCATATACAACAGTGGTAGATGGAGAATACTAGATCCAACAAAAAGATATACAATGTACAAACAGATAACCGCAACCCACCTAAAAGCAAGGCCTCACAGCCAACCGTAGCGGTATCCGCAAAAGTAGAGATGATACGACGCCCTGCCACGACTACTCAGAGGGTAAGTCCAGCAAAACACTGTGACACAACGGGGGTGAGTTGCCAACTCATGAATAGTAAATAACATCATACAGTAATCGCAAGTATGCACGAACAGCGATCTATCTATCATATGTAATCCGATAGCATAAGTATGATAAGTGAATATGCAACAATCATGTAAAGGTACATCATCAGGGTACTACAACTACATGAAACAATGCATATCAACATAATCCTGAGTGTGGGATGATATAATATAAAATCTCATGCAAAAATCATCAGCATGGAAAAAACACCAGTATCCCTCACTGACACAGCAAATCCTAATTCCTCAGGCACCGCATCTTCAGATCGGCCCTCACATCCAGAATGTCTCACGAAAACCTGAGTGTCAAACACCGACACTCGAAATATCATGAAACCCGTGTCTAGCATCGACACGTAAATCCTCATAACTCAGGCGCTGTCACCATGACTGGCCCTGACGATATGACATGCCTCACTCCGGTCGGTATCCCCATGATAACCGCCGTGTCCAAATACAATCACCGGTAGGTAGTGGTCCCACAGCCAGGCTTATCGTCTACACCACGAAATCACCACTCGCCCCGGGGTACCATACCGGGTCCACCGTGTACCCGCAGACGGTGCCTCCCGCTCCTCGAATTGGGTATCACAAGCCAAATCTCAGAACCGAGAAATCACATGGTGGACGCACTGAAATATCATATCAAGAGAAACCGGGTTTTCAAACAATACATAGTTTTCTTGAAAATATCCTCCACGGTCCTCAAATCCATAATCACATGAAATCCATATCTCAATGCGTAAAATTCACGTAAAACTGATATATGCAACATAAAACATCAATATGAGCATCTAAAGGGAAAAACGCTCTTTAAATGAATCCAGCTTTTTAGAATATATCTTGCGGTTCCCAAAACCTCCGAAAAACAATGCAGCATCATATAAGGTGTACATGTAATTGTAGCAAGGTTTAAGTATCTACATGTAAGCTAGTATGTATGATGCAAGTCATAAGTGCAAGGATCAATAACTCAATATCATATATCAAACAATACCACTTGGGGTACATACAACTATAGCGAAAATATGCGGTGTACATGTCAATATGAGTGCATGATATACATGTAACTATAATAGACTATATGGGTGTACATGTCAATATGAGTGCATGATATATAATATACCTATAGTAAGGTATACATGAAATAGAATAAGTGTTACTACCTCAACTATTCCTGCCCAAAGCAATGTCACGTATGTAAGTATCAACAATATCTCATATGCACAATGGGATAAAAGCTACTACCACAACTATCCCTATCACGTATGTAGGTGTCAACAATATATATCGGCTTGTGCGTGTCATGGCAATTACTGACGATGTGGGTGTAGCATAATATTTAGTGCTCGTGCAACATGAACCGTCAGTAATGTGTTATATCTAAAGGTACGAGTCTAGTACAACAGATAATGCTATGCAATGACATTCATATGAAAGTAAAGAATATGCAAATACTATGCAGCTAACATATCAAATTCGCCCCGACGCATAACGCCATACGGGCGATTTCCCCGTAGATGTTAAATCTATTCACCGATGGTCTCGAGCTAAGAAAATCCGACCACCTGCTTCCCCTTGTCCGCAACACCTGAAATCCCTGCTTGCGAACCAAAAATTTCATAAATACAACACATAAGCTAAATATCCTATAATGACGAAAAGACAACGAAACGCGATGATAACGCCCGGAAAATTTCACTGCGCGCTTAGCGCATCAATCGCGCACGATACCGGCCAAAACCCTAATTGGGGTCGCTAAACTACAAAACACCAAGTCTGGACCCCGATCGTCCCGATCGCGCAACATAACACAAAAATTACGAGGAATACACTAGATATAACCTCGCAACTACCAAACGAACCCAACGTCGGAAAAACCCCGAAATCTAGTAAGCAACCTATCGCAATATTTCGCACTAGATTCAAGATAACGCATATCCAGCGATTACAAATACCTTAAAATAGCTTAACTAAACTATCTAAACCTTTCCTATATTTTTAACACTCGCTAATTATGTTTTAGCAAAAACCTAGTAAGCAACTTTGCTTAATTTAACAAAGTATTCATTAGCAAAAATTAACATTTTCTACTAGGTTAATCTTTTCAAAAACACAATTTAACACATCCAATGAACACTAATCACTTAATCAAAATTTAACCTTAACATGAATTTCTTAAACCAAATATAATGAATTAATCATGATTTAAAAACTAAACCAAACACATAAATAGCTAACTAAATTAGCTAGTTTAAGATTAAAGCAAAAATATAAGGATTAAGGTAAGAATTATACCTCCCCAAGAACACAAAATGAAACTTAATCCAATATCTTAGCATCAAAAACCAAGCTTTGTTGATGATCCATGAAGGATTAGTGAAGGAAAAATGGTTTAATTTTTATATAGGAATTTTTGGATTAATTTTTGGAATTCTTTTTGTGTTTTTATTGAAAAAGAGTGAGAAATGAGCTTGGAAATTGAAATGGGCAGAAATGGGGATGAGGCTCGGCCAAGGAGGGATGGGAGGGTATTTTTGTGAATATTTTGTGAGGAAATAGCTAGGAAAGAGAGTAATTAATACTAATTAAAGCTATTTTGGCACCTTTCACTCTTTTCTTTTCTTTTTAAATCCAAATCCTTTAGCACAAAAGAAATATCTAGATATTTAAAAAGAAGTTTCTAAAATAATTCTTGTGACAAAATTAATTTATTCACAAGAGGAAAATTTTCCCGATTTACGTGCACAAAATACCGCTTAAAATAATATTTTATTTGGGAAAAATTCTATCTGAACCAAAACCTCCCAAATACTCCGAAAGTTCACACACAAGCTTTATTTTAGCCAAACTAGGTGTCGGTAAGTTTATACGGTCGTTTGATCGAAATCGGGTTAAAACGGGAAAAACCGACAATTTTTCCCTAAAACGGGAAAATTCGCAAAACGATTTCTAAAACGTTACATGAGCTTAGGTTGAGCATCTGAGACCGGAAGGAGAGTTGCAACCTTTAACCGTTCCGGAGTAGGAATAGGAGCAGATCTCCATGAGTTTTCGTTGTGGCGTCTAGCCAGGTTTAGTCATGGTGTGACTCTATTTGGGTGTTTGTTGTCCAGTTATGATCAGTTTGCTTAGTTGCTCTTTGTTAAATGTGTCCATTTGCATGGAGTCCTTCTTATGTTGTATCTAATAGAGGCATCCTGTTCGCTTGCCGTCTTGGGCAGGAGCTTCAAGAAGCCTTGGGTACTGGTTGAGCTTTAGCTCCGTTTTTCCATCCGAGGGATGATGGTTTTGCGAGAGCGGGCTATACAGACTTTGAAGGATATGCTTATGTATACGTACTAATTTTTGTTTGCAGTTGGGATCATCACTTGCCATTGTTAGTGTTCTCCTTCGATAGCTGTTATCAGGAGGCACACCAATTGGCAACCTTTAGGTTTAGTAGTTAGATCGTGTCAATCGCCATTCTTTTTTTTCTGACTGTACGTGGGTAGGATATTTGGACCTCAGTTAGTCTAGAGACTTCGGAGTTGATCCAATTGGTTCAGGTCCGGATGAGAGTAGCCCAGTGCAAGCAGGAGTCTTGTGTCGACCGTGGTCGTCGCAGACTTGAGTTCACAGTGGGAGATCATGTATTCCTACTGATTTTCCGATAAAAGACGTGTTGAGTTTTGGGAAGCTTATCTCAGGATTGTAGGTCCTTTTGAGATCCTCAAGCGAGTTAGTTCTGTTGCCTATAATTTGGCACTTCTGCCCAGATTATTGAGTATTCACCCCGTATTCCTAGTGTCGATACTTCGCAAATACCTTCATGACCTTTCTTACATGATTCAGCACCAGACCATTTATTTGGGACTCGATCTTTTCGTTCACCTGCAGCCAATTGTGTTAGTGGTTCGGCAGGTGGAGAAATTTCGGTCAAGGGTCTTGCCATCTATGGAGGGTTTTCTTGGGCGTAGCCGTATGGTGAGGTGATCACTTGGAAAGCCGCGAGCAAGAATTGTGAGTTTTGCACTCATCTCCTTGAAGGTACGCTTAGTGAGAATTTTTAATTCGGGGACGAATTTTTATAAGGGGGAGGGGGGAGATTGTAACGTATTAGATTTCGGTTAGTGTTAGTTTAGACGGTAATGCGAGTTTACTGTAAAAAGTTTACCAATTTGGGTTCCTCACATTTTATAATATTTAATTAATAATTTATTTTTTATTTGTTATGGCATGCACCCACCTGTGCACGTTAATGTGAGGGTGTGTTTGTGTAATCTAGTTTAGCAACCATGACACATAACCCTTAATCTAATTCCTTGCTTTTCCTTAACCCTAAATATCTAGATATTTATTTTGTTGTGAGAAGATATTTGTTTTGGAGAGAAGAGGTGGCATGATAGTGTGAATGCATTGATGGTGCATTAATCCAAGGGTTACACTCACCTCTTACTCTCACCTCTCCCTTTCCCTTTCCCTTTATCTTTTCCTTTTCTCTTTCCCTCACAGTCATTTCCTTTCACATATTCTTCATCTCTTTCTTACTTCAAACTGAACACTTGAGTTTCCATCACAAATCCATCTCAAAACCCAATCCAAACTCACAAAAATCACATCTTTTGCTTGGATTTGCCTCTTGGATGTATTGGAGCTTGCAAAGTTAGGATCTTTGTGTTCTTTTGGTTAGGTAATGATCTCTTTCTATTCTTTAAGTGCTTATTGTGTAGCTTAGCTTTTAAGTTTCAGTTTAGATAGCATATCGTATCGTTTCGGGTAAATATCGTATTTTTAGTGTTGTTTTGGGTCTGGTATGATCTGCTATCAAACCAGGTAATTGTTGCAAAAATTCCCATCACAGTAACCTAGTGAAGTGACCTAGAACCTACCTTCAAAATACGAGCCCCTTTCCTTTCCGTACGGCCGCAAATTTATTGCTTCTGGCTGCAATTTGCGTCCAGAATAGGGAGTTGGGGTTTGGGTTTTTGTGTAGGGGTCTCTGGGGTTGTATGTGGTCTCATGGTACTTGCAACTTTTACAAATTTTGGTACAGAAAAATCTAGGACCACTTGCTTGTTTTCTTGTGTTTCGTTTTACGCGTTACGTTATCCGATATGGTTCGTGTTCTATGTTTTGTTGCTCTTGAGTTGGTTTCGTAGTGTCGCTATGCACTTTAGCTACATTACGAACAATTGAGAGTACGTTTTTGTTGTAGCGTTGGTCCGTGTAGTTTGTACGTGTTTTGGTTCTATTACTAATATATACTTGTTTTGTTGTGTTATGCTTTAGGTTCGCAGGCGGGGACGTCAGACGCTGCAAAGAAAGAGAAACAGGTGGTAGGCTTCGCTTAGCCAGGAGCGTTGGTGAGTAGATTTAATATCTACAGGCGAATCGCCCACATGGCGTTATGCGTCTAGGCTAGAGATGTTATGATATTGTCGCATATTCTATTTCATATATAGAGTTGCGCATACACCTTATTGCTTAGTTACTTGTTGTTCTTGGACTAGTATTCTTAGGACACTGCATTATTATTGACGGCTCATTTTGCACGAGCACTGATTTTATGGCACACACACCGTCAATAATTGCCATGACATACACAACACACATACCTACATGATATTGTTTGGTTAGGGACATTGAGACATTGATTCTTATTTTTTATGCATATGACATATAGCATACCTGTATACCTACATGCTTACAAATATGCCTTGACATGCTAGTTACCTGTATACCTATAGGGTATTGTACCATTAGCGATATGCACATACACACATAATGACATAGCAACATGTATACCTTGCATACATACTTCACTTATACCTGGAGGTTATATTACATCACTACTGATAGGTAGATACTTATACCTTGCTATACCTTTATGTTTACACATATATCTGGTTATAGCTATATGTTTACCTTTACATGATGTTATATAGACTTGGAGAAATTAGGAACCGCATAATATTTATTTTTACTTGCTGCAGTTAAATAGCGGCTTTTCCTTTATATGCTAACATTACAGTTTTCTGTTGCATATATCATATTCATGGATTTTCGCATTGAGATATGGATTTTTCATGATGTTTTCTGGATTTGAGGGTTGTGGTAGTTTCATGAAATTATGCATTATTTGAAAAACCCGGTTTCTCTTGATATGATATTTCAACAGCCATCATGAGTTTTATCGGTTTTGATATATATACCCCATGCGAGGAGCGTCATGGGCCGTATGAAGGTACATGGTGGGGCCCGGAGGTACCCCGAGGCAAGAAAGGGATGTCGATGTAACATGCCGAAGAGGCCTGGCAGGGGAACCATACTCTCCGGTGACATTACCTATGACTCGGCGGTTATCGTGGGGATATCGACGGGAGTCATGTATGTATAGATACGTCGAAGGACGAGGGTCGAAGATGGGCACTCGGGTTTTCGGATAGCGTATGATACGTACCTATCAGGGTTCCAATTGTGGTGACAGCACCTGATAGATCAGCCTTTATGTGTCGATGCTTAGCACAGGTTTTCATGATATTTTTACTCATAAGTATATATAACAGTGGAATGGGACACTGTTATATATGCATATATATATATATTATTGGAATAGGACGCTAATATATATGTATACATATAAATTCATATACTTCATCATAATTATTCGTGCACTTATACTTAGGATATATGAGATTCACTTGATATTGGATTTGGGATATATGAGATTCATTTTGAAATTGGATATAGGATATTTATGTGATTGCTGATTTTGTACATTCAGGATATATGAGATTTACTTGATATTGTACATTCAGGGTTTGTGAGACTTACATAGGATGAGAGCCAATTTGAGGGCTGATTTGAAGAATTGGAATTTTGGATTGCCTTGATGGACTTTGGTCCTACCATGATGTCAGGATTCCGTGGAAATGACATGTTTCATCTCATACTTCGCATTTATTGTTTATGCACCGCTTCATGTATTAGTAGTACCTGATAGAGTACCTTCCATGACTGTTGCATTTACATACTTTATTTTATATGCATTGTTTCATGTATTCTTTGTACTTGCTAGAGTATCTTTCATGACTGTTGCATATATACATTGTCATATCACTGTTTCATGTAATAGTTGTACCTGATGGGGTACATTACATGACTGTTGCATACATATTGTCATATTACTGCTTCATGTATTAGTGATACCTGCTAGTGTACCTTTCATGACTTTTGCACACATATGACTTTTATTGCTATTAGTTTGCATATGTTAGATTCGCGTTGTACGTCCATACTTGCGATTACCTGCATATGTTATTTACTATTCATGAGTTGGCAACTCGCCCCTGTTGTGCCACAGTGTTTTGCAGGTTGATCCTCACTGTAGTCAAAGGCAGGGCTATTATCTTCCATCATATTATCTTTTGCTGCGGATACCGCTTAGGCTCACAGTGTGCAGTTTTGCTTTAGGTGGGTTTTGTGGTTATCCGTTCATGTTGATTATTGTATATTCGTTGTATCCTATACTCTCCATCTAACATTATCTTGTATGACTTAGAGTGTGACACCTTAGAATGTGTTTAGTGGCTATTTATATTTAAATAAAGGGATTTTAATAAAAAAGTTTACCAAATTGAGTTTCAAATATTTTTCCCAATTTAATAAATATTTTTTCTAGAATTTTCCTAGGCTTGCACACACATGTGCATGTAAACTAGGGTTTTAAAATGAGGTAATACCATGATTAGCAACCATGGTGGGTTTAATCTTGGGGATTAAGCCCTTTGGGTTTTAATTGAGTTTAATTAGTTATATGATGGTTGCTTTAATTTGAATTCCCCTTTTAGTGTTGACTTGGTGAGAATGAGAGAGAGAGAATGCATCATGGCAAAAACCATGCTTGCATTTAATGAAGAGAGAGAATGGAGGGGTTGACATTTGGGGTTATGATTTCCTCTCATTCTTGTAATCTTTTCTCTCAACCTCACTCTCACACTAACACACACACTTTCCTCCACAGCAGCAGCAGCAAGCATCCACAGCAGCAGCAGCAACCATCTCAGCGGCAACAACAAGCATTACAGCAGCAGCAACAGTGAGCAGCAACAGCATCAATGAGCAGCAGCAACAACACAACTTCAACTGCAGCTCCTTCCCTCCACTTCGTCTTCTTCCTCCAGCTTCCTAGGGTCGATTGTAGGGTATACTTCCTGAACTTACTCCCTAGTTTGTTTATTTAGTATAGCTTAGCTTTGATTAGTGGTTATTGGTGCGTTTTAGTGCGATATGTGGTGAATTGTGGGAACCATGACCAAGTGATGTATGTTTTGGTGTTAGTAAGTTGCTGGAGTGTTGTTAGGGCCATATTAACCCAGCTTAACCCCCAATTGCACTAAAATACCACCAGATCCCTATTTGATGCAATTCATCGTTTTAAAGTAAATTTTGAGCTTCTGTAATCTGCTATCGACCCGGTGAGTTCAGATTGATTTTGAGAAGACTGCAGCATAGTGGTTAGGTGCTGATCCCCCAGGTAGAACCCGACCCCCATACTTCATGATCAGGCCGTCGGAAAATTCGATCTGGCCGCAAATTGCGGCCAGATGGGGAGGGTTTTGGTTGGGGCTTGGTCCTTTAGGTGTCTGCTGAGACCCTTAGACTCCTGGCATGTGTATTTTTGTGTTATTCTTGCTGTAGGAAAATCTGGAACTATTTACCTATTTCTCGTATTTTAAACCTTCTCGACACGCGTGATACACATGTGGTTTGGGATTTCTGCGTATCGCGACACGTCAGGGTAATTTCAAGCGCGTAATCACACGTTTTTACGTATCGCGCACACGCGCGCTTGGTTTGCGACACGGGTTTCTAGTTTGACCTTAATATCACGTTTTTGTGGATTTGAGCTTATGTATGATATATTGTGTGATTCTAGGTTCGCAGGCAAGTGAGACGGACGCGGCGAAGAAGGGAAAGCAAGTCGTCGGCTACACTTAGCGAGACTTCGGTGAGTAGATTTAACATCTACGGGAATATCTCCCGCATGGCGTTATGCGTCAGGGCTGATAGGACCTTATAGTTATATATTGCATTTACCAACATTGACTATCATGTATACTATTGTTGCATACTGTATTCCCTGCTATATGTGTGTAAACTTAGAATTGATAGAACACCGCACTATTACTAACGGTTCATGTTGCACGAGCACTAATCTGCATGTTACACACACACCGTTAGTAATTGCCATGATACACTCACTGTAGGATTGCCATGAGTATATTGCTATAGTTCATTTCATTTATGATTCGTTATGATTTTCATAGAAATTGGGAGCCGCAAGATGTCTTTTGAAAACTAAAACTATTTTAAAAGCGGTTCTCCCTTGTACCTACATTATGACTTGATACGCATAACATATCGCATTTGATTTACTCATTGGTGTTGGATTTCCATGTGATTTCTGGTTTTGAGGACCGTGGAATTTATTAAAGAAAAGATGCACCATTTGAAAACCCGGTTCCTCGTGATATGATATTTTGGTGCGTCCACCACGTGTTTCCTCGGTGCTGAGACGTGTGCTTGAAACCTGATTCGAGGAGTTGGATGATCCGTTTGCGGGTTCGTGGTAGACCCGGTATGGTTCCCCGGGACGAGAAATGTTTTCCGTGGAGTAGACGATGAGCCTGGCAGGGTGGCGAGTACCTACCGGTGATTGGTTGGACCTGGCGGTTGTCCGGAGGATACTGACCAGAGTCGAGAGATGGATGCGGGATGATCCGTACTGCCGGGGCCGAGGGCCGATACCGCAGACGGAGCCCGTGGGCTGATCCGGACTGACGGAGCCCGATATATTAGGATTTGCGTATCAATACTGGACACGAGTATTTTATGATATTTTGAGTGCCGATGTTGGGCACTCGTGATTCTCAGAGATTTACAGGATTTGAGGGCCGAGGAGAGTGCCGGCGCATGAGTTTATTTGGGATTTGGATGCAGTTTGGGGCACCGATTATTTTTCCATGTTGATATTTCCATGTAGATGTTCTTTATCCCATGCTCAGCATTTATTATCATGTATCGCATCCTGTAATTATTTTACCTGACAGAGCATTTGCATGATTATTGCACATACTGCTTAACACGCATTGATATCATCTGCTGGCATTTGATAGAGTAGCGCAATACGTGCATGCTCGCGATTACATTTATATGTTATCTATATTCACGAGTTGGCAACTCACCCCCGTTGTGCCACAGTATTTGCAGGTTGCCCTTCAGAGTAGTCGCGGCAGGCTGCCTTTTGCATCTTTTGGCTACAGATACCACTACAGTTGGTGTGAGAGCTGTTTTGCATTTTAGGTGGGTTGTGGTATCTGATTACTTTTATTGTACTCCTTTTGTATCTAGTATTCTCCATCTACCATTTATGTACTGGACTTAGATATTGTGTGAGGACGATGATGTATATTTTGTATTCTGGTGTCGAGCTCGTAGGAGCCGACTGTTTTTATATGCAGTTTATATTCCTGTGATGTTTACTTATTGCTTATTCTTCACTATGGCGTCGTATATTACTCTTGTGATGATGGTTTCCGTCGTTAGGCGTGCTTGCTCCCGTTTGGGAATGTTTCATTTCATTATATTTCATCTTTACTTATATCCTGTTTTATACCCGATTTTCGGGGTTACTTTTACAAAGGAAATGCTGCCAAAATTATTTAAATGACAACGTAACTTTAAAAGAACTTATTGAATTATTTAAGGTTTTCTAAATGTCTTAATTAAATGTTTTCAACACTCGCTACTTTTAAATGGTTTTGATTTCTGGGTTCGGCTTACTTAGTCGCGTTACGCTTGTAGACGTAGCGTGGTTAAGTGCCGGTCACGAGTCGAAATATTCGGGTCGTGACATAGAGACTTGATGTGAGGACGATATTGTATTATTTTGGTGACTTGGATGTCCTTTATACAGTTTTACTTATATCGTATTTTATTTCTTCGCTACGACGTCGTATATCTGTTGTGGTGGTTTTTTTCCGCCTTTGGGCATGTTTTGTTCCAGTTTAGGGATGCTTTACTTATATTTATGTTGTACCCATTTTGGGATTGGTTTTTACAAAGAAGGTGCTGCCAAAATTTTAAAGGAAATAAGTTTGACTTTTAAAGATTTTGGGTTGAGATTTCAAAGGTTTTGAAAATGCTATTATTTCTTACTACTTTTGATGGTTTAGATTGCTGGGTTTTTGGCTTACTTAAATTGCGTTATGCTTGTAGACGTTACGTAGTTTAAGGGCCATCATGTGCAAATTTCTGGTCGTGACAGTTTGTTTGAAAAGTTGCCATCACAGTGACCTAGTTTAGAGACCAAGAATCAACCCAAAAAACCTGAGCCCATTCCCTTCATCTGTGGCCGCACTTTTATCCATTTTGGCCGCAAATTGTGGCCGGAGTATGGTGGTTTTGTGTGGGACTTGGTCGTAGGGTCTCTGGGTAAAAGTGTAGTCTAGTGGCTAGTGCAACTTTTTCTAATTCATCTTTTATAACAATCTGGGTCCATTTAGCTAGAATTCAAGCGTTTCGATAATGTGCGATATGGATTTATCCAACATTCGTTTAAGTGTTTAGCACGTTTAGTAGCCGTAGGGTTGGTCTAGGGTGTTGCTGCACGTGTTTAGCCCGCTACGTTAACTCTCGGTAGCTTGTGGGAGCCGATTCGTTAGTTGGCGTTGTATCCATATTTTATTTGATAGTTTACTAATTTCATGCGTTATTGTGTTATGTGATAATAGGATCACAGGCGGGGACTTCGGACCCATCAAGGATGGGAAAAGAGGTGATCGGATACACCTAGCTCGAGATCGTTCGGTGAGTAGATTTAATATCTACGGGGGAATTGCCTGTATGGAGTTATGCGCAGAAGGCTAGATTCAAGTGAAATAATCTTGTTTGAAATGCTTGTATATGTGTTATTTTTGTGCATGAGTACCAGTTTGTAAACCCTATTACCTGTTGTACTTTCATATATCACTAATAGGACACTGCACCATTACTGACGGTTCATGTTACACGAGCACTGATTTATATGCCACACACACCGTTGGTAATTGCCATGCCACACACACTATAGAAAATTGACAGTTAGACGTTGATTCTTTGCTAGCACGCATCATGATTAGCATCATACATACATTGCTATAGTGATATACCTAATATGATGTTTTCATGAGATTTCTGTTTCGTGGATTTGGGAAACCGCAAAGTATATATTGAAAATTTGAATTATTTAAAAGAGCGGTTTCCTTTGATATGATATTTCGTATCCACCATGAGTTTTCTTGGTTCTGAGCTATGAGCATACCCGATTCGAGAAGTGGATGAACCGTCTGCGGGTACATGGTGGGCCCGGTACGGTATCCCAGGGCAAGAAAAGATTTTGTGGGATGATGATAAGCCTGGCAAGGGGGAACTACCTACAGGTGATTGTATGGAAACTCGGTGGATACCCGGAGGATACCGTTCGGAGTTAGATGATGAGATGTATATGAGGGCCGATCAGAGTGACGGCGCCTGAGATATTGGGATTTGGGGTGTCGTTGATGGATACTGGATTTTTATGATGAGGATTATGTTTTATCCCACACTCAGGATTTATTATGACATGCACTATTTCATGTAATTGTTGTACCCTGGTGGTGTACTTTGATCATGATTTCGTTGCATATCCATACTCCTATGCTTATGCCATCAGATTCCATATTTCGGATTATCGCTTTATCGTGCATGCATGTGATTACCTGTACGATGTTATTTACTTCTCACGAGTTGGCAAATCACCCCCGTTGTGCCACAGTTTTTTGCAGGGTTGACTCCCAGCGTAGTCGCGGCAAGCTCTTATTTGCATCATTTTCGGTGGATACCGCTACTGTTGGGTGAGTCCCTTTTTGTGTAGGTGGGTTTTTGCGGGTATCCGTATGATTCCATTGTATATCTTATTTTGTATCTAGTACTCTCCATCTATGACTTATATGTATTTGACTTAAAGACGAGACTGAGAGATTCAATATTTGTATATTATTTGTAACTCTGGTTGTCGAGCTCGTGTGAGTCGGATTTTATTCATATTGCGATGATGTTTTACTTCTTAATTGTTTTTCTTCGCTATAGTGTCGTATATATATCCTATTGTGGTTGTGTTACGCCTTTAGGCGTGAGTTGCTCCCGTTTGGGGATGCCTTTTATATTTTATGTTTTGTATCCGTTTGGTGCTAGTTTTTACAAAGGAGGTGCTGCCGAAATTTTTAAGAAAAATTTACTTACGTTTTAAAATGGTTTTAACAAATGTTTTAACTGTTTTTACCACTCTATCTTTTCAGGGTTTATATTTCTGGGTTTTCGGCTTACTTGAATTACGTTAAGCATTTAGACATTGCGTGATTTAAGTGCCGGTCGCGTTCCTAATTTGGGTGGTGACACTATGACTGCCACATAAAAAATAGATGATCTATCTCCGCTATACTGATTTTAGTCTATAAATAGACATAAGTTACTGACCCACCACGCTTCCGCTGCTCCCACTAACTACAATAACCCTCTGGCAGAGTCATATACACGTGCACTTCTAAAACAAATTTAGAACGACGTTATAGTTATCCACCTGCTAGATCTCATAGTCTAGGACAGTAGTGGTGGCAAGCTTGGATCATCAAAACCTCCATGTCACCGTCTTTGAGGAGACCAAAGTATCTTTCGGGTGGTTGAGGTTACCCACCAAATCTGTGGAGTGGCTAATGGATTGTCGAATCCAATTGAATTCTTAGGTTCTAGTAAAAGTTCAGTAACCGTTTGTGGTTCTGGAATCACTTTCAGTTCTACCATACTCCCACTTGTATTTTCTGAAAAGAATTCATTTTACTAAAACGAGTGGCGAGTTAAGAACAATATAATTATTGATCCTGCAAATGGTAGAATGTTAACCCTCGTCAAAACCCGGGATAAGCCACAAATTGCCATTATTGAAACGTGCCTTGAGTTTATCCGGATTCTGGTTTTATGTATAAGCTGGACAACAACACATACCTTAACATCGTTCAAATATGAATCCATTCTATATCCAATATAGAAACAAAGGCACTAATTTAATTGGAACTGGATTCTAAAATAATGCAGTTGTTTCCAGTGCATATCGACTAAATGGAAGAAGGCCATGCAGCATTACTCATCAAGGAGCCCACCTACGGACGAGTAACCTAAGAGAGAAGCAAGTTCTCAAATATATTACTTACGACTGAATACCTAGCATAAGTATCTATATTTTCGATCACCTCGAAGAATCCTGATACTTGCAATTTACGGTTCTCTACTTTATTCTTATACCTATAACTTTTCAAAATTTAGATCTTGTATTTCAAAGAAATGCGTGTCTAAAACTAGAGAAGTCATAAGTATATGGAATATAGTGCTAGTACAAATCCTTTGTCTTGATGAACATCGGACAACATACAATACTTTGTATAAGTTCTCTGAGTTTAATAACTAAAACCCTGTGCGTCGTAGGTTGAAAACTGTATTATGGTTAAGAAGAATTACACCATTATTGAATGAACCTTACCTAATCATCAACTGATAAAGGTAAATGTTATAAACATAATTTCAAAAAGTTATATCTCACTTTATAAAATAAACGTACAGATATATCAGTTTGAAATTGGTGCATAACGACGGATATTCAACTCCAAATGTCGTTAGGAAAAACCTAGGTGATTTCCTCAAATATCACCACTTACAAAGAATTCTGATATTGAGGATCTAATCACTCAATTCCCAATATTCTACTCCCACTCAGCATCTGTAACGCCATACAGATGTGAGAATCAAGTCTGGTAAATACATACCCTGGAGTCAGAATCTAATTAAGAAAGCAGTTTTCAATTAATACCGCATAGTAAAACTGAAAAATGAAAATGTTTTGAGTGGATGGCCGGGTATTCCTAGTAATGCCACTTCCACTATTCAGATTCATGACAGTAGTCGCAATTTCTTTTGCCCTCACTTCAAGCCCTTTATATGTCTCTATTTCGTACCTTCTGTACACCATACTTAGGCTAATTAGTTTTCTTCTTCCCTATCTTTGGATGCATGCCTAATGTTTGGAAGAAGACTATCCAATAAGTGTAATAGGTGTACTTTCCTAATACTAGGAGCCCTCACAACCTGAGTGAAGGTAAAGAGAAAAGACAACCGAATAATCATATTCAATTTCTCTAGAACCGGAATCCATCCTTGAACTGAAACAAGTTTCTTTGAGTTCGTATGTAACTATACGATGTCATACCCAAGCAATATGGATCGTCGTAGTGACGCGAAATGTTCTGGAGAAATGCAAATGGAAAGTAGGAGGGGCAGGGACATATAAGACATTGTCATGTATCATGACAATCCAAAAGCCAAAGTGTGTAAGAAAGTTCGGCTAACTTGGTTCATGAGTTTTAGTTTAAAGTAAATCATGATTGCAAACCAGAGAGAGAGAAAAGAAACACTCGGCATGCACTCTATCAAGATTAAATTGGTTAATCACTTTATCTAATCAGGATGGCTCACATTGTTTCCTTGAATTCTTCTTCAAACCCTAAAAGGAGAACTAGTCGGGATCATATACACCTTATAAGTTCGCTAACCGTTCAGCCAGGCCAGTGTTGGTACTTCGAGGGAGGTGCCCCCGAACTTTCTTGTAACATTTCATAAAATATAAAATATTATTTTTGGAATTTAATATTAAAATAATATTTTTTCCCGAAAACTGCCCGATTTGCAAAATTGGGGTTTTCGAAAAAGGGTATAAATATATACCAGTAATTGTGAAATAAATGGAAATTAAAATGATTTATTCATTTAATAATATATTTAAAGGATTTGGCATTTTTAAAATTTATTATATACAGTTTTGATAAAAACCCGATTAGTGCACTGTTAATCGCGATTAAGCCAAATCCGCGTTTCTACAGTTTTTCATGGCTAGTGCACCATGACATGTTACATGTTATTTCACTGTGTTGTGTTATTTAGGTTTATGTGTTTTGGTGAGAAAAGAGAAAGAAAAGGGGTCATGATGAGTGAGGAGAGAGAAAGGAGACATAATGATGACTTGGAAAGAGAGAGAGTGTGAGAATAATTATGAGAGAGAGAGGGGGCTGCCTCCATTTTCATTCCTCCACCATTTTCATCTCCTTCTTCATTTTACTCACCCTCATCTCCCTCCACCTTCAAGCCCTATATCCATCTCCAAATAATCCCCAAAACCCAAAACCCCTTTCACAAAAAACGATCCTCTCTTCATGCTCGTCACTTTGAACCCAACAAAGTGGGATTTTGGCAACATTGGGACTACTAGGGTTCTCTTGAGCTCATCCATGAGGTATAATCATTTCCACTTAGTTAGTTTTAGTTTTCTTCTGTTTGTGATAATTTAGAAGTTGAATTGGTTTTGGTGGTTGTGTAGATAGAAACCCCTAGAGAAGGTTTAGGCTTAAAGATGGTTTTAGTGAACTCTTGTGGCTGTGCAAGACCTGAGATTTAGTGTAGCAACTCAAAATACGGAATTGGGATTTGAGTTCTTGTCGGTTTTGTGAGAGATAAGGGTGTGCAGGGAAATCTGGAGCAACCCGGGGAAATTTTGAGTATAGCAAACAATACCAGAGACCCATTTTAGACCAGAGGAGGCCACCATGACAAGGCGAAGCCCAACATAGTATGGGGGCCGAGCTCTCCGGATTTGCTAGGGGTGGGGCTGGCCACTTGGTTATCTGGGGTGTCGGGGTTGGTCCAGTAGCTCAAATACACAATATACATCACCCTAGACTTGTTTGCTTGGCTTATTTGACCTGAGTCAAAATCTAGGAGCAGTTTAGTGTGATTTTAGCTATGTTTTCCGTGTTTTGAAATGCTAATTCTTGATATTTGGTTTTGTATTTGGTTGTTGAATGTTGTACATCAACGACTATGGGTAATTTGTTGTTTTTGCATACGTGGGCTATAGGTTCTAACCTATAGGCGATCCGTGTGCCATTTTGTTTTCCGGACTTGATGTTAATAGCGATTGCGATGGTTTATTATTGTAGGTACCCTCGCATGGATTCCGAGGCGACGGAGCGTGGCTTCAACGACTTCGGCAAGCGAAGACTACGGTGAGTAGATCTATATCTACCGGGGAAGTCGGGTGGATGGCGTATTGCACCCCCGCAAAGTTTTGATGGAAACTGATTTCTAGAATATGGTTAAGGAAACCTAGATTTGTAAACTAGGGTTAGAGTTAATGATAGTTAGTGAAACCATATTAGAAACTAAGGATAGTTAGAAATGATATTATACGGCTAATATGTGATGACGGGATTTGAGGATGATGTTTGACGATATTGTCGTTTAGGATACTATAGGACTAGATATTTGACGTAGATGTGTCATCCGAACCATGCATATTTCTAAACTAAAGAGTCATATGCATCTTTTAAACAGATACCTTGAGGGACGTTATGGAATTTCAAATGATATCTTTTCCTTAAAAACACCGTAATCTCTATTTTAAAAACTACGACTCGCTCTTTAAAAATCTGATTGTATGGTTCGGGTGTGTATGTTAGATTAGATACTTATACTTTTAGTAGAGATAGAATGTTATGTAAACTCGACTTGATGTGAGATATAAATGCGATGAAAGAATATAAGCCGGATATGATGATATGACGATGTTTTGGTATACGGATGTGAGTCGATTGAGATGGTTGATACCTTGTCAGTCCCCTGATATGAGATCGTTATGGATGTGACCTGGGACATAGGTATATAGTTACATTTATATATGTTGTGAACATGTGTGATATGTCGTACGTGACGTTAGGTCCGTACCCCCTAATTGTCGTAAAGGTTGATAGGATCCCTAATGTTTTAAATGCCGTCGTACGATGATCTTTTCCGTACGTGATGAGTTTGGTTTTATGATTGATCCATACACTTGACTAGAGGATGTCGTACGATGGATTATATCGTACGTGACATTATGTGGCTGGATGCCGATTGATTGATTCACCGACTCGATCATGTTACATACGTATACCCTTCAGTATTTGCATATGATTACATTATTCTGCATTCATACTATTTTCATTGCATTGTTTATATCTGTGCTAGTACACCTGCACCATTATCGATGATGCGTATGTTACACTTACACAGATCTGCCGACTCACATACTTCATCATCGATAATTGCCATGTCACTACACAGTAGGGTTGCTGCATCATGATATTCATATTGTACATCCATTTTGGCGCACATACATATTGTACACTCATGCTTGCGTATATGCCACTTATACACCCATATTGGTGCACATATATAGTGATACATCTATACTTGCCCATATACATATTGTACATCCATTTTGGCGCACATACATATTGTACACTCATGCTTGCGTATATACCACTTATACACCCATATTGGTGCACATATATAGTGATACATCTATACTTGCGCATATACATATTGTACCAACATAAATAACTGGATTTATTGGGAAATTGGGAACCGCATGTTATATTTTATAAACTGGAAACATTTAAAAGAGCGGTTTTCCCTTAATACGTCATACCACTGTTCCATACTGCATAATATACGGATATGCATACATTTTTATCATATGTCGCATACATCTTGCTTTATGATTTTACGCATTTAGATATGCTGTTTTTCTTGAGATTTCTTGATTTGAGAACCGTGGCTATTTCAAAGGAAAGTATGTACTGTTTTAAAAACCCGGTTTATCTTGATATGATATTTCAGTGCGTCCACCATGTGTTTTCTTGGTTCTGAGAGTGACATGTGAAACCCGATTCGAGGAGGCGGATGATTCCGTTTGCGGGTACATGGTGGACCCGGTATGGTACCCCGGGGCGAGAGAGAGATTTCGTGTAAATGACGATGAGCCTGGAAGAGGGACTACTACCAACCGGTGATTGGTTGGGCCTGGCGGATATCCGGAGGATACCGACTGGAGTCGAGAGATGATATGGGCCGATCCGGACTGACGGAGCCCGTGGGCCGATCCGGACCGACGGAGCCCGAGAGATGAGGATTTACGTGTCGATGCTGGACACGGGTTTCATGATGTTTTCGGGTGTCGATGTTGGACACCCAGGTTCTATGATTTTGATGTGTCGCGAGGGACACCGTTGATTTATATCCTCATACTTTCATGCACACTCTTTTATGATATTTACGTGTATACAGACATTGATTATATGGGTGGAAAAGATCCACGTGCATACATGCGTCGATTATACTGTTGGATGTTATCCACATGCTTATAGGCATTGACTACCTTGTTGGCTCACATACCGACCCGGTCACCCAAGATATCGTAGTATTACATTTATGATATAGTTGACCTAGGAGTCGTTATTTATTCGATTTTTACTTGTTGATATATTTCTATTCACGAGTTGGAAACTCACCCCCGTTGTGCCACAGTTCTTGCAGGTTGCCCGCATGGATCGGTAGCGGCATCGCTGGCACACAGTTGCATTCGGGTGTTTTGCTTTGGTAGGTGGGACATTTGTATCGTACCCACTCTTGTATCTATATTTCATATTGTATCTAGATAACCCCATCAATCAAAATTAGTAAATTGTATAAGTAATGAGACTTAGTGGGATTGTGGTTGCGAGACTTAGAGCGAAAGGTTTTCCGCTACGTGTGGTTTTTATGTTTTGCTTTTCTTTATCTTTGTGGTGATCTTTGCTGTTGGGCGTCGTATACTTATATATATTGTCTTGCGTGGTTGTGATCCATCGTTTGGCGAAGTGCTAGCACCCGCTTGGGGATGCCTTTATCATTATCTTGTATATGTGGTTTTGGATCAAAATATACAAAGGAGGTGATGCCCAAAATTTTAAAAGACGAAACATGTTTTAAAACTAGTAAATTCCACTTGCATTTTCATGTTCCTTTTCTATGCATTTTAGGAAAACTGGATTTCACTATAACTTTATTTCAAAACTTCACCTCCTTTATTTTCTTAAAAAGGTTTAGATTTCTGGGTTTCAGCTTATTTGAATTACGTTACGCGTACAGACGTTGCGTGATTTAAGTGCTGGTCACGAGCTAATATTTTGGGTCGTGACATTTCTGCAGAGGCATAATCTCATTAACACATTCTAGACACCTAATCGGTTAGCTAATTGTGAAGCGAAAATCTCCCGAGGAGTAATACCTGAAAGTGTTTCCTAGAACCACCAAAGGGTTTATACAGGCATCAAGCATGCAATTTTCAAAATTTCGGGGTTCTAATCTACACTATCCAAAGATCTAACTAGATTATTAGGGTTTATAGTATGATATAAAAAGATATACACTAAGTGAAGAATTCTACAACCTTTGTAGACCAAGTCATTCTCTTCTCAAGCTCCGGATATTAGTCCCTACGACTCATCTAGGCTCCACTTGAAGAATGAATGTGTTAGGAATATGTATGTACATTGATGTATATTATAGTGGATGCTTGGACATATATATAAAGGACTTTCTCGCTCGACATAATAGTATGCTATCTGGTTACTCTTTATCTTAACATGTTGACTGGTATTCTTTTTTATCTTTCTCTCACATGTTGATAAAGCCCTTAGGATATGTACTTGACTACCAGGATTATGATGAGATCATACAAGTGGGGCCAGGGTGGTCCACAAGTAGATCCTTTAATCAGTTCCTAGTCGTGGGAATATCGAGACCAGGGCATCGATATTCCAGTATAAACTAGTGTGTACATTTCATGTCCCTTAGAGGGCGATGGTTGATCCCACAACCATTGGTGTGTAACATCAAAGATTGTACACACGTGCTCATTGGAGAATGGGTACACCGAACAGGACTCGCCAAGGACTCATATGTGGTAGTATACCTATCGTCAGATAGCAGTCCTCTAGTGATACTGGTACTGGTTAGTCCTTAGACCCGAGATTGTCATAGAGTCTTGTGTGGCTCCTACTGTGCTTTGATTTTCTCCCTACCACGACTCAATGGAGTCGGGCGAACAGGTGGATTTTGGGTACAGTCCCGAGTCACATGGAGGCAATGAGCGATAGGAGGGGTTTCGTCTCTCCCGTTATTGGGGGTTGATGTTGCGCTATGCTCGATTAGCTATAACAGGAAGTCCCTGGCCAGTGCTGCTGCTGAGATTTAATAATAATAGTTATCAGTAGTTTCTCAAACCGTTATAGGCCAGACATCGTCATGACTTATCACGTTACTGGAGGCTGACGTTTACCACCCCTAGACATGATATGCGACATATCAGATGAAGAGACCCAACTATACGGTAGTGTTACTGATAGGCTTCATTGAGAGTATGGACAAGCTTGCTTGTTGATATTCATATCACTCAATACCCGGGTAGCCGTTACGTCCAACTAGTACCGTTGATGGCTTGTGGGTGACTGATGTGATCATCACCTACTGCTGTCGTATTGATGAGTCTTTAGAGTCCCACACAGAAGTTTCCTGGTTCAAGCGAAACAAAGTAGGACACATATGTGATATGTGTGTGGGCCTGATTAAATACGTGATGTGATACCGTATTGTAATCTGGCAGTTATCTGTTATCGGTTTGGTTATATGTGATATAACCAGATTGTCGAATCAAGTGTTTATTTGATAATGTGATATACAGATAAATGATATTAGTCGGTCATATGTGATATAACCGGATTATTAAATCAAGTGTTGATTTAATAATGTGATATATATTATATTTGATATAATTGTATCTTAACTAATATCATTAGCTCACTAAATATTTTCTTATAAGTATTAATATATATATGTATATTATATATATATATATATATATGTAGCATGGCATCAGTTTCGTTGCTTTCTTTTTCACCCAGAAAAGGCAGTGTTTCTATTTTTGAGAAAAATAGAAAATGAGAGTATGGTTGCAAGCATGGGATTTATTCATAATTTTTTCATCTTGACTCACTATTCAAGCATGCTTGTAATTTTATATTGCAAAATCGCATGCTTGAATGAGTGGGGGTCAAGAGTTTCCATTCATTCTATGCTCATTCTCAACACTTAGCCATTTTTCTTGAGTTGCTCCCATGATTTCTCTCTAGCTTCATCTTCCTCCTCAAATGTCATGGTTCAAGCTTCAACCCTCACATGAGATGTGAATCATGAAACTTGAACACAATCTTGTAAGCTTTTAACATCCCCTACTTTATCATCCCACACCAAACTGGCAATTTGGTATGGTGTGTTTGTTGGGTTTGCATAGCACCTTGTGAAGGTTTTGGCAAGCATCAATCATGCTACTTTAAAAATTTTGGGGTGCTAAACAAACCCTTACCAAGACCTTAACTAGAGAATTAGGGTTAACTTGCATGTAAACAACTTTACATCTAAGAGAGAGGGACTACAACCTTTGTAGTCCGTTCATTCGCTTCATAAGCTCCGAGTAGTAGTCCCTTCACCGCGATCCGTGAACTCCCGGACTCTAGAGAGGCTCCACAAGTCGAATGATCCATGCTTGCTTGAAGTCTTCCTTTTCAAAGATGATTTACCTTGAAGAATCTCAAAACCAAGCTCTCACTTCTCTAATGAAGTATTAGTGAAGTGAATACCCTAATCTAAGAGGCTAGAATAGATGAGAATGATGAAGTAGGAATTTTTCTCTCTTTTGTTTTTAATTTCTCACTTTAAATCATCACAACTCAAAAGGCTAGAAAGCTTTTTCAAAGAAGGAAGAAGAAGAAGAAAGCTTTTGTGATGAATAATGAATTGTTGTGATTACAATTGCAACCATGAGTTAAGAATGAAGGCTTTAACTCATGTAGATAATAAACTATGGTTAAGGGTTTGGGTTAGGTTAACAAATATCTACACAAAATATCAAGATAGATGACAAAAGTCAAAAGCTTCATGAAGCTTCATGAAAGCTTCATCCAAAAGCTAACCCAAATCCAAACCCTAACTTGGTTTAAACTCAACAACCATGTTGCATTTGTAACCCTAACATGTTACAATATTATATATCACATATATAATATTTAATGTAACAAAAGAAAATAATACAATTAACATATATCGCATGTATATCAATGTATTATCCGGTGAGAAAATGAATCAATAATGCGAGCTTATATTAGTTAACATGATATAATATATCACATATATTATTATACATTAAATAATCGAATCAACACTTGATCCGATAACCCGGCTGTATTGCATATAACCGGCTAATATAACAAGTACCATTTCATCGAATCAACACTTGATCCGATGACCCGGCTATATCACATATACCCGGCCGATATCACATATCACGAGAATAGAATATGGTATCTCATATCGTATTAGTCTCGGTCCCGCACATATCGCATATGTTCCCCTACTCCGTTTTGCCTGAGACAGGAAACCTCTGTGTAGGACTCTAAACAATCGTCAATACGCCGACAGTAGGTGATGATCATATCAAACACCCATAAGCTGCAAGCGGTCAGCTAAACATAACAGCCACCCGTGTATTGAACGATTAGAAGATCAACAAGCAAGCATGTACATTCTCCTATGAATCCAATCAGTAACACTACCATACAGTCCAGTCCCTTCGTCTGATATTTTGCATATCCAGTCTAGGGGTGGTAAACGTCAGACCCCAGTAACCTATAAGTCGTGTCGATGTAAGGCTCATAACGGGTCGAGAAACTACTGATAAATCTTACCAGTAAATCTCCATATCAGCCCTGGCCAGGGACTTCCAGTTATAGCCAATCGAACACAACGCAACATCAACTCCCAATACCGGGAGAGACGAAACCCCTCCTATCGCCCATTGCCTCCATGCGATTCGGGACTGTACCCAAAAGCCACCGTTTTGCACGCCCTCTTGGACGTGGTAAGGTGGAAATCAAAGCACGGTGGTAATCACACAAGACTCTATGACAAACTCGGGTCTACAGACTAACCTGTACCAGTGTCACCGGTGAACTGCTATCTGACGATAGGTATAATACCATCCAGGAGTTCTCGGCGAGTCCGTTCAGTGTACCAAGTCTCCACTGAGCATCCGTACACCATCTTTGATGTCCAACACCAATGGATATGGGATCATCCATCGTCCATCATATGGGTTATGATGCGTGTACGCTAGTCTACTCTGGAGTATCGATGCCTTGTCTCGATACACCCTTGACTAAGAACAGTTATAGGATGTACTCGTGGACTACCATGGCCCCACTAGTATGATCTCATAATAGTCCTATCAGTCGAGTACAAATTCTAAGGGCTTTATCAACATGTGAGAGCAAGACAGTAAACTAATATAAGTCAATATGTTTAGACAAAGTGAAACCAGATAGCATACTATCATGTCGAGCAAGAAAGTCCTCTCTCTATATATCCAAGCATCCATTATAATATACATCGTATGTACAACAATGGCCTCTAAGGCATATATATAACTAACAATCTCCCACTTGTACTAAGGCCGACTGTTCTAGTATCTCATACCCAACAACCCGAAGAGTCTCTCAAAATGTATCTGGGGTATGGCCTTCGTGAGTGGATCCGCAGTGTTGACCTTCGTATCAACTCTCCTGACCTCGATCTCCCGGCGATCAACTATCTCCCGGATCAGGTGATACCGCCTCAGAATATGTCTGGACTTCTGATGGGACCTGGGTTCCTTGGCTAAAGCCACAGCTCCATTGTTATCACAATACAGAGGTATTGGATGCTCAACGGACGGAACCACACCAAGATCAACGATGAACTTCATTATCCAAACAGCCTCTTTGGCAGCATCGTTGGCAGCGATGTATTGAGCCTCCATCGTCGAGTCTACCACGGTTTCCTTTTTGGAACTCTTCCAACACACCGCCCTTCCATTGATTGTAAAGACAAAACCGGAGTGCGACTTTGAGTCATCCTTATCACTTTGGAAACTCGAAACGGTAAAGGACTCCACTTGGAGTTCTCCGGTACCATACACCAAGAACATCTCCTTAGTCCTTATCAAGTAATTGAGAATGTTCTTCACAGCTGTCCAGTGATCCTCTCCTGGATCTTCTTGATACCTACTCACTACACTTAGTGAGTATGCTACATCGGGTCTGGTACATAGCATCGCGTACATGATAGAGCGTACTGCCGAAGCATAAGGTATTCCTTACATGCGAGCTCTCTCCAAATCAGTCTTGGGAGAGTGAGTCCAGAGATCATGGGCAAGTTCCCACGCTTGGATTCTTTCATACTAAACTTCTTTAGTATGGTGTCAATGTACCTGAATTGGGACAATCCCAGTATCCGTCTAGATCTCTCTATAGATCTTAATTCCCAAAATGCAGGTGGCATCACCCAGATCCTTCATTGAGAATCTTTGTGATAAGAAGAGCTTGACCGAGTGCAGCATAGGAACAATGTTTCCTATCAAGAGTATGCCATCCACGTAAAATACGAGAAAGACAACCTTACTCTCTGCAACCTTCTTGTGTATACAAGGTTCATCTATGTTTTTGATGAAGTCAAACTCTTTGACTACCACATTAAAACATATGTTCCAACTCCGCGATGCCTGCTTAAAACCATAGATGGATTTATGCAGCTTGCATATCTTTCCGCTACTCCCACTATCTACGAAGCCCTTTGGCTGAGTCATGTACACGCACTCTTCCAAATCACCATTTAGAAAGGCGGTCTTAACATCCATTTGCCAGATTTCGTAGTCATGGTATGCAGCAATGGCAAGTAAGATCCGGATGGACTTAAGCATTGCCACTGGAGAAAAGGTTTCGTCATAATCCACACCTGGTCGTTGACGAAAACCCATTGCAACAAGTCTAGTTTTGAAAGTCTCAACTCTTCCATCTACACCAAGTTTCTTCTTAAAAATCCATTTTCTTCCAATGGGTTTTACCCCTTCAGGAGCAACTTCCAAAGTCCATACTTATTTGGTGAACATGGATTCCATCTCAGATTGCATTGCATCCAGCCATTTCACAGAGTCCCTACTCGTGATGGCATGCTCGAAACTAGTCGGGTCATTATCTTCCATGATGCAATCCTCTCTCTCACCATCAATGAGAAAACCGTAGTATCTCTCAGGTGGATGAGGAACCCTACTAGATCGGCGGAGAGACGGGGGTTCGTCAAGAACTACTGAATCCCCTGGTTCCATCAAATCGTCTGTCGTAGTTTTTGTCGTTTTAACCTCTTCCAGTTCTACCTCATTGCCACTAATTTGTTTCATAATAAAACCCATTTCTAAGAAAGTGGCATGTCAAGAAATAAACACTTTTTGTTCCTCGGGGTGGTAGAAGGTATACCCTTGTGAATTTTTGGGATATCCTACAAACTTGCATAAGACAGACCTTGCCTCGAATTTATCTGGGTTGTGCCTTTTGACATAGGCTGGACAACCCCATATCTTAACATACTTAAGAGATGGTCTCTTTCCTTTCCATATCTCATATGGAGTGGTAGGCACTGATTTGGTAGGAACCATATTCAATAGGTGTATGGCTGTCTCAAGCGCATACCCTCAGAAGGAAATAGGTAACTCAGCAGCGCTCATCATAAAGCGCACAATATCTAATAGGGTGCGATTCCTCAACTCCGATACACCGTTATGCTGTGGTGTATAAGGAGGAGTAAGCTGAGAGAGAATCACATTCTCTTTTAGATAATCTAGGAACTCATTGCTCAAGTATTCTCCTCCTTGATCAGATCGAAGGATCTTAATACTTTTACCCGTTTGGTTCTCTACTTCGTTCTTATTTTTCTTTGAATTTCTCAAAACCTTCAGACTTGTGTTTCAACAGGAACACATGTCCATATCTTGAAAGATCGTTAGTGAATGTAATGAAGTACGAGAAACCATTCCTGGCATGTGTAGACATGGGACAACATACAGCACTATGTATCAGTCCTAAGAGTTTCATAACTCTTTCTCCGTGTCCACTAAACAGAGTTTTGGTCATTTTGCCTTTGAGACATGAATGAAAAGTTTCATAAGATGAAAATTCGAACGGATTCAAATATCCATCCTTATGCAACTTAGCTAGTCGTGTCGCATTGATATGACCTAGTGTACAATGCCATAAGAAGGATTCATTCATTTCTAAACTCTTCCTCTTGTGAGTGTTTTGTACATTAAGAACCGTGTTTTGATTTAGAACGTATATGCCATTATGTAACGAGCTTGATCCAATCAACTTTTGATTTAGGAAGATGTTCATAACATTATCCTGTATTACAAAATTATATCCTTCTTTACTTAATAAAGAAACTGATATAATGTTGCATATCAAGTTCGGTATATAATAGCATTCGTTCAAAATCAATGTATTACCACTTGGTAATATAAGGTGACATTCGCCAACTGCTTTTGCTGCAACATTTGCACCATTCCCTACTCTTACGGAATGATCACCCATTCCCAGTTCTCTACCTCCTTTTAGCCCATGCAATATATTGCATATGTGGGATTCTGATCCAGTATCTAATGCCCAGGACATAGAGTGAACTGAGAAACAGTTCTCGGTAACTAACACATCCGAAGAACATACATCAACATGTTTATTCTTCGTTTGGGCGGCGGGAGAATCCAGATATTCTCCTATTCCCTGCTCGGACTTATAAAAATTATAAGTGGGAGCGGGACCAACGTTCCCCTGCTCAGTATAACAAGCGGGTTCAGTCAATATATCCATATTATTATCTTGATTAAGGCCTGATATGGTCGCTACCTGGAGAGTGAGAGAAGAAAACACTTTAGCGTGCGCTCTTGTAAGATTAGATTGGTTATTATCTTATCTAATCAGGATGGCTCCCACTGTTTTTAATCAAATCTTCTTTCAAACCCTAAAAGGTAAGATTAGCCGGGATTAATTACACCATACAAGTTCGTCAATCTTTGAGCCAGATCAGTATTGGTACTTTGAGGGAGGTTCTCCGTGATTTCGCACGGACCTAATTAGAATAAACCTCGTTTTTCCCAGATGCATAACCCCATTAACACCTTTCTAGACACCTACTTGATCGGCTAATTATCCTTTGTAAAATTCTCCCAGGAGTAACTCTTACTCGTAGTGGGTATCGGGATCTATCTATCTCATAGAAGGTATGCAATCTCATTGCAAATTTCAACATTTGAAATTCCGGATAATGCTTTTACCCCTAACTTGCTATGACCATGACGAATACCAAACAACCCATAGTCCGCTAGTCAAGTTCAACCCGTATATTTCTTGATTGAATTAAACCCACCCGCAGGACCCTTGACGGCCGTATGAATACTCTAATCCAATCGCACCATATGCTGCAGAAAAGTAGTAAATAGCTACCGTACACTACACATTGACGAATGCCAAACTACCGTAGCCCGAATACTAATTAATACTTATCCGAAATGACGGAGGGCTACGCAGGTTTTTCAAAAAACCATGAGTGTAATGAACTTTATATCGTTGTAGAAACAAGTGATTTTGAAAAGGAGTGTTTTTTAGGCTTTTCTAGTTTTGGTAAAGAGGTCACTCCCGGTGAAGGGATCTCGGCTCTTTCCTCATCGAATAAGGTGAAGGATATTTCATAAATACCGCTGTGCAAATCAAGAACTATAGAAGCAATCAAAAACTAAACCGTGAGTTTATAGCATCTGCCAATTTTGCTAAAAAGGTCACTCCCGGTGAAGGGATCTCGACTCTTTCCTTATCGAATAAGGTGTTGGATATTCTACAAGGAATACCGCTATGCAAAGCAATAACTGTAGCTACCCTTTTTAAAAATTTGATTCTACAACATCTTTTAGGTTTCTTTTCTTTTATTAATCTCATTAATAAATCCCATCTTTTAAGCTTCCTAAGCATCACAGAAGAAACGAAAGCGTAATATTTATATATCAACATATATATATATAGTATAAGCATTCGTCTCAAGCAGTAATATGATCTCATTACAGAACATTGCAGCAGAAGTCAACATATGAAATATTGGATATACTGGGACGTCCGTGTTTTATTTTGAGCCTGTATAAAACACGGATTCCACAGTCGAGATGAATAGACAAACCCATATCCCTAGACCCCTCCAAGAGCGGCAAGTAACCCTGCCAATTCTAGGGTTAGAAGACCCGATCTCGACTCCTCGAGATGGCCTCCTACTGGATCCTAGAACCCGGTTACTTGTGCTCTCCGTCTTGGGTCTATCCTAATGCGGAAAAGTAAATAATATACAATGGTGACATCATCCTAAACCAGGAAGTGCCCCAATAAAAGAATATTACATACAAATGAATTTTACATGAATGAAAAAGAAAACTCTCATCTCACATAAAAAAACCCTGGCTATTCAATACACAACGATCCAATAAAACATATCACAACAATACATAATCATCACAGATACCTAGGCGAAGTTAGATACAACGAATTCCCAAAAATTCCCAGAGAGCTCAACACTTGAGCACGGTTAAAATTAACCAGAGACATACCACAGTACGTACGGACCAACAGCTGGAGGGCCGACCCAAGCCTCTCAAGTGGCGCCGTGGATCCGCCGCTAAAACCAGGTTTTGGAAGCGGATCCGCGGTCACTTAGACGAGTTAGGGTTTCGTTCTTCAGGTGTGTCCATAGAATTCCCTGCATGATTTCCTGAGTATTTTTAACATGGAAAAATTCAACTTTTTGAAAAATTTCCAGAAAAGGGGTCGTTTCGGAGATTCGGGGTTCGATCGGACTTCTAACTTCGTCTAGACAATGCCTACTGCTCTAGCTTAGCTCTGATACCATTGTTGGGTTAGCATAGCACCTTGTGAAGGTTTTGGAAAGCATCAATCATGGTACTTTAAAATTATTGGGGTGCGAAACAAACCCTAACCAAGATCTTAACTAGAGAATTAGGGATAACTTGCATGTAAACAACTTTACATCTAAGAGAGAGAGATTACAACCTTTGTAGTATGTTCCTTCGCTTCATAAGTTCCGAGTAGTAGTCCTTTCGCCGTGATCCATGAACTCCCGGACTCAAGAGAGGCTCCACAAGTCGAATGATCCATGCTTGCTTGAAGTCTTCCTTTTCGAAGATGATTTACCTTGAAGAATCTCAAACCCAAGCTCTCACTTTTCTAATGAAGTATTAATGAAGTGAACACCCTAATTTAAGTGGGTAGAATAGATGAGGATGATGAAGTAGGAATTTAGCTCTCTTTTGTTTTCAATTTCTCACTTTAAATCATCTCAACTCAAAAAGCTAGAAAGCTTTTTCAAAGGAGAAAGAAGAAGAAGAAAGCTTTTGTGATGAATAATGAATTGTTGTGGTTACAATTGCAACCATGAGTTAAGAATGAAGGCTTTAACTCATGTAGAGAATAAACTATGGTTAAGAGTTTGGGTTGGGTTAACAAAATCTACACAAAATATCAAGCTAGATGACAAAAGTCAAAAGCTTAATGAAGCTTCATGAAAGCTTCATCCAAAAGCTAACCCAAATCCAAAGCCTAACATGGTTTAAACTCAACAACCATGTTGCATTTGTAACCCTAACATGTTACAATATTATATATCACATATATAATATTTAATGTAACAAAAGAAAATAATACAATTAACATATATCAATGTATTATCCGGTGAGAAAATGAATCAATAAAGCGAGCTTATATTTGTTAACATAACGTAATATATCACATATATTATTAAACATTAAATTATCGAATCAACACTTCATCAGATAACCCGGCTAAATTACATATAACTTGCTAATACAACAAGTACCATTTCATCAAATCAACACTTGATCCGATGACCCGGCTATATCACATATACCCGGCCGATATCACATATCGCGAGAATAGAATACGGTATCTCATATCGTATTAGTCTCGGTCCCGCACATATCGCATATGTGCCCCTACTCCGTTTTGCCTGAGCCAGGAAACCTCTGTGTAGGACTCTAAAGAATCGTCAATACGCCGGCAGTAGGTGATGATCATATCAAACACCCACATGTTGTAAGCGGTCAGCTAAACGTAACAGCCACCCGTGTATTGAACGATCAGAAGATCAACAAGTAAGCCTGTTCATTCTCCTGTTAATCCAATCAGTAACATTACCATACACTCCGGTCTCTTCGTCTGATATGTCGCATATTCAGTCTAGGGGTGGTAAATGTCAGACCCCAGTAACCGATAAATCGTGTCGATGTAAGGATCATAACGGGTCAAGAAACTACAGATAACTCTTACCAGTAAATCTCCATATCAGCCCTGGCCAGGGACTTCCAGTTATAGACAATCGAACACAGCGCAACATCAACTCCCAATACCGAGAGAGACGAAATCCTTCCTATCGCTCATTGCCTCCATGTGATTCGGGACTGTACCCAAAAGCCACCATTTTGCACGCCCTCTTGGATGTGGTAAGGTGGAAATCAAAGTACAGTGGGAATCACACAAGACTCTATGACGATCTCGGGTCTACAAACTAACATGTACCAGTGTCACCGGAGAAATGCTATCTAACGATAGGTATAATACCACCCAGGAGTTCTCGGCGAGACTGTTCAGTGTACCCAGTCTCCACTGAGCACTCGTACACCAACTTGGATGTCCAACACAAATGGATATGGGATCATCCATCGCCCATCATATAGGTCAAGATGTGTGTACGCTAGTCTACTCTGGAGTATCGATGCCCTGTATCGATACACCTCGACTAGGAACAGTTATAGGATGTACTCGTAGACTACCATGGCCCTATTAGTATGATCTCATCATAGTCCTAGCAGTCTAGTACAAATCCTAAGGGCTTTATCAACATGTGAGAGCAAGACAGTAAACTAATACAAGTCAACATGTTTAGATAAAATGAAACCAGATAGTATACTATCATGTCGAGCAAGAAAGTCCTCTCTATATATATCCAAGCATCCATTATAATATACATCATATGTACAACAATGGCCTCTAGAGCATATACATAACTAACAGTGTTAGCTATACTAAAGGAGTTTAGTGTAGAGTTAGCTTGGGCTAGAGAGACTTCGTGTGGAACATCTTTGGCGCGAAGATCACGAAGGAGGGTCGTTCAACTCGAAGAGAAGCCTTGTGAAGTCGCATGGACTTCAACCTGGAGCTTTAGAAGAGAAGGACTCGAACTACAAAGGTTGTATGCTCTTTTCTTCTCTTGGTTTTATTACATCATAAAGGCAAACCCTAATAATCTAGTAATGATCTTTTTAGTCTAACTTAGCACCTAATAAAATTTAAAATGTGGCATGCTTGATGCCTCTTGAACCTCATGGTGGTGTTAAGGTAGTCTTTCATGGTATTAGAGCCAAGCTAGAACATTTGGGTAACTTGTAGCGACGTTAGAAATCCGTCGTTTTTGTCGCGCAAAAACTGCCGATAAAACAGTTTTCAAAATTGATGTTTTGAGTTGTTTGCACACCCCGTGGGCTCACGGTTTGAACCGAGAAGCCATGGGGTGGAGCGTGCGCACCCCGGGGATACCCCAGGGGGACCGATTGGCTGGGCCCACTCCCCAAGACCACCACAAGGTGGTCTTGGCAGTGGGGACCCGAAACTGCCCCACCTTAGGCAGTTTCGGGTCTGCCTCACCTCCTGGCCAACGCGTGGTGGCCTCGAGGGTGGGGTACCCCCTCTAGGCCACCCATTAGATAGTTAACTTTGTGATCTTCTCCCCTGTGAAGATTCGGGCGGGTTTCGACTTCATTTCGACTCCTGGATTGGCTTAAAACGATCGGTTTTGGAACTTTAGCTCTCTAGATTTTTCATGTCTTGGAAAAATTGGTTAAGTTTGCTAATTGCGAGCGGAATTATAATGTCGCGGTTATTTTACAAGCTTTGTGATGTGTGTGATACAATTATTAGAATCCGGATTAATTAGTTTTATGAAAACTAGTTAGTATATTATAAACCTAGCCATTTAGTCTCATTTAATCGATTTCCACGAAGTTTTGATTCGGATAAAAGCTCCGTCGTAATTGCATATTGTACGCGATCACTAAGTCGGGAATCTTGTTGAATTATCCGACAACCAATTGAAACCTGTTTTCAATTTGAGACTAAAATGCAAGTTTTATAAGTTAGGCTTGAAATCCAGAATATAAGATATTCCGGGTTTATGATGTCTAAGGAAATTGCGGATTTTAATTATTGTAGTTTTCTGTTTCTTTTTCTGCGACCGTAAGTGTAATATGTGGGGCACCCCTATCTCGTTGCTATATGTCAACGAGTTTTAGAGATACGCATATTTGCTTATGTTGGTGATATGTGATATCATGTGTTGATGTTGATATGATTTATTGGATCGTCGTGAAAGAATAGTCGGGTTTTTTTTATGTGAGATGACAGTTTTTATTTTCATTCATGTAAAATCTGTATGTAATATTCTTTTATTGGGGAACTTCCGGGTTGAGGTTGATGTCACCACTGTTGTATATTAATTACTTTTCCGCATTAGGATAGACCAAGACGGGGAGCACAAGTAACCGGGTTCTAGAGTCCAGTGAGAAACCATATCAAGGAGTTGAGACCGGGTCTCCTAACTCTAGAATTGGCAGGGTTACTTGCCTCTCTCGTAGGGGTCTAGGTATGTGGGTTTGTCTATTCATCACGACTGTGGAATCCGTTTTTTACATTATTGGATAAATTTAAAATGCGGACATCCTAGTATATCCAATATTTCATATGTTGCTTCTGCTGCTTTATTCTGTGAATTTGATCATATAACTGCATGAGACGAACGAAATATTATATATATGATATATAATAAACGTTGCTTATGTTTTGCACCCACGCTAGTCCATCCGCCGCTTTGACGGTAGTTACGTAACCCAACGGTGCATGACGGGGCCTCATAGCGAATGCGGATGGCATAAGCGTACGTTTTATTTTCGTTTCGTTTTTCTATAATGTTTAGGAAACATTAATTGATGGGACTTCATTAATGTGATTAATGAAAAGAAAGAAACCAAAAGATATTGTAGAATCAAATTTTCAAAAAGGGTAGCTCTAGTTTTTGCTTTACATAGTGGTATTCCTTGAGGAAAGAGCTGAGACCCCTTCAATGGGAGTGACCTCATTAGCGAAACTAGAAAATGCTACAACCAACTCGATTTTGTATTTTGACTGCTTCTCTAGTTTTTGCTTTGCATAGTGGTTTTCTTAAATATCCAGCACCTCATTCGATGAGGAAAGAGCCGAGATCCTTTCACATGTCATCAACGTAAGTGAATATACGTATCCCAATTGTCGTTGACATATAGCAACGAAACCGGCGATACACTACAAATTACATTTACGGTAAAACTATAACAATTGGAATCCGCAACCACCTTAGACATCATAAACCCAATGTATCACATACTTTGGATTTCATGCCTAACCAAATGAATTCCTTAGACATCACATGCCTAACAATTATAAATCCTGCATTTTAGTCTCGATATTCAAAACACTTTCCAATTACCAGTCGGATAATTCAACAAGATTCTCGACAACCTGATCGAATACACGTCGGAAACTTTAGTAGACGGCCGCACCCCCGATGCCGTCGACGAAGTGCACTTAGGCGGAACACCGCGTCCTCGAGCACCCGAACGGATGCTTTTGGCGATGGGGTTCTCCTACAGCTACTTGGTCGGGGCTATGGGTCGTGGCTATCTAGTAAGGTTACCCGGCTAGTATCCGCGTACACTACGTGATTGCGACGGACTTTTGATCCACATAAAAATCCAATAGCAACCGATCAAATGAGACTGAATTGCTAGATTTATAAAATTCAAATTAGTTTTCAAAAAACTAAATATTGTGGATTCCAAGTATTGTATCACAATCATAGATTGCTAGATGATGTTAAACTTTTCGATCAAATTAACAAACACCCAAAATTTCCTAAAGAGCTCAACACTTGAGCGGAGTTTAAAAAGTACCCAGAACATGCCACAACACCTATGGACCAACCGTAGAAGGGTCAACCCTTGCCTCACCTATAGCGCCGCGGAACTACCGCAAACCCTAAGTTTTGGTGGCGGTTCCGACGGTCACAGAATCGAGTTAGGGTTTCGTTCTTCTAGAGGGTCTATGGAATCACCTGCTTGAATTTCTGAAGATTTTAAACTTGGAAAAATCCAACTCTTGGAAAATTTCCAGCGAGGGAGAAAATGGGTTATTGCTATCCGTTCGAACTTTTTAACGTTGTCTAAAATAACCCGAAATGATGTTAGAATTACGACTACGAAACACCCCGAATTTCCTTTACAGAAATATAACAGCACATGCAATATCAGTAAAAACAAGCAACACCCGAAACACCAAAATCTAAAGACTGGAACACCACAAAAATTTGAACCCAAAACTTCATTGAAAAACCGGCGATCTCGGAATTTCGACACACACCGCCGGGCAAAATCCGGCGAGGGAGGGGTCAAATTTCTGTGGTGTTCATGTTACATCTCATATAACATTTTGCAACTGCTTAAAAAAAATTTAGACGCCTTAAAAATTTCGACAGAAACTTGGTTTTTATTTCGAGTGTTTCGGAGTTGTTTCGGTTTCGTAATTCTACTAATATCATCTAATTATCTAGCATGTATCTGATACCACTGCAGGGTTCCCTAGGTCGCCACTGGGTTTTGGGAGGCATCAACCATGCCGTTTTTTAAACAATGGCGCGCTAAAGAACCCTAACCTAGAATCTAAACTAGAGAATTAGACGTAACTAGAATGTAGACGTCTTTACATCTAAGTGAACAAGGAATACAACCTTTGTAGACCAGTCCATCACTTCAATAGTTCTGTGTAGTAGTCCTTTCGCTCCAAATAGTGAAACCCCCGGACTCTAGAAAGGCTCCACAAGATGAACGGAACAAGCTTGCTTGAAGTCTTCGGGGCCGAAATTGATCTATGTCGAGGAGAAACCAACTCAAGATATCTTTTCACTAATATGGAATTAGTGAAGCAAACACCCTAAACTAAATGGCTAATCTAGTAGAGGATGATGAAATAGGAATTTTGCTCACTTTAGAAATATTTTTCTCACTCATTTTCTTCACCTCCCAAAATGCTAGAGAGCTTGAGGAAGGAGATGAAGTGAAGCAACCATGGAAAAGTTCTAGAGTAGAATGGCAACCATGGGCGAGTTAATATCATATACTAACCATTGTAGAGACTAAACCATGGCTAATCATAATGGTTGGGTTAATAAATATCTTAAGTAAAACAAAATTGGTGGACTTAGTCAATGATTCTACAAGCTTTCACTAAGCAACAACCATAACAAATTTCCTCCCGATTTTGAATTACTTTAAATAAATAAAACCCTTGATTATGTTAAGGATGGTGTGAGTCTCATACACCCATGTCACGTGTATCATCTAGCATCACATATAAAAATGTACATTAACATATATCACATATATACTAAATGCACACAAGTGAGAAAAGGAATTCTTGAGTGAGCTAATATTAGTTAATATAATTTAATATATCAAATATATAATTATACATTAAATTATTAAATCAATACTTGATTTAATAATCCGGCTATATCACATATAACCGACTAATATTATATGTATCAACTTATCGAATCAACAATTAATTCGATAACCCGGCATATAGCCGACTGATATCACATATCGTGAGAATAGAATACGGTATCACATACTCGTATTAATCTCGGTCCCGCACATATCACATATGTGATCCTACTTCGTTTCGCTTATGCCAGGAAACCTCTGTGTAGGATTCTAAAGACTCGTCAATACGCCGGCAGTAGGTAGTGATCATATCAGTCACCCACAAGACGCAAGCGGTCTGCTAAACGTAACGTCCACTCGGGTATTGAGCGATCAGAAGATCAACAAGCAAGCCTGATCATACTCCTGCGAATCCAATCAGTAACACTACCGTACAGTCCGGTCTCTTCGTCTGATATGTCGCATATCGCAACCTGGGGTGGTAACGTCAGACCCCAATAGCCAGATAAGTCATGCCGATGTGAGGCCTATAATGGTTCGAGAAACTACTGATAACACTTACCAGTAGATCTCAGCAATCCTGGCCAGGGATTTCCGGTTATGGCCAATCGAGCATAGCGCAATATCAATCCCTAATACCGGGAGAGACGAAATCCCCTCCTATCGCTCATTGCCTCCATGTGACTCAGGACTGTACCCAAAAACCACTGTTTTGCATGATCTTTTGAACGTGGTAAGGTGGACATCAAAGCACAGTGGGAATCACACAAGACTCTATAACGATATTGGGTCGACAGACTAACCTGTACCAGCATCACCAGAGAACTATTATCTGACGTGAGGTATAATAGCATCTAGGAGTTCTCGGCGAGTCCGTTCAGTGTACCCAGTCTCCACTGAGCAGCCGTATACCATCTCTGATGTCAAACACCAGTGGATATGTGATCATCCATCGCCCATCATATTGGTCGAGAATCATATACGCTAGTCTACTCTGGAATATCGATGCCCCGTCTCGATACTCCCACCACTAGGAACATTTGAAGGATGTACTTACTGACGACCTCTGCCCCACTAGTATAATCTGCATCATAATCCTGGTAGTCAAGTACTCATCCTAAGGGCTTTATCAACATGTAATAGAGAGACAATAAGTGTACATGTTAAGATAAAGAGCAACCAGATAGCATACTATCATGCCGAGCAAGAAAGTCCTCCCTATATATGTCCAATCATCCACTATAATATACATCACATGTATAATAATGGCCTCTTGGGCATACATATAACTAACACTTATTGACGTTACGCCTGCACCATGTCGGAATGAGAAGATTGTCGGAATAGTCTTTAGGTTTTAAATGTACCGTCAAAACTTGGCTCTCCCTTTGACGGAGCCTGGTGGGAAAATATGGTTCCCCTTTCTTTCATTTGTGTCCATGGATTGTATACTGGGTTCGGTGTGGACCTACCTGAAGGGAAGAAAATTTTTATTTCATTAATTTTTTTTTATATTTCTGTGATGCTCTATCTTTTCAGCTTTTTTTATATAGTGAAATCCGCGATTGCCCAATCATTTCAGCTATTTATCGTGGTGCTTAATCATTTCGACTGTTTCTTGTGCATATATTTTTTGCTCGCTGGTTTTTATTGCGAGTTGCCCTGTCATTTCGGCTATTTCATATGCATTTTTTTCCTTTTTTTTGCTCGCTGATTTTGGTGCAACTCAAGGCTTGGGTCCTGATACCAATTTTGGCATAAGTATCGCTACAACTAGAATGTTGCTAAAAGAGAATCATCATTTACCGTGAGAGGACGTGGAGTTTGACACCTATTCAGGCATCAGTATCGCTACAACTGGGATATTGTTAGGAGAGAATCATCATTTGCCTTTGTCGATTTAAACAAATATGCTTAGAAAACAGGGTTAGGATCCTTTTGATTAAGGATTTTTGAGTTTATGAGCCGTAAGGGTCTCATAAAGGTATTTCTCCCTACAAGTCATGAGGATCTCGTAGGTGTATTTTCTCCTTAGGAGTCGTGGGGATTCCTAAGTGATATTTTCTCTTGTAAATCGTAAGAATCTTACAAGTGTATTTCTCCTTATAAGTCGAATGGACTTACAAGTGTCGTTCACCATATGAGAATATTTCTTGCCATTGGTGGAACTCGGTTGGAGCATATTTTGTTCGTGCCCGTAAATTGTAGACAAGAGTCTATATCGAACTACTTGTAGGGCAACTTAGGGAATATAACTGCTTAAGAACATGTTTAGATCCATATAACCTAAGACGTTTGAATTCTATGAGACGTGAAAGTCTTATAGGGGGGATTCTCCTTACAAGTCTTGAGGATCTCACAAGTGTAATTTCTCCATAGGAATCTTATGGACTCCTAAGTGTGTTGATTTTTTGTGAGTCGTAAAGATCTCATGTAGGTATTTTTCTCTTCACAAGGTCTAAAGGACCTTGCAGTTACACATAATTTTTTTCATTTTACGAGATTGCGCCCTTTTGGGTTTTCACAAACTCGCCGGCAGTCTCACTGTTTTTACTTTTCAGGCTTTCATCCATGCCCATTTCGCTTGTAGACATACCGTCTCTCTCTCTTGCTTTCAAACGAGATTGCACCCTTTCGCGTTTTCACAAACTTACCAGCAGTCTTACTATTTTTACTCACGGTGCCCTTTTGGATTTTCATCCGTGCACATTTCGCTCGTGGATGTACCTTTTTTTCGCAAAGTGAAACTCTCGAAAGTATTTTCGTCCCAGGTGACCCATCTGTTTACCGGTGGGACTTGGGGGTGGCTTCATCGCTGGAGTACTGTGTAGCCAATGGGACTTGAATTGCAATCTTCGCCGGTGGGACTTCGATTGCAATATAAATCTCATGGTAAATATTAGTTTTAGGGACGTTGTGGTGCATTATCACCGTGTTTGGGGCAAAATTCTAGTTTAGGGACGTTCCGGTCCATCATCGCCGTGTTTGGGACAAAATGCTAGTTTAGGGATGTTTCGGTCCACTATCGCCGTGTTTGGGGCAACGCGATAGTTTAAGGACATTTTGGTCCAATATCGTCGTGTTTAGGGAGACGCGATAGTTTAGGGACGTTTCGGTCCCAAGTTTATCATTTGGTCGGCGAGTTGCATAACTCATTCCTTCTAACACTTGCTTATCGAGATGCTGCTGCATGTCCTTTGTTTGCACGGACACTTCACACCTTAAACTTTTTGCACCCTCTTGGACTGCTTCTTTTACCATCACAGCAATTAGGTTGTTTTGCGGGAAATACCGGGTATTTTAGACAGCACCAACTCTCTACTCATCAGTGTCGCTTTCTGACACTGATGGAGTATCTTTTTCATATACGAAGGAACGATATATCATGTCACTCCTTCTGCTGAGTCGTCTTCTTACTTGGAAGAATGAACTTGACTTGGGGGATTTTCCCCTCATCATCCATTTTAGGAGTAGGACATAGCTTTCATGTCCCTTCCATGATTTCTGGTTCAAGCGGGCTATTCTACTTGATTGCAGGACCCGCTTGTAGGTCCCTGAATATCTTTCCTATTTTTTGAAGAAAGGACCATCTCACGTGGAGATTCCTCGGCCAGCAAGCAAGATGCCCCCTACGCGTATTTCGAGGAGTGAGTTTCACGTTCCTAATCTTTTGAAGGGTAGAACCCGTGCTGTCGCTATTTTGGCGACCGGTTGGTTCAGAGCCGCTCATTTTTTTTTTAGCGTTGGCGACAAACGCTGTCTTGCCTCGGCTTTTCATGTAACTTTATCGGAAAAGGATGCGTCTTGACCCATCTGATCCAATCAAGCCATTTTATCTATGAGCTCTTAGAAGGTTGTCGGCTTGAAGAGAGCCATATATAAGAATACCTTTGAATTTGGGTCAAGGGTGGCTATGAACATTCCCACGGCTGGAGCATCGTCGATGCGCTGCTCGCAATTAAACCAGAGATTTCTCCATCTGGTAACATATTGAGCTCAGGTCTCATTCGGTCTAACCCTTTCGTTGACCAATGCCGCTACGGTAGTGCGTTTATTCGCACTGGCGAATCTATGACATAAGAGCATACCAATCTCGTCGAAGGTATTCATGGAGTCATTTGGGAGTTCCACATATCATTCGAATGCAATGCCCGCCAGACTGCTGATGAACTGCCGGAGGAGCGGTATATCATTTCCTCCGGTGTTTCCGCACATGAATTTAAATAGCGCGATGTGCTGGCAAGGATTTCTGGTCCCTTCGTACATATGGAACGTCGGAAATATGTATTCTGGCGGGTACTGTACTTCATCGTAGCATGCCGGATACGGTCGACCAGTCTTGATCGACCTATTTGCAGCTTCACTCGCATAGTGAGCTTTGATTTGCTGAGAGATATATGCGTCCAATTTTGCATTTGGGATCATTTCCTCCTCAGCCATTGGTGGGGATTGCTAAGGATTTTAAGCGACATCCTTCTCTTTAAGAGCAACTACCGGCGATTCATCTGCCAGTGGTTCCGAATGGGCCATCATTCCGGCCATATTATGGATCAAGAGGGCCATCTAGTTAATTTTAGCGGACATCTCTGCTGCTTCTTCATCTCTCTTCTTGAGAGCGCGCTTCAGGAAGTCAATATCTGACTCCTGCTCTGTCCTTTCTTCAGGTGCGTCTTCGGCGTTTGCCTTAGGCAGAGGACTAGCGAGTGTTGCCGTCTGAGCAAACATCTCTTGCAGCTTTTCATGATGCAGTTGAGCTTTTGTCGGAGACCGGGTATGCGGTCCGTGGCTAGTAGAAGCTCAAACTTCGTCTTTGGAGTTCACCATATGGACTGTATGAACTACCATGCTCCCAGGCTTAGAGCGTTTGGAGTTTGCCTCGGGCGCTTGAGCTTTATTTGGCCTCTTTATTTTGTGAAAAGCTACTTTGGGAGGAACCATCGTATCAGGAACCGCCTTAGATAGAGTCCCCTTGTATTTGGAAGGGGGGTTCTTAGAGTTTAGCTGATGCTTAGAGAAAGGGCCGCGCATAACAACTAAGTCCTTCACTTGCTTCCACACCTTATATATAGATGATGAAAGTTCTTTTAGGGAGCGGACCGGTTCCTGCTGTCCTTAGATCTCCATGGGTTGCGGAGACTTTTTCAATATCGCGATAAAGGAATTTTTTCTGACCCTTCACAGCAGCTTAAAGATGTTCCCGGTTGGAATAGCAGCATTCGCCGTCGGAGTCGAAGTCAACCCGAACGGAGAACTGCCCCCATCTTGTCTTATTTGACACCCATATCGCTGTCGTTCATGTATTTTGACCAGAGTTTCTTCAGTCTCAGGAATTTGCTGAGCATGCCCCCTGTTTTCTTTGAGAGCATGAATATTATGCCCCATGTGTTGACCTTGGTCTTTGGCAGGAGCCAGCTATTTGGAGACTGATGTTGTCAGCAGAGCTGAAACTTAGGGAGCCATCCTGTGGAAGATGGACTTCTTCTGTGCTTTCCCCTTTGGCATTAAGGCACCGAGGGTAGGAGGTGGGACCATTGTCCCAAAGAAAAGTCCATTAATTTCTTGAAGAGCCGGACTGCAGAGATTTGAGGCTGCAAGTGGCCCATACTTGATTCCACCAGATATGACAGAGCCTAAGTTGCGGTGAGTGGAAGTAAACACCATTCTACAAAGAGATGAAATGCCAGCTTCAATATCTTATCACCCAAGGGTAACTATATACCACGGTTATTTGATCGCCGAAAAACACGACACGCGAAATGTGGATTAGAAAGAGGAAGAGGTCCCACCGGGCTACCAGAATCTGTTTACCGCCAAAGACCGGACTAAGATGTTGGGACATTTAGCCTGAATTTGGGGGCAGATACTATTTGCACATATCCATCCATCTCTCTGAAGATTCCAATTTGATTTATGGTATATCGGAGGTTTGGATAGATGTTATCGATGTATTAAACTTCATCAGATTCCCCCTCATTTGTGAGTGGTTTTTGATTGTAGGGACGCTCTTCCCTGCAGGTGCAACCCCTGCAGCTAATTACGTTATCGAGTTGCGATAACCACTTTCACTTGCTCCAGTAGTTCACTTCGTGTCGTGCGTTATTTTGTTTCTTAAGATTTCCCGTGGATTGTATACGGTAGTCAGTAAGAAGACAGTCCGCAGGGCAAAACATATTAGTTTAAGGACGCTGCGGTCCATTATCACCGTATTTGGGGGGAAAATATTAGTTTAAAGACATTTCAGTCCATTATCGCCATGTTTGAGACGAATATTAGTTTAAGAACATTTCGGCCCATTATCGCCATGTTTTAGATGACAAATAGGGGGTTGTTGGTTGTTGGGACCCGCTACCTCTTTGAAGACATTGAGAAATTACAACGACATATATCAGAGGTGTGGAAGATGTACTCTTGAACCAAATTCCGTATTTGATGGAAAAGATCATGGTGAATCCAAGAATCATTAGTCTTATATGAGACCAAGATTAACTTAGAAGAAATGAGATGAATATCATTTTGGATATCAATGATGAGAGATCATTAGTCGTATATGAGACTAAGATCAACGAAGAAATTTAAGCTTCACAGACTTGGCCAATTTGGGCTAAGATTGGGTTATTATACTACCCAGCAGTGCTATGCACTCAGATATATAGCGCTCACGTGTGTTTCACGTGAGGCACTGAAATAGTGCTAAGCACTAGTCTTTTTCCTAGCGTTCACGTGTGTTTCACATGAGGCGCTCAGCTTTGGGCGCTCACGTGTGTTTCACGTGAGGCGCTGTCTTCTTAGAGATTTAATCTCTGTTGATATTTTCAGAGAGGTTAAACCTCTGTTAATAGTGTTTTGACCATTAACGATCACCAAGATCACCATTTTGAGGATTTGGGATCAAGTTCTTTAAGAACTAAGTTCTTGATTTATGAGGGAACTATGTTCCTGGTGTATTATGGACTCCATCTTCTTCATGTTCTTTTCTTCCATATTCTTTTCGACATTTTTCTTCCCTGAATCTTCGATTCTCAATAATAAGATCATTCCAATGATAATTAAATTCTCAACTTGTGGGAGACTAATCTTGTGGATCTTAGATCAAGAGAAAGAACTAAATTCTTGAGAAGAGTTAAACCCTTAGATATGATATAATAGGTAAAGGAGATATTTTGATCTCGATATTTTCTTTACCTAGGGTTTGAGGGGAGGAAGATCTTCTTCTTCGAAGAGAATCAAATTCTCTGTTTTTTGTGGAACTTTCTTGAGAGCCTTCTGTTATTTTACAGAAACTTATGGGGGTCTCCTCATTATTTTATATCCCCTTTCTCCTCATCTCTTTGCTCCTGTTTATAGGAGAAGGAGAAGAATCAATTTGTTGAGAAAATCTCTCAATGAGAGAGCATGATTGATTTCATAATCAATCAAATTGATTTTTTAGATCAACCGGTGAATTTTATTCACCGTTGGATTTTTAATCCAAAAGCTCTCTGTTTAACAGAGAAGATTTCTTGTTTATTTTAATAAGATTAGAAAGAAATTTTCTTAAGATAGAATTTAATTATATCCATAAGATTTTATTCTGTTTAATAGAGAAGATCTTTCCATATTAGAAAGATCAAGGAAAATATTTTCCAAATATAATTTAATTCCATCATATGGAATTTAATTCTATCAGATGGTTTAATTGGTGATTTTATAACCATTGGATTTTAAATCCAAGATTTTCTGTTACAGAAAAATCTTTCCATATTAGGAAGATCAGGAAAATTATTTCCTAAATAGAATTTAATTCTATCACATAGAATTTAATTCTATCAGATGGTTTAATTGGTGATTTTATCACCATTGGATTTTAAATCCAAAATTCTCTGTTAGAGAAAGATCTTTCCATATTAGAAAGCTCAAGAAAAAATATTTCTCAAATAGAATTTAATTCTATCACATAGAATTTAATTCTATCAGATGAGAGCATTTTAAATTGGGGTGATCACGTGCTTTGCACGTGAGCGCTGCCATATACATATATGGCAGCGACGCTCACGTGCTTTACATGTGAGAGCTGCCAAAAGAATGCGGTAAGGGAACTCACGTGTTTAACTGTAACATTTCATAAAAATAAAATATTATTTTTTGGAATTTTTTTATAATTAAGTAATAAATATATTGTATTTTAATATTGCGGTATAATTAAAAACCGATAATTTGGGAAAAATTTGGAAGATTATAGAAATTACTAAAAAGAGGGTGTTTTATTGGATTGAAGAAAATTATAAAATTTTATAATTTATTATACATTATTTTAATGCTAATCGCCAATGAATATCGCTAATCGTGCATTAAACGTGTTTTGTGCACATGACATGCACATGCCATTTTAACACTTGTTACATTTTTATCATGTCTTTTTCTCATTTTTCATGCATGGTTTGTGTTTAAGTGAAAAGAGAAAGGGAAAATAAAAGAAAAGAGAAAGGAAAACAATAAAAAAAATGAGGCATGGACAAGTGAGAGGGAGAGGGTGATGGGTCAAACCATTGGTCATGGCTCCCATTTCATTCTTCATCATCTTCATCTTTCTTCTTCTTCTTCTCATGGCTCCCCTCTCTTCCACCTCCCCAAAACACCCCAAAACATCATCAAAGCAACACCAAAAGTTCATCCCGACTTCATTAAAAATGTGCACAAGCTCACACGTTACACTTTGGACCAAGAAAGCAAGAATTTTGGACACTTTGGGCAACTCAAGAAAATTCTTGAGTTGCCAAATAAGGTAATTCATATACCATTTGCATTGTATTGCATTCACATTAGCTTCCGTGTTTCACTAGAAGTGTTTTAGTGATGTTTAGTGAAGATAGGAAATTCCAAGTTAGGGTTTAAGGAAAACTTAATTTGAGATAGTGTAATTGATGTTTGTTAAGGCCATATAACCCCTCTAGTGTAAGTTTCATGGACTGAAACCATAGACTTAAACCAAAAATCCCAACATAGAAACCCCGATATCAGAGAATTGTGGATTCTGTGAGGGTATATTGACATCTGCTATCACCTGGGACACCTGAAAAATATTTAGCAAGCATAGTGATGTATGCAGGTGACCAGAAGACTACCATTGAAACCCCAGCCCCTAACTCCTAACAAAGGCCGCAAATTTATCCTTTCTGGCCGCAAATTACGGCCAGAGCAGGGAATTATTGGTTCGTTCTGGGTCCAGGGCTTTATCTCCAGTAAAATAGACCCTCCCCATATGCAAATTTGACTAATTTGGCCTAGGGTAAAATCTGGGACCATTTTCATGAGTTGGTGCATTGTTTTACGACTTCGTTTTAACTTGATTTTGGTAATTGATATTGTGTTTCCGTCGTGTGGCGTTTGAACGTCAACGACTAGGGTTACTGATCGTGTTTTGCATATGAGACTATAGGTTTTGACCTATGAACGTTACGCTTGCCGATTGGTTTTCGTGCACGATTTCTATTTACGATGTCATGTGATATACATGTAGGTACCCCCACGTGGACTTCAAGACGACGAGAATGAGCGTGGCCTCATCGACTCCAGCAAGCGAGGATCGAAGTGAGTAAATATATATCTACGGGGGAAGTCGGGTGGATGGCGTATAGCACCCCCGCAGTTCATAGCATAGCTTCTATATATATGGTTACATATGTGTTTTTTGTTACGTGGATGATTATCAAGATATGATTTTGTGTTCATGGTTTAGTTTAGGGTAGTTAGAAGTAACTTAGTTTAGCTTCTTAGTCGCCAACCCTAGAATATGGTTTACACCCACACGCGCATACACACTTGCATACTTTCATTTACCTGTGCGTATATGGGGATATGTATGTATATATATATATATATATATATATAAACACACACACACACACATGGGTATGGGACTATATATATATATATATATATATATATATATGAAAATAATGGAGGAAAGATGCCATAGGAGGGAATTCCCTCCTATGGCGTCGAAAAAATACCATCTCCCTAGTTTTTTCCGACGATCGGCACCCACCATCTTCATCGTCATCATCTAAGAAGTGGGTATACCAAATTTCATGTGATTCTACAACTTTTTCACCGTTGATTTAGCAATGTAAAAAGTTCTATTGTCGGTAAACCGTTAATTTTGAACCCACTAAATCAATGGTGAAAAACTTGTAGAATCACATGAAATTTGGTGTACCCACATCTTAGATGATGATGATGAAGATGGTGGGTGCCGATCGTTGGAAAAAACTTAGGAGGGGGTATATTTTCGACGCCATAGGAAGGAATCCCCTCCTATGGCCTCTTCCCTCCATTAATATCTCTCTCTCTCTCTCTTTATATATATATATATATATATATATATATATATATATATATATATATATATATATATATTCGTATACATATACATGGATTATGAGGACAGTACATGATATTGGGATATGAGTCGATGAGATTGGGCTGGATGCCATGAGATCGGTGATATGACGTTGTAATGTTTTAGAATCGTTTTGCGAATTTTCCGTTTTTAGGGTAAAATAGTCGTTGTTTTCAGGGTAAAATAGTCGTTGTTTTCCGTTTTAACCCGATTTTGATCAAACTTCTGAATAGACTTGACGGCACCTAGTTTAGCTAGAATGAAGCTAGTGTGCGGGCTTTGGGGGTCAATGGGATGTTTTGGTTCACATAGAATTTTTCCCTAATTAAATGTTATTTTAATGCTTTATTTGTGCACTTTATTAGTGGTAATTTCTTTTTAGCTTGGGTTAATTACTACTAATGTGGTTTTATACTAATCTAATCACTAGATATTTTGGTAAACCATCCATCCATAATATCTAGATATTTTGAGTTTAAAATGAAATTTTAGAAGAAAAGAAAAGAAAGCAAAAAGGTGGAAATTTGCATTAATTGAAGCATTAATTGATTTATTTTGCTAGAACTTTCTTCATTCTTCACAAAACAACCCCCTTTTGTTCCTCATGGCCGGCCCTCTCTCTCCTTGGCTGCCCTAAACTTTCCCCTCCATTTTCATCTCATTTTGCTTCAAATAAATCATCAAAAATCTAAATAAATTCGTCCAAACTCAAATATAATAAAAAACCATCATTCTTTTTCTTCAATTAAGCTTGGATCATCATTCTAGTGAGGATTTGGAGGCTAAACTTTGGATTTCTAGTTGCTTGATCTTGATATTTTGTGACTTATGAAACCCTAACCCTAATCCTTAATTGATATGTTTAAATCATAAGCTAACTATTTAATCGTTTAATTATAGCTTTAATTTCATGTTTAATTCATTCATGTTAATTTATATGAAGTTCAAGTTCGGATTTAACTTGATAAAATTGTTAATTGTTAATTGAAGATTATGAAAACTTAATCAAGTTGCTAATTTGTTAAATGATATTTTATTCTAATTGGATGATTAAGCTAATTAGAAAACTAGACTTTTACTAATCCTAATTAGTGAGATTTAAAAATTATATTAAAGGTTTAAATGTTTTAACCTTGCTATTTTGTGATGTTTGTAAATTCTAGTTTTGGTAAAACTTTTAGTTTTGTGTTAAAATGATGAAATGTTGCTTACTAGGTTTCGGTAAATTTTGGGCGTGGGTTTCTTTTGACGTTGCGACGTTAATTATATTGATTTCACGCTATATTTTGTGTTGTGAATGCGCGATCGGTACGATCAGGGTCTAGGCTTGGTTGTTGTGTCGCTTTGCGTTCCTAGTTAGGGTCGTGCCGATGTCGTTCGTGTCTTTGTGTAGCTTTTGCTCTTGAGTTGGTTTCGTAATGTCGCTACGCGCGTTAACCACTTGACGAACACTCGAGAGTAAATTTAGAGTTGGTGCGTCGGTCAAACATAGTTGGTACATGTTATTGGTCGATTGCTAATATATACTTGTTATATTGTTATATGCTTTCAGGATCGCAGGGGGACTTCGGGCGCTGCGAACAGGAGAAAGCGAGTGGTAGGCTTTACTTAGCCAGGAGCGTTGGTGAGTAGATTTAACATCTACAGGGGAATCACCCGCATGGCGTTATGGATCTGGCCTAGAGATATTATATATTGTCGCATATTCTATTTCATATATAGAGTTTGCGCATTCCCTTATTGCTTAGTTATTTGTCGTGCTTGGACTAATACCCTTAGGATACTGCACTATTATTGATGGCTCATGTTGCACGAGCACTGATTGTATGCCACACATACCGTCAATAATTTCCATGTTACGCACAACACACATACCTATATGATATTGTTTGGTTAGGAACATAGAGACATTGATTCATATTTCTTTATGCATATGACCTATAGCATACTTGTATACCTACTTGCTTACACATATGCCTTGACATACTTACATGCTAGTTACATGTATACCTATAAGGTATTGTACCATTAGGGTTAGGTACATACACACATAATGACATAGCTACATGTATACCTTGCATACATACTTCACTTATACCTGGAGGGTATATTATTTCATTACTGATAGGTAGATACACATACCTTGCTATACCTTTATGTTTACACATATATCTAGTTATAGCTACATGTTTACCTTTACTTGATGTTGTATAGACTTGGAGAAATTAGGAACCGCATGATATTTATATTAACTTGTTGCAGTTAAATAGCAGCTTTTCCTTTATATACTTGTATTACAGTTTTATGTTGCATATATTATATTCATGGATTTTCGCATTGAGATATGGATTTTTCATGATGTTTTCTGGATTTAAGGACCGTGGTAGTTTCATGAAATTATGCATTATTTGAAAAACTCAGTTTCTCTTTGTAGGGTTCCTAGGCACTCCTGTAAAGGTTCATAAAGCATCAAACATGCCCGAATAAAATTTTAGATGTGCCGAACAACCCAAAGCCGGGATCTTTGCTAGATTATTAGGGTTTAACATGCAAGATAACATCTTTAATACTAAGTGTGAGGGATTACAACCTTTGTAGTCCGCTCCTTCGCTTCATAAGCTCCGAGTAAAAGTCCCTTCGCCGCGATCCACGATCTCCCGGACTCAAGAGAGGCTCCATGACTCGAACGATCCATGATAGCTTATCGTATTCCTTCTCTCCGATGATCTACGTCGAAGTTGCAATAGCTCAAGCTCTCTCACTCTAATGAGGTGAACACCCTAATCTAATGGGCTAGATTAGATGAGGATGATGGAGTAGTATTTATGCTTTCTTTTTATATCATTTTCTCACAAGAAATCATCACAAAAGAAATCACAAGTGAGCTCTCTCAAAAACTCAAGAGAGAAGAAGATGAAGAATAATGAGATAATTCCTTTTGTGATGAATAGTAGATAAGAATATATTATTGATATGGAACCATGGTGAAGGATGATAGGCTTAACCTTTGTAGAGAATAAACTAGAGCTAGGGTTTGGTTAGGTTAAGGATAAGTATCAACCATAATATCTTAACCAAGACAAAAGAAAATCCTTCTAGAATAATCAAGAAGGAGCTAACCCTAATCAAACCCTAATCTCTTTTTATCATCCCTAAACATGTTTCATAATAAATCATATCATGTCACAATAATATATATCACATATATATTATATATTTGCAACAAAAGAAAATAATACATTTAACATATATCACATATATATCAATGTATTAATCCGGTGAGAAAATGAAATAATAAAGTGAGCTAATATTAGATAATGTAATACAATATATCAGATATATATCATTATACATTAAATTATCGAATCAACACTTGATTCGACGATCCGGCTATATCGAATATAACCGACTAATATATCATGTACCGATTCATCGAATCAACACTTGATCCGATGTCCCGGTTCATATCTAAATATCGTGAGAATATAATACGGTATCTCATATCGCATTATCCTCGGTCCTGCACATATCACATATGTGCCTCTACTCCGTTTTGCCTGATCCAAGAAACCTCTGTGTAGGACTCTAAAGAATCGTCAATACGCCGGTAGCAGGTGATGATCATATCAAACACCCACAAGCTGCAAGCGGTCAGCTAAACGTAACAACCACCCAGGTATTGAGCGATCAGAAGATCAACAAGCTAGCCTGTCCGTTCTCCTGTGAATCCAATCAGTAACACGCCCGTACAGTCCGGTCTGTTCGTCTGATATGTCGCATATCAAGTCTAGGGGTGGTATACGTCAGACGTAACCGATAGGTCGTGTCGATGTGAGGCTCATAACAGGTCGAGAATCTACTGGTAACACTTACCAGTATATCTCTATATCAGCCCTGGCCAGGGACTTCCAGTTATAGCCAATCGAACACAGCACAACATCAACTCCCTATACCGAGAGAGACGAATCCCCTCCTATCGCTCATTGCCTCCATGTGATTCGGGACTATACCCAAAAGCCACCATTTTGCACGCCCTCTTAGACGTGGCAAGGTGGAAATCAAAACACAGTGGGAATCATACAAGACTCTATGACGATCTCGGGTCTACAGACTACCCTGTACCAGTGTCACCAGCGAACTGCCATCTGACTTGTGGTCTATCACCATCTGGGAGTTCTCGGCGAGTCCGTCCAGTGCACCCAGTCTCCACTGAGCACTCGTACACCATCTCTGATGTCAAACACCGATGGATATGGGATCATCCATCGCCCATCACATGGGTCAAGATGCGTATACGCTAGTCTACTCTGGTGTATCGATGCCCTGTCTCGATATACCCTCGACTAGGAACAGTTATAGGATGTACTTATCGACTACCGTGGCCCCACTAGTATGATCTCATCATAATTCCAGTAGTCGAGTACAGATCCTAAGGGCTTTATCAACATGTGAGAGAAAAACTGTAAACAATACAAGTCAACATGTTAAGATAAAGTGAAACCAAATAGCATACTATCATGACGAGCAAGAAAGTCCTCTCTGTATATATCCAAGCATCCATCATAATATACATCATATGTACAATAATGGCCTCTAGGGAATATACACACTAACTTGAGAATGCTCTTCACAGCTGTCCAGTGACTCACTCCAGGATCTGCTTGATACCGACTCACTACACTTAGTGAGTATGCTACATCGGGTCTGGTACATAGCATCGCATACATGATAGAGCCTACTGCCGAAGCATAGGGTATCCCTTCCATGCGAGCTCTCTCCAAATCAGTCTTGGGAGACATCTCTGTAAGTCCACGTTGCCCACCCCGGTGCTTACGGGGAGGCGGAAAACATAATAAAAATCGGATTTTTATCAACTATAGGCAACATGGACTATGCTTTAAGGATCTTTACTAAACAAAAACTTGCTAAAGCTAACTTGAAAGTAGCTAAGTGGTAGAAAGGTTATACCTTTGGTCTCTTAGTCCTTCTCTCCTTGCTCCTAGAAGTAGTAGAAGGAGGTCACCTTGTCGTCTTCTCCCGTCAAAGAAAGATCCACCCGAAAGCCTCAACCTTTGGCTTCAACTCCAAGCTAGGAGTAACTAGGGTGCAAGAAGTGCTAATACTTGAACCCTAGATGAGAGTAGAGAAGATCAAGAGAGGGTTTTTCTCAAGCTCAAGTGTTTCTCAACACATGAGAAGGAGAGAGCTTGAGGGAGAGGAAGAACAAGAGAGAGAAATGAAATGAGATAATGAGCAAGAATAAATCCATTCTCACTAATATATGTGTATTAATTTAATTAGATAATTAGTAAGATAATTTTCATGGCTTAATCAAGACATGACCATTATCATTTCATTTTAAATGCAAATTGCATGGATCAAAGAGCATCTTCCAAATGAAATGATGATGGTCAAAGTGTCAACCAAGGTCAACAAGTCAAAGAAGTCAAATGGTCAACAACCATAACCATGGACAATTATTAAACTAATTATTAATTAACAATAATACACACATAAATATTAGGGTTAATAAAATGACAATAGCCATTAACCCTAATCAAGGTCCTCTCCCTCTGTCTCAAGTAACTGTGCATACGCACCCGTATCCGTGATCCGAGGACCACGAATACAATGAGAAAAACCAATCCCAAATCATATACTAGGATCCGGCTTAAACCAAAGCCCGCTAGTATATACTGTCCGAACAGCAAACGTGCACAAGTGCGCGGATGTGAACGAACCCTGTCGCAAAACCATGCGACCTCTACTCATTTTGCTTAAAGGAGAATAGCTCTCTGTGTGGGACTCTAAAGACTCGACACTACGCTGGCAGTTGGTTTAACCATAGACCGCAAGCAGCACTAGCTGTACGTAACGGTCCCCAGGTAGATGTCGATAAGAAGACTGACGAGGTGAACCCCATCTGAACTCCTACTGAGCCTGTATGTGACAATCTCCGTACAGTCCGGTCTGTTCGTCTGATACAGCGCATGGCGGGCCTAGGGGGGCGGTGAACGTCAGTCCTCTAATAGCGGTACAAGTCATGCCGGTGTGAAGCCCAGAACACCCTGAGATAACACTGGAAACCTACAAGTATATCTCGCTTGCCCTGGCCAGGGACTACTCGTGTAATGGCTCTCCTGGACACAGCGCGATGTCAACCCCCAATACCGGTAGAGACGAATCCTGTCTAACCGTCACTGCCTCCAAGTGCTTCGGGACTGCACCCAAAAACTACCTGTTTGCACGACTCCTTTGAGCCGTGGTAGGGTAGTAATCAAAGTGCAGTGGGAACACACTCGAGCCGAAGTGACAGTGTCAAGTCAGCGGACTAAGCTGTACTCATGTCACCTGGGAACTGATAACTGACGATAGGTATAATACCAACCAACAGTTCCCGACGAGTCTTGTCCAGTGTACTCGTAACCTAACGAGCACCCGCATACTATCTCAAGTACGACGTACTGACGGCTGTGGGACAGACCGTCTCCTACACTGGGATGAGAAGCGCATACGCTAGTCTACTCCGGAGTATCGATGCCCTGTCTCGATAGTCCAATGACTAGGGACCTGTATAAGGATGTGCTTATAGATCACCCAGCTCCCACGAGTGTGAGCGCCATCACCACGCTGGTAATCAAGCAAAGATCCTAAGGGCTCTACTAATATGTATATCAGCAATATGCTAAAAAAACACATGCACATATTAAAGTAGAGACAAACCAAGTAGCATACTACCATTTCGAGCAAGATTGTATATACAACTGTGAATATCCCAAGCTTCCATCAAGTAATATACAAACTAGTATGATACAGTAATGGCCTCTAGGGCATATACACTAACAATCTCCCACTTGCACTAAGGCCATGTACTGGCGTATCGAAGACCTATCATCTCGATCAGCCGCTCGAACTGAGTCTGGGGCAAGGCCTTGGTGAATGGATCTGCAGTGTTATCCTCTGATGCAACTCTCTGGACCTCGATCTCCTGGCGATCCACGATCTCCCTGATCTGGTGATACCGCCTTAAGATGTGTCTGGATTTCTGATGGGATCTGGGTTCCTTCGCTAAAGCTATAGCCCTGTTGTTGTCGCAATACAGAGGTATTGGGTCAACAATGGACGGAACCATCTGAAGTTCTCTCAAGAACTTCCTCATCCAGACAGCTTCTTTTGCGGCATCAGATGCAGCGATGTATTCCGCTTCCATCGTCGAGTCAGCAACGGTTTCCTGTTTGGAGCTCTTCCAACACACCGCCCCTCCATTGAGGGTGAAGACAAAACCCGACATGGACTTGGAATCATCCTTGTCACTCTGGAAGCTGGAGTCAGCAAAGGCCTCAATCTGCAGGTCTTATCCGCCATACACCAAGAACATCTCCTTAGTCCTTCTCAGGTACCTGAGAATGTTCTTTACTGCTATCCAATGTTTCTCCCCAGGGTTTGACTGATACCTGCTTACCACACTCAATGCATAAGCCACATCCGGTCTGGTACACAACATCGCATACATTATAGAGCCTACCGCAGAAGCGTAGGGTATAATAGACATGCGATCCCTCTCCAAATCATTCTTGGGAGACATCTCTTTGGAGAGGGTGATCCCGTGACAAGCCGGGAGATTACCGCGCTTGGAATCTTCCATACTGAATCTCTTCAGTATGGCGTCGATGTACCTGGACTGCGAAAGTCCTAATATCCTCTTAAATCTGTCACGGTAGATCCGGATACCCAGAATGTATGAGGCATCACCCAGGTCTTTCATGGAGAACCTGTGTGACAAGAACCCCTTGACAGATTGTAGCATAGGAATGTCATTTCCTATTAAGAGAATGTCATCCACGTATAAAACGAGGAATACTACAGTTCTCGCTACAAATCTACAATAGATGCATGGTTCATCTGGATTTTTGATAAAGCCAAATTCCTTGACCGTCTCATCAAAACAGATGTTCCAACTCCGCGATGCCTACTTTTTTCCATAAATGGACTTAAGCAACTTGCACACCTTTCCGCTGCTCCCACTCTGAATGAAACCCTCTGGCTGATCCATATAGACACACTCCTATAAATGACCATTTAGAAAAGCTGTCTTTACGTCCATCTGCCAAATCTCATAATCGTGGAAGGCAGCAATGGCAAGAAGGATCCGAATGGATTTCAGCATAGCTACTGGAGAAAAGGTTTCGTCATAGTCCAAACCAGGTCGTTGACGAAAACCCTTTGCTACCAGTCTAGCTTTATAGGTCTCAACCTGTCCTTCTACACCAATCTTTCTTTTGAAGATCCACCTGCATCCTACGGGTTTTACCCCGTCTGGAGCAATGTCCAACGTCCATACTTTGTTGGTGTACATGGACTCCATCTCGGTCCGCATTGCATCCAGCCATTTTACCGAGTCGACACTCTGTATGGCTTGCTGGAAGCTAGTAGGCTCATCACAGTCTATGATGCAATCCTCTCTATCCCCGTCAATGATAAAACCGTAGTATCTCTCGGGCGGATGAGACTGCCTACTACTCCTGCGGAGTGGCGTGGGAATGTCCTGATCTTTCGAACCCTCTGGTTCTACTAAGCTTTCAGTAATAGCTCGTGGTTCTGGAATTTCTTCCAGTTCTATTGAGCTCCCACTTAATTCTTTTTCTATGAACTGGTGTTCTAGAAAGTGGGCATGGCGAGAAACAAGGACTTTTTGTTCCTCTTCGCAATAGAAGTAATATCCCTTGGAGTTCTTTGGATATCCCACAAACTTGCACTGTACTGAGCGTGCCTCGAGCTTGTCCGCATGCTGCTTTTTTACAAAAGCTGGACATCCCCATGTCTTAATATGATTAAGATAGGGTTTCTTCCCACACCACATCTGATATGGTGTAGTAGGCACAGTCTTAGTTGGAACCCGGTTCAAAAGGTATGCAGCTGATTCTAGCGCATATCCCCAAAACGATCGCGGCAACTCAGCGTTACTCATCATGGACCGTACCATATCCAATAGGGTTCGGTTCCGTCTCTCCGATACACCATTATGTTGCGGAGTGTATGGAGGAGTAAGCTGAGAGAGAATTCCATTCTCTTTTAAGTAACCCAGGAACTCGGCACTCAAGTATTCACCACCTCAATCAGATCTCAGTGTCTTTATACTTTTGCCTGTTTGTTTTTCTACTTCATTCTTATATTCCTGGAATTTTTCAAAAGCCTCGGATTTATGTTTCATTAAGAAGACATAACCGTACCTTGAAAACTCATCCGTAAAAGTAATGAAGTAAGAATAACCGCTTCGCACATGTGTAGACATTGGACCGCACACGTCGCTGTGTATGAGTCCCAAGAGCTCGCTCGCTCTTTCTCCGTGTCCAGTAAACGGAGTCTTTGTCATCTTTCCCTTGAGACAGGATTGACAAGTTGCATACGATTGATATTCGAATGAATCCAAATATCCTTCTGTGTGTAACTTAGTCAACCTTCTCTCATTGATGTGACCCAGTCTACAATGCCATAAGAAAGTTTTATTGATTTCTGGAGACTTTCTTTTGTGTGTATTCTGGACATTGAAAATCTGTGGTTGGTTTAATACGTATATACCGTTGTTCAATGTACCTGACCCAATCAAAGCTTGATTAAGGTGAATGTTCACTACATTACTTACAAATGCAAATTCATAACCTTCTTTAGATAATAAAGATACAGAAATGATATTACAGGTTGCATTTGGTACATAATAACAACTACGTAAAACCAAAAAATGTCCATCCGGCAATCCCAGGTGATTGTCCCCCACGGCCTCAGCATCCATGCTAGCACCGTTCGCAACTCTGAGGGTCATGTCACCTGCCTTCAAAACTCTACGCTTTCTCAACGCCTGCAAAGAATTACAGATATGAGATCCTGATCCGGTATCCAATACCCAGGAAGTAGAGTTTATTGATAGACAGTTTCCAATAACATACACACCTGAAGCTGAAGCTGCAACTCGCTTCAAATCCTGTGTTCTGGCTTTCCAAGCCTTGCAATCCTATTTCCAGTGACCACTTTTGTGACAATAGAAGCATTCTTCCTTCCCCACTAGCTTCCCCGCTATCTTTGTTGCTTTACCTTTTCCTTTCGTATCCACTTTACCGACACCGCCTCTTGGTTTGGCGGGGGCTTTCTTCTTCTTACCCTTGGCTTTCGCCCTGGATCTAGAAGAGGAAGATCCTCCTACAAACAAAGTGGATGTCTCCCTACCTTTCTGTAGGGTGCCCTCAGCACTCCTCAACATGTTCAGAAGTTCGGAAAGTTCTACCTCCTTTCCTTGCATGTTGAAGTTCAGAATAAACTGGGCGTAAGTGGAAGGAAGGGACTGGAGAATCAAATCAGTATAGAGTTCTTTTTCCAACGTGGTCCCAAGGTCCCCGAGCTCCTCAATGTAGCCAATCATCTTAAGCACGTGTTCCGCTACCGATGATCCGACGGCCAACCTTGCCGAAAAAAGCTTCTTCGACACTTCGTATCTTGCGATACGAGACTGCTCCCCATACAGTTCTTTTGTATGAAGAAATATGGACTCTAGGTCCATATTCTCGTGCCTCCACTGATGTTCATTGTCCATCGAGGCTAATACGAGGCATTTGGCCTTCGCGCAATCTATCTCCTATGTCTTACGGATTTCCTTATCCGCGACGCTGGAGGTGGGACCTGGGACAGGGGGTGCTTTGGTGGTAAGGACATACCCCAACTTGTCGTAAGTGATTGCCATCTTGACATTCCTGAGCCAATCTTTGTAGTTTGGCCCTGTCAATATGTTTTTATCTAATAATAACTGAAGTCCGGTCATCTTGAATGGTCGCTGCAATTAGGAGAGAGAAAAGAAACACTTTAGCATGATGCTCTTGCAAGTTTAGAGTGGTTTTTAATTTGTCTAAACTGGATGGCTCCCACTGTCTCTCGAATCCATTCTCAAACCGTAAAGAAAGGATTAGTCAGGATCACTCTCACCGTACAATACTTGCTTAACCGTTCAGCCAGGCCAGTGTCGGTACTTCGAGGGAGGTTTTCCAACGCTTTCGCGAAATTCCTTAATTAAGTAACCTCTTTTCCCTGTGGGCGTAGCCCCGCTAACACCTTTCTAGACACCTACTAGGTTTATAGCATTGATCGTTAAGTGAGAGTTTTCCCGAGGAGTAGCATATACTCACAGTAGGATCGGGATCCAAATATCATCGCGTGATAAAACCGAAGGAATCCTACCAGAATCATCACACTCCAAATGGTATGCAAAGCTAGCAAGTTTCAGTACTTATGAAACTCCCGATGTGGATTTTTGCCCCATGCTCTTATGACCTTGACTTTGGCCAAAATATCATAAGTCACATGTCAAGTTCTACCCGTAATTCTCCTGGTTAATTTGGACCCACCCGTACCTACCCTTGACTTTGGCCAAAATGGCAGCACGACTGTCCCAAACCAACGCATCTATCTATGCTGCACATGAATACCCAATAGCTACCAATCACTATGCCTTGACTTTGGCCAAAATACATAGCTTGAATACTTTTTGACCATTCATGTGGAATGACGGAGGGCTACGGATGGTTTTGGCGAAACCGTGAACGTAGTGAACTTGATCTAATCGATGGAACGGGATAGCTTTTAAAAGGAGTGGTTCAAGCTCCGCGTTTAAAAGTTTAGTTTTGAAAAGAACCGAGTGGTTTTCAAAGTGTTCCAATCGACTTTTACTTGGTTTATTTTCTTGCATTAGTTCTTTTAATGCATCCCATCATTTAATCCTACCATTGCAGAAAACAACCAAAATATGACGTACGCTTATGCCATTCGCATTCGCCAGGGGGCCCCGTCATCACCCGTTAGGTTACTTAACTAACGACAGAGCGGGGGCTGGGCTAGCGCGGCTGTAAAACATAAGCAATGCCTAAATAGTTATTATATATAAATATATAGCAATGATAGACATTACAGATCACAGATGAATACATTGGATATACTAGGAATCCGCAATCCGTTCGAGCCTGCAGCGAAAAGCGGATTACACGGTCGCGGTGAATAGCCAAATACCCCACCCAAGACCCCTACGGGTGCGGCAAACTACCCGCCAAGTACCCGAAGCGAAGCAACCTCCCTCACCACCGTGAGTAGGCCACTCGGCACTTCGAGCTACCCGGTAGTTTGTGCACCCCCTCCATGGGTCTATCCTAGGAGCATAAACAGTAAAAAGAATTATACAATGGCGGCTACAACCCCGACCCGGTTGTGCGGCCAAACTAATAATAATATTACATCAATTTACATATTACAAATGAATGAAAGAAAAGCAACACTCATCTCACATCCATCCCGGCTATTCACCCGCGACAATCCAACCCATTCATATACACAAACCAATATCAATCACAGATCACAGAGATGTATAACCCCGACTAATCGACATATAGCGATTAGCCGACGTTCAATACATGCAAACATCACAGATATAACCTTCATAGTCAAAGTGTATTGATGTTCGAAAAAAAATACGGAATTATAGGCCCCCAAAAATAAATTTCTATTCTGGAAAATCTAGGCACATATAATATATCTCAAAAATCCTAAAACCAATCCAGAGATACACGGCACCAAAATCGAGGCAGAGAGGAGACAAGACGGCCGCGGTTGCGCGGCAATAGCTTGCTAGGGCCGCGGAACCGCGGTTCTTTGGTCAGATCTCTGGCTTGTTTTTGGTGGTTATCTTTAAAAAACCCTGAGACAATTTTAGCAGTATAATAAATTTTGTTTTGACCAGAAAAAATTTTAACAGAAACTAGGGTTTTGAAAAGTTTGGTTTTTCGATTTTTTTCGTTTCGAACTTCGACACACTTTACTACCTAGCAAGTTTACGTTTAGTTAGGCTCTGATACCACTGTAAGTCCACGTTGCCCACCCCGGTGCTTACGGGGAGGCGGAAAACATAATAAAAATCGGATTTTTATCAACTATAGGCAACATGGACTATGCTTTAAGGATCTTTACTAAACAAAAACTTGCTAAAGCTAACTTGAAAGTAGCTAAGTGGTAGAAAGCTTATACCTTTGGTCTCTTAGTCCTTCTCTCCTTACTCCTAGAAGTAGTAGAAGGAGGTCACCTTGTCGTCTTCTCCCGTCAAAGAAAGATCCACCCGAAAGCCTCAACCTTTGGCTTCAACTCCAAGCTAGGAGTAACTAGGGTGCAAGAAGTGCTAATACTTGAACCCTAGATGAGAGTAGAGAAGATCAAGAGAGGGTTTTTCTCAAGCTCGAGTTTTTCTCAACACATGAGAGGGAGAGAGCTTGAGGGAGAGGAAGAACAAGAGAGAGAAATGAAATGAGATAATGAGCAAGAATAAATCCATTCTCACTAATATATGTGTATTAATTTAATTAGATAATTAGTAAGATAATTGTCATGGCTTAATCAAGACATGACCATTATCATTTCATTTTAAATGCAAATTGCAAGGATCAAAGAGCATCTTCCAAATGAAATGATGATGGTCAAAGTGTCAACCAAGGTCAACAAGTCAAAGAAGTCAAATGGTCAACAACCATAACCATGGACAATTATTAAACTAATTATTAATTAACAATAATACACACATAAACATTAGGGTTAATAAAATGACAATAGCCATTAACCCTAATCAAGGTCCTCTCCCTCTGTCTCAAGCAACTGTGCATACGCACCCGTATCCGTGATCCGAGGAACACGAATACAATGAGAAAAACCAATCCCAAATCATATACTAGGATCCGGCTTAAACCAAAGCCCGCTAGTATATACTGTCCGGACAGCAAACGTGCACAAGTGCGCGGATGTGAACGAACCCTGTCGCAAAACCATGCGACCTCTACTCATTTTGCCTAAAGGCGAATAGCTCTCTGTGTGGGACTCTAAAGACTCGACACTACGCTAGCAGTGGGTTTAACCACAGACCGCAAGCGGCACTAGCTATACGTAACGGTCCCCAGGTAGATGTCGATAAGAAGACTGACGAGGTGAACCCCATCTGAACTCCTACTGAGCCTGTATGTGACAATCTCCGTTCAGTCCGGTCTGTTCGTCTGATACATCGCATGGCGGGCCTAGGGGGCGGTGAACGTCAGTCCCCTAATAGCGGTACAAGTCGTGCCGGAGTGAAGCCCAGAACACCCTGAGATAACACTGGAAACCTACCAGTATATCTCGCTTGCCCTGGCCAGGGACTACTCGTGTAATGGCTCTCCTGGACACAGCGCGATGTCAACCCCCAATACCGGGAGAGACGAATCCTGTCTAACCGTCACTGCCTCCAAGTGCTTCGGGACTGCACCCAAAAACTACCTGTTTGCACGACTCCTTTGAGCCGTGGTAGGGTAGTAATCAAAGTGCAGTGGGAACACACTCGAGGCGAAGTGACAGTGTCAAGTCAGCGGACTAAGATGTACTCATGTCACCTGGGAAATGATAACTGACGATAGGTATAATACCAACCAACAGTTCCCGACGAGTCATGTCCAGTGTACTCGTAACCTAACGAGCACCCGCATACTATCTCAAGTACGACGTACTGACGGCTGTGGGACAGACCGTCTCCCACACTGGGATGAGAAGCGCATACGCTAGTCTACTCCGGAGTATCGATGCCCTGTCTCGATAGTCCAACGACTAGGGACCTGTATAAGGATGTACTTATAGATCACCCAGCTCCCACGAGTGTGAGCGCCATCACCACGCTGGTAATCAAGCAAAGATCCTAAGGGCTCTACTAATATGTATATCAGCAATATGCTAAAAGAAACACATGCACATATTAAAGCAGAGACAAACCAAGTAGCATACTACCATTTCAAGCAAGATTTTATATACAACTGTGAATATCCTAAGCTTCCATCAAGTAATATACAAACTAGTATGATACAGTAATGGCCTCTAGGGCATAAACACTAACAATCTCTTTGGAGAGAGTGAGTCCAGAGATCGTGGGTTGGTTCCCACGCTTGGATTCTTCCATACTAAACCTCTTTAGTATGGTGTCAATGTACCTGGATTGGGACAATCCCAGTATCCGTTTAGATCTATCTCTATAGATCATGATTCCCAATATGCAGGAGGCATCACCTAGATCTTTCATTGAGAATCTTTGTGATAAGAAAAGCTTGACTGATTGCAGCATAGGAATATCATTTCCTATCAAGAGTATGTCATCCACGTACAATACGAGGAAGACAACCTTACTCTCTGCTATCTTCTTATAAATACAAGGTTCATTTATATTTTAGATGAAGTCAAACTCTTTGACTAAAACATCAAAACAGATGTTCCAACTCCGCGATGCTTGTTGTAACTCATAAATGGATTTAAGCAGTTTGCACACCTTTCCGCTGCTCCCACTATCTACGAAGCCCTCTGCCTGAATCATGTACACGCACTCTTCTAAGTCACCATTTTGAAAGGCGGTCTTAACATCCATTTGCCAAATTTCGTAGTCATGGTCTGCAGCAATGGCAAGTAAGATCTGGATGGACTTAAGCATAGCCACTGGAGAAAAGGTTTCGTCATAATCCACACCTGGTCGTTGACGAAAACCCTTTGCTACAAGTCTAGCTTTGAAAGTCTCAACTTTTCCATCTACACCAAATTTCTTTTTAAAAATCCACTTGCTCCTAATGGGTTTTACCCCTTCAGGAGCATTTTCTAAAGTCCATACTTTATTGGTGTACATGGATTCCATCTCAGATCGCATTTCATCCAGCCATTTCACAGAGTCACCACTCTAGATGGCCTGCTTGAAGCTAGTTGGGTCATCATCTTCCATGATGCAATCCTCGCTTCCACCATTAATGAGAAAACCGTAGTATCTCTCAGGTGGATGAGAAACCCTACTTGATCGGCGGAGAGGCTGGGGTTCGTCGGGCACTACTGAATCCAGTGGTTCTACTAAATCTTCAGTTGCAGTTTGTGTTTCTGGAACCTCTTCCAGCTCTACCTCTTTGCCACTAATTTCTTTTGCAAGAAATTCCTTTTCCAAAAAGGTGGCATATTGAGAAACAAACACTTTTTGTTCTTCAGCGTGGTAGAAAAAATATCCTTGAGAATTCTTAGGATATCCCACAAACTTGCAAAGAACTGACCGTACCTCGAGTTTGTCTGGATTTTGCCTTTTGACATAGGCCGGACAACCCCATATCTTAACTCGTTTAAAATATGGTCTCTTCCCACTTTATATCTCATATGGTGTGGTAGGTACAGATTTAGACAGAACTTGATTCAATAGGTATGCTGCTGTCTCTAGCGCATAACCCCAGAAAGAAATAGGCAACTCAGCCTCACTCATCATAGAGCGCACCATATCTAATAGGGTGTGATTCCTCTGTTCCGATACACCGTTGTGCTGTGGTGTATAAGGAGGACTAAGCTGAGAGAGAATCCCATTCTCTTTTAGATAATCTAGGAACTCATTGCTTAAGTATTCACCTCCTCGATCAGATCGAAGAATCTTAATACTTTTGCCCGTTTGATTCTCTACTTCGTGCTTATATTCTCTGAATTTCTCAAAAGCTTCGAACTTGTGTTTCATCAGGAACACATGTCCGAATCTAGAGAGATCGTCAGTGAATGTAATGAAGTAGGAAGAACCGTTCCTGCTATGCGTAGACATGGGACCGCATACATCACTATGTACCCGTCCTAGGAGTTCAGTAACTCTTTCTCCATGTCCACTAAACGGAGCTTTGGTCATTTTTCCTTTGAGACATGAATGGAAAGTATCATAAGATGATAATTCGAACGGATTCAAATAATCATCCTTATGTAACTTAGCCAGTCGTGTCGCATTGATATGACCAAGTCTACAATGCCACAAGAAGGATTCGTTCATTTTTGAACTTTTCCTCTTCTGTGTGTTTTGTATATTGAGGACTGTATTCTGATTTAGAATGAATATGCCATTATGTAACGAGCCTGATGCAATCAACTTTTGATCTAGGAATATGTTCATAACATTATCCTTTACTACAAAATTATATCCTTCTTTACTTAATAAAGAAACTGATATAATGTTGCACATCATGTTCGGTATATAATAGCACTCATTTAGAATCAGTGTATTACGACTTGGCAATACTAGGTGATATTCGCCAACTGCTTTGGCAGCAATACTTGCACCGTTTCCTACTTGAACGGAATGATCACCATTTCCCAGTTCTCTACCTTTACGTAGCCCATGTAACAATTTACATATGTGGGATCCTGATCCGGTATCTAATACCCAGGACGTAGGGTGAACTGAGAAACAGTTCTCAATAACTAACACACCTGAAGAAGATGCATTAACATGCATGTTCTTTTGGGCGGCGTGAGAATCCAGATATTCTCCTGTTTCCTGTTCAGTCTTATAACTCTTATAAGAAAGAACGGGTCCAACGTTCCCCTGCTCAGTATAATAAGCGGGTTCAGTCAATACATCCATATTATTATCTTGATTATGGCCAGACATGGTCGCTACCTGGAGAGAGAGAGAAGAAAACACTTTAGCGTATGCTCTTGCAAGATTAGATTGGTTATTATCTTATCTAATCAGGATGTCTCCCACTGTTTTTATCAAATCTACCTTCAAACCCTAAAAGGTAAGATTAGCCGGGATTAATTACACCCTACAATTTCGTCAATCATTCAGCCAGATCAGTGTCGGTACTTGAGGTAGGTTCCCCGTGCTTTCGCACGGACCTAATTAAAGTAAACCTCGTTTTCCCAGAGGCGTAACCCCGTTAACACTTTTCTAGACACCTACTTGATCGGCTAATTTTCCTGCGTAAAACTCTCCCAGGAGTAACTCTTACTCACAGTGGGTATCGGGATCCAACTATCTCATAGGAGGTATGCAATCTCATTGCAAATTTCAACACTTGAAATTCCCGATAATATTTTGCCCCTAGCAATTTATGACCTTAACATAGTCAACAAATCATAATTGCTAGTCAAGTTCAACCCGTCATTTCCCGATTGAATTAAACCCACCTGCACGACCCTTAACATAGTCAACAAAGTCGTAAAATCCAATCACATCTCATGTTTTAGCAGATAAGTACTAATTAGCTACCGCACACTACGCCTTAACATAGTCAACAAAAGTAGCACGAATACTAACTAGTCTTTATCTGAAATGACGGAGGGCTACGCAGGTTTTTCAGAAAACCATGAGCGTAATGAACTTGATATCGTCGTAGAATCATGTGAAATTTTGAAATGGAGTGTTTTTTAGGCTTTCATTAGTTTTGCTAAAGAGGTCACTCCCGGTGAAGGGATCTCGGCTCTTTCCTCATCGAATAAGGTGCAGGACATATCATATATATCACTGTGCAAAGCAAAACTCTAAAAGCAATTAAAAGACAAACCGAGTTTTGTAGTATCTGCCAGTTTCGCTAAAGAGGTCACTCCCGGTGAAGGGATCTCGGCTCTTTCCTTATCGAATAAGGTGCAGGGTATATCATATATACCGCTATGCAAAGAAAAACTGTAGTTACCCTTTTTATAAAGTTTTGATTCCACAACATCTTTTAGGTTTCTTTTCTTTTTATTAATCTCATTAATAAAAATCCCATCAGCTTATGCTTCCTAAGTATCACAGAAGAAACGAAAGCAGTAATATTTATATATCAGCATATATATACATATATATATATATATATATATATAGTATAAGCATTCGTCTCAGGCAGTAATAGGATCTCATCACAGAACATTGCAGCAGAAGAACATATATGAAATATTGGATATACTAGGGCGTCCGTGTTTTCAATACGAGCCGGTATAAAACACGGATTCCACGGTCGCGATGAATAGCCAAACCCACATCCCTAGACCCCTACGAGAGCGGCAAGTAACACTGCCAATTCTAGGGTTAGGAGACCCGGTCTCGACTCCTCGAGATGGCCTCCCACTGGACCCTAGAACCCGGTTACTTGTGCTCCCCTCTTTGGGTCTACCTAATGCGGAAAAGTAAATAATATACAAAGGTGACATCAACCTCATCCCGGAAGTGCCCCAATAAAAGAATATTACATACAAATGAATTTTACATGAATGAAAATAAAAACCCTCATCTCACATAAAACCCCCGGCTATTCAGAACATGACGATCCAATATAATATATCACAACAACACATAATATCACATATCATCAACGTAAGTAAGTATGCAGACACCGATCGTCGTTGTCATATAGCAACGAAAACCGGCAATACAACTACATACTACACTTATGGTCACAGAAAAGAAATCGTAAAACTACAATATTTGGAATCCACAATCACTTTAGACATCGTAAATCCGAAATATCACATACTTCGCATTTCATGCCTAACTCTATGAATCCCACATATTGTATCACATTCCAGATAAATAGACAGTATTAAACTTTTCAAACGAATAATCAAATACCCAAGATTTCCTAAATAGCTCAACACTTGAGCGGAGTTCAAAAGTTCCAGAATACGTCACAGTAGCAACGGTCCAGCCGTAGAAGGGTCAAGCCAACGCCTCACATGTGGCATGTCGTACTGCCCCAAACCCGAAGATTCAAAAGGCAGTTCAAGACGGTCACATAATCGAGTTAAGGTTTGTTGTCTTCTAGAGGGTCCATCGCGTCACATGCACGGTTTTCTTTCGGTTTTCCGAAAGAAAACGAGAGAAAAATTCAACACTTGAATATTTTTCGTGCCGGGAAAAATTGAGTTAATGATATCCGTTCGAACATTTTAACAGTTTCTAAATATCCGGAAATAATTATGAATTTAAATATTCCGATCGAATCGACAATTACAAAATAAACCCCAGAATACTCAACACTTGAGACAGTTTAAAAATACCCAAAAAATATATAATACAGATACTGATATTACTGTAGAAAAATCAATGCGCAATTAAACATTTCCACCGCGGATCCGCGGCTCAAGCGCGGTACGGCCGCGGTTCCGCGGTGGCATGTACGGATTGAAGCCTCGTTTTTCACAGTAATATATATATATTTACCTGTTGAATTTTTTAGATATTTTTAATTCTGAAAAATCACAGTTTTTGAAAAAAGTCCAAGGAGGGGTTCATTTTTGTCGGTTCGGGTTCGATCGGAATTTTAACTTCGTAAACACGTCGCCTAATGCTCTAGCTAGGCTCTGATACCACTGTAGGGTTCCTAGGCACTCTTGTGAAGGTTCATAAAGTATCAAACATGCCCGAAGAAAATTTTAGATGTGCCGAACAACCCAAAGCCGGGATCTTTGCTAGATTATTAGGGTTTAACATGCAAGATAACATCTTTAATACTAAGTGTGAGGGATTACAACCTTTGTAGTCCGCTTCTTCGCTTCACAAGCTCCGAGTAGAAGTCCCTTCGCCGCGATCCACGATCTCCCAGACTCAAGAGAGGCTCCATGACTCGAACGATCCATGATAGCTTGTCGTATTCCTTTTCTCCGATGATCTAAGTCTAAGTTGCAATAGCTCAAGCTCTCTCACTCTAATGAGGTGAACACCCTAATCTAATGGGCTAGATTAGATGAGGATGATGGAGTAGTATTTATGCTTTCTTTTTATATCGTTTTCTCACAAGAAATCATCACAAAAGAAATCACAAGTGAGCTCTCTCAAAAACTCAAGAGAGAAGAAGATGAAGAATAATAAGATAATTCCTTTTGTGATGAATAGTAGATAAGAATATATGATTGATATGGAACCATGGTCAAGAATGATAGGCTTAACCTTTGTAGAGAATAAACTAGAGCTAGGGTTTGGTTAGGTTAAGGATAAGTATCAACTATAATATCTTAACCAAGACAAAAGGAAATCCTTCTAGAATAATCAAGAAGTAGCTAACCCTAATCAAACCCTAATCTCTTTTTATCATCCCTAAACATGTTTCATAATAAATCATATCATGTCACAATAATATATATCACATATATATTATATATTTGCAACAAAAGAAAATAATACATTTAACATATATCGCATATATATCAATGTATTAATCCGGTGAGAAAATGAAATAATTAAGCGAGCCAATATTAGATAATGTAATACAATATATTATATATATCATTATACATTAAATCATCGAATCAACACTTGATCCGACGATCCGGCTATATCGAATATAACCGACTAATATATCATGTACCGATTCATCGAATCAACACTTGATCCGATGTCCCGGTTCATATCTAAATATCGCGAGAATATAATACGGTATCTCATATCGCATTATCCTCGGTCCTGCACATATCACATATGTGCCTCTACTCTGTTTTGCCTGAGCCAAGAAACCTCTGTGTAGGACTCTGAAGAATCGTCAATACGCCGGTAGCAGGTGATGATCATATCAAACACCCACAAGATGCAAGCGGTCAGCTAAACGTAACAGCCACCTAGGTATTGAGCGATCAGAAGATCAACAAGCTAGCCTGTCTGTTCTCCTGTGAATCCAATCAGTAACACTCCCGTACAGTCCGGTCTGTTCGTCTGATATGTCGCATATCAAGTCTAGGGATGGTATACGTCAGACCCCAGTAACCGATAAGTCGTGTCGATGTAAGGCTCATAACAGGTGGAGAAACTACTGGTAACACTTACCAGTATATCTCTATATCAGCCCTGGCCAGGGACTTCCATTTATAGCCAATCGAACACAGCACAACATCAACTCCCTATACCGGGAGAGACGAATCCCATCCTATCGCTCATTGCCTCCATGTGATTCGGGACTGTACCCAAAAGCCACCGTTTTGCACGCCCTCTTGGACGTGGTAAGGTGGAAATCAAAACACAGTAGGAATCACACAAGACTCTATGACGATCTCGGGTCTATAGACTACCCTGTACCAGTGTCACCAGAGAACTGCCATCTGACGTGTGGTATATCACCATCTGGGAGTTCTCGGTGAGTCCGTCCAGTGTACCCAGTCTCCACTGAGCACCTGTACACCATCTGTGATGTCAAACACCGATGGATATGGGATCATCCATCGCCCATCACATGGGTCAAGATGCGTATACGCTAGTCTACTCTGGTGTATCAATGCCCTGTCTCGATATACCCTCGATTAGGAACAGTTATAGGATGTACTCATCGACTACCATGGCCCCACTAGTATGATCTCATCATAATCCAAGTAGTCGAGTACAGATCCTAAGGGCTTTATCAACATGTGAGAGAAAGACAGTAAACCAATACAAGTCAACATGTTAAGATAAAGTGAAACCAAATAGCATACTATCATGACGAGCAAGAAAGTCCTCTCTGTATATATCCAAGCATCCATCATAATATACATCATATGTACAACAATGGCCTCTAGGGCATATACATAACTAACACTCTTGATATGATATTTCAGCAGCCACCATGAAATTTATCGATTCTGATATATGTACCCCATGCGAGGAGCGTCGTGGGCCGTATGAGGGTATAAGGTGGGGCCCGGAGGTACTCCGGGGCAATACGATTGAAGGACCTTGCCAATTGAGCCTGGCAGGGGAACCATACCATCCGGTGATAGTATCAATGACTCGGCGGTTATCGTGGGGATACCGACGGGAGTCATGTACGCATGGATACGTCGAGAGGCGAGGGTCAGAGCTAGGCACTCGAGCTCTCGGTATAGCGTATGATACGTATCTATCAGGGTGCCAGTCATGGTGACAACACCTGATAGATCAGCCTTTATATGTCGATGCTTGGCACAAGTTTTCATGATATTTTTACTCCTAAATATATATAACAGTGGAATGGGACGCTGTTATATATGTATATATATATATATATATATATATATATATATATATATATTAGTGGAATGGGACACTAATATATATGTATACATAACAATTAATATATATCATCATAATTATTCATGCAAATATACTTATTCAGGTTATATGAGATTCACTTGGTATTGGATTCAGGTTATATGAGATTCACTTGATATTGGATTTAGGACATATGACATTTACTTGATATTGCTCATAAAGGATATATGAGATTTACTTGATTTTGTACATTCAGGATATAGGAGATTTATTTGATATTGTACATTAAGGATTTGTGAGACTTATATGATATGAGAGCCAATTTGGGGGCTGATTTGAGGAAATTGGAATTTGGATTGTCTTGATGGACTTTGGTCCTACCACGATGTCAGGATTCCATGGAAATGACATGTTTCATTCCATACTTCGCATTTATTGATTATCCACTGCTTCATGTATTAGTAGTACCTGATAGAGTACTTTCCATGACTGTTGCATTTACATACTTTATTTTATATGCTTTGCTTCATGTATTAGCTGTACCTGCTAGAGTACCTTTCATGATTGCTGCATATATACATTGTCATATCATTGCTTCATGTATTAGTTGTACCTAATAGAATACCTTACATGATTGTTGCATACAGATTGTCATATTATTGCTTCATGTATTAGATGTACCTGCTAGAGTACCTTTCATGACCATTGCATACATATGACCATTTATTGTTATTAGCTTGCATATGTTAGATTCGCGTTGTACGTGCATACTTACGATTACCTGCATATGTTATTTACTATTCACGAGTTGGCAACACACCCTCGTTGTGCTACAGGGTTTCGTAGGTTATTTTCCCAGAGTAGTCGAGGAAGGATATTCATCTATCTTATCATCTTTTGCTGCGGATACCGCTTCGGCTCACAGTGTGCAGTTTTACTTAGGTGGGTTTTGTGGTTATCCGTTTATGTTCATTGTATCATGTACTCACCATCTACCACTTTCATGTGTACGACTTAGAGTCTTGATGTGAGGACGATATTGTATATTTTGGTGACTTGGATGTGTTTTTTGCAGGTTTACTTCTATCGTCTTTTATTTCTTCGCTACGGCGTCGTATATCTGTTGTGGTGGTTGTTTTCCGCCGTTGGGTGTGGATTTGCTCCCGTTGGGGATGCTTTACTTATATTTATGTTGTACCCATTTTTGGGGTTGGTTTTTACAAAGGAGGTGCAGCAAAAAATTTTAAGAAAGTAAAGTTGGACTTTAAAGAATTTGGTTTGATATTTCAATGGTTTTGAAAATGCTATTATCACTTACTACTTTTGATGGTTTAGATTGCCGGGTTTTCGGCTAACTTAAATTGTGTTATGCCTGTAGACATTGCGTAATTTAAGGGCCGTCACGTGCCAATTTCGGGTCGTGACAAAGTTGGTATCAGAGCGCTAGGTTTTACCTTTCGGAGTGTAGGATGACCTTGGTAGTATGGAGTAGGTAGCTTAAGCAGAGTAACGTAGTGTGTGTATGTCCGCAGCATACTCACGATGCGGTACTCAGCCTAAAGTGACCTAAGTACTAATTGCTTGAAATTCCTTCCTTAATGATATGTCCTTATGATTGGATTTCCGTGTTCATAATCGAATCCCATTTCCATTTATAGCCTTTGCCGCCGATGACTATAGGAACTGATCAGTCGAAAATATTGCATTTTTAACACATCAGTTTTCCTACTATTTGCAATCATCTAAAGGTGTTTGGTATAAATATAGCACATATTAGCAATTTGTCTGCAAAATACCAAATAACATGTGTTATACATTATAACCGGCATTTTGAGGGAAATTGAGTGTTTATTAGTACACGCATGATCTTTTGTTTATCAACACTTGTCTCGAGATTGTGTGCAGGAAATTCTCCAGGTAAAAGAGCCGGAACTGCTAAAAGTGCTGATCAAATACGTCAGGTCAAAGACTTGAAATCTGGCAGTAAAGAAGAAAGTATAAAAATATTACAGACATCAGGAAAGTGTCATAAAGCCAACAGAAGAATTACCTGGAAATTGCATGCAGTAATTCACCAACATGGTCGCGGATCCGCGGCCGAGTCGTCCTAGTTGCCGCGGTTCCGCGGCCTTGTTAACTTATCAGCGCGTCAAATTTCTCCACGTGGCTTCTTGTAACGGTCTCAGCTTCCAGAAGACTCTCAAAGAGCATGTGGCTTTTCCAGAAGGCTCGGACTAACAACCTTACCCTAGAATATTCCTTATTCTAGAATATTCCCTCTAACAAACTTCTTCTAGAAGACTCTATCTAACAACCTAGCTTTGGAGGGAAGATTCAAATGAGGTGGTTATAAAAAAAGATCAAGATCTAGGGTTTTGGAGGTTAGACAATTAGGGTGAGTTAGTTACACATTTGGTGCCAAAATTCAAATTCAAGTTGAGTGACACAACTTGATACCAAAACCCTAGCCCAAATTCAAATCAAAAGCCAAATCAAGATCATTTTGAGAAGCAAATCAAGCAAGCAACCATCGATCCTTTAACCGCGAAGCCAATCTTCATCCGAGCAAGAGATCCACGACGATCCGCGACTCACGGAGATCGAGCGGAGCGAAATTCGATGGATCTTGTTACCTCTTCAAAAGGAGCGATCGAGAGAATCATCTTGTAACCTCGAATTGAGGGAATGTGTAATTAGTCGTCGATTTAATAAAGGTGATAATTGTAATTCTTGCTTTCTTTACATTCTTGCGTTATGAAACTTCTTGATTCTTGATTCATTAATTTTCATGATGTGTGAGTGAAGTCTCCGCTTGTGGAGGATTCGAGAGAATTGATAGATCTAATGATGATCAAATCTTAATACTAATTTTAAGTCTTATGAGATTTGTGAACTCTAGGAAAAAGAATCATCAATGACCTAATTTGGATCGAGATCACATTCTTATGAATTTCGTTGCAAATTAGGGATCAAATGATTGAAGATTTTCTTTGCTAATGGCTAGATCCGAATGATCATGATTGAAAAAACAAGGGATAGAAGGAGAAACCCTAGTTTCTTCAATAGATCCCTATTTGTCACGACCCGAAATTGGCACGTGATGGACCTAATACTACGCAACGCCTACAGATGTAACGCAGTAAAAGAAAGACAAAACCCAGAAATCTAAACCATTAAAAAGACAAGAAAAGATAATAGAAGTTTTGAAACATTTGAAATTACAACCCAAATTCTTTAAAAGCCCAACTTATTTCCTTTAAAATTTTGGCAGCACCTCCTTTGTATGAAGGGTTTCCTACAGCACCACTATAAGGGTTTGGAGGCAACACACATGCCATATTTAAATTTTATATGGTGCTAGAGAAACTATCTTAAGGATCATGCTAGAAAATATAGGGTAACATAACTTTAACAATAACACAAGTAGTAAAAGCTAGGGTTTTGAGAGTACAACCATTGTAGCTCCCTTTGCTAAACTCCTTGGCTACTTGAGAGTTGGAAAAAGGTTCACTTGAGATCCTCTAGGTCCACGACGATCCATCCGGAGTCCTCTTTGTCCAAGCTAGAAGCTCCACTAGATCAAGAGAAGAAGTAGAAGCTAACACTCTAGACTAATGGGCAAGACTAGTGTAGAATGGTGATGTGGTTTATTTTCTCACTTCAAAACCCTAACTTGATGACTCTTTTGCTCACTTGAGGAAACTAGAGAGCAAGAGAGAAAAGAGGAAGAAGATGATGGCTTGTAAAGAGCTTAAGATAATGATAAGCATAAGAATAAAAATAAGAAATGAAAATATATATATTTTCTCTTTCTCATTCTTAACCATAGTTATAAAATATCTAGATATTTGTTTTGGATCAAAAATGGCCATAGAAAATGAATCATGGTTAAACCAATGGGTTAGTGCATGAATAAAATAATAAACCATGATAACAATTTCCATTTCCATTTTTCTTTTCCAAAAATTAATATCTATATATTTATATATATATGGTGTGAGTCTTATATTTCCACCATCCACTATATCAACAACCATGATAGAATTATGTATGCATGTATGTGTGCATGCACATCAATATGTGCATGAATGTGAATAAATGCATACATGCATGCATACAACATAAAGACAAGAAAGGGTTTAAAGTGAGAAACTAATGGTCAATGATAAATCAACACTTGATTTAGCAAACCGGTCATATCACATATGACCCGACCAAAAGCAAACCGCCCGATTAATATACGGTATCTCATACGCGCATTTTAACCGGGTCCACGCGCATATCTCATATGCGCACCACATCGTTTCGCCTGGACTAGGCAACTCCATTGTGGGACTCTAAGACTCGTCAATACGCCGGCAGTGGGTGATGATCATATCAAACACCCGCAAGCCGCAAGCGGTCAGCTAAACGTAACGGCCACCCAGGTATTGAGCGATCAGAAGAAAACAAGCGAACCTGTCACAACTCCTGTCGAGCCAACTGGAAACACTACCGTACAGTCCGGTCTCTTCGTCAGATATGTTGCATATCGAGTCTAGGGATGGTAACGTCGACCCCAATAACTCAATAAGTCGTGCCGATGAGTGGTCTATAACAGATCGAGAAACTACTGAAAACAATTATCAGTTAATCTCAGCAGCCCTGGCCAGGGACTTACTGATATAGCCAATCGAGCACAGCACAGCATCAACTCCCAATACCGGGAGAGACGAAACCCCTCCTATCGCTCATCGCCTTCGTGTGTCTCGGGACTGCACCCAACGGCCACCTATTTGCACGACTAAGTAGAGCCGTGGTAGGATGGTAATCAAAGTACAGTGGGAGAACACACAAGACTCTATGACGATCTCGGGTCTACAGACTAACCTGTACCAGTGTCACCTGAGAACTGCTATCCGACGATAGATATAATTCCATATAGGAGTTCTCGGTGAGTCCGTCCAGTGTACCCAGTCACCACTGAGCACCCGTATACGATCTTGATGTCTAACATCGATGAATGTGGGAACATCCATCGCCCATCATATAGGTCTAGTATCATATACGCTAGTCTACTCTGGTATATCGATGCCCCGTCTCGATACACCTATGACTAGGGACTTTTCAGGATATGCTTATAAACTACAAATGTCCCACTAGTATGATCTCCATCATAATCACAGTAGTCAAGCCTATATCCTCAGGGCTTTATCAACATGTATGAATGAATAAAAACATGATCAAGTCAACATGTGAGATAAAGAAGAACCAGATAGCATACTATCATGTCGAGCAAGAATGTATACTGAATATATATATATATATATATATATACACATGTATAAATACATCCACTATCATATAATGGCCTCTAGGGCATACATATATCCAACAATCTCCCACTTGTACTAAGGCCAGTTATTGGCGTATCTCATACCCAACATCTCAAAAAGTCGCTCATGCTGCGGCTGAGGGAGGGCCTTGGTGAGTGGATCCACGGCGTTATTCTTTGTGTCTACTCTCCTAATCTCGATCTCGCGGCGATCTACAATCTCCCAGATCAAATGAAAGCGCCTCAGGATGTGTCTGGACCGCTGATGGGACCTGGGCTCCTTGGCTAACGCCATAGCCCCATTATTATCATAATACAATGGTATTGGATCAATAATGGTTGGAACTACTCCTATCTCCGAGACGAACTTCTTCATCCAGACGGCTTCCTTGGCGGCATCATTTGCAGCAATGTACTCAGCCTCCATCGTAGAGTCTGCAACAGTATCCTGTTTGGAACTCTTCCAACTTACCGCCCCTCCATTGAGGGTAAATACAAACCCGGATATAGATTTGCTGTCGTCCTTATCACTCTGGAAGCTCGAATCGGTAAAGGCCTTCATTTGGAGATCTCCATTACCATACACCAAGAACAATTCTTTAGTCCTTCGCAAGTACTTAAGAATGTTCTTCACAGCTGTCCAGTGATTCTCCCCTGGGTTGGATTGATACCTTCTTACAATACTAAGTGCATAAGCTACATCTGGGCGTGTACATAACATCGCATACATTATAGATCCTACTGCCGAAGCATAGGGTATAATGCTCATGCGAGCTCTCTCTTCATCGGTCTTTGGGCAAGAGTCCTTAGAGAGAGTGACCCCATGGCAAGCAGGTAAGGCACCCCGCTTTGAGTCTTCCATACTAAACCTTTTTAGGATGGTGTTGATGTACCTGGTTTGGGACAATCCCAATAACCTCTTGGATCTATCCCTATAGATCCTAATGCCCAGAATGTATGTAGCATCACCCAGGTCCTTCATGGAGAACCTTAGCGATAAGAAAGATTTGACCGACTGTAGCATAGGAATATCATTTCCTATCAGAAGAATGTCATCCACGTACAATACGAGGAATGTGACAGCTCTCCCTACAGCCTTCTTATAAACACAAGGTTCATCTGGATTTTTGATGAAATCAAACTCTTTGATAACATCATCGAAACAGATGTTCCAACTCCGTGATTCCTGCTTTAACCCATAAATGGATTTAAGCAATCTACATGCTTTCCCGCTGCTCCCACTGTCAATGAAGCCCTCTGGCTGATCCATATAAACGCATTCTTCTAAATCTCCATTTAGAAATGTCGTTTTAACGTCCATCTGCCAGATTCATAGTCGTAGCGAACATCAATAGCAAGTAGGATCCGAATTGATTTAAGCATGGCTACGGGAGAAAAAGTCTCGTCATAGTCCAAACCTGGTCTTTGACGAAAACCCTTCGCCACAAGTCTTGCCTTATAGGTCTCTACCTGCCCATCTACACCAATATTTCTTTTAAAGATCCATTTGCAACCAACAGGTTTTACCCCAGGGGGTAAAACATCCAAAGTTCATACTTTGTTGGTGTACATAGACTCCATTTCGGATCTTATAGCATCCAGCCACTTCATAGAGTCTCCACTCGTGATAGTTTGCTGAAAGCTGGTAGGATCATCATCTTCCATAATGCAGTCTTCTCTGTCACCATCAATGTGGAAACCGTAGTACCTCTCCGGTGGGCGAGAAGTCCTACCAGACCTACGGAGTGGTCGAGGTTCCTCATTTTCTATTGCAACAGTCGGTTCAACCAAGTCGTCATTTGTAGTTTGTGTCTCTAGAACCTCTTCTAGATCCACCAAATTTCCATCAGTTTCATTTGTGAAAAACTCTTTTTCCAAGAATGTGGCAGGCTGAGAAACAAACACCTTTTGTTCCTCCTTGTGGTAGAAAAGATATCCATAAGAATTCCTTGGATATCCCACAAAGTTACACATGACCGACCGTGTCTCGAGTTTGTCCGGATTCTGCTTTTTAACATAGGCCGGGAAACCCCAAATCTTAATTCTCTTAAGAGATGGTCTCTTCTCATGCCATATCTCATATGGCGTGGTAGACACGGTTTTGGTTGGAACCCTGTTCAGTAGAAACGCTGCAGTCTCCAATGCATGCCCCCAAAATGAGACGGGTAACTCAGCATCACTCATCATGGAACGGACCATATCTAAAAGGGTTCGATTCCATCATTCTGACACACCGTTGTGCTATGGTGTGTAAGGAGGAGTGAGCTGAGAGAGAATCCCATTCTCTTTTAGGAAGTTCGCAAACTCTGTACTGAGATACTCCCCACCTCGATCTGAACGAAGCATTTTGATACTCAAGCCGATTTTTTTCCTACTTCGAGTTTATATTCAGTGAATTTCTCGAAAGCTTCGGATTTGTGCTTTAATAAAAATACATGACCGAATCTTGAGAAATCATCAGTGAAAGTAATGAAGTATGAAAAACCGCCTCTAGCCTGTGTAGACATTGGCCCGCATACATTACTATGTATGAGGCCTAAGAGCTTAGTAGCTCTTTCTCCGTGTCCTGTAAACGGAGTTTTGGTCATTTTACCCTTGATACAATACTGGCAAGTTTCATAAGATTTATATTCAAAAGGATTTAAATATCCATATTTGTGTAACTTGTTTAGTCTTGTTTCGTTAATATGACCAAGTCTACAGTGCCAAAGAAAAGCTTCATTTATTTCTGAAAGTTTTCTTTTATTAGTGTGTTGTATGCTGAAAACTGTGTGTTGATTTAGGACGTATATCCCGTTATTAAGCGTACCATACCCAACCAACATTTGATTTTGGTGAATGTTCATAACATTGTTCTGCAATACAAAATTATATCCTTCATTGTCTAACAAGGAAACGGATATTATATTACAAAGCATACAAGGTACATAATAACATGGGTTCAAAACCAATATACACCCAGATGGCAACCCCAAGTGATACTCTCCCACTGCAACCCTATGTACATTGGAACCATATCCAACGCGGATAGTATGGTCACCTGTCTTCAAATCCTTGCTATTTCTCATCCCCTGCATAGAATTGCAAATGTGAGAACCGGAACCGGTATCTAATACCCAGGAAGCAGAGTTTATTGAAAAACAGTTTTCTGTCACAAACACACCTGAAGCGGAAGCATCCCCATGCTTCTTCTTGAGATTCAAGTACTCGGTGCAGTTGCGCTTCCAATGTCCTGTTTTGTGGCAGTGATAACATTCCCCTTTCCCCGATGCTCCAGCTTTGGACTTGTCATTCCCCTTAACCTTTTTAACTCCTCCCCTAGGATTGGTGGGCTTCATCTTCATCTTTCCCTTGGACTTAGCTTTTGGGCGAGAAGAGGAAGATTTCCCAACACTCAAAGCGGGATTTTTCACAGATTTCAGTGTGCTCTCTGCACTCCTTAACATATTAAGGAGTTCAGGTAGTTCCTTCTCCATGTTGTGCATGTTGAAGTTAACTATAAATTGAGCAATGGTGGAGGGGAGGGACTGCAGAATAATATCTGTAAATTGTTCATTGTCCATTGTCCGTCCAAGGTCCTCAAGCTCTTCTATGAGAGCTATCATTTTTAGAACATGGTCTCCTACTGGTGTGTCAGGGGCCATTCGCATCTGAAACAGTTTTCTTGATGCTTCGTATAGTAATACGCGGGATTTCTCTCCATACAACTCCTTTGTATGGAGGAATATGGCGTGAACATCCATATTCTCGTGCTGCTTTTGATGTGTGTTATCCATCGATGCAAGTGCGAGGCATTTGGCCGTGGCACAGTCAGCGTCCCATGTCTTGCGGACTTCAATATTCGCAACTGAGGATTTTGGACCTGGGACGAGCGGGGCTAGAGCCGTGAGGACATATGATACCTTATCATAAGTCAAGGCAATGTTAAGATTCCTCAGCCAGTCTTTATAATTGGTCCAATTCAGTTTATTTTTATCTAGTAGAAGCTTGAGTCTTGTCATTGGTATCTGCCATTAAGAGAGAGAAAAGAATACACTCAGCGAAAGCTCTTGCAAAGATCAGATTGGTTATTATCTTTTCTAATCGATGTCTCCCACCGCTTTAATCAAGTTTTTCTTTCAAACCTTAAAAAGAAAACTAGCCAGGATTAATTACAGTCTACAACTTCGCTAACCGTTCAGTCAGGCCAGTGTCGGTACTTGAGGGAGGTTCCCCGTGCTTTCGCACGGACCTAATTAAAGTAAACCTCGTCTTCCCAGAAGCGTAGCCCCGTTAACACCTTTCTAGACACCTAATGGGTTAGCTAATTGTAACTGCAAAACTCTCCTGGGAGCAACTATTGCCCACAGTGGGATCGGGATCCAACCATTATATGGAAGGTATGCAATCTCATTGCAAATTTCAACTATTGAAATTCCCGATGTGGTTTTTACCCCTAGTACTCATGACCTTGGCTATGGTCAACAAATCACAAGCACTAGTCAAGTTCAACCCGTCATTTCTTGATTAATTAGACCCGTTCACATGACCCTTGGCTAAGGTCAACAAAGCCACATGCCCGTCCCAATTAATCTGCATCATATGCATTGTAGGAAGACATCACTTAGCTACCGTACACTACGTCTTGGCTAAGGTCAACAAACGTAGCACGAATACTAAGTACTCTACTTCATAAAATGACGGAGGGTTGCGGATGATTTTTAAGAAAATCTTTAACGCTTTGAACTTGATATTGTCGTAGAATCAAATGGTTTTCAAAAGGAGTGGCTTGAGCTCCGAAGTTTTGAAATGTAGCTTTTTCATAAAGAGCCGAGTGGTTAACAAATCCGATTCTACAACATCTATTTAGGTTTATTTTCTTTACATTAATCATATTAATGTAGCCCCATCATTTAAGTCCTTAAGCCAATCACAGAAAAGAAACGAAAATATAACGTACGCTTATGCTATCCGCATTCGCCGCAATGTTCCGTTATGCACCGTTAGGTTACTTAACTAACGGCATACCGGGACGGAACTAGCGCGGGTGTAAAACATAAGCAACGTCTACTATATATCTCATATATAATATATCATTTGTCTCAGATATCACATCACAGTATACAGGCAGCAGAAACACAGATATGATAATATAAGATATACTAGGACGTCCGTATTTAGTATTTAGCCAATAATAGAAAATACGGATTCCACAGTCGCGATGAATAGCCAAGCCCACACCCCTAGACCCTTACGAGAGCGGCAAGAGAGCCTACCAATTCTGGAGTTTAGAAGACCCAGTCTCGACTCCTCGAGATGGTCTCCCACTGAACCCCAGAACCCGGTCACTTGTGCTCCCCTCCTTGGGTCTATCCTAATGCGGAAAAGTAAATAATATACAACACTAGTGACATCAACCTCAACCCGGAAGTGCCCCAAATAAAAGAATATTACATTACATTTGAATTTTACATTAATGAAAAGAAAACTCTCATCTCACATCAAACCCCCCGGCTATTCAATCACGACAATCTTATATGTCAAATCTCAGCAACACATAATATCACATATCATCAACGTAAGTAAGTATGCGTACCCCGATTGTCGTTGATGTATAGAAACGAAACCGGCGATATGCGACATACTACACTTACGGTCACAGAGAAATAAAATGAAAAACTACAACAATTAGAATCGTAACCGCCTTTAGACAATACAAACCCGAAATATCACATATACAAGATTTCATGCCTAACAATGTAAAGCTCGCATTTCGGTCTCATCCATGAAAACACCTTTTCAAAACAAGCCGGATAATTCAACAAGAATTCCGATTGTTGCCGAGACCGAACTGCTAGATTTATACACAACAAACAAATTTTGTAGATTCCAATTATTGTATCAAATATTAATAAACTAGGCGACGTTAAAACATTCGATCGAACGATTGAACACCCAAAGACTTCTCAGAAAGCTCAACACCTGAGCAGATTTAAAAAATACCAGTAACTGCACAAAATACATACGGGCATGCACAAGAAAATAAGGCCTATGACCCACCTACTGCGCCGCGGAACCGCCGCAGAAAGGCCATTATGGCCGCGGTTCCGCGGTCGTACGGATGAGTTAGGGCATCGTTTTTCTGGTGGGCCCATAAAATACCCTGCTGAAGTTTTTAAGTATTTTTAATTTGAAAAAATCCAGGTTTTAGAAATATTTCGAGAGAGCATCCCCCGGGCGTCGTGTTTCCTTCGTTCGAGGATTTTAACGTCGTCTAGGTTACCCTAAAGCTCTAGCTTGGCTCTGATACCATGAAGGGTTTCCTAAAGCACTACTACAAGGGTTTGGAGGCAACACACATGCCATATTTAAATTTTATATGGTGCTAGAGAAACTATCTTAAGGATCATACTAGAAAATATAGGGTAACATAACTTTAACAATAACACAAGTAGTAAAAGCTAGGGTTTTGAGAGTACAACCTTTGTATCTCCTTACGCTAGACTCCTTGGCTACTTGAGAGTTGGAAAAAGGTTCACTTGAGATCCTCTAGGTCCACGATGAACCACTCGGAGTCCTCTTTGTCCAAGCTTGAAGCTCCACTAGATCAAGAGAAGAAGTAGAAGCTAACACTCTAGACTAATGGGCAATATTAGTGTAGAATAGTGATGTGGTTTATTTTCTCACTTCAAAACCCTAACATGATGACTCTTTTGCTCACTTGAGGATACTAGAGAGCAAGAGAGAAAAGAGGAAGAAGATGATGGCTTGTAAAGAGCTCAAGATAATGATAAGCATAAGATTAAAAATGAAAATATATATATTTTCTCTTTCACATTCTTAACCATAGTTATAAAATATCTAGATATTTGTTTTGAATCAAAAATGGCCATAGAAAATGAATCATGGTTAAACCAAAGGGTTAGTGCATGAATAAAATAATAAACCATGATAACAATTTCCATTTCCATTTTTCTTTTCCAAAAAATAATATCTATATATTTATATATATATGGTGTTGGTCTTATATTGCCACCATCCACTATATCAACAACCATGATAGAATTATGTATGCATTTATGAGTGCATGCACATCAATATGTGCATGAATGAGAATAAATGCATACATGCATGCATACAACATAAAGACAAGAAAGGGTTTAAAGTGAGAAATTAATGGTCAATGATAAATCAACACTTGATTTAGCAAACCGGTCATATCACATACGACCCGACCAAAAGCAAACCGCCCGATTAATATACGGTATCTCATACGCGCATTTTAACCGGGTCCACGCGCATATCTCATATGCGCACCACATCGTTTCGCCTGGACTAGGCAACTCCATTGTGGGACTCTAAGACTCGTCAATATGCCGGCAGTGGGTGATGATCATATTAAACACCGGCAAGCCGCAATCGGTCAGCAATGTAAGTCCACGTTGCCCACCCCGGTGCTTACGGGGAGGCGGAAATGGTATAAAAAATCAATTTTTAGAACTCAAGGCAACATGGACTAAAAGGAGGATCTTTGCTAAACAAAAACTAACAACCATACAAAGAGATTTAGCTACTCGGTTAAAGGGTTATACCTAAGTATTGAACTCCTTGTCTTCTTGCTCCTTAGAGTGGGATGAACGGGTCATCCTGGTCGCCTTCTCTTGCCGAAGAAAGATCCACCCGAGGGCCTCTACCTTTGGCTCCTACCTCAACCTAGAGGTAACTAAAGTGCTTGGTGTGCTAAACCTAGAACCTTAGGAAGAGTAGAGAGTAATTTGTGTGTTTTATCTCAAAAGCAAAATGGTTCTCAACTCATGAGAGGAGAGAGCTTTGAGAAAGAGGAAGAGGATGAGAGAGAATGAGCATGAGAGAATGAGGATAATATCAACCATCCTCACATATATGTGAATTATGATAATTAAATAATTAATCAAAGATAATAGTGATGGTTAACTTGAAATGACCATTATCATTTCACATTAATGAATTTTGCAAGAATCAAAGAGCATCTTTCATGCGAAATGATGATGGTCAATTTGTCAACATAGGTCAACAAGTCAACAATAGTCAAATGGTCAACAACCCTAACCATAACACAATTATAATTAATTAATATTAATAATCATATTTCACATATGCATTAGGGTTAAGAAAAAGACAACGGTCATCAACCCTAATGAAAGTCCTCTGCCTCTGCCTCAGTCAACTGTGCATACACACCCTTATCCATGTTCCGAGGAACACGAATACAATGAGATAAAACCAATCCCAAAACATATACTAAGATCTGGCTTAAACCAAAGCCCGCTAGTATCAACTGTTCGGACACCAAACGTGCATAAGTGCACGGATGTGAACGAACCCCGTCGCAAAACCATACGACCTCTACTCTGTTTTGCCCAAAGGCGAATAACCCTCTGTGTGAGACTCCAAAGACTCGACACTACGCTGGCAGTGGGTTTAACCACAGGCCGCAAGCGGTACTAGCTGTACGTAACGGTCCCCAGGTAGATGCCGATAAGAAGACTAACGAGGTGAACCCATCTGAACTCCTACTGAGCCTGAATGTGACAGTCTCCATACAGTCCGGTCTGTTCATCTGAGAATATCGCATGGCGGGCCTAGGGGGGCGGTAAACGTCAGTCCCCTAATAGCGGTACAATTCGTGTCGGAGTGTAGCCCAGAACACCCTGAGATAACACTGGAAACCTACCAGTATATCTCGCTTGCCCTGGCCAGGGACTTTGTGTAATGGCTCTCCTAGACACAGCGCGATATCAACCCCCAATACCGGGAGAGACGAATCCTGTCTAACCGTTACTGCCTCCAAGTGCTTCAGGACTGCACCCAACTACTACCTGTTTGCACGACTCCTTTGAGCCGTGGTAGGGTAGCAATCTAAGAACAGTGGGAACTCACTCGAGGCGAAGTGACAGTGTCAAGTCAACGGACTAAGCTCTACTCATGTCACCTGGGAACTGATAACCGACGATAGGTATAATACCAACCAACAGTTCCCGACGAGTCCTGTCCAGTGTACTCGTAACCTAACGAGTACCCGCATACTATCTCAAGTACGACGTACTGACGGCTGTGGGACAGACCGTCACCCTTGCTGGGATGAGAAGCGCATACGCTAGTCTACTCCGGAGTATCGATGCCCTGTCTCGATAGTCCTACGACTAGGGACCTGCATAAGGATGTGCTTGTGGATTACCCAGCTCCCACGAGTGTGACTGCCATCACAACGCTGGTAATCAAGCAAAGATCCTAAGGGCTCCACTAATGTGTAAAGGCGATATTCTATAAGAAACACATGCACACATTAAAGTAGAAACAAACCAAGTAGCATACTAATATTTTGAGCAAGATTGTCTATACAACTGTGAATATCCCAAGCTTCCATTATGTAATATACAAACTAGTATGATACAGTAATGGCCTCTAGGGCATATACACTAACAATCTCCCACTTACACTAAGGCCATGTACTTGCGTATCGAAGACCTATCATCTCGATCAGCCGCTCGAACTGAGTCTGGGGTAAGGCCTTCGTGAATGGATCAGCAGTGTTATCTTCCGTAGCAACTCTCCGAACCTCGATCTCCTGGCGACCCACGATCTCCCTGATCAAGTGATACCGCCTCAAGATGTGTCTGGACTTCTGATGGGACCTGGGTTCCTTCGCTAAAGCTATAGCCCCATTGTTGTCGCAATACAGAGGTATTGGATCAACAATGGACGAAACCACCCGAAGTTCTGTCAAGAACTTCCTTATCCAGACGGCTTCTTTTGCGGCATCTGCAGCAGCGATATATTCCGCTTCCATCGTCGAGTCAGCAACGGTTTCCTGTTTGGAACTCTTCCAACACACCGCCCCTCCATTGAGGGTAAAGACATAACCCGACATGAACTTGGAATCATCCTTGTCACTCTGGAAGCTGGAGTCAGCAAAGGCCTCGATCTGGAGGTCTTTTCCGCCATACACCAAGAACATCTCCTTAGTCCTTCTCAGGTACTTGAGAATGTTCTTTACCGCTATCCAGTGTTTCTCCCCAGGGTTTGACTGATACCGGCTTACCACACTCAGTGCATAAGCTACATCCGGTCTGGTACACAACATCGCATACATTATAGAGCCTACCACAGAATCGTAGGGTATAATATACATGCGATCCCTTTCCAAATCAGTCTTGGGAGACATCTCTTTGGAGAGGGTGATCCCGTGACAAGCCGTTAGATTACCGCACTTGGAATCTTCCATACAGAATCTTTTCAGTATGGTTTCGATGTACCTGGACTGTGAAAGTCATAATATCCTCTTAGATCTGTCACGATTGATCCGGATCCCCAGAATGTAAGAGGCGTCACCCAGGTCTTTCATGGAGAACCTGTGTGACAAGAACCCTTTGACAGATTATAGCATAGGAATGTTATTTCCTATTAAGAGAATGTCATCCACGTATAAAACGAGGAATACGACAGTTCTTTCTACAAATCTACTATAGATGCATGGTTCATCTGGATTTTTGATAAAGACAAATTCTTTGACCATCTCATCAAAACATATGTTCCAACTCCGCGATGCCTGCTTTAGTCCATAAATGGACTTAAGCAACTTGCACACCTTCCCGCTGCTCCCACTCTGAATGAAACCCTATGGCTGGTCCATATAGACACACTCCTCTAAATTTCCATTTAGAAAAGCGGTCTTTACATCCATCTGCCAAATCTCATAATCGTGGACGGCAGCAATGGAAAGAAGGATCCGAATGGATTTCAGCATAGCCACTGGAGAAAAGGTTTCGTCATAGTCCAAACCAGGTCGTTGACGAAAACCCTTTGCAACAAGTCTAGCCTTATAGGTCTCAACCTGTCCATCTAGACCAATCTTCCTTTTGAAGATCCACTTGCATCCTACGGGTTTTACCCAATCTGGAGAAACGTCCAACGTCCATACATTGTTGGTGTACATTGACTCCATTTCGGTCCGCATTGTATCCAGCCATTTTACCGAGTCAACGCTCTGAATGGCCTGCTGGAAGCTAGTCGGCTCATCATAATCAATGATGCAATCCTCTCTATCTCCGTCTAAGAGAAAACCGTAGTATCTCTCGGGCGGATGAGACTGCCTACTACTCCTGCGGAGCGGCGTAGGAATGTCGTGTTCTTTCGAACCCTCTGGTTCTACTAAGCTTTCAGTAATAGCTTGTAGTTCTGGAATTTCTTCCAGTTCTATTGCACTCCCACTTATATGATTTTCCAAAAACTCAGTTTCCAAGAAGTGGGCATGACGAGAAAAAAAAAACTTTTGTTCCTCTTCGCAATAGAAGAAATATCCCTTGGAGTTCTTCGGATATCCCACAAACTTGCACTGTACTAAGCGTGCCTCGAGTTTGTCCTCATGCTGCTTTTTGACAAAAAATGGATATCCCCATGTCTTAATGTGCTTAAGATAGGGTTTCTTCCCACACCACATCTGATATGGTGTAGTAGGCACAGTCTTAGTTGGAACTCGGTTCAAAAGGTATGCAGCTGATTCTAGTGCATATCCCCAGAATGATCGCGGTAACTCAGCGTTACTCATCATGGAACGTACCATATCCAATAGGGTCCGGTTCTGTCTCTCCGATACACCGTTATGTTGCGGAGTTTATGGAGGAGTAAGCTGAGAGAGAATTCCATTCTCTTTTAGGTAATCCAGAAACTCGGCACTCAAGTATTCACCACCTCAATCAGATCTCAGTATCTTGATACCTTTGCCGGTTTGTTTTTATACTTCATTCTTATATTCCTGGAATTTTCCAATGGCTTCGGATTTATGTTTCATTAAGAAGACATATCCGTACCTTGAAAAGTCATCCGTAAAAGTAATGAAGTAAGAATAACCGCTTCGCGCATGCGTAGACATTAGACCGCACACGTCGCTGTGTACGAGTCCCAAGAGCTCGCTCGCTCTTACTCCGTGTCCAATGAACGGAGTCTTTGTCATCTTTCCTTTGAGATAGGATTGACAAGTTGCATATGATTGATATTCGAACGGATTCAAATATCCTTCTGTATGTAACTTCGTCAACCTTCTCTCATTGATGTGACCCAGTCTACAATGCCATATGAAAGCCTGATTTGTTTCCGGAGACTTTCTTTTGTGTGTATTATGGACATTGAAAATCTGTGGTTGGTTTAATACGTATATACCATTGCTTAATGTACCTGACCCAATCAGAACTTGATTAAGGTGAATGTTTACAACATTGCTTACAAATGAAAATTCATAACCTTCTTTAGATATTAAAGATACAGAAATGATATTACAAGTTGCATTGGGTACAAAATAACAATCACGTAAAACCAAAACATGTCCATCTGACAATCCCAGGTGATAGTCCCCCACGGCCTCAGCATCCATGCCAGCTCCGTTTGCAACTCTGAGGGTCATATCACCTGCTTTCAAAACCCTACGTTTTCTCAGTGCCTGCAAAGAATTACAGATATGAGATCCTGATCCGGTATCCAATACCCATGAAGTAGAGTTTATTGATAGACAGTTTTCAATAACATACACACCTAAACCCGAAGCCGCAACTTGCTTCGGGTCCTGGTTTCTGGCCTTCCAAGCCCTGCAATCCTTTTTCCAGTGTCCACTCTTGTGACAGTAAAAGCACTCTTCCTTCCCCACAAGCTTTCCCGCTACCTTTGTTGCCTTTGCCTTTCCCTTCGTATCCACTTTACTAACACCGCCCATTGGTTTGGTGGGGGTTTTCTTCTTCTTTCCCTTGGCTTTCGCCTTGGACCTAGAAGAGAAAGATCCTCCAACAAACAAAGTGGATGTTTCCCTATCTTTCTGTAGGGTTCCCTCTGCACTCCTCAGCATGTTGAGGAGTTCTGAAAGTTCAACTTCTTTTTCTTGCAAGTTGAAGTTCAGGATAAACTGGGAGTAAGTGGAAGGAAGGGACGGGAGAATCAAGTCAGTATAGAGCTCGTTCTCTAACGTGGTCCCAAGGTCCGCGAGCTCTTCAATATAACCAATCATCTTAAGCATGTGTTCCGCTACCGATGATCCGACGGCCAATCTCGCCGAAAACAGCTTTTTCGAGACTTCGTATCTGGCGATACGGGATTGCTCTCCATACAGTTCTTTTGTATGGAGAAATATGGATTCAAGGTCCATATTCTCGTGCCTCCTCTGATGTTCATTGTCCATAGAGGCAAGCACGAGGCACTTGGCCTTCGCGCAGTCGATTTCCCAGGTCTTACGGATTTCCTTATCTGCGACGCTGGTTTTGGGACCTGGGACAGGGGGATCTTTGGTGGTAAGGAGATACCCTAACTTGTCATAAGTGATTGCCATTTTGACATTCCTGAGCCAATCTTTGTAGTTTGGCCCTGTCATTATGTTTTTATCTAGTAGTAACTTAAGTCCAATCATGATGTTTGGTCGCTGCAATTAGGAGAGAGAGAAGAAACACTTTAGCATGATGCTCTTGCAAGTATAGAGTGGTTTTTAATTTGTCTAAACAGGATGGCTCCTACTGTCTCTCGAATCCCTCCACAAACAAAAAAGGAAGAATTAGTCAGGATCAATCTCACCGTACAATACTTGCTTAACCGTTCAGCCAGGCCAGTGTTGGTACTTTGAGGGAGGTTTTCCAACGCTTTCGCGAAGTTCCTTAATTAAATAACCTCTTTTCCCTGTGGGCGTAGCCCCGCTAACACCTTTCTAGACACCTACTTGGTTTATAGCATTGATCGTTAAGTGAGAAAGTTCCGGAGGAGTAGCATATACTCACAGTAGGATCAGGATCCAAATATCATCGTGTGACAAAACTGAAGGAATCCTACCAGAATCATCACACTCCAAATGGTATGCAGTGCTACCAAGTTTCAGTTTTTTTAGAAACTCCCGATGTGGATTTTTGCACCTTGACTTTGGCCAACAAATCATAAGTCACATGTCAAGTTCTACCCGTCATTCTCCAGGTTAATTTGAACCCACCCGTACCTACCCTTGACTTTGGCCAATAAGGCAGTACGACTGTCCAAAACCAACACATCTATCTATGCTGCACATGAATACCCAATAGCTACCAATCACTATGCCTTCACTTTGGCCAACAAACATAGCTTGAATACTATTGACTATCCATGTGAAACGACGGAGGGCTACGATTGGTTTTGGCGAAACAGTGAACGTAGTGAACTTGATATAATCGATGGAACGAGATAGCTTTTAAAAGGAGTGGCTTAAGCTCGGCGTTTAAAAGTTGTTTTTGAAAAGAAACAGAGTGGTTTTGAAAGTGTTCCAACGACTCTACTTTGGTTTCTTTTCATGCATTAATTTTAATGCGTCCCATCATTTAATCCTACCATTGCAGAAAACAACGAAAATATGACGTACGCTTATGCCATCCGCATTCGCCATGGGGTCCCGTCATCACCCGTTAGGTTACTTAACTAACGACAGAGCGGGGGCTGGACTAGCACGGATGCAAAACATAAGCAACGCCTAAATAAATATCATATATAGATATATACATTCGTCACATGCAATGACAGCCATTCCAGATCACATGTCAACAACCGAAAGTACGGAACATGACCGGCACTAAGACTACGAAATGTCTCGAGGCGTACGTAATCTAAGTAAGCCGAAAACCCAGAAAACCAAAACAATAAAAGTAGTAGAGTGAAGGAAAACCAATTTAAATCAAGTAGTTTTAATAGCATAAGACGAATTATGCGTTTTTAAAAACATCAAATATTTACTGAAAATTTCGGCAGAGTCTCCTTTGTAAATACTGGCCCCCAAACGGGATTCAACATGAATAGTATACGAAATCAATAAAAGGCATCCCCAAGTGGGGGCTAGCTCTTCGTCAATCGACAGTCACAACCACACAAGCAATATAATATACAACGCCAAGGGCGAGGATCAAAACTCAAAAGGAAACTCAAAACCACAAGAAATAAAACGCGCGACTCTAAGGTCGAAAGAATAACATCACTGGTCTCTATCTCAAAAATAAAATACATGTTTGGTTGATGGAATTTACTAGATACAACTGAATAATATTATACAAAGTAATATGATAGGTACGATACCAATAAACCAACCTACTAGCAAGTCACCCGAAAGAAGCAGTGCCAGCAAAGCAGTAATGAAACCTGTACGGCAAAACCTGCAAGAACTGTGGCACAATGGGGGTGAGTTGCCAACTCGTGAGTAGAAAACATCTACGAACAGAAATCGCATGAACAACGTAATCCTAGGTCAACAATCATAATATATCCTCAACTATAACGAGCAGTCTATAACAATGACTAGGGTAAATATCTAACCCAAGTGTAATCCCATATGCCCGTGTCAATGCCTCAGGTAGCAATATATCATATGGATGATGTATGAATGCATGAAATAGAATGCATGTACTGAAGAAAACTGCTTTCATAAATTAGTGAGATTTCTGTATTTTTAAAATGAGGTATCATAATGAAATCAGCATAAAACAGTGCCTAGCATCAGCACAAAACGTAATCCCAATATCTCGATATCTCTGTATCACAGTCTCTGTACCTTAATATCTCGAAATCTCAATGTCTCAATCACAATGACTAGGGCGCCGTCAGTCCAAGCCGGCCCCTACCATCCATCTCATGACCACGACGGTATCCTCCGGATATCCGACGCGTCGGGTAAAATCACCGGTCGGTCGTGCTCCCCTGCACAAGCTCAACGTCAACAACACGATCTTCTTGCCCCGGGGTACCGCACCGGGCCCACCATGTACCTGAAACGGTTCATCCATCTCCTCGAATCGGGTCTCGAAATCCATCAGCAAACTCATGGTGGACGACTCATACATCATGGGAAAACCGCACTTTTTATTTAAAAGAGAGGAATGAAGCTTATACAAGTTTTGCGGTTTTCCCCCAAATCCAGAAAATCTCATAGAAATCCGAATCCAAATCATCAATAGCATATAAACCCATGAATATAGGCATGAGAATCCATGAATACGGCATAACAATAAATAACAGTATGCATGAAGTGACAAGTAATAACTACAATATCTAAGCTGGCATATAAGGTAAGTACACTAATATTATATCAAACTACTAGCTATCAAGCTAAGTTAAGAAATAATATTTTCTAAAGTGTACGTGACATGGCAATTACCGATGAAGATGTGTGTGAGCCGGCAAGTAAGTGTACGTGGTACATACGCATCATCAGTAATGGTGCTGGTGTCCTAACAGCATAATGTCAACAAAACAATATGAAATAACAATGTAAGTATGCGATGCGGAGCGAGCAACCAAAATGAGCGGGAGCTAAATATTAAACAATGGTGCCATTTGAAATAACACGAATCGTGGGGTTTTGAAAATAGGGGCTACGGTGGTTTTAAGAAAGGATACGTCTTTTGAAATATCCGTAGATCCCTTGACCTGTCTTTTAAAATACCCACGATCCGCTAGTTTTGAAATAGGTAGGAGTCTAATCTAATATAACAACTACACTAAACTATACGGCTGAACTAACAAGCTGAACTACATGTAAGGAAACCGCCTATCATCTGAGTCGATACATATACATACCTGTATATGTATAGTCGGTGATCCCGCCTCAATAATATCATATCCGATACCATATCTATAATCAGACATCCCAAGTCAAGAGTGCGGATCAATCATCAATATATAGCTCGTACGTAAATCCGTCGGACGGCATCCCAAATATGGGTACGGGTCAATATCACATTCATCATACTATTTATCTGGTATCCTCTTTATCAAATATCATGATCGGGGTACTGATCTACGTCTAGTACAATAATGATACCGCCTAAGTATGCATGCACGTGTGTGAAACACTACGTCAAGGACCCGCTACAACGTCATGTCGTATCTCAAATACGAACCCTGCCATATCACCGATCTCACGGCCTCAAATCAAATCTCATCGACTCATCTTAAATCCCAAGTACTATCCTCATTATCCATGCATGTGTATATGAATGTATATATGCATAGTCCCATACCCACGCATATATACATATATATACATCCCCATCTACGCACAAGAAAGTAATGTATGCAAGTCTGTGTGTGCGTATGTAGGTATAACAACTACTCTAGGGTTTCACTACTAACCCAAAGGTAATCCATGAACACATAAACATATCATGAATAAACATTCTCGTATCATAAAACACCTATATAAACATATATATATGAACTATACTACGGACTGCGGGGGTGCTATACGCCATCCACCCGACTTCCCACCGTAGATATAAATCTACTCACCTGGTCCTTGCTCGCCGGTGCCAACGTCGCCAAGCGCTTGCTTGTCGTCTCGAAGTCCACATGGGGTACCTACATATCATAACGCACCGTATGGCATTAAAATCCAACTCATGACCAAAACGACACATGAATCCCACATAGGTCAAAACATATGGTTCTTTCACAAATCAACCCAACAACCCTCGACGTCGGCGTACAAACGCCAAACCATCGAGAAAAACCCAAACACACTCATTTGCACATTGACAAACACTAATTATAATATGAAATAGGTTAAAATTCACAAAAACCCCAAACTCACTTTAAAAGCTATTTTTCCGAAAATCTAGCAAGCAAGGTTTACCGTTTTAGTACAAAACTTGATATTTAAACAAATCTAGCGGCTACAATATCCACTAAACATTATAAATAAGTCATACAAACCCTAATTAGATTTTTAATCTCACTATCTTTCATTAACCCGAAATTCTAGTTTACAATTTAGCTTAATTAGTAAATTTTAAAATAACAATTTGTAAACTAGCTACTATGTTTGATTTCACATGCCTTAATATGATACCTTACACACTTAAACCATGTTCAAATGATATAAAACCCTAACTAGATTTTAACCTCACATTTGCAATTAAATTCTAAAACCTAGTTTGCTAGAAATCTTAATTAGGACAATTTACATGCAACAATTTGTAATATGCAACAAGATTAAGTTTTCCAAACCTTAAGAGGTTCAACTACACAATTAAACCATGAACAATTTATCAAAACCCTTATCTTGATCCAAACCCAATTCTTTACAATTTTCAACTTGAAGGGTAAACCAAGTTAACAACTAATTAAACACTTAATTAAGCTAACATAAGCAATAATCAACAATTTAACTATAAGGTTAAAATTATACCTCCATAATTTTATAGATCTCACATGAAATCCAGCGTCCCAAAATGCTCTCTTTTCACCCAGATCCAAGCTTGAATGGAATAGGAATAATGGGTAGGGATTAGATTTGGAAATTTGTGGTGTTTTATGTGGGTTTTTGAAGAAATTTTGAAGGATTTTTGAAGAGAAAAGGGTGGAGAAAATTTTGGGACAGCAAGGGAGGGGCTCGGCCAGGTCTAGGGAGGGGCGGAGAGAGAGTGGGTTGTAGGGTTCCTAGGCACTCTCAAGAGGTCTCACAAGGCATCAACCATGCCAATTTCAAAAAATACGGTGCCGAGAAACCCTAGACTAGATCGTTGGCTAGTTATTTAGGCGACTAAGCAAACTAGTTAACACTTAACTACAAGAATACGGAAATACAACCTTTGTAGATCCGGTCCTCCACCTCCACGGCTCCGTGATGAAGTCCTCTCCGCTGTCCTCATGGAATCCCGGGCTCGAGCGTCGGCTTCATCGGAGAAGAAGCGGGCTAGGTCATCGACGACGTGCCGAAGATGATCTACGTCGAGGCATCGCTAGATCAAGCTCCAACTTCACCAAGTCAAGAAAACTTGTGAAGGAAACACACTCTACTACTTGGCAAGAGGTAGAGGATGAAGAAATAGGAAGTGGGTAGACTTTAGAATTGGATTTCTCACTCTATTTCATCAATCACCATTGATGAAGTGAAGCTTTCTTCTTTGAAGATGAAGAAGAAGAAGAAGATAAAGTTATGATAAGTTCTTTTCAAAAAGGAAATAATAAGAATACTTATCATAATGTAACCATGGTAATGTGTAGAGAGTTAATCATGGTTGAATGGAATGGTTAGGGTTAAGCATGAGACAAAATGGTCACTTGGTCAAAGTCTTCATGAAGCTTCATAATACATACAAAGAAAGCCACCATTTTCTCATTATGCTAATTATTTTCCAAAACTAATAAATAAATAAATGAATGAATAAATAATCATAACCCTAACCATTCATATAACCATGGTTCAATCTTCACACAAACACAAGTAAACATGTATCATCAAACATGATACAATCAAGTGCACAAAACTATATCGAATATACAATGTGCACATCCAAGTGAGAAAATCCATTTAAAGTGAACCAATACTAGTTAATGCAAAGTAATATATCAAATATATAATTATACATTAAATCATTAAATCAACACTTGATTTAACGATCCGGTCATATCGCATATAACCGACTAGCATCCTTTGTATCGGCTTATCGAATCAATCCTTGATTCGACAACTAGGTTATATCGCATATAACCAATCGATACATTGATCGCGAGAATGGAATACGGTATCACATACACGCATTATTCTCGGTCCCGCACATATCTCATATGCACTCCTATTTCGTTTCGCTTGAGCCATGAAACCTCTGTGTAGGACTCTAAAGACTCGTCAATACGCCGGCAGCAGGTGATGATCATATCAAACACCCACAAGCCGCAAGCGGTCTGCTAAACGTAACGGCCACCCGGGTATTGAGCGATCAGAAGATCGACGAGCAAGCCCGCTCACACTCCAGTGAATCCAACCAGTAACACTACCGTACAGTCCGGTCTGATCGTCTGATATGTCGCATATCTCACCTAGGCGTGGTAAACGTCAGACCCCAATAGCTCGATAAGTCGTGTCGATATGAGGTCTATAACAATTCGAGAAACTACTGGTAACATTTAACAATAAATCTCAGCAACCCTGGCCAGGGATTTCCTGTTATAGCCAATCGAACACAGCGCAACATCAACCCCCTATACCGGGAGAGACGAATCCCCTCCTATCGCTCATTACCTCCATGTGATTCGGGACTGTACCCAAAAACCACCGTTTTGCACGCCCTCTTGGACGTGGTAAGATGGAAATCAAAGCACAGTGGGAACCACACAAGACTCTATGACAATCTCGGGTCAACAGACTACTCTGTACCAGTGTCACCAGAGAACTGCCATCTGACGTAAGGTATAATACCATCTGGGAGTTCTCGGCGAGTCCGTCCAGTGTACCCAGTCTCTACTGAGCACCCGTATATCTCCTCTGATGTCAAACACCAATGGATATGGGATCATCCATCGCCCATCTGTATGGGTCGAGAAGGTACACGCTAGTCTACTCTGGTATATCGATGCCCCGTCTCGATACACCCATGACTAGGGACTTTGAAGGATGTACTTATGGACTACCATGTCCCCACTAGTATGATCCGCATCATAGTCCAGGTAGTCAAGTACACATCCTAAGGTCTTTACTAACATGTAATAGAGAGGCAATCCGTATACATGTTAAGGTAAAGTGTAACCAGATAGCATACTATCATGTCGAGCAAGAAAGTCCTCCCTATATATGTCCCAGCATCCACTACAATATACATCCTATGTACAGTAATGGCCTCTAGGGCATACATATAACTAACAATCTCCCACTTGCACTAGGGCCATCTGTAGCAGTGGTTGCAGTATCTCATACTCAACCATCCCATAAAAGTCTCTCTCTGGGAAAAGGCCTTTGTGAGTGGATCCGCCGTGTTGTCCTCTTAGTCTACTCTCCTAACCTCGATCAGCCTGGAGATCAACCATCTCCATGATCAGGTGATACTGCCTTAGAATATGTCTGGATCACTGATGGGACGGGGGTTCCTGGCATAAGCCACAACTCCATTGTCACACAATGGGAGGAACTAAGTTCATCTCATGAACAAATATACATCCAAACAGCCTCTTTGGTAGCATCTTAAGTAGCGATATATCCAGCCTTTATCGTCTAGTTTGCCACGGTATCTAGCTTGGAACTCTTCCAACATACCGTCCCTTTACTGAGGGTAAAGACAATGCCTGCGACTGACATTCAGTCGTCTTTATCACCCTGGAACACTTCCAGTGATTCTCCCCTGGATCGATTGATACCATCTCACTACAACTGGTGAGAATCCTAACATCCAATTAACATCTATCTCATAGATGAAAACTCAGGATGGAGGAGGTATCACATTGATCCTATCTGGAGAATCCTTGTGATAAGCGGAGATTGACCGAGCGTAGCATAGGAAACTCCTTCCCTATCATGAGTATGTCATCCACGTACTCTACGAGGATCACCACCATACTCCCTACTACCTTTTTGTATATACAAGGTTCATCTACCATTTTGATGATGTCAACTTCCTTGACTAATCCATCAAAACAAATGTTCGAACTCCGCGATGCCTGCTTTATCCTATAAAGTATCTTGCACACGTTTCCGCTGCTCCCACTGTCTACGAGGACCTCTGGCTGTGTACTTATAGACGCACTCTTCTAAATCAGTATTTAGAAAAGCAGTCATGACACCCAACCGCCAGATATCGTAGTCATGGTATGTAGCCGTGGAAAGTAGTATCTGGATGGACTTAAGCATAGGTACAGGAAAAGGTTTCATCATTATCCACGCCTGGTCAATGACGAAAACCTTTAACAAGTCTAGCTTTGAAAGTCTCAACTTTTCCATCTACACCAAGTAATCTTCTCAAGATATACTTGCTCCTGATGGGGATTTAACCCTTCAGATATAGCAGCCAAAGTCCATACTTTGCTGGTGTACATGGATTCCATCTCAGATTGCTAAGCATCCAGCCATTCATACAGAGTCTTACTCCTGATGGCCAGCTCGAAAATAGTTGGGTCATCATCTCATGATGCAATCCTCGCTCCCACTGTCATAGAGAAACCGAAGTAACTCTCAGGTGGGTGAGGAACCCTACTAGATCGGCGGAGAGGCTGAGGTTCGTTGGAATCTACTGAATCCTTTGGTCTTATCAAATCATCTTCTGTAGTTTGTATGGCTGGAACATTTCCAGTTCTACATAACAGACCTTGCCACGAGCTTGTCCGGATTTTGCTTTTAAACATAGGCCGGACAACCCCAAATCTTAACTAACTTAAGATATGGGCTCTTCCCATTCCATATCATATATGAAATGGTAGGCTACTGATTTGATTGGAACCCTATTCAATAGGTATGCAGCTTCTCAAGTGCATAACTCCCAAAAGGAAATAGGTAACTCAGTAGTGCTCATCATAGAGCACACCATATCAACTAGGGTGAATCTGCTCCACCCCGATATACTATCGTGCTATGGTGTATTCAGAGGAGTAATGCTGAGAGAGAATCTCATTCTCCTTTAGAATAGTCCAGGAATTCCATGCACAAGTATTCTCCTCCTCGATCACATCAAAGGACATAATACTTATACCCGTATATTGGTTCTCTACTTCTAAATCATATTCTATGAATATCTTAAAAGGTTCGGACTTATGTTTCAACAGGAACATATGTCTGAATCTAAAGAGATCATCAGAGAACGTAATGAAGTACAAAGAACCGATCTTGGCATGTGTAGACAGGGGACCTTACATACATCAACATGTATCATCCCAAGAGTTCACTAACTCTTTCTCTGTTTCCTGTAAATGGAGTTATGGTCATCTTATCTTTGTGACATGACTGGCGAGTTTTACAAGATGTAAATTCAAACTCTTTTAAATATGCATCTTTATGTAACTCTAGCTAGTCGGGTCGCATTGATATGACCTAGTCTACAACGCCTCAAGAAGAATTCGTTCATTTCTGAACTCTTCCTCTTGTATGTGTTCCATATATTAAGAACTGTAGTTTGATTTAGAACATCAACGCTTTTAGATAACGTGCCTGAACCGATCAACTTTTGATATAGGAAATGTTCAAAACATTATCCAACAATACAAAATTTTATCGTTTCTTTACTAATAAAGTGACAGATATGATTTTATATATCAGGTTCGGTATCTAATAACATTCGTTCAGAATCAATGTATTACAATACAGGGTGACAGTGACCAACAGACTTGGCTGCAACACTTGCCCCGTTTTCTGTCTCATGAAACTTATCACCCGTTCTCAGTTTTTCTACCCTTTTGTAGCCCTATGTAACAGATTACATATCCGGGATCCTGATCCGGTATCATATACCCAGGATACGGAGGATACTGAGAAACGGTTCTTTGTAATGAACACACCCGAAGATGATGCATTAGCATGCACTCTCTTCGTTTGGGCGGCACGGGAATTATGGTATTTCCCAATTTCCTGCTCTGTCTTATAACAATTATAAGTAGGAGCCGGACCAACGTTCCCCAGCTCAGTATAACAAGCGGGTTCGGTCAATATTCCGTATTATTATCTTGATTAAGGCGTGACATGGTCTCTACCAGGAGAGAGAGAGAGAAGAAAAACACTCAGCGTGCGCTCTTGCAAGAATAGATTGGTTATTATTTTATCTAATCAGGATGGCTCCCACTGCTTTTTATCAAATCTTCCTTCAAACCCTAAAAGGAAAGACTAGCCGGGATTAATTACACACTACAAGTTCGCCAATCTTTCAGCCAGGCCAGTGTCGGTACTTTGAGGGAGGTTCCCCGTGCTTTCGCACGGACCTAATTAATGTAAACCTCGTTTTCCCATAGGCGTAACCCCGTTGACACCTTTCTAGACACCTACTTGATCGGCTAATTGTAATGTGTAAAACTCTCTCAGGAGTAACAATTACTCGCAGCGGGTATCGGGATCCAACTATCTCATAGAAGGTATGCAATCTCATTGCAAATTTCAACACTTGAAATTCCCGATAATATTTTGCCCCTAGCGTCCTATGACCTTGACAGAGGTCAACAAACCATAGGCTGCTAGTCAAGTTCAACCCGTCATTTCCTGATTGAAGTAAACCCACCCGCACGACCCTTGACAGAGGTCAACAAGGTCGCACGACTACCCTAAATCAATCACATCATATGCTTATGCAGATAAGCGCTAATCAGCTACCGCATACTACGCCTTGACAGAGGTCAACAAACGCAGCACGAATACTAACCAGTACTTATCTGAAATGACGGAGGGCTACGACAGGTTTTTCTGAAAACCTATTGTGTAATGAACTTTATATCGTTGTAGAATCAAATGATGTTTAAAATGGAGTGCTTTTGAGGCTTTTCTAGTTTTGCTAAAGGAGTCACTCCCGGTGAAGGGATCGTCGGTCCTTTCCTCGTCGAATGAGGTGCGAGATATATCACATATATCACTGTGCAAAGCAGAACTCTTAAAAGCAATCAAAAGACAAACCGAGTGTGTAGCATCTGCCAGTTATTTCTAAAGGAGTTACTCCCGGTGAAGGGATCTCGGTCCTTTCCTCATCGAATAAGGTGCAGGATATATCACATATACCGCTGTGCAAAGCAAGAACTGTAGCTACCTGTTTTATTTTGAAATTCGATTCTACAACATCTTAGGTTTCTTTTATTTCATTAATCACATTAATAAAGTCCCATCATTTAAATACCTAAACATCACAGATAAATACGACGTACACTTATGCCATCTGCATTCGCCTCGATGTCCCCTCGTGCACCGTTAGGTTAGGTAACTAACGGCAGAGCGGGGCAGGGCTAGCGCGGGTGTAAAACATAAGTAACGTCTATATAATATATCATATATACTATATACTGTATCTATCACAGAACATCACATGATCACATCACAGATATCGCAGCAGAAGAAACATATGAAATATTGGATATACTAGGACGTCCATGTTTTCAATACGAGCCAGTATAAAACACGGATTCCACGGTCGTGACGAATAGCCAAACCCACACCCCTAAACCCCTACGAGAGCGGCAAGCAACCCTACGAATTCTGGAGTTAGGAGACCCGGACTCGACTCCTCGAGTTGGTCTCCCACTGGACTCCAGAACCCGGTTACTTGTGCCCTCCTCCTTGGGTCTATCCTAGTGCGGAAAAGTAAATAATATACAAAGGGTGACTACTTCCGCAACCTGGAAGTGCCCCAATAAAAGAATATTACATACAAGTTTTTACATGAATGAAAATGAAAAACACTCATCTCACATAAAAACCCCCGGCTATTCGAACACGATGATCCAATATAACATATCCAGCAACACATAACATCACATGTCATCAACTTAAGTAAATATGCGCATCCCAATTGTCGTTGACATATAGCAACGAAACCGGCGATATCATATATTACACTTACGGTCACAGAAAAGAAAGTGTAAAACTACAACAGTTGGAATCCGCAATTACCTCAGACATCGCATGCCTGACCAAATGAATTCCTTAGACATCACATGCCTAACAATTATAAACCCCGCATTTTAGTCTCAAAATCGAAAACACTTTTCAATATCAAGTCGGGCAATTCAACAAGATTCCCGACATCCTGATCGAATACTCGTCGCAAACTTCAGTAGACGGCCGCACCCCCGATACCGTCGACAAAGTGCACCAAGGCGGAACACCGCCACCGCGAGCACCCGAATGGATGCTTTCGGCGACGGGGTTCTCCTACAGTCACTTGGTCGGGGCTATGGAGTGAGGCTGTCTATTAAGTTTATCCGGCGATTATCCGCGTACGCTACATGATTGCGACGGACTTTTGATCACATCAAAATTCCGTGGCAACCGATCAAGTGAGACTAAACTGCTATGTTTATAACATTCATTCAGTTATCTCATAACTATTTGTTGATTCCAATTATTTTATCACATTCCAGATAATTAGAAAATGTTAAACTTTCCGATTGAACATTCGAACACCCAAGTTTTCCCGATACAGATCAACACATGAAACAAGTCTAAAAACATTCAGTTCGTGCCTCAGTACCAACGGTCCAGCCGTAGAAGGGTCAAGCCAACGCCTCACATCTGGCACGCCGTACTGCCCCAAACCCGAAGGTTCAAAGGGCAATTCAAGACGGTCACATAATCGAGTTAAGGTTTGTTGTCTTCTAGAGGGTCCATCAAGTTACTTGCACTACTTAGAACGTCATTAAACCACGGAAAAATCCAACACTTGGAAATTTCCCGACAGGGGAAAAATTGGGTATTTATATCCGGTCGAACTTTTTAACATATTCTAAAATTATCCGGAAAGCCACACAGATAAAATTTGATAATCCGATCGAACATTCGAATCCCCAAAACAACCCCAGAACACTCAACTGTAGAGTCACATTAAAAATAACCAGAAAATATAGGATTCAATTATATGAATTACTGTGCAGAAAACATTGGTCAAAGGGACAGTACGGCCGCGGAACCGCCGCACCATGCATAGCTGGGGCCACGGTTCCGCGGTGGAAAAGTCGATTTAGCCCCTCGTATTTCACAGTAATTCAAATAACACCCTGCTTATTTTTCTGCATATTTTTAATTGACAAAAATCCAAAATTTTAGAAAATTTCCAGAGAGCATTTTGGGTTGGGGTTTCGGGTTCGTTCGGAATTCAAACGTCGTCTAGACTTCGCCTAAGGCTCTAGCTAGGCTCTGATACCACTGTAGGGTTCGTAGGCACTCTCAAGAGGTCTCACAAGGCATCAACCATGCCAATTTCAAAAAATACGGTGCCGAGAAACCCTAGACAAGATCGTTGGCTAGATATTTAGGCGACTAAGCAAACTAGTTAACACTTAACTACAAGAATACGGAAATACAACCTTTGTAGATCCGGTCCTCCACCTCCACGGCTCCGTGATGAAGTCTTCTCCGCTGTCCTCATGCAATCCCGGGCTCGAGCGTCGGCTTCATCGGAGAAGAAGCGGGCTAGGTCATCGACGACGTGCCGAAGATGATCTACGTCGAGGCATCGCTAGATCAAGCTCCAACTTCACCAAGTCAAGAAAACTTGTGAAGGAAACACACTCTACTACTTGGCAAGAGGTAGAGGATGAAGAAATAGGAAGTGGGTAGACTTTAGAATTGGATTTCTCACTCTATTTCATCAATCACCATTGATGAAGTGAAGCTTTCTTCTTTGAAGATGAAGAAGAAGAAGAAGATAAAGTTATGATAAGTTCTTTTCAAAAAGGAAATAATAAGAATACTTATCATAATGTAACCATGGTAATGTGTAGAGAGTTAATCATGGTTGAATGGAATGGTTAGGGTTAAGCATGAGACAAAATGGTCACTTGGTCAAAGTCTTCATGAAGCTTCATAATACATACAAAGAAAGCCACCATTTTCTCATTATGCTAATTATTTTCCAAAACTAATAAATAAATAAATGAATGAATAAATAATCATAACCCTAACCATTCATATAACCATGGTTCAATCTTCACACAAACACAAGTAAACATGTATCATCAAACATGATACAATCAAGTGCACAAAACTATATCGAATATACAATGTGCACATCCAAGTGAGAAAATCCATTTAAAGTGAACCAAAACTAGTTAATGCAAAGTAATATATCAAATATATAATTATACATTAAATCATTAAATCAACACTTGATTTAACGATCCGGTCATATCGCATATAACCGACTAGCATCCTTTGTATCGGCTTATCGAATCAATCCTTGATTCGACAACTAGGTTATATCGCATATAACCAATCGATACATTGATCGCGAGAATGGAATACGGTATCACATACACGCATTATTCTCGGTCCCGCACATATCTCATATGCACTCCTATTTCGTTTCGCTTGAGCCAGGAAACCTCTATGTAGGACTCTAAAGACTCGTCAATACGCCGGCAGCAGGTGATGATCATATCAAACACCCACAAGCCGCAAGCGGTCTGCTAAACGTAACGGCCACCCGGGTATTGAGCGATCAGAAGATCGACGAGAAAGCCCGCTCACACTCCAGTGAATCCAACCAGTAACACTACCGTACAGTCCGGTCTGATCGTCTGATATGTCGCATATCTCACCTAGGGGTGGTAAACGTCAGACCCCAATAGCTCGATAAGTCGTGTCGATATGAGGTCTATAACAATTCGAGAAACTACTGGTAACACTTACCAGTAAATCTCAGCAACCCTGGCCAGGGATTTCCTGTTATAGCCAATCGAACACAGCGCAACATCAACCCCCTATACCGGGAGAGACGAATCCCCTCCTATCGCTCATTGCCTCCATGTGATTCGGGACTGTACCCAAAAACCACCGTTTTGCACGCCCTCTTGGACGTGGTAAGATGGAAATCAAAGCACAGTGGGAACCACACAAGACTCTATGACGATCTCGGGTCAACAGACTACTCTGTACCAGTGTCACAAGAGAACTGCCATCTGACGTAAGGTATAATACCATCTGGGAGTTCTCGGCGAGTCCGTCCAGTGTACCCAGTCTCTACTGAGCACCCATATATCTCCTCTGATATCAAACACCAATGGATATGGGATCATCCATCGCCCATCTGTATGGGTCGAGAAGGTACACGCTAGTCTACTCTGGTATATCGATGCCCCGTCTCGATACACCCACGAATAGGGACTTTGAAGGATGTACTTATGGACTACCATGTCCCCACTAGTATGATCCGCATCATAGTCCAGGTAGTCAAGTACACATCCTAAGGGCTTTACCAACATGTAATAGAGAGGCAATCCGTATACATGTTAAGGTAAAGTGTAACCAGATAGCATACTATCATGTCGAACAAGAAAGTCCTCCCTATATATGTCCCAACATCCACTACAATATACATCCTATGTACAGTAATGGCCTCTAGGGCATACATATAACTAACATGGGTGTGTTGGTTTGTGTTGAAAAAATTTTCCCAAGTCAACAAAGAAACCATACCTCAATATTTTATTGTTTTCTTTTTCTTTTCTTGGTTTCCTTTGACTTTTAAGTGAGGAGATGAGTGGGGGGCAGCTGAATTCAGCCCTAATAGGGGAGAGGGTGAGGGTTTGTGTGTGAATATGAGGAATATTAAGCTACATGCAACCATACCCCAATTCTATTTAGCTATATTTCACCATTTAAGCCCTTTTTCTTCGATATTTTCTAAACCGTTTTGGAAAACCATTTCATTTCAAAAACCACATGATAAAATTTTGTTTGATGTGTTATGATGCACAAAATTTGTTTCAACTCATTACAATTTGTAATTTTCCCTAATTAAATGTACTAGTGACTGCTTAAAATAATATTAAAATAATTTATTTCGGAAAAAATTTCAGAAAATTTGAAATTTCACCAGTGGCTCAATAAACACCAAATACTAGAAATTTCATAACTAGAATATGTATATTTAATTTTATAATAAAGATATTTGTATTTTGACTTTTTACAGAAAACCCCTTTATTTTACCGATTTTTCCGAAATTTCACCGAAACGATTTTCAAAACGTTACAATCTTCCCCCCTTAAAGAAATTCGGTCCCTGAATTTAAATTAAAACTCCCCCCAAATACTAAAACATCTAAGCAAAACCATTAAGTCGTCGGGGCTCCGAAATCATAAATACATAAAACAAATCGTAGCGCAGCGCATGCGCATGAAAAATGAGCATATAACTCAAAAATCAAAACTCCATCCAGCATCCCGCAATCATCGGAGTCAATGTGAAGACACGTATGCCAAATCCAAAGTAAAATCGATATGATATAATCTAGAAACTATACATGTAAATATCAACTCTATATATGTAAATATCTGAAGGAAATGCATGCCAAATCTTTTAAAGTTGTTGTACAATGCGCATAACACTGCACAGTGGCGGACGCCTCTTATAAGAAGATAACCATATACGTATATATATTTTGTTTAACATGTATGTTCCGCCTTTTTGGAAACAATTTAGAAGGGTTTTCTTGTTTTTAGAACGTTTCGTGTCATATCAGACACGTAGGTAAATACTGAGACTATAGCTCGCTTTTGGAATTCCCTTCGATAGCTATCAATGTATGCAAAATACATTCATGTACTGTCCTCTGACTAGTCCTGCTCAGTACGAAAACACATAGCAAATATCATAAAAACGTACTACTCTATAAGAAATCAATCCCAAAATACGCATATGAATACTCTGTGCGTCCGGTGCGCACGGAAATCAAAATCCATGAATGTGCCATACATGTGCACAGAAACAACATCAAGGTGCAATGGTGGTGCACACAACATCGGTCATAGGCAACGTGTGCACCTGACAGCAAGGACAGGTGCGTCTGACACGCACGAAGAACCTCGATTTAGTGTATCTGGTGTGCACCGAAATCGCTTCTCAAAACATGCGCTCAACATGCACGAAAATAAAAAACCAGGTGCATCCATTATGCACGAAATCATGAAATCCAATATCAAGCGCCGAACATGCGCAAAATCAAATTAGGTGCACAAGGTGTACAAAACAAATATCGAGTATCACAATCAAAATCGAAGTCTAGTGCATCTAAGTGCACAAAATGCGTATCACTGCACTGCAAGCATATGTGAACTATACCGAGTGCAAAAACCCAAATCGTATGCGTACATACGCACAAATCAACTCAACTGTATGAAATCCATATAATCACAAACATGAGAAACCAAGGCACGAAAACGATATCAAGTGCAACAACCGTGAAAAAATCGAAAATACTCAGCAGGTGCAGCCATGGTCCATGAAGACAAATATCATGAAACTCAATCATCAAAATCAATCATGCGAATAGATCACCCAAAATACGCAAAATCAAGTATGGCGGAATAGTCCCGCTCAAGCACATCCTCCAAGAATCTCTGGCCAACTGTCGTGGTCACTCATAGCATGTCTCGTCGACGATCCTGAACTCTGGCCTGCCGGTGTGCGTAACATGACCACTCCTGGGTCCAAGTCTTCTCGTAATTCATCCAAGAAAGGTCCTGTCGAGATCTCTCCCAAATCTCATCTCTGCTGAACTTTCCGGATGTCATCGTCCCTTACTGGATCTATTCTCGTTCCGGAACGGCTGCATACTCATCACGAATCCTTCTGGAAGGTATATCCAAGTACAACACCTCGGCATGCGTATCGCATCTCTGACGTCGGCGGAGTGGAATGTCGTCTCATCGAGATCTCGTACGAACCTCTTACTCCCCTTTCTCTAATGTCGACTGTTTCGGACTCGTCTCGTCGTGGCTGCATGGACTGAGCTCCAACGGCTATCCTCTTATCTGGAGTCTCCCAAGAAATGCATCTCACCACCTAGCATCCGAATGAAGTCGAACCATTCGATCGATTCGTCAAAACCTCATAATCCCCCAAGAGCTCAACATCATGGGTACAGTTTAACAGTATCGAGTACGTACCACAGCATCGATGGTCCAGCCGTAGAAGGGCAAACCCAAGCCTCACTAATGGCGCCGCGGAACTGCCGCAAACCCTAAGGTTCAAAAGCTTTCACACGTTCATTAAGTCGAGTTAGGGTTTCATTCTTCTAGAGGGTCCATAGAATTGCTTGCATGTCTTTCCGAATACTTTAAACTTGGAATAATAGGTTTCTGACATTCGATCGTCTCTATCGACTCTCAACGTATCCGCGTGAAGTCGTCTCTAGCTGGAATCAATCTACATGATGACCTCGTATCGGGGTAGCGAATGAACCACATGTCCTAGTCATTCATCCTCGGTGACTAGCGACCTTCTATCATCTCTTAGTACAACTCGTACTGCAATAGCTCCAACATCTGGGGAGATATCTCGTCGTTCGCAGCAATAACTGGCTCACTCGTCTGCACGTTGAATAGTGCCTCAAACATCATGAATAAACAATACACCAACGGTTATAAAAATCTGGTTGGCCTCTATCATTGGCTCGATCCTCTGGTGTCGATCAGCACATCCGAGTAACCTCATACAGCGATCCATCAAACGCTCGTGGCGCGATAACACAGTAAAAAGACACATCTCCGCAATCGTGTGTCGCCGGAATTACTCCCTGGTCAGTCCTCGTTCGTGACGAGCTCGTGCTGACCGCATCTCTAGCCGTAGCTCCCCCTGCCCGTAATCGTGGCAGCAAAACCATAACTGGTACCGATGAGGCTAGATCAGGAATGAATATAATACTGAACAAAGAAATGTTCATCCTAAGGATTCTTAAGTGGAGTAACGTATCGTCCGTATGCCGCGGAACATACCCACGGTACGTCACTCTACTTTAGTCACCTATTCCATCAACCAAGGGTCATCCTACGCTCCGAAGGTAAAACCTAACACTCTGATACCAACTTTGTCAAGACCCGAAAGTACGGAACATGACCGGCACTAAGACTACGAAACGTCTCGAGGCGTACGTAATCTAAGTAAGCCGAAAACCCAGAAAACCAAAACAAGAAAAGTAGTAGAGTGAAGGAAAACCAATTTAAATCAAGTAGTTTTAATAGCATAAGCCGAATTATGCGTTTTTAATAACATCAAATATTTACTGAAAATTTCGGCAGAGTCTCCTTTGTAAATATTGGCCCCCAAACGGGATACAACATGAATAGTATACGAAATCAATAAAAGGCATCCCCAAGCGGGAGCTAGCTCTTCGTCAATCGACGGTCACAACCACACAAGCAATATAATATACAACGCCAAGGACGAGAATCAAAACTCAAAAAGAAACTCAAAACCACAAGAAATAAAACGCACGACTCTAAGGTCGAAAGAATAACATCACTGGTCTCTATCTCAAAAATAAAATACATGTTTGGTTGATGGAATTTACTAGATACAACTAAATAATATTATACAAAGTAATATGATAGGTACGATACCAATAAACCCACCTACTAGCAAGTCAACCGAAAGAAGCAGTGCCAGCAAAGCCGTAATGAAACCTGTACGGCAAAACCTGCAAGAACTGTGGCACAACGGGGGTGAATTGCCAACTCGTGAGTAGAAAACATCTACGAACAGAAATCGCATGAACAACGTAATCCTAGGTCAACAATCATAATATATCCTCAAATATAACCAGCAGTCTATAACAATGACTAGGGTAAATATCTAACCCAAGTGTAATCCCATATGCCCGTGTCAATGCCTCAGGTAGCAATATATCATATGGATGATGTATAAATGCATGAAACAGAATGCATGTACTGAAGAAAACTGCTTTCATAAATTAGTGAGATTTCTGTATTTTTAAAATGAGGTATCATAATGAAATCAGCATAAAACAGCGCCTAGCATCAGCACAAAACGTAATCCCAATATCTCGATATCTCTGTATCACAGTCTCTGTACCTCAATATCTCGAAATCTCAATGTCTCAATCACAATGACTAGGGCGCCGTCAGTCCAGCCCGGCCCCTACCATCCATCTCATGACCACGATGGTATCCTCCGGATATCCGACGCGTCTGGTAAAATCACCGGTCGGTCATGCTCCCCTGCACAGGCTCAACGTCAACAACACGATCTTCTTGCCCCGGGGTACCGCACCGGGCCCACCATGTACCCGAAACGGTTCATCCATCTCCTCGAATCGGGTCTCGAAATCCATCAGAAAACTCATGGTGGACGACTCATACATCATGGGAAAACCGCACTTTTTATTTGAAAGAGAGGAAAGTAGCTTATACAAGTTTTGCGGTTTTCCCCCAAATCCAGAAAATCTCATAGAAATCCGAATCCAAATCATCAATAGCATATAAACCCATGAATATAGGCATGAGAATCCATGAATACGGCATAACAATGAATAACAGTATGCATGAAGTTACAAGTAATAACTACAATATCTAAGCTGGCATATAAGGTAAGTACACTAATATTATGTCAAACTACTAGCTATCAAGCTAAGTTAAGAAATAATATTTTCTAAAGTGTACGTGACATGGCAATTACCGATGAAGATGTGTGTGAGCCGGCAAGTAAGTGTACGTGGTACATACGCATCATCGGTAAAAGTGCTGGTGTCCTAACAGCATAATGTCAACACTGCAATATGAAATAACAATGTAAGTATGCGATGCGGAGCGAGCAACCAAAATGAGCGGGAGCTAAATATTAAACAATGGTGCCATTTGAAATAACACGAATCGTGTGGTTTTGAAAATAGGGGCTACGGTGGTTTTAAGAAAGGATACGTCTTTTGAAATATCCGTAGATCCCTTGACCTGTCTTTTAAAATACCCACGATCAGCTAGTTTTGAAATAGGTAGGAGTCTAATCTAATCTAACAACTACACTAAACTATACGGCTGAACTAACAAGCTGAACTACAGGTAAGGAAACCGCCTATCATCTGAGTCGATACATATACATACCTGTATATGTATAGTCGGTGATCCCGCCTCAATAATATCATATCCGATACCATATCTATAATCAAACATTCCAAGTCAAGAGTGCGGATCAATCATCAATATATAGCTCGTACGTAAATCCGTCGTACGGCATCCCAAATCTGGGTACGGGTCAATATCACATTCATCATACTATTTATCTGGTATCCTCTTTATCAAATATCATGATCGGGGTACTGATCTACGTCTAGTACAATACTGATACCGCCTAAGTATGCATGCACGTGTGTGAAACACTACGTCACGGACCCGCTACAACGTCATGTCGTATCTCAAATACGAACCCTGCCATATCACCGATCTCACGGCCTCAAATCAAATCTCATCGACTCATCTTAAATCCCAAGTATTATCCTCAATATCCATGCATGTGTATATGAATGTATATATGCATAGTCCCATACCCACGCATATATACATATATATACATCCCCATCTACGCACAAGAAAGTAATGTATGCAAGTCTGTGTGTGTGTATGTGGGTATAACAAGTACTCTAGGGTTTCGCAACTAACCCAAAGCTAAACCATGAACACATAAACATATCAAGAATAAACATTCTCGTATCATAAAACACCTATATAAACATATATATATATGAACTATACTACGGACTGCGGGGGTGCTATACGCCATCCACCCGACTTCTCCCCGTAGATATAAATCTACTCACCTGGTCCTTGCTCGCCGGTGCCGACGTCGCCACGCGCTTGCTTGTCGTCTCGAAGTCCACATGGGGTACCTACATATCATAACACACCGTATCACATTAAAATCCAACTCATGACGAAAACGACACATGAATCCCACATAGGTCAAAACCTATGGTTTCTTTCACAAATCAACCCAAAAACCCTCTACGTCGGCGTACAAACGCCAAACCATCGAGAAAAACCCAAACACACTCATTTTCATATTGACAAACACTAATTATAATATGAAATAGGTTAAAATTCACAAAAACCCCAAACTCACTTTAAAAGCTATTTTTCCGAAAATCTAGCAAGCAAGGTTTACAGTTTTAGTACAAAACTTGATATTTAAACAAATCTAGCGGCTACAATAACCACTAAACATTATAAATAAGTCAAACAAAACCTAATTAGATTTTTAATCTCACTATCTTTCATTAACCCGAAATTCTAGTTTGCAATTTAGCTTAATTAGTAAATTTTAAAATAACAATTTGTAAACTAGCTACTATGTTTGATTTCACATGCCTTAATATGATACCTTACACACTTAAACCATGTTCAAATGATATAAAACCCTAACTAGATTTTAACCTCATATTTGCAATTAAATTCTAAAACCTAGTTTGCTAGAAATCTTAATTAGGACAATTTACATGCAACAATTTGTAATATGCAACAAGATTAAGTTTTCCAAACCTTAAGAGGTTCAACTACACAATTAAACCATGAACAATTTCTCAAAACCCTTATCTTGATCCAAACCCAATTCTTTACAATTTTCAACTTGAAGGGTAAACCAAGTTAACACCTAATTAAGCTAACATAAGCAATAATCAACAATTTAACTATAAGGTTAAAATTATACCTCCATAATTTTATAGATCTCACATGAAATCTAACCTCCCAAAATGCTCTCTTTTCACCCAGATCCAAGCTTGAATGGCAAAGGAATAATGGGTAGGGATTAGATTTGGAAATTTGTGGTGTTTTATGTGGGTTTTTGAAGAAATTTTGAAGGATTTTTGAAGAGAAAAGGGTGGAGAAAATTTTGGGACAGCAAGGGAGGAGCTCGGCCAGGTCTAGGGAGGGGAGGAGAGAGAGTGGGTGTGTTGGTTTGTGTTGAAAAAATTTGCCCAAGTCAACAAAGAAACCATACCTTAATATTTTATTGTTTTTGTCACGCCCCGCTTCCCAAAATACGGAATACGAGAGGTAGACAAGGCCAACCATGCTCCTACGGTCAAGGAAATGTCCCACCGTAGTCACACTTCGGCTTCTAGTTTATCATGGTAAACAGTAAATAATGCGCAGGTAATGAGAAATGCAGTAACTGGAATAAAACAGTAAAATGAACTGACCTGATGGGAAACAAAAGATATAACTCTGAATAGCAAGTCAAGAAGTCTGTGATGCACGTCTAGTTCTGGTCCAGGCTAAATCTACTCCTCACACTGAGCATGCATACTCAGGTCGTCAGAGCGACACAATAGCAATATAATATATATAAAATCAAGTGACAGTTCTAACAGTGGTAATAGATATGAATAACAGTAAATCAATGACAGCATGAATATGAATGTGCAGTAATCAATGCAGCGGAGCAGTAAAGCAGTAGAATGATATGTCACGTATGTCAACACAGTATATAAGGTATATAAATGCCCGTATCCCTATCAGTCTGTAAGTCTCACTGTACAGGTCACTAAGCCTATCGTCAGTCCAAGTGTGAGAGTCAACCACTCGCGAGTGTCCTCCACCCAAGGGTAGAACCCAAGGGCAAGGGACCACGGGCCCAACATGTAACATGTATATCACGGTGAATATCATATACCCTGTAAATATCCATATATCTCCCTAAATATATAAGCCGGCATGGGACTCCCGAGATTCTGTTGAACTCACACTTAAACTACCCCACACCCCGTGGTCTACATCAAAAGCTAACCATAATCCTAAATACCAATCGGTCGGTGACAAGTCTGCGCGAGAAGTGGAGGTAGGACCTTCATCAAGCACGTCCCGACTAATACCTAAGATAAATGGCAGTGTCGGATGCCTTATCTGTGACACCCGTACAAGCGCTTCCATAAGTGTCCCATACCACTTATAATCACACGTACACGCATCCCACAGACGTCGACAATGCAATAGAATAATAGGGTTACTGATTGTGTACAAGTACGAATCACTTTCACTTAATCACGGATACACGAACACTGACGTACTTGCCACAATCATCACTAAAATCTAACACTGGGTAAATGCACGATATCACTAGGTTATCACTGCAATGATATGAGTACGATATGATACGTAAACAGTATATGAAGCACGATTAAGGTGTCATAAAGTAGTATTCTATCACTTGCACGATTTATCATGAAACGTACGTATATAGTTTAGCGAAACGATAAACAGGTAATAATTAGTATGTTCAGTTGTCCATCTATCAAATTTAGTTTCAAGCCAATCGGGTTCCAGGATCAATAGTTATAACCATTTCATTTTAAGCGCCCGCGGCTGGAAATCCGGTTTCAGAATCAGAAATCCGTTTCGTAACGCATTTTAATCGCAGTTGGGTTCAGATTTTAGCGACGTTACAGTTTGATGAAATCTAGGGTTTTCAGTATGGTTTTCAACGCAACAGACGGATCTTTGATCGCGTCTGTACGTCAGGAGATATATACTGTTTACTATTAATATGTCAATTCTGATTCTGTTGGGACTGTTATGCGTCCCGATCTTTTAAATTACAGAATAAATAACAAATGGTAACGAAACAGAATGAAATCAATTGTGTTGTCTAACTAACAGATTTATCTATAATAAACAGTGGAGTTCCGCAACCTACGAGTTAAGGAAAATCTTATGGTACCCAATACAGAACAGCAACCAACAATTGGAGTCGCTCTGGACTGCAGTCCAGAGACGCATTCCAGTCAAAATATCGTCACAGTTCAAGTACAGGAATATTTGGAAACTAGCATAGAGTTAAAGTTCGTCGAGTTGGCTTCGATTTGAGCCCTCGAACACACCATTCTATTATGTATATGATTTATGGTGAATTTAACGATTTTCAGGTACAATAAAATTACAGTTTTACGATTAAACTTGGGGGTAGTCGTTTTGGTCATTAGCAGTCATATTATCAAACGAAATTTGCACAAGATATTCATCACACCAAGGGCCAACAAGAACAATCTAGTTCCGTCAAATTAGACAAGTAATTTCATTGGGATCACACATCGAACGGTTGCATCGTGTAATTTATCGAGGATGTTTAGTATAAAATTTATCAGATTATAGTTTGTAACAAATACTAATTAGCATGTAGCAAGTATAAAACTTGCCTGGACACGGTGAACTGATGGCGCGGCAGCTAAAGCAGTAGTGACACGTCCCGAGCACGGGGTAGCAACCACACGACGAGTCTCGGCTAGACATGGGCTTGGCTGGATCTTGGGAATGGGCCGTTGCGGGCTCGGGCAATGTCGTGTGGTGGTAGTAGGTTGATAGAGAATGGAAAGACGGTGAGATTTGGAGAGAGAGCGAGAGTGCTAGAGAGAGAGAGAGAGAGAAATGAGAGAGAGAGAGAGTAGACTGAGGGGGAGAGAGAGCTGAGAGTTAGAGAGAGAGGGACAGAGGGAGGGAGAGAGCTGAGAGTTAGAGAGAGAGGGACAGAGAGAGAGAGAGATGAGAGTTAGAGAGAGAGAACTGAGAGAGAGAGGGACAGAGAGAGAACTGAGAGAGAGAGTTTGGGGAGTGAGGATGAAGGCTCGGGTGAGCGAGGGGATTGAGAAAGAGATCAAGAGAGTCGATGATGGTGGCGATGGTGACGATGATGATGATGGTGGGGTCGACGAGAAGCAGTGGGCCGCCGTCGACGTGGGAATCGAATGAGGGAAAACGGGGTGCAGGGTCAGTTGATGGGTGCAGGGGAGATCGGTCGGTGGGAGAGAGGAGGAAAGAAAGAGAGGGAGACGGGAGTTTGAGTTGAGGAGGGTTGAGGAAGAAGGAGGAGGCTAGAGATGGGTGCCGGCAGAGGTGGTCGGTGATGTAGTTCGGGAGTGTAGCGAGAAGAGGAGGAAGAAGGAGAAAGTGATGGGAGTGAAGAGAGGTGACGTTGAGGGAGCGAGTCGCAGGGAAACGTGCGCGTCGTGGGGAGTAACGCGCGCTCGAACGGGGGCGAAGGCGGAGGGAGCGGATCGCGCGCGCGAATGAAGGAAAGAGCCGTTGGGAGAGAAGTTGAATAGAGGCGGGTTGGGTCGAGGTTGAAGCGGGCGCGGGTGTGGTGATGAGCGGGCCGGGCCAAGAGTGAAAACCAAAGGAAATTCATGTAAAAAGAACGGGCCGAGCCAATAAAAGAAATGAGGATGTGGGCTCGGGTTGCAAGGCTGAGGAATGAAGGGAAAAATTTGGTGAAAAGAAAAAGAGGGCCGGGGTTTGGGTTAGGGATTGGGCTCCGGAGAAAATGAACAGGCTGAAAAAAATAAAAGGAAAAAAATCAATTTAGGGAAAAGAAAAGGAGTTGGGCTGAAGGGGATGGAAGAAACAATATCTAATGCTTGGGCTGGGGATTTTGTAAGGGAAAAAATATAGGATTAGAGAAAATAGGTTCGGGTTGTAGTAAAAGAAATATGCGGTTTAGAAGAAATAAACTTATAATTAAAATGAATACAATTATAACTGAGAATACATAGAATTCTAAATTAATAAAATACGGACTTTGGTATAAAAGGGGCCGGGTGTTACAGTTTTCTTTTTCTTTTTCTTTTCTTGGTTTCCATTGACTTTTAAGTGAGGAGATGAGTGGGGGGCTGCTGAATTCATCCCTAATAGGGGAGAGGGTGAGGGTGTGTGTGTGTATATGAGGAATATTAAGCTACATGCAACCATACCCCAATTCTATTTAGCTATATTTCACCATTTAAGCCCTTTTACTTCGATATTTTCTAAACCATTTTGGCAAACCATTTCATTTCAAAAACCACATGATAAAATTTTGTTTAATGTGTTATGATGCACAAAATTTGTTTCAACTCATTCCAACTTGTAATTTTCCCTAATTAAATGTATTAGTGACGGCTTAAAATAATATTAAAATAATTAATTTCGAAAAAAATTTCAGAAAATTTGAAATTTCACCAGTGGCTCAATAAACACCAAATACTAGAAATTTCATAGCTAGAATATGTTTATTTAATTTTATAATAAAGATATTTGTATTTTGACTTTTTACCGATAACCCCTTTATTTTATCGATTTTTCCGAAATTTCACCGAAACGATTTTCAAAACGTTACATCACAGATGAACACATTGGATATACTAGGAATCCGCATTCCGTACGAGCCTGTAACGATGAGCGGATTACACGGTCGCGATGAATAGCCAAGACCCCACCCTAGACCCCTACGGGTGCGGCTAACTACCCGCCAAGTGCCCGAAGTGAAGCAACCTTCCTCAACAACATGAGTAGGCCACTCGGCACTTCGAGGTACCCAGTAGTTTGTGCACCCCATCTTGGGTCTATCATAGGAGCAAAAACAGTAAAAGAAATTATACAATGACGGCTACAACCCCATCCCGGTTGTGCGGCCATATAAATAATATTACATCAATTACAAATTACATGAATTGAAAGAAAAAGAAAACTCTCATCTCACAACCCCCGGCCATTCATCTGTGACAATCCAATGAATTCATATACACAAACCATCAACATTACAGATCACATATATGTATAACCCCCACTAATCGACGTATAGCGATTAGCAGATGTTCAATACATATATCACATCACAGATATAACCCATTAGCCAAAGTCTAGAGAAGTTCGATCAAAATACGGATTTTTAACCACCCTAAAAATAAATTTGTTCTCTGGAAAATCTGGGCAGAAACAAACCATCCAAAAATTCCAAAACATCAATATAAGAACACTACAGGAGAAACGACCCACGGCCGAGTCAACTCGGCCGCGGATCCGCGGCAAGAGCATGCTCCTGTCGCGGTTCCGCGGAGCGTTGACCGAGTCACTGGATCGTTTTTCTTGGGTATTCTTTAAAAACCCTGAGCCGATTTTTAGTGTATGATTAATTATTTTTAAAGCAGGTTTAAAAATCGACAGAATGTTAGGTTTTTCAAATGTGTTTTGCGATTTTTCTCCGATCGAAATTCTAGATACTTTGCTAACTTGCTAGTTTGTGTTTAGCTAGGCTCTGATACCACTGTAAGTCCACGTTGCCCACCCCGGTGCTTACGGGGAGGCGGAAACGGTATAAAAAATCGATTTTTAGAACTCAAGGCAACATGGACTAAAAGGAGGATCTTTGCTAAACAAAAACTAACAACCATGCTAAGAGATTTAGCAACTCGGTTAAAGGGTTATACCTAAGTCTTGAACTCCTTCTCTTCTTGCTCCTTGGAGTGGGATGAACGGGTCGTCCTCGTCGCCTTCTCTTGCCGAAGAAAGATCCACCCGAGGGCCTCTACCTTTGGCTCCTACCTCAACCTAGAGGTAACTAAAGTGCTTGGTGTGCAAAACCTAGAACCTTAGAAAGAGTAGAGAGTAATTTTGGTGTTTTATCTCAAAAGCAAAATGGTTCTCAACTCATGAGAAAGGAGAGCTTTGAGAGAGAGGAAGAGGATGAGAGAGAATGAGCATAAGAGAATGAGGATAATATCAGCCATCCTCACATATATGTGAATTATGATAATTAAATAATTAATCAAAGACAATAGTGATGGTTAACTTGAAATGACCATTATCATTTCAGATTAATGAATTTTGCAAGAATCAAAGGGCATCTTTCTTGTGAAATAATGATGGTCAATTTGTCCACATAGGTCAACAAGTCAACCATAGTCAAATGGTCAACAACCCTAACCATAACACAATTATAATTAATTAATATTAATAATCATATTTCAAATATACATTAGGGTTAAGAAAAAGACAACGGTCATCAACCCTAATGAAAGTCCTCTGCCTCTGCCTCAGTCAACTGTGCATACACACCCGTATCCATATTCCGAGGAACACGAATACAATGAGATAAAACCAATCCCAAAACATATACTAGGATCTGGCTTAAACCAAAGCCCGCTAGTATTAATTGTTCGGACACCAAACGTGCACAAGTGCGCGGATGTGAACGAACCCCGTCGCAAAACCATGCAACCTCTATTCTGTTTTTCCCAAAGGCGAATAACCCTCTGTGTGGGACTCTAAAGACTCTACACAACGCTGGCAGTGGGTTTAACCACAGGCCGCAAGCGGTACTAGCTGTACGTAACAGTCCCCAGGTAGATGCCGATAAGAAGACTGACGAGGTGAACCCATCTGAACTCCTACTGAGCCTGAATGTGACAGTCTCCATACAGTCCGGTATGTTCGTCTGAGAATATCGCATGGCGGGCCTAGGGGGCGGTAAACGTCAGTCCCCTAATAGCAGTACAAGTCGTGTCGGAGTGTAGCCCAGAACACCCTGAGATAACACTGGAAACCTACCAGCATATCTCGCTTTCCCTGGCCAGGGACTTTGTGTAATGGCTCTCCTAGACACAGCGCGATATCAACCCCCAATACCGGGAGAGACGAATCCTGTCTAACCGTCACTGCCTCCAAGTGCTTCGGGACTGCACCCAACTGCTACCTGTTTGCACGACTCCTTTGAGCCGTGGTAGGGTAGCAATCTAAGAACAGTGGGAACACACTCGAGGCGAAGTGACAGTGCCAAGTCAACGGACTAAGCTGTACTCATATCACCTGGGAACTGATAACTGACGATAGGTATAATACCAACCAACAGTTCCCGATGAGTCCTGTCCAGTGTACTAATAACCTAACGAGCACCCGCATACTATCTCAAGTACGACGTACTGACGGCTGTGGGACAGACCGTCTCCCTTGCTGGGATATGAAGCGCATACGCTAGTCTACTCCGGAGTATCGATGCCCTGTCTCGATAGTCCTACGACTAGGGACCTGCATAAGGATGTGCTTGTGGATTACCCAGCCCCACGAGTGTGACTGCCATCACAACGCTGATAATCAAGCAAAGATCCTAAGGGCTCCGCTAATGTGTAAAGGCGATATGCTATAAGAAACACATGCACACATTATAGTAGAAACAAACCAAGTAGCATACTACTATTTTGAGCAAGATTGTCCATACAACTGTGAATATCCCAAGCTTCCATTAAGTAATATACAAACTAGTATGATACAGTAATGGCCTCTAGGGCATATACACTAACAAGCTAAACATAACGGCCACCCGGGTATTGAGCGATCAGAAGAAACCAAGCGAACCTGTCATAACTCCTGCCGAGCCAACCAGCAACACTACCGTACATTCCGGTCTATTCTTCAGATATGCTGCATATCGAGTCTCGGGATGGTAACGTCGACCCTAAAAACTCAATAAGTCGTGCCGATGAGTGGTCTATAACAGATCGAGAAACTACTGATAACAATTATCAGTAAATCTCAACAGCCCTGGCCAGGGACTTACTGATATAGCCAATCGAGCACAACACAACATCAACTCCCAATACCGGGAGAGACGAAACCCCTCCTATCGCTCATCGCCTTCGTGTGTCTCGGGAATGTACCCAACGGCCACCTGTTTGCACGACTCAGTAGGGCCGTGGTAGGGTAGTAATCAAAGTACAGTGGGAGAACACACAAGACTCTATGACGATCTTGGGTCTACAGACTAACCTGTACCAGTGTCACCTGAGAACGGCTATCCGACGATAGATATAATTCCATATAGGAGTTCTCGGTGAGTCCGTTTAGTGTACCCAGTCACCACTGAGCACCCGTATACGATCTTGATGTCTAACATCGATGAATGTGGGAACATCCATCGCCCATCATATGTGTCTAGTATCATATACGCTAGTCTACTCTGTTATATCGATGCCCCGTCTGGATACACCTACGACTAGGGACTTTTCAGGATATGCTTATAAACTACAAATGTCCCATTAGTATGATCTCCATCATAATCAAAGTAGTCAAGCCTATATCCTCAAGGCTTTATCAACATGTATGAATGATTAAAAATATGATCAAGTCAACATGTCAGATAAAGAAGAACCAGATAGCATACTATCATTTCGAGCAAGAATGTATACTGAATATATATATATATATACATGTATAAATACATCCACTATCATATAATGGCCTCTAGGGCATACATATATCCAACAAAAACTATCCCCAAAAATGGGTACAACATAAATATAAAAGAAGCATCCCCAAACGGGAGTAAATACACGCCTAAAGGCCGAAAACAACCACCACAACAAATATATGACGCCGTAGCGAAGAAATAAAAGACGATAGAAAGAAAGCTGTATAAAAGACAAACAAGTCACAAATAATATACAATATCGTCCTCACCAAGTCTCTAAGTCAATAAAATAATAGTAGATGGAGATTACAAGGATACAGCGAATATACAATACAACAATACGGATAACCACAAACCACCTAAGCAAAACTGCACACTATGAGCTGAAGCGGTATCCGCAGCAAAAGATGATCAGATAGATGAATAGCCTGCCTCGACTACTCTAGGGAACACTCTGCAAAACAACTGTGGAACAACGGGGGTAAGTTGCCAACTCGTGAATAGTAAATAACATACTAAGAAGTAAATAGAAATATCATGAAACCAATGTACCAAGAATCGACACAAAAATGCTGATATATCAGGTGCTGTCACCAAGACTGGCACCCTGATAGGTACGTATCATACGTTATAGCGAAAGCACGAGTGCCTAGCTCTGACCCTTGCCTTTCGACGTATCTATACGTACATGACTCCCGTCGGTATCCCCATGATAACCGCTGAGTCATTGGTAATGTCACCGGAGTGTATGGTTCCCCTGCCGGGCTCGTCGGCGTGGTACATCGACATCCCTTTCTTGCTCCGGGGTACCTCTGAGCCCCACCATGTACCTTCATACGGCCTCGACGCCTCCTCGTAAGGGTATATATATATATCAGAATCGATAAAACTCATGGTGGATGCTGAAATATCATATCAAGGGAAACCGGGTTTTTCAAATAATGCATAATTTCATGAAATCCCACGGTCCCCAAATCCAGAAAACATCATGAAAAATCCATATATCAAATGCGAAAATCCATGAATATGTTATATGCAACATAAACTGAAATGTAAGCATATAAAGGAAAAGCCACTAATTAACTGCAACAAGTTAATATAAAATATCATGCGGTTCCTATTTTATCCATTTCTAAATAACATCACGAAAAGGTAAATATGCAGTTATAACTGTTGTATGTGTAAACACAAAGGTATAGCAAGGTATATGTATCTACCTATAAGTAAATGATGTAGTATACCCCCTGGGTATAAGTGAAATATGTGCAAGGTATACATGTAGCTATGTCGTAAAATGTGTATGTACCTATCACTAATGGTACAATACTCTATAGGTATACGGTATCTAGCATATAAGTATATGAAGGCATATGTGTAAGCATGTAGATATACAGGTATGCTATAAGTCATATGCGATAAGAAATATGAATCAATGTCATAATGTCCCTAACCAAGCAATATACTAACTATAAGTGGTTTGTGTGTGACATGGCAATTATTGACGGTGTGTGTAGCATACAATCAGTGCTCGTGTAACATGAGTCGTCAATAATATGTGCAGTGTCCTAAGGATACTAGTCCAAACACAACAATATCTAAGTAATAGGGTAAATGTGCAATTCTAAATATGACATAGAATATGCGACATAAATAACATCTCTAGCCCAGACGCATAACGCCATGCGGGCGATTCCCCTGTAGGTGTCAAATCTACTCACCAACGCTCCTGGCTAGGTGAAGTCAACCACCTGCTTTCCCTTTGTAGCAGTGTCCGAAGTCCCCGCCTGCGAACCTGCAACATAATACGATAAAACAAGTATATATTAATAATAGACCCAAAATACATACAATCTACACGGACCAACACGACACACCTACGTACTCTAAAGGATTCATATTGTAGCTAACGCGTATAGCGACACTACGAAACCAACTCAGCGCAACAGCAACACGTATCACGCACCGTATTGGATAACATATCGCATAAAACGAAGCAATAGAAACACACAAGTGGTCCAAGATTTTTCTGTGCTAACAATTTGTAAAAATTGCAAGTACCGTGAGACTACAAATCACCCCAGAGACCCCTACACTAAAAACCCAAACCCTAACTCCTTACTCTGGCCGCAAATTGCGGCGAGAAGCAATAAATCTGCGGCCTGAACAAGGAGGAATTGGCTCGTATTTTGAAGGTAGGTTCTAGGTCTCTATACTAGGTTACCGTCAAGTCAATTTTTGCAACAAATACCTGGTTTTAATAGCAGATCATCCGAGACCCCAAATCGACACTAAAAATACGATATTTATCCGAAACGATACGATACGCGATAAAAACAACAACTTTAAAGCTAAGCTACACAAAAATAACTTAAACAACAACAAGGAAATATTACCTAATCAAAAGAACACAAAGATCCAAGCTTTGTACACTCCATGGCATCCAAGAGGAAAAATGAGAACAAAGATGTGATTTTTGTGAAGAATTTGGGGATTTGTGATGGATTTTGTGAAGAAAAGCTTAAGTGTTCAGTTTAGAAAGAGAATGAGATGAGGAAATGAGAAGGAGAAAAAGAAAGAGAGGAAATGATGAAGAGAGAGGGAGGTGAGTGTAGGGTGAAGAACGAGGGTGAGTGTAACCACATCATTAATGCATCATTAATGTTTTCACACACACACCTCACCATTCCAAAATAAATATCTTACACACTCTCTCTCACTCACAAGGAAATATCTAGAAATGGTTAAGGGTTGGATCAGATAAAGCAAAGAGATTAGGTTAAGGGTCAAGGTTGCTAAGACTAGATTAGCACAAACAAAACTCACATTTACGTGCACACGTGCGTGCACGCTCATAAAAAATAATAATAATTTATTTATTAAATGTTATAAAATGTGAGGAACCCGAATTGGTAAACTTTTTACAGTAAAGCCGCATTAACGTCTAAACGAACACTAAACGAAATCTAAGGCGTTACAATCTCCCCCCCTTATAAAAATTCGTCCCCGAATTTAAAATTCTCCCTAAGCGTACCTTCAAAGAGAAGATTACAAACTCTCCTATCTCGCTCGCAGCCTCCCAAGTGATCACCTCACTATACGGCTACGCCCAAGAAAACCCTTCACAGATGGCAAGACCCTTGACCGAAGTTTCTCCACCTGCCGAGCCATTAACACAAATGGCTGCTGGTGAACGAAAAGATCGAGTCCAATCTATATGGTCTGATGCTGAATCGTGTGAGAAAGTCATGAGGGTAATTGCAAAGTATCGACACAAGGAATACGGGGTGAATACTCAATAATCTGGGCGGAAGTGCCAATTTAAAGGCAACGGAACTAACTCGCTTTAAGGATCTTAAAAGGACCTACAATCCTAGAATAAGCTTCCCAAAACTCAACATGTCATTCATGGAAAAAGTCTGTAGGAATACATGAGCTCCCACTGCGAACTCAAGCCTGCAACCACCATGGTCGGCATAAAACCTCTATTCGCACAGGACTGTCATCATCCTGACCTGAACTAACGGGATCATCTCCGAAGTCTTTAGACTAACTGGGGTCCAAAATCCTACTACGCAGAGTCAGAGAAACAGACTGGTGATCGATACGACCTAACAACTAAACCTAAAGGTTGCCAATTGGAACGCTCCCTGATAACTGCTATCAAAGAAGTAACCTAACGATGGCAAGTGACGATCCCAACTGTCGAAAACAACTAAAACGTACGCACAAACTTAACAAAGAACAACTGAGCAAAACCGGACAACAAGCATCCGAATGGAGTTACGCCCTGACTAAACCTGGGTAGACACCATAACGAAATTCGTGGAGATCTGCTCTCACTCCCACATCGGAACGGTTAAAGGTTGCAACTCTCCAGCTGGTCTCAGATGCTCAACCAAAACACACAGCAAGACAGACACCTTGAAATGAAACCCGAAACTTCTCTTTACATCCCTGCCCACCCGTAACTATCTCACAAGTCACGTCAATGTTGGTGGAACTTGAATGAGTACAGAGAGTTGACAGATGTGCCTGCTCTAGGATTTCGCGTCTCTACCCAATAGTATCAGGTACACAAACGCGTCCCTAAACTTAGCACACTCTTGTCACAAATCAAGGACTCCGAATCATTACCCAGCCGAGTATGCTCAAGTATCTCAGACGAACGAGCATCGGCGGGCAGTGCCTCGCGAAAGCTATTAAGGAAAAGTGGTCGGGCGCGGACATGAGCAAGTTGTCCCCTCAGTAGAGACGAACATAAGCTATACTCAACGATCGCACAAGAACTGTAAATCTGCAGAAGACTGTCTCAACAATCAACACCCGCTGCAGGAAGATGTACATTAAACTCTGGTGGTCCGTGAAAATCTGACACGACTCTCGAACAGGTAGTGTCTCCAAATCTCCAACGCAAAACCACCGCGGCCATCTCCAGATCGTGAGTGGAATATCCTGCTAGTACTTCCTCCAAATGTAGGGAAGCAAAAGCGATAACTCTATATTGCTACATCAGAGCAAAATCGAGCCCGACTCGCGAAACATCACAGTTAAACCACAAAGTCGCCCGAACCATAAAGCAAAGAAAGAACTGATGCAGTTGTTAACCGAGTCCTCAACTGCCTAAACTCCGCACACATACCTAAGTCCAAAGAAAAGAAACCTCCTTCCCGGTCAGTTCAGTCAACGGTGGAGCACTACACTAGCAATCCTGCACGAAACGGCGGTAAAAACCTGCTAAGCCCAAAAATCAACGGACCTCTGTCCTGCACACAAGTCTGTGCCTAAGCTGTACGGCCACGATATTCCTCGGAACCATAAAAACCGTCACCCGTAACTACAAGACCTACGAGTCAACACAAACAAGCCTGAAGGAACACTCCGAGAATCTAGCAAACCGCTGGTGCTCTCCCAGTATCTGCAAAACAAATCCTCAAGTGCTGCTTCTGTCCCTCAAGACACAAAGAATATACCAGAATGTCGTCAATAACACAACAATAACTGGTCGAGGAACGTCCTGAAGAAATCTGGTTCATCATATCTACGAATGTTGCTAGGGCATTCGTGAGTCCAATGACACCACCAAATCTCACAAAGCCCGTAGCACGCACAAGGCAGTCTTCGGAATGTCATCACAACGAACCCGCAACAATGATGACCTAATCCCGAACAAACTTAGAAAATGTCTCACACTCTGGTGCTGATCGAAGAAATCGTCAATGCGGGGTAAAAGATATCTATCCGCACCGTAAGCCGGTTAAATTGACGATCAATCAATACACAACCTAAACTGTCGTCTTCCTCCTTGACGAACAGAAATAGGAGCTTCCAAAAGCGAAACACTCAGACGCACAATCCCCCCAACAAACAACTCTGCAGCTGATCCTTAAGCTCCCTAAGCTTCGCCGGCTCATCTAGAACAACGTCAGAAAACTCTCGCACGAAAGGAACCCGGTCCAACAAACCAACTGTGGCTCCGGTACCATGAATGAACGCCAAGAATCCACGACATCCTCTCTTCAAAAGCCGAATAGCGAAAAAGGCAGAATTCGAGCTGTGAGAGGCGGCACAACTATCCACCTGCACAACAAGAACTGACTCGCCGGGGAAAACAAAACCTGACTGTTTCCTCACGGTAGTCCACAGACGCCTAGCACGTAGCTAACTAATCCGTGCTAAGAAGAACGTCAAATCCAACATCTCTAGAAGGATCAAGTGACGGATGAATCTCATACCCGATTGGCACATAACTGAAATACGTGTTGCGCAACAAAAGAATCGCTGACAGAAATTTAACACAACAAACGGCTGATTTACCTAACACAACTCTCGTCCCAACCACGGCACAAAGTGTGTAAAATAAACAAAAAGTACATCAAAAGAACATACGAATTAAGGATACCTGAAAACTCTGCATTGGACGCCCGCGCGTCCCGATGAGTAGAAGCAAACTCTCGTGTCTGCCCCCTACCCGCAACTGGCTGAACTACTCTTCTGGTAACCTGTCCCCTCTGAGCGAACCTTCCGCGTCCACGACCTCTCTGAATACGACCCTGAAGCGGTGTTAGGGAACAACTCCTGATGTGGTGATGAAGGCTCCCGCACCGATAGCATCCAGAATAATGCTGCTGACCTTCCTGGGGTTGAAAGCTGGACGACTGTCCTCGTCCAAAGCCTCTGCTACTCCTGTGACGGTCACGAAATCTGTCTCGACGACTAAGCCTCTATCTCTGGGCTGGTACACCGGTACGATTCCTCCACTGTTCCGGAACTCCCAAAGTCTCTGGAATACGTGTCTCGTCAACTAGGGTTGCATTCACTGGTGCTATGTAGGTGACGAAATGCTGCATGCTGATCGCAAGGAACAACTGGCTAATAGGGGTGACAACCTCCTGTCGCTGCGCTCGAACAACCTCAACCATTGAACTCATAGTCTGGCGCATGTCCTGCATCTCTGCTACAAGCCTAGCGATACTATCTGTCGAAGGCGGATCCGTCTATACCTGTGCAACTAGCGTGCCATCCTGGTCAGTGCTCGTCTCACCCGAACCAACTCTGACCTCGGCCCTTGCTGCATCACTCTAAGTCCCTATAGTCATCGGCGGCAAGGCTATAAATGAAAATAAGATTCGATAAGAACACGGAAATCGAATCACAAGGATATGAATCATCAAGAAGGAATTTCAAGCAATGTACTTAGGTCACCATAGGCGAAGTACCGCATCGTGAGTATGCTGCAGACATACACACACTACGTTACTCTGCTTAAGCTACCAACTCCATCATACCAAGGTCATCCTACACTCCGAAAGGTAAAACCTGGCTGTGATACCAACTTTGTCACGATCCGAAATTGGCACGTGACGGCCCTAATACTACGCAACGCCTACAGACGTAACGCAGTAAAAGAAAGCCAAAACCCAGAAATCTAAACCATTAAAAAGACAAGAAAAGATAATAGAAGTTTTGAAACATTTGAAATCACAACCCAAATTCATTAAAAGCCCAACTTATTTCCTTTAAAATTTTGGCAGCACCTCCTTTGTAAAAACTAGCCCCAAAAATGGCTACAACATAAATATAAATGAAGCATCCCCAAACGGGAGCAAATACTGGCCCAAAGACGGAAAACAACCACCACAACAAATATACGATGCTGTAGCAAAGAAATAAAAGACGATAGAAAGAAAGCTGTATAAAAGACAAACAAGTCACAAATAATATACAATATCGTCCTCACCAAGTCTCTAAGTCAACAAAATAATAGTAGATGGAGAGTACAAGGATGCAACGAATATACAATACAACAATACGGATAACCACAAAACCCACGTAAGCAAAACTGCACACTATGAGCTGAAGCGGTATCCGCAACAAAAGATGATCAGATAGATGAATACTCTATCTCGACTACTCTGGGGAACACCATGCAAAACAACTGTGGCACAACGGGGGTGAGTTTCCAACTCGTGAATAGTAAATAACATATGCAGGTAATCGCAAGTATGCACGTACAGCGCGAATCTAACATATGTAGGTTAAAAGCAGTAACAGGTCATATGAATGCAGTAATCATGAAAGGTACACTAACAGGTACAACTAATACATGAAGCAATAGTAATATGACAATCTGTATGAAATAATCATGCAATAACGATATGAAAATGTACATATGAAACAATCATGGAAGGTACTCTAACAGGTACTACTAATACATGAAGCAGTGCATAAACAATAAATATGGAGTATGGAATGAAATATGTCATTTCTAAGGAATCCTGACATCGTGGTAGAATCATAATCCATCAAGACAATCCAAAACTCAATTTCCTCAAATCAGCCCCCAAATTGGCTCTCATATCATATAAGTCTCACAAATCCTTAATGTACAATATCAAATAAATCTCCTATATCCTGAATGTACAAAATCAAGTGAATCTCATATATCCTTTATGAGCAATATCAAGTAAATGTCATATGTCCTAAATCCAATATCATGTGAATCTCTTATAACCTAGGTATATTTGCATGAATAAATATGATGTATATAGAATTAATGTCAATACACATATATTAGCGTCTCATTCCACTAATATTGGTGTAAGGGCATATATAACAGCGTCCAAACCCCCTGTTATATATACTAAAAAGTAAATAGAATTATCATGAAACCAATGTGCCAAGCATCGACACAGAAATGCTGATCTATCTGGTGCTATCACCAAGACTGGCACCCTGATAGGTACGTATCATACGCTATACCGAAAGCACGAGTGCCTAGCTCTGACCCTCGCCTTTCGACGTATCTATACGTACATGACACCCGTCGGTATCCCCATGATAACCGCTGAGTCATTGGTAATGTCACCGGAGTGTATGGTTCCCCTGCCGGGCTCATCGTCGTGGTACATCGACATCCCTTTCTTGCCCCGGGGTACCTCCGGGCCCCACCATGTACCCTCATACAGCCTCGACGCCTCCTCGTAGGGGTATATATATATATATATATCAGAACCGATAAAACTCATGGTGGATGCTGAAATATCATATCAAGGGAAACCGGGTTTTTCAAATAATGCATAATTTCATGAACTCCCACGGTCCCCAAATCCAGAAAACATCATGAAAAATCCATATAACAAATGCGAAAATCCATGAATATGATATATGCAACATAAACTGAAATGAAAGCAAATAAAGGAGAAACCGCTAATTAACTGCAACAAGTTAATATAAAATATCATGCGGTTCCTATTTTATCCATTTCTAAATAACATCACGTAAAGGTAAATATATAGATATAACTGTTGTATGTGTAAACACAAAGGTATAGCATGGTATATGTATCTACCTATAAGTAAATGATGTAGTATACCCCCTGGGTATAAGTGAAATATGTGCAAGGTATACCTGTAGATATGTCGTAAAGTGTGTATGTACCTATCACTAATGGTACAATACTCTATCGGTATACGGTATCTAGCATATAAGTATATGAAGGAATATGTGTAAGCATGTAGATATACAGGTATGCTATAAGTCATATGCGATAAGAAATATGAATCAATGTCACAATGTCCCTAACCAAGCAATATCCTAACTATAAGTGGTTTGTGTGTGATATGGCAATTATTGACGGTGTGTATAGCATACAATCAGTGCTCGTGCAACATAAGTCGTCAATAATATGTGCAGTGTCCTAAGCATACTAGTCCAAGCACAACAATATCTAAGTAATAGGGTAAATGCGCAATTCTAAATATGACATAGAATATGCGACAGAACTAACATCTCCAGCCCAGACGCATAATGCCATGCGGGAGATTCCCCTGTAGATGTTAAATATACTCACCAACGCTCCTGGCTAGGTGATGTCTACCACCTGCTTTCCCTTTGTAGCAGTGTCCGAAGTCCCCGCCTGCGAACCTGCAACATAATACGATAAAACAAGTATATATTAATAATAGACCCAAAATACATACATTTTACACGGACCAACACGACACACCTACGTACTCTAAAGGGTTCGTATTGTAGCTAATACGTATAGCGACACTACGAAACCAACTCAGCGCAACAGCAACACGTATCACGCACCGTATCGGATAACGTATCGCACGTAACGAAGCACTAGAAACACACAAGTTGTCCTAGATTTTTCTGTGCTAACAATTTGCAAAAATTGCAAGTACCATGAGACTACAAATCACCCCAGAGACCCCTACACCAAAAACCCAAACCCTAACTCCCAACTCTGGCCTCAAATTACGGCCAGAAGCAATAAATCTGCGGCCTGAACAAGGAGGAATTGGCTCGTATTTTGAGGGTAGGTTCTAGGTCTCTATATTAGATTACTGTCAAGTCAATTTTTGCAAAAAATACCTGGTTTAACAGCAGATCATCCGAGACCCCAAATCGACACTAAAAATACGATATTTATCAAAAACGATACGATACGATACGCGATAAAAACAGCAACTTTAAAGCAAAGCTACAAAAAAATAACTTAAACAACAGCAAGGAAACATTACCTAATTAAAAGAACACAAAGATCCAAGCTTTGTACACTCCATGGCATCCAAGAGGAAAAATGAGAACAAAGATGTGATTTTTGTGAAGAATTTGGGGATTTGTGATGGATTTTGTGAAGAAAATCTCAAGTGTTCAGTTTTGAAAGAGAATGAGATGAGGAAATGAGAAGGAGAAAAAGAAAGAGAGGAAATGATGAAGGTAGAGGGAGGTGAGTGTAGGGTGAAGAATGAGGGTGAGTGTAACCACATCATTAATGCATCATTAATGTTTTCACACAGACACCTCACCATTCCAAAATAAATATCTCACACACTCTCTCTCACTCACAAGGAAATATCTAGAAATGGTTAAGGGTTGGATTAGATAAAGCAAAGAGATTAGGTTAAAGGTCAAGATTGCTAAGACTAGATTAGCACAAACAAAACTCACATTTACGTGCACACGTGCGTGCATGGTCATAAGAAATAATAATAATTTATTTATTAAATGTTATAAAATGTGATAAACCCGAATTTGTAAACTTTTTACAGTAAACCCGCATTAACGTCTAAACGAACACTAACTGAAATCTAAAGCGTTACACTAATCTTCATCACAATCATCAATCTAGCTACAAATTATTAATAGATAAGATTAGGAATTATTAGATTCATTATTAACTATTAACACAATCGAATCCTACAAGCTATTCTACAAATCTTGATAAATCAAAGTGATTGGGACATTTCTTGATTCTTGATTCTAGATCTATGTTTTCTTGATGTTTCTTAAAATCAAATCATACAAATCTTGAATCAAATTTCTTGAATTTTTTTTATCTTTTCATTTCGACTCATCTAAAACAAGATCGATCAAAACACACATCTCAGTGGGCGATCCGTATTCATTAACACGCTACATCGACACCGTTAATTGATTGCGGTCTAAATTTCTTTGTTTGTGATTAAAACTTTTCCATACACATGAAGATGATCAATCAAATGGCGCCGTTGCCGGGGATGTGTGCTATTTTATTCGTTTTTGTTATTTGAGTTGAAAATTTATTATTCCATCAGAAATTTTAGATCAAAATCGCATCAAGCGCTAACGATTTGTTGTGAATTTTGCAAGGGAATCTGGAATCATTTTTCTGAGGAAATCAAGATTCAGAGAAGATCTACAGAATCCAGAGAAGCACAGGAAGTTGCAGAAAAATTTTGAAACACTAATTCCATCATCAGACCGCGTATCCACGGCGAATGGTGCGTTTTTGCGGCGGTTCCGCTGCCGTTTAGGCGTTTCAGAGATTCATGTTTCTGTGGTATAATCTCTGTTCTTTCTTCTTCTCTTTGATCTTCTCCAATAACCATTCTCTGCAGGATTCTTTGCAAAATTCGCAGCGCCGCTAAAAGAAAAATTTGTTGCGTGATTTGATCATTGGTTTTGTGCATATTTTAAATACAGAAATTAAGGGGCAAAGATCAAATTCAGATTAGGTGGGGATTTCATTACTTTTCCTAAGCCCCAAAAATCACGAAACATGCATCCGCATCACCCTCATTAACTAAAAAATATCTAGACAAGACTCTAAGGATCGTCGCGCTCATTTAGGACAGAAGGAGGTCGTGGGTAATCTATTGCTTATCCGCGTTTCTTTTGTGGTGTCTAAGGCAAGTGTGTCTAAGGCAAGTGGTTACTTAATTAGGCCCGCTACTTACGTTGCGGAGAACCTCCCACTTACCTGGCACTTAACTGGCCACAGAAGGGGCAAAGAGGCAGTAGAGGTTTTATCCTGCGATTTGTCTTCTGGATGTCTAGGAGCGGTCTAGAGACTTGACCTAGGTAACCATTAGATTTAGGGTGGTTGTGCATTTTTGTGTGATTTTTTTAAAAATCCGTTTCTTTTTCAAAACAAACCAATTATTTTCCCCCCTTTTACACTTTTCTCCCTCTTCTCTTCTTATAATGGGTGACCCAAACAGAAGAACTCTTGCCGAGCTTTGCTGTCCACAAGCAGATATTTCTTATTTTCGTTATCGCTTCGGTATACCGTCCGACTCTCCCATGTCCTTAAGAGATCGGATAGAACAAGCGGGTAGAAACAGTTGGCCATCTCAGTCCAGGTCTTATCAACAGTATCATAATTCTACATCCGTTTCAGTTGATACTCCGAGTGAGGATATCCCTTGACGTATGTCCATTGCTGAGCATATAGCTAGGGCTAGAGGCCAAAGTTTCAATCCAGACCAATACCAACCGTATCCTAATTCTACATCCGTTTCAGTTGATACTCCGAGTGAGGATGCCCCTAGACGCATGTCCATTGCTGAGCATATAGCTAGGGCTAAAGGCCAAAGTTTCAATCCGGATCAATATCAACCATCACCTCCACTTTCTAAAGAAGAATTTCATAATCGGTTTGTGGCATGTATGATGTCCAATAGCCAACCGACCAACCAATATCAATATTCTTCTTATCACAATGTTGACCCTACTCCTGCCCAATTTTCACAACCATTCAATTCCTTTCAATCCAATCCGACTTTTCCACCTTCTCTAAACGGTCCTTCTAATCAGTCATTTGGGATTTTTAATTGTCCACAAGAATTTCAAACTTATAATGAAGCTCCTTATCAACCCAAGTCTAGTCTTGAGCAGACATTAGAAGAAGGTTTAGTAATGTTGAACCGCATCAGAGAGGAATGGAAGGGAAGCATGGCTAAATATGAAGGAGCAACTAGTTCCGAACCAGCTAAAAATTTTTTAATGTCTAATTCGAGCATAGGACAAAATGAGAATTTGGGTAGTGAGAGAGAACTGTACACTTTTCCTAATCAAACCTTCCCTTTCCAAACTGAAATCCACAACTCCAGTTTCACAGATTCATCAAGTACACCAAATGATTCACCAATTGATGATAGAATGTATGAGAAGTTGTGTAATAATGCAGTGTTTGATTTACCCAATTGTGAAGGGTCCATTTCGAGTGAAACCATGCCAAATCCTTGTGATCTTTACACCTCCACTCTTGAACCTAAATTGATTGAAAAAAATTCTTTTAATGAGATGTTTGATGTAAGTCGACGTTAGACACACCACATGATGCGGGGAGGCGGAATAGGTAAAACAATCATTTTGTTTAAGTTAACATCGACTAACTTTACGGATCTTCGCTAAACCCTAACTAACAACTATCTAGAAGTGATTAACTACTATGATAGATATTATACCTCAAGATACTAGTCCTTCTTGTTATTATTGTTCACCTCCTCATCGGCCACCTCGATGTGATAGAAGATCCACCCGAGAGTTCCTCCTTCAAGTTTCAACCTCTAACTTGAGGTAACTAAGTGGCTAGGATTGCTAATCCAAGTGACCTAGAAGATATAGAAATGGATTAAGGATCTATTAGTCTTTCTAACCCTTGGGATCTCAACACATGAGAGGATTAGGGTTAGAGTGAAGAAGAAAGAGAGCTTGAGGAGAGAGAATGTGTTTTTTATTATTGAAATGAAAAATAACTCATTTTTGTATATATTATGAAGCATAAAATATCTAGCACAAATATCTTCATGCTTCATTTAATATAAATGAATGAATCATCTAATGAGTCATGGTTTCATTTAATGCAAATTACACAGCATCTCCTCCACCTCATTAAGCTTAATCAATAAATGAATTAAAATATAATGAGTCACCTTTCTTTTAGAAGTTTCTCGAGCAATTACGAGAATACCCCTCCTATCCGAAAAACAAGGATATACTAAGACTGCATAAATCCAATAATCCAATACTAGAATCTGGCATAAACCAAAGCCCGCTAGTATAAACTGTCTGAATATCATACGTGCATAAATACACGTATATGTCCGAACCCTATCGTAAAACCATACGACCTCTATATCGTTTCGCCTGAAGCAGGGAAACTCTCTGTGTGGGACTCTGAAGACTCGACACTACGCTGGCAGTGGGTTTAACCACAGGCCGCAAGCGGTACTAGCTGTACGTAACGGTCCTTAGGTAGATGTCGATAAGAAGGCCGATGAGGAAACCCATCCAATCTCCTACTGAGCCTGATGTGACAATCTCCGAACAGTCCGGTTTGTTTGTCTAACACTATCGCATATCGAGCCTAGGGGGGGAAGCGTCAGTCCCCTAAAAGGAAGTATAAGTCGTGTCGGAGTGAAGCCCATTACACCTTAAGAAGCTACTGAAAATCCTACCAGAAAATCTCGTTTGCCCTAGCCAGGAACTTTGCGTAATTGCTCTCCAAACATAGCGCGATAACAACTCCCAATACCGGGAGAGACGAATCCTTTCTAACTGTCACTGCCTCCAAGTGCTTCGGGACTGCACCCAACTGCTACCTGTTTGCACGACTCTTTTAAGTCGTGGTAGGGTAGCAATCTAAGAACAGTGGGAACACACTCGAGACGAAGCAGCAGTGTCGAGTCTACGGACTATGCTGTACTCATGTCACCTGGGAACTGTTAACTGACGACGGGTATAATACCCACCAACAGTTCCCTGGGAGTCATGTCCGGTGTACTCGTAACCCAACGATCACCTGCATACTATCTCTAGTACAACGTACTAATGGCTCTGGGACATACCATTTCCCTAACTGGGATGAGAAGCGTACACACTAGTCTACTCCGGAGTATCGATGCCCTGTCTCGATAATCCTACGACTAGAGACCTGAAAAAGGATGTGCTTGTAGACTACCCAGCTCCCACTAGTGTGACTGCCATCATAACGCCGGTAGTCAACCAAGATCCTATGGGCTCTATCAATATGTATTCGCGATATGGTAAAAGAAAAATATACACATATTACGATAGATATAAACCAAGTAGCATACTACTATGTTGAGCAAGACTGTTAATACAACTGTGAATATCCCAAGCATCCATTAAGTAATATACAAACTAGTATGATACAATAATAGCCCCTAGGGCATATACACTAACAATCTCCCACTTGCACTAGGGCCATATACTGGCATATCGAAGACCTATCATCTCGAATAGTCTCTCCAACTGTGTCTGAGGTAAGGCCTTTGTGAATGGATCTACAGTGTTCTCCTCTATAGCAACTCTCCGCACCTCAATCTCCTGGCGATCTATGATCTCCCTGATCAGGTGATACCGCCTTAAGATGTTTCTGAACTTCTGATGGGACCTGGGTTCCTTTGCTAAAGCTATAGCGCCGTTGTTATCACAATACAGGGGTATTGGATTAACAATGGTAGGAACCACCTGAAGTTCTGTTAGGAACTTCTTCATCCAGACTGCTTCTTTTGCGGCATCGCAAGCAGCTACGTACTCTGCTTCCATCGTCGAGTCAGCAACGGTGTCCTTCTTGGAACTCTTCCAGCACACCGCCCCTCCATTGAGGGTCAAGACATAACCTGACATGGACTTGGAGTCATCCTTGTCACTCTGGAAGCTGGAGTCACCAAAAGCCTCGATCTGGAGGTCTTTTCCGCCGTAAACCAAGAACATGTCCTTAGTCCTTCTCAGGTACTTGAGAATGTTCTTCACAGCTATCCAGTGCTTCTCCCCTGGTTCTGAGTGATACCGGCTTACCACGCTCAGTGCGTAAGCTACATCTGGTCTAGTGAACAACATCGCATACATTATAGAGCCTACCGCAGAAGCTTAGGGTATAACTGACATGTGTTCCCTTTCCAAATCAGCCTTGGGAGACATCTCTTTGGATAGGGTGATTCCGTGACAAGCCGGTAAATTACCGCACTTAGAATCTTCTATACTGAATCTTTTCAGTATAGTGTTGATATACATAGACTGCGAAAGTCCCAACATCCTCTTAGATCTATCACGATAGATCTGGATCCCCAGAATGTAAAAGGCATCACCCAGGTCTTTCATGGAGAACCTGTGTGACAAGAATTCTTTGACAGATTGTAGCATAGGAATGTCATTTCCTATCAAGAGAATGTCATCCACGTACAAGACGAGGAATACGACAGTTCGTGCTACAATTTTGCTATATATACATGGTTCATCTGGATTTTTGATAAAGTCATATTCTTTGACCGTTTCATCAAAACAGATGTTCCAACTCCGCGATGCCTGCTTTAGTCCATAAATGGACTTAAGAAACTTGCACACTTTCCCGCTGCTCCTACTCTGATTGAAACCTTCTGGCTGATCCATATAGACGCACTCTTCTAAATTACCATTTAGAAAAGCCGTCTTTACGTCCATCTGCCAGATCTCATAATCATGGAAGGCGGCAATGGCAAGAAGGATCCGAATGGATTTGAGCATAGCCACTGGAGAAAAAGTTTCGTCATAGTCCAAACCAGGTCTTTGACGAAAACCCTTTGCAACAAGTCTAGCCTTATTGGTTTCCACCTGTCCATCTACACCAATCTTCTTTCTGAAGATCCACTTTCATCCTATAGGTTTTATCCCATCTGGAGCAAAGTCCAAAGTCCATACTTTGTTGGTGTACATGGACTCCATCTCGGTCCGCATTGCATCCAGCCATCTACTGAGTCGCCGCTCTGGACGGCCTGCTAGAAGCTAGTAGGTTCATCATTATCGATGACGCAATCTTCTCTATCCCCGTCTATGAGAAAACTGTAGTATCTCTCAGGCGGATGAGACGGCCCACTACTCCTGCGGAGGGGTACGGGAATGTCCTATTCTTCTGGAACTACTGGTTCTACCAAACATTCAGTAGTAGTTTGTGGTTCTGGAATTTCTTCCAGTTTTATTGCGCTCCCACTTGTTTCCTTTTCTAAAAACTGCTGTTCTAGAAAATGGGCATTAGGAGAAACAAAAACCTTTTGTTCCTCTACGTAATAGAAATAATATCCCTTGGAGTTCTTTGGATATCCCACAGACTTACACTGTACTGATCGTGCCTCGAGTTTGTCCGCATGCTGCTTTTTAACAAAAGCCGGACATCCCCATATCTTCAGATACTGAAGATAGGGTTTCTTCCTACTCCACATCTGATATGGTGTGGTAGGAACAGTCTTGGTAGGAATCCTGTTCAAAAGATATGCAGCTGATTCTAGTGCATAACCCCAGAAAGATCGCGGTAACTCAGCATTACTCATCATGGAACGTACCATATCTAATAGGGTTCGGTTCCGTCGTTCCGATACACCGTTATGTTGTGGAGTGTATGGAGGAGTAAGCTGAGAGAGAATTCCATTCTCTTTTAGGTAACCCAGGAACTCGGCACTTAAGTATTCACCACCTCAATCAGATCTCAGTGTCTTGATACTTTTGCCGGTTTGGTTTTCTACTTCATTCTTATATTCTCGGAATTTCTCAAAGGCCTCGGATTTATGTTTCATCAGGAAAATGAATCCATACCTAGAGTAATCATCCGTAAAAGTAATGAAATATGAAAAACCTCCTCTTGCATGTGTAGACATTGGACCACATACATCGCTGTGTATGAGCCCTAAGAGCTCGCTCGCTCTTACTCCATGTCCAGTGAATGGATTCATTGTCATCTTTCGTTTGAGTCATGATTGACAAGTGGCATAATATTGATATTCGATCGGATCCAAATATCCTTCTCTATGTAACTTAGTTAACCTTGCCTCATTGATGTGACCTAGTCTACAATGCCATAAGAAAGCCTGATTTAAATATGGAGACTTTCTTTTTAGTGTGTTCTGGACATTGAAAATCTGTAATTGGTTTAATACGTATATACCGTTATCAAGTGTACCGGACCTAATCAAACCATGATTAAGATGGATGTTAACAACATCGCTTACAAACGTGAAATCATAACCTTCTTTTGATAACAATGATACTGATATGATATTACACGTTAAACTAGGGACACAAAAACAGTTGCGCAAAACCAAAATATGTCCACTCGTCAATCCAAGGTGATAATCCCCTACAGACACAGCATTCACGCTAGCTCCGTTAGCAACCTGGAGGGTCATATCACCAACCTTCAGTACTCTACGGTTTCTCAGTGCCTGCAATGAATTGCATATATGAGATCCTGATCCGGTATCAAATACCCAGGAAGTAGAGTTAATTGACAGACAATTTTCAATTACAAACACACCTGAAACCGAAGACACAACTTGCCTCGGGTCCTGGTTCTTGGCAATCCAAGCTTTGCAATCCTTCTTTCGATGGCCTTTCTTACGACAGTGGAAGCACTCGTCCTTTACCACTACTGGCACCGCAACCTTTGCCTTTCCCTTGGCTCCCACCTTACCAACACCACCTCTTGGTTTGGTAGTGGCCTTCTTCTTCCTTCCTTTGGCCCTTGCCTTGGACCTGGAAGAAGAAGCACCACGAACAAATATAGTGGGTGTTTCCCTTGCTTTCTGTAAGGTACCCTCTGGACTCCTCAACATGTTAAGGAGTTCTGGAAGCTCAACTTCCTTACCTTGAATGTTGAAATTCAAGATAAATTGGGCGTAGGTGGAAGGAAGGGACTGAAGAACCAAGTCTGTATATATCTCGTTCTCTAATGTTGTCCCGAAGTCTGCGAGCTCTTCAATATAGCCAATCATCTTAAGGACATGTTCTCCTACAGATGATCCGACGGCCAGCCTCAACTGAAACAAGTTCTTCGAGGTCTCGTATCTAGCTATACGAGATTGCCCTCCATACAGTTCCTTGGTGTGGAGAAATATGGATTCAAGATCCATATTCTCGTGCCTCCTCTGATGTTCATTATTCATAGAGGCAAGCACGATGCATTTGGCCTTCGCGCGGTCTAACTCCCAGGTCTTGCAGATTTCCTTATCCGCGACACTGGATTTAGGACCTGGGACGGCAAGTGACTTAGTAGTAAGGACATACCCCAATTTTTCATAGGTAATTGCCATCTTGACATTCCGGAACCAATCTTTATTGTTTGGCCCTGTCAAAATACTTTTATCTAATAATAACTTAAGGCCTGTCATGTTCTGGGTCGCTGCAATTAGGAGAGAGATAAGAAACACTTTAGCATGATCTTGCAAGTTTAGAGTGGTTTTTAGTTTATCTAAATAGGATGGCTCCCACTGTTTCTCGAATCCCTCCTCAAACCAAAAAGGAAGAACTAGTCAGGACTATTCTTACTGTACAATACCTGCTTAACCATTCAGCCAGGCAAGTGTCGGTACTTCGAGGGAGGTTTTACGACGCTTTCGCGAAGTTCCTTAATTAAATAACCTCTTTTCCCTAGGGGCGTAGCCCCGCTGACACCTTTCTCGACACCTACTTGGTTTATAGCATTGATCGTTAAGTGAAAGAATCTCCCGATGAGTAGCATATACTCACAGTAGGATCGGGATCCAAATATCATCGTGTGATAAAGCTGAAGGATTCCTACAAAAATTATCACACTCCAAATGGTATGCAACACTAACAAGTTTCAGTTTCTTTAGAAACTCCCGATATCGATTTCTGCCCCTTGCTCTTATGACCTTGGCGTTGGTCAAAATGTCATAAGTCACATATTAAGTTCTACCCATCATTATCTTATTAATTTGAACCCATCCGTACATACCCCTGACGTCTAAATGGCAGTACGAATGTCCCAAACTAACTCATCTATCTATGCAACAAATGAATACCAAGCAGCTACCAAACACTATGCCTTGGCGTTGGTCAAAATCCATAGCTTGAATACTACTGAATACCCAAATGAAATGACGGAGGGCTACAAATGGTTTTGGCGAAACCGTGAACGTAGTGAACTTGATATGATCGAAGGAACCTGATAGCTTTTAAAAGTAGTGGTTTAAGCTCCGCAATTAAAAAAATCTTCTGTTTTAAAATAACCGAGTGGTTTCTTTTAAATTGTTACAACGATTCAACTTTGGTTTATTTTCTTTGCATTTAAAATAATGCGTCCCATCAATTAACCTAACATTGCAAAAAACAAAGAAAATACAACGTCCTCTTATGCAATCCGCATTCGCCACTGGGCCCCGTCATTCACCCGTTAGGTTACTTAACCAACGACAGAGCGGGGGCTGGGCCAGCGCGGATGCAAAACATAAGTAACGCCTACTAGATATCATATATAGATATTGTACATTCATCAGACGCAATAATAGGCATTCCAGATCACAGATGAACATATTGAATTTTCTAGGACTCCGCATTCCTTTTGAGCCTACAAAGAAAGACGGATTACATAGTCGCGATGAATAGCCAAAACCCCATCCTAGACCCCTACGGGTACGGCAAACTACCCGTCAAGTACCCGAAGTGAAGCGGTCTCCCTCAACGACATGAGTAGGGCACTAAACACTTCAAAGTACCCGGTAGTTTGTGCACTCCACCTTGGGTCTATCCTAGGAGTAGAAAACAGGAAATGAAATAATACAACGGTGGCTACAACCTCAACCCGGATGTGCCCCGCAAAAGAATATTACAATAAATTAAAATTTACATTTGAATGAAAGAAACACTCTTCTCACATCCCCGGCTATCCATTCACGACAATCCAACATGTTCACAATCACAAACCAGTAAAAACCATTACAGAAATGTGCAACCCCCTGCTAACCGACATACTACCAGTTAGGTGAGGTTTACGAACACATTAAACACAACACAGATATAATCCAGTTAGCCAAACATCTTAGAATTTCGATCAAGCAACACATATGAATCTACTCCAAACAATTCTCTGTGCACATAAAACTTGAGCAGAAACAAAACATCACAGAAAACACAACATCAACACAGAAGAATAACTGAGCAAATTTGGGTTGACTCGGTGTCAACTCGGCCGCGGATCCGCGGCGGATCGCTTGGATCGGCGGCGGTTCCGCGGGGGTTTGGTCGATTCACGATCCCAAATTTCTTCACAATTCTTAAAAAACCCTGCTTGTGTTTTTAAGGGTCCCTAAAAAAATTTTAGACCCCATTTTAAAAACGGCAGAAACTATGTGAAAACGTCGTTTTTTCGGGATTATTTTGCGATCGAATTTCTAAAGACTTTGCTAACATGTTAGTTATGGTTTAGCTAGGCTCTGATACTACTGTAAGAAGACGTTAGACACCCCACATGATGCGGGGAGGCGGAATAGGTAAAACAATCATTTTGTTTATGTTACATCGACTAACTTTACGGATCTTTGCTAAACCCTAACTAACAACTATCTAGAAATGATTAACTCTTATGATAGATATTATACCTCAAGATACTAGCCCTTCTTGTTCTTGTTGTTCACCTTCTCGTCGGCCTCCTCGTTGTGATTAACTACTATGATAGATGATTATATCTCAAGATCCACCCGAGAGTTCCTCCTTCAAGCTCCAACCTCTAACTTGAGATAACTAAGTGGCTAACCTCTAACTTGAGATAACTAAGTGGCTAGGATTGCGAATCCAAGTGACCTAGAAGATATAGAAGTGGATTAAGGATCTATAAGTCTTTCTAACCCTTAGGATCTCAACACATGAGAGGTAGGGTTAGAGTGAAAAAGAGAGAGGGCTTGAGGAGAAATAATGTGTTTTTTATTATTGAAATGAAAAATAACTCATTTGTGTATATATTATGAAGCATCAAATATCTTGCTCAAATATCTTCATGCTTCATTTAATACAAATGAATGAATCATCTAATGAGTCATGGTTTCATTTAATGCAAATTACACATCATCTCCTCCACCTCATTAAGCTTAATCCATAAATGAATTACAACATAATGAGTCACCTTTCTTCTAGAAGCTTCTCGAGCAATTACGAGAATGCCCCTCTTATCCGAAAAACACGGATATACTGAGACTGCATAAATCCAATAATCTAATACTAGAATCTGGCTTAATCCAAAGCCTGCTAGTATAAACTGTCTGAATATCATACGTGCATAAATACACGTATATGTCTGAACCCTGTCGTAAAACCACACGACCTCTATATCGTTTCACCTGAAGCAGGGAAACTCTCTGTGTGGGACTCTAAAGACTCGACACTACGCTGGCAGTGGGTTTAACCATAGGCCGCAAGCGGTACTAGCTGTACGTAACGGTCCCCACGTAGATGTCGATAAGAAGGCCGGTGAGGAAACACATCCGAACTCCTACTGAGCCTGATGTGACAATCTCCTTATAGTCCGGTCTGTTCGTCTAAGACTATCGCATATCGGGCCTAGGGGGCGAAAAGCGTCAGTCCACTAAAAGGCGGTATAAGTCGTGTTGGAGTGAAGCCCATTACACCTTAAGAAGCTGCTGGAAATCCTACCAGTAAATCTCGTTTGCCGTGGCCAGGGACTTTGCGTAATGGCTCTCCAAACACAGCGCGATATCAACTCCTAATACCGGGAGAGACGAATCCTTTCTAACTACCACTGCCTCCAAGTGCTTCGGGACTGCACCCAACTGCTACCTGTTTGCACGACTCCTTTGAGCCGTGGTAGGGTAGCAATCTAAGAACAGTGGGAACACACTCGAGACAAAGCAGCAGTGTCAAGTTTACGAACTATGTTGTACTCATGTCACCTGGGAACTGTTAACTGACAACGGGTATAATACCAACCAATAGTTCCCTGGGAGTTCTGTCCGGTGTATTCGTAACCCAACGAGCACCTGCATACTATCTCCAGTACAACGTACTAATGGCTGTGGGACAAACCATTTCCCCAATTGGGATGAGAAGCGTACACACTAGTCTACTCCGGAGTATCGATGCCCTGTCTCGATAATCCTACGACTAGGGACCTTAAAAAGGATATGCTTGTAGACTACCAAGCTCTCACTAGTGTGACTGCCATCACAACGCTGGTAGTCAAGCAAGATCTTATGGGCTCTATCAATATGTATTCGCAATATGCTAAAAGAAACATATACACATATTAAGATAGATATAAACCAAGTAGCATACTACTATGTTGAGCAAGACTGTTAATACAACTGCGAATATCCCAAGCTTCCATTAAGTAATATACAAACTAGTATGATACAATAATGGCCCCTAGGGCATATACACTAACGTTTGAGAATTTTAACCTTCACTTGAATGAGGTGATTGACGTTGGAGATATATTGATTGATGAACCCGAAATTTTGGATGAGTTTGTCCTATCAATTCATTAGGTCCTTTCATTTCCTTGCGGTCATCATCTGGAGCCTTTGATAATTATTCCCGAACCCCAAATGGTTCTCCAAGTTGATAATAATGGTAAAACTACAACAGACCGAAATTCAGCCTACATCTTCCACATTTGGTTTTGCGATCCTCGACACACCAATTTGTTTACCTATTTCATCTTCTACTTTCTCTGGTTCTTCTTCTATTCTTCCTATAGTTTCAGTGAGTTTGATGAATCACAATCTGATAGTTCAAGTTCGACAATCCCAGAAAGCCAACTTGATTTGGATATTTTTGAAAATGAGGTAGATAAGTTTTTTTAGTCTTCTACCTCCATTATTTTGACTAATCAAGTATGGTAAAATCTGACACAAAACTTATTGACAGCAAAATGTTCAATAACATCATCGATGAAAGTTTTGAAAAACTTTTTACTGACGAACTTGCATTCCTAAACAATATGGATTTTGTGACTGATCAACCTCCGCCTATAGAAATTGAACCGCCACCACTCCTTCTTCTTAATCATTCACATTCTCCCTGTCATTCATCCTCATTCTTTCATTTCTATAATTTAAAACTCATATCCTTTCCAGACCACCACTTATCTCTTGCCCACTTTTTCCTGACTCGATACAACATGTTCTTCCACCGACCTATACGCTACACTGATAAAATCTTTGAATGGTTGGTATTAATTTTTGGTCTTTGTAAAGTCTTATCTTGACCAAATGACTTACCCCCTTTTAAAATGCTTAATATTGCCTGACTCATGTTTGAGGGGGGTTATATTTTTGGCTCTTGAAAATAACTGTTGTCCTCAATATTGTGAGCCAAAAATAAGTTTGGGGGATGATTTTCACTTTAATATATTTTTGCCCCCGTTAATAAATGTCCTCCCAAGCTTACAGGTTTTTGAGCTTTAACAGATAGCAACAGTGAGGACGCTGTTGAAAACAAGTTTGGGGGAGGTTTGTGCTTATTTGCGCATCATTTTGCATCATATTTTGCATAAGCACAAAACATATAAAAAAAATTATATATAAAAAAAATTGTGTACATAAATAAAATAATAAAAGATTAGATAGTGAAAATATACATTTTAAAGATTGGAAAAATTTAAGAAAACCAAGAAAATTAGAAGTTTTCTTAAACGAACAAGTAATAAGTAGTTATGAGCCGTTGTCCCAAGGGTTAGTAAGATGAAGGAAGTCACTAATCTGAGGATAAAAATAAGTCTGAAAAATAGTTTCTATTCTGGAAGCCAAACATTTGAACGTTGATACCCTACTATACGCACTTACACACGTCTTGAAACTCGGGATAGTAGAGAATACCTTGAAATGCTCTTGTCTAAAACCCAAAGTATGAAGGAAATAATAAATGAAGAAAATATAAATGGTGTAGAAAAATGAACACTGGTTTTGTTATCACCAAGGCAGCAATAAAAAAATATTGCGAGGGTGCTTCATCACCTAGTGCCTTAGACCAACTGGTTTGGGAGTCACTGCTAAGCCTTAGGTGGTGCAAGAAGAGGAAAATACTAATACGCCTAATAAGCAAACACATGAGTAATCGGTCGGTTAGTACCTCAAGAAGTATTAACGGTCGTATGAAAAATGTGTGAGCAATCCCATCTAAATATTCACCGATTAAAAAGTACTGAGGTAGATGGACAAGAGTATGATAACTTGAATTGAATTCTCTGAGTGTAGGGATGTATTTTACACACACGTAGGGGTATATGATCGATGTTTGGAAGAAAGGTAGGAATGAAGAATAAAGACGATGTTTTATTGATGGATGATGTGATTTCTAACATTTTTTTCATGACTATTAAGATAGGGCTCATAACAACCGAAAGGCTAGTGTAGTTGGAAATTCTAATTTTCAAAGTCTTCCTTTTATTATAGGATTTTGTGAGTGCAATCCGCTGAAAATTCTCAGGAGACAACACTCCTCCTACTAGGGACATCTAGAGGTTTAAAGGCTTGTTGCACGTCCTCAGTGCAATCGTGTTGCCTACGAAAGTGTGCTAGTTAGTTTTTCTTTTTCTTTATTTTCTCCATCTCTTGAATAAAAGATGTTTACTCGAGACGACCAAAATTATGTTTGGGGGTATTTGATCAGTCAAAAATATTGCATTTTTAACACATCAATTTCCCTACTATTTGCAATCATGTAAAGGTGTTTGGTATAAATATAGCACATATTGGCAATTTGTCTGCAAAATACCAAATAACATGTGTTATACATTATAACCGGCATTTTGAGGGAAATTGAGTGTTTATTAGTGCACGCATGATCTTTTATGTATCAACACTTGTCTCGAGATTGTGTGCAGGAAATTCTCCAGGTAAAAGAGCCGGAACTGCTAAAAGTGGTGATAAAATACGTCAAGTCAATGACTTGAAATCTGGCAGTAAACAAGAAAGTATAAAAATAATACAGACATCAGGAAAGTTCCATAAAGCCAACAGAAGAATTACCTGGAAATTGCATGCAGTAATTCACCAACATGACCGCGGATCCGCGGCCGAGTCAGCCGAGTTGCCGCGGTTCCGCGGCCATATTAACTCATCAGCGCGTCAAATTTCTCCACGTGGCTTCTTGTAATGGCCTCAGCTTCGAGAAAACTCTCAAAGAGCAGTGGCTTTATCCAGAAGGCTCGGCCTAACAACCTTACCCTAGAATATTCCCTCTAACAAACTTCTTCTAGAAGACTCTCTCTAACAACCTAGCTTTGGAGGGAAGATTCAAATGAGGTGGTTATAAAAAGAGATCTAGATCTAGGGTTTTGGAGGTTAGACAATTAGGGTGAGTTAGTTACACATTTGGAGCCAAAATTCAAATTCAAGTTGAGTGACACAACTTGATACCAAAACCCTAGCCCAAAAAATCAAAAGCCAAATCAATATCATTTTGAGAAGAAAATCAAGAAAGCAACCATCGATCCTTTAACCGCGAAGCCAATTTTCATCCGAGCAAGAGATCCACGACGATCCACGACTCACGGTGATCGAGCGGAGCGAAATTCGACGGATCTAGTTACCTCTTCAAAAGGAGCGATCGAGAGCATCATCTTGTAACCTCGAATTGAAGGAATGTGTAATTAGTCGTCGATTGAATAAAGGTGATAATTGTAATTCTTGATTTCTTTACATTCTTGCGTTATGAAACTTCTTGATTCTTGATTCATTAATTTTCATGATGTGTGAGTGAAATCTCCTCTTGTGGAGGATTCGAGAGAATTGATAGATCTAATGATGATCAAATCATAATACTAATTTTAAGTCTTATGAGATTTGTGAACTCTAGGAAAAAGAATCATCAATGACCTAATTAGGATCGAGATCACATTCTTGTGAATTTCGTTGCAAATTAGGGATCAAATAATTGATGATTTTCTTTGCTAGAGGCTAGATCCGAATGATCATGATTGAAAAGACAAGGGATAGAAGGAGAAACCCTAGTTTCTTCAATAGATCCCTAATCTTCATCATAATCATCAATCTAGCTACAAATTATCAATAGCTAAAATTAGGAATTATTAGATTCATCATTAACTATTAACTCAATCGAATCCTACAAGCTATTCTACAAATCTTGATAAATCAATGTGATTGGGACATTTCTTGATTCTTGATTCTAGATCTCTATTTTCTTGATGTTTCTTAAAATCAAATCATACAAACCTTGAATCAACTTTCTTGAATTTTCTTTTATCTTTTCATTTCGACTCATCTAAAACAAGATCGATCAAAACACACATCTCAGTGTACGATCCGTATTCATTAACGCGCTACATCGACACCGTTAATTGATTGCGGTATAAATTTCTTTGGTTATGATTAAAACTTTTCCATACACACGAAGATGATCAATCAGGGACTCAGAGTGATGCAGCGAGGGTCGAGGTCAGAATTGACTCGGGTGGGACGAGGAATGACCAGGATGGCACGCTCGTTGCATTGGAGTAGATGGATCCGCCTTCGACAGATCGTATCGCTAGGCTTGTGGCAGAGATGCAGGACTTGCGCCAGACGATGAGGACTTTGGTTGAGGCCATTAGAGCGCAGCGACAGGAGGTTGTCACCCCTGTTACCCAGTTGTTCCTTGCGATCAGCATTGAGCATAGTGTTACGTATACCGCACCAATGGATGCAGCCCTAGTTGACGAGGCACGTCTTCCAGAGACTTTGGGAGTTTCGGAACCGTGGAGGACTCGTACCTGTGTATCGGCCCAGAGACAGAGGTGTAGTCGTCGAGACAGATTTCGTGACCGTCGCGGGAGTAGCAGAGGCTTGGGATGAGAGTAGTGTTAGCTAGATCAGCTGTTTGTTGTGTTAACTTCTGTCAGCGATTCTTTAGTTGCGCGGCATGTGTTTCGGTCGTGTGCCAATCGGATAGGAGATAGAGATTCATTCGTCATTTTGATCCTACTAAAGATGTTGGATTTGACGTTCTCCTGGGCACGGACTGGTTAGCTACGTGCTAGGCGTCTGTGGACTGCTGCGAGGAAACAGTCAGGTTTTGTTTTCCCGGCGAGTCAGTTCTTATTGTGTAGGGGGACAGTGGTGCCTCCTCTCACAGCTTGAATTCAGCCTTTTTCGCTAGTCGGCTTTTGAGGAGAGGATGTCGAGGATTCTTGGCGTTCATTCGTGATACCGGAGCCACAGTGGGATTGTTAGAACGGGTTCCATTCGTGTGAGAGTTTTCCGACGTTGTTCCAGATGAGCCGGCGAAGCTTAGGGAGCTTAAGGATCAGCTGCAGAGTTGTTTGTTGGGGGCTTGTGTGTTTGAGTGTTTCGCTTTGGGGAGCTCCTATTCTGTTCGTCGGGAGGAAGACGGCAGTTTAAGGTTGTGTATTGATTTATCTTCAATTGAACCGGCTTACGGTGCGGATAGGTATCCTTTACCTCGCATTGACGATTTCTTGATCAGCCCCAGAGTGCAAGACATTTTTCTAAGTTGTTTTGGATCTGGTCATCATTTGTTGCGGGTTCGAAGTGATGTCATTCTGAAGACTGCTTTTGGGCGTGCTACGGGCTTTATGTGTTTTGGTGGTGTCGTTGGACTCACCAATGCCCTAACAGTATTCGTGGATATGATGAACCAGATTTCTTCAGGCCGTTCCTCGACCAGTTTTTTGTTGTGTCATTGATGACATTCTGGTCTATTCCAAGAGTCGTGAGGAACAGGAGCAGCACTTGAGAATTTGTTCTGCATATACTGGGAGAGAACCAGCTGTTTGCTAACTTCTCGGAGTGTTCCTTCAGTCTTGATTGTGTTGACTCCTAGGTCTTGTAGTTACGGGAAACGGTTTTCGTATGGTCCTGAGGAAGATCAAGGCCGTACAGTTTTGGTCCAGACTTGTGTACGGGACGGAGGTCCGCAGATTTTTGGGCTTAGCAGGTTTTTACCGTCTTTTCGTGCAGGATTTCTAGTGTATCACTGCACCGTTGATTGAATTGACCGGAAATGAGGTTCTTTTTCTTTGGACTGAGGCATGCGTGCAGAGTTTTCAGCAGTTGAAGACTCGGTTAACAACTGCACCAGTTCTTTCTTTGCTTTCTGGTTCGGGAGACTTTGTTATTTAACTGTGATGTTTCACGAGTGGGGATCGATTGTGTACTGATGTGACACTATAGAGTTATCGCTTATGCTTCCCTACAGTTGGAGGAAGTACCAGCAGGATATCCCACTCCTGATCTGGAGATGGCCGCGGTGGTCTCGCGTTGGAGATTTGGAGGCACTACTTGATCGGAGAGTCGTGTCAGATTTTCACGGACCACCAGAGCTTAATGTATATCTTCCTGTAGCGGGTTTTTGATTGTTGTGATAGATTTCGGTAGATTTACAGTTCTTGTGCAATCGTGGAGTACAGCTTAAGTTTGCCTCTGCTGAAGGGACAACTTGCTCATGTCCGTGCCTGTCACGACCCGAATGTACGGAACGTGACTGGGACTTAGATTACAAAACGTCTAAAGGTGTAACGTATCCTAAGTCAGCCAAAGCCCAGAAAATCTAAACCAAATCAACAAGAGTGAAAGAAACCTTTCATGAAAACGACTTTCAAATCAATTAAGTTGCATTAACCCCTTTTTAAAAATATCAAAAATTTTCCGAAAATTTCGGCAGAGTCTCATTTGTAAATACTAGCCCCCAAAATGGGTACAACAAGATATATAAACCTATAATGAAATAATGGCATCCCCAAGCGGGAGCTAGCTCTTCGCCCAAGGCGGATCATAACCACACGCAATATGTAAATGATATCAGGAAAATAAGCATAAAGAAGCAAAAAAATAAAGAAAACACAACGTCGGCTCAAATGAGCTCGACCCTAGAGAAACAACATATACACAAATCTCTCAGTGTCATCAATAGGTCGCATATACAAATAAGAAGTGGTAGATGGAGAATACTAGATACAATGATAGTACAAAAAGAGATAAGGTGTCCTTGCAACCTACCGACGAGCAATGTCGCGAGTCTGAACAAGAAGCCAATGAAAAGATACGCCCGCCGCTGCAAAGCCGACGAGTCCGACCTGCAAGACACTGTGGCACAACGGGGGTGAGTTGCCAGCTCGTGATTAGAAATTAACATCTAATAATGCTATCGCAAGAATGCACGCAATGCGTCGCAATCTGCATATCTAAGTATAATGCGATGCTGCTAATATGTATGCACATGGATGCAAAATCAATACGAAATCTTTAAGTGTTTAAATACGATGATCTTTGCATTCTTAACTTAAAAAATATCTGTACAATAGCTTAGGTACCATCAATTAAATTATCCGAAAACCGTGTCAAGCATTGACACCAAATATGTAAGTATATCTGTCTCAATGTCTCAATATGTCAATATCTCAATACATCGGGCTCCGTCAGTCCGGATCTGCCCATATCATCAAGTCTCACGGCAACGGTCGGTATCCTCCGGATATCCGCCGCGCCAGACATCACCGGTAGGTAGTCTTCCCCTGCCAGGCTCATCGTCTACAACTCGATCTTCTTGCCCCGGGGTACCATACCGGGCCCACCATGTACCCGAGACGGTTCATCCACTCCTCGAATCGGGTCTCGAAATCCAACAGAAAACATGAAAACTCATGGTGGACGATACATACATCACGAGAAAACCGCAACTTTATTTTAAAAATGATAATAATAAGCTTTTGTTAAATTCTTGCGGCTTTTCCCAAAATCCAGAAATCTCATCAATACTGAAATCCTCAAGAAAATCATAATACCAAAAATGTTGTAAATAATAGATGCCCATGAAATCAATGTTATGCAATGTAGTTTATGATGAGGAATCTAAATAAGCATGGTAATGAAATGAGGTATATGCATGCTTTGCAATTCAATATATCTTGTATGTTGCAAGCGTTTGATAATGAACTAAGCAGGTTCTACAGTGCTCGTGGCATGGCAATTACCAAAGACGTGTGTGTTCACATGAATAGTGAGCATGCTACATGAGCCAATGGTAATGGTGTAAGTGTCTTAAAAGGTGATATCACACATAAGTATATAGATAATCATGCAATGCCAACAGACGAATAACTAGAAACATATGCATATGAATGAGATGGCTAACTAACTAACTATGCATATAGTTTGCAAGTAATAAAGTGATCCTAACTATGGGGCACCTCACGCCATCCAGACGATTTCCCCATAGACTTATACATCTACTCACCCAGACGCCTCGCTAATATTATCCAACCATCGCTTTGCCTTTGCACGCCGCGTCCGATGTTTCCGCAACCGATCCTAAAATTGCACAACACAAACTTAAGATTACACATTCCTGAAACGACGCAAGTCACAAAATAAAAGAATCAACAACCACAAGTTAGGCACAATGTGCACTAAGCGCGCGGAACACACACGAAAACCACTAAAACCTTAACTAAAATCGTCGTTTCGGGGCAACCGCCAAAAATTAAACCCGACTACACCGAATTCCACATTCACACACCCTAAAAGTCATAGGAGATGCTATTAATATCGTCAAGATATCGCAATTAATTCACCACTTAATTTTTATAAAAACCTAGTAAGCCCTAAAATTGAAAATTGGCGTAACCATCGTAGATTTGCGATAAAATTATCACAATCTAACACAAACATCCAAACTAACCCACTAGATAGCCACTACCCTCATTATAACCTACTTACAAAGCTTCAAACCTAATTGAAATTTCAATCATTTTCTTGAATTTCTTAAACAAGAATTTATAACTAAATTTCCCACTTAAATTTCTAATTTAGCATATTCAAACTACAAATTAAACATTAGATTAGAATTATACCTTACAAGTTATGAACCCTAGTTTGCACTATCCTCCATGACACCTCCTTTCTCCATGTTTTAAACAAATTTTGGTTTGAGAAGAGGAAGAATAGGGATTCGGTTTGAAATAGTGAAGGATTTTGTAGATTTTTAATGGATTTTTGTTGATTTTTTTGATGGAATTTGAAGACAAAAGAGAGGGGGAAAAATGGGGAGGCCTGCTGTGCTGATCTCGGCCAGAGCTAGGAGGGGGGTTGTGAGGGAAATGTGTAGAAATTTCTACATAAAAACACTCTCTCAAGTTCATTTAATGTCCATCACATCATTCTTTACAAAAAAAACCCATTTTAATTCATTTTTAAACCATAGAACTACAAGACTTGGAAAGTTTTGATAAAATTTTTGTTAACACTAGATTTTAGTTTATAATGGTTCCTAAGTGTGTAATTTACCCATTTAAATTTGTATTTATCACTAATTTAATGTATATTTAAAAGCTTAAAATAATATTAAAAAAATAATTAATTAAGGAAAAAAATTTAAATGACTAGAAATTTTTAAGTGACAATTTATTAACCAATTTCTAGCAATTTCTTATCTAATTTTTCTATAATTAGGCCTATATTGAAAAATAATTATTTTGACTTTTTACGAAAAAGACTGATTATTTTATCGATTATCGAAAAACTGCCTAAACGAAAATTCAAAGCGTTACAATCTCCCCCCTTAAAGAAATTTGGTTCCCGAATTTAGAATTTAACTACGCGTACCTTCAAAAAGATGGGGATATTTCTTCCTCATCTCGTCCTCGGCCTCCCAGGTGACCTCCTCGCTGTTCGGGCCACGCCAAAGAACCTTGATGGACGGTATAACCTTCGACCTCAATTTCTTCACCTGCCGATCCAAAATGACCACCGGCTGCTCGGTGAATGAAAGATTGCGCTCTAGATGGATCGTCTGGTGCTGAATCGCATGGGAAGGGTCATGAAGGTACGTGTGGAGCATCGAAACATGGAACACGGGGTGAACATCGGGGAAGCTGGGCGGAAGAGCTAACCGATAAACCACCGAACCAACACGCTCTAGGATCTCGAAGGGGCCAACATATCTAGGACTAAGCTTCCCTTTCCGCCCAAATCTCATCACACCCTTCATCGGAGAGACCCTCAGGAAAACATTATCACCATCAACGAACTCGAGTCGGCGACGGCGCCTGTCAGCATATGATTTCTGCCTACTCTGGGCCGTTCTCATCCTGTCCCGAATCAGCTGTATCTTTTCGGTCTTCTCCTGCATGATCTGCGGCGCCAAAATACTGCTCTCCCTGAGCTCTATCCAACATACGGGCGATCGACATTTCCTCCCATATAAAGCCTCGAAAGGTGCCATCTGAATCATCTCCCAGAAGCTATTATTGTAGGAGAACTCGATCAAGGGAAAATGATGATCCCAGCTACCACCGAGATCTAAAACACAAGCTCTGAGCATGTCCTCAAGAGTCTAAATAGTATGCTCTGACTGACCGTCAGTCTGCGGATGAAAAACTGTGCGAAAGCTCAATCGGTTGCCCAAAGCCTCCTGAAGTTTCTGCCATAATCGGCTGGTAAACTGGGTGCCCCGGTCGGACACGATGCAAGTCGGGACGCCATGCAGTCGCACGATCTCATCAATATAAACCTGGGCGTACTGAGCAAATCCAAAAGTGGTCTTCACTGGCAGAAAGTGATCCGCTTTCGTCAGTCGATCTACAATCACCTAAATAGAGTCATACCCTGGACTGGTCCTAGGTAGACCCACAATGAAGTCCATGGAGACCTGTTCACACTTCTACTTAGGAATGGGCAAAGGTTGTAACTCGCCGGCCGGCCTCTGGTGCTCGGCCTTGACTTGCTGACAAGTCAGGCATCTCGATACAAAGTCTGTAACATCCTTCTTCATCCCGTCCCACCAGTAAACCTCTCTCAAACCACGGTACATCTTGGTGGAACCTGGATGCACACTGTACACTGATCTATGTGCCTCCTCAAGAATATCAAGCCTCAGTCCCTCAGAATCTGGTACGCACAGTCGAGTCCCAAATCGAAGCATCCCCTAATCATCAATCACGAACTCGGAAACTTTGCCCTGCCGAATCTACTCGATAATTTATAAAATACGGGCATCACCGGACTGTGCCTCGCGAATACGGTCAAGTAACTGTGGGCATGCTCTAAAATGGGCCAGCTGTCCCCTGTAGGAGTAAACTCGAACTGCACTCTGCTGTCACATAACACCTGCCAATCCGCCGTCGAATGCATCTGTACTGCGCTCAAAAAAGATAAGCTACCTCCGGGCCTCCTACTCAAAGCATCTGCCACCACATTAGCCTTGCCCAGATGGTATAGAATCTCGCAGTCATAATCTTTCACCAACTTCATCCAACGGCGCTGTCTCAGATTCAGATCTCACTGCTGAAAGATATACTTCAAGCTCTTGTGGTCAGTGAATAAATGGCACGACTCGCCGTATAGGTAATGTCTCCAGATCATGAGTGCAAACACCACTGCAGCCATCTCTAAATCATGAGTGGGGTAGTTCTGTTCATGTTTCCTCAACTGCCTCGAAGCATACGCGATAACTCTTTCGTGCTGCATCAATACACAGCCCAGCCCCACTCGAGAAGCATCATAATATACCACGAAACCGCCCGATCCTGAAGGCAATGATAACACTGGTGCAGTAGTCAGACGAGTCTTCAACTGCTGGATGCTATCCTCACTTGCCCCAGTCCAATCAAAAGGAACCCCCTTCCGGGTCAACCCGGTCAACGGTGCAGCAATACGGGAGAAATCCTAGACAAAACGTCGATAATAGCCGGCCAGGCCTAGAAAGCTGCGAACCTCTGTAACTGACACTGGTCTGGGCCAACGCTGCACTGCCTCGATCTTGTTCGGGTCTACACAAATACCATCTCTCATCACCACATGACCCAAGAAGTCAATACTGTCTAGCCAGAATGCGCACTTGGAAAATTTGGCGAACAGCTGATGCTCCCTCAAAGTCTGCAATGTGATACGCAAGTGCTGATCAAGATACGCCCTGAATACACGGTTCATCATGTCCATAAATGTTGCCGGGGCATTGGTGAGCCCGAACGACATCACCTAGAACTCATAATGACAATATCGTGTACGGAAAGCGGTCTTCAGAATATCCTCCTTCCGAACCCACAACTGGTGATAATCTGACCATAAATCAACCTTCGAGAAATACCCTGCACCCTGGAGCTGATCGAATAAGTCGTCAATGAAGGGTGGGGGATATCTGTTCCGCACTGTAACCCTGTTCAGCTGACGATAATCAATGCATAAGCGCATACTGTCGTCCTTCTTCTTAACAAACAAGACGGGTGCACCCCAAGGTGACACACTCGGTCAGTTAAGCCCTTTGTCCAGCAAGTCCTGTAACTGATCCTTCAGCTCTCTGAGCTCCGCCGGGGCCATCCGATAAGGCGATATATAGATAGGCCATGTGCCGAGGATCAAGTCAATGTAGAACTCAATCCCGCGCTCTGATGGCAGACCAGGCAGCTCGTCAGGGAATACATCAGGAAACTCTCTCACAACACGGACCTGGTCCAACGGAATCTCTGTGGCGCTAGTATCACAAACATAGGCTAAGAATCCCTGACACCCTTTCCGCAAGAGCTGACCAGCGCGAAGAGAAAAAATCAAGCTGGGAAGGGTAGCGCTACGATCTTCCTGAATGACAAGAACCAGCTCAACAGGAAAGCTGAATCTGACTGCCTTTTCATAGCAGTCCATAGATGCATAACAGGTGGCTAGCCAGTCCATACCAAGAAGAACGTCGAAGTCAAGCATATCAAGGAGAATCAAATCAACTAAAGAATCTCTCTCCCCGATATGAACGGGACACGATAGGTACACAAAACGAGCAACAAACGACTCGCCTACCGGAGTAATGACAACAAGCGGCTGATCTAACGAAGAAGACTCTCGGCCCAACCTCGGTGCAAAGTATGTGGATACATAAGAATGTGTGGAGCCTTGATCAAATAATACACGTGCATCAAAAGAACATACTGGCAGAGTACCTGTCACTACGGCATTGGATGCCTGCGGATCCCGAGGATTCAAAGCGAATACTCAGGCCTGTCCACCACTAATAGCCGCTGTCTTCTGCCTCCGCTTCCGCCTCTGCCTCTGTCGCCTCGTCCTTTCTGAACAGGACCGCCATGCCCACGACCTCTAGGAGCATCTGCCTGGCATGGAGCATCATCAGGGGTAGGAAGTAGAGCTCTCTGAGGAGGTGGTAAGGTGGTAAGGTCACATGTGGCACTGTCGCCGCACCCTAGCGCCTCATAGTACAGTCTCTGACACGATGGTACTGACTCCCGCACTGAAAACATCCTGGCGACGATTGTTGGGTCTGCGGATATGAACCAAATAACTGACCCCATCTCAATCCTCTGCCGCCACCATCTCCCGGAAAGAATCTATCACAGTGTCTACCCATCTGCCGCTGGGCTGGCGTATCAGTACGAATCCGCTTCGGCCCAGAAATGACCGGAGTGTCAGAAATGCGCTCCTCCAAAAGTAAGGCTGCATCCATCGCAGCTGCGTATGTGTCAAAGTGCTGGGTGCCTATGGCAAGGAATAACTGTGTGTCGAGTCCTCGCACAAATCTCTTTACCCTTTTCTCTTCCGTGTCTACTAGGTACGGAGCATAACGGGACAACTGAGTAAACTGTATATCATACTCGGACACTGTCATCCCGGAGTCTTGCGCAAAGACTCAAATTTACGGGCTCGAGCATCTCGGACACTCTCGGGAAGAAAACGGGCAAGAAATGCAGCGGTAAACTTGTCCCAAGTCATATGAGGTAGACCTGCAGCTCGGCCTCTTTCTACTGAATCGTATCACGTCTGGGCAAGGCCCTCCAGACGAAAACTCGCGAACTCCACCCATCTATCATCAGAACACCTCAACGAATGGCAAATCCTAGCCACCCTATCTAGAAATGCCTCTGTGCCGGTAAAAGCTGGAGGTCTCAGCCTCATAAACTCCTGTAGTGAAACGGGGATAGTCGCAGTAGTAGGAGGAGTAACAGTCTGGGTAACAGGTACAATCATGGTCTGTGTGGTGGAAGGAACGTCCTCGGATCTTCATGCCCGACTGGAATCAACTAAAGATCCCATCATCTGTCGCAACTCCTACATACCAGCCTCTAATCTGGCAATACTGTCTGGAGAAAGCCGATCAATCTGACCCTGAGGGGTAGGCGTATTATCCACTCGATCCTCGCCTCAGATGAGCCCACTTGTCACGCCCAGCTTCCCGGAGTACGGCGAAGGGACGCGACGAGGTCCGCTACGTATTTACTGTGAAGTATATACGCTAAGCGAATCTAAGCAATATAAAGGTAAATCATAAGAGACAAGAGATATAAAAATTAACAGCAACTTTATTAATAACGTTCTTTTGTACAATGCATGAAAAGTAAATACATCTGAAATAAAAGTGATGCCTAAACAATGGCATAACAGGAAATGAAAATACTGAATAGAACAAGGTACAATGTCTAGAGCTCGCGGTGTTCGTGAAACTGATCCAAGTCTTCACCGGTGGGCTCGATCTCTGACGGGTCCAAAACACCTCACGACATTCAAAGAAGAAAGAAATAGAATGTCGTCAGCGAACAGGTCGCTCGGTAAGTCCCAAAGATAAGGAAGAATTAGAAAAGACAGAATAAAATGTATCTTCTAAAAAGTTGTATAATATTGTAGAATATTGTGTTCACGCTGTTGTTTGTAGCTTGGTACGGATGGATGCCAGTGTATACGAGAGGGGTCTCCGTATGCTAGAGACCAGGGCAAACGGAATTTACAAGGAACCGTTAAGCCACGGTACAACAGCAGCGGAATATAGGTTAGGTGTCTTAATCTTACCATCTCGTGCCACTTCTAACACCTTCCGCACCAATCTACCCCTTAAACCCCGTAGTGTTTTGATTGTATTGTTGTATTGTATTGTATAAGTTGGATGACTGACCAAAAGCATGATATCAGTAAACAGATTGTAACTGCATAATCTGGTAAAAGGAATAACGGGATAATTGATGTATATCCATGGTTTGATTCAGTCAAGTTGTATAGATTGATAACTGGATTCTGAGATTCATGTGTTCATTTTGAATTGGAATATTATAGATTTAAATAGTACTTGAATCATATTCAAGTCGGATTATGATTAGACTTAAACCCGAGTCGGACAGAATAAATGTAAATCGAATTTTTATAATTGCTAGGGTCCTTAGGGTAATTTATAAAGCGTGAGGGGGTTTTATGCAAAAAAAATACTTTTGTATAGTTTTCAAGATACACCCGAAGTATTTATTATTCGTCTTTAAAGTTATGATGAGTGTAATTTTATTTTGTGATACTTCTAGTGAAAATATCCTAATTACATAAATAAAGGTATTTATCTGTAATATTGATTTATTTGAAATTCATGGTATTTTAATGTAAAATCTAGTCTTGTGATTTTTAGAAAAAGTGGAATATTTATATTATAACAAAATAGATCTTTTAATGATAACATAGAAATATTTATATAAAAATAATTTCAATAAATATTTTATATTTTAAAAGTCACATTTTCTTAAGATGTCGTATTTTAAACCTTTCGAGACCTAATGCTCCTTGCGGAGGTCTGAATCTCGCACTACTAAGCCCGAGCGTGAACGATAAACCGTACTATCCCTAACGGATTGTCACGTCCCGAAAGTACGGAATATGACCGGCACTTAAACTACGAACGTCTCGAGGCGTACGTAATCTAAGTAAGCCGAAACCCAGAAATACAAACCAAGAAAAGTAGTAGAGTGAAGGAAAACCAATTTAAAACAAGTAGTTTTAATAGCATAAGCCGAATTATGCGGTTTTTAAAAAAAACATCAATATTTCCCAAAAATTTCGGCAGTGTCTCCTTTGTAAATACTGGCCCCCAAACGGGATACAACATGAATAGTTTACGAAATCGATAAAAGGCATCCCCAAGCGGGAGCTAGCTCTTCGTCAATCGACGGTCACAACCACACAAGTAATATAATATACAACGCCAATGGCGAGAATCAAAATTCAAAAGGAAACTCAAAACCACAAGAAAACCACAGAAATATAACGCGCGACTCTAAGGTCGAAGGAATAACATCACTGGTCTCTATCTCAAAATAATTACATGTTTGGTTGATGGAACTTCTAGATACAATAGAGTAATAATATACAAGTTATATAATGGAGGGTACGATACAAGTAAACCCACCTACTAGCAAATCACCCGAAGGAAACTATGCCCGCAAGCCGTAAAGAAACCTGTATGGCAAACCTGCAAGAAACTGGGGCACAACGGGGGTGAGTTGCCAACTCATGAATAGAAAAACATCTACGAAAAAAATCGCATAAATAACGCACTCCTAGGTCAATGATCATAATATATCCTTAATTATATATATAACATGCAACATATAACAAGGCTAGGGTAAATATCTAACCCGAGTGTAATCTCATGTGCCCGTGTCAGTGCCTCAGGTAGCAATATATCATATGAATGAGGTATGAATGCATGAAAACAGAATACATGTAAATGAAGAACTGTTTTCATAATTTAGTGAGATTTCCTATGTATTTTTAAAATGAGGTATCATAAATGAAATCAACATAAAACAGTGCCCAGCATCGATACAAAACAAGTGTCCAAATATCTCGATATCTCTGTATCACAATCTCTATACCTCAATATCTCAAAATCTCAATATCTCAATCACAATATCTAGGGCGCCGTCAATCCAGACCGGCCCCTACCATCCATCTCAAGACCACGACGGTATCCTCCGGATATCCGACGCGTCGGGTAAAATCACCGGTAGGTAGTGCTCCCCTGCCAGGCTCACATCGTCATCATCACGCGCTTCTTGCCCCGGGGTACCTTACCGGGTCCACCATGTACCCGAAACGGTTCATCCGTCTCCTCGAATCGGGTCTCGAAATCCATCAGCAAACTCATGGTGGACGACTCATACATCATGGGAAAAACCGCACTTTTTATTTAAAAAGAGAGAAATCAGTTTATATAAGTTTTGCGGTTTTCCCCCCAAATCCAGAAAATTTCATGGAAATCCGAATCCAAATCATCAATAGCATGTAAAACCATGAATATAGGCATAACAATGAATAACAGTATGCATGAAGTGACAAGTAATAACTACAATGTTAAGCTGGCATATAAGGCTAATACACTAATATAATGTCAAATTACTAACTAACAAGCTAAGTCAAGCAATAATATTTTCTAAGGTGTACGTGACATGGCAATTACCGATGAAGATGTGTGTGAGCCGGCAAGTAAGTGTACGTGGTACATACGCATCATCGGTAATGGTGCTGGTGTCCTAACAATATGATATCAACATTGCAATAAGAAATTATAACATAAGTATGCGATGCGAAGTGAACCACAATAATAAGCGGGAGCTGAATACTAGACGCAACTGTAACTAACCTGCATTAATCTAATATAAGTCCTACAAATGGTGCCTTTTGAAATAACACGAATCATGGGGTTTTGAAAATAGGGGCTGCGGTGTTTTTATGAAAAGATACGTCTTTTGAAATATCCGTAGGATCCCTTGGGCTGTCTTTTAAAATACACACGATTCGTTAGTTTTTGAAATACGTAAGAATCAAGTCTAATCTAACAACTAAACTAAACTAAAGGGCTAAGCTAACAAGCTGGGCTACAGGTAAGGAAACCGCCTACATCTGAGTCGATCCATATACATACCTGTATACGTATAGTCGGTGATCCCGCCTAAATAATATCATATTCGATACCCTATCTATAATCAGGCATCCCAAATCAAGAGTGCGGATCAATCATCAATATAGCTCGTATGTAAATCCGTCGTATGGCATCCCAAATCTGGGTACGGGTCAATATCACATTCATCATACTATTCACCTGGTATCCTCTTTATCACATATCATGATCGGGGTACTAATCTACGTCTAGTACAATACTGATACCGCCTAAGTATGCATGCACGTGTGTGAAACACTACGTCAAGACCCGTTACAACGTCATGTCGTATCTCAAATACGAACCCTGCTATATCACCGATCTCACGGCCTCAATTCAAATCTCATTGACTCATCTTAAATCCCAAGTACTATCCCCATTATCCATGCAGGTGTATATGAATGTACATATGCATAGTCCCATACCCACGCATATATACATATATACACATCCCAATGGCGCACAAGAAGTAATGTATGCAAGTCTGTGTGTGCGTATGTGGGTATAACAACTACTCTAGGGTTTCGCAACAACCCAAAACTAATCCATGAACACATAATCATATCATGAATAAACATTCTCGTATCATAAAACACCTATATAAACATATCTATATGAACTATACTACGGACTGCGGGGGTGCTATACGCCATCCACCCGACTTCTCCCCGTAGATATAAATCTACTCACCTGGTCCTCGCTAGCCGGTGCCGACGTCGCCACGCGCTTGCTTGTCATCTCGAAGTCCACATGGGGTACCTACATATCATAATGCACCTTGTCATATTAAAACCAAATTCGAAATCGAAACGGCATACGAAAATCAAATCGGCACGCGTATCACGCATAGGTCAAAACCTATAGCCTACGCATGCAAGAATAGCCAAACCAACCCTCGATGTCGATGTACAAACGTCAAACCATCGAGAAAAACCCAAACACTTTCATATGCGCATTCACGAACACTAATTATAATCTAAAATATGTTAGAATTCACAAAATCCCCAAATTCACTTTAAAAGCCATTTTTCCGAAAATCTAGCAAGCAAAAATTACCCGTTTTAGTACAAAACTCGACGTTTAAACAAATCTAGCGGCCATAATACTTATTAAATATCTTAAATAAGTCATAAAAACAATTCTCATAATTTAATCTCATTAAATTCCATTAACCCCAAAATTCTAGTTTACAAAATACCCAATTTTTAACAATTCATAGCAAAAATGCACAAACAACAATTTAGCTTGGATTTTGATGAACTAAAAGCATTAAACCACTCAATATAATATCTATAATGACATGAAACCTTAATTTGAATTTTATCTCACAAGAATATAATTATTTTAAAAACCTAGTTTACAATTTATATAAATATCACAATTTAAATCAACAAAAAGTAAATTAGTAACTTAATTTGATTTAGCAAAACATTAATATGGAAAATAACTCCCACAACCATAGTCTCACAACACAAAACCCTAACTAGATTTTTCACAAACCCTAATCTAAACCTTCTTTTGCAAACCCACAACTTTCAATTAAACCGAAATTAAGCACCTAACAAGCTTCATTAAGGAATTAAACCAACAATTGAACAATGGGTCAAAAGTTATACCTCACAACCATGAATCAAACTTGAAATCTAGACCTCCAATTTTAAATCCTTGCACCAAGATCCATGCTAAAGAAGATGAGGGAAAATGGGTAGGAATCGGATTTGGATTTTAGCTTGATTTTTGAGGTATTTTGATGAATTTTTGATGCAAAATGAGAGAGGGAGAAAGAGGGGCTGTTGTTGATGCAGGAATTTGGAGGGCTCGGCTGGAATGGGGAGGGGAAATGAGTGAGGGAGGAGAGAGAGTGAGGTGGAGAAAGTGGGAAAGTCAAAGTCCATATTTTCTTTTATCATTTTCTTTTCTTTTCTTCTCTTTTCTTTGTGATTGGAGAGAGAGAGGGGGAGGGCTGTCATGGTGGGGTCGGCCACATGGGGAGAGGGAGAGAGGGTGAGTTATGGGTGTATGGGTTAGGCAAAAAGATAAATGTATTACCCCAATTCCCATTAACACTAATTTCACCGAAAAAAGGCCTTTTTCTTCGATATTTTCTAAACCGTTTTGGAAAACGATTTTGTTTCAAAAACCATATGATAAAATTTTATTTAATGTTTTATGATGCACAAAATTTGTTTCAACTTATTCCAATTTGTAATTTTCCCTAATTAAATATATTAGTGACGGCTTAAAATAATATTAAAATAATTAATTTCGGAAAAATTTTCAGAAAATTTGAAATTTCACCAGTGGCTCAATAAACACCAAATACTAGCAATTACATAGCTAGAATATGTATATTTAATTTTATAATAAAGATATTTGAATTTTGACTTTTTACAGAAAACCCCCTTATTTTACCTTTTTTTCGAAATTTCACCGAAACTATTTTCAAAACGTTACAATCTTCCCCCCTTAAAAAAATTCGGTCCCCGAATTTAAATTAAAACTTCCCCCAAATAATAAAATATTTCAGCCAAAACCATCAAATCGCCGGGGCTCCGAAATCATAAATACATAAAAAAAATCGTAGCGCAACGCATGCGCATGAAAAATGAGCATATAACTCAAATCAAAACTCCGTCAAGCATCCCGCAATCATCGGAGTCATGGGGAAGACATCAATACCAAATCCAAAGCAAAACCAATATGATATAACTCGAAACTATACATGTAAAATATATTCAGGTACTGTCCTCTGACTAGTCCTGCTCAGTACGAAAACACATAGCAATATCATAAAAACGTACTGCTCTATAAGAAAAATCAATCCCGAAATACGCGTATGAATACTACGTGAGTCTTGTGCGCACGGAAATCAAAATCCAAATATGTGCCATACATATGCACAGAAACAACATCTAAGTGCATCGGGTGTGTACGAAACATTTGTCGTAAGCAACATGTGTGCCTGACAGCAAAATCAGGTGCATCTGACATGCACGAAAAATCTCGATTTAGTGCATCTGGTGTGCACCAAAATCACACTTCAAAACATGCGCCCAACATGCGCGAAAATCCAACTCAGGTGCATCCATCGTGCACGAAATCATGAAATCCATTATCAAGCGCCGAACATGTGCAAAATCAAATCAGTTGCACAAGGTGCACAAAACAATTATCGAGTATCACAATCGAAATCGAAGTCCAGTGCATCTAAGTGCACAAAAGGCTTATCACTGCACTGCAAGCATATATAAACTATACAGAGTGCAGGAACCAAATCGTGTGCGTGCATACGCACAAAACCAACTCAAATGTCTAAAACCGTAAAATCACAAACATGTGAAACCAAAGCACGAAAACGATATCAAGTGCAACACTGTGCAAAGATCGTAAATCCTCAATCATAAAAATCAAATCATGCGAATAAATCACCCAAAACATTGAAATCAATAATGGCGGAATAGTACCGCTCAAGTGCATCCTCTAAGAATCTCGGGCCAACTGTCGCGGTCACTAGTGGGACGTCTCGTCGATGATCATGATCTCTGGCCTGCTGGTGTGCGTAACAATGACCACTCCTGGGTCAAGGTCTTCACTGTGAATTACCAATCTCTCGGTCCATCGACTCATCGGCCCTGTCAGGTGTGCTAACGGGGATGACCCCGTTCTGGCACTTCTCTGGTCATCTCTCGGTCAATCATCGTGACCACTCGTAAGACAGCATATCACTGGCGTCGGCCTCTGGCTCTCTGAATGTACGTGACACATCTGATCTTGGGTGCAAGTATCATTGCAGCAGGGTCCTGGAAGGAATCCTGCTCACGGTCTCTTCCATGTCTCGTCTCTGCCAACTGTCCGGAAGTCATCGTCCTTTCCTATATCTGCATCTTGCTCTGGAACGACTGCATACTCATCGCGACTCCTTCTGGAAGGTAAATCCAAGTACCATGCCTCGGCATGCGCATCGCATCTCTGATGTCGGCGGAGTGGAACGTTATCTCATCTAGATCTGGTACGAACCTCCTACTTCACTTTTCTCTAATGTCATCTACTTTGGACTCGTCTCGTCGTGGCTGCATGGACTGAGCTCCAATGACTATCCTCGTATCTGGAGTCTCCCAAGAATGCATCTCAGCACCTAGCATCCGAATTAAGTCGATCCATCCGATCGAGTCGTCAAAACCTCATAATCCCCCAAGAGCTCAACATCTTGGGCACCGTTTAATAGTATCGAGTACATACCACAGCATCGGTGGTCCAGCCGTAGAAGGGCAAATCCAAGCCTCACTAATGGCGCCGCAGAACTGCCGCAAACCCGAAGGTTCCAAGGCTTTCACACGGTCCTTAAGTCGAGTTAGGGTTTCATCTTCCAGAGGGACCAAAGAATTGCCTGCATGTCTTTCCGACTACTTTAAATTTGGAATAATATGTTTCTGACATTCGATCGTCTCTGTCGACTCTCAACGTCTACGCATGAAGTCGTCTCTAGCTGGAATCAATCTATCTGATGACCTCGCATTGGGGTAGCGAACGAACCACATGTCCTAGTCATTCATCCCCGGGTGACTAGCGACCTTTTATCATCTCTTAGTACAACTCGTACTGCAATAGCTCCCACATCTGGGGCGATATCTCGTTGTTCGCAGCAATAACTGGCCCACTCATCTGCACGCTGAATAGTGCCTCAATTATCATGAATAAGCAATGCGCCAACGGTCATCAAAAATCTGGCTGGCCTCTGTGGGTGGCCCAATCCTCTGGTACTGATCGGCACGTCTGAGAAATCTCGTAAAGGCGATCCGCCAAACGCTCGTGGCGCGAAAACACAATAAAAAGACACATCTCCGCAATCATGTGTCGCCGGAATTACGCCCTGGTCAGTCCTCGTTCGTGACGAGCTCGTGCTGACCGCAACTCGAGTCATAGCTCTCCTTGCCCATAATCGTGGCAGCAAAACCATGATTGGTACTGGTGAGGCTAGATCGGAATGAATATAATACTGAGCAAAGAAATGTACATCCTAAGGCTTCTTAAGTGGAGTAGCGTATCGTAAATATGCCGCGGAACATACCTACGGTACGTCACTCTACTTTAGTCACCTATTCAATCAACCAAGGGTCATCCTACGCTACGAAGGTAAAACCTAACGCTCTGATACCAACTTTGTCACGTCCCGAAAGTACGGAATATGACCGGCACTTAAACTACGAACGTCTCGAGGTGTACGTAATCTAAGTAAGCCGAAACCCAGAAATACAAACCAAGAAAAGTAGTAGAGTGAAGGAAAACCAATTTAAAACAAGTAGTTTTAATAGCATAAGCCGAATTATGCGGTTTTTAAAAAAACATCAATATTTCCCAAAAATTTCGGCAGAGTCTCCTTTGTAAATACTGGCCCCCAAACGGGATACAACATGAATAGTATACGAAATCAATAAAAGGCATCCCCAAGCGGGAGCTAGCTCTTCGTCAATCGACGGTCACAACCACACAAGTAATATAATATACAACGCCAACGGCGAGGATCAAAATTCAAAAGGAAACTCAAAACCACAAGAAAACCACAGAAATATAACGCGCGACTCTAAGGTCGAAGGAATAACATCACGGGTCTCTATCTCAAAATAATTACATGTTTGGTTGATGGAACTTCTAGATACAACAGAGTAATAATATACAAGTTATATAATGGAGGGTACGATACAAGTAAACCCACCTACTAGCAAATCACCCGAAGGAAACTATGCCCGCAAGCCGTAAAGAAACCTGTATGGCAAACCTGCAAGAAACTGGGGCACAACGGGGGTGAGTTGCCAACTCGTGAATAGAAAAACATCTACGAAAAGAAATCGCATAAATAACGCACTCCTAGGTCAATGATCATAATATATCCTTAATTATATATATAACATGCAACATATAACAAGGCTAGGGTAAATATCTAACCCGAGTGTAATCTCATGTGCCCGTGTCAGTGCCTCAGGTAGCAATATATCATATGAATGAGGTATGAATGCATGAAAACAGAATACATGTAAATGAAAAACTGTTTTCATAATTTAGTGAGATTTCCTTTGTATTTTTAAAATGAGGTATCATAAATGAAATCAACATAAAACAGTGCCCAGCATCGACACAAAACAAGTGTCCAAATATCTCGATATCTCTGTATCACAATCTCTATACCTCAATATCTCAAAATCTCAATATCTCAATCACAATATCTAGGGCGCCGTCAATCCAGACCGGCCTCTACCATCCATCTCAAGACCACGACGGTATCCTCCGGATATCCGACACGTCGGGTAAAATCACAGGTAGGTAGTGCTCCCCTGCCAGGCTCACATCGTCATCATCACGCGCTTCTTGCCCCGGGGTACCTTACCGGGTCCACCATGTACCCGAAACAGTTCATCCGTCTCCTCGAATCGGGTCTCCAAATCCATCAGCAAACTCAAGGTGGACGACTCATACATCATGGGAAAAACCGCACTTTTTATTTAAAAAGAGAGAAATCAGTTTATATAAGTTTTGCGGTTTTCCCCCCAAATCCAGAAAATTTCATGGAAATCCGAATCCAAATCATCAATAGCATGTAAAACCATGAATATAGGCATAACAATGAATAACAGTATGCATGAAGTGACAAGTAATAACTACAATGTTAAGCTGGCATATAAGGCTAATACACTAATTTCATGTCAAATTACTAACTAACAAGCTAAGTCAAGCAATAGTATTTTCTAAGGTGTACGTGACATGGCAATTACCGATGAAGATGTGTGTGAGCCGGCAAGTAAGTGTACGTGGTACATACGCATCATCGGTAATGGTGCTGATGTCCTAACAATATGATATCAACATTGCAATAAGAAATTATAACATAAGTATGCGATGCGAAGCGAACCACAATAATAAGCGGGAGCTGAATACTAGACGCAACTGTAACTAACCTGCATTAATCTAATATAAGTCCTACAAATGGTGCCTTTTGAAATAACACGAATAATGGGGTTTTGAAAATAGGGGCTGCGGTGTTTTTATGAAAAGATACGTCTTTTGAAATATCCGTAGGATCCCTTGGGCTGTCTTTTAAAATACTCACGATTCGTTAGTTTTTGAAATAGGTAAGAATCAAGTCTAATCTAACAACTAAACTAAACTAAAGGGCTAAGCTAACAAGCTGGGCTACAGGTAAGGAAACCGCCTACATCTGAGTCGATCCATATACATACCTGTATACGTATAGTCGGTGATCCCGCCTCAATAATATCATATTCGATACCCTATCTATAATCAGGCCTCCCAAATCAAGAGTGCGGATCAATTATCAATATAGCTCGTACGTAAATCCGTCGTACAGCATCCCAAATCTGGGTACGGGTCAATATCACATTCATCATACTATTCACCTGGTATCCTCTTTATCACATATCATGATCGGGGTACTGATCTACGTTTAGTACATTACTGATACCGCCTAAGTATGCATGCACGTGTGTGAAACACTACGTCAAGACCCGTTACAACGTCATGTCGTATCTCAAATACGAACCCTGCTATATCACCGATCTCACGGCCTCAATTCAAATCTCATTGACTCATCTTAAATCCCAAGTACTATCCCCATTATCCATGCATGTGTATATGAATGTACATATGCATAGTCCCATACCCACGCATATATACATATATACACATCCCAATGGCATACAAGAAGTAATGTATGCAAGTCTGTGTGTGCGTATGTGGGTATAACAATTACTCTAGGGTTTCGCAACTAACCCAAAACTAATCCATGAACACATAATCATATCATGAATAAACATTCTCATATCATAAAGCACCTATATAAACATATCTATATGAACTATACTACGGACTGCGGGGGTGCTATACGCCATCCACCCGACTTCTCCCCGTAGATATAAATCTACTCACCTGGTCCTCGCTAGCCGGTGCCGACGTCGCAACGCGCTTGCTTGTCGTCTCGAAGTCCAGATGGGGTACCTACATATCATAATGCACCGTGTCGTATTAAAACAAAATTCGAAATCGAAACGGCATACGAAAATCAAATCGGCACGCGTATCACGCATAGGTCAAAACCTATTGCCTACGCATGCAAGAATAGCCAAACCAACCCTCGATGTCGATGTACAAACGTCAAACCATCGAGAAAAACCCAAACACTTTCATATGCGCATTCACGAACACTAATTATAATATAAAATATGTTAGAATTCACAAAAACCCCAAATTCACTTTAAAAGCCATTTTTCCGAAAATCTAGCAAGCAAAAATTACCCGTTTTAGTACAAAACTCGACGTTTAAACAAATCTAGCGGCCATAATACTTATTAAATATCTTAAATAAGTCATAAAAACAATTCTCATAATTTAATCTCATTAAATTCCATTAACCCCAAAATTCTAGTTTACAAAATACCCAATTTTTAACAATTCATAGCAAAAATGCACAAAAAACAATTTAGCTTGGATTTTGATGAACTAAAAGCATTAAACCACTCAATATAATATCTATAATGACATGAAACCTTAATTTGAATTTTATCTCACAAGAATATAATTATTTTAAAAACATAGTTTACAATTTATATAAATATCACAATTTAAATCAACAAAAAGTAAATTAGCAACTTAATTTGATTTAGCAAAACATTAATATGGAAAATAACTCCCACAACCATAGTCTCACAACACAAAACCCTAACTAGATTTTTCACAAACCCTAATCTAAACCTTCTTTTGCAAACCCACAACTTTCAATTAAACCGAAATTAAGCACCTAACAAGCTTCATTAAGGAATTAAACCAACAATTGAACAATGGGTCAAAAGTTATACCTCACAACCATGAATCAAACTTGAAATCTAGACCTCCAATTTTAAATCCTTGCACCAAGATCCATGCTAAAGAAGATGAGGGAAAATGGGTAGGAATCGGATTTGGATTTTAGCTTGATTTTTGAGGTATTTTGATGAATTTTTGATGCAAAATGAGAGAGGGAGAAAGAGGGGCTGTTGTTGATGCAGGAATTTGGAGGGCTCGGCTGAAATGGGGAGGGGAAATGAGTGAGGGAGGAGAGAGAGTGAGGTGGAGAAAGTGGGAAAGTCAAAGTCCACATTTTCTTTTATCATTTTCTTTTCTTTTCTTCTCTTTTCTTTGTGATTGGAGAGAGAGGGGGAGGGCTGTCATGGTGGGGTCGGCCACATGGGGAGAGGGAGAGAGGGTGAGTTATGGGTGTATGGGTTAGGCAAAAAGATAAATGTATTACCCCAATTCCCATTAACACTAATTTCACCGAAAAAAGGCCTTTTTCTTCGATATTTTCTAAACCGTTTTGGAAAACGATTTCGTTTCAAAAACCATATGATAAAATTTTATTTAATGTTTTATGATGCACAAAAATTTTTTCAACTCATTCCAATTTGTAATTTTCCCTAATTAAATATATTAGTGACAGCTTAAAATAATATTAAAATAATTAATTTCGGAAAAATTTTCAGAAAATTTGAAATTTCACCAGTGGCTCAATAAACACCAAATACTAGCAATTACATAGCTAGAATATGTATATTTAATTTTATAATAAAGATATTTGCATTTTGACTTTTTACAGAAAACCCCCTTATTTTACCGTTTTTTTCGAAATTTCACCGAAACGATTTTCAAAACATTACACGGATTCCCTAAAGGTGGGTTGCAGTGGCGCTTTGTAAAGATTTATAAATACTAAACCTTTAGAATACGGTTTTATTAAAGTAAAAGGTATTTATTTGCAAAAGTCGATTTTTCTGTATTTTAGGTTTTAGGGTTTTCTATTTCAACTAGACTAATTCTAAATGATCTAAACAACAAGTTGTTAGAAGCCTCAAATCGCCTCTTCACCGCTAATTGTGGTCAGGTAAGTACAAGTGAGGAAGGAGAGATCCGCTCACGAATCGTGAGACGGACCTTTTAAAGTTACCTTTGCTCACATGCCTAGACTAGACACCACAAAGTCAGGTTTAGATAAACGATCTATATCCACAACTTATCGTATTTTCCTATTAAAAGATATTTGTTTAAAAAGTGTAGCAACCTAAAACTTTTAGAAAAGGTTTTATTAAGAAAATGGTATTTAAATGTAAAATCTTGTATTATCGTATTCTAAGTTTTGATGATATCATTTAGGGTTGTATTTGCATGTGTGTGGAGGTAGGTCATTACCTCGTGATCTACTTTAAGGTATAGCAATGTTAAGGGGGTTAAATGTGAAAACGAAACGTTGTGGTATTTAAGTGAAAAAATACGATAAATGGAAACGTTATCATTTCATGTGATAAAACTTGTTCAAATTGTTTGTTAAATAATTAATAGTCAATATAAAGATGTTTAAGCATGATGGAATTGGTGATAAGTGAGATTTTATAGAAAACCGAATCGGAAATCGGATTTTTTCCGATTCCGTCGGGTTTGTAAATTCGTATTTTTATGAGAGAAAAGGAAGATAGAAAAAGGGGACTTACGGGTTTGGACAACACTTGAGAGTGAGAGGGATGTAAAGGGTTTTCCGGTGCGTCGAATCGTCGTTGAGAGCTCCTAGCACGATCACCGGAATTTCGCCGTCGATTTCGTCAGCGCTTCGCCTTTCGCTCGTTTCGAACGTACCAAAGTTCTCTTGGGATTTTGAGAGTGTGGACTCAGAAATTTAGGATGAGAGGGTAGAGGGTAGGGGGTGTATTTATAGGGTTAGGCTAGGGTTAGGGTTTTTAATTAAAAATGTAAAAAACTATATAAAAATCATTAAAATTTGGAGTAAAAGAGATTTAATGTGCTCTCTGTAACCGATCTAGAAATTTAGTGTGTGCAGGGGGGTTGACCAAGTCAAGATGCTCGTCTTCGATGTTAACGACTCGGCCGACCGGCCAAGTCCGGCCGGCGGCGCCGGACCGAGTCGGCCGGTCCGCCGGCCGACTCGGCCGAGTTGGGCCGAGTCGGAGGCTCGGGGGGTCGGGGTCTCCTGGGAGGATTTATGGTGCATCTAATTTTTTATGTGTAGAAGGAAATTTGTGAGAAACGCACGTGTAACGGCTGGTATTCTAAAAAAATCAAAACAAAAAAATATTAAAAATAATGTGGAGGAGGGGATTTGAACTCTGGTGGGTTGGTTCAGCAGTGCAAGGTATTACCAGTGAGCTACAAGCTCTTGCTTGTAATTATGGAGTGAAATAAATACTTAAAGAGATATCAGTAACAATAAATACTCCAAGTATACATTTACTTTAAATCAATTGTTTATACATTAAAAATGGAGTTGTTACAGTCTACCCTCCTTACAAAAATTTCGTCCTCGAAATTTACAACTTTTATTTGAGGACTAATTTACGAAGAGGTGTGGATATCTAGTAAGCATTTCATCCTCCCTTTCCCAAGTGGACTCTCCTGGAGTGTCTTTCCTCCACATCACTCGAACCAAATTAACTTCCTTGTTCCGAAGTGTCTTCACTTTCCTGTCCAGGATCTCTAAAGGTTGTTGCTCACAAGATAAATCAGGGTGTATAGTGAGCTCGGAATGATCGAGAACATGGCTGGGGTCACTCACATACCTTCTGAGTTTGGATATGTGGAACACATTATGCATTCCTTCCAATGAAGGTGGAAGCGCTAAGCGGTAAGCCACTTCACCGACTCGTTCGAGTATGTCGAACGGTCCAATATATCTCGGACTTAGTTTACCCTGTCTTCCAAATCGGATCACTCCGCGGTTCGGAGATATTTTCAAGAACACATGATCTCCTGGCTGGAACTCCAAGTGTCGTCTCTTTGCATCAGCCCAGTGCTTCTGTCGATCTTGGGCTATGCACATCCTTTCCCTGATAGTACGAACCACATCAACAGTCACTACTATCATCTCTGGTCCAAGAAGTTCCCTATCTCAGATGTCGTCCCAACTTAATGGCGATCGATACTTCCTTCCATACATTGCTGCAAAAGGTGCCATTCCTATGCTTGCTTGGTAGCTGTTGTTGTACGCGAACTCCACAAGGTGCAGGTGATCTTCCCACGATCATTTGAAGTCTAACATACACGCTCTGAGCATATCCTCTAAGATCTGAATAGTTCGTTCCGACTGACCATCTGTTTGTGGATGATAAGCCGTGCTGAAGTTCAGACTTGTTCCCAAGCTTGCTTGTAGACTCTGCCAAAATTGAGATCGGAACTGGGTGTCATGATCGGAGACAATGCAGACCGGTACTCCATGAAGTCTAACAATTTCCTGTATGAGTTCATGGGTATCAGAGATAATACATTATGAAGAGTTTAAATCTTAATTAGATTATTACCTACATGTACTTCTTTGTTAGTGTCTCAGTTGATTGGCCAACTCTAAATAGGATGAAGTGAGCCGACTTTGTGAGTCGATCTACAATGATCCATACAACATCGTTACCCTTTGTGCTGCGAGGAAGAGCAGTCACAAAATCCATCGTGATGTGTTGCCACTTCCATTCTGGGATTGGTAACGGTTGAAGTAATCCAGCAGTTCTATGATGTTCAGCCTTTACTTGCTGACACACCAAGCATTTTGCGACGCTTCTAGCTACTTCACGCTTCATTCCATACCACCAATAATTCTGACGTAGATCTTTGTACATTTTGGTACCTCCAGGGTGTACTGAGTAGGGAGAGCCGTGAGCTTCTTTCATTAACTCTTCCCAAACAGGACCTTTTGGTACACACAATCTGCTGCCGTATCTCAAAGATCCATCTTCATGGATGATGAAGTCTGTTCTGAGTCCATTCTCCACTTGTTCTCTGATCTTTTGCAACTTAGCATCACTTACTTTGGCTGCTTTGATCTGATTGACAATGGTTGATTGAACTTGTAAATTCATCAAACTTGAAGCATTACCTGACATGACTACTTCAATCTCCATCTGATGCATGTCTTGTTGAAGCTTCCACTGAGCGGTGAGATTCATTGCTAATGGTTGGCGACTAAGAGCATCAGGTACTACATTCACCTTCCCTGGGTGATATTGCAAGTTGATGTCAAAGTCCGCCATGAGTTCTAACTATCTTCTCTGCCGCATATTCAACTCCTTCTGAGTAAATACGTACTTCAGGCTCTTATGATCTGTGTAGATGTTCACTCGTTCACCAAGTAGATAATGACGCCAAATCTTGAGAGCAAAGATGACGGCTGCCAACTCCAGATCATGCGTCGGATAATTGCGCTCATGAATCTTCAGCTGTCTTGAAGCATAAGCCACAACCTTACCATGCTGATGTAGAACACATCCTAATCCCTTACCGGATGCATCGCAATGCACTTCGAATCCTCCAGATTGATCCGGTATGACGAGAATAGGTGCTGATATCAACCTTGACTTGTGTTTTATGAAAGCTTGTTCACATGCTTCTGACCACACAAATTCTTCATCTTTACGTGTGAGCTTGGTCAGGGGAGTTGCTATCTTTGAAAAGCCATCAATAAACCTTCTGTAATATCCAGCTAAACCCAAGAAACTTCGAATATCCTTCACTGACTTTGGTGTAGGCCATTCGCTAACTGCTGAAACTTTCGCTGGATCCATAGAGATTCCTTCTCCTGATACGATGTGTCCAAGAAAACCAACTTGCTTTAACCAAAACTCGCACTTGTTGTACTTGGCATAAAGCTGATGTTGTCGAAGAGTTTCTAGGACAATTCATAGATGCTCTGCATGTTCTTTCCGACTCTTAGAATACACCAGGATGTCGTCGATGAAGATGACAACAAACCTGTGTAAGTACTCCCGGAAAACTTGATTCATTAGGCTCATGAATATTGCGGGTGCGTTGGTCACTCCAAATGGCATCACTAAAAATTCGTAATGTCCATAGTGAGTTCTGAAAGCGGTTTTGTGAATATCAGCTTCCTTGACCTTCACTTGATGATAACCTGAACGAAGATCCAATTTAGAGAAAACACAAGATCCACTTAGCTGATCGAATAAATCGTCGATGCGCGGAAGTGGATACTTGTTCTTTATAGTGACTTCGTTCAAGGCTCTGTAATCGATGCACATTCTGTATGAACCTTCCTTCTTCTTCACAAGTAGTACAGGTGATCCCCAACTTGAAGTGCTGGGACGAATCCATCCTTTCGCCAGTAATTCGTCCAACTGTGTTCGAACTTCCTTCAAACCTTCCAGACATAAACGATAGGGTGCTTTAATCACCGGTTGTGCTCCTGGTACAAAATCAATACTGAATTCAAGAGCTCGATCGGGAGACAAACCTGATATATCGTCAGGAAATACATCGTCGAACTCTCGTACCACATCTGGCCTTGATTCTTCCTCTGCTTGAGCTGCTGCAACTACTGCATCTCTTGGCTTCGATTTGTAGGTACTTGGCTCCAGTGTACGGTCTCTTCTTTTGAAATAGAAAACCGGATGGTCTGGAATCTCGAATATTACCCTCCTTTGACGACAGTCGATGGTAGCATAAAAAGTTCCAAGGCAATCCATTCCTAGAACCACATCGAAGTTCGGTATGTCCAGTACTTTGAAGTCAGCATAAAACTCTCTGCTGCAGACGATGACTGGACACAAGCTGTATCCCATAGTTTCCTTTAGAACTCCATTTCCTGAACTGACATTCCAGCTGGATACAAGCGGTGTGACTGGAATCGCATGGGTTCGAACAAACAGTTGCGACATAAAGAAGTGTGATGCTCCAGTATCAAACAGTGCTAGTGCGGGGATTGAGGATACTAAGATTGTACCTAAGGTATGTGGTATATGTTTTAGGTATAGAAAAATATGTAGCTAAGTAGCATAATAGAAAAGAAAAGTTTACCAGTGATGACTTGGCCAGTGGCCTCAGCTTCTTCTACAGACATCGTGAAAGCCTGGCGCCATGGTACATTCCTCCTGGCCTGAGGAACATTCCTCGGAACGTTCCATTGATTCTGATGGAACTGACGAGGAGGTGGTGCATCTTATGGTCCTCTGGGTGGTGCAGGTAGTGCAGGTCTTGGAGCAGGTGCCTGAAGAGCTGGTCGCTGCGGATAGGTAATTGCTCGTCTGGGTGCAGCAACTGGGTTTTGTCTTTGGGGACAAGACCCACTATCATGAGTAGCTGAGCCGCAGACTAAGCAAATACGGTTGGCTCGACGACAGTCTTTCATCATATGTCCAGTTCTCTTGCAGTAGGTGCAAAAGGCTGGACTGGGACGATGGTTCGGTACTCCGGGTTGCCTTGGCACGAAAGGTGGCCTGGACGAGGCTCCACCTGCCATCTGGTTGGCAGGGCGCTTGACTCCTGCAGACTGAGGTCTGGCCCTTGCTTTTATCACTGCCTCATAATTGCGGGCAGCTTCCAGAGCATCCTCATGAGTCAGAAATTTTCCCGTGGCTAGAGCAGCCTGAATCTCCGTGTCCAGTCCTTGTTGAAAGCGACGGGCTCTGATCTCGTCCGTCGGTATCAAGTGTGCCGCGAATCTGTTTAAAGATCGTGTTAGATGTGTAGTATGCGAGATTAAAAAATTGAACTGTTGTGACATATCTTACCGTCTTAGCATGGTGAATTTAGCGTCGTACTCATCTACTGATTTGTCCCACATCGAACCCCGTTGTAGATGAATGAACTGCTGCTCCATTGCAAACCTGGCAGTCACAGGGAAGTATTTCGCGTCGAACTTCTCGCGAAAGGTCTTCCATTCAATAGGCTGTACCAGACGACTTTCTTCCGCCTTCTACCAGTTGCGAGCATTTTCCGTGAGCTGTAGTTTCGCTACACGGACCGTAGCTATGTCTGGCACTTGAGCTGCTGCCAGATCGTCTTCTATGCTTTGTGCCCATTCTTCAGCTTCAAGAGGTTTCCTTTTCCAGAGAACTGCTTGGGATGTAAAACCCTGAATTGCTTTACTCCCGGTGCGTCGGTCTCGGGATGGTTCAGGAGTTGTTGATGTCCCTCGAGAAGGCTGCGGATCGCCTCAGGTAGCACTGTTTGCTCGGTAGTTGGCGCAGGAACAGCTGGTGTGAGAGGTAGTGCTGGAGGTGTGTTGTTGACATTGGTGCTGGTGTTGTTCGGGGAATCCATAACCTTGAAGAAAAAATTGGGTTAGGACAGATTCAAGGAATAGAAATTTGTAAGATTCAAGAAACATGAATTGTAAAGAATGTTTTAGTTGCTGGTTCTTGTGTTATATTGTTTAGGTTGTTCACGCAGAACAGAACTGCATAGTATGATTCTATACAGCTCTGGCCTGCATGGGCCACCAACAAAAACCTGTCACGCACCGCTTCGCGGTGTACGGCGAAGGGACGCGACGAGGTCCACTACGTATTTACTGTGAAGTAAATACGTTAAGCGTATCTAAGCAATATAAAGGTAAATCACAAGAGACGAGATATAAAAATTAACAGCAACTTTATTAATAACATTCTTTTGTACAATGCATGGAAAGTTGTAAGTGCACGGCGGCGCCCCGGCCGTCAATCCGACGCTGGAGTGCGGAAGCGATGCGAAACGTTAACTTTTCAAACCGGCACCACCGCTCACTATATCCCCGGATCGGGCCATTAAACAAGTCCTAGCTATCTAGAGAGGGGTAGAGAACTATACCAAGCGATCCGTGTTCTTCGGTCTTCGTCTCCACTCCGATCTCCCGCGGAATCTCCGTCCGTCACCTCCTCATCGAAAAGGGCACCACGTAGCCGGATTCTTTTATGGGCTCCCACCTATGGACCGAGGCAACTCGGGCGCGAAGTTGGCTAGCCGATGCGTCCAAGATTTGCTGTAGGCAAGTGTAGTAGGCTATGTCTCTTTTGGGGTTTATGTTGCCATGGATGTGGAGGAATGAAGATAAGGAATGATGGTGCTTTCCTTTTTTTTAGCATGAAAAATGAGATGAAGAAAATTGCTACCACTCAAAAAAAATCTCTCTCATTTCCCTCTCTCAATTGTGGCCGGCCCCTCCCAATCAAATGGTGGAGGAATCAACAAAACATGAAGGGAGGTGATGGTAGGAAAAGTAGAGGGTGACCACATCCAAAGCAAACCTCACATCAACTCCTAATCAACAAATCCTTTCTCATTAAAGCAAGAAATGATGATAGAAAAGAATGGAATAAAAAGATGCTTTCATAATCTCCCATTTCACAAATAAACCCTCCATAAAATGTTATTTGCATACTTGCAAATAACCCCCTCCAACGGAAAGTCCGGCCGCGAAAGAACAAAGGAAAACCGGCCGGAACGGAATGCAAACTGGCAACTTCAGAAAACTGATCCCGTAATAAATTACAGGAAAACCCCGCTACTGTATATACATGCCCGCATTTGTATTCCCACTGAACACAAATGCAAAGAGACAAAAACTACACTGTCTAATGCTAGGATCCGGCTTAAACCAAAGCCGGCTAGTAAAATACGTCCGATCACGATTCGTACAATACCGCACGTATCTGATCGAACCCTGCCATATCTCCATACGTCCTCTACAGTGTTTCGCCCGAAACTTGAGAAACTGGTCTGTGGGGGACTCTAAAGACTCGTCAATACTTTGGCTGTGGATTTAACCACTAGCAAGTAAGAGGTATAAGCCAATACGTAATGGGCTACCAGGTACTAACAAAAAGGGACGTCGATGAGTGAACTCATCCTGACACCCTACTGAGCCTGTCAGTGACAATATCCGTACAGTCCGGTCCGTTCGTCTATGAGCATCGCATGGCGGGCCTAGGAGGTTGGTAAAAGTCAGACCCCCAAAAGCGGTACAAGTCGTGTCGGAGAGTAACCCAGAACACCCTGAGATACTACTGGAATACCTACCAATAAATCTCCTGCCTTGGCCAAGGACTTCGTGTAATGGCTCTCCTAGACACAGCGCGGCCTCACCCCCAATACCGGGAGAGACGAACCCCTGTAGATCCGCTCACTGCCTCCATGTGGCTCGGGACTGTACCCAACTAAAACCTGTTTGCACGACTCCTTTGATCCGTGGTAGGGTAGTAATCAAAGCACAGTGGGAACTCACACGAGACAAATGACGATCTCAGGTCGATGAACTAACCTGTACACATGTCACCAGGGAACTGCAATCTGACGTCAGCTATAAGACCAACTAGCATGTTCCCGGCGAGTCCTGTCCGGTGTACTCATAACCCAATGAGCACCTGTATACATCTTAGGTGAACCAACTTACACCAGTGGCTTGTGAGACCAGCCACCGCCCCTCGTCGGGGTCTCGACTGTATACACTAGTCTACTCTGGAGTATCGATGCCCTGTCTCGAAACTCCCACGACCAGGGACCTTCTAAAGATGTGCTTATAGACTGCGAGCTCCCACGTATATGATCGCCCTCATACTGCCGGCAGTCAAGCAAGAATCCTAGGGGCTCTATCAACGTGCAATAGTGACATGTAAGGTCACCTAAAGCAATACACGATGATAAAGGTAAACCAGATAGCATACTATCATCTTGAGTAAGACTGTCCTACGGGATAGGTCCTCCCTCAATCATTGCAATCACGTGCCTGTGATCCAATAATTGACTCTGAGGGCACTATCTCCAACAATCTCCCACTTGCACTCAAGGCTAATTATTGCGATGTCGCCTACTCACAGCCCGTGTGATACCGAACACCCAACTCCTCTACTAGTCAGTCTCACAAAGCTCGTTTGCGAAATTATTGCGTTCGAGGAATAACCTCAGAGAGTGGATCCGCTGTGATGTTTCTTTCTATGTCTCTCTTTATCTCAAGTTCGCGGAGAAACCCATCTCTAGAAATGAGCAATACCTGTCTTAGAATATGTCTGGATATCTGATGGGACCTAGCTCATAAATGAACTCCAAATCCAAACATCTTAAACTGTATCGTCAACTGAACTTAATCAGTATCCTGCGCCATGCCTTCCCTCAGTATCCACCAGGACCACCTGTCCAAAATACTGCCCCTCATCAGAGGGAAAACTATAACTCTGACAGCTACTCTGCCATCCAGGTCACCTTGGAAGCCTGGAATGATAACTGTCTCCCGAAGGAGAATGCTGTTATCATATCCCTAGAACATCAACTTATGTTCTAAAACTGCTTCCGATCGTTTCTCCAGAATTGGATTAATATCAACTTATTGCACCTACTGCAAAAACAACATCTGGTGTGGTACTTGAGATCTCATGATTGACTCAATTGCCTAAGCAAATGATCTGCCAATCATGTACATCCCTCTCCCCTTTAGTCTGTAAGACACCTTTAGAGAGGGTGACTCCATTACCTGCAGGTACACCACCATGCCAGGAGTCGTCCATTCTAAATACTCTTAGAATGCGGTCAAAGTACCCAGATTTGGAAACCACCCAAATCTAGATCTAAAACCATAGATCTAGTGACCAGAATGTACGATATAAGATCCAATTCCTATGTGGAGAAACTACTGTGTGACAACCAAAGTATAACCGATCGTAGTATAGGAATATCACTTCCTACTCTGTATATGTCATCAAATACCAAAACATCACACCCTACTACCTTCTTAACAGATCCATCCCTTATTCTGATGAAGTCAAACCTATGACTGTCACATCAGAAATAGATGATCTATCTCCGCTGTATCTGCTTTAGTCTATAAATAGACATAAGCCAACTGTCCACCAATGCTTCCGCTGCTCCCACTGACTACGACAACCTTCTGGCAGAGTCATATAGACATGCACTTCTAAAGCTAGTTTAGAACGACGCTATACTCATCCTCCTGCTGGGTATCACAGTCTGGAACAACAGCAATGGAAAGTCTGGGTAAACAAGAACCTCCCTGCCACCGTCCTTGAGCATACCGAAGTACCTCTCGGGTGTCTGAGGTTACCCACTTTATCTGCGGAGTGGCCAATGGAATGTCAAACCAGATTGAATCTTTAGGTTCTTATCAAATCTTCAATAATCGTTTGTGGTTCTGGAATCACTTCCAGTTCTACCATACTCCCACTACTGTTTTCTGAAAAAATCCTTTTTTAATTAAAACTGTGGCGAGTCAAGAACAATATCACTATTGATCTTCAAGATGGTAGAAAGTCAACCCTCGTCATAGCCCGGGTCAACCCACAAACAGCCATTACAGAAACGTGCCTTGAGTTATCCGGAGTCTGGTTTTAAGAATAAGCCGGACAACTCCCCGTATCTTAACAATGTCAAGATATGAACTGTTCTATATCCAATATAGAAACAGAGGCACTGATTTAATTGAACCAGATTCAAATCATGCAGCTGTCTCCAGTGCATGTCATCCAAATGGAAGGAGGCCGATCAGCGTTACTCAACTTAGGAATACTTCCAATTATGAGTAACCTGAAAGAGAAGCAAGTTCTCTTAATCATTACTATCAACTGAATACCATACACATGTATCTACATCTTCGATCACCTTGAAGAATCCCGATACTTGCAATACTTGGTTCTATACTCTATTCTTATACCAATAACTTCTCAAAACTTCGACCTTGTGTTTCTACGAAACACCTATCTAAGAACTAGAGAAGTTATAAGTAAACCGAATATAGTACGAGGACCAACCCCTCTGTCCTAATGGACACTGGACAACATACAATACTCTGTATAAGTCCCTTGAGTCAAATGACTCAATCACTGTGTGTCGTAGGTTGAAAACTGTACTTTTGGTTAAGAAGAATTACACCGCTGTTCAATCCTCCTTACCTAACCATCCATTGATATAGGTAAATGTCATAGACATAATTTCAAAAAAAAATATCTCACCCTATAAAAATAGACGTACAGATATATCAATTTGAAATTGGTGCACAACAACGGATATTCAAAACCAAATATTTGTCGTCTAGCAAACAACCCAGGTGACTTCCTCAAATATCACCAATTACAACGAATCCGGATATAATGAGGATGGTCACCTAATTCCCAATAACTTACTCCCACTCATCATCTGTAAAACCATACAGATGTGAGAATCATTCCTGGTAAATACATACCCTGGAGCAAGTGTCCAATTGGAAAATCAGTTTTCTTTTAACAGTACACAGTGAAACTGAAACATTGAAATGTTTCGATGGGGTATCCGGGTATTCCCAGTAATGCCTCTTCCATTATCCAGATTCACAACTGTAACCGTATATCTCTTTGCCATCTCTCTAAATCCTTTTATATGTCTTTAGTCATTACCTTCTGTACACCCCTTTAGGCCAAATGGTTTTCTTCCTTCCCTACCGTTCGGCACCAGCCTATGGTTTGGAAGAAGACTATCCAATAAGCATAATGGGTGTACTTTCCTAATCCTAGGAGCACTCGCAATGCGAGAAAAGGTGAAGATAAAAGACACCTGAATGAACCTTATTCCTATTTCTCCTTAACCAGGATCTATCCCCGCACTGGAACAAGTTCCTTTCGAGTTCGTATATAACCATACGATGGATTATCCAATAAACTGGGATCTTCGTAGTGATACGGAGTGTCCTGGAGAAATACAAAGGTGATTTAGGATTGGCGAAGAAATACTTGGTTTGGTCGTGAATAACAGTCGCAATTTACTTTGCCCTCTTACTAATCCCTTTCTTTGTCTTAACTTAATACCTTCTGTACACCGTTTAGGCTAATTGGTTTTCTTCATTCCCCACCGTTCGGCACCAGCCTAAGGTTTCGAAGAAGACTATCCAATTTGCGTAATAGGTGTACTATCTCCTAAACCAAGGAGTACTCGCAACCTGAGAGAAGGTAAAAGGAAAAGATAACTGAATAGTCTTATTCATTTTCTCCAGAACAGGAAACCATCCTCGAATTCCTTCGAGTTTGTATATAACCATACGATGGTTTTGTCCAATGGAAGTGGACGTTCGTTGTAATACGGGGTGTCCTGGAGAAAAGGGTAAAAGTAGGAGTGGCAATGAGGTCTGCAACTCTGACAATCCAAAAGCCAGTGTTAAGAAGGTTCGGTCAACTTGGTCACTGAGTCATAATCTAGGGTCGGGTCAATGGTCGCTGCCAAAGAGATAGAGAAAAGAAACACTCAGCGTGCACTCTAACCTAGATCAGAATGGTTATCACTTTATCTAATCTGGAAACCTCCCACTGTAACCTCAAATTCTTCTCCAAACCCAAAAGAAGAATTAGTCGGGATAACCCGAGGAGTAAACCAACTCATCAGTGGGAATCGGGATCCAACTATCATCGCATGATAACGTAACGGAATCCGCTCACGTTATCACACTCCAGAAGGTATGCGCATATCTGGCAAGTTTCAGTTTCTTTAGAAACTCCCGATGTGATTTTTGCCCCATGCTCTTATGACTTTGACTTTGGCCAACATATCATAAGTCACATGTCAAGTTCTACCCGTCATTCTCCAGGTTAATTTGAACCCACCCGTACATACCCTTGACTTTGGCCAAAATAGTAGTACGACTGTCCCAAACCAACGCATCTATCTATGCTGCATATGAATACCCAATAGCTACCAATCACTGTGCCTTGACTTTGGCCAACATACACAGCTTGAATACTTATTGAATATTCATATGAAACGACGGAGGGCTACGAATGGTTTCTGGCGAAAACCTTTAACGTAATGAACTTGATATCGTTGAAGGAACCGGATAGCTCTTTTTAAAAATATAGTGACGAAGACCTTTGCTAAAGAGGTCACTCCCGGTGAAGGGATCTCGGCTCTTTCCCCGTAGAATGAGGTGCAGGATATTCCAACTGAATACCATGATGCAAAGCAAAAGTAATCGGCTATAGTGAAGTTATTGCCCTGACGCAAACTTTTGTCCAAGGGGTCACTCCCGGTGAAGGGATCTCAGCCCTTGCCTCGTCGACAGAGGAGCAGGATATTCCAACTGAATACCATGATGCAAAACAAAAGAGAACTCCCTTGCAATAACAGCTTTTTGAAAAAGTGTTCCAACAACATCAGAATAGGTCTGTTTATCTTGCATTGATCCGAATCAACGCAGTCCCATCAATTGATCACACCACAAAGAACGAAAATAATGATGTACGTATATGCCATCCGCATTCGCCACTGGGTCCCGTCATCACCCGTTAGGTTACTTAACTAACGACAGAGCGGGGACTGGACTAGCGCGGATGCAAAACATATACAAAATCTACTAGTATATATATAATATATAATATTTCGCTCAAGGCGTGATAAAATGCAACATCACAGAAATGTAATAAGCATCACAGAACAATACAGATATCTGGGATCCCCGGGTTTCATAGAGCCGCTACTGAAACCCGACGTTCCCCTGGTCGTGTGGATAGCCTGTGCAATGAGATCCTAGACCCCTACGGGCGCGGTAAGTTACCCGCCAAAACCTGAAGCGAGGCAGCCCCCTTCAGCAACGTGAATGGACCACCCAACATTTCACGGAATCCGGTAACTTGGGCACCCCTCTTTGGGTCAACCTGTACCCCTTACGAGTGCGGCGAATAGCCCGCCAATTCTAGAGTAAAGCCCCCTCCGTCTCAAAGCCATGAGATGCGGGCTAGTTGCCCTCTAGAACCCGGCTACCCGTGCACCCCTCCGCGGGGTAATCCTAGTACAGAAAGTAAAATATACATACAATGGGTACATCGACCTCGACCTGGTCGTGCCCCAAAAGAATAATATACAATCAGGAAGTGACGGCAGTCCACATGTTGGACGCTCGCCCCGCAATATCAAATGTACATAATACAACAAAACAGTACTAGCATTGCATCGAGGCTATCCCCACGACCAATCCGCAACATCACAGCACAACACAGAACATCAACGTGAATGTCACGTTCGCAAATCCGTCTAACCGGGCTATAGCAGTTAGACAGGATTTACCGATCGAGTGACATTCACGGTCGCAGATATAATGTAAATACTGTGAACTAGCATGGTTAAAATATCCGATCGATCAAATTTTATCAAGTGGGCCCCAAGCATTACTGTAGCAGTTAAAGAAATTCTGGGCCCAAAAAATAATATTCCAAAAACCCTATTTTGAACTCAGGAGCTTTCTGCAAAAAGTTGGTCAAATGAACAGTCAAAAGCGCGGCGGAACCGCGGCCCAAGTATGGGTTTGGCCGCGGTTCCGCGGTGGCATAGTGATTTCAGGCGACCAAATGTTTACAGAATGCTTAGAATTCCCTGCACATCATTCTGAAACAACCTGAAAAATTTTTAGACTCCAAAAAAATTTCGACAGAAACTGTGCAACTTGAAATCGGGTTTTCGGGATTTCGTTCGATCGAAAGAGTAAACACATTAGACCAAGCTAGACTAGGTTGATGGAGAGGCTCTGATACCACTGTAAGTGCACGGCGGCGCCCCGGCCATCAATCCGACGCCGGAGTGCGGAAGCGATGCTAAACTTTAACATTTCAAACCGGCACCACCGCGCACTATATCCCCGGATCGGGCCATTAAACTAGTCCTAGCTATCTAGAGAGGGGTAGAGAGCTATACCAAGCGATCCGTGTCCTTCGGTCTTCGTCTCCACTCCGATCTCCCGCGGAATCTCCGTCCGTCACCTCCTCGTCGAAAAGGGCACCACGTAGCCGGATTCTTTTACGGGCTCCCACCTCTGGACCGAGGCAACTCGGGCGCGAAGTTGGCTAGCCGACGCGTCCAAGATTTGCTGTAGGCAAGTGTAGTAGGCTATGTCTCTTTTGGGGTTTATGTTGCCATGGATGTGGAGGAATGAAGATAAGGAATGATGGTGCTTTCATTTTTTTTAGCATGAAAAATGAGATGAAGAAAAATGCTACCACTCAAAAAAAATCTCTCTCATTTCCCTCTCTCAATTGTGGCCGGCCCCTCCCAATCAAATGGTGGAGGAATCAACAAAACATGAAGGGAGGTGATGGTAGGAAAAGTAGAGGGTGACCACATCCAAAGCAAACCTCACATCAACTCCTAATCAACAAATGCTTTCTCATTAAAGAAAGAAATGATGATAGAAAAGAATGGAATAAAACGATGCTTTCATAATCTCCCATTTCACAAATAAACCCTCCACAAAATGTTATTTGCATACTTGCAAATAACCCCCTCCTACGGAAAGTCCGGCCGCGAAAGAACAAAGGAAAACCGGCCGGAACGGAATGCAAACTGGCAACTTCAGAAAACTGATCCCGTAATAAATTACAGGAAAACCCCGCTACTGCATATACATGCCCGCATTTGTATTCCTACTGAACACAAATGCAAAGAGACAAAAACTACACTGTCTAATGCTAGGATCCGGCTTAAACCAAAGCTGGCTAGTAAAATCCGTCCGATCACGATTCGTGCAATACCGTATGTATCTGATCGAACTCTGCCATATCTCCATATGGACTCTACAGCGTTTCGCCCGAAACTTGTGAAACTGGTCTGTGGGGGACTCTAAAGACTCGTCAATAGTTTGGCTGTGGATTTAACCACTAGCACGTCAGAGGTATAAGCCAATAGGTAACGGGATACCAGGTACTGACGAAAAGGGACGTCGATGAGCGAACTCATGCTAACACCCTACTGAGCCTGTCCGTGATAATATCCGTACAGTCCGGTCCGTTCGTCTATGAGCATCGCATGGCGGGCTTAGGGGGTTGGTAAAAGTCAGACCCCCAAAAGCGGTACAAGTCGTGTCGGAGAGTAACCCAGAACACCCTGAGATACTACTGGAATACCTACCAGTAAATCTCCTGCCTTGGCCAAGGACTTCGTGTAATGGCTCTCCTAGACTCAGCGCGGCCTCACCCCCAATACCGGGAGAGACGAACCCCTGTAGATCCGCTCACTGCCTCCATGTGGCTCGGGACTGTACCCAACTAAAACCTGTTTGCACGACTCCTTTGATCCGTGGTAGGGTAGTAATCAAAGCACAGTGGGAACTCACACGAGACAAATGACGATCTCAGGTCGATGAACTAACCTGTATACATGTCACCAGGGAACTGCTATCTGACGTCTGGTATAAGACTAACTAGCATGTTCCCGGCGAGTGATGTCCGGTGTACTCATAACCCAATGAGCACCTGTATACATCTTAGGTGAACCAACTGACACCAGTGGCTTGTGAGACCGGCCACCGCCCCTCGTCGGGGTCTCGACTGTATACACTAGTCTACTCTGGAGTATCAATGCCCTGTCTCGAAACTCCCACGACTAGGGACCTTCTAAGGATGTTCTTATAGACTACCAGCTCCCACGTATATGATCGCCCTCATACTGCCGGCAGTCAAGCAAGAATCCTAGGGGCTCTATCAACGTGCAATAGTGATATGTAAGGTCACCTAAAGCAGTACACGATGATAAAGGTAAACCAGATAGCATACTATCATCTTGAGTAAAACTGTCCTACCGGGATAGGTCCTCCCTCAATCATTGCAATCACGTGCCTGTGATCCAATAATTGACTCTGAGGGCACTATCTCCAACAAAAGTAAATACATATGAAATAAAAGCGATGCCTAAATAATGGCATAACAGGAAATGAAAATACTTAATAGAACAAGGTACAATGTCTAGAGCTCGGGGTCTTCGTGAAACTGATCCAAGTCTTCACCGGTGGGCTCGATCTCTGACGGGTCAAAAACACCTGAAGACATTCAATGAAGAAAGAAATAGAATGTCGTCAGCGAACAGATCGCTCGTTAAGTCCCAAAGATAAGAAAGAATTAGAAAAGACAGAATAAGAAGTATCTTCAAAAAAGTTGTATAATATTGTAGAATATTGTGTTCACGCTGTTGTTTGTAGCTTGGTACGGAAGGATGCCAGTGTATACGAGAGGGGTCTTAGTATGTTAGAGACCAGGGCAAACGGAATGTACAAGGAACCGTTAAACCACGGTACAACAGCAACGGAATATAGGTTAGGTGTCTTAATCTTACCATCTCGTGCCACTTCTAACACCTTCCGCACTAATCTACCCCTTAAACCCCGTAGTGTTTTGATTGTATTATTGTATTGTATTGTATAAGTTGGATGACTGACCAAAACCATGATATCAGTAAACAGATTGTAACTGCATAATCAGGTAAAAGGAATAGCGGGATAATGGATGTATATCCATCGTTTGATTCAGTCAAGTTGTATAGATTGATAACTGGATTCTGGGATTCATGTGTTTATTTTGAATTGGAATATTATAGATTTATATAGTACTTGAATCATATTCAAGTCGGATTATGATTAGACTCAAACCCGAGTCGGACAGAAGAAATGTAAATCGAAGTTCTATAATTGCTAGGGTCCTTATGGTAATTTATAAAGCTTGAGGGGGTTTTATGTAAAAAAAATACTTTTGTATAGTTTTCAAGATACACCCCAAGTATTTATTATTCGTCTTTAAAGTTATGATGAGTGTCATTTTATTTTGTGATACTTCTAGTGAAAATATCCTAATTACATAAATAAAGGTATTTATCTGTAATATTGATTGTAGGGTTGCTAGGCACGCTCATAAGGTTCTACGAGGCATCAACCATGTCTGATTAAAAATTTAGCTGTGCCGAACAACCCAAAGCCGGATCTTTAAACTAGAGTTTGGGTGAAAACAAGCATGTTAAACTCTTTAACACTAAGTGAGAGGGATTACAACCTTTGTAGATCCGTTCCTTCACTTCTTAAGCTCCGTGTTTAGGTCCCTTCGCTGCGATCATCGTGTTCCGGACTCTCAAGAGGCTTCACGAAGAGAAAGATGCAGTCTTGCTTCTGATCTTCGATAACAAAGATGATCTACCTTGAAGTTTCATTAACACAAGCTAACACTCACTAAATGAAGTGAACACTCTCATCTAAAGGGCAAGGATAGATGAGAATGATGAAGTAGGATTTTTGCACTCATTTATAATCTTTTTCTCACATATTTTCATAACTTATAAAAAGCTAATAAGCTTTTTCCATGAAAAGAAGAAGGAGGAAGAAGAAGAAGAATATCATAATCCTTTTGTGATGAATAATGAATTATTGTAGTGGTTATAAATCTAACCAAGGGTTAAGCATGAAGGAGTTAACCCTTGTAGAGAATTAGCTAGAGTTAATAGTTTGGATTGGGTTAACAAAATATCTAGCTAAAAACAAAGTCAAAGCTTCATGAAGCTTCATGCAAAAGTTAACCCTAATCCAAACAGTAACCAAGTTTAAACCCTAAACCATTGTTGAATTTGTAACCCTAACATGTTACAATATTATATATCACATATACAATATATTTTGTAACAATAGAAAATAATACAATTAACATATATCGCATATATATCAATGTATTATCCCGTGAGAAAATGAATCTTTTAGTGAGCTAATATTAATTAATGTAATTTAATAAATCATATATATTATTATACATTAAATTATCGAATCAACACTTGATCCGATAATCCGGCTATTTCACAAATAACCGACTAATACGATGACCCGGCTATATCACATATACCCGGCCGATATCTCATATCGCGAGAATCCAATACGGTATCACATACCGCATTATCCTCGGTCCTGCACATATCACATATGTGCTCCTACTCCATTTTTCCTGAGCCAAGAAACCTCTGTGTAGGACTCTAAAGAATCGTCAATACGCCGGCAGTAGGTGATGATCATATCAAACACCTACAAGCTGCAAGCGATCAGCTAAACGTAACAGCCACCCAGGTATTGAGCATTCAGAAGATCAACAAGCAAGCCTGTACATTCTCCTATGAATCCAATCAGTAACACTCCCGTACAGTCCGGGCTCGTCGTCTGATATGTCGCATATCTCACCTAGGGGTGGTAAACGTCAGACCCCGGTAACTTGATAAGTCGTGTCGATATGAGGTATATAACAGTTTGAGAAACTACTGATAACACATACCAGTAAATCTCAGCAACCCTGGCCAGGGATTTCCGGTTATAGCCAATCGAACACAGCACAAGATCAACTCCCTATAAAGGGAGAGACGAATCCCCTCCTATCTCTCATTGCCTCCATGTGATTCGGGGCTGTACCCAAAAGCCCCCTTTTTGCACGCCCTCTTGGACGTGGTATGATGGAAATCAAAGCACAGTGGGAATCACACAAGACTCTATGACAATCTCGGGTCAACAGACTACTCTGTACTAGTGTCACCGGAGAACTGCCATCTGACGTGAGGTATAATGCCATCTGAGAGTTCTCGGCGAGTCCGTCCAGTGTACCCAGTCTCCACTGAGCACCCATAAACCATCCTTGATGTCAAACACCGATGGATATGGGATCATCCATCGCCCATCATATGGGTCAAGATGCGTATACGCTAGTCTACTCTGGTGCATCGATGCCCTGTCTCGATACACCCTCGACTAGGAACAGTCATAGGATGCACTCATCGACTACAGTGGCCCCACTAGTATGATCTCATCATAGTCCCAGTAGTCGAGTACATATCATAAGGTCTTTATCAACATGTAACATAGAGACAATCAGAGTACATGTTAAGATAAAGTACAACCAGATAGCGTACTATCATGTCGAGCAAGAAAGTCCTCCCTATATATGTCCTAGCATCCACTACAATTTACATCGTATGTACAGTAATGGCCTCTAGGGAATACATATAACTAACAATCTCCCACTTGCACTAGGGTCATCTGTTGTGGTATCACATACCCAACAATTAGCTGTGGTTGAAATATCTCATACTCAACCATCCCATAAAAGTCTCTACTGTGAAAAAGGCCTTTGTGAGTGGATCCGCGTTGTTGTCCTCTGTGTGTACTCTCCTAACCGCGATCTCCCTGAAGATCAACCATCTCCATGATCAGGTGATACTGCCTAAGAATTATATCTGGATTTCAGATGGGACGGGGGTCCTTGGCAAAAGCCACAACTCCATTGTCACACAATGGTAGGAACGAAGTTCATCTCATGAACTTATATATATCCAGACTGCCTTTTTGGTAGCATCCTTGGTAACGATGTATCTTGCCTTTAATCGTCTAGTAATTCACGGTATCTAGCTTGGAACTCTTCCAACATACCGTCCCTCCACTGAGGGTAAAGACAATGCCTGCGACTGACATTCAGTCGTCCTTATCACCCTGGAACCTTTCGAGTGATTCTCCCCAGGATCGATTGATACCATCTGTAGGGTTGCTAGGCACGCGCACAAGGGTCTACGAGGCATCAACCATGCCCGATTAAAATTTTAGCCGTCCCGAACAACTCTAATACGGATCTTTAAACTAGGGTTTAGGCGAAAACATGTAAGTTAGCAACTTTAACTACACGTGAAAAGGATTACAACCTTTGTAGATCCGGTCCTCCACTTCATTAGCTCCATGTAGACGTCCCCATCGCTGCGATCGTGAACTCCGGACTCTATAGAAGCTCCACGAGAAGAACGAACGTGCTTGCTACGTTGACTTCGAGGCCGAAGATGATCTACGTCGGGGAGACACAAACTCAAGCTATTCCTTCACTAGGTCATAAACTTTGTGAAGAGAACACACTCTAGTACATGGCAAATGGTAGAGGATGAATAAGTAGGAAGCGGGCTCACTTTAGAATTTATTTTCTCACTCTTTTACTCATGGCACCATTGGAGCTAGTAAGCTTTTGGATGGAGCTTGATGATGAAGAAGAAGAAGAAAAGAATTATTGATCCAAATGAAAACTTATCCAATAAATAAATGGCACCATGGTTGAGTTAAGCCCTCATGCTTAACTCATGTAGAGATTTAACCAAGGTTTTAGGTTAAAGGTTAGGTTAAAGAATATCAAAAGAAATGACAAAAGAGTGGACTTTGTCAAAGCTTCTCCAAGCTTCTTCAAACTTGATTACTTTGACTAAGTTAAACCCTTTTGTTAAATCTTAAGATAAACCAATAACCCTAATCTTTACCCTAATCTTGGTATGAGTCTCATACACCCATCATGTGTGTATCATCAAGCATGATACAAACATGTACACTTGCATATATCATATATAAACAATGTGCACATACTAGTGAGAAAATAAATCATAAGTGAGCTAATACTAGTTAATGAAATGTAATATATCAAATATATGATTATGCATTAAATTATTAAATCAACTCTTGATTTAATAATCCGGCTATAACCGACTAATATCAAAAGTAACAACTTATCGAATCAACACTTGATCCGATAACCCGGCTATATCGCATACAACCGATCAATGTCACGAATCACGAGAATAAAATACGGTATCTCATATCGTATTAATCTCGGTCCCGCATATATCACATATGTGCTCCTACTCCGTTTCTCTTGAGCCAGGAAACCCCTGTGTAGGACTCTAAAGACTCGTCAATACGCCGGCAGTAGGTGATGATCATATCAAACACCCACAAGCCGCAAGCGGTGTGCTAAACGTAACGGCCACCCGGGTATAGAGCGTTCAGAAGATCAACAAGCAAGCCCGATAGTTCTCATGTGAATCCAATCAGTAACACTCCCGTACAGTCTGGTCTCGTCGTCTGATATGTCGCATATCTCGCCTAGGGGTGGTAAACGTCAGACCCCAATAGCTTGATAAGTCGTGTCGATATGAGGTCTATAACAGTTCGAGAAACTACTGGTAACACTAACCAGTAAATCTCAGCAACCCTGGCCAGGGATTTCTGGTTATAGCCAATCGAACACAGCACAACATCAACTCCCTATACCGGGAGAGACGAATCCCCTCCTATCGCTCATTGCCTCCATGTCATTCGGGACTGTACCCAAAATCCACCATTTTGCATGCCCTCTTGGATGTGGTAAGGTGGAAATCAAAGCACAGTGGGAATCACACAAGACTCTATGACGATCTCGGGTCAACAGACTACTCTGTACCAGTGTCACCGGAGAACTGCCATCTGACGTGAGGTATAATACCTTCTGGGAGTTATCGGCGAGTCCATCCAGTGTACCCAGTCTCTACTGAGCACCCGTACACCATCCTTGATGTCAAATACCGATGGATATGGGATCATCCATCGCCCATCATATGGGTTAAGATGCGTATACGCTAGTCTACTCTGGTGTATCGATGCACTGTCTCGATACACCCTCGACTAGGAACAGTTATAGGATGTACTCGTAGACTACCGTGGCCCCACTAGTTTGATCTCATCATAGTCCCAGTAGTCGAGTACATATCCTAAGGGCTTTACCAACATGTAACAGAAAGACAATCGGTGTACACGTTAAGGTAAAGAGTAACCAGATAGCATACTATCATGTCGAGCAAGAAAGTCCTCACTATATATGTCCAAGCATCCACTACAATATACATCTTATGTACAGTAATGTCCTTTAGGGCATACATATATCTAACAATCTCCCACTTGCACTAGGGCCATCTGTTGTGGTATCACATACCCAACAATTAGCTGTGGTTGAAGTATCTCATACTCAACCATCCCATAAAAGTCTCTACTGGGGAAAAGGCCTTTGTGAGTGGATCCACGCTGTCGTCCTATGTGTCTACTCTCCTAATCTCGATCTCCCTGGAGATCAACCATCTCCATGATCAGGTGATACTGCCTAAGAATTATATCTGGATTTCTGATGGGACGGAAGTTCCTTGGCAAAATCCACAACTCCATTGTCACACAATGGTAGGAACGAAGTTCATCTCATGAACTTATATATATCCAGACTGCCTCTTTGGTAGCATCCTTGGTAACGATATATCTTGCCTTTAATCGTCTAGTATGTCACTGTATCTAGCTTGGAACTCTACCAACATACCGTCGCTCCAATGAGGGTATAGACAATGCCTGCGACTGACATTCAGTCGTCCTTATCACCCTGGAACCTTTCCAGTGTTTCTCCCCAGGATCGATTGATACCATCTCACTACACCTAGTGAGTATCCTAACATCCATTTAGATCTATCTCATAGATATAAAACGTAGGATTTAGAAGGTATCACTTGATCCTATATGGAGAATCCTTGTGATAAGAGGAGATTGACCGAGCGTAGCATAGGAAACTCCTTCCCTATCAAGAGTATGTCATCCAGGTACTCTACGAGGATCACCACCATACTCCCTACTACCTTTTTGTATATACAAGGTTCATCTACCATTATGATGAAGTCAAACTCTTTGACAACCACATCAAAACAGATGTTCCAACTCCGCGATGCCTGCTTTATCACATAAAACATCTTGCACACGTTTCCGCTGCTCCGACTGTCTACGAAGCCCTCTGGCTGTGTACTTATAGACGCTCTCTTCTAAAACATCATTTAGAAAAGCAGTCATGACACCCAACCATCAGATATCGTAGTCATGGTATGTAGCCGTGGCAAGTAGGATCTGGATGAACTTAAGCATAGATTTGAAAGTCTCAACTTTTCCATGTACACCAAGTAATCTTCTCAAGATATACTTGCTCCTGATGGGGATTTTACCCTTCAGATAAAGCAACCAAAGTCCATACTTTGTTGGTGTATAAGGATTCCATCTCAGATCGCTAAGCATCCAGCCATTCTAACAGAGTCCTACTCCTGATGGCCAGCTCGAAACTAGTTGGGTCATCATCTCATGATGTAATTCTTGCTCCCACTGTCATAGAGAAACCGAAGTATCTCTCAAGTGGGTGAGGAACCCTGCTAGATCGGCGGAGAGGCTGAGGTTCGTAGGTTACTATTGAATCCTTGGGTTCTACCAAATCATCTGCTGCAGTTTGTATAGCTGGAACCTTTCCAGTTCTACATAACAGACCTTGCCTTGAGCTTGTCCGGATTTTTCTTTTAGACATGTCCGGACAACCCCAAATCTTAACAAACTTAAGATATGGGCTCTTCCCTTTCCATATCACATATGAAGTGGCAGGCAACTGATTTGATTTTGTTGGAGATAGTGCCCTTAGAGTCAATTATTGGATCACAGGCACGTGATTGCAATGATTGAGGGAGGACATATCCCGGTAGGACAGTCTTACTCGAGATGATAGTATGCTATCTGGTTTAACTTTATCATCGTGTACTGCTTTAGGTGACTTGACATGTCGCTATTGCACGTTGATAGAGCCCCTAGGATTCTTGCTTGACTGCCAGCAGTATGAGGGCGATCATATAAGTGAGAGCTGGAGTCTATAAGCACATCCTTAAAAGGTCCCTAGTCGTGGGAGTTTCGAGATAGGGCATCGATACTCTAGAGTAGACTAGTGTATACAGTCGAGACCCCGACGAGGGGCGGTGGCCGGTCTCACAAGCCACTGGTGTCAGTTGGTTCACCTAAGATGTATACAGGTGCTCATTGGGTTATGAGTACACCGGACAGGACTCGCCGGGAACATGCTAGTTGGTCTTATACCTGACGTTAGATAGCAGTTCCCTGGTGACATGTGTACAGGTTAGTTCATCGACCTGGGGATCGTCATTTGTTTCGTGTGAGTTCCCACTGTACTTTGATTACTACCCTACCACGGCTCAAAGGAGTCGTGCAAACAGGTTTTAGTTGGGTACAGTCCCGAGCCACATGGAGGCAGTGAGCGGATCTTCAGTGGTTCGTCTCTCCCGGTATTGGGGGTGAGGTCGCGCTGTGTCTAGGAGAGCCATTACACGAAGTCCTTGGCCAAGGCAGGAGATTTACTGGTAGGTATTCCAGTAGTATCTCAGGGTGTTCTGGGCTACACTCCGACACGACTTGTACCGCTTTTGGGGGTCTGACTTTTACCAACCCCCTAGGCCTGACATGCGATGCTCATAGACGAACGGACCGGACTGTACGGATATTTTCACTGACAGGCTCAGTAGGGTGTCAGGATGAGTTCGCTCATCGACGTCCCTTTTGGTCAATAGCTGGTGGCCCGTCACGTATTGGCTTATACCTCTGACGTGCTAGTGGTTAAATCCACAGCCATAGTATTGACGAGTCTTTAGAGTCCACCACACTTTCAGTTACTCAATCTTTCGGGCGAAACGCTGTAGAGGCCGTATGGAGATATGGCAGGGTTCGATCAGATACGTGCTGTATTGCACGGATCGTGATCGGACAGTTTTTACTAGCCGGCTTTGGCTTAAGCCGGATCCTAGTATTAGACAGTGTAGTTTTGTCTCTTTGCATTTGTGTTCAGTGGGAATACAAATGCAGGCATGTATTTGCAGTAGTGGGGTTTTCCTGTAATTTATTACGGGATCGGTTTTCTGAAGTTGCCAGTTTGCATTCCGTTCCGGCCAGTTTTCCTTCATTCCTTCTCGGTCGGACTTTCTGTTGGAGGGTGTTAATTGCAAGTTTGCATTTAACATTTAGTGGAGGGTTTTCTTGCATTTGTGGATTATGATGAGACTTGCTTCATGATGATATTCCATTCTTGTCCATTTGATGGCTTTTCATTTGATGGTTTGTGAAAGGAAATGGTTGTGACCATTTTCTTTAAGATATTGTTTTTCCATTCTATTATGATATACAAAAGAGGAGCCATTCTTTTTCTCTCTCCAATCTCATTCTTGAGTGAGAGGGGCCGGCCATATCATGGGGAGAGAGAGAGAGAGAGGATATATTATTTTTGGGTGTGGCATTTTTTATCTCATTTTATGGTTGCAAAAGATTAGCTTGAAAGCTCATTCTTTCTCTCCTTCTCTTCTCAATTCCTCCACATCAAAGCAACCTCATAACCCCAAGAGACAAGTTCACTACACTATTCTACAGCAAGTCTTGGACGCGTCGGCTAGCCAACTTCGCGTTCGAGTTGCCTCGGTATTGAGGTGGGAGCCCGTATAAGTACCCGGCTTCGTGGTGCCCTTTCCCGCGAGGAGATCGGAGTGGAGATGAAGACCGGCGGACTTGGATCAGTCGGTACATCTCTTCCCTTCCTCTTGTTAGCTTAGACTTGTTAATGGTTACGATCCGGGTGTTTAGTGCGCGGTGGTGCCGGTTTGCTAAGTCCGCAAATTTTAAAGTTTATCACCGTTTCCGCATTTGGCCGTCGGATTGACGGCCGGGGCGCCGCCGTGCACTTACAGTGGTATCAGAGCCTCGCCATTAACTTTGTCTAGCTTCGTTTGATGTGTTTTTCAGTTCCGATCGACCAAAATTCCAAAAACCCAATTTTACCTCACATCAGTTTTCTGTTGAATTTTTCCTTGCTCTAAAAATTTTTCAGGTTGTCTCAGAATGATGTGCAGGAATTTCTAAGAATACTGGAAAAGTTCGACACAGTGATTCGACACCTGGAGCGCGGAACCGCGGCCAAACCCCCCCTTTGACCGCGGTTCCGCCGCACATTTGAATGGTCACTGTATCATATTTTTCCAGTGGGCTTCTGGGCTTATTTTGGGTGTTTTGGAATATTAAAATTGGGCCAATTATTTCTGTGAGTACTACAGTATTGCTTGGGGCCCAATTGTTAATTATTTGATCAATCGGAAAATTTTAAACACATTTTTCACAGTATTTACATTATATCTACGACCGTGAATGTCACTCGATCGGTAAATCCGGTCTAACTGCTATAGCCCGGTTAGACGGATTTGCGAACGTGACTTTCACGTTGATGTTCTATGTTTATGCTGTGATGTTGCGGATCGGTCGTAGGGATAGCCTGGATGCAATGCTAGTACAGTATTGGTGTATTATGTACATTTGATATTGCGGGGCGAGCGTCCGACATGTGGACTGCCGTCACTGCCTGTTTGTATTATTCTTTTGGGGCACGACCTGGTTGCGGTCGATGTACCCGTTGTATGTATATTTTACTTTCTGTACTAGGATTACCCCGCGTAGGGGTGCACGGATAGCCGGGTTCTAGAGGGAAACAAGCCCGCATCTCATGGCGTTGAGACGGAGGGGGCTTCACTCTAGGATTGGCGGGCTATTCGCCGCACTCGTAGGGGGTACAGGTTGACCCAGGAGGGGTGCCCAAGTTACCGGATTCCGTGAAGTGCTGGGTGGTCCATTCACGTCGTTGAAGGGGGTTGCCTCGCTTCAGGTTTTGGCGGGTGACTTGCCGCGCCAGTAGGGGTCTAGGATTTTCATTGCACAGGCTATCCACATGACCAGGGGAACGTCGGGTTTCAGTAGTGGCTCTGTGAAACCCAGGGATCCCAGATATCTGTATTGTTCTGTGATGCTGTACATTTCTATGATGTTGCCTTTTTATCACGCCTTGAGCGAATATAATATATTGGTATATATATTAGTAGATGTTGTATATGTTTTACATCCGCGCTAGTCCAGTCCCCGCTCTGTCGTTAGTTAGCTAACCTAACGGGTGATGACGGGACCCAGTGGCGAATGCGGATGGCATATACGTACGTCAATATATTTTCGTTCTTTCTGGTGTGATCAATTGATGGGACTGCATTGATTCGGATCAATGCAAGTTAAAACAAACCTATTCTGATGTTGTTGGAACACTTTTCAAAAAGCTGTTATTGCAAGGACGTTCACTTTTGTTTTGCATCGTGGTATTCATTTGGAATATCCTGCTCCTCAGTCGACGAGGCAAGGGCCGAGATCCCTTCACCGGGAGTGACCCCTTGGACAGAAGTTTTGCATCAGGGCATTAACTTCACTATAGCCGATTACTTTTGCTTTGCATCGTGGTATTCATTTGGAATATCCTGCACCCCATTCTACGGGGAAAGAGCCGAGATCCCTTCACCGGGAGTGACCTCTTTAGTAAAGGTTTTCGTCACTATATTTTCTAAAAAGCTATCAGTTCCTTCAACGATATCAAGTTCATTACGTTAAAGGTTTTCGCCAGAAACCATTCTTAGCCCTCCGTCGTTTCATATGGGTAGTCAATAGTATTCAAGCTGTGTTTGTTGGCCTTAGTCAAGGCACAGTGTTTGGTAGCTATTGGATATTCGTATGCTGCATAGATAGATGTGTTGGTTTGGGACAGTCGTATAGCCTTGCTGGCCCTAGTCAAGGGCTTGTACGGGTGGGTTCAAATCAACCTGGACAATGACGGGTAGAACTTGACATGTGACTTATGATTTGTTGGCCTTAGTCAAGGTCATAAGAGGATGGGGTAAAAATCACATCGGGAGTTTCAAAAGTACTGAAACTTGCCAGATATGCGCATACCTTCTGGAGTGTGACACCGTGAGCGGATTCCGTCACGTTATCATGCAATGATAGTTGGATCCTGATTCCCACTGATGAGCTGGTTTACTCCTCGGATGACCCCAACTAATTCTTCTTTCAGGTTTGGAGGAGAATTTGAGGTACAGAGGGAGGTTTCCAGATTAGATAAATTGGTAACCATTCTGATCTAGGATAAAGTGCACGCTGAGTGTTTCTTTTTTCTCTCTCTGGCAGCGACCATTGACCCGACCCTAAGACTATGACTCAGTGACCAAGTTGACCGAACCTTCTTAACACTGGCTTTTGGATTGTCAGAGTTGCGAACCTCATTGCCACTCCTACTTTTACCCTTTTCTCCAGGACACCCCGTATTACTACGAACGTCCACTTCCATTGGACAAAACCATCGTATGGTTTTATACGAACTCGAAGGAATTTATTCGAGGATGGTTTCCGGTTCTGGAGAAAACGAATAGGATTATTCAGTTGTCTTTTCTTTTCACCTTCTCTCAGGTTGCGAGTACTCCTTGGGTTCGGAGTAGTACACCTATTACGCAAATTGGATAGTCTTCTTCCAAACCATAGGCTGGTGCCGTCCGGTAGGGAATGAAGAAAACCAGTTAGCCTAAACGGTGAACAGAAGGTAATAAGTTCAGACAAAGAAAGGGATTAGTAAGAGGGCAAAGTAAGATGCGACTGCTATTCACGACCAAACCAAGTATTTCTTCGCCAATCCTAAATCACCTTTGTATTTCTCCAGGACACTCCGTATCACTACGAAGATCCCATTTTATTGGATAATCCATCGTATGGTTATATACGAACTCGAAAGGAACTTGTTCCAGTTCGGGGATGGATCCTGGTTCAGGAGAAATAGGAATTAAGTACATTCAGGTGTCTTTTTTCTTCACCTTCTCTCGATACGAGTGCTCCTAGGATTAGGACAGTACACCCTTTATGCTTATTGGATAGTCTTCTTCCAAACCATAGGCTGGTGCTGAACGGTAGGGAAGGAAGAAAACCATTTGGCTTAAAGGGGTGTACAGAAGGTAATGACTAAAGACATATAAAGGGATTTGGAGAGGTGGAAAAGAATTATACGGTTATAGTTATGAATCTGGATGATGATAGAGGCATTACTAGGAATACCAGGATACCCCATCGGAACATTTCAATGTTTCAGGTTCACTGTGTACAGTTAATAGAAAACTGATTTCCCAAATTAGACACTTGCTCCAGGGTATGTATTTACCAGGTATGATTCTCACATCTGTATCGTTTTACAGATGATGAGTGGGAGTAAGTTATTGGGAATTAGGTGACCATCCTCATTATATCGGGATTCGTTGGAATTGGTGATATTTGAGGAAGCCACCTGGGTTGTTTGCCGGTCGGCAAATATTTGGTTTTGAATATCCGTTGTTGTGCACCAATTTCAAATTGATATATCTGTACGTCTATTTTCATAGAGTGAGATATACCTTTTGATATTATGTCGATGACATTTACCTATATCAGCGGATGGTTAGGTAAGGAGCATTAAACAGCGGTGTAATTCTTCTTAACCATAAGTACAGTTTTCAACCTACGATACACAGTGATTGAGTCGCAAGACTCAGGGGACTTATACAGAGTATTGTATATTGTCCAGTGTCCACTAGGACAGAGGGGTTGGTCCTCGTACTGTATTCTGTTTACTTATGACTTCTCTAGTTCTTAGACAGGTGTTTCGTAGAAACACAGGGTCGAAGTTTTGAGAAGTTATAGGTATAAGAATAAAGTAGAGAACCAGGTGTGGCAAGTATCGGGATTCTTCAAGGTGATCGAAGATGTAGATATTTGTGCATGGTATTCAGATGATAGTAATGGTTAAGAGAAATTGCTTCTTTTTCAGGTTACTCATAATTGGAAGCATTCCTAAGTTGAGTAACGCTGATCGGCCTCTCTCCATTTAGTTGACATGCACTGGAGACAGCTGCATGATTTGAATCTGGTTAAATTAATTCAGTGCCTCTGGTTCTATATTGGATATAGAACAGTTCATATCTTAACGATGTTAAGGTACGGGGAGTTGTCCGGCTTTTGATTAAAACCAGACACTGGACAACTCAAGGCACGTTTCTGTAATGGCAGTTTGTGGGTTGACCCAGGCTATGACGAGGGTTGACTTTCTACCATCTGACAGATCAATAGAAATATTGTTCTAGACTCGCCACAGTTTTATTAAAGATGGATTTTTTCAAAAACAGTAATGGGAGTATGGTAGAACTGGAAGTGATTCCAGAACCGCAAACGATTACTGAAGATTTGATAAGGAACCTAAAGATTCAATCTAATTTGACATTCCATTAGCCACTCCGCAGATACGGTGGGTAACTTCAGGCACCCGAGAGGTACTCCGGTAGCCTCAAGGACGGTGACAGGGAAGTTCTTGTTTACCCACACTTGCCATTGCTGTTGTTCCAGGCTGCGAGACCCGGCAGGAGGATGAGTATAGCGTCGTTCTGAACTAGCTTCAGAAGTGTACGTGTATATGACTCTACCAGAGGGTTGTCGTAGTCAGTGGGAGCAGCGGAAGCATTGGTGGACATCAGGCTTATGTCTATTTATAGACTAAAGCATATGTAGCGGAGATAGATCATCTATTTCTGATGTGACAGTCATAGGTTTGACGTCATCAGAATAGGGGATGGATCTGTTGAGAAGGTAGTAGGAAGTGATATTCCTATACTACGATCGGTTATACTTTGGTCGTCACACAGTGGTTTCTCCACAAAGGACTTGGACATTATATCAGACATACTGGTTACTAGATCTATGGTATTAGATCTAGATTTGGGTGGTTTCCCAATCTGGGTACTTAGACAGCATTCTAAGAGTATTTAGAATGGACGACTCCTGGCATGGTAGTGTACCTGCAGGTAATGGAGTCACCCTCTCTAAAGGTGTCTTACAGACTAAAGGGGAGAGGGATGTTCATGATTGGCAGATCACTTGCTTAGGCAATTGAGTCAATCATGAGATGTCAAGTACCACACCAGATGTTGTTCTTGCACTAGATGCAATAAGTTGACATTGATCCAATCCTGGAGAAACAGTCGGAAGCAGTTTTAGAACATAAGTGGATGTTCTAGGGATATGATAACGGCTGCCTCCTTTAGGAGACGATTATCATTCCACGCTTCCAAGGTGACATGGACGACAAGGAGGTTGTCAGAGTTATATTTTTCCTTCTGACGAGGGGAAGTATTTTGGACAGGTGATCCAAGGCAATACTGAGGCTGGCATGGCGCAGGATACTGATTAAGTTCAGTTGACGATACAGTCTAAGAAGTTTGGATTTGGAGTTCATTTATGAGCTAGGTCCCATCAGACATCCAGACATTCTAAGACAGGTATTGCTCATTTCGGGAGATGGCTTTCTCCGCGAACTTGAGATATAGAGAGACATAGAAAGAAACATCTAGGCGGATCCACTCACTGAGGCTATTCCTCGAACGCAATAGTTTCACAAACGGATTTTGTGAGACTGACTAGTAGGGGAGTTGGGTGTTCGGTATCACACAGGCTGTGAGTATGCGACATCGCAATAATTAGCCTTGAGTGCAAGTGGGAGATTGTTGGAGATAGTGCCCTCAGAGTCAATTATTGGACCACATGCACGTGATTGCAATGCTTGAGGGAGGACCTATCCCGGTAGGACAGTCTTACTCGAGATGATAGTATGCTATCTGGTTTACCTTTATCATCGTGTACTGCTTTAGGTGACTTGACATGTCGCTATTGCACGTTGATAGAGCCCCTAGGATTCTTGCTTGACTGCCAGCAGTATGAGGGCGATCATATAAGTGAGAGCTGGAGTCTATAAGCACATCCTTAAAAGGTCCCTAGTCGTGGGAGTTTCGAGATAGGGCATCGATACTCCAGAGTAGACTAGTGTATACAGTCGAGACCCTGACGAGGGGCGGTGGCCGGTCTCACAAGCCACTGGTGTCAGTTGGTTCACCTAAGATGTATACAGGTGCTCATTGGGTTATGAGTACACCGGACAGGACTCGCCGGGAACATGCTAGTTAGTCTTATACCTGACGTCAGATAGCAGTTCCCTGGTGACATGTGTACAGGTTAGTTCATCGACCTGGGGATCGTCATTTGTCTCGTGTGAGTTCCCACTGTACTTTGATTACTATCCTACCACGGCTCAAAGGAGTCGTGCAAACAGGTTTTAGTTGGGTACAGTCCCGAGCCACATGGAGGCAGTGAGCGGATCTTCAGGGATTGGTCTCTCCCGGTATTGGGGGTGAGGTCGCGCTGTGTCTAGGAGAGCCATTACACGAAGTCCTTGGCCAAGGCAGGAGATTTACTGGTAGGTATTCCAGTAGTATCTCAGGGTGTTCTTGGCTACACTCCGACACGACTTGTACCGCTTTTGGCGGTCTGACTTTTACCAACCCCCTAGGCCCGACATGCGATGCTCATAGACGAACGGACCGGACTGTACGGATATTGTCACTGACAGGCTCAGTAGAGTGTCAGGATGATTTCGCTCATCGACGTCCCTTTTGGTCAATAGCTGGTGGCCCGTCACGTATTGGCTTATACCTCTGACGTGCTAGTGGTTAAATCCACAGCCATAGTATTGACGAGTCTTTAGAGTCCACCACACTTTCAGTTACTCAAGCTTTCGGGCGAAACGCTGTAGAGGTCGTATGGAGATATGGCAGGGTTCGATCAGATACGTGCGGTATTGCACGGATCGTGATCGGACAGTTTTTACTAGCCGGCTTTGGCTTAAGCCGGATCCTAGTATTAGACAGTGTAGTTTTGTCTCTTTGCATTTGTGTTCAGTGGGAATACAAATGCAGGCATGTATTTGCAGTAGTGGGGTTTTCCTGTAATTTATTACGGGATCGGTTTTCTGAAGTTGCCAGTTTGCATTCCGTTCCGGCCAGTTTTCCTTCATTCCTTCTCGGTCGGACTTTCTGTTGGAGGGTGTTAATTGCAAGTTTGCAATTAACATTTAGTGGAGGGTTTTCTTGCATTTGTGGATTATGATGAGACTTGCTTCATGATGATATTCCATTCTTGTCCATTTGATGGTTTTTCATTTGATGGTTTGTGAAAGGAAATGGTTGTGACCATTTTCTTTAAGATATTGTTTTTCCATTCTATTATGATATACAAAAGAGGTGCCATTCTTTTTCTCTCTCCAATCTCATTCTTGAGTGAGAGGGGCCGGCCATATCATGGGGAGAGAGAGAGAGAGGATATATTATTTTTGGGTGTGGCATTTTTTATCTCATTCTATAGTTGCAAAAGATTAGCTTGAAAGCTCATTCTTTCTCTCCTTCTCTTCTCAATTCCTCCACATCAAAGCAACCTCATAACCTCAAGAGACAAGTTCACTACACTATTCTACAGCAAGTCTCGGACGCGTCGGCTAGCCAACTTCGCGTCCGAGTTGCCTCGGTATTGAGGTGGGAGCCCGTATAAGTACCCGGCTTCGTGGTGCCCTTTCCCGCGAGGAGATCGGAGTGGAGATGAAGACCGGAGGACTCGAATCAGTCGGTACTTCTCTTCCCTTTCTCTTGTTAGCTTAGACTTGTTAATGGTTACGATCCGGGTGTTTAGTGCGCGGTGGTGCCGGTTTGCTAAGTCCGCAAATTTTAAAGTTTATCACCGTTTCCGCATTTGGCCGTCGGATTGACGGCCGGGGCGCCGCCGTGCACTTACAGATTTAAACCCTATTCAATAGGTATGCAGCTTCTCAAGTGCATAACTCCCAAAAGGAAAATAGGAAACTCAGTAGTACTCATCATAGAGCACACCATATCACATAGGGTGCTATTGCTCCGCCCCGATATACCATCGTGCTATGGTGTATACGGAGGAGTAATGCTGAGACAGAATCTCATTCTCCTTTAGAATAGTCCAAGAATTCAGTGCTCAAGTATTCTCCTCCTTGATCACATCAAAGGACATAATACTTTTACCCGTATTTTGGTTCTCTACTTCTAACTTACATTCTGTGAATATCTCAAAAGGTTCGGACTTGTGTTTCAACAGGAACATATGTCTGAATCTTGAGAGATCATCAGAGAATGTAATGAAGTACAAAGAACCGGTCTTGGCATGTGTAGACAGGAGACTTTCATATATCAGCATGTATCAATTCCAAGAGTTCACTAACTCTTTCTCTGTTTCCAATAAACAGAGCTATGGTCATCTTATCTTTGTGACATGACCGGCAAGTTTCACAAGATGTAAATTCAAACAGCTTTAAATATGCATCTATATGTAACTTCAGCTAGTTGGGTCACATTGATATGACCTAGTCTACAATACATCAAGAAGGATTCGTTCATTTCTGAACTCTTCCTCTTGTATGTGTTCTGTATACTAAGAACTGTAGTTTGATTCAGAACATCAATGCTTTTAGATAACGTGCCTGAACCGATCAACACTTGATATAGGAAATGCTCAAAACATTATCCAACAATACAAAATTATATCCTTCTTTACTAATAAAGAGACTGATATGATGTTGTATATCAGGTTCGGTATCTAACGACATTCGTTCAGAATCAATGTATTCTGGTAATACAGTGTGACAGTGACCAACAGATTTGGCTGCAACACTTGCACTGTTTCTATCTCATGAAACTTATCACCCGTTCTCAGTTCTCTATCTATCAGTAGCCCATGTAACAAATTACATATGCAGGATCCTGATCCGGTATCTCATACCCAGGACATAAAGGATACTGAGAAACAGTTCTCTGTAATGAACACACCCGAAGAAGATGCATCAGCATGGACTTTCTTCGTTTGGGCGGCACGGGAAATCTGGTATTCCCCAATTTCCTGCTCTGTCTTATAACAATTATAAGTTGGAGCGGGACCAACGTTCCCCAGCTCAGTATAACAAGCGGGTTCGGTCAATATATCCGTATTATTATCTTGATTATGGCGTGATATGGTCGCTACCTGGAGAGAGAGAGAAAAAAACACTCAGCGTATGCTCTTGCAAGATTAGATTGGTTATCTAATATATCTAATCAGGATGTCTCCCACTGTTTTAATCAAATCTTCCTTCAAACCCTAAAAGGAAAGACTAGCCGAGATTAATTACACGCTACAAGTTCGCCAATCTTTCGGCCAGGCCAGTGTCGGTACTTTGAGGGAGGTTCCCCGTTCTTTCGCACGGACCTAATTAATGTAAACCTCGTTTTCCCATAGGCGTAACCCCGTTAACACCTTTCTAGACACCTACTTGATCGACTAATTGTAATGTGTAAAACTCTCCCAGGAGTAACTCTTACTCGCAGCGGGTATCGGGATCCAACTATCTCATAGAAGGTATGCAATCTCATTGCAAATTTCAACACGTGAAATTCCCGATAATATTTTACCCCTAGCGTCCTATGACCTTGACGGAGGCCAAACTACCCATAGTCCGCTAGTCAAGTTCAACCCGTCATTTCCTGATTGAATTAAGCCCACCCGCACGACCCTTGACGGAGGCCAAACAACGCGTACGAATACCCTAATCCAATCACATCGTATGCTAGCATATAAGCATTAGTTAGCTACCGTACACTACGCCTTGACGGAGGCCAAACTACCGCAGCACGAATACTAATTAGTACTTATCTTAAATGACGGAGGGCTACGACATGTTTTTCTGAAAACCTATTGCGTAATGAACTTGATATCATTGTAGAATCAAATGATTTTAAAATGGAGTGTTTTTTAGGCTTTTCTAGTTTTGCTAAAGGGGTCACTCCGGGTGAAGGGATCGTCGGCCCTTTCCTCATCGAATAAGGTGCAGGATATATCACATATATCACAATGCAAAGCAAAAACTCCAAAAGCAATCAAAAGACAAACCGTGGGGTGTAGCATCTGCCAGTCATTTCTAAAGGGGTCACTCCCGGTGAAGGGATCTCGGCCCTTTCCTTATCGAATAAGGTGCAGGATGTTCTACAGGGAACACCGCGATGCAAAGCAAGAACCGTAGCTACCTGTTTTTGAAAATTCGATTCCACAACATCTTTTAGGTTTCTTTTCTTTCACTAATCATATTAATGAAGTCCCAGCATTTAAGTCACCTAAACATCACAGATAAATACGACGTACACTTATGCCATCCGCATTCGCCTCGATGTCCCCTCATGCACCGTTAGGTTAGGTAACTAACGGCAGAGCGGGGCAGGGCTAGCGCGGGTGTAAAACATAAGTAACGTCTATATAATATATCATATATACTATATACAGTATCTATAACAACATATCAAATGATCACATCACAGATATCGCAGTAGAAGAAACATATGAAACATTGGATATACTAGGACGTCCGTGTTTTCAATACGAGCCTGTATAAAACACGGATTCCACGGTCGCGATGAATAGCCAAACCCACATCCCTAGAGCCCTACGAGAGCGGCAAGCAACACTGCCAATTCTAGGGTTAGGAGACCCGGTCTCGACTCCTCGAGATGGTCTCCCACTGGACCCTAGAACCCGGTTACTTGTGCTTCCCGCCTTGGGTCTACCTAATGCGGAAAAGTAAATAATATATAAGTGGTGACATCAACCTCATCCCGGAAGTGCCCCAATAAAAGAATATTACATACAAGTTATTTACATGAATGAAAATGAAAAACTCTCATCTCACATAAAACCCCGGGCTATTCAAACGCGACGATCCAATATAACATATCCAGCAACACATAACATCACATGTCATCAACGTAAGTAAATATGCCCATCCCAATTGTCGTTGACATATAGCAACGAAACCGGCGATATCACATATTACACATACGGTCGCAGAAAAGAAAGTGTAAAACTACAACAGTTGGAATCCGCAACCTCCATAGAAATCGCATGCCTAATCAAATGAATTCCTTAGACATCGCATGCCTAACAATTATAAACCCCGCATTTTAGTCTCATTATCGAAAATACTTTTCAATATCAAGTCGGGCAATTCAACAGGATTCCCGACAACCTGATCGAATTCTCGTCGCAAACTTTAGTAGACGGCCGCACCCCCGGATGCCGTCGACGAAGTGCACTAAGACGGAACACCGCTGCCGCGAGCACCGGAACGGATGCTTTTGGCTATGGGGTTCTCCTAAAGTCACTTGGTCGGGGCTATGGGACGTGTCTATATATTAAGTTTACCCGGCGAGTATCCGCGTACGCTACGTGATTGCGACGGACTTTTGATCACATCCAAATCTCGTGGCAACCGATCAATTGAGACTAAAGTGCTATGTTTATAATATTCAAATCTGTTATCTCATAACTATTTGTGGATTCCAAATATTGTATAACATTCCAGATAAATAGACAATGTTAAACTTTCCGATCGAATAATCAAACACCCAAGTTTTCCAAATAGCTCAACACTTGAGCGGACTTCAAAAATATCCATCACATGCCTCAGTACCGATGGTCCAGCCGTAGAAGGGTCAAGCCAACGCCTCACATGTGGCACGCCGTACTGACCCAAACCCTAAGGTTCAAAAGGCATTTCAAGACGGTCACATAATCGAGTTAAGGTTTGTTGTCTTCTAGAGGGTCCATCGTGTTACTTGCACGACTTAGAACGTTCTTAAACAACGGAAAAATCCAACACTTGGAAATTTTCTGGGTCGGGAAAAAGTGAGTTATTGATATCCGGTCGAACTTTTTAATACTTTCTAAAATTATCCGGAAAAACAAAACAAAGTTAAAATATCCGATCGAATCATTAAATCCCCAATAAAACCCAGAAAACTCAACACTTGAGTGAAAAATAAAAATTCCCAGAAGAATCAGCAAGTACCAACGGTTGTTACTGTGCAAAAACTAACAATTAATCCCCAGGTACGGCCGCGGAACCGCCGCCAATACCCTTGTTTGGCCGCGGTTCCGCGGCGCTTTGAGCGATTCAGAGTGTCGTTTTGCACACGTGTCCATAGAATTCCTTGCTGATTTTTTTAAAGATTTTTAATATGGAAAAAATCACATTTTCAGAAAATGTCCAGAGAAGGGTTCGGATTACGGTTTCGTGTTTCGATCGGACTTTAAACTTCGCTTACACTTCATCTAAAGCTCTAGCTAGGCTCAGATACCACTGTAGGGTTGCTAGGCACGCGCACAAGGGTCTACGAGGCATCAACCATGCCCGATTAAAATTTTAGCCGTGCCGAACAACTCTAATACGGATCTTTAAACTAGGGTTTAGGCGAAAACATGTAAGTTAACAACTTTAACTACAAGTGAATGGGATTACAACCTTTGTAGATCCGGTCCTCCACTTCATTAGCTCCGTGTAGACGTCCCCATCGCTGCGATCGTGAACTCCGGACTCTATAGAAGCTCCACGAGAAAAACGAACGTGCTTGCTACGTTGATTTCGAGGCCGAAGATGATCTACGTCGGGGAGACACAAACTCAAGCTATTCCTTCACTAGGTCATAAACTTTGTGAAGAGAACACACTCTACTACATTGCAAGTGGTAGAGGATAAATAAGTAGGAAGTGGGCTCACTTTAGAATTGATTTTCTCACTCTTTTGCTCATGGCAACATTGGAGCTAGTAAGCTTTTGGATGGAGCTTGATGATGAAAAAGAAGAAGAAAAGAATTATTCATCCAAATGAAAACTTATCCAATAATTAAATGGCACCATGGTTGAGTTAAGCCCTCATGCTTAACTCATGTAGAGAATTAACCAAGGCTTTAGGTTAAAGGTTAGGTTAAAGAATATCAAAAGAAATGACAAAAGAGTGGACTTTGTCAAAGCTTCTCCAAGCTTCTTCAAACATGATTACTTTGACTGAGTTAAACCCTTTTGTTAAATCTTAAGATAAACCAATAACCCTAATCTTGGTATGAGTCTCATACACCCATCATGTGTGTATCATCAAGCATGATACAAACATGTACACTTGCATATATCATATATAAACAATGTGTACATACTAGAGAGAAAATAAATCATAAGTGAGCTAATACTAGTTAATGCAATGTAATATATCAAATATATAATTATGCATTAAATTATTAAATCATCTCTTGATTTAATAATCCTGCTATAACCGACTAATATCAAAAGTAACAACTTATCGAATCAACACTTGATCCGATAACCCGGCTATATCGCATACAACCGATCAATGTCACGAATCGCGAGAATAGAATACGGTATCTCATATCATATTATTCTCGGTCCCGCACATATCACATATGTGCTCCTACTCCGTTTCGCTTGAGCCAGGAAACCCCTGTGTAGGACTCTAAAGACTCGTCAATAAGCCGGCAATAGGTGATGATCATATCAAACACCCATAAGCCGCAAGCGGTGTGCTAAACGTAACGGCCGCCCGGGTATTGAGTGATCAGAAGATCAACAAGCAAGCCCGATAGTTCTCCTGTGAATCCAATCAGTAACACTCCCGTACAGTCCGGTCTCGTCGTCTGATATGTTGCATATCTCGCCTAAGGGTGGTAAACGTCAGACCCCAATAGCTTGATAAGTCGTGTCGATATGAGGTCTATAACAGTTCGAGAAACTACTGGTAACACTTACTAGTAAATCTCAGCAACCCTGGCCAGGGATTTCTGGTTATAGCCAATCGAACACAGCACAACATCAACTCCTATACCGGGAGAGACGAATCCCCTCCTATCGCTCATTGCTTCCATGTGATTCGGGACTGTACCCAAAAGCCACCATTTTGCACGCCCTCTTGGAAGTGGTAAGGTGGAAATCAAAGCACCGTGGGAATCACACAAGACTCTATGATGATCTCGGGTCAACAGACTACTCTGTACCAGTGTCACCGGAGAACTGCCATCTGACGTGAGGTATAATACCATCTGGGAGTTCTCGGCGAGTCCGTCCAGTATACCCAGTCTCTACTGAGCACCCATACACCATCCTTGATGTCAAACACCGATGGATATGGGATCATCCATCGCCCATCATATGGGTCAAGATGCGTATACGCTAGTCTACTCTGGTGTATCGATGCCCTGTCTCGATACACCCTCGACTAGGAACAGTTATAGGATGTACTCGTAGACTACCATGGCCCCACTAGTATGATCTCATCATAGTCCCAGTAGTCGAGTACATATCCTAAGGGCTTTACCAACATGTAACAAAGAGACAATCAGTGTACGCGTTAAGGTAAAGAGTAACCAGATAGCATACTATCATGTCGAGCAAGAAAGTCCTCCCCATATATGTCCAAGCATCCACTACAATATACATCGTATGTACGGTAATGGCCTCTAGGGCATACATATAACTAACACCATCTCGCTACAACTAGTGAGTATCCTAACATCAAATTAGATCTATCTCATAGATCCAAAATCCAGGATTCAGGAGGTATCACTATGGTCCTATATCGAGAATCCTTGTGATAAGCAGAGATTGACCGAGCGTAGCATAGGAAACTCCTTCCCTATCAAGAGTGTGTCATCCACATACTTTAAGAGGATCACCACCATACTCCCCACTACCTTTTTGTCTATACAAGGTTCATCTACCATTTTGATGAAGTCAAACTCTTTGACTACCACATCAAAACAGATGTTCCAACTCCGCGATACCTGCTTTATCCTATAAAGCATCTTGCACACGTTTCCGCTTCTCCCACTGTCTACGAAGCCCTCTGGCCGTGTACTTATAGACGCTCTTTTCTAAATCAACATTTAGAAAATCAGTCATGACACCCAACCACCAGATATCGTAGTCATGGTATATAGCCGTGGCAAATAGGATCTGGATGGACTTAAGCATAGGTTTGAAAGTCTCAACTTTTCCATGTACACCAAGTAATCTTCTCAAGATATACTTGCTCCTGATGGGGATTTAACCCTTCAGATAAAGCAACCAAAGTCCATACTTTGTTGGTGTATAAGGATTCCATCTCAGATCACGAAGCATCCAGCCATTCTTACAGAGTCCCACTCCTGATGGCCAGCTCGAAACTAGTTGGGTCATCATCTCATGATGCAATCCTCGCTCCCACTGTCATAGACAAAACCGAAGTATCTCTCAGGTGGGTGAGGAACTCTACTAGATCGGCGGAGAGGGTGAGGTTCATTGGAAACTATTGAATCCTTTGGTTCTATCAAATCATCTGCTGTAGTTTTTATAGCTGGAACTTTTCCAGTTCTACATAATAGACCTTGCCTTTAGCTTGTCCGGATTTTGCTTTTTAGACATAGGCCGGACAACCCCAAATCTTAACAAACTTAAGATATGGGCTCTTCCCATTTCATATCACATATGAAGTGGTAGGCAACTGATTTGATTTGAACTCTATTCATTAGGTATGCAGCTTCTCAAGTGGATAACTCCTAAAAGGAAATAGGCAACTCAGTAGTACTCATCATAGAGGCACCATATCAAATAGGGTGTGATTGCTCCGCCCTGATTCACCGACGTGCTGTGTTGTATACGGAGGAGTAATGCTGAGAGAGAATCACATTCTCTTTTAGAATAGTCCAGGATTCCCGTGCTCAAGTATTCTCCTCCCTGATCACATCAAATGACATAATACTTATACCCGTTTTTGGTTCTCTACTTCTAACTTACATTCTGTGAATATCTCAAATGGTTCGGACTTGTGTTTCAACAGGAACATATGTCTGAATCTTGAGAGATCATCAGAGAATGTAATACAGTACAAAGAACCGGTCTTGGCATGTGTAGACAGAAGACTTTCATACATCAGCATGTATCAATCCTAAGAGTTCACTAACTCTTTCTCTGTTTCCAATAAACAGAGCTATGGTCATCTTATCTTTGTGACATGACCGGCAAGTTTCATAAGATGTAAATTTAAACAGATTTAAATATGCATCTAAGTGTAACTTAGCTAGTCGGGACGCATTGATATGACCTAGTTTATAATGCCTCAAGAAGGATTCGTTCATTTCTGAACTCTTCCTCTCGTGTGTGTTCTGTATACTAAGAACTGTGGTTTGATTTAGAATGTCAATGCTTTTAGATAACGTGCCTGAATCGATCAACTCTTGATATAGGAAATGTTCAAAACATTATCCAACAATACAAAATTATATCCTTTCTTTACTAATAAAGAGACTGATATGATGTTGTATATCAGGTTCGGTATCTAATAACATTCGTTCAGAATCAATGTATTCTTGTAATACAGGGTGACAATGACCAACAAACTTGGCTGCAACACTTGCACCGTTTTCTGTCACATGAAACCTATCACCCGTTCTCAGTTCTCTACCTTTCTGTAGCCCATGTAACAGATTACATATGCGGGATCCTGATCCGGTATCTCATACCCAGGACGTAAAGGATACTGAGAAACTGTTCTCTGTAATAAACACACCCGAAGAAGATGCATCAGCATGCACTTTCTTCGTTTGGGTAGCACGGGAAATCTGGTATTCCCTAATTTCATGCTCTGTCTTATAACAATTATAAGTTGGAGCAGAACCAACGTTCCCCAGCTCAGTATAACAAGCGGGTTCGGTCAATACATCCGTATTATTATCTTGATTAAGGCGTGATATGGTCGCTACCTGGAGAGAGAGAGAGAGAGTGAGAAGAAAACACTCAGCGTATGCTCTTGCAAGATTAGATTGGTTATCTAATATATCTAATCAGGATGTCTCCCACTATTTTAATCAAATCTTCCTTCAAACCCTAAAAGGAAAGACTAGCCGGGATTAATTACACGCTACAAGTTCGCCAATCTTTCAGCCATGCCAGTGTCGGTACTTTGAGGGAGGTCCCCCATGCTTTCGCATGAACCTAATTAAAGTAAACCTCGTTTTCCCAGGAGCGTAACCCCGTTAACACCTTTCTAGACACCTACTTGATCGGCTAATTGTAATGTGTAAAACTCCCCCAGGAGTAACTCTTACTCACAGCGGGTATCGGGATCCAAATATCTCATAGAAGGTATGCAATCTCATTGCAAATTTCAACACTTGAAATTCCCGATAATATTTTGCCCCTAGCGTCCTATGACCTTGACGAAGGCCAAACTACCCATAGTCCGCTAGTCAAGTTCAACCCATTCATTTCTTGATTGAATTAAACCCACCTGCACGACCCTTGACGAAGGCCAAACTACGCCGTACCAATACTCTAATCCAATCGCATCGTATGCTAGCAGATAAGCACTAGTTAGCTACCGTACACTACGCCTTAACGAAGGCCAAACTACCGCAGCACGAATACTAAGTAGTACTTTTCTGAAATGACGGAGGGCTACGACAGGTTTTTAAGAAAACACTTTGCGTAATGAACTTGATATCGTTGTAGAATCGAGTGATTTTTAAATGGAATGTTTTTTAGGCTTTTCTAGTTTTGCTAAAGGGGTCACTCCCGGTGAAGGGATCGTCGGCCCTTTCCTCATCGAATAAGGTGCAGGGTATATCATATATACCGTTGTGCAAAGCAAGAACTATAGAATCAATCAAAAGACAAACCGAGTTTGTAGCATCTGCTAGTTTCACTAAAGAGGTCACTCCCGGTGAAGGGATCTCGGCTCTTTCCTTATCGAATAAGGTGCTGGATGTTTTACAAGGAACACCGCTAAGCAAAGCAAGAACTAGAGCTACCAGTTTTTAAACAAGTTTCTACAACATCTTTCGGTTTCTTTTAGTTTCATTAATCTCATTAATGAAGTCCCATTTTAATATGCTTCACAAGCATCACATTTGAAACGAAATCTGCAATATAACATATATCTCATATATATAATATAAATATTCGTCTCAGGCAGTAATATGATCTCATTACAGAATATTGCAGCAGAAGAACATATATGAAATATTGGATATACTAGGACGTCCGTTTTTTTGTACGAGCCTGTATAAAACACGGATTGCACGGTCACGATGAATAGCCAAACCCACATCCCTAGACCCCTACGAGAGCGGCAAGCAACACTGTCAATTCTAGGGTTAGGAGACCCGGTCTCGACTCCTCGAGATGGTCTCCCACTGGACCCTAGAACCCGGTTACTTGTGCTCCCCGCCTTGGGTCTACCTAATGCGGAAAAGTAAATAATATACAATGGTTACAACATCCTCAGCCCGGAAGTGCCCCAATAAAAGAATATTACATACAAATGAATTTTTTTACATGAATGAAAAAGAAAAACTCTCATTTCACATAAAAAACCCCGGCTATTCAAACGCGACGATCCAATACAACATATCACAGCAACACATAATATCTCATATCATCAACGTAAGCAAGTATGCGTATCCCAATTGTCATTGATGTATAGCAACGAAGCCGGCGATACACCACATACTATGCTTACGGTCACAGAAAAGAAAGTGTAAAACTACAACAGTTGGAATCCGCAACTTTCTTAGATAACGCATGCCTAACCAAATGAATTCCTTAGGCATCGCATGCCTAACAATTATAAACCCCGCATTTTAGTCTCATTATCGAAAACTCTTTTCAATATCAAGTCGGGAAATTCAACAAGATTCCCGACATCCTGATCGAATGCTCGTCGCAAATTTTAGTAGACGGCCGCACCCCCGGATGCCGTCGACGAAGTGCACTAAGGCGGAACACCACTGCCGCGAGCACCCGAACGGATGCTTTTGGCGACGGGGTTCTCCTACAGTCACTTGGTCAGGGCTATGGGGCATGGCTGTCTATTAAGTTTACCCGGCGAGTATCCGCGTACGTTACGTGATTGCGACGGACTTTTGATCGCATCAAAATTCTGAGGCAACCGATCATCTGAGACTGAACTGCTAGATTTATAACATTCAAATTAGTTATCTCATAACTACTTGTGGATTCCAAATATTGTATCACATTCCAGATAAATAGACGATGTTAAACTTTCCGATCGAATAATCAAACACCCAAGTTTTCCCAATATATCTCAATACTTGAAATCAGTTTAAAAACATCCATCACATGCCATAGTACCAATGGTCCAGCCGTAGAAGGGTCAAGCCAACGCCTCACATGTGGCACGCCGTACTGCCCCAAACCCTATGGTTCAGAGGCAGTTCAAGATGGTCACATAATCGAGTTAAGGTTTGTTGTTTTCTAGAGGGTCCACCGCGTTACTTGCACGACTTAGAACGTTCTTAAACTCGAGAAAAAATCCAACTTTTGAAAAAATTTCCAACTGGGGAAAAAGTGAGTTATTGATATCCGTTCAAACTTTTTAACAAGTTCTAAAAAATTCCCGGACAAACTAAACAAAGTTAAATTATCTGATCGAATCAACGAGTCTCCAATACAACCCTAGAAAACTCAACACTTGAGTGGAATTAAAAACTTCACAGAAAAAAATGACAAGAAAGGACCTAAGAATATATATATGAAATATGAGGGACTAAGTCCAAATTTTGGCCGCGGAACAGCCGCCAAAGCCATGGTTTGGCCGCGGTTCCGCGGTCAAGTGAGCGACTTAGTGGACCGTACTTCACAGTAATTCTTAGTTTTTCCTGCTTGTTTTTCTGAGCATTTTTAATTCATAAAAAATCACATTTTTGAAAAATGTCTAGAGAGGGGTAAACATCGGGGTATCCGGGTTCGATCGGACTTTAAACTTCGCTTAGACTTCGTCTAAAGCTCTAGCTTGGCTCTGATACCACTGTAGGGTTGCTAGGTATGCTCACAAGGTTCTACGAGGCATCAACCATGCACGATTAAAAATTTAGCTGTGCCGAACAACCCAAAGCCGGATCTTTAAACTAGAGTTTAGGTGAAAACAAGCATATTAAACTCTTTAACACTAAGTGAGAGGGATTACAACCTTTGTAGATCCGTTCCTTCACTTCTTAAGCTCCGTGTTGAGGTCCCTTCGCTGCGATCATCGTGTTCCGGACTCTCGAGAGGCTTCACGAAGAGAAAGATGCAGTCTTGCTTCCGATCTTCGATAAGAAAGATGATCTACATTGAAGTTTCATAACACAAGCTAACACTCACTAAATGAAGTGAACACTCTCATCTAAAGGGAAAGGATAGATGATAATGATGAAGTAGGATTTTTGCTCTCATTTATAATCTTTTTCTCACATATTTTCATCACTTAGAAAAAGCTAGTAAGCTTTTTCCATGAAAAGAAGAAGGAAGAAGAAGAAGAAGAAGAATATCATAATCTTTTTGTGATGAATAATGAATTATTGTAGTGGTTACAAATCAAACCAAGGGTTAAGCATGAAGGAGTTAACCCTTGTAGAGAATTAACTAGAGTTAATGGTTTGGATTGGGTTAACAAAATATCTAGCTAAAAACAAAGTCAAAGCTTCATGGAAGCTTCATGCAAAAGTTAACCCTAATCCAAACCCTAACCAAGTTTAAACCCTAAAACATTGTTAAATTTATAACCCTAACATGTTACAATATTATATATCACATATACAATATATTTTGTAACAATAGAAAATAATACAATTAACATATATCGCATATATATCAATGTATTATTCCGTGAGAAAATGAATCTTTTAGTGAGCTAATATTAGTTAATGTAATTTAATATATCATATATATTATTATACATTAAATTATCGAATCAACACTTGATCCGATAATCCGGCTATTTCACAAATAACCGACTAATACGATGACCCGGCTATATCACATATACCCGGCTGATATCTCATATCGCGAGAATCCAATACGGTATCACATACCGCATTATCCTCGGTCCTGCACATATCACATATGTTCTCCCCTACTCCGTTTTTCCTGAGCCAAGAAACCTCTGTGTAGGACTCTAAAGAATCTTCAATACGCTGGCAGTAGGTGATGATCATATCAAACACCCACAAGCGGCAAGCGGTCAGCTAAACGTAACAGCCACCCAGGTATTGAGCGCTCAGAAGATCAACAAGCAAGCATGTACATTCTCCTGTGAATCCAATCAGTAACACTCCCGTACAGTCCGGTCTCGTCGTCTGATATGTTGCATATCTCGCCTAGGGGTGGTAAACGTCAGACCCCAGTAGCTTGATAAGTCGTGTCGATATGAGGTCTATAACAGTTCGAGAAACTACTGATAACACTTACCAGTAAATCTCAGCAACCCTGGCCAGGGATTTCCGGTTATAGCCAATCGAACACAGCACAACATCAACTCCCTATACCGGGAGAGACGAATCCCCTACTATCGCTCATTGCCTCCATGTGATTCGGGACTGTACCCAAAAGCCACCTTTTTGCACGCCCTCTTGGACGTGGTATGATGGAAATCAAAGCACGGTGGGAATCACACAAGACTCTATGACGATCTCGGGTCAACAGACTACTCTGTACCAGTGTCACCGGAGAACTTCCATCTGACGTGAGGTATAATACCATCTGGGATTTCTCGGCGAGTCCGTCCAGTATACCCAGTGTCCACTGAGCACCCGTACACCATCCTTGATGTCAAACACCGATGGATATGGGATCATCCATCGCCCATCATATGGGTCAAGATGCGTATACGCTAGTCTACTCTGGTGCATCGATGCCCTGTCTCGATACACCCTCGACTAGGAACAGTCATAGGATGTACTCGTCGACTACCGTGGCCCCACTAGTATATGATCTCATCATAGTCCCAGTAGTCGAGTACATATCCTAAGGGCTTTATCAACATGTAACATAGAGACAATCAGAGTACATGTTAAGATAAAGTACAACCAGATAGCGTACTATCATGTCGAGCAAGAAAGTCCTCCCTATATAAGTCCTAGCATCCACTACAATTTATATCGTATGTACAGTAATGGCCTCTAGGAAATACATATAACTAACATTGGTTTATTTGAAATTCATGGTATTTTAATGTAAAATCTAGTCTTGTGATTTTTAGAAAAAGTGGAATATTTATATTATAACAAATTAGATCTTTTAATGATAACATAGATATATTTATACAAAAATAATTTCAATAAATATTTTATATTTTAAATGTCTCATTTTCTTAAGATGTCGTATTTTAAACCTTTCGAGACCGAATGCTAATTGCGGAGGTCTGAATCTCGCACTACTAAGCCCGAGGGTGCACGATAAACCGTACTATCCCTAACGGATTCCCCAAAGGTGGGTTGTAGTGGCGCTTTGTAAAGATTTATAAATACTAAACCTTTAGAATACGGTTTTATTAAAGTAAAAGGTATTTATTTGCAAAAGTCGATTTTTCCATATTTTAGATTTTAGGGTTTTCTATTTCAACTAGACTAATTCTAAATGATCTAAACAACAAGTTGTTAGAAGCCTCAAATCGCCTCTTCACCGCCAATTGTGGCCAGGTAAGTATAAGTGAGGATGGAGGGATTCGCTCACGAATCGTGAGACGGGCCATTTAAAGTTACCTTTGCTCACTTGCCTAGCCTAGACACCACAAAGTCAGGTTTAGATAATCGATCGATGACCACAACTTATCGTATTTTCCTATTAAAAGATATTTGTTTAAAAAGTGTAGCAACCTAAAACTTTTAGAAAATGTTTTATTAAGAAAATGGTATTTAAATGTAAAATCTTGTATTATCGTATTCTAAGTTTTGATGATATCATTTAGGGTTGTATTTGCATGTGTCTGGAGGTAGGTCATTACCTCGTGATCTACTTTAAGGTATAGCAATGTTAAGGGGGTTAAATGTGAAAACGAAACGTTGTGGTATTTAAGTGAAAAAAATACGTTAAATGCAAATGTTATCATTTCATGTGATAAAACTTGTTCAAATTGTTTGTTAAATGATTAATAGTCAACATAAAGATGTTTAAGCATGATGGAATTGGTGATAACTGAGATTTTATAGAAAACCGAATCGGAAATCGGATTTGTTCCGATTCCGTCGGGTTTGTAAATTCGTATTTTTATGAGAGAAAAGAAAGATAGAAAAAGGGGACTTACAGGTTTGGACAACACTAGAGAGTGAGAGGGAAGTAGAGGGTTTTCCGGTGCGTCGAATCGTCGTTGAGAGCTCCTAGCACGATCACCGGAATTTCGCCGTCGATTTCGTCAGCGCTTCTCCTTTCGCTCGTTTCCAACGTACCAAAGTTCTCGTGGGATTTTGAGAGAGTGAACTCAGAAATTTAGGATGAGAGGGTAGAGGGTAGGGGGTGTATTTATAGGGTTAGGGTTTTTAATTAAAAATGTAAAAAATTATATAAAAATCATTAAAATTTTGAGTAAAAGAGGTTTAATGTGCTCTCTGTAACCGATCTAGAAATTTAGTATGTGCAAAGGGGATGACCAAGTCAAGATGCTCGTCTTCGATGTTGACGACTCGGCCGTCCGGCCAAGTCCGGCCGGCGGCGCCGGACCGAGTCGGCCGGTCCGTCGGCCGACTCGGCCGAGTCGGGCCGAGTCGGAGGCTCGGGGGTGGGGGTTCTCCTGGGGGGATTTATGGTGCATCTAACATTTTATGTGTAGAAGGAAATTTGTGATAAACGCACTTGTAACGGTTGGTATTCTAAAAAAATCAAAACAAAATAATATTAAAAATAATGTGGAGCAGGGTATTTGAACTCTGGTGGCTTGGTTCAGCAGTGTAAGGTATTACCAGTGAGCTACAAGCTCTTGCTTGTAATTATGGAGTGAAATAAATACTTAAAGAGATATCAGTAACAATAAATACTCCAAGTATACATTGAATTTAAATCAAATCTTTGTACATTAAAAATGGAGTTGTTACACCGCTCTAAGCTCATTCCTAGCGGCAGCCCGCTAAGCTCTCATGGTCTTTGATGGCATCGAAGCTGGAATAAGAAACAAGAGCGATAAGAAAATTGCAATTGAATCAAGGAATGCAAGGAATCAAGAGGGGAAATACAAGCAATTATGTCCTAAGGTCACTTAGGCGGAGTATCGTATCGTATGTATGCCGCGGAACATACCCACGCTACGCCACTCTGCTTAAGTCACCTACTCCATCTACCAAGGGTCGTCCTACACTCAGAAAGGTAAAACCTACGCTCTGATACCAACTTTATAACGACCCGATTGTATGGAACGTGACTGGCACTTAGATTACGAAACGTCTAAAGGCGTAACGTAACCTAAGTCAGCCAAAGCCCAGAAAATCTAAACCAAATCAATAAGAGTGAAGGAAACCTTTCATGAAAACGACTTTAAAATCAATTAAGTTGCATTAACCCCTTTTTTAAAACATCAAAAATTTTCCGAAAATTTCGGCAGAGTCTCCTTTGTAAATACTAGCCCCCAAAATGGGTACAACAAGATATACAAACGTGTAATGAAATAATGGCATCCCCAAGCGGGAGCTAGCTCTTCTCCCAAGGAGGATCACAACCATACACACTTTGTAAATGATATCAGGAAAATAAGCATAAAGAAGCACAAAAATAAAGAAAACACAACGTCGGCTCAAGTGAGCTCGACCCCAGAAAAACCACATATACACAAATCTCTCATTCTCATTACTGGGTCACATATACAAATAAGAAGTAGTAGATGGAGAATACTAGATACAATGATAGTACAAAAAGAGATAAGGTTTCCTCGCAACCCACCTACGAGCAATGTCGCGAGTCTGAACAAGTAGCCAATGAAAAGATACGCCCGCCGCTGCAAAGCTGACGGGTCCGACCTGCAAGATACTGTGGCACAACGGGGGTGAGTTGCCAGCTCGTGAGTAGCCAGTAACATCTAATAATGCTATCGTAAGAATGCACGCAATGCGTCGCAATCTGCATATCTAAGTATAATGCGATGCTACTAATATGTATGCACATGGATGCAAAATCAATACGAAATCTTTAAGTTCTTAAATACGATGATCTTTGCATTCAAAACATAAAAAAATATCTGTACAATAGCTGAGGTACCATCAATGAAATCATCCGAAAACCGTGTCAAGCATCGACACCAAATATGGAAGTATATCTGTCTCAATGTCTCACTATGTCAATATCTCAATACATCGGGCTCGGTCATTCCGGATCGGCCAATATCATCAAATCTCATGACCACGGTCGGTATCCTCCGGATATCCTCCGCGCCAGACATCACCGGAAGGTAGTCTTCCACTGCCAGGCTCATCGTCTACAACTCGATCTTCTTGTCCCGGGGTACCATACCGGGCCCACCACGTACCCGAGACTGTTCATCCACTCCTCGAATCGGGTCTCGAAATCCAACAGAAAACAAGAAAACTCATGGTGGACGACACATACATCATGAGAAAACCGCAACTTTATTTTAAAAATGATAATAATAAGCTTTTTTTAAATTCTTGCGGTTTTCCCCAAAATCCAGAAATCTCATCAATACTGAAATCCTTAAGAAAATCATAATACCCAAAATGTTGTAAATAATAGATGCCCATGAAATCAATGTTATACAATGTATTTTATGACGAGGAATCTAATCTGATCCGCTTTGCCTTTGCACGCCGCGTCCGCTGTTTACGCAACCGTTCCTAAAATTGCACAACACAAACTTAAGATTACAAATTCCTGAAACGACACAAATCACAAAATAAAATAATCAACAACCAAAAGTTAGGCACAATGTGCACTAAGCGCGCGGAACACACACGAAAACCACTAAAGCCTTAACTAAAATCGTCGTTTCGGGACAACCGTCAAAACTAAAACCCGACTAAACTAAATTCCGCATTCACACACCCTAAAAGTCGTAAGAGATGATCTAAATATCGTCAAGATATCGCGATTAATTCACCACTTAATTTTTATAAAAACCTAGTAAGCCCTAAAAATTGAAAATTAGCGTAACCATCGTAGATTTGCGATAAAATTATCACAATCTAACACAAACATCCAAACTAACCCACGAGATAGCCACTACCCTAATTATAACCCACATACAAAGCTTCAAACCCTAATTGAAATTTCAAACCTTTTCTTGAATTTCTTAAACAAGAATTTATAACTAAATTTCATAATTAAATTTCTAATTTAGTATATTCAAACTACAAATTAAACATTAGATTAGAATTATACCTTACAAATTGTGAACCCTAGTTTGCACTAGCCTCCAAGAAACCTCCTTTCTCCATATTTTAAACAAATTTGGGTTTGAGAAGAGGTAGAATATGGATTCGGTTTGAATTAGTGAAGGATTTTGTGGATTTTTAATGGATTTTTGTTGATTTTTTTGATGGAATTTGAAGAAAAAAGAGAGGGGAAAAAATGGGGAGGCCTGCTGTGCTGATCTCGGCCAGAGCTAGGAGGGGGGGTTGTGAGGGAAAAGTGTAGAAATTTCTACATAAAAACACTCTCTCAAGTTCATTTAATGTCCATCACATCATTCATTACAAAAAAAAAACCATTTTAATTCATTTTTAAACCATAGAACTACAAGACTTGGAATGTTTTGATAAAAAAAAAAATTTAACACTAGATTTTAGTTTATAATGGTTTCTAAGTGTGTAATTTACCCATTTAAATTTTTATTTATCATTAATTTAATTTATATTTAAAAGCTTAAAATAATATTAAAAAAATTAATTAAGGAAAAAAATTTAAATGACTAGAAATTTTTAAGTGACAATTTATTAACCAATTTCTAGTAATTTCTTATCTAATTTTTTTATAATTATGCTTATATTGAAAAATAATTATTTTGACTTTTTACGGAAAAGACTGATTAATTTACCAATTATCGAAAAACTACCTAAACGAAAATTTAAAACGTTACAGCGCCCGTCCACTTTTACTTAATCGTTTTCGCGAGGCATAGCCCGCCGATGCTCATTTGTTAGAGATTCTTGAGCATACTCGGCTGGGTAAAGATTCGGAGTCCTTGATTTTTGACCAGGGTGTGCTATGTTTAGGGACGCGTTTGTGTACCTGATATGATAGATAGATACGCGAAATCCTAGAGCCGGCACATCAGTCTGCTTTCTGTGTTCATTCAAGTTCCACCAATATGTGACGTGACTTGTAAGATAGTTACGTTGGGCAGGGATGAAGAGTGAAGTTTCGGATTTCGTTTCAAGGTGTCTGTCTTGTTGCGAGCTAAGATTGAGCATTTGAGACCGGCTGGGAAGTTGCAACCTTTAACCGTTCCGGAGTGGGAATGGGAGCAGGTCTCCATGAATTCCGTTGTGGTGTCTACCCAGGTTTAGTCAGGGTATGACTCCATTTGGGTATTTGTTGTCCGGTTATGCTCAGTTTGCTCAGTTGTTCTTTGTTAAGTTTGTGCGTTTTCACGGAGTTTCATCATATGTTGTATCTAATGGAGGCATCATGTTCCTTGCCATCTTGGGCAGAAGTTTCAGGAAGCCTTGGGTACTGGTTGAGCTTTAGCTCCGCTTTTCCATCCGCAGGACGAGGGTTTGTGAGAGCGGGCTATACAGACTCTGGAGGGTATGTTTGTGCGTGCGTACTAATTATTGTTGGCAGATGGGATCGTCACATGCCATTGTTAGGGTTCTCCTTCGATAGCTGTTATCAGGAGACATTCCAATTGGCAACCTTTAGGTTTTGTTTGGTAGGTCGTGTCGATCGCCAGTCTGTTTTTCTGACTCTGCGTGAGTAGGATTTTGGACCCCAGCTAGTCTACAGACTACGGAGAAGATCCAGTTGATTCAGGTCAGGATGAGAGTAACCCAGTGCAGACAGAAGTCTTATGCCGACCGTAGATGTCGCAGACTTGAGTTCTCAGTGGGAGATCATGTATTCCTACGGATTTTTCCGATGAAATGGCGTGTTGAGTTTTGGGAAGCTTGGTCCCAGATTGTTGGTCCTTTGAGGTCCTCGAGCGAGTTAGTTCTGTTGCCTATAATATGGCACTTCCGCCCAGATTTTTGAGTATTCACCCCGTATTCCATGTGTCGATACTTCGCAATTACCTTCATGACCTTCTCACATGATTCAACACCAGACCATTCTTTTGGACGCGATCTTTCGTTCACCAGCAGCTGATAGTTTTAGTGGATCGGCAGGTGGAGGGACTTCGGTCAAGGGTCTTGCTATATGTGAAGGTTCTTTGGCGTAGCCGTATACTGAGGTGATCAGTTGGGAGGCTGCGAGCGAGATTTGGGAGTTTTGTACTCATCTTTTTGAAGGTACACTTAGTGAGAATTTTAAATTCGGGGACCGAATTTCTTTAAGGGGGAAGATTGTAACGTTTTAGAATCGTTTTGCGAATTTTCCGTTTTTAGGGTAAAATAGTCGGTGTTTTCCGTTTTAACCCGATTGTGATCAAACTTCTGTATAAACTTGACGACACCTAGTTTAGCTAAAATGAAGCTAGTGTGCGGGATTTGGGGGTCAATGGGAAGTTTTGGTTCACATAAAATTTTCCCTAATGAAATGTTATTTTAATGCTTTATTTGTGCACTTTATTAGTGATAGTTACTTTTTGGCTTGGGTTAATTACTACTAATGTGGTTTTATACTAATCTAATCACTAGATATTTTGTTAAACGATCCATCCATAATATCTAGATATTTTGAGTTTAAAATGAAATTTTAAAAGAAAAGAAAAGAAAGGAAAAGGTGGCAATTTGCATTAATTGATTTACTTTGCTAGAACTATCTTCATTCTTCACAAAACACCCCCCTTTTGTTTCTCATGGCCGGCCCTCTCTCTCTCCTTGGCTGCCCTAAATTTTCCCCTCCATTTTCATCTCATTTTGCTTCAAATAAATCATCAAAAATCCAAATAAATTCATCCAAACTCAAATATAATCAAAACCCATCATTCTTCTTCTTCAATTAAGTTTGGATCATTATTCTAGTGAGGATTTTGGAGGCTAAATTTTGGATTTCTAGTTGCTTGATCTTGATCTTTTGTGAGGTATAAAACCCTAACCCTAATCCTTAATTGTTATGTTTAAATCATAAGCTAGCTATTTAATCGTTTAATTATAGCTTTAATTTTATGTTTAATTCATTCATGTTAATTTATATGAAGTTCAAGTTAGGATTTAACTTGATGAAATGGTTAATTGTTAATTGAAGATTATGAAAACTTAATCAAGTTGCTAATTTGTTAAATGATATTTTTTCTAATCAGATAATTAAGCTAATTAGCAAACTAGACTTTTACTAATCCTAATTAGTGAGATTTAAAAATTATAGTAAAGGTTTAAATGGTTTAACTTTGCTATTTTGTGATGTTTGTTAATTCTAGTTTTGGTAAAACTTGTAGTTTTGTGTTAAAATGATTAAATGTTGCTTACTATGTTTCGGTAAATTTTGGGCGTGGGTTTCTTTTGACGTTGCGACGTTAATTATATTGATTCCACGCTATATTTTGTGTCGTGAATGCGCGATCGGTACGATCACGGTCTAGGCTTGGTAGTTGTGTCGCTTTGCGTTCCTAGCTAGGGTCGTGCCGATGTCGTTCGTGTCTTTGTGTAGCTTTTGCTCTTGAGTTCGTTTCGTAATGTCGCTACGCGCGTTAGCCACTTGACGAACACTTGAGAGTATGTTTAGAGTTGGTGCGTCGGTCAAACGTAGTTGGTACATGTTATTGGTCGATTGCTAATATATACTTGTTGTATTGTTATATGCTTTCAGGATCGCAGGGGGAGACTTCGGGCGCTGCGAACAGGGTAAAGCGAGTGGTAGGCTTTACTTAGCCAGGAGCGTTGGTGAGTAGATTTAACATCTACAGCGGAATCGCCCGCATGGCGTTATGCGTCTGGTCTAGAGATATTATATATTGTCACATATTCTATTTCATATATAGAGTTTGTGTATACCCTTATTGCTTAGTTATTTGTCGTTCTTGAACTAGTACCCTTAGGACACTGCACTATTATTGACGGCTCATGTTGCACGAGCATTGATTGTATGCCACACATACCGTCAATAATTGCCATGTTATGCACAACACACATACCTATATGATATTGTTTGGTTAGGGACATTGAGACATTGATTCATATTTCTTTATGCATATGACCTATAGCATACCTGTATACCTACATGCTTACACATATGCCTTGACATGCTTACATGCTAGTTACATGTATACCTATAGGGTATTGTACCATTAGCGATAGGTACATACACACATAATGACATAGCTACATGTATAACTTGCATACATACTTCACTTATACCTGGAGGGTATATTACATCATTACTGATAAGTAGATACACATACCTTGCTATACCTTTATGTTTACAGATATATCTGGTTATAGCTACATGTTTACCTTTACTTGAAGTTATATAGACTTGGAGAAATTAGGAACCGCGTGATATTTATATTAACTTGTTGCAGTTAAATAGCGGCTTTTCCTTTATATGCTCGCATTTCAGTTTTATGTTGCGTATATTATATTCATGGATTTACGCATTGAGATATGGATTTTTCATGATGTTTTCTGGATTTGAGGACCGTGGTAATTTCATGAAATTATGCATTATTTGAAAAACCCGGTTTCTCTTGATATGATATTTCAGAAGCCACCATGAGATTTATTGGTTCTGATATATATACCCCATGCGAGGAGCGTCGTGGTCCGTATGAGGGTACATGGTGGGGCCCGGAGGTACCCCGGGGCAAGACGATTGAAGGACCTTGCCGATTGAGCCTGGCAAGGGAACCATACCATCCGGTGACAGTACCAATGACTCGGCGGTTATCGTGGAGATACCGACGAGAGTCATGTACCTATGGATATGTCGAGAGGCGAGGGTCAGAGTTAGGCACTCGAGCTTTCGGTATAGCGTATGATACGTACCTATCAGGGTGTTAGTCGTGGTGACAGTACCTGAAAGATCAGCTTTTATGTGTCGATGCTTGGCACAGGTTTTCAAGATATTTTTACTTCTAAGTATATATAACAGTGGAATGGGACGCTGTTATATATGCATATATATATATATATATATATATATATATATATTAGTCGAAGGGGACGCTAATATATATTTATACATATTAATTAATATACATCATCATAATTATTCATGCAAATATACTTATTCAAGTTATATGAGATTCACTTGGTATTGTATTCAGGATATATGAGATTCACTTGATTTTGGATACAGGATAAATGTGTGATTTGTTGATTTTGTTCATTCAGGATATATGAGATTTACTTGCTATTGTACATTCAAGGTTTGTGAGACTTACATGATATGAGAGCCAATTTGGGGGTTGATTTGAGGAAATTGGAATTTGGATTGTCTTGATGGACTTTGGTCCTACCACGATGTCAGGATTCCGTGGAAATGACATGTTTCATTCCATACTTCTCATTTATTGTCTATGCACTGCTTCATGTATTAGTAATACCTGATAGAGTACCTTCCATGACTGTTGCATTTACATACTTTATTTTATATGCATTGCTTCATGTATTAGCTGTACCTGCTAGAGTAACTTTCATGACTGCTGTATATTTGCATTGTCATATCATCGCTTCATGTATTATTTGTACCTGATAGAGTACCTTACATGATTGTTGCATATAGATTGTCATATTATTGCTTCATGTATTAGATGTACCTGCTAGAGTAACTTTCATGACTATTGCATACATAAGACCATTTATTGTTATTAGCTTGCATATGTTAGATTCGCGCTGTACATGCATACTTGCGATTACCTGCATATGTTATTTACTATTCATGAGTTGGAAACTCACCCCCGTTGTGCGACAGGGTTTTGCAGATTGTTTCCCCAGAGTATTCGAGGCAGGCAATTCATCTATCTTATCATCTTTTGCTGCGGATACCGCTTCGGCTCACAGTGTGCAGTTTTGCCTAGGTGGGTTTTGTGGTTATCCGTTTATGTTCATTGTATATTCATTGTATCCTGTACTCTCTATCTACCACTTTCATGTGTATGACTTAGAGACTTGATGTGAGGACGATATTGTATATTTTGGTGACTAGGATGTCTTTTTTGCAGTTTTACTTCTATCGTCTTTTATTTCTTCGCTACGGCGTCGTATATCTGTTGTGGTGGTTGTTTTCCGCCGTTGGGTGTGGATTTGCTCCCGTTGGGGATGCATTACTTATATTTATGTTGTACCCATTTTTGGGGTTGGTTTTTACAAAGGAGGTGCTGCCGAAATTTTTAAGAAAGTAAAGTTGGACTTTAAAGAATTTGGTTTGATATTTCAAAAGTTTTGAAAATGCTATTATCATTTACTACTTTTGATGGTTTAGATTGCTGGGTTTTCGGCTTACTTAAATTGCATTACGCCAGTAGACGTTGCGTAGTTTAAGGGCCGTCACGTGCCAATTTCGGGTCGTGACCGACGTGGTTCGTATTATGAGATACGACACGATGTTTAGCGGGTCCTTTAGGCATGGTGTTTTCATACACACGCATGCATATAAATAAATAGTATCAGATTGTACTAGACATAGATCAGTACCTGATTGAATGAGATTTTGCGTATGTGCGTTTTGTGATCAAAGAATTAACCTCAATCAATAACGGTGTCGCTTGGTAGCTAGCCGGTTGAGTACGGGTCGGTCCACAGGGAGATGGATTCCTTTTCTTTATGTTCTTACGAGTTAAGTCCAAAAAAAATGGTGGTTTTATTTTACGATCTAAGAATGAGATAAAATTTATAAAAAGCATGCAAGGGTTAAGATTAGGTTAGTTTGGAAAATCAATTATTCTCACCGCTTTCTTTGCCCTAATTAAGAACTTTTAGGTGTTAAGGTAATAGTTAACAAAGGGGATTAGCACGATCGGGAAGAAACTAGGTTTCTTCCCTTTTGTCCTTGTCCGTCCTTTCTTAACTCTTACCCAAACCTCTATGGAAAATAATCACAACCGGTCTTTAACTAGGGTATCACCGCTACCTCGTGGAATAGGGTGCCGTAGTAAGCGGTGTGTGTATGTATGCATAGAGCCTACTTTAAAATGTTGAACGGGCAAGAAAGGGGTGAGAGATTTTCATCGCTCAAACCTTCCCCAAACCTAACCCTAACAAGTAAGGAACTACTCACACATTAAGAAATTGATAAACGAATTCATTTTTATGGTTTTCTTTTAATTAACTACGGCAGATAAAAATTGAAGATAAATAACTAGGGCAGAGAAATAAAATTGCTAGATAACTAGGGCAGAAAAGAAATTAAAATAACTAAGGCAAGATAAAAAAAACATACTTCTTTATTGATGCACTTTTTGACAATTACAAGGATTGAAAATTTTAGACTAGAGAAAAAAAAAGAGGCATCTCAAAAGAGGCACCCAAAAAGAGGCATGCTCTAAAAAGAGTTGTAGGCTTCCTATTTATAGATAATAGAAACCCTAGGGTTTACATCTGATCCATATCTAGAATTACAAAAATACCCTTAAGAAAACCGAGTCAATGCACCGACGCACCGACACGCACCGACACGTGCGATGCACAGCCGCAGATCAGCGGCTATATAGCATGTTTGGCCGCGGACCCGCGGCCATTTGGTGGGATCATGGGGCCAATTCTTTAGGTTTTCTTCAAGTTGCTTTTATCTTCTGTTTTCTTTACTTGGTTCCTCAGAATCTCTTCTATTTTCTTTTAGATTTTCAACAGTGCAGAATTATGTGGACTTTTACCGTGAGCTTCGTGTTGAAATCTTGAATCTTGTGCTACCCTTGTGCTTTGTGCATTGAACTATCTCATGATTTTCATTTGTTCCTTTAACTGTTAAGCGGCATCATACGGATTCATCTACTGTTGGTTGTAGTCTCACATTTGTAGCATATTTTCATGAATTTCACTGTAATTATCTGAGAACCTGTAACCTGCAACTATTTAGCAGACATGGATCAAAATCACCTATTTATGTGTAATGTGATTAAGAATGGGCGATATAATAATGCAAAATTCTGATATGAACAAATACCCCCAAACTTATCTTTTGCTCGTCCCGAGCAAAGCCAATTTTATTCTCGAAAAATCCTAATCTCACTTTCGCAGGGAATCGCGATTGCACCGAGCTCGTGCAACAAGCCGTTAAACCTTTAGGTGTCCCTAGTAGGAGGAGTGTTGTCTTTTGAGGGTTTTCAGCGGATAATACCCACAAAATCCGATCAATTTTGTAAGTCCACGTTGCGACCCCCGGTTCTTACGGGGAGGCGGAAACGGTATAAAAATCAAATTTTTAGCGCATGGGGCAACATGGACTAACAAAGTCGGGATCTTTTCTAAACTAAACTAGCAAACATGCAAAGGGGAGTTAACTACTCGGCAAAGTGGTTATACCTAACTTGAACTCCTTCTTCTTGAAACCTAGTAGAGGTTGATGGTTCTCTTCTCGTCGCCTTCTTCCGTCGAAGATGGATCCAACTGAGGGTTCAACCTTCGGGCTCTTTCTCGAACTTGGAGAGATCTAGAATCTTCGGCTTGCTAAACCTTTGATCCTAGAGTGAGTAGAGAGTGTCTAAAGGGTGCTTTTTTTTTAAGGAGAGGGATTCTCAACACATGAGAAGGGTTCTCCTTTTGCTAGAGGAAGAAGAAGATGAAGTGAGGAGAGAGAAGCTAAATGATAGAATGAGCTCTTTTCTTTTTGCAACCATCACAAAAAGCAAAAGAATTATCAAATTAATAATAATAATTAAAATGAAAAGGTTGATGGAAGGTTTAGGAATGACCATTATCATTTCAAACATTAAATGAATTTGCTATAATCAAAGAGCATCTTTCTTTTGTAATGATGATGGTCAAAACTTCAACCATGATCAACAAGTCAACCATGGTCAACAAGTCAACAAAAAAACCAACCATGACACAATTTCATTTTATTAATATTATTAATTGATATAACATAAATCCATTAGGGTTTGGAAAAAGACGACTGTCAACTGTGCATACGCACCCGTTCCGAAACCCTAATGAAAGTCCTCTTCCTCCTCCTCAAATAACTGTGCATACACACCTGCATTCTTGTTCCGAGGAACATGAATACTGAGAGATAAAAGCAACCCCAAAACATATACCGGTATCTGACTCAAACCAGAGCCAGCCAGTAATATCCGTCCGGACTCCAAACGTGCACAAGTGCGCGGATGAGAACGAACCCTGTCGCAAAACCATGCGACCTCTACTCTGTTTTGCCCAGAGGAGAATACCCTCTGTGTGGGACTCTAAAGACTCGACACTACGCTGGCAGTGGGTTTAACCACAGACCGCAAGCGGCACTAGCTGTGCGTAACGGTCCCCAGGTAGATGCTGACAAGAAAGCTGACGAAGTGAAACCCCATCTGTACTCCTACTGAGTCTGAATATGACAGTCTCCATACAGTCCGGTCTGTTCGTCTAATACATCGCATGTCGGGCCTAGGGGGCGGTAAAACGTCAGTCCCCTAATAGCGGTACAAGTCGTGTCGGAGTGAAGCCCAAAACACCCTGAGATAACACTGGAAGCCTACCAGTATATCTCGCTTGCCCTGGCCAGGGACTACTCGTGTAATGGCTCTCCTAGACACAGCGCGATGTCAACCCCCAATACCGGGAGAGACGAATCCTGTCTAACCGTCACTGCCTCCAAGTGCTTCGGGACTGCACCCAACCACCACCTGTTTGCACGACTCCTTTGAGCCGTGGTAGGGTAGTGATCAAAGTGCAGTGGGAACACACTCGAGGCGAAGTGCCAGTGTCAAGTCAGCGGACTAAGCTGTACTCATGTCACCTGGGAACTGATAACTGACGATAGCTATAATACCAACCTGTCAGTTCCCGACGAGTCCTGTCCAGTGTACTCGTAACCCAACGAGCACCCGTATACTATCTCCAGTACGACGTACTGATGGCTGTGGGACAGACCATCTCCCACACTGGGATGAGAAGCGCATACGCTAGTCTACTCCGGAGTATCGATGCCCTGTCTCGATAGTCCTGCGACTAGGGACCTGTATATGGATGTGCTTATAGATTACCCAGCCCCCACTAGTGTGACTGCCATCACAACGCTGGTAATCAAGCAAAGATCCTAAGGGCTCCACTAATGCGTATAAGTGATATATTGAAATAAACACAAGTACACATTGAAGTAGAAACAAACCAAGTAGCATACTACTATATTGAGCAAGATTGTTTATACAAGGTGAATATCCCAAGCTTCCATTAAGTAATATACAAACTAGTATGATACAGTAATGGCCTCTAGGGCATATACACTAACAATCTCCCACTTGCACTAAGGCCATGTACTGGCGTATCGAAGACCTATCATCTCGATCAGCCGCTCGAACTGAGTCTGGGGCAGTGCCTTGGTGAATGGATCTGCAGTGTTTTCTTCTGAAGCAACCCTCCGAACCTCGATCTCCTTGCGATCCACGATCTCCCTGATCAGGTGATACCGCCTCAAGATGTGCCTGGATCTCTGATGGGACCTGGGTTCTTTCGCTAAAGCTATAGCCCCGTTGTTGTCGCAATACAGAGGTATTAGGTCAACAATAGACGGAACCACCTGAAGTTCTTTTAAGAACTTCCTCATCCAGACAGCTTCTTTTGCGGCATCAAATGCAGCGATATATTCCGCTTCCATAGTCGAGTCTGCAACGGTTTCCTGTTTGGAGCTCTTCCAACACACCGCCCCTCCATTGAGGGTAAAGACAAAACCCGACATGGACTTGGAATCATCCTTGTCACTCTGGAAGCTGGAGTCAGCAAAGGCCTCGATCTGGAGGTCTTTTCCGCCATACACCAAGAACATCTCCTTAGTCCTTCTCAGGTACTTGAGAATGTTCTTTACCGCTATCCAGTGTTTCTCCCCAGGGTTTGACTGATACCGGCTTACTACACTCAGTGCATAAGCTACATCCGGTCTGGTACACAACATCGCATACATTATAGAGCCTACCGCAGAAGCGTAGGGTATAATAGACATGCGATCCCTCTCCAAATCAGTCTTGGGAGACATCTCTTTAGAGAGGGTGATCCCGTGACAAGCCGGTAGGTTACCGCGCTTGGAATCTTCCATACTGAATCTCTTCACTATGGTGTCGATGTACCTGGACTGAGAAAGTCCTAATATCCTCTTGGATCTATCACGATGGATCCGGATCCCCAGGATGTATGAGGCATCACCCAGGTCTTTCATGGAGAACCTGTGTGACAAGAACCCCTTGACAGATTGTAGCATAGGAATGTCATTTCCTATTAAGAGAATGTCATCCACGTATAAAACGAGGAATACTACAGTTCTCGCTACAAATCTACTATAGATGCATGGTTCATCTGGATTTTTGATAAAGCCAAATTCCTTGACCGTCTCATCAAAACAGATGTTCCAACTCCGCGATGCCTGCTTTAGTCCATAGATGGACTTAAGCAACTTGCACACCTTTCCGCTGCTCCCACTCTGAATGAAACCCTCTGGCTGATCCATATAGACACACTCCTCTAAATTTCCATTCAGAAAAGCGGTCTTTACGTCCATCTGCCAAATCTCATAATCGTGGAAGGCAGCAATGGCAAGAAGGATCCGAATGGATTTCAGCATAGCCACTGGAGAAAAGGTTTCGTCATAGTCCAAGCCAGGTCTTTGACGGAAACCCTTTGCTACAAGTCTAGCTTTATAGGTCTCAACCTGTCCATCTACACCAATCTTCCTTTTGAAGATCCACTTGCATCCTATGGGTTTTACCCCGTCTGGAGCAATGTCCAACGTCCATACTTTGTTAGTGTACATGGACTCCATTTCGGTCCGCATTGCATCCAGCCATTTTACCGAGTCAACGCTCTGAACGGCCTGCTGGAAGCTAGTAGGCTCATCATAATCTATGATGCAATCCTCTCTATCCCCGTCTATGAGAAAACCGTAGTATCTCTCGGGCGGATGAGACTGCCTACTACTTCTGCGGAGCGGCGTAGGAATGTCCTGTTCATTTGAACCCTCTGGTTCCACTAAGCTTTCAGTAATAGTTTATGGTTCTGGAATTTCTTCCAGTTCTACTGCGCTCCCACTAATTTCCTTTTCTAAGAACTGGTGTTCTAGAAAGTGGGCATTACGAGAAACAAGGACTTTTTGTTTCTCTGCGTAGTAGAAAAGATACCCCCTGGTGTTCTTTGGGTATCCCACAAACTTGCACAGTACTGAGCGTGCCTCGAGTTTGTCCGCATGCTGCTTTTTGACAAAAGCCGGACATCCCCAGATCTTCAGATATTGAAGATAGGGTTTCTTCCCACTCCATAACTCATATGGTGTGGTAGGCACAGTCTTAGTGGGAACTCGGTTCAAAAGGTACGCAGCTGATTCTAGCGCATACCCCCAGAATGATCGCGGTAACTCAGCGTTACTCATCATGGACCGTACCATATCCAATAGGGTGCGGTTCCGTCTCTACGATACACCGTTATGTTGCGGAGTATATGGAGGAGTAAGCTGAGAGAGAATTCCATTCTCTTTTAAGTAGTTCAGGAACTCGGCACTCAAGTATTCTCCACCTCGATCCGATCTTAGAATCTTGATACTTTTGCCGGTTTGTTTTTCTACCTCATTCTTATATTCCTGGAATTTTCCAAAGGCTTCGGATTTATGTTTCATCAAGAAGACATGTCCGAACCTTGAAAAATCATCCGTAAAAGTAATGAAGTAAGAAAAACCGCTTCGCGCAAGTGTAGACATTGGACCGCACACATCGCTGTGTACGAGTCCCAAGAGCTCGCTCGCTCTTACTCCGTGTCCAATGAATGGAGTCTTTGTCATCTTTCCTTTGAGACAGGATTGACAAGTGGCATACGATTGATATTCGAACGGATTCAAATACCCTTCTATATGTAACTTAGTCAACCTTCTCTCATTGATGTGACCCAGTCTACAATGCCACAAGAAAGCCTGATTGATATCTGGAGACTTTCTTTTGTGTGTATTCTGGACATTAAAAATCTGTGGTTGGTTTAACACGTATATACCATTGCTCAGTATACCTGACCCAATCAGAACTTGATTAAGGTGAATGTTTACAACATTACTTACAAACGCAAATTCATAACCTTCTTTAGAAACTAAAGATACAGAAATGATATTACAAGTTGCGTTGGGTACAAAAAAGCAATTACACAAAACCAAAACATGCCCATCTGACATTCCCAGGTGATAGTCCCCCACGGCTTTAGCATCCATGCTAGCTCCGTTCGTAACTCTGAGGGTCATGTCACCTGCCTTCAAAACCCTACGGTTTCTCAACGCCTGCAAAGAATTACAGATATGAGATCCTGATCCGGTATCCAATACCCAGGAAGTAGAGTTTATAGAAAGACAGTTTTCAATAACATACACACCTGAAGCTGAAGCCGCAACCTGCTTCAGTTCCTGTGTCTTGGCCTTCCAAGCCCTGCAATCTTTCTTCCAGTGTCCACTCTTATGACAATAGAAGCATTCCTCCTTTCCCATAAGCTTCCCCGCAATCTTTGTTGCCATTTCTTTTCCCTTCATACCCACTTTACTAACACCGCCCCTTGGTTTGGCGGGGGCTTTCTTCCTCTTTCCCTTGGCTTTTGCCTTGGACCTTGAGGAAGAAGATCCTCCTACAAATAAAGAGGGTGTTTCCCTACCTTTCTGTAGAGTGCCCTCTACGCTCCTCAGCATGTTGAGGAGTTCGGAAAGTTCAACTTCCTTTTCTTGTAAGTTGAAGTTCAGTATAAACTGGGCGTAAGTGGATGGAAGGGACTGGAGAATTAAATCCGTATAGAGTTCACTTTCCAACGTGGTCCCAAGTTCCGCGAGCTCCTCAATGTAGCCAATCATCTTAAGCACGTGGTCCGCTACCGATGATCCGACGGCCAACTTTGCCGAAAATAACTTTTTCGACACTTCGTATCTTGCGATACGAGACTGCTCTCCATACAGTTCTTTTGTATGAAGAAATATGGATTCCAAGTCCATATTCTCGTGCCTCCTCTGATGTTCATTGTCCATCGAGGCAAGTACGAGGCACCGGGCCTTCGCGCTATCAATCTCCCAGGTCTTGTGGATTTCCTTATCCGCGACGCTGGAGGTGGGACTTGGGACGGGGGGAGCTTTGGTGGTAAGAAGATACCCCAGCTTGTCGTAAGTGATTGCCATCTTGACATTCCTGAGCCAATCTTTGTAGTTTGGCCCTGTCAATATATTTTTATCTAGAAGTAACTTAAGTCCAGTTATGTCGATTGGTCGCTGCAATTAGGAGAGAGAGAAGAAACACTTTAGCACGATGCTCTTGCATGTTTAGAGTGGTTTTTAATTTGTCTAAACAGGATGGCTCCCACTGTCTCTCGAATCCCTCCTCAAACCATAAAGGAAGAATTAGTCGGGATCAATCCCACCGCACAATACTTGCTTAACCGTTCAGCCAGGCCAGTGTCGGTACTTCGAGGGAGGTTTTCCAACGCTTTCGCGAAGTTCCTTAATTAAATAACCTCTTTTCCCTGGGGGCGTAGCCCCGCTAACACCTTTCTAGGCACCTACTAGGTTTATAGCATTGATCGTTTAGTGAGAAATTTCCCGAGGAGTAGCATATACTCACAGTAGGATCGGGATCCAAATATCATCGCGACGAAACTGAAGGAATCCTATCAGAATCACCACACTCCAAATGGTATGCAAATCTAGCAAGTTTCAGTACTTATGAAACTCCCGATGTGGATTTTTGCCCCATGCTCTTATGACCTTGGCGTGAGGTCAAAATGTCATAAGTCACATGTCAAGTTCTTCCCATCATTATCCTGGTTAATTTGAACCCACCCGTACCTACCCTTGACGTAAGCCAAAATGGCAGTACGACTGTCTCAAACCAACGCATTCTATCTATGCAACAGATAAATATTCGGTAGCTACCAATCACTATGCCTTGGCGTGAGGTCAAAATACATAGCTTGAATACTACCGTACATTTAACTGAAATGATGGAGGGCTACGAATGGTTTTGGCAAAACCGTGAACGTAGTGAACTTGATATAATCGATGGAACAAGATAGATTTTAAAAGGAGTGGCTCAAGCTCCGCGTTTAAAAGTTAGTTTTGAAAAGAACCGAGTGGTTTTTCGAAAGTGTTCCAACGATTTTAACTTGGTTTATTATCTTGCATTAGTTCTTTTAATGCGTGATATTCTTGCATTAGTTCTTTGAATGCGTCCCATCATTTAATCCTACCATTGCAGAAAACAACCAAAATACGACGTACGCTTATGCCATTCGCATTCTCCACGGGGCCCCGTCATCACCTTTTAGGTTACTTAACTAACGACAGAGCGAGGGCTGGGCTAGCGCGGCTGTAAAACATAAGCAACGGCTAAATAGTTATAAATATAGCAATGATAGACATTACAGATCACAGATGAATACATTGGATATACTAGGAATCCGCAATCCATTCGAGCCTGCAACGAAAAGCGGATTACACGGTCGCGGTGAATAGCCAATACCCCACCCAAGACCCCTACGGGTGCGGCAAACTACCCGCCAAGTACTCGGCAGTTTGTGCACCCCTCCATGGGTCTATCCTAGGAGCAAAAACAGTAAAAAGAATTATACAATGACGGCTACAACCCCGACCCGGTTGTGCGGCCAAACAAATAATAATATTATATCAATTTACATGTTACAAATGAATGAAAGAAAAACAAAAGCTCATCTCACATCCACCCCGGCTATTCACCCGCGACAGTCCAACACATTCATATACACATTCCAATATCAAACACAGATCACAGAGATGTATAACCCCGACTAATCGACTTATAGCGATTAGCCGACGTTCAATACATTCAAACATCATAGATATAACCAATATAGTCCAAGTGTAGTGAAGTTCGGAAAAAATACGGAATTATAGGCCCCCAAAAACAAATTTCTATTCTGGAAAATCTGGGCACATATAATATATCTTAAAAATCCTAAAACCCTACCAGAAGAACACTGCACAAAACCCGATCACGAGAGGACCCTAAACGGCGGCGGTTCCGCGGCAAATGCCTACCACATGCCGCGGAACCGCGGCGGTTTGAAGGAATCAGGGGATCGTTTTTCTTGGGTGTTCACACAAAACCCTGAGCCGAATTTAGGTGTATAACAAATCTTGTTTTGACCAGAAAAAATTTTAACAGAAACTAGGGTTTTGTAAAAGTTTGGTTTTTGGATTTTTCGGTTCCGAACTTCGTTACACTTCACTACCAAGCTAGTTTAAGTTTAGTTAGGCTCTGATACCACTGTAAGTCCACGTTGCGACCCCCGGTTCTTACGGGGAGGCGGAAACGGTATAAAAATCAAATTTTTAGCGCATGGGGCAACATGGACTAACAAAGTCGGGATCTTTTCTAAACTAAACTAGCAAACATGCAAAGGAGAGTTAACTACTCGGCAAAGTGGTTATACCTAACTTGAACTCCTTCTTCTTGAAACCTAGTAGAGATTGATGGTTCTCTTCTCGTCGCCTTCTTCCGTCGAAGATGGATCCACCTGAGGGTTCAACCTTCGGGCTCTTTCTCGAACTTGGAGAGAACTATAATCTTCGGCTTGCTAAACCTTTGATCCTAGAGTGAGTAGAGTGTGTCTAAAGGGTGCTTTTCTTTTAAGGAGAGGGCTTCTCAACAAATGAGAAGGGTTCTCCTTTTGCTAGAGGAAGAAGAAGATGAAGTGAGGAGAGAGAAGCTAAATGATAGAATGAGCTCTTTTCTTTTTGCAACCATCATAAAAAGCAAAAGAATTATCAAATTAATAATAATAATGAAAATGAAAAGGTTGATGGAAGGTTTAGGAATGACCATTATCATTTCAAACATTAAATGAATTTGCTAGAATCAAAGAGCATCTTTCTTTTGTAATGATGATGGTCAAAACTTCAACCATGGTCAACAAGTCAACCATGGTCAACAAGTCAACAAAAAAACCAACCATGACACAATTTCATTTTATTAATATTATTAATTGATATAACATAAATCCATTAGGGTTTGGAAAAGGACGACTGTTAACTGTGCATACGCACCCGTTCCGAAACCCTAATGAAAGTCCTCTTCCTCCTCCTCAAATAACTGTGCATACACACCTGCATTCTTGTTCCGAGGAACATGAATACTGAGAGATAAAAGCAACCCCAAAAAATATACCGGTATCTGACTCAAACCAGAGCCAGCCAGTAATATCCGTCCGGACTCCAAACGTGCACAAGTGCGCGGATGAGAACGAACCCTGTCGCAAAACCATGCGACCTCTACTCTGTTTTGCCCAGCGGCGAATACCCTCTGTGTGGGACTCTAATGACTAGACACTACGCTGGCAGTGGGTTAACAACAGACCGCAAGCGGCACTAGCTGTGCGTAACGGTCCCTAGGTAGATGCCGACAAGAAAGCTGACGAGGTGAAACCCCATCTGTACTCCTACTGAGTCTGAATGTGACAGTCTCCGTCCAGTCCGGTCTGTTCGTCTAATACATCGCATGTCGGGCCTAGGGGGCGGTAAAACGTCAGTCCCCTAATAGCGGTACAAGTCGTGTCGGAGTGAAGCCCAAAACACCCTGAGATAACACTGGAAGCCTACCAGTATATCTCGCTTGCCCTGGCCAGGGACTACTCTTGTAATGGCTCTCCTAGACACAGCGCGATGTCAACCCCCAATACCGGGAGAGACGAATCCTGTCTAACCGTTACTGCCTCCAAGTGCTTCGGGACTGCACCCAACCACCACCTGTTTGCACGACTCCTTTGAGCCGTGGTAGGGTAGTGATCAAAGTGCAGTGGGAACACACTCGAGGCGAAGTGCCAGTGTCACGTCAGCGGACTAAGCTGTACTCATGTCACCTGGGAACTGATAACTGACGATAGGTATAATACCAACCTGTCAGTTCCCGACGAGTCCTATCCAGTGTACTCGTAACCCAACGAGCACCCGTATACTATCTCCAGTACGACGTACTGATGGCTGTGGGACAGACCATCTCCCACACTGGGATGAGAAGCGCATACGCTAGTCTACTCCGGAGTATCGATGCCCTGTCTCGATAGTCCTGCGACTAGGGACCTGTATAAGGATGTGCTTATAGATTACCCAGCCCCCACTAGTGTGACTGCCATCACAACGCTGGTAATCAAGAAAAGATCCTAAGGGCTCCACTAATGCGTATAAGTGATATACTGAAATAAACACAAGTACACATTGAAGTAGAAACAAACCAAGTAGCATACTACTATATTGAGCAAGATTGTTTATACAAGGTGAATATCCCAAGCTTCCATTAAGTAATATACAAACTAGTATGATACAGTAATGGTCTCTAGGGCATATACACTAACAAATTTGGCATGTTGACTTTTATTCTTCAATTCGGTATTCTAGCAAGAAATTCTATTATCTTCAACTTACAAATCATCAACCCATATTTGCACACTTCTTTTTCATTTAATTTAAGATCTTATATGTTCTGCAAATTATTAAGCTTTCAGCATCATTTGAATTTTCCTTCTAAGGTTCCATCTCAACTTAGTAATATTTATCATATCTACTTAAGGTATAAGCCCTATCTTTCAATCCTATCTCTCATCCAAACCCCAATCATATACCACTATGTGTGTGTATGTATCAACCCTACACTTGGAAATTCAATTCTAGCAATCATACTTTTGTCCATCTTCCAAAATACTTTTAGTTGGTGAATTTTAGATGAAATTGCCCACACATCTTTCTTGTGACCGTTAATACCTCTTGAGATACTGAACGACCGATTACAAAATGTGTTTGCGTATTTAGGCGTAATTTCTCGTCTTGTAACACCTAAGGCTTAGCAGTAACTCCCAAACCAGTTGGTCTAAGGCACTAGGTGATAAAGCACCCTTGCTATATATTTTTATTTATGCAGCCTTAAGTAATTACAAAACCAGTTTTAATTTTTTTTTATCTCTTTATTCACACTTATACTTTTATTTTATTTCCCATCATACTAAGGATTTTAGACAAGAGCATTTCAAGGTATTCTCTACTATTCCAAGTTTCAAGGTGCGTGTTTGTGCAAGTTGTAGGGTATATATTTTCAGAAATTGGACTTAAGCTTCAGAATTATTTTTCAAACTTACACTTCATATAAAAATTCAATACTCTTCTCTTACTTTGACTTAGCCTAAGAACTGAACTCAAAATTTTCCTTTTTCTAAATAAATTACAAGGACATATATTTTCTACAGTTAAACTTTAAGAAAGGTTATTTTTAGGGTTTTTAATTTACCAAGTTTAGGATCTAGTTTTTCCTAACTAGTCAACCGTCATGTTGAACTTAAGTCAAATATGGCCAAAATTGAACTTTTCAATTTTTATAATTTTTAAATAAAAATCAATTTTTATGGGTTTTAAAATAAGTATGCAAATGCAAAAATATACACATGAATGCGAAGGAAGAAAGTTTACCGAGCACACCCCCAAACTTAAACATGACAGTGTCCTCACTGTCAGGCTATACCAAGAAGGTCAAAATTGTCGGTACTCCGCTATTTTTTTATTTTTATTTTATTATTATTATTAACAGAAAAAGAAAACAAAATATATATACACAAAAAGCCCCCCCCCCAAACTTAAGTGAAACAGTGTTTCCACTGTTTATGCGTTAAAGTTCAAAGTTAGGGGGGAGAAAAATACAGTATCAAGCTATACAAGGCTTTACACAGGCCAAAGGTTAGCACCAACCATTCAAAAAATTAATCGTTATAATGGTGTGGTTGGTGAAAGAATGGAGTGTAGAGAAAAGAAATGAGAAACACACGAGACTGTGTGGAGATAAAAGCAGTATACGGTCTCGGTGGAGGAGAAGAATGGCGGAAGGGAAAAAGAAATGGTGGTGGTTCGACTTCTTCAGGTGAAGGTTGATTAATCACAAAATCCGTGTCGTTTAGGAATGCGAGTTCATCGGCGAAAATATCTTCGAAACTTCCATCGATGGTCCGATTGAACGTTTCAATGTCAATAAGTGTCGCGCCAGAATTCAACACACTTGATTTTTCCAAAATTATGATGGTAGGATAGTCGTAAGGCTCATTTACCTTATTTTCAAAAGAGTCTAAATCAAGTCATTTTTCTAGAATTATCGAACTCAAAATATCGGATTGTGATTCATTAACCCTCGGTATCATTAAAGGAAGATTAGAAGAAGAACCAGAGAAAGTGGGAGAAAGAAGCTGAGTACGAACTTGAGAGTGGAGATGGAGTGTATAAATTAGCACATTTTGTAATGACCGATGTGTAAAAAGCTCTTGTGCTAATCTATCAACCCACTGAGAAATGAGATAAAATCCCTCAAGGTTCGTGAGAAAACATGGGTACGTTGGACTTGGTAAACCAGACATTGAAAATGAAAAGGGATACGGTCTCTTGCGCGGTCGGAACGATGGAAAGGACGAAGGGGGGTGATTTAGGAAGGGTCACAGTTAAAGGTTCAGGAGGGTGTACACAGTCAGTGGAACGAACAGGATAAATTGGAAAATCCGACTCATCAAACAAAACTGATTTGTCCTCAATACTATCCTCAATACTCTCCTTAATACTCTCCTCAAAATTTAGCTTATCCATGCAATTCTCATCAAATTCAAGACGCATATGAAGTTCGGGAAAAACATTTAATGAATCGGGATGATGAATTGGAGAGAAAAATTTAGTTAAATCTGCAGGTTCATCATCCAAAATATTCCCAGCGTCGATATCCTCAATCAAGTGAAAATCAATTTTTTTAGACACCTCCTCAAAAGCATATATATTTATCAATTCAGGTTCTAGAGTGGAGGTGTAGAGGTCAAAAGGATTGGGTGTGGGTTCACTCTAAAGGGACCCTTCACAATCTGGCAAATTAAGCACTACAAAGTCGCACAACTCATTAAATGTTTTATTTTCAACTGGTGAATCATTTGGGACACTTGATAGACATTCAAAACCGGAGTTGTGGGATTCAATTGGGGATGGGTAGGTTTGATTTGGAAGGGTGCACAGCTCACTCTCTTCACTCAAATTCTCAATCTGTCCAACCGTCTCATCATACATTGGAAAATATGGAGCTAGTTGGAAACTGGCTACCGGTTCACTAGGTTGTCTTGATGAATTAAGGGCGGCAATGGACGCATTCAAATTCCTCAACTGTTAGTTTGTCGCTATAATATAAGCTTCCAGCGACTATTCCAGACTAGACATGGGTTGTGAAGGGGTTTCAGTAAAAGATTCAAAATTGTTTGGATTCTGGAAACTCCCAAATGGCTGTGTAGAATCAATTCTAGGGAAGGTGCGAAAGTCGGGTAGGACTGGTAGGAATTGAATGGTTGGACAGGAGTAGAATCAACATTTGGATAAAAAGGTGAATGGACTTGTTGATCCCAAGAACTGGAAGTGTTGACAGGAGTGAAAGATCGGTTACAAGATTGTTCAATATGTTTAGCAATAGACATGGGTTTCGGAGTTACAACAGGACTCGAAAAAGGGGTATCAACGTAAGAAGGTGGTGAAGGTTGGAACGGTTGATATAAAGTGGATTGTGGAGTCCAACTGTTTCTCCTAGACGCTTCTATTCGATCTTTCAAAGAAATTTTGGGCATGGAGGGGCCGTCCGTAATTTGACCAAAATAATGCGCGTAGGAAGCAATGTTTGGATGAGGATACCAAAGTTCGGCAAGAGTTTTGCGAGGTGGGGTACCCATGATGTAAGAAAGGAGAAGAAAAAGAATGTGATGATTTTTTTTTTTAAAATTTTGTTTTTATTTTAATTTTTTTAAAAAGAAATTGTTTGTTTTGGGGTTTTTGAAATTTTTGAAAGTGATTTTTTAGAAAGTGTATTTGCAAAATTTTTACGGACTACTACACACTTTCAAACAGTCACAATATAAGCATGCACAATCAAGCCTAGAGCTACGGTCTCCTAAGTCAACTAGACTGCTCCTAACTGTTCCAAAGGACAAGTTGTGAGATCCTCAAATCGCCTCTTCACCGCCAATTGTGGCCAGGTAAGCACAAGTAAAGAAAGGAGGGATCCGCTCACGAATCACCGTGAGACGGGCCTTTTAAAATTACCTTTCCTACTTGTCTAGCCTAGGCACCACAAAGTCAGGTTTAGATAAACGACCGATGTCTACAACCTTTCCATTATCCTAATGAGCATGACAGTCCTTATTGGCTGAGTCTAATATTTTTTTAATTAACTCGAGGGTTGATGCAAAATGCTTTTTTTGATTTTTGGGGTCCTAGGAAGGGTAATGAAATCCCCACCCAATCTTGATTGGTGTTATAGCACCTTAAAAGTCCGTTTTAAATATGCAAAGCAATTAACACTCCAAAAATATAAAACACTTTCAAAAAAAATTTATTTTGCAGCGCAAAGAATCCTGCACAAAAACAATTTGTTGGAGAGGGAGAAGAATTTTGCGCAAAGAACCCTGCAGAAAATTTTTCAGTGGAGTTCAGGGGGTTACAGAGGAGAAATGGAATGCTTACAGAGCAAAATGGATTGCTGATGTGAGCGGTTGACCGTGGTTCCGCGGTCAAACCTACACTTCCATCGCGGTTCCGCGGCGGTTCAGTTGGTTCAGATCTCAAATTTTTTTCTGTTTTCTTGTTATGATTCTCCTCTGTTTGTTCAGATCTTCTGTTTCTTGATTTGTTCACTGGGATTTTCCAGATCTGAATCTGTCCATCTTCTTTTCCTGTGCAATTCACACAATACCTCTAAAAAAGAACAAGATGAAATTTTTTTTAAAGTTTTTTTAACCCGAAATTACACAAAGAAAGAGACTACCGTCTCCCCGGCAGCGACGCCATTTGATTGAAAGAGATTTTGCGTATGTGCGTTTTGTGATTAAAGAATTAACCGCAATCAATAACGGTGTCGCTTGGTACCTAACCGGTTGAGTATGGGTCGGTCCACAGGAGGATGGATTCCTTTTCTTTATGTTCTTATGAATTAAGTGCAAAAAAATTGGTGGTTTTATTTTAAGATCTAAGAATGAGATAAAAGTTTATAAAAAGCTTGCTAGGGTTAAGATTAGGTTAGTTTGGAAAATCAATTATTCTCACCGCTTTCTTTGCCCTAATTAAGAACGTTTAGGTGTTAAGGTAATAGTTAACAAAGGGGATTAGCACGATCGGGAAGAAACAAGGTTTCTTCCCTTTTGTCCTTGTCCGTCCTTTCTTAACTCTTACCCTAACCTCTATGGAAAATAATCACAACCGGTCTATAACTAGGGTATCACCGCTACTTCGTGGATAGGGTGCCGTAGTGAGCGGTGTGTGTATGTATGCATAGAGCCTACTTTAAAATATTGAATGGGCAAGAAAGGGGTGAGAGATTTTCATCTCTCAAACCTTCCCCAAACCTAACCCTAACAAGTGAGGAACTACTCACTCATTAGGGAATTGATATATGAATTCATTTTTATGGTTTTCTTTTAATTAACTACGGCATATAAAAATTGAAGATAAATAACTAGGGAAGAGAAATAAAATTGCTAGATAAGTAGGGCAGAAAAGAAATTAAAATAATTAAGGCAAGATAAAAAAAAACTTACTTCTTTATTGATGCACTCTTTGACAATTACAAGGATTGAAAATTTTAGACTAGAGAAATAAAAAGAGGCATTTCAAAAGAGGCACCCAAAAAGAGGCACGCTCTAAAAAGACCTATAGGCTTCCTATTTATAGATAATAGAAACCATAGGGTTTACATCTAATCCATATCTAGAATTACAAAAATACCCTTAAGAAAACCGAGTCAATGCACCGACGTACCGACACACACCGACACGTGTGATGCACGGCCGCGGATGCGCGGCCATTTGGTGGGCTCATGGGGCCAATTCTTTAGGATTTCTTCAAGTTGCTTTTATCTTCTGTTTTTTTCACTTGGTTCCTCAGAATCTCTTCTATTTTCTTCCAGTTTTCCAACAGTGCAGAATTATGTAGACTTTTACCGTGAGCTTCGCGTTGAAATCTTGAATCTTGTGCTACCCTTGTGCTTTGTGCATTGAACTATCTCATGATTTTCATTTGTTCATTTAACTGTTAGGCGGCATCATACGGATTCATCTATTGTTGGTTGTAGTCTCACATTTGTAGCGTGTTTTCATGAATTTCACTGTAATGATCTGAGAACCTGTAACCTGCAACTATTTAGCAGACATGGATCAAAAGAACCTATTTATGTGTAATGTGATTAAGAATGGGCGATATAATAATGCAAAATTCTGATATGAACAGTACCCCCGGATCATGATATATGATGAAAAGGATACCAGATGAGAAATGAGATAAATGTGTTATTTTACACGCACCCAGATTTGGGATGTTGTACGATGGATTTACCGTACTAGCTATATTGATGATAGATCCGCACTCTTGACTAGAGGATGTCATAGTATATAGGGTATCGTATGGGATACTATTAAGGCGGGATCACCGACTATTATATATATATATATATATATATATATATCGACTCAGATTTTAGGCGGTCTCCTTACCTTTTTATTTTTCGGTTAGTTCAGACTTGTAGTTACCTATATGACTCGTTTACATTATTGCATGTTCTTTATTGTTGTGTTTATTATTCAGCTCCCGCATATTTCTGCTACTCGCATCGCATGCTTATATCGTGTTTTCATATGCTAGTATTGAAATTATGCTGTCAGGACACCAGCACCATTACCGATGATGCGTATGTCCCTCATACACTTACTTGCCGGCTCACACACATCATCATCGGTAATTGCCATGTCACGTACACTTAGAGAATTTTTCTCATTTGACATCACTGTTAGCTGGTAGTTTCGACATATCATTATTGTGCTACTTTAGATATCGCAATTCAATACTGTTATACTTCATGCATATTTATTATTCGTTGCCATGCATTTTTATTTAGGGCCAGTCCGGATTTGACGGAGCCCAACACTTTTAAATTCGTTGTTATTTATTCTCGAGATTTGGGTTTTCTATGAGATTTATGGATTTGGAGAAACCGCAAGATTTTATAAAACTGATTATCAATTTTAAATGAAAGTTGCGGTTTTCTCATGATATGATTTGAGATTGCCCAACATGAGTTTTCTCGGCTCTTGAGCGATATCATACACCCAATTCGAGGAGGAGTAGAGTCCGTCTGTGGGTGCCTGGTGGACCCGGTGCGATACCCCGGGGCAAGAAGATCGCAGTTATTCGGCGTTGAGTCTGTGACAGGGGAGCATTGATGACCGGTGATTGTATTGTGACTCTTCGGATATCCGGAGGATACCGATCAGAGTTGGGCTAGTCCTGATAGCCGGAGCCCAGGGGCTAGTCCGGATAGCCGGAGCCCCAGATTTTGATATTGAGGTATTGAGATATTATGATATTAAGATATTATGATATTATGAGATTGTCCACCTGACTTTTTTTTGATGTCATTCGAGACATTGATTTTGATTTCATACCCAGGGCATGCATATGATTTGGCTTATGCTTTCGGCATAGTTTTCATGCACTTTTAGTATTTTGATTTGCTTTTGTGCACGCTGATGCACATGGTTGTGAGATCATATACCACGGTATACCTGATTTGGATTTGGATTGAAATGTGTTGTATACCGTCGATTTCGATTGTGATACTCGATATTTGTTTTGTGCACCTTGTGCACCTGAATGGATTCTTGCGCATATTTGACGCGCTTGGATTGGATTTTACGCATGTTCGGCACTTGATATTGGATTTCGTGATTTTGTGCATGTTGGATGCACATGATTTAAATTTTATTCGTGCATGATGGATTCACCTGATTTGGATTTTCGCGCATGTTGGGCGCACGATATGAGATGCGATTTTGGTGCACACCAGATGCACTAAATCGGGATTCTTTGTGCATATCAGATGCACCTGATTTTGCTGTCAGGCACACCGTTGCCCCTGACAGGTGTTTCGTGCACACACGTTGCACTTAAATGTTGTTTCTGTGCACATGTATGGCACATTCATGGTTTGATTTCCGTGCGCACCAGACGCACGTAACATTCATATGCACATTTTGGGATTGATTTCTTATGGAGCGGCACATTTTTATGACATTTACTATTTGTTTTCGTACCGAGCAGGACTAGTCAGAGGACAGTACCTGGATATAATTTGCATGCATTGATTGCTATCGAAGGGATTTCCAAAAAGGGAGCTATAGTCTCAGTATTTACCTACGTGTCTGATATGACAAAAAACGTTTAAAACAAGGAAACCCTTATAAATTGTTTTTAAAACGGCGGGACGTACATATTAAGCAAAAGATATATACATATATGGTTATTTTCTTACAATAGACGTCTGCCACTGTGCAGTGTTATGCGCATCGCACAGTGACTTAAAGAGGTTTAGCATGCATTTCCTTCAGCGGTTTACATGTACAGTTCGATATATATATCATGTTGGTGTTCGTATTGGATTTAGACATTGATGTCTTACCCATGACTCCAATGATTGCGTGATGCTTGACGGAGTTTTACTTTTGATTGATATACTCATTTTTCATGCGCATGCATTGCGCTACGATGTGTTTATGTATTGATGATTTCGGAGCCCCGACGGTTTGGAATTTTTACTGAAATGTTTTAGTATTTGAGGGGTTTAAATTTAAATTCGGAGACCGAATTTTTTTAAGGGGCGAAGACGGTAACATTTCAGAAAAATAAAATATTAGTTTTGGGAATTCTTTTATAATTAAATAATAAATATATTGAATATTTTAATATTGCGGTATAATTAAATACCGATAATTTGGGAAAATTATAGAAATTACTAAAAAGACGGGGTTTTATTGGATTGAAGCAAATTATAAAATTTTATTATTTATTATACATTATTTTAATACTAATCGCGATTAAATATCGCTAATCGTGCATTAAACGTGTCTTGTGCACATGACATGCACATGTCATTTTAACACTTGTTACTTTTTTATCATGGCTTTTTCTCATTTTTCATGCATGGTTTGTGTTTAAGTGAAAAGAGAAAGGGAAAACAAAAGAAAAGAAAAGAAAAGAAAAAGGAAAACAATAAAAAAAATGAGGCATGGGCAAGTGAGAGAATCATCAGGAGTAGGAAGTAAAGCTCTCTGAGAAGGTGGTGAGGGTGGTAAAGTCACATGCGGGACTGTCGCCGCGCCCTGACGTCCCATGGTACAGTCTCTGATACGATGGTACTGACTCCCACACCGAAAACATCCTGGAGACGACTGCTGGGTCTGTGGATATGAGCCAAATAACTGACCTCGTCTCAATCCTCTGCCTCCGCCATCTCCCGGAAATAATTTATCATGATGTCTGCCCATCTGCCGCTGAGCTGGCGTATCAGTACGGATCCTCTTCGGCCCAGAAACGACCGGAGTCTCGGAAATACGCTCATCCAAAAGTAAGGCTGCATCCATCGCGGCTGCGTATGTATCAAAATGCTGGGTGCCGATGGCAAGGAATAGCTGTGTATCAAGCCCTCGCACAAACCTCTTTATTCTCTTCTCTTCTGTGTCGACTAGGTACGGAGCATATCGAGACAACTGGGTAAACTTTATATCATACTCCGACACCGTCATCCCAGGAGTCTTGCGCAAAGACTCAAAACTACGGGCTCGAGCATCTCGGACACTCTCTGGAAGAAAACGGGCAAGAAATGCAGCTGTAAACTCATCCCAGGTCATAGAAGGCAGACCTGCAGCTCGGCCTCTCTCTACTGAGTCGTACCATGTCTGGGCAAGACCCTCCAGACGAAAACTCGCAAACTCCACCAGTCTGTCATCAGAACACCTCAACGAACGGCAAATCCGAGCCATCCTATCAAGAAATGCCTGTGGGTCCTCTGTCGCATCTGTACCGGTAAAAGCTGGAGGTCTCAATCTCATGAACTCCTGTAGTGAAACAGGGATAGTCTCCGTAGTAGCAGCAGGAGTGACCATCTGTGCAGCAGGTACGATCGTGGTCTGTGCGGTGGAAGGAACGTCCTCGGATCTCTGTTCCCGGCTGGACTCAACTAAAGATCCCATCATCTGCCGCAACTCTTGCATGCCGGCCTCTAGTCTGGCAATACGGTCTGGATAAGGCGGATCAGTATGACCCTGAGGGATAGGCGTATCATCCCGCTCGATCCTCGCCTCAGACGGGCCTGCCCGAATCTCATCCCTAGCGGCAGCCCGCTGAGCTCTCGTAGTCTTGGGCGACATCGAAGCTAGAATAAGAAAAAGGACTGATAAGATCATTGCAATTGAATCAAGGAATGAAAGGAATCAAGAAAGGAAATACAAGCAATTATGTCCTAAGGCCACTTAGGCGGAGTACCGTATCGTAAGTATGCCGCGAAACATACCCACGCTACGCCACTCTGCTTAAGTCACCTACTCCATCTACCAAGGCCGTCCTATACTCAGAAAGGTAAAACCTAGGCTCTGATACCAACTTTGTCACGACCCGAAAGTACGGAACGTGACTGGCATTTAGATTACGAGACGTCTAAAGGCGTACCGTAACCTAAGTCAGCCAAAACCCAGAAAATCTAAACCAAAATCAAAGAGAGTGAAGGAAAACCTTAAATGAAAACGGTTTTTAAATCAATTAAGTTGCATAGAATCCAAAAAAAAACATCAAAAATTTCTGAAAATTTCGGCAGAGTCTCCCCTGTATTTTCTATCCCCCAAAATGGGTACAACAAGATAATAAACCTGTAAACATAAAAATGGCATCCCCAAGCGGGAGCTAGCTCTTCGCCCAAGGTGGATCACAACCACATGCAATATAATAACCATATCAAGAAAAGAGCATAAAAGAAACGCAAAATATCAGAAAACACATCGCCGGCTCAAGTGAGCTCGACCCAAAAGAACCACAAATATACAAGTCTCTCAGTCTCATCACTAGGTCGCATATACAATATAAAGTGGTAGATGGAGAATACTAGATACAATGATAAAGCAAAAAGAAATAAGGTATACTCGCAACCCACCTACGGGCGATGTCGCGAGTCTGAGCAAAAGGGACTGATGATAAGATAGCCCGCCGCTACAAGACTGACGGGTCCGACCTGCAAGACACTGTGGAACAACGGGGGTGAGTTGCCAGCTCGGGAGTAAATATAACATCTAATAAGGCAATCGTAAGAATGCACGCAATGCACCACAACATGTATGTCCATATGTGATATACTATCTCTAGTATGCATGCACAGGTATGCAATATCATTATTAAGTCTTTAAGTGTTTTAAATGCTACGGGTATTGAATTCTTAACTTTAGAACATGAATATCTGTATAATAGCTAAATACCATCAAGAAATCATCTGAAAACCCGTGTCAAGCATCGACACCAAATAGGAATCATATCTGTCTCAATATCGGGCTCCGTCAGTCCGGATCGGCCCATATCATACATCTCACGACAACGGTCGGTATCCTCCGGATATCCACCGCGCCAGACATCACCGGTAGGTAGCCTTCCCCTGCCAGGCTCATCGTCTACGACTCGATCTTCTTGCCCCGGGGTACCATACCGGGCCCACCATGTACCCGAGACGGTTCATCCACTCCTCGAATCGGGTCTCGAAATCCAACAGAAAACATGAAAACTCATGGTGGACGACACATACATCACGAGAAAACCGCAACTTTGTTTTAAAAATGATAAATATAAGCTTTTGTTAAATTCTTGCGGTTTTCCCTAAAAATCCAGAAATAGCAGCAAAACTGAAATCCTCAAGAAAATCATAATGCCCACATGTTATATATATGATAAATGTCTATGATATCAATGTGTATGATGTGAATTTTGGCTAGAGTTCTATGTAAATATGATGATGATGCGAGATATGTGCATGCGATGCAGCTTCATGTATCAAGTATGAATGCAGGTGACGATATTAAGATAAACAGGATCTATCGTTCACGTGGCATGGCAATTACCAAAGGCGTGTGTGTCACATGAAAAGTGCGCGTGCAACAGATGCCAATGGTAATGGTGTTCGTGTCCTACAAAGTGATATCGCATCAGTATGGATGAATGTCCATGGAATCTAATATACTGTTCGCTATAAGGGTATGCAATGTACATGAATGGATAAGCTAACTAACAATATGAATCTTGCAAGGGATAAGGAAATCCTAACTTGGGGGGGCGCATCGCGCCATTCGGACGATTCCCCCATAGATGAATACATCTACTCACCTGAAATCTCTGCTAATCCGATCCGGCCACCGCCTTGCCTTTTCGCGCCGTGTCCGATGTTTCCCCGACCGATCCTATATTTGCACAATACCAAGCATAAGATTACAAAACCTAACACAATGCAAGTCACAACATACAATTATCCACGCTCTCGTATTAATCATAGCATGCACTCGGTGCGCGGAAAAACGCACGAAAATCGCTAATCGCTAAACTAGAATTGTCATTTCGGGAAAATCGACTAAACTACAACCCGACTAGACGAAACCCCGCGTTCGCGCATTCTAATAATCCTATACGAAGCTAATAATATTGCTAACCTAACGCAAATTGAACGCATTCTATTTTCTACAAAAATCTAGTAAGCGATTTTCTAGCCGATTCGATACAAACATCGTAATTTGTCGATTTAGCAAGCATATCATTACACAATTAACCACTCTAATCAATTAGATAACCAAAACCCTAACTTAATTTTTACAACCATGTTTCAAACCCTAACTCAACATCAAACCCATTCTTGAATTTTCAAGACAACCCATTATAATGAAATTAACACTTTAAACATCTAATTTAGCATAAACAAACTACAAATTAGCAACTAGTTTAGGATTTTACCTCACCAATTGAATCCTAGCATGATCATGTCACCAAGAAAGCCTCCTTTCATCATGTTTTTGAACTAATTTGGGTTGGAGAGAGAATGGATTAGGGTTAGGCTTTGAATGGAGATGGAAATTTGTTGATTTTTAATGGATTTTAGCAAGAAAATAAAGCAAAATGAAGTGAGGAAGTGGGGAAATCTGCAGCATTGGGGTCGGCCAGCAGGTGGAGGAGAGAGTGTGGGAAATTTTGAGAAGTTTCTAGGTCATTACAACATCATATGATGTCGTTTCATGCTTTCAAGTCAACCTTTTTACAAAAAAAACCCTTTTTTCATCATTTTTTTCATAATTTTCCCACCAAAAAACTAAAAGTTTGCAAGCCATGATATAATTTTATTAACACCATATTTTATCTTATAAAGACTCCTAATTATGAAATTTACCCAATTAAATTTGTATTTATCACTAATTTAATGTATTTAAAAAGGCTTAAAATAATAAAAAAATAATTAATTACGAAAAAATTTTTATTTAACTAGAAAATTATATGTGACATTTTAGTGACAAAATTATAGTAATATCTTATCTAAATTTTGTATAATTAGGTCTACAATGAAAAATATCAATTTTGACTTTTTACGGAAAAAGCCGAAAAAATTGGCCGATTACCGAAAAACTGCCTAAACGATTTTCGAAGGGTTACAATCTTCCCCCCCTTAAAGAAATTCGGTCCCCGAATTTAAAATTTAACTACGCGTACCTTCAAAAAGATGGGGATATCTCTTCCTCATCTCGACCTCGGTCTCCCAGGTGACCTCCTCGCTGTTCGGGCCACGCCAAAGGACCTTGACGGACGGTATGACCTTCGACCTCAATTTCTTCACCTGCCGATCCAAAATGACCACCGGCTGCTCGGTGAAAGAAAGATCACACTCTAGCTGGATCGTCTGGTGCTGAATCGCCTGGGAAGGATCATGAAGGTACTTGCGGAGCATCGAGACATGGAATACGGGGTGAACATCGGGAAAGCTGGGCGGAAGAGCTAACCGATAAGCGACCGGACCAACACGCTCTAGGATCTCGAAAGGACCAACAAATCTAGGACTCAGTTTCCCTTTCCGTCCAAATCTCATCACACCTTTCATCGGAGAGACCTTCAGGAAAACATGATCGCCAACAGCGAACTCGAGTCGGCGACGGCGCCTGTCAGCATATGATTTCTGCCTGCTCTGTGCCGCTCTCATCCTGTCCCGAATCAGCTGTATCTTCTCAGTCGTCTCCTGTACGATCTGCGGCCCTAAAATACTGCTCTCCCTGAGTTCTGTCCAACATATAGGCGATCGACATCTCCTCCCATATAAAGCTTCAAAAGGTGCCATCTGAATCGTCTCCTGGAAGCTATTATTGTAGGAAAACTCGATCAAAGGCAAATGACGATCCCAGCTACCACCGAAATCTAAAACACAAGCTCTGAGCATGTCCTCAAGAGTCTGAATCATACGCTCCGACTGACCGTCAGTCTGAGGATGAAAGGCTGTGCTAAAACTCAATCGGGTGCCCAAAGCTTCCTGAAGTTTCTGCCACAATCGGCTGGTAAACTGGGTGCCACGGTCGGACACGATGCAAGTCGGAACACCATGCAGTCGCACTATCTCATCAATATAAACCTGGGCGTACTGAGAAAATCCAAAAGTGGTCTTCACTGGCAGGAAGTGAGCCGCTTTCGTCAGTCGATCCACAATCACCCAAATAGAGTCATACCCTCGACTAGTCCTGGGTAGACCCACAATGAAGTCCATGGAGACCTGCTCCCACTTCCACTCAGGGATGGGCAAAGGCTGTAACTCGCCGGCTGGCCTCTGGTGCTCGGCCTTGACTTGCTGACAAGTCAGGCATCTCGACACAAAGTCTGTAATATCCTTCTTCATCCCGTCCCACCAGTAAACCTCTCTCAAATCACGGTACATCTTGGTGGAACCTGGATGCACACTGTATACTGATCTATGCGCCTCCTCGAGAATATCACGCCTCAGTCCCTCTGAATCTAGCACGCACAGTCGAGTCCCAAATCGAAGTATCCCCTGATCATCAATCACGAACTCAGAAACTCTGCCCTGCCGAATTTGCTCAATAATCTCTAAGATACGGGCATCGCCGGACTGTGCCTCGCGGATACGGTCAAGTAACTGTGGGCGTGCTCTGAAATGGGCCAGCTGTCCCCCCGTAGGAGTAAACTCGAATTGCACTCTGCTGTCACATAAAACCTGCCAATCCGCCGTCGACTGCATCTGCACTGCGCTCAAACAAGATAAGCTACCTCCGGGCCTCCTACTCAAAGCATCTGCCACCACATTCGCCTTGCCCGGATGGTATAGAATCTCACAGTCATAATCCTTCACCAACTCCATCCATCGGCGCTGTCTCAGGTTCAGGTCTCGCTGCTGGAAGATATACTTCAAACTCTTGTGGTCAGTGAATATCTGGCACGACTCACCGTATAGGTAATGTCTCCAGATCTTAAGTGCAAATACCACTACAGCCATCTCTAAATCATGGGTGGGGTAGTTCTGCTCGTGTTTCCTCAGCTGCCGAGAAGCATACGTGATAACTCTGTCATGCTGCATCAATACACATCCCAGCCCCACTCTAGAAGCATCACAATATACCACGAACCCGCCTGATCCTGAAGGCAATGCTAACACTGGTGCAGTAGTCAGACGAGTCTTCAACTGCTGGAAGCTATCCTCACATGCCTGGGTCCAATCAAAAGGAACCCCCTTCCGGGTCAACCCGGTCAATGGTGCAGCAATGCGGGAGAAATCCTGGATGAAACGTCGATAATAGCCGGCCAGACCTAGAAAGCTGCGAACCTCTGTAACTGATACTGGTCTAGGCCAACGCTGAACTGCCTCGATCTTCTTCGGGTCTACGCAAATACCGTCTCTCGTCACCACATGACCCAAGAAGTCGACACTGTCTAACCAGAATGCGCACTTGGAAAATTTGGCGAACAACTGATGCTCCCTCAAAGTCTGCAATATGATACGTAAGTGCTGCTCATGCTCCTCCCGGCTCCGAGAATAAACCAAAATGTCGTCAATGAACACAATGATGAACTGATCGAGATATGGCCTGAATACGCGGTTCATCAAATCCATAAACGCTGCCGGGGCATTGGTGAGCCCGAACGACATCACCAAGAACTCATAATGACCATATCGAGTACGCAAGGCGGTCTTCGGAATATCCTCCTTCCGAACTCGCAACTGGTGATAACCTGACCGTAAATCAACCTTCGAGAAAAACCCTGCACCCTGGAGCTGATCGAATAAGTCATCAATGCGGGGTAGGGGATACCTGTTCCGCACAGTAACCCGGTTCAGCTGACGATAATCAATGCATAAACGCATACTCCCGTCCTTCTTCTTAACAAACAAGACGGGAGCACCCCAAGGTGACACACTCGGTCGGATAAGCCCTTTGTCCAGCAAGTCCTGTAACTGATCCTTTAGCTCTCTCAGCTCCGCCGGGGCCATCCGATAAGGCGGTATAGAGATAGGCCCCGTGCCGGGGATCAAGTCAATACAGAACTCAATCTCGCGCTCTGGTGGCAGACCAGGCAGCTCGTCAGGAAATACATCAGGAAACTCTCTCACAACAGGGACCTGGTCCAACGGAACCTCTGTGGAGCTAGTATCACAAACATAAGCTAAGAATCCCTGACACCCTTTCCTTAAGAGCTGACCAGCGCGAAGAGAAGAAATCAAGCTGGGAAGGGTAGCACTACGATCTCCCTGAATAATAAGAACCGGCTCACCAGGAAAACTGAATCTGACTGCTTTTTCACGGCAGTCCACGGATGCATAACAGGTGGCTAGCCTGTCCATACCAAGAAGAACGTCAAAGTCTAGCATATCGAGGAGAATCAAATCAACTGAAGAATCTCTCTCCCCGATATGAACGGAACATGATCGGTATACGAAACGGGCAACAAAAGACTCGCCTACCGGGGTAATAACGACAAGCGGCTGATCTAACGGAGAAGACTCTCGGCCCAACCTCGGTGCAAAGTACGTGGATACATACGAATGTGTGGAGCCTGGATCAAATAATACCCGTGCATCAAAAGAACATACTGGCAGAGTACCTGTCACGACGGCATTGGATGCCTGTGCATCCTGAGGAGTCAATGCGAACACTCGGGCCTGTCCACCACTAATAGCTGGCTGTCCTCTGCCTCTACCTCGTCCTCTGCCTCTGCCTCTGTCACCTCGTCCACTCTGTACTAGACCGCCACGCCCACGGCCTCTAGAAGCATCTGACTGGCGTGGAGAATCATCAGGAGTAGGAAGTAAAGCTCTCTGAGAAGGTGGTGAGGGTGGTAAAGTCACATGCGGGACTGTCGCCGCGTCCTGACGTCCCATGGTACAGTCTCTGATACGGTGGTACTGACTCCCACACCGAAAACATCCTGGAGACGACTGCTGGGTCTGTGGATATGAGCCAAATAACTGACCTCGTCTCAATCCTCTGCCTTCGCCATCTCTCGGAAATAATTTATCACGATGTCTGCCCATCTGCCGCTGAGCTGGCGTATCAGTACGGATCCTCTTCGGCCCAGAAACGACCGGAGTCTCGGAAATACGCTCCTCCAAAAGTAAGGCTGCATCCATCGCGGCTGCGTATGTATCAAAGTGCTGGGTGCCGATGGCAAGGAATAGCTGTGTATCAAGCCCTCGCACAAACCTCTTTATTCTCTTCTCTTCTGTGTCGACTAGGTACGGAGCATATCGAGACAACTGGGTAAACTTTATATCATACTCCGACACCGTCATCCCAGGAGTCTTGCGCAAAGACTCAAAACTACGGGCTCGAGCATCTCGGACACTCTCCGGAAGAAAACGGGCAAGAAATGCAGCTGTAAACTCATCCCAGGTCATAGAAGGCAGACCTGCAGCTCGGCCTCTCTCTACTGAGTCGTACCATGTCTGGGCAAGACCCTCCAGACGAAAACTCGCAAACTCCACCAGTCTGTCATCAGAACACCTCAACGAACGACAAATCCGAGCCATCCTATCAAGAAATGCCTGTGGGTCCTCTGTCGCATCTGTACCGGTAAAAGCTGGAGGTCTCAATCTCATGAACTCCTGTAGTGAAACAGGGATAGTCTCCGTAGTAGCAGCAGGAGTGACCATCTGTGCAGCAGGTACGATCGTGGTCTGTGCGGTGGAAGGAACGTCCTCGGATCTCTGTTCCCGGCTGGACTCAACTAAAGATCCCATCATCTGCCGCAACTCTTGCATGCCGGCCTCTAGTCTGGCAATACGGTCTGGATAAGGCGGATCAGTATGACCCTGAGGGATAGGCGTATCATCCCGCTCGATCCTCGCCTCAGACGGGCCTGCCCGAATCTCATCCCTAGCGGCAGCCCGCTGAGCTCTCGTAGTCTTGGGCGACATCGAAGCTAGAATAAGAAAAAGGACTGATAAGATCATTGCAATTGAATCAAGGAATGCAAGGAATCAAGAAAGGAAATACAAGCAATTATGTCCTAAGGCCACTTAGGCGGAGTACTGTATCGTAAGTATGCAGCGGACCATACCCACGCTACGCCACTCTGCTTAAGTCACCTACTCCATCTACCAAGGCCGTCCTATATTCAGAAAGGTAAAACCTAGGCTCTGATACCAACTTTGTCACGACCCGAAAGTACGGAACGTGACTGGCATTTAGATTACGAGACGTCTAAAGGCGTACCGTAACCTAAGTCAGCCAAAACCCAGAAAATCTAAACCAAAATCAAAGAGAGTGAAGGAAAACCTTAAATGAAAACGGTTTTTAAATCAATTAAGTTGCATAGAATCCAAAAAAAAAAACATCAAAAATTTCTGAAAATTTCGGCAGAGTCTCCCCTGTATTTTCTATCCCCCAAAATGGGTACAACAAGATAATAAACCTGTAAACATAAAAATGGCATCCCCAAGCGGGAGCTAGCTCTTCGCCCAAGGTGGATCACAACCACATGCAATATAATAACCATATCAAGAAAAGAGCATAAAAGAAACGCAAAATATCAGAAAACACATCGCCGGCTCAAGTGAGCTCGACCCAAAAGAACCACAAATATACAAGTCTCTCAGTCTCATCACTAGGTCGCATATACAATATAAAGTGGTAGATGGAGAATACTAGATACAATGATAAAGCAAACAGAAATAAGGTATACTCGCAACCCACCTACGGGCGATGTCGCGAGTCTGAGCAAAAGGGACTGATGATAAGATAGCCCGCCGATACAAGACTGACGGGTCCGACCTGCAAGACACTGTGGTACAACGGGGTGAGTTGCCAGCTCGTGAGTAAATATAACATCTAATAAGGCAATCGTAAGAATGCACGCAATGCACCACAACATGTATGTCCATATGTGATATACTATCTCTAGTATGCATGCACAGGTATGCAATATCATTATTAAGTCTTTAAGTGTTTTAAATGCTACGGGTATTGAATTCTTAACTTTATAACATGAATATCTGTATAATAGCTAAATACCATCAAGAAATCATCTGAAAACCCGTGTCAAGCATCGACACCAAATAGGAATCATATCTGTCTCAATATCGGGCTCCGTCAGTCCGGATCGGCCCATATCATACATCTCACGACAACGGTCGGTATCCTCCGGATATCCACCGCGCCAGACATCACCGGTAGGTAGCCTTCCCCTGCCAGGCTCATCGTCTACGACTCGATCTTCTTGCCCCGGGGTACCATACCGGGCCCACCATGTACCCGAGACGGTTCATCCACTCCTCGAATCGGGTCTCGAAATCCAACAGAAAACATGAAAACTCATGGTGGACGACACATACATCACGAGAAAACCGCAACTTTGTTTTAAAAATGATAAATATAAGCTTTTGTTAAATTCTTGCGGTTTTCCCTAAAAATCCAGAAATCGCAGCAAAACTGAAATCCTCAAGAAAATCATAATGCACACATGTTATATATATGATAAATGTCTATGATATCAATGTGTATGATGTGAATTTTGGCTAGAGTTCTATGTAAATATGATGATGATGCGAGATATGTGCATGCGATGCAGCTTCATATATCAAGTATGAATGCAGGTGACGATATTAAGATAAACAGGATCTATCGTGCACGTGGCATGGCAATTACCAAAGGCGTGTGTGTCACATGAATAGTGCGCGTGCAACAGATGCCAATGGTAATGGTGTTCGTGTCCTACAAAGTGATATCGCATCAGTATGGATGAATGTCCATGGAATCTAATATACTGTTCGCTATAAGGGTATGCAATGTACATGAATGGATAAGCTAACTAACAATATGAATCTTGCAAGGGATAAGGAAATCCTAACTTGGGGGGGCGCATCGCGCCATTCGGACGATTCCCCCATAGATGAATACATCTACTCACCTGAAATCTCTGCTAATCCGATCCGGCCACCGCCTTGCCTTTTCGCGCCGTGTCCGATGTTTCCCCGACCGATCCTATATTTGCACAATACCAAGCATAAGATTACAAAACCTAACACAATGCAAGTCACAACATACAATTATCCACGCTCTCGTATTAATCATAGCATGCACTCGGTGCGCGGAAAAACGCACGAAAATCGCTAATCGCTAAACTAGAATTGTCATTTCGGGAAAATCGACTAAACTACAACCCGACTAGACGAAACCCCGCGTTCGCGCATTCTAATAATCCTATACGAAGCTAATAATATTGCTAACCTAACGCAAATTGAACGCATTCTATTTTCTACAAAAATCTAGTAAGAGATTTTCTAGCCGATTCGATACAAACATCGTAATTTGTCGATTTAGCAAGCATATCATTACACAATTAACCACTCTAATCAATTAGATAACCAAAACCCTAACTTAATTTTTACAACCATGTTTCAAACCCTAACTCAACATCAAACCCATTCTTGAATTTTCAAGACAACCCATTATAATGAAATTAACACTTTAAACATCTAATTTAGCATAAACAAACTACAAATTAGCAACTAGTTTAGGATTTTACCTCACCAATAGAATCCTAGCATGATCAAGTCACCAAGAAAGCCTCCTTTCATCATGTTTTTGAACTAATTTGGGTTGGAGAGAGAATGGATTAGGGTTAGGCTTTGAATGGAGATGGAAATTTGTTGATTTTTAATGGATTTTAGCAAGAAAATAAAGCAAAATGAAGTGAGGAAGTGGGGAAATCTGCAGCATTGGGGTCGGCCAGCAGGTGGAGGAGAGAGTGTGGGAAATTTTGAGAAGTTTCTAGGTCATTACAAAATCATATGATATCATTTCATGCTTTCAAGTCAACCTTTTTACAAAAAAACCCTTTTTTCATCATTTTTTTCATCATTTTCCCACCAAAAAACTAAAAGTTTGCAAGCCATGATATAATTTTATTAACACCATATTTTAGCTTATAAAGACTCCTAATTATTAAATTTACCCAATTAAATTTGTATTTATCACTAATTTAATGTATTTAAAAAGGCTTAAAATAATAAAAAAATAATTAATTACGAAAAAAAATTTATTTAACTAGAAAATTATAAGTGACATTTTAGTGACAAAATTATAGTAATATCTTATCTAAATTTTGTATAATTAGGTCTACAATGAAAAATATCAATTTTGACTTTTTACGGAAAAAGCCGAAAAAATTGGCCGATTACCGAAAAACTGCCTAAACGATTTTCGAAGGGTTACAACCATTTGCATTGTATTTCATTCACTTTAGCTTCCATGTTTGATTAGAAGTGTTTTAGTGATGTTTATTGAGGATAGGAAATTCCAAGTTAGGGTTTAAGGAAAACTTAATTTGAGATAATGTAATTGAGGTTTGTTAAGGCCATATAACCCCTCTAGTGTATGTTTCATGGACTGAAACCATAGACTTAAACCAAAAACCCCAACTTAGAAACCCCGATATCAGAGAATTGTGGATTCTGTGAGGGTATATTGATATCTGCTATCATCCGGGACACCTGACAAATATTTAGAAAGCATAGTGATGTGTGCAGGTGACCAGGAGACTACCATTAAAACCCCAGCCCCTAACTCCTAACTAAGGCCGCAAATTTATCCTTTCTGGCCGTAAATTGTGGCCAGAGCAGGGTAATATTGGTTCATTCTGGGTCCAGGGCTTTATCTCCAGTAAAATAGACCCTCCACATATGCAAATTTGGCTAATTTGGCCTAGGGTAAAATCTGGGACCATTTTCATGAGTTGGTGGATTTGTTTTACGACTTTGTTTTAACTTGATTTGGGTAATTGATATTTTATTTCCGTCGTGTGGCGTTTGAACGTCAACGACTAGGGTTACTGATCATGTTTTGCATGTGAGACTATAGGTTTTAACCTATGAACGTTACGCGTGCCGATTGGTTTTCGTGTGCGATTTCTATTTACGATGTCATGTGATATACATGTAGGTACCCTCATGTGGACTTCGAGACGACGAGGATGAGCGTGGCGTCATTGACTCCAGCAAGCGAGGATCGAGGTGAGTAGATATATATCTACGGGGGAAGTCGGGTGGATGGCGTATAGCACCCCCGCAGTTCGTAGTATAGCTTCTATATATATGGTTACATATGTGTTTTATGTTACATGGATGATTATCAAGATATGATTTTGTGTTCATGGTTTAGTTTAGGGTAGTTAGAAGTAACTTAGTTTAGCTTCTTAGTCGCGGACCCTAGAATAAGGTTTACACCCACACGCACACACACACTTGCATACTTTTATTTACCTCTGTGTATATGGGGATATGTATATATATATATATATATATATATATATATATATATACACACACACATGGATATGGGACTATGTATATATGTATGTATACATATACATGTATTATGAGGATAGTACATGATATTAGAAGATGAGTCGATGAGATTGGGCAGGATGTCATGAGATCGGTGATATGACGTGGTTCGTATTATGAGATACGACACAATGTTTAGTGGGTCCTTTAGGCGTGGTGTTTTCATACACACACATGCATATAGATAGATGGTATCAGATTGTACTAGACGTAGATCAGTACCCCCAAATCATGATATATGATGAAAATGATACCAGATGAGAAATGAGATAAATGTGATATTTGACCCGTACCCAGATTTGGGATGTCGTACGATGGATTTACCGTACGCGCTATATTGATGATAAATCCGCACTCTTGACTCGACGATGTCATAGTATATAGGGTATCGTATGGGATACTATTAAGGCGGGATCACCGACTATTATATATATATATATATATATATATATATATATATATATATATATATATATATATATATCGACTCAGATTTTAGGCGGTTTCCTTACCTTTTTATTTGCCGGTTAGTTCAGACCTGTAGTTACCTGTATGACTCGTTTATTATTGCATGTTCTTTATTGTTGTGTTTATTATTCAGCTCCCGCATATTTCTGCTGCTCGCATCGCATTGCATGCATATATCGTGTTTTCATATGCTAGTATTGAAATCATGCTGTCAGGACACCAGCACCATTACCGATGATGCGTATGTCCCACATACACTTACTTTCCGGCTCACACACATCATTATCGGTAATTGCCATGTCACGTACACTTAGAGAATATTGCTCATTTGACATCACTGTTCGCTGGTAGTGTCGACATATCATTATTGTGCTAGCTTAGATATCGCAATTCAATACTGTTATACTTCATGCATATTTATTATTCGTTGCCATGCATTTTTATTTAGGGTCAGTCCGGATTTGCCGGAGCCCGATACTTTTAAATTCGTTGTTATTTATTCTCGAGATTTGGGTTTTCCATGAGATTTATGGATTTGGAGAAACCGCAAGATTTTATAAAACTGATTATCAATTTTAAATGAAAGTTGAGGTTTTCTCATGATATGATTTGAGATTATCCACCATGAGTTTTTTCAGCTCTTGAGCGATATCATACACCCAATTCAAGGAGGAGTAGAGTCCGTCTGTGGGTGCATGGTGGACCCGGTGCGGTACCCCGGGGCAAGAAGATCGCAGTTGATCGGCGTTGAGCCTGTGACAGGGGAGCATTGCTGACCGGTGGTTGTATTATGACTCGTCGAATATCCGGAGGATACCGATCGGAGTTGGGCCAGTCCGGATAGCCGGAGCCCAGGGGCCAGTCCGGATAGCCGGAGCCCAGGGGCCAGTCCGGATAGCTGGAGCCCCAGATTTTGATATTGAGGTATTGAGATATTATGATATGGGCCAGTAAGGTTAGCCAGAGCCCGAGGTATTGGGATATTGGGATTTATATTTTGTGTCGATGCTAGACACTGATTTATGTGATTTCATTGATGATACCTCGTTTTATATAAACAAAAATTTCACTAAAACAAGAAAACAGTTTCTTCATTTACATGTATTCTGTTTTCATTACATTACATTCATACCTCATACACATGATATATTGCTACCCGAGGCACTGACACGAGCACATGGGATTACACTTATGTATAGCTGTTTACCCTTGCCACCTTTTCCTGCTTCAGAGTTTATCATTTTGAGGTTATATATTATTAATCGTATTGACCTAGGGTTGAGTCATACATACGATTTCTGCTCGGTGATGTTTTCTACTCATGAGTTGGCAACTCACCCCCGTTGTGCCACATTTTCTTGCAGGTTTTGCCGTACAGGTTTCGTTACGGCTTTGCTGGCACACTGCTTCCATTCCGGGTGATTTGCTTTGGTAGGTGGGCTTTGGTAGGTGGGTTCACTTGCATCGTGACCACCATTGTACTTTATTTTATTCATTGTATCTAGTAAACTCCATCAACCACACATGTATATTTATTTCAGACTTAGAGGCCAGTTGTATATTATTTCGACCTTAGAGTCGCACGTTGTATTATTATGGGTTTTCATGTTATTTTTGAGTTTCCTTTCAGTTTTGATCCTCGTCCTTCGGCGTTGTATACATGATTGTGACCGTCGATTGACGAAGAGCTAGCTCCCGCTTGGGGATGCATTTTATCATTCATATATATATATATATTTCTTGTTGTACCCCGTTCGGGGCCAGTATTTGCAAAGGAAACTCTGCCGAAATTTTCAGAAAAGACTTGATGTTTTAAAAGCGCATAATTCGGTTTATGATATTAAAACCAGTTGCCTTTAAACATGTATTCCATCATTTATTATTTAAAATGGTTTTAGATTTCTGGACTTTTGGCTTACTTGAATTAGATGTGGTCCTATAGACGTCATCTGATTCAAGTGTCAGTCACGTGCTATTTCGGGTCATGACATTAACACGTGGGGGCTATCATAGGATTTAATCATATTTGAAGCCGGTACTTACATGCTTTGCATGTGAGTGCTCACGTGTTTAACACGTGGGCGCTTTTATAGACTTTAATCCTAACTGCAACAGGTATTCGCATGCTTTACACGTTAATGCTCACATGCTTTGCACGTGTGGCGTTGCCCTCTATTTTTATAAAAGGAACAGCATGTTTTGGCCAAAAAATTTGGCGGGAACAAACCTCATATTTAGTATTATCGTTGTTTCGTTCATGCATGCGATTGCCACTTACGATATTATTTACTACTCATGAGCTAGCAACTCACCCCCATTGTGCCACAGTTTCTTGCATGGCCAATCCTCCAGTGTAGTCGTGGCTTAAGGCATACTACTATTTCTTTTGGGTGTGAACTTTTGTTTGGTGGGTTGCGAGTACTCTTTTTCTGCCATTTGTTGTACTTGTTCCTTGTATCTAGTGTACTCCATCTACCACATGTATATTTGACTTAGAGACGAGACTAAGAGATTTGTATTATATTTGACTCCGGGTGCCGTGCTCGTGTGAGTCAACTGTTGTGATTATATTCTTGTTATTGTTTTCTTTTCTTCATTGCTTTATTCTTCGTCTAAGACATCGTATATTTAACTGCGTGGTTGTGTTCCGCCAAGTGGGCATTGAGATTGCTCCCAAATGGGGATACTTGTATATTTTTGCTTATGCATCGGTTTGGATCAAATTTTACAAAGGAGATGATGCCGAAAATTTTAACGACAACTCGTTTTCAAAAATGTTTTGCAATAACTCTTTTACTCTTTAAATTAACACTTTTTAACAAAGATTTCACATCTTTTCCTTTATTAACGGTTTAAATTCTGGGTTTTCGGCTTACTTGAATTATGTTACGCTTTTATACGTTGCGTGATTTAAGTGCCGGTCACATTCCTCATTAGGGTCATGACATAATGAGATTGCATACCTTCTATTTCATAGTTGGATCCCGATCCCACTGTGAGTAATAGTTACTCCTCGGAGAATTTTACACTTTACAATTATTTAATCCAGTAGGTGTCTAGAAAGGTGTTAACAGGGTTATGCCTATGTGGAAACAGGGTTTATTTTAATTAGGTCCGTGCGAAGCCATGGGGAACCTCCCTCGGAGTATCCACACTGGCCTGGCTGACCGGTTAGCGAACTTATAGAGTGTAAATAATCCTAACTAATTTTATTTTTAGGGTTTGAAGGAAAATTTGATAAAAACGGTGGGAGATATCGATTAGATAAGATAATAACCAATCTAATCTTGCAAGAGCATACGATGAGTATTTTCTTTTCTCTCTCCTAATGGGAAATACCAATGACGGGACTTAAGCTTATATTAGAGAAAAACAAACTGACGGGGCCGAATTATAAATACTGGCTGAGTAACGTGGTGATTTCTTTTATCTATGATAAGATTGTATACGTCATCACTACTAATGTCCCCTCTATCCCAGGCATTGATTCCTCTGTTGCGGATAAGGAGATCCGGAAAACATGGGATATCGACTGCGCCACAGCAAAATGCCCTGCGTTGGCTTTGATGGACAATGTGCATTATAAGCAACACGCGAAGATGGATGTGCAATACATCTTTTTCTATACAAAGGAGTTGTATAGGGAGCAATCTCGTGCTCTTCGTTACGAGACCACACGAAAATTGTTTCAAATGAAGATGGCTGCTGGTACATCTGTAGGAGATCATGTCCTAAAGATGATAAGACTTATTGAAGATGTTGAGGAACTTGGATGGACTATGGATAATAAAAAATATATTGATATTGTTCTAAAGTTTCTCCCCCTACCTATGCTCAATTTGTAGTGAACTTCAACATGCACAACTTGGATATGTTATTTCCTTAACTCCTCAATATGTTGAGGAGTGTGGAGAGCATGCTCAAGCAGGAGAAAACTCCCGCTCTGCTTGTTGGTCAATCTTCCTCCACCCCCAAAAGAAAAATCTAAGGGAAGGAAGAAGAAGAAACCCACCAAGCCGAGAGGTGGAGTTAAAAAGGCGAAAGGGAATGACAAATCTGGGGTTGCGGGATCAGGGAAGGACGAATGCTTTCTATTATCACAAGACGGGGCATTGGAAGAAGAATTGCACATAGTACCTCGCTAATCTCAAGAAGAAAAAGCATGATGATGCTTCCACTTCAGGTGTGTTTGTCACCGAAAACTGTTTTTCAGAAAACTCTGCATCCTGGCTATTAGATACCGGTTCATGCTCTCATATCTGTAATTGTGTGTAGGGGTTGCGAAATAGCAAGGTTTTGAAGAAAGGTGATCACACTCTCCGCGTTGGGAATGGTTCAAATATTGATTTTGCATCAGTGAGAGAGTATCACCTAGGGTTGCATTCAGTGTGTATATTGATTTTGTATCCCTGTTATTATGTACCAACTATGTTATGTAATATAATATATGTATCTTTGTTAGATAATGAAGCATATCATTTTGTGTTGCAAAGTAATGTTATGAATATTAACCTAAATCAACAGTTGATTGGGTATGGTACACTAAATAATGAAATCTACGTCCTGAATCAACACATAGTTTTCAATATCCAACACACAAATAAAAGAAATATTTAAACATAAATAAAGCATTTTTATGGTATTGTAGACTTGGTCATATTAACGAAACAAAACTAACCAATCTACATAAAGATGGATATTTGAATTCGTTTGAATATAAATCTTATGCGACTTGTCGGTTTTGTATCAATTGTAAAATGACCAAAACTCCGTTTACTGGACACGGAGAGAGAGAGAGAGAGAGAGCTACTGAACTCTTAGGTCTCATACATAGTGATGTATGTGGACCAATGTCTACGCATGCAAGAAGAAGATATTCATATTTCATAACTTTTACTGATGATTTTTCGAGGTTCGGACACGTATTCTTGATAAAACATAAGTCCGAAGCTTTCGAAGAATTTAACGAGTATAAAATTGAAGTAGAAAAACTAACTAGATTAAGCATCAAGAAACTTCGATCAGATCGAGGTGGAGAGTACTTAAGTACAGAGTTTCTTAATTCCCTAAAAGAGAATGGGATTCTTCTCAGCTCACTCCTCCGTGCACACATATCACAACGGTGTGTCGGAGCGGAGTAATCGTATCCTATTAGATATGGTATGCTCTATGATGAGTGATGCTGTGTTACCACTTTCCTTCTGGAGGTATGCATTAGAGACTGGAGTATATCTATTAAACACGGTTCCGACCAAATCCATGCCTACCACTCCATATGAGATATGGTGTGGGAAAAGACTATCTCTTAAATGAGTTAGGATATGGGGTTGTCCTACTTTTGTTAAAAAGCAGAATCCAGACAAACTCGAGACACGATCGGTTTTGTACAAGTTTATGGGATATCCTAAACATTCATATGGATATCTATTTTACCACAAGAAGGAACAAAGAGTGTTTGTTTCTTAGTATGCCACATTTTTAGAAAATAAGTTTTTTACAAATGATACTATTGGCAATGCGGTAGAACTGAAAGAAATTTCAGAGCCACAAACAGCTATTGACGATTTAGTTGAACCTGAAACTTTGATAGAACTCGACGAGCCTCAGCCACTCCATAGATCTAGTAGGTCTTTTCACCCACCAAAGAGATACTACGGTTTCCTCATTGATGGTGATAGAGAAGATTGCATCATGGAAGATGATGACCCTATTAGTTTTCAACAGGCTATCACGAGTAGTGACTCAGTCAAATGGTTGGATGCTCTGCGGTCTGAAATAGAATCTATGCATACCAACAAAGTATGGACTTTAGAAGTTTCACCTCCTAGAGTAAAACCCGTAGGGTGCAAATGGATCTTTGAAAAAAAGATTGGTGTGAATGGACATGTGGAGACCTATAAAACTAGACTTGTAGCGAAAGGTTTTCATCAAAGACCAGGATTAAAATATGATAAGATATTTTCTCCAGTAGCTATACTTAAATCCATTCGAATCCTACTTACTATTGCTGCTTACTACGACTATGAAATCTAGCAGACGGACGTTAAAACTGCATTTCTAAATGGTGATTTAGAAGAATGTGTTTTTATGGATTATCCAGAAAGCTTCATTGACAGTAGGAGCAGCGAAAAGGTATGCTGCTTGCTTAAATTTATTTATGAATTAAAGCAGGCATTATGGAGTTGGAACATCTGCTTTGATGATACGATCAAAGAGTTTGATTTTATCAAAAATATAGATGAACCTTGCATTTATAAGAAGATTGTAGGCACTATGGTCACATTCTGTAACAACCCCAAATTTCCTGTACAACTTTCTGTACAAATTTTTCAAAATTTAAAGAAAGGGGTAATTTTGACTGAGCACAAGTTAAATATTTGTTTTACTAATTAATTACAAGCAAGAGCTTGTAGCCTATTGGTAATACCATGCACTGCTGAACCAAGCCACCAGAGTTCAAATCACATACCCCACATTATTTTTATTATTGATTTTTTTTAAAACTTTTAGAATACCGAGGGTTTACATGTGCATATCTCACAAAAAACCTACTACACCCTGAAATGTAACTGTACCAGAGGAAAGACCATCCGTCGGGGGAGGTTTCCGGCCGCCTAACTCGGCCCATGAACAGGCCGACTCAGGCTGCTGGCCGAGTCACGGCCGAGTCGCAGGCGAGTCGGCCGATTCCGGCGACGACCCCAACATGAAAAATGTGTCTTTTCATCTCCCCTGCACACCTGTATAATTTATTTCCTCAGACCATTTCCAGAGCTCTTTTAAAACACCAATTACTCCACTTTTAATACATTTTATTACATTTTTCATTTTAACCTTTCACCTACCCTAAACCCTAGGCTAATCCTATAAATACAAACCCTAAACACTACCCCCTCACTCCAAAATTCTGATCAAAACTCTCAAGAAACTCTAGTGAAATTGTGTGCAATTTAAGTTAGCAAAAGGGCGAAGCTTCGGCGATTTTCTGACGACAACCTCGGGAGCTCCCGGCGACAAAATAACGCACCGGCTCCACCTTCAGTTCCCTATCCCTTTCACTAAACATCTAAGCCAGTAAGTCTCACTTTCCCCTTTCTCTACTCTTTTCTAAAATACGTATTTCTAAAACCCGACGGAATCGGAGCAAATCCGATTTCCGATTCGGTTCATCCTAAAACACTCACTTTTCTTTAATACAATCATATTAAACCATTACATGTTGACTATCAAACGTTAACAAACATGTTGAACAAGTTTCATGACAATATATTTCATTTTGTAACTTTTACCGCTCTTTTTCATTAAAATACCATGTAGTTTCATTTCGACATTTAAACCATCACAAACTTTCTATACCTTTAAGTTAGATCACGAGGTAATGACCTACCTTCTCACAACACTCATATGAAACATAGCACAATACTTTCAAGTACCTAGAATACAGGAAATGAAACCTTTCAAATAAATACCACCTATTATCAAAAAACCGTTTTCTAAAAGATTAAGTATTTTACAAATCTTTGCAAAGTGCCGCTACAACCCATTTGGGGAACCTGTTTGGGATGGTGCATCGCACATCCTCGGGCTTAGTAGTGCGAGACTCAGACCTCCGCAAGGAGCATTCGGTCTTGAAGATTTAAAATACAACATCTTAAGAAAATGAGATTTCTGGAAATATAAAATATATATTAAAATTATTTTCATATAATTATATATATATAAGTAAAATTAAAATATCTATTTTATAATAATATAAATATTCCAACTCTTTTCAAAAATCACAAGAATCACTTTACATTAAAATACCATTAATTCCATACAAGTTCAATATTACAATTAAATATCTTATATTATGAAATTAGGTTATTTTCATTAGAAATATAACAAATATAAAATCTACATTTATTACGACTCTAAATACGATAATTAAACATTGGGGTTTATTTTGAATATTATACAAAAGTATTTTTACATAAACCCCCCTCAAGTTCTATAAATTATCCTAAGGACCCTAGTAAATATAGGTTTAAGCGGAACCAATCTCTTGAGCCTCAGGGAGCCAGAGAAGTGGGTGCTTGCCTATTTAAGGTAGACAACTTAACAACGGTGTTATCAACACTGTAATCGTCTTTGAAAAAGACACAAATCCTGTCGCCCATATGAAAGCGGTTACCGATAACATCAAAACAATCAGGACTTCAATTTCTTTTATAATTATTCTGAATCAAACTGAGTCTCATTAATAATCTGACTTAAATATGATTCATGTATCCAAACTACAATTAAACATGAATCCATGAATCTATATATATTCAATCTATCAACCTATACAACTTGACCGAACCGAACCATGGATATACTTCCACTTTCATGATTCTCCTGTTACATCCATTTACTGATATCATGATTTCGGCAAAGTCATCTATACAATTTTTAAGACAATACAATATAATACAATACCATCAGTACAATTATTACAAACAATACAATAAATACACAGGGTATTGGGGTAGTTCATTCGTGAATCCAACGGAATCTCAAGAGTTCCCCTAGATCATGAATCCATGTCTACTAACACAAGCAAGCTATCATGAGGGCCCGTGTTTCCATGCTCCTGGATTATAGCCTGTTGAGTTTGGAATACTTCGACGAAGGTCGAATTCCCGTTACTAACTTTTGATTCGGGCGCGTGGTTCCCTACCCTTGGATTACAGCCTGTTGGGTTTGAGAACACTCTTGAGATTGGTTGACATTCACCCTTGAACTTACGATAACAACAACATTAATACTAATTACAACAGTATAACAATATAATACAACTTTAAAAGCTACACTCGCCCTTTCTCTCTCTGTATATTCTATTTCTCCCTTCTCTTTGGGACACATCGAGCGATTTGTTTGCTGAAGACATTCTCTTTCTTTCTTCTTTGAATGTCGTCAGGTGTTTCGGACCTTCCCGAGATCGAGCCCAGCATTGAAGACTTGGACCAGCTTTCCTACGACCTAGAGCTCTAGCTACATTGTACACTTTTATTTCAGTACTTTTCTTTTTCCGTTATGCCACTATTTAGGCATTGTTTCTTTCAGATGTATTTACTTTTCCATGTATTGTACAAAAGAATGTGAATAAATAATGTTGTTGTTTTATTATATCTTGTCTCTTGTGCATCTATCTTTTATATTTCTTAGATACGCTTAGCGTATTTACTTCAGAGTAAATACGTAGCGGCCTAGTCACGTCCTCTGCCCATATACTGGGAAGCGGGGCGTGACAGGTTTCGTTGGTGGCCTATGCAGATCCGAGTTGTATGGAACACTACCATGCAATTCTATTCTACGTGAACAACCTAAGCAATATAACACAAGAAACAGCAACTAAAACATTCTTTACAATCCATACACCTTGAATCTTATCATTTCATATTCTTTGAATCATGTACTTTGAATCTGTTCTAACCTAAATTTTTCTTTCAAGGTTATGGATTCCCCAAACAACACCAGCACCAACTTCAACAACACTCCACCACCACTAAAAATGACACCCTTCATTCCTGCTCCACCCAACGAGCAAACGGTTCTGCTTGAGGCAATCCGCAGCTTCCTAGAGGGACAGCAGCAACTCTTGAACCGTCCCGAGGCTGAAGCACCTGAGGTGAAGCAATTCATAGCTTTACATCCCAAACAGTTTACAGGAAAGGAGATCCCACTGGAAGCTGAGGAATGGGCTCAGAGTATCGAAGATGATCTGGCAGCGGCACAAGTGCCAGAAGTAGCTTGGGTTCGTGTTGCAAAATCACAGCTCATGGACAATGCACGAAACTGGTGGAAGGCGGAAGAAAGCCGCCTTGACCAACCTATCGAATGGAAGACTTTCCGTGACATGTTCGACGCAAAGTACTTCCCTGAGACTGCCAAGTTCGACATGGAACAGCAGTTCATCCATCTGCAAGAAGGTTCGATGTAGACTAAGTCAGTAGATGAGTATGACGCTGAGTTCCCCATGCTCAGTCGGTAAGATACGTCTCAGTATTCATTTTCCTAATATCACATACTATACAGCTAACACAAGACCTAACAGGTTTGCGGCCCATCTCATACCGACTGCTGAGATCAGAGCAAGAAGATTTCAGCAAGGGTTGGACCCGGAAATCCAAGCTGCTCTGGCTACAAGGGATTTCCCAACCCATGATATGGCTTTGAAAGCTGCCCGAAGATATAAGGCAGTGATGAAGAAGAAAGACATACCTCAATCTGCCGGAGTGAAGCGCCCTGCCAGCCAGATGGCAGGAGAAGCCGCATCAGGACAACCATTTGTACCAAGGAGACCGGGAGTACCAATCAACAGGCCCAGCCCAGCCCAGCCTTTTGTACCTACTACAAGAGAGCTGGACATCTGATGGAAGATTGCAGACGAGCAAATGGTCTTTTCTTGATATGTGGATCATCCTCACATACCAACGGAACTTGCCCACACAACCGAACTAATCCTAATTCCAAAGCTAGACCAGCTATCCAAGCTCCATCTAATCGGTTAACTCTTCCTGCACCACCTCCACGTGGACCACCTTTACCTCGACAACCAGCGATATACCAGCATGCACGAAGAAATGTGCCGAGATGCCATGCTTACAATTTGGCAGCCGTAGAAGCTGAGACGGTTGGCCAGGATAACCCTGGTAATTCACTTCAACCTTTTCAAACCTTGGTATCACTTTGCTATTTTTCATACACTATTAGTACACAGTCACCAAACTTTTCTTGAATCTGTTACACTTTTCTTTTACGAATTTTGAGGACTAAATTTTTTTAAGGAGGGTAGAATGTAACAACACCAAATTTCCTGTACAACTTTCTGTACAAATTTTTCAAAATTTAAAGAAATGGGTACTTTTGCCTGAGCACAAGTTAAATATTTTTTTTACTAATTAATTACAAACAAGAGCTTGTAGCTCATTGGTAATACCTTGCACTGCTGAACCAAGCCACCAGAGTTCAAATCCCATACCCCACATTATTTTTAATATTGATTTTTTAAAAATCTTTAGAATAACAAGTGTTTACACATGCATATCTCACAAAAACCCCACTACACCCTGAAATGTAACTGTACCAGAGGATAGACCAGCCGTCGGGGGAGGTTTCTGGCCGCCTCACTCGGCCGGAATCGGCCAACTCGGCCGGCGAACCGGCCGACTCAGGCTGCCGGCAGAGTCACGGCCGAGTCGGCCGATTCCGGCGACGACCCCAATATAAAAAATGTGTCTTTTCATCTCCCCTGCACACCTGTATAATTTATTTCCTCAGACCATTTCCAGAGCTCTTTTAAAACACCAATTATTCCATTTTTAATACATTTTAATACATTTTATTACATTTTTCATTTTAACCTTTCACCTACCCTAAATCTAGCCTAACCATATAAATACAACCCCTAAACACTACCCCCCTCACTCCAAAATTCTAATCAAAACTCTCAAGAAAACTCTAGTGAAATTGTGTGCAATTTAAGTTAGCAAAAGGGCGAAGCTTCGGAAATTTTCCGACGACAACCTTAGAAGCTCCCGGCGACGAAACGATGCACCGGCACCACCTTCAATTCCCTCTCCCTTTCTCCTAACATCTAAGCCAGCAAGTCCCACTTTCCCCTTTCTATACTCTTTTCTAAAATACATATTTCTAAAACCCGACGGAATCAGAGCAAATCCGATTTCCGATTCGGTTCTTCCTAAAACTCTCACTTTTCTTTAATACAATCATGTTAAACCATTACATGATGACTATTAAACATTAACAAACATGTTGAACAAGTTTCATTACAATATATTTCATTTTGTAACTTTTATCGCTCTTTTTCATTAAAATACCATGTAGTTTCATTTCGACATTTAAACCATCACAAACTTTCTATACCTTTAAGTTAGATCACGAGGTAATGACCTACCTCCTCATAACACTCATATGAAACATAGCATAATACTTTCAAGTACCTAGAATACGAGAAAACAAAACCTTTCAAATAAATACCACTTATTATCAAAAAACCGTTTTCTAAAAGATTAAGTATTTCACAAATCTTTGCAAAGCGCCGCTACAACCCATTTGGGGAACCCGTTTGGGATGGTGTAGATTATCGTACATCCTCGGGTTTAGTAGTGCAAGATTCAGACCTCCGCAAGGAGCATTCGGCCTCGAAGATTTGAAATACATCTTAAGAAAATGAGATTTCTAGAAATATAAAATATATATTAAAATTATTTTTATATAAATATATATATTAGTAACATTAAAATATCTATTTTTTAATAATATAAATATTCCAACTCTTTTAAAAATAACAAGAATCACATTACATTAAAATACCATGAATTCCACACAAGTTCAATATTACAATTAAATACCTTGTATTATGAAATTAGGTTATTTTCACTAGAAATATCACAAATATAAAATCTACATTTATTACAACTCTAATAACGATAATTAAACATTGGGGTGTATTTTGAAAATTATACAAAAGTATTTTTACATAAAACCCTCTCAATTTCTATAAATTACCCTAAGGACCCTAGTAAATATAGGTTTAAGCGGGACCAATCTCTTGAGCCTCAGGGAGCCGGAGAAGTCGGTGCTTGCCTATTTAAGGTAGACAACTTAACAATGGTATTATCAACACGGTAATCGTCTTTGAAAAAGACACAAATCCTGCAACCCATGTGAAAGCGGTTACCGATAATATCAAAACAATCAGGACTTCAATTTCTTTTATAATTATTCTGACTCAGACCGAGTCTCATTAATGATCTGACTTGAATATGATTCAAGTATCTAAACTACAATTCAACATGAATCCATGAATCTATATATATTCAATCTATCAACCTATACAACTTGACCGACCCGAACCGAACAATGGATATACTTCCATTTTCATGATTCTCCTGTTACATCCATTTACTGATATCATGGTTTCGGCAAAGTCATCTATACAATTTTCAAGACAATACAATATAATACAATACCATCAGTACAATTATTACAAACAATACAATAATACACATGGTATTGGGATAGTTCATTCGTGAATCCAACGGAATCTCAAGAGTTCCCCTAGATCATGAATCCATGTCTACTAACACAAGCAAGCTATCATGAAGGCCCGTGTTTCCATGCTCCTGGATTACAGCCTGTTGAGTTTGGAATACTTCGACGACGGTCGAAGTCCCGTTACTAACTTTTTATTCGGGCGCGTGGTTCCCTACCCTTGGATTACAGCCTGTTGGGTTTGAGAACACTCTTGAGATTGGTTGACATTCACCCTTGAACTTACGATAACAGCAACATTAATACTAATTACAACAGTATAACAATATAATACAACTTTAAAAGCAACACTCTCCCTTTCTCTCTCTGTATATTCTATTTATCCCTTCTTTTTGGGACATACCGAGCGATTTGTTCGTTGAAGACATTCTCTTTGTTTCTTCTTTGAATGTCGTCAGGTGTTTCAGACCTTCCAGAGATCGAGCCCAGCATTGAAGACTTGGACAAGCTTTCCTACGACCCAGAGCTCTAGCTACATTGTATACTTTTATTTCAGTACTTTTCATTTTTTGTTATGCCACTTTTTAGGCATTGTTTCTTGTAGATGTATTTACTTTTCCATGTATTATACAAAAAGAATGTGAATAAATAAAGTTGTTGTTTTATTATATCTTGTCTCTTGTGCATTTATCTTTATATTGCTTAGATACGCTTAGCGTATTTACTTCAGAGTAAATACGTAGCGGCCTAGTCACGTCCTCTTCCCGTATATTGTGAAGCGGGGCGTGACACATTCCTCGTATTGTACGTGGATGACATTCTCTTGATAGGAAATAGCGTTCCTATGCTACAATCGGTCAAATTATTCCTATCACAAAGGTTCTCTATGAAGGATCTGGGTGATGCCTCATACATTATGGGCAATGCTTCGTACATTCTGGGTATTAAGATCTATAGAGATAGATCTAAGAGAATGCTGGGATTGTCCCAATCAAGGTACATAGACACCATACTGAAGAGGTTTAGTATGGAAGATTCCAAGTGGGGTAATTTACCCGCTTGTCACGGAATCACCTTCTCCAAAGACGAGTGTCCAAAGTCAGATGAAGAAAGGGCTCGCATAAGTGTTATACCCAACGCTTCATGTCACGATCCAGAAATGGCACGCGACTGGCACTTGAATCATGTGAAGACTATAGGACCACACCTAATTCAAGTAAGCAAAAAGCCAAGAAATCTTAACCTTTTTAGGGAAAATAGTGGAGGTGAAGTTTTGAAATAAGGTTTAATGAAATCAGGTTCCTTCTTTAAATACATAGGTAATATAATATGAAAACAATGTTTTGTAGCTATTTGAAAACATTTTTCTCCATTGAAAAATTCAGCAGCACCTCCTTTGTATATTTTAACCCGAAAAATGGTACAAGCAATGATATATATATATATATATATATATATATATAGGCATCCCCAAGCGGGAGCTAGCTCTTCGCCAAATGTCGGAAATAACTACACAATGATATAAATATACAACGCCGAAAGGCGAGTATCAAAACACGGAAAGAAAACAAGAAACCAACATCATCAAGAAAAACCAGAAACAATAATGAAAATACATGAGCATGACTCTAAGGATGAAAGAATATACAACAATGGTTTCTAAGTCTCCTAAATATACAGGTGTGGTTGATGGAGCTTTTAACTAGATACAACTGGAATAAAATATAAAAGTATAAAATGGAGGTCACGAAGCAATGTGTCCCACTTATCAAGCAATCTCCAGGAAGAAATTGAAGTGCCAGCAAGCCGCTACGAAACCTGTACGGCTAAACCTGCAAGAACTGTGGCACAACGGGATGAGTTTCCAACTCGTGAGTAGAAGACATCAACGAGAAGAAACCGAATGTATGACTATCTCCTAGGTCATACAATAGATAACAACAATATATATAGACATCAGGTAATAACAAGGGTAACATTATATGCATGTGCGTAAGTGTAATACCAAGTACTCGTGTCAGTGTCACAAGGTAATAACATGTCATATATATGATGTATGAATACATCATGAATGAATGATCAACATGAAATCTGGATATATCCGTATGAGAAAACTGTGACTTATCTTAGTAAAGTTTTGGTATTATAAAACTGGAGTATCATCAAATAAAATCGACAGAAATCCGTGTCAAATATCGACACAATATATACATCAATATCTCGGTAGCCATCTCTCAGATCGGCCCTCAAATCTGTCAAATCATACGACTCCGGTCGGTATCCTCAGGATAACCGTCGGGTCAATAATCACCGGTAGGTAGTGCTCCCCTGCCGGGCTTAACATCTATCTATATGGCCTTCTTGCCAATGGGTACCTCACCGGGGCCACCATGTACCCACAGACGGTGCAACCCCCTCCTCGAATCGGTTATGTGTACACACGTGGCTCAAGAACTGAGAAAACTCATGGTGGATGCCACACACATCATATCACGAGAAAACAGCAATTTCTATTTAAAAATTATTATAAGTTTTTGAAATTCCTTTGCGGTTTTTCCCAAATCCAGAAATCCCATGAATACGGAAATCTCCAATAGAATCATAATATATGCATATGTGAATAACAATGAATGTACATGATATAAATATGATGCAATGATGGTGAATGACTTAGTTACTACATAGAAATAATGAAGAAATGAGATAAATAGCTTGAATACTACATATCAGTGATGATGCAATGCAAAGATACCGATTATTAAGCAAGTTCTAATGTTCGTGACATAGCAATTACCGATGATGATGTGTGTTAGCCGGCCAGTAAGTGTACGTGCAACATACTGTAAGGTTTACCTAGCACATCATGAAGGGTTAGCAAGCATCACATGTCTCAAAATTAAAATTTTAAGGTGCTAAGTGAACATGCAAAGAATCATCACTAGAATTTTAGGGTTTCTTAAACATTCATATCATCACAAGTAGATAAAGCTAGGGTTTTGAGAGTACAACCTTTGTAGCTCCCTATGCTAGACTCCTCGACTACTTGGGGGTTGGAAAAGGGTTCGCTTGAGGTCTTCTAATGTCCACGACGATCCACCCGAAGCTCCTTTGTCCAAGCTTGCAACTTCAGTTTATCAAGAGAAGGAAATGAAGCTAACACTCTTCACAAGTTGGCAAGACTTGTGTAGAATGGTGTTGTGGTGGCTTTTCTCACTTCAAAATCCTAACTTGGTGAGTGTTTTGCTCACTAGAGAAATCAAGAGAGCAAAAGAAGAAGGAGCAAGAAGATGATGGCCTTTTTAGAACAAGAGAAAAGATAATGTCTAATGAAAAATAGAAAATATATGCATATATATTTTCCACTTCTCATCTCAAACCATGGTTAAATAATAAAGATATTATTGAATTTGAGTTAAAAAACAAAAGGAAAGTTACTCCATGGTTAAAAGGTGGGTGAGCATGGTTAGGTCAAAGAAGAGTGTAGAAACAAAACCATGAATTATCCTATTCTTTTTCTTTTTGTTTTAACACAAATAGAAATAATAATCCATATAAAAAACCAAGGTGTGAGTCTTATATTGCCACCATCTTCTATGTATATACAACCATGAAGGATGATGTATGTATGTATGTGTGCATGCACATCCATATGTGCATGAACAAGAAAGAATGCATACATGCATGCATACATCCAAAAATACAAGAAAGGATTTCTAGTGAGAAGCTAATAGTTAAATGATAAATCAATACTTGATTTATCAATCCGGTCATATCACATACGACCTAACCAAAAGTAAGCCGCCCGATTAATATGCGGTGTCTCATACGCGCATTTTAACCGGGTCCATGCGCATATCGCATATGCGCACCACAACGTTTCGCCTGGACTAGGTAACTCCTTTGTGGGACTCTAAGACTCGTCAATATGCCGGCAGTGGGTGATGATCATATCAAGCACCCCCAAACCGCAAGCGGTCAGCTAAACGTAATGGCCACCCGGGTATTGAGCGATCAGAAGAAAACAGGCGAACCTGCTACAACTCCCGTCGAGCCAACCGGCAACACTACCATACAGTCCGGTCTCTTCGTCAGATATGCTGCATATCGGGTCTAGGGATGGTAACGTCGACCCCAATAACTCAATAAGTCGTGCCGATGAAAGGTCTATAACAGATCGAGAAACTACTGATAACACTTATCAGCAAATCTCAACAGCCCTGGCAAGGGACTTACTGATATAGCCAGTCGAGCAAAGCACAACATCAACTCCCAATACCGGGAGAGACGAAACCCCTCCTATCGCTCATCGCCTTCGTGTATCTCGGGACTGTACCCAACGGCCACCTGTTTGCACGACTCAGTAGAGCCGTGGTAGGGTGGTAATCAAAGTACAGTGGGAGAATACACAAGACTCCATGACGATCTCGGGTCTACAGACTAACCTGCACCAGTTTCACCTGAGAACTGCTATCCGACGATAGATATAATTCCATATAGGAGTTCTCGGCGAGTCCGTCCAGTGTACCCAGTCACCACTGAGCACCCGTATACGATCTCGATGTCAAACATCGATGAATGTGGGAACATCCATCGCCCATCATATGGGTCTAGTATCATATACGCTAGTCTACTCTGGTATATCGATTCCCCGTCTCGATACACCTGCGACTAGGGACATTCTAGGATATGCTTATAAACTACTGATGTCCCACTAGTATGATCTCCATCATAATCACAGTAGTCAAGCCAATATCCTTAGGGCTTTATCAACATGTATGAATGAATAAAAGCATGATCAAATCAACATGTCAGATAAAGAAGAACCGGATAGCATACTATCATGTCGAGCAAGAATGTACACTGAATATATATATATATGTATACATGTACAAATACATCCACTATCATATAATGGCCTCTAGGGCATACTTATATCCAACAATCTCCCACTTGCACTAAGGCCAGTTATTGGCGTATCTCATACCCAACATCTCAAAAAGTCGCTCATGCTGCGGCTGAGGGAGGTCCTTGGTGAGTGGATCCGCGACATTCTTTGTGTCTACTCTCTTAATCTCGATCTCGCGGCGATCTACAATCTCCCGGATCAAATGAAAATGCCTTAGGATGTGTCTGGACCGCTGATGGGACCTAGGCTCCTTGGCTAACGCCATAGCCCATTATTATCACAATACAACGGTATTGGATCAATAATGGTTGGAACTACTCCTAGCTCCGAGACGAACTTCCTCATCCAGACGGCTTCCTTGGCGACATCATTCGCAGCATTGTACTCAGCTTCCATCGTAGAGTCTGCAACGGTATCCTGTTTGGAACTCTTCCAACTTACCGCCCCTCCATTGAGGGTAAATACAAACCCAGAGATAGATTTGCTGTCGTCCTTATCGCTCTGGAAGCTTGAATCGGTAAAGGCCTCCATTTGGAGATCTCCATTACCATACACCAAGAACAATTCTTTAATCCTTCGCAAGTACTTAAGAATGTTCTTCACAGCTATCCAGTGATTCTCCCCTGGGTTGGATTGATTCCTTCTTACAACACTAAGTGCATAAGCTACATCTGGGTGTGTACATAACATCGCATACATTATAGATCCTACTGCCGAAGCATAGGGTATAATGCTCATGCGAGCTCTCTCTTCATCTGTCTTTGGACAAGAATCCTTGGAGAGAGTGACTCCATGGCAAGCGGGTAAGGCACCCCGCTTGGAGTCTTCCATACTAAACCTTTTTAGGATGGTGTTGATGTACCTGGTTTGGGACAATCCCAATAACTTTTTGGATCTATCCCTATAGATCCTTATGCCCAGGATGTATGTGGCATCACCCAGGTCCTTCATGGAGAACCTTAGTGATAAGAAAGATTTGACCGACTATAGCATAGGAATATCATTTCTTATCAGAAGAATGTCATCTACGTACAATACGAGGAATGTGACAGCTCTTCCTACAGCCTTCTTATAAACACAAGGTTCATCTGGATTTTTGATGAAATCAAACTCTTTGATAACATCATCGAAACAGATGTTCCAACTCCGTGATGCCTGCTTTAACCCATATATGGATTTAAGCAATCTACATGCTTTCCCGCTGCTCCCACTGTCAATGAAGCCCTCTGGCTGATCCATATAAACGCATTCTTCTAAATCTCCATTTAGAAATGCTGTTTTAACGTCCATCTGCCAGATTTCATAGTCGTAGTGAGCAGTAATAGCAAGTAGGATTCGAATGGATTTAAGCATGGCTACGGGCGAAAAAGTTTCGTCATAGTCCAAACCTGGTCTTTGACGAAAACCCTTCGCCACAAGTCTTGCCTTATAGGTCTCTACCTGCCCATCTACACCAATCTTTCTTTTAAAGATCCATTTGCATCCCACAGGTTTTACCCCAGGGGGTACAACGTCCAAAGTCCAAACTTTGTTGGTGTACATAGACTCCATTTCGAATCTCATGGCATCCAGTCACTTCACAGAGTCACCACTCGTGATAGCTTGTTGAAAACTGGTAGGGTCATCATCCTCCATGATGCAGTCTTCTCTGTCACCATCAATGAGGAAACCGTAGTACCTTTCCGGTGGGCGAGAAGTCCTACCAGACCTACGGAGTGGCCGAGGTTCCTCAGTTTCTATTGCAACAGCCGGTTCAACCAAGTCGTCATTTGTAGTTTGTGTCTCTAGAACCTCTTCTAGATCCACCACCTTGCCATCATCTTTATCTGTGAAAAACTGTTTTTCTAAGAATGTGGCATACTAAGAAACAAACACCTTTTGTTCCTCCTTGTGGTAGAATAGATATCCATAAGAGTTCTTTGGATATCCCACAAAGTTACACATGACCGACCGTGTCTCGAGTTTGTCCGGATTCTGTTTTTTAACATAGGCCGGGCAACCCCAAATCTTAATTCTTTTAAGAGATGGTCTCTTCCCATGCCATATCTCATATGGCGTGGTAGACACGGTTTTGGTTGGAACCCTGTTCAGCAGGAACGCTGCAGTCTCCAATGCATGCCCCCAAAATGAGACGGGTAACTCAGCATCACTCATCATGGAACGGATCATATCTAATAGGGTCCGATTCCGTCGTTCTGACACACCGTTGTGCTGTGGTGTGTAAGGAGGAGTGAGCTGAGAGAGAATCCCATTCTCTTTTAGGAAGTTTGCGAATTCTGTACTGAGATACTCTCCACCTCGATCTGATCGAAGCATCTTGATACTCTTGCCGGTTTGTTTTTCTACTTCTTGTTTATATTCAGTGAATTTCTCGAAAGCTTCGGATTTGTGCTTTAATAAAAATACATGACCGAATCTTGAGAAATCGTCAGTGAAAGTAATGATGTAAGAAAAACCGCCTCTTTCCTGTGCAGACATTGGCCCACATACATCACTATGTATGAGTCCTAGGAGCTCGGTAGCTCTTTCTCCGTGTCCGGTAAATGGAGTTTTGGTCATTTTACCCTTGATACAAGACTGGCAAGTCGCATAAGATTTATATTCAAAAGGGTTTAAATATCCATCTTTGTGTAACTTGTTTAGTCTTGTTTCGGAAATATGACCAAGTCTACAGTGCCAAAGAAAAGCTTCATTTATTTCTGAAAGTTTACTTTTATTAGTGTGTTGTATGCTGAAAACTGTGTTGATTTAGGACGTATATCCCGTTATTAAGTGTACCATACCCAACCAACATTTGATTCAGGTGAATGTTCATAAAATTGTTCTGCAATATAAAATTATATCCTTCATTGTCTAACAAAGAAACAGATATTATATTACAAAGCATACTTGGTACAAAATAACATGGGTTCAAAACCAATATACACCCAGATGGCAACCCCAAGTGATACTCTCCCACTGCGACTGTATGTACATTGGAACCATTTCCAACGCGGAGAGTATGGTCACCTGTCTTCAAAACCTTGCTATTTCTCAGCCCCAACATAGAATTGCAAATGTTAGAACCTGAACCGGTATCTAATACCCAGGAAGCAGAGTTTATTGAAAAACAGTTTTCTGTCACAAACACACCTGAAGCGGAAGCATCCCCATGCTTCTACTTGAAATTTAAGTACTCCGTACAGTTGCCCTTCCAATGTCCTGTCTTGTGGCAATAAAAACATTCACCTTTCCCCGATTCTCCAGCTTTGGACTTTTCCTTCCCCTTAACCTTCTTAACTCCACCCTTAGGATTGGTGGGCTTCTTCTTTTTCTTTCCCTTGGCCTTGGCCTTTAGGCGAGAAGAAGAAGATTGCCCAATAGTCATAACGGGAGTTTTCACGGATTTCAGTGTTCTCTCTGCACTCCTTAATATATTAAGAAGTTCAGGTAGTTCCCTCTCCATGTTGTGCATGTTGAAGTTAACTATGAACTGAGCAAAGGTGAAGGGGAGGGACTGCAGAATAATATCCGTATATTGTTCATTGTCCATCGTCCATCCAACGTCTTCAAGCTCTTCTATAAGAGCTATCATCTTCAGAACATGGTCTCCTACTGATGTGCCAGGGGCCATTCGCATCTGAAACAATTTCTTTGACGCTTCGTATTGTAATACGCGGGATTGCTCTCCATACAACTCCTTTGTATGGAGGAATATGGCTTGAATGTCTATATTCTCGTGCTGCTTTTGATGTGTGTTGTCAATCGATGCAAGCGCGAGGCATTTGGCCGTGGCACAGTCAGCGTCCCATGTCTTGCGGACTTCAATATCCGCAACTGAGGATTTTGGACCTGGGGTGGGCGGGGCTGAAGCCGTGAGGACATATGATACTTTATCATAAGTTAAGGCTATTTTCAGATTCCTCAGCCAGTCTTTATAATTGGTCCCATTCAGTTTGTTTTTATCTAGTAGAAGCTTGAGTCCAGTCATTGGTATCTGCCATTAAGAGAGAGAAAAGAATACTCTCAGCGAAAGCTCTTGCATAGATCAGATTGGTTATTATCTTGTCTAATCGATGTCTCCCACTGCTTTAATCAAGTTTTTCTTTCAAACCTTAAAAAGAAAACTATCCAGGATTAATTACAGTCTACAACTTCGCTAACCGTTCAGCCAGGCCAGTGTCGGTACTTGAGGGAGGTTCCCCGTGCTTTCGCACGGACCTAATTAAAGTAAACCTCGTTTCCCCAGAGGCGGAGCCCCGTTAACACCTTGCTAGACACCTAATGAGTTAGCTAATTGTAAACTGCAAAACTCTCCTAGGAGCAACTATTGCCCACAGTGGGATCGGGATCCAACCATCATATGGAAGGTATGCAATCTCATTGCAAATCTCAACACTTGAAATTCCCGATGTGATTTTTACCCCTAGTACTTATGACCTTAACTATGGTCAACAAATCATAAGTACCAGACAAGTTCTACCCGTCATTTCTTGATTAATTAGAACCACCCATATGACCCTTAACTATGGTCAACAAAGTCGCATGAATGTCCTAATTAATCTGCATCATTGCAGTGTAGGAAGACATCACTTAGCTACCGTACACTACGCCTTAACTAAAATCAACAAACGTAGAATGAATACTAAGTACTCTACTTCCTAAAATGACGGAGGTTTGCGGATGATTTTTAAGAAAATCATTAACGCTTTGAACTTGATATCGTCGTAGAATCAAATGGTTTTCAAAAGGAGTGGCTTGTGCTCCGCACTTTTTGAAATATAGCTTTTCATAAAGAGCCGAGTGGTTTTCAAATCTGATTCTACAACATCTTTTTAGGTTTATTTTCTTTACATTAATCATATTAATGTAGTCCCATCATTTAAGTCCTAAAGCCAATCACAGAAAAGAAACGAAAATAATACGTACGCTTATGCCATCCGCATTCGCCGCAATGTTCCGTTATGCACCGTTAGGTTACTTAACTAACGGCATACCGGGACGGGACTAGCGCGGGTGTAAAACATAAGCAACGTCTACTATATATCTCATATATAATATATCATTCGTCTCAGATATCACAGAACACAGGCAGCAGAAACATATATATAACGTGGGATATACTAGGACGTCCGTATTTAGTATTTAGCCAACAATAGAAAATACGGATTCCACAGTCGAGATGAATAGCCAAGCCCACGCCCCTAGACCCCTACGAGAGCGGCAAGCGACCCTACCAATCCTGGAGTTTAGGAGACCCGGTCTCGACTCCTCGAGATGGCCTCCCACTGAACCCCAGAACCCGGTCACTTGTGCTCCCCTCCTTGGGTCTATCCTAATGCGGAAAAGTAAATAATATACAACACTGGTGACATCAACCTCAACCCGGAAGTGCCCCAAATAAAAGAATATTACATTACATTTGAATTTTACATGAATGAAAAATAAAACTCTCATCTCAAATAAACCCCCCCGGCTATTCGATCGCGACAATCCTGCACATCATATCTCAGCAACACATAATATCATATATCATCAACGTAAGTAAGTATGCGTACCCCGATTTTCGTTGATGTATAGCAACAAAACCGGCGATATCAACATACAACACTTACGGTCACAGAAAAGAAAATGTAAAACTACAATATTTGGAATCCGCATTCTCTTTAGACATCGTAAATCCGAGATATCACATACCTCGCATTTCATGCCTAACTATATGAATTCCACATATTGTATCACATTCCAGATAAATAGACAGTATTAAACTTTTCGATCGAATAATCAAATACCCAAAAATTCCCTAAAGCTCAACACTTGAGCGGAGTTCAAAAAACCCGGAATGTGACACAGAAGTAGCGGTCCATCCGTAGAAGGGTCAAGCCAACTCCTCACATGTGGCACGCCATACTGCCTCAAACCCTAAGGTTCAAAAGGCAGTTCAAGACGGTCACATAATCGAGTTAAGGTTTGTTGTCTTCTAGAGGGTCCACCACAAAACTTGCACGTATTTCCGAAAGATTTAAACCCCGTGAAAAAGTGAGTAAATGATACTTGTTCGAACAATTCAATACTTTCTAAATTACCCGGAAAAAAACACGAAATTAAAATTCCGATCGAATCATCGAGTCCAAAACCATCCCCAGAAAATACCACACTAGATTCAGATTAAAAATACCTAAAAATATATACATACAGTTCTAAACATTACTGTGGAAAAACGAGCCATCATCTCTTGTGTATGGCCGCGAAGCCACGGCCCAAGCAAGCCACGGCCGCGGTTCCGCGGTGGTATTTACTGTTCATGTCCTCGTATTTCACAGTAGTGCTTAGATTTCCCTGTTGTATTTTTTACATATTTTTAATTCTGGAAAAACCACAGTTTCAAAAATTGTCCAGAGAGGGTTCTAAAAAACCGTATTTTGGTTCGATCGGGGTTTTAACTTCGTTAAAATGTCGCCTAAAGTTCTAGGTCGGCTCTGATAACAATGTAAGGTTTACCTAGCACCTCATGAAGGGTTAGCAAGTATCACATGTCTCAAAATTAAATTTTTAAGGTGCTAAGTGAACATGCAAAGAATCATCACTAGAATTTTAGGGTTTCTTAAACATTCATATCATCACAAGTAGATAAAGCTAGGGTTTTGAGAGTACAACCTTTGTATCTCCCTATGCTAGACTCCTCGACTACTTGGGGGTTGGAAAAGGGTTCGCTTGAGGTCTTCTAATGTCCACGACGATCCACCCGAAGCTCCTTTGTCCAAGCTTGCAACTTCACTTTATCAAGAGAAGGAAATGAAGCTAACACTCTTCACAAGTGGGCAAGACTTGTGTAGAATGGTGTTGTGGTGGCTTTTCTCACTTCAAAATCCTAACTTGGTGAGTGTTTTGCTCACTAGAGAAATCAAGAGAGCAAAAGAAGAAGGAGCAAGAAGATGATGGCCTTTTTAGAACAAGAGAAAAGATAATGTCTAATGAAAAATAGAAAATATATGCATATATATTTTCCACTTCTCATCTCAAACCATGGTTAAATAATAAAGATATTATTGAATTTGAGTTAAAACACAAAAGGAAAGTTAATCCATGGTTAAAAGGTGGGTGAGCATGGTTAGGTCAAAGAAGAGTGTAGAAACAAAACCATGAATTATCATTTTCTTTTTCTTTTTGTTTTAACACAAATAGAAATAATAATCCATATAAAAAACCAAGGTGTGAGTCTTATATTGCCACCATCTACTATGTATATACAACCATGAAGGATGATGTATGTATGTATGTGTGCATGCACATCCATATGTGCATGAACAAGAAAGAATGCATACATGCATGCATACATCCAAAATACAAGAAAGGATTTCTAGTGAGAAGCTAATGGTTAAATGATAAATCAACACTTGATTTATCAATCCGGTCATATCACATACGACCTAACCAAAAGTAAGCCGCCCGATTAATATGGGGTATCTCATATGCGCATTTTAACCGGGTCCATGCGCATATCGTATATGCGCACCACAACGTTTCGCCTGGACAAGGTAACTCCTTTATGGGACTCTAAGACTCGTCAATACGCCGGCAGTGGGTGATGATCATATCAAGCACCCCCAAACCGCAAGCGGTCAGCTAAACGTAACGGCCACCCGGGTATTGAGTGATCAGAAGAAAACAAGCGAACCTGCTACAACTCCCGTCGAGCCAACCGGCAACACTACCGTACAGTCCGGTCTCTTCGTCAGATATGCTGCATATCGAGTCTAGGGATGGTAACGTCGACCCCAATAACTCAATAAGTCGTGCCGATGAAAGGTCTATAACAGATCGAGAAACTACTGATAACACTTATCAGCAAATCTCAACAGCCCTGGCCAGGGACTTACTGATATAGCCAGTCGAGCACAGCACAGCATCAACTCCCAATACCGGGAGATACGAAACCCCTCCTATCGCTCATCGCCTTCGTGTGTCTCGGGACTGTACCCAACGGCCACCTGTTTGCACGACTCAGTAGAGCCGTGGTAGGGTGGTAATCAAAGTACAGTGGGAGAACACACAAGATTCCATGACGATCTCGGGTCTACAAACTAACCTGCACCAGTGTCACTTGAGAACTGCTATCCGACGATAGATATAATTCCATATAGGTGTTCTCGGTGAGTCCGTCCAGTGTACCCAGTCACCACTGAGCACCCGTATAAGATCTCGATGTCAAACATCGATGAATGTGGGAACATCCATCGCCCATCATATGGGTCTAGTATCATATACGCTAGTCTACTCTGGTATATCGATGCCCCGTCTCGATACACCTGCGACTAGGGACATTCTAGGATATGCTTATAAACTACTGATGTCCCACTAGTATGATCTCCATCATAATCACAGTAGTCAAGCCAATATCCTCAGGGCTTTATCAACATGTATGAATGAATAAAAGCATGATCAAATCAACATGTCAGATAAAGAAAAACCAGATAGCATACTATCATGTCGAGCAAGAATGTACACTGAATATATATATATATACATGTACAAATACATCCACTATAATATAATGGCCTCTAGGGCATACATATATCCAACACATACGCATCATCGGTAATGGTGCAGGTGTCCTAGCAGACAAGATCATAATAGAAAGTAAATAGAAAAAGCAACAATGTGGTATATCAACTACATACGAGCCATACCGTTTATCATGTTTAAATAGCATGAATCGTTGTTTTTAGAAAAGTAGGGACTACGGTGTTTTGAGAAAATAAATGTCTTTTGAAAATCCGTAGCATCCCTCGTTTATACTTTGAAAAAACCTATGATTCGTCGGTTTTGAAAATAGGTATGACTCTAGCCTAAGTTAACCTATATCTATGCAACTAAAGACTAAACTAAGAACCTAGTCGAAGTTGATAAGAAATCTATAATATCCCGAGTCGATATATCTAATAGTCGGCAATCCGGCCTCATATCATCAAGTATGGTAAATATACATCGTACGACATCCACGAGTCAAAAGTGTAGATCAATCATCATATATGTCTCGTACGGTAATATCCATCGTACGACATCCCCAAAATCGAGGGTACGGGTCAAATATCATAATAAATCATCATTCGCACGGTATCAATCTTCGTACAATATAGTAATGAGGGGTACGGATCTAAGGTTTGTCACGACCCGAAATGGCACGCGACTGGCACTTGAATCATATGAAATCTATAGGACCCCATATAATTCAAGTAAGCCAAGAAATCCCAGAAATCTAAACCATTAAAAGAAAGAAGTGAAGAAAACATGTTTTAAAACAAGGGGTATTTAAAGTAACATAAGCCGAATATGCATTTTAAAATCTCAAGTCTTTTCAGAAAATTTCGGCAGAGTTTCCTTTGTAAATACTTGTCCCAAACGGTGTACAACATGAATAATATATGCACAATGATAAAAGGCATCCCCAAGCGGGATCTAGCTCTTCGTCAATCGACGGTCACAACCATGCAAGCTATATAATATACAACGCCGAAGGGCGAGGATCAAAACTCAAAGGAAACTCAAAATCACCAAGAAAACCATACTAATACAACGCGCGACTGTAAGGTCGAAAGAATATACAATTGGTTTTCTAAGTCTGAATAAATATACAAATCTGGTTGATGGTGTTTACTAGATACAACTGAATAAATAAAAGTACAATGGTGGTCACGATACAAGTGAACCCACCTACCAAAGCAAATCACTCGGAATGGAAGCGGTGTGCCAGCAAAGCCGTAACGAAACATGTACGGAAAAACCTGCAAGAAACTGTGGAAAAACAGGGGTGAGTTGCCAAATCGTGAGTAGAAAACATCACAGAGCAGAAATCAAATGTATGACTCAATCCTGGGTCAATACGATCAGTAATATATATCCTCAATATGATAAAGTCTGAAGCATGATAAGGTGGCAAGGGTAAACATCTATACATAAGTGTAATACCAAGTGCCCGTGTCAGTGCCTCAGGTAGCAACATATTATATATATGAGGTATCATCAATGAAATCAGTGTCAACTATATCATCAAGTCTATAAGTATGTGGATATCATCCAACTATGTAATCAATGCCTGTATGCGTGGGGATCTCGTCCACGGGTCAACCAATGACACAAAACATCATGCATGTAAATATCATAAAGCATATGCATGAAAGTATGAGGATATAAATCAACGTGTGTCCCTCGCGAAACATCAAAATCATGCAACCTGAGTGTCTAGCATCGACACTCAAAAACATCATGAAACTCGTGCCTAGCATCGGCACGTAAATCTTCATATATCGGGCTCCGTCAGTCCGGATCGGCCCATGGGCTCCGTCAGTCCGGATCGGACCATATCATCTCTCGACTCCGGTCGGTATCCTCCGGATATCCGCCGAGCCCATTGAAATCACCGGAAGGTTGTAGTCCCTCTGCCAGGCTCACCGTCTGCAGCACAGCAATATGTTCTCGTCCCGGGGTACCATACCGGGTCCACCATGTACCCGCAATCGGCCTCATCCAACTCCTCGAATCGGGTTTCACATGTCATACGTCTCAGAAACGAGAAAACGCATGGTGGACGCACTGAAATATCATATCAAGAGAAACCGGGTTTTTAAAACGGTACATGCTTTCCTTTGAAATAGCCACGGTTCTCAAATCCAGAAATCTCATGAAAACAACATATCTCAATGCGTGTAATCATAAAGCATGATGTTTGCGATATATAACAGAAATGTAAGCATATCCAAATATCATGCAACATGGACAGTGATATGACATATTAAGGGAAAACCGCTCTTTTAAATGGATCCAGTTTTTAAAATATAACATGCGGTCCCCAATTCTCCCAAAATCAAAGCCAGCATCATCTATGTAAGTACAAATGGGTATGTATGCAAGCATGGGTATACAATATGTGTGTACGTAACTATGGGTGTATAATATGCGTGTACGCAAGTATGTCATGCAAGGAGTCATATCCTGATGTTAGCAATCCTACTGTGTGGTGACATGGCAATTATCGATGATGAAGTGTGTGAGCCGGCAAGCAGGTGTACGTGGAGCATACGCATCATCGATAATGGTGCTTGTGTCCTGACAGCATGGGATTAATATAACATAAATCACAAGTATATAAGCATGCAATGCGCTAATAACCATATGAGTATATGGAAATGGAAAGTAAATGCAACAATAAGGAATCTACATTAGTTATACGATTCATACAGTTTGTAATTTGAAATAACTCGAATCGTGGTGTTTAGAAAAATAAGGGCTACGGTATTTTTAAGAAAAGATGCGTCTTTTGAAAATATTCGTAGGATCCCTTGTCCTATCTTTAAAATACTCACGATTCGTTAGTTTCGAAATAGGTATGACTCGATTCTTGTCTAACATCTATAAGTGAACTACAGGACTAATCGAAAGGTAAGGAAACCACCTAAATCTGCGTCGATACATATAAATATAATAGTCGGTGTTCCCGCCTCAATAGTATCACATACGATACAATATATATAACATGACATCCTCGAGTCAAGGGTGCGGATCTATCATCAATATATAGCTCGTACGTAAATCCGTCGTACGGCATCCTAAATCTGGGTACGGGTCAAATATCATATTCATCTCATTATTCATCTGGTATCCATTATCATCATCTCCTGTATTAGGGGTACTGATCTAAGTATAGTACATACTGATACCGTCTATATTTATATATATATATATATACGTGTATGAAAACACACGCCTAAAGGCCCGCTATAATCTCATGCCGTATCTCCTAATACGAATCAAAACATATCACCGATCTCATGGCATCATGCCTAATCTCATCGACTCATCCCCAAGTACCATAAACAATCCTCATCATCCATGTATAAGTTTACGTATATATACACACACACACACACACACACACACACATCTCCCCATAATCGCACAAGTAAAACAATGTAAACATGTGTGTGTGTGTGCGTGTGTGTGTAAACCTTATTTAAGGTCCGCGACTAAGCTAACTAATGACGCTATAATCCAATTATACAAAAATTATCCATGACTCTCAAAGTCTATCTAGATAATCATAATCTCATATAATATATCCATACACTACACTACGAACTGCGGCGGTGCTATACGCCATCCACCCGACTTCTCCCGTAGATATATATCTACTCACCTTGCTCTTCGATTGCCGTTGCCGACATCACCACGCGCTTGCTTGTCATCCTGAAGTCCACATGGGGGTACCTACATGTCACAACGTATCGTATCGCATTAAAATCCAAATCAAACCAAAACGACACGCTAAAAGCCTATAGGTTTGAACCTACGGACTACGCCTTTCAAACCACCAAACAACCCTCGATATCGTCGTACAAACGTCAAGTCTTCGAGCTAAAACACAAATACTAAAATCCAGAATCCAAAATACGAAAAATATAACCCCGAATCAAAACAGAAACTCATGAATTTAGGCCCAGATTTTACCCTAAGTGAAATTAGCCAATTTTGCATATATGGAGGGTTTAATTTACTTGAGATGGAGCTACAGAACTAATACGAACCAATTTGCCCCACATATGGCCGCAATTTATGGCCAGAAAGGATATATTTGCGACAATGGTGACGACTTAGGGGCTAGGGTTTCAGTCGGGGGTCTTAGGTTGCCTGCACACTCCTCTGTGTTTGCTAAAATATTTTCAGGTCACCCGGGTGTTAGCATATTTCATTATACCCTCACAGAATCCACAATTCTCTGATATCGGGTTTTCTAAGTTCGTAATCCGGTGTTTATGTCTCAGGTTTAGTCCACTATATTATCACAACAGGAGTTGTATAGCCTCTACTATTCTCAATTACCCTTCACTACTCAAGATTTCATCACAACCCTAACTAGGAATTTCAATGTTCACTAAACCGCACTAAATCATAACTAAACACATATGGATACTAAAGTGAATGGAATACAATGCTAATGGCAATGAAAGTACCTCATTTGGCAATTCAAGAATTTTCTTGAGTTGCCCCAAGTCTTCAAAATCCGATTTTTCTTGGTCCAATGTGTTTGTATTGAGCTTGTTCAAGTTTTTTGTGAAGGGAAGTATGTGTTTTGATGTTGATTTGGGGGTGAAGTGAGGTGTAGGAGGTGGTGGAGGGAGAGGGCAGCAGCCATGGAGGTGAGAGGAGAGAGGATGAGGGTGATGAAGTGAAGGAGGAATGGCCCAAGTCAAAGTAAACCCCTCCCTTTCCCTCTCTTACCCATGCTTCCCATTACTTTATTGTTTTCCTTTTTCTTTTCTTTTCTTTTCATATCTTTTCTATTTAAAAACAAACCATGCATGAATAAAGAGAAAGAAAATGTGACAAAGTGTAAAAATGACATGGTGCATCTCATGTGCACCAAATCCGGCTTAATACACGATTAGCGATATTTAATTGCGATTAGCATTAAAATAGTATATAATAAATCATAAAATTCCATAATTTACTTAAATCCAATAACACAACCTGTTTTTAGAAATTTCTATTATTTTTCCCAATTTATCGGTATTTAATTATACCGCACTATTAAAATATTCAATATATTTATTATTAAATTATAAAAATTCCCAAAAATAATATTTTATTTTTCTGAAATATTACAGTCTTCCCCCCTTAAAGAAATTCGGTCCCTGAATTTAAATTTAAACTCCCCCAATTTCAAAAACATTTCAGTAAAAAGATCAAGTCGTCGGGGCTCCGAAATCATAAATGCATGAATCACATCATAGCACAATGCATGCGCATGAATAACGAGTATATAAACCATAATCAAAACTCCGTCAAGCATCCCGTAATCATCGGAGTCATGAAGAAAACACTAATGTCAAAGCCCAAAACGAAAATTAATATGATATACATCAACTATGCATGTAAACATCATTAAAACACCTGAAAGGAATGCATGCCAAACCTTTTCATGTTTCTATGCGATGCGCGTATCACTGCAGAGTGGCGGACGTCTATTGTTAGAAAATAACTATATTTATGTATATATATATCCTTTGTTTAACATACACGTCCCGCCGTTTTGAAAAATATTTAGAAGGGTTTCTTTTATAAAATGTTTCGTGTCATTTCGGACACGTAGATAAATACTGAGACTATAGCTCTTTGTGGAAATCCCTTCGGTAACTATCAATGAATGCAAAAATATATTCAGGTACCATCCTCTGACTAGTCCTGCTCAGTCACTATATCAAATTGTAAATATCATAAAAACGTACTGCTCCATAAGAATTCAATCCCAAAATATGCATATGAATGCTACGTGTGTCTGATGCGCACGGAAAATCGAATCCATGAATGTGACATACATATGCACAAAAACAAAATCTAAGTGCAACGGTTGTGCACGAAACACCTGTCAAGGGCAACGGGTGTGCCTGACAGCAATATCAGGTGCATCTGATATGCACGAAGAATCCCGATTTAGTGCATCTGGCGTGCACCAAAATCGCATTAAGCGCGTCAAGTATGCGCAAAAATCCAAATCAAATGCACAGAGTGCACGAAATCAACATCAATATCATAATCGAAATCGACGGTATACCATAAACCTCAATCCAAATCAGGTATACCGAGGTATATAATCTCACAACAATGTGCATCAGCGTGCACAAATCAAATAAAAACACTAAAAGTGCATGAAAACTATGCCGAAAGCACAAGTCAAACATATGCATATCATAGGCATGAAATCAAAATCAACCTCTCGAATGACATCAAATCGAAGTCAAGTGCAACCGTAGTGTACAAAATCTTAATCATGCAAACAAATCGTCTAAAATACCAAAATCTAAAAATGTCGGATGCGTGATATTCAAATCACCAAATCCCAAATCGTAAACACTGTCGTCGATATGTCCTTCCTTCGCAGTCGAGAAGGTGTCGGTGCATCGAAAGCTAGCAGAGCAAGATATCAACTTGCCTCCTGTTCATAGTCTAGCGCCTGGTGCTTTTAGGCTCTTGTCTTTCACTACGAATTGCTAGATATATAGATCCTCGGCTCAACGGACCAATATGGAATGACAACGGAAACAGTCCCGCTCTGGCACATCCTGTAAAGATCTCTGGCCAACTATCTCGTCGACAATGCCGAACTCTGGCCTACTGGGTATGCTTAAAATGACCGCTCCTAGGTCCAAGTCTTCTCGTATAGTATTCCAGAAAGGTTCTGTCGAAGTCTCTCCCAAATCTCGCTTTTGCCGAACTGCCCGGAAGTCATCATCGTTTACTAAATCTATTTCTTGTTCCGGAACGGCTGCAAACTCATCGCGACTCCTTCTAGAAGATATATCCATATACAACGCCTCTGCATGCGTATCACATCTCTGATGTCGGCGGAGTGGAACGTCATCTCATCAAGATCTCATACGAACCTCTTACTCCACCTTTCTCTAATGTCGACTGCTTCGGACTCGTCTCTTCGTGGCTGCATGGACTGCGCTCCAACGACTATACTTGTATCTGGAGTCTCCCAAGCAATGTATCCCATCACATGATATCCGAATGATGTCGAACCTTCCGATCGATTTGTCAAGATTCCATAATCCTCCAAGAGCTCAACATCTTGGGTACAGTTTAATAGTATTCCATTACATGCCACAGTACCTGTGGACCAACCGTAGAAGGGAAAACCGAAGCCTCACTAATGGACCGCTGAACTGCCGCAAACCCTAAGGTTTCAAAGCGTTCTCATGGTCATTATGTCGAGTTAGGGTTTCATTCTTCTAGAGGGTCCATAGCATTACTTGCATTTGTCTCTGAATACTCTAAACTTGGAAAATGGGCTTCTGACATTCGATTGTCTCTATCGACTCCCAATGTACTTGCGTGAAGTCGTCTCTAGCTAGAATCAATCAATCTTATGACCTCGCAACGGGGTAAGCGAACGAACCACATGTCCTAGTTACTCATCCTCGGGTGACTAGCGACCTTCTATCATAATTCTAATTACAAACTCGTGCTGCAGCAGCTCCAAACATCTGGGGAGATATCTCGTCATTCGCAGCAATGACTGGCTCATTTGTCCGCACGGTGGACAGTGCCTCAATCATCAAATAATTGGTGCATCGACGGTCATCACATTCTGGATGGCCTCTAGCAGTAGCCTGATCCTCTGGTGCTGATCTGCACATCCGAGAAATCTCATAAAAGCGATCCATCAAACGCTCACGGCACAAAAAAACAATAAAATGACACCTCTATGCAATCGTGTATCCCTGTAATCATGCCCTGGTCAGTCGTCGTCCGTGACGGGCTCGTGCCGACACAACTCTAGCCGTAGCTCTCTCTGCCCGTATAAACGTGGCAGCAAAACAATAACCAATAATGATGATGATAGATCATAGGAATGAATATAATATTGTGCAAGGAAATGTACATCCTAAGTCTCCCTAAGCGGAGTAGCGTATCGTAAGTATGCCGTGGAACATACACACGGCACGTTGATCAGTCGAAAATATTTTATTTTTAACACGTCAATTTCCCTATCTTTTGCATTCATCTAGAGGTGTTCGGTTTGCATATTAGCACATATTAGCAAAACACCCCTAAAATACCAGATTACATATGTTATACTCTAAAACCGACATTTTTAGGGAAATTGACTGTTTATCATGGCATCGCATCATTCTTGTAGCGCAACACTTGTTTCGAAGTCTGTGCAGGAAATTCCAGAAACCGAGCCAAATTGTCAAAAGTGCTCATCAAATTACACCAAGTCTAAGTCTGGTGATCTGGCAGTAAACAATAAGGTGTAAAACTATTCCAGAAATTTATTCAAGACCAATGGGCGCTTCCCGCCGCGGATCCGCGGTATGATGACGTCAGCAGAGAAGCAGATTTTCCCCATGTGCTTATTTCTAACGGCAAAGCTTCCAGAACTCTTCAGAAACTAAACGTGGCTTCATCTAGAAGGCTCGACCTAACAACCTAGTTCTAGAAGCCTCCCTCCAACTAACTTCTTCTAGAAACCTCCTTATAACAATTTTCTTCTAGAAAGCTCTCTCCAACAACGTTCTTCTAGAAGACTCCTTATAACAACCTTCTTCTAGAAGACTCCTTATAACAACCTTCTTCTAGAAGCCTCCTTGTAACAACCTCATTCTAGAATATTCCATCCAACAAACTTCTTCTAGAAGATTCTTTCTAACAACCTCATTTTAGAGGGAAAATTCAAATGAGGTGGTTCATTTTGGAGGGAAAATTCAAATGAGGTGGTTCATTTTGGAGGGAAAAGTTATTCATTTTGGAGGGAAATTTGAAATTTGAATTCTAGATCTAAGGTTATGAGGCTTATAAAAGGAAACCTAGATCTAAGGTTAAGGGTTGTTCATTAGTTCATTAATCTCTCCCTCTTCCACCCACAAGTTGAGTGACACAACTTGTGCCTCAAAAATCCAAAATCCAAGCCAAATTCAAGATCCCGAGTACCATTCAAGCGAGAAGCCTTCAACCTTTTAGGAGCGGAGCCGATCTTCAATCGAGCAAGTGATCCAAGCCGATCCGCGACTCAAGGAGACGAGCGAAGCCAAATCGACGATCGAGCTCTTCCTCTTGTAGTTCTTGAGCGATTTGTAATGGAATTGTTGATAAATAAAAGGTGAAATTCTTTAATCTTGCTTTCTTTAAATTCTTGCTTCATAATTCGATCTCAATTTGTGATTGTGGTTCTTGTTGTGATGTTTGAGTAAAACTCCGCTCGTAAAGGAGTCGAGACGATCAATAGAATGATGATGTAACAAATCTTAAAACGATTCTTAAGTCCTACGAGTTTTGTAAACCTTAGCAAATTGAAGAATCGACGACCTAGTTTCGTTGCGATGCTTTCTTGATTGTGATCGCTCGAAATTAGGGATCCACGATCGATTCTTGAATTTACTAGAGGCTAGAATGTGAATGATATCGACGAAGGAACAAGGGATAGAAGATGAAACCCTAGTTTCACAAGAAATCCCTAATTCTCGTCGATCATCATCGATCTAGTATCAATTCATCGATGGATAAGAATACGTAATCGCTGGATTTCATCACATCTATAGATCCGATCGATTCCTACGAGCCTCATTTCGATTCTTGATATTTGGTTTGGAAATCATCACAAATTCTCAATTCTTGATTTTAATGTTTTCTTAGATCTAGATTTTTCTAATTCTTGAACTTCAAATCTTTAAATCATGAATTGTTGTTTGTTTTCTTTTCTTTAAATTTTTGACTCATCAAAATCGAAACACAAACGATTACACTTTCCCTGTGAACGATCCGCACTTACTAACGCGCTACATTCGACACCGTTATTGATTGCGGTCAAAATATTTTTGGTTATGATTTCTATACAATTTTCATACTACACAATCCGAAATCGTTTCAATCACACGTCACACTCCTAAAGTCACCTACTCCATCAACCAAGGTCAACCTTCGCGACGAAAGTTCGGGTCTAATACCCTCTCGACTAAGTCTAAGTTTCGTAAGGTCAAGCCTAAGTTCCGAATATATACAAACGCTCTAGGCTCCACATAGTCAAACTTAGACTCGAACCAAGGTTAACCTAGCGCTCTGATACCAACTTTGTCACGACCAGAAATGACATGCGAGTGGCACTTGAATCATAAGAAGTCTACAGGACCCCATCTAATTCAAGTAAGCCATGAAATCCCAGAAATCTAAACCATTAAAAGAATGAAGTGAAGAAAACATGTTTTAAAACAAATGGTTTTTTAAATAACATAAGCCGAATATGCATTTTAAAATCTCAAGTCTTTTCTGAAAATTTTGGCAGAATTTCCTTTGTAAATACTGGCCCCAAACGGGGTACAACGTGAATAATATATGCACAATGATAAAAAGCATCCCTGAGCGAGAGCTAGCTCTTCATCAATCAACGGTCACAACCACGCAAGCGATATAATATACAACGCCGAAGGGCAAGGATCAAAACTCAAAGGAAACTCAAAATCATTAAGAAAACCATACTAATACAATACGTGACTCTAAGGTCGAAAGAATATACAATTGGTTTTCTAGGTCTGAATAAATATACAAGTCTGGTTGATGGAGTTTACTAGATACAACTGAATAAATAAAAGTACAATGGTGGTCACGATACAAGTGAACCGACCTACCAAAGAAAATCACCCGGAATGGAAGCAGTGTTCCTGCAAAGCCGTAACGAAACCTGTACGGCAAAACCTGAAAGAAACTGTGGCACAACAGGGGTGAGTTGCTAACTCATGAGTAGAAAACATCACAGAGCAGAAATCGTATGTTTGACTCAATCCTAGGTCAATACGATCAGTAATATATATCCTCAATATGATAAAGTCTTAAGCATAATAAGGTGGTAAGGGTAAACATCTATACATAAGTGTAATACCAAGTGCTCATGTCAGTGCCTCAGGTAGCAACATATTATATATATATGGTATCATCAATGAAATCAGTGTCAACTATAGCATCAAGTCTATAAGTATGTGGATATCATCCAACTATGTAATCAATGCATGTATGCGTAGGGATCTTATCCACGGGTCAACCAATGACACAAAACATCATGCATGTAAATATCATAAAGCATATGCATGATAGTATGAGAATATAAATCAATGTGTGTCCCTCGCGACACATCAAAATCACGGAACCTGAGTTTCTAGCATCGACACTCGAAAACATCATGAAACCCGTGCCCAGCATCGGCACGTAAATCCTCATATATCGGGCTCCGTCAGTCCGGATCGGCCTACGGGCTATGTAAGTCCGGATCGGCCCATATCATCTCTCGACTCCGGTCGGTATCCTCCGGATATCCGCCGAGCCCAATGAAATCACCGGTAGGTAGTACTCCCTCTGCCAGGCTCACCGTCTGCAGCACAGCAATCTGTTCTCATCCCGGGGTACCATACCGAGTCAACCATGTACCCGCAATCGGCCTCATCCAACTCCTCGAATCGGGTTTCACATGTCATACGTCTCAGAACCGAGAAAACGCATGGTGGACGCACTGAAATATCATATCAAGAGAAACCGGGGTTTTAAAACAGTACATGCTTTCCTTTGAAATAGCAACGGTTCTCAAATCCAGAAATCTCAGGAAAACAACATATCTCAATGCGTGTAATCATAAAGCATGATGTATGCGATATATAACACAAATGTAAGCATATCCAAATATCATGCAACATGGAACAGTTATATGACATATTAAGGGAAAACCGCTCTTTTAAATGGATCCAGTTTTTCAAATATAACATGCTGTCCCCAATTCTCCCAAAATCAAGGTCAGCATCATCTATGTAAGTACAAATGTGTATGTATGCAATCAATGCGCTAATAACCACATGAATATATGGAAATGGAAAGTAAATGCAACAAAAAGGAATCTACATTAGTTATAGGAGTCATATAGTTTGTTATTTGAAATAACACGAATCGTGGTGTTTAGAAAAATAAGGGCTACGGTGTTTTTAAGAATAGATGCGTCTTTTGAAAATATCTGTAGGATCCCTTGTCCTGTCTTTAAAATACTCACGATTCGTTAGTTTTGAAATAGATAAAACTCGAGTCTTGTCTAAGATCTATAAGTGAACTTCAGGACTAATCGAAAGGTAAGGAAACCACATAAATCTGAGTCGATACATATAAATATAATAGTCGGTGATCCCGCCTCAATAATATTACATACAATACAATATATATAACATGACATCCTCGTGTCAAGAGTGAGGATCTATCATCAATATATAGCTCGTACGTAAAACCGTCGTACAGCATCCCAAATCTGGGTACGGGTCAAATATCACATTCATCTCATTATTCATCTGGTATCCATTATCATCATATCCTGTATTAGGGGTACTGATCTAAGTCTAGTACATACTGATACCGTATATATATACATACACACACACGCGCGCGTGTATGAAAACACAAGCCTAAAGGCCCGCTATAATCTCATGTCGTATCTCCTAATAGGAATCAAAACATATCACCGATCTCATGGCATCATGCCTAATCTCATCGACTTATCCCCAAGTACCATAAACAATCCTCATCATCCATGTATAAGTATACGTATATATATACATCTCCCCATAACCGCACAAGTAAAACAATGTAAACATGTGTGTGTGCGCGTGTGGGTGTAAACCATATTCTATGGTCCGCGACTAAACTAACTAATGACGCTATCATCCAATTATACTAAAATTATCCAAGACTCCAAAAGACTATCTAGATAATCATAATCTCATATAATATATCCATACACTACACTACGAACTGCGGGGGTGTTATACGCCTTCCACCCGACTTCCCCCGTAGATATATATCTACTCACCTTGCTCTTCGCTTGCCGTTGCCGACGTCGCCACGCGCTTGCTTGTCATCCCGAAGTCCACATGGAGGTACCTACATGTCACAACGTATTGTATCGCATTAAAATCCAAATCAAACCAAAATGACACGCTAAAAGCCTATAGGTTAGAACCTACGGACTACGCCTTTCAAAGCACCAAACAACCCTCGAAATCGTCATACAAACGTCAAGTGATCAAGCTAAAACACAAATAATAAAATCCAGAATCCAAAATACGAAAAATATAACCCCGAATCAAAACAACAACTCATGAATTTAGTCCTAGATTTTACCTTAAGTGAAATTAGCCAATTTTGCACATATGGAGTATCTAATTTACAGGAGATGGAGCTACAGAACCAATACGAACCAATTTTCCCTAGGTCTGGCCGCAATTTGCGGCCATAAGGGATATATTTGCGGCCATGGTGAGGGCTTTGGGGCTAGGGTTTCAGTGGGGGGGTCCTAGGTTTCCTGCACACTCCTCTGTGTTTGCTAAAATATTTTCAGGTCACCCGGTTGTTAGCACATTTCATTATACCCTCACAGAATCCACAATTCTCCAATATCGGGTTTTCTAAGTTCATAATCCGAGGTTTAAGTCTCAGGTTCAGTCCACTAAATTATCACAATAGGGGTTGTATAGACTCTACTAATCTTAATTACCCTTCACTACTCAAGATTTCATCACAACCCTAACTAGAAATTTCAATGTTCACTAAACCGCACTAAATCACAACTAAACATATATGGATACTAAAGTGAATGGAATACAATGCTAATGGCAATGAAAGTACCTCATTTGGCAACTCAAGAATTTTCTTGAGTTTCCCCAAGTCTTCAAAATCCGATTTTTCTTGGTCCAATGTGTTTGTATTGAGCCTGTGCAAGTTTTTTGTGAAGGGAAGTATGTGCTTTGATGTTGATTTGGGGGTGAAGTGAGGTGGAGGGAGTGGGCAGCAGCCATGGAGGTGAGAGGAGAGAGGATGAGGGTGATGAAGTGAAGGAGGAATGGCCCAAGTCAAAGTAAATCCATCCCTTTCTCTCTCTTGCCCATGCTTCCCATTTCTTTATTCTTTTCCTTTTTCTTTTCTTTTATTTTCTTTTCTTATCTTTTCTCTTTAAAAACAAACCATGCATGAATAAAGAGATAGAAACCATGAAAGAAAATCTGCCAAAGTGTAAAAATGACATGTGCACCAAATCCAGCTTAATACACGATTAGCGATATTTAATCGCGATTAGCATTAAAGTAGTATATAATAAATCATAAAATTCCATAATTTTCTTAAATCCAATAAAACACCCTCTCTTTAGAAATTTCTATATCTTTTCCCAATTTATCGGTATTTAATTATACCTCACTATTAAAATATTCAATATATTTATTATTAAATTATAAAAATTCCCAAAAATAATATTTTATTTTTCAGAAATGTTACAGTCTCGTACAATCCAATATCATCAAGTCGCATGTTATCACATGTTTGCATATATATCGCCCAACGATCCTTTATATATCATATCATATTCGATGTCTCAACTCAATCTCACATCAAGCCTCACAGGATCATGCCCGATCATATCGACTCATATCCATAACATATACTATCCTCATCTCACGTGTATATGTATGTGTATATATATATATATACACATATATAATCAAACACACACACACATACACATATATACACACATCTATCAAGTGCGTGTGTGTGTGCAAGGGTGACTACACATATCCTAAAGTTCAAGACCAAGGTAAAATACTTCTACGAACACGCTTATTCAAGTCCTACGGTTTCCTAAAACCCTATTTTCTTTGTATCGAAATCTTGCACCTATAGATATATACATAATATATAACCTATCCTACAGTTGCGGGGGTGCTATACTCCATCCACCCGATTTCCCCCGTAGATATATATCTTCTCTCCTTGATCCTCGCTTGCCGAAATCGATGACGCCATGCTCTCCCTTGTCGTACGAAGTCCACACGAAGGTACCTACATTTCAACGAATATCGTATCGTAAATGAGAATCAAATACGAGAAATCTGATACGGCATATGAAGTGTATATAGGTTAGAACCTATGGACTACGCATGCAAGAATAGCCAAACAAATCCTCGATGTTGATGTACAAACATCAAACCACCGAGTTAAAACCGAAATACCAAAACCAAAGTTAAAACGAAGCAGCAACATAAGAAAATACCTCCAGATTTTAACCTAGGTTGAATTAGCCAATTTTGCATATAGGGGAGGTCTAATTATCATATGATTGAGCTTTCCACAAAAGATTACAGCCTAACTCCAAAATATAGCCGCAAATTGCGTCCATATGAGTTAAATCTGCGGCCCAAGTTTGGGTATAGTGGCTCGGGTTTCTTGGGTAGCTTCCTAGGTTCCTGCTCGTCTCACTATGTTTGCAAAATATTTTTCCAAGTCTCCGGGTCATAGTAGATCTCAAAAAGTCATCACAATTCTCACAAAAACCCGATATCGGCAAATCTAAAATTCAATTCTTAGGGTTATGTCTCTGGTTTGGTCCAGGTTTTGACACTAGAAGGGTTATGTCTCTGGTTTGGTCCAGGTTTTGACACTAGAAGGGTTATGATCACTGATTACACTCAATTTCACCCTTTTCGGTTCAAAATACCCCCTAACCCTCATCTCGGAAATTTCTAACATCCCTAATCCTCATAAGTTTAACTCAAAACCACCGTAGGATATTAGGAAAAACTGAAACTTAACTAGAAGTGTAGATTATACATCAAGGAAGTAACTAGGGAAATTTCTTGAGTTGCCCATGTGACTCAAAGTTCCAACTTTATACCTTCATAGGGTTTTAGATGGTGTTTTGGTCATTTTTTGTGAAAGGGAGATGAGATTTTGATTGAGTTTTTAGGGTGTTTATAGGTGCTAGAGGAGGTGTAGGGATGGGGGTGAAGGAGAGGAAGAAGATGACGGAAAGGAGAAGGGAACCATGGTCAAAAGTCTTGAAGAGTCTAGAGTCTTCTCACTCTCTCTCTCTCTCCCTCTCTCTTATGTCACATGTCCTCACCCTCACTTAAGCATTCTTTCCTTTCCTATTTCTTTTTATTTTAAAACAAAAAAATCAAAACCATAAGGTAGCAATGAAGCATGGTTATCAAAAAATGAAACAGTGTTGCAACATATCATGTTGCATAATACAATATGTAAGCATGATTAATGAAAATTAAATCAAGTTTAGCATTAATATTGTATTTAAATAATTATTTAATAAACTATAATTGCTCAATTCACATAACTCTCTTCAAAATCAATAATTTAAATAAAATTTTCCAATTATTTTCCAACTATAAATATATAATTATATCATCTAACTAAAACTAATTCTCATGCTTAATAATATTCAAAAAATTTATTATTTTAATTATTTAAATTCCTAAAAATAATATTTTATTTTCTGAAATGTTACAATCTTCCCCCCTTAAATAAATTCGGTCCCCGAATTTAAATTTGAACCCCCCAAATACTTAAACATTTAAGCAAAACCATAAAGTCGTCGGGGCTCCGAGTATCAGGAATACATAAAGCATATCGTAGCACAATGCAGTCGTATGAAAACGAGTATAAAACTCAAAATCAAAACTCCGTCAAGCGTCACGCCATCCTGGGAGTTAATGCGAAAATACTAGTGCCAAAATCCATTACGGAAATCAATACGATGTAATTAAGACTATATCATATATATATAGTACGCATCTCGTGAAATCGTGAAAACAACTGGACTAGAGTGCATGCAAAAATCCCTTTTCAAATTGCCGTGCGATGTGCGTATCACGGCACAAGTAGCGGACGTTCATTGGAATATATATATATATATATATATATATATATATATATATACATATCTTTTGTTTAACATACACGTCCCGCCTATTGAAAATAATTTAGAAGGGTTTTCTTAGTAAAGTTCCCGTGTCACTCACGGACATGTAGGAAAATATGGAGACTATAGCTCCTTTTGAAAATCCACTCGGTAAAATATCGATGCATACAAAATACCTAGGTATTGTCCTCAGACGAGTCCTGCTCGGTTACTAAACCGTATAATATATATCATAAAAACATCATGCTCGAAATGCAATCAATCTCAAATAAAGTATACAAAACTCTATATGCGTCAGGTGCGCACGGAAATCAAAATCAAGACAGGAGCCACGAATGTGCATAGAAACAAACCCAAGTGCAACGGGTGTGCACGAAAATATCTGTCAAGTGCAACGGGTGTGCCTGACAACAATACCGGGTGCATCTAATATGCATGAAGAATCACGATTTATTACATATGGTGTGCACAAAATTACATCAAGTGCGCCAGGTGTGCGCAAAAATCCCAATCAAGTGCACAAGGTGCATGAAAACATAAATCCAGTGCACTAGGGTGCATGAAAACAAATATCGAGTATTAAAGTCGAAATCACGGTATACGACATACACCAAAACAAATCAAGTATACCGCGGTATATAAACTCATAAACATGTGCATCTGTGAGTACAAAACCATGTCAATACTGAAAACTCATGTAACAACACTGAATGCATAAGTCCAAATCAATGAAATCAAAATCAAATGCAGTGAGTATGCGCAAAATGAAAATCAGTACAACTGATACATGAGAATATAAATCAAGTGCAACTACGGTGCGCATAAGAAATATCAATCATAAAACGAATCGTCGAAATACCAAAAATCCAGAACAACGAAAACGTGATATCCGAATCACCAAATCGTAATCCATAAATAATGTCGTCGATGTGCCCCTCCTTTAATGTCGAAGGGTGTCAGTGCATCCAAAACTAGCAGAGCAAGTATCTACTTGCCTCCTGTTCATGGTCTGGCGCCTTCTATCCTTAGGTTTTCATCTCTCTCTCTGGATTACCAGTTATATGCCCTCTTGGCATGACAGCCCGATTCAGGGTACTGACGGAAACAGTCCCGTTCTGGCGCTTCTCTGAAGATCTCCTGATCAATTAACATGGTCACTCGTAACGTATCTCGTCAAAGATAGGAAACTCTGGCCCACTGAATGTGCGTGATACGACCGATCCTGGGTCCAAGTCTTCTCGTATAGTATTCCAAAAAGATTCTATCGGGGTCTCTCTCAAATCTCGTCCCTGACGAACTGCCCGGAAGTTATCACCCTTTACTTAATCCCTTTCTTGTTCCGGGAAAACTGCATTCTCTTCATGACTTTTCTCTGGAATTATAGCTGCATTCAACGCCTCTGCATAGGCATCCAGTCTCTAATGTCAACGGAGTATAACGTCATCTAGTCAAGACCCTATACGAACTTCTTACTTCGCTTTTCTTCAATGTGGACCAATTCGGAATTATCTTTTCATAGCTGTGTGGACTGCGCTCTAAACGGCTGCACTCATATCTAGAGTCTCCTTTCCGAAGCGATGAACTCAGTATCCCTAATATCCTGTAGTAGGCATCTGGCTAATTACATTCTCGGGGATTCGTCCAAGTCATCGGAGTGATGCTCTTATGCTCTTCCTGTCTCGATTGACTCACAACACACCTGTGTGAGGTCTTCTTCGAGCTGAAGCTATACAATCTAGTGATCTCGCATCGGGGTATCCAAACGAACCACATGTCCTAGTCATTCATCCATTGGTGACTAGCGATCTTCTATCATATCCCCATGTATAAACTCATGCTACATTAGCTTCAAGGGTCTGGGGCGATCCCTAATCAACTCAGCAACAACTAGCTTATATGTTCGCATGGTAGACAACGCCTTAATCACCTGGAGTAGACGGTACCATAATAATCTTCGCAATCTAGCTGGCCTCTAGCAATGGCCCGGTCATCTGGTGTAGATCTCGAACGCTCGCGTCAATGAGAAAACATAGTAAAACGATATATCGAAACGCTCGTGTCACCAGAATACATCCTGGTCAATCCTCGTCCATGACGAGCTCGTGCTGACCGCAGCTCTCTCTGCTCGTATAGCCGTGGTAACAGAAACCACATTCCGATATCGTTGAGGATAGATCATAGGAACGAATAGAAATGCAATGCATAAGAAATGTACATCCTAAGGCTTCTTAAGCGGAGTGGCGTATCGTAAGTATGACACGAAACATACACACGGTATGTCACTCTACTTAAGTCACCTGCTCCATCAACCAAGGTCAGCCTACGTGACGAAAGTTCGGGTCTAATACTCCCTCGGCTAAGTCTAAGTTCCATAAGGTCAAGCCTAGGTTCCGATTATACATACGCCCTAGACTCCGCATAGTCAAATCTAGACTCAAACTAAGGTTAAACATAACGCTCTGATACCAATTTTGTCACAACCTGGAAAAGGCACGTGACTGGCACTTGAATCTTGTGAGTCTATAGGACCCCACCTAATTCAAGTAAGCCTAAAGCCCAAATATAAAACTTTTTAGGAGAATTAGTGGAGGTGAAGTTTTGAAATAAGGTTTAATGAAATCAGCTTCCTTCTTTAAATACATAGGTAATATAATATGAAAACAATATTTTATAGCTATTTGAAAACATTTTTCGCCATTGAAAATTTCGGTAGCACCTCCTTTGTATATTTTAACCCAAAAAACGGTACAAGCAATGATATATATATAGGCATCCCCAAGCGGGAGCTAGCTCTTCGCTAAATGGCGGAAACAACCACGTAATGATAAAAATATACAACGCCGAAGGGAGAGGATCAAAACACGGAAAGATAGCAAGAAACCAACATCATCAAGAAAAACCAGAAACAATAATGAAAATACATGAGCGCGATTCTAAAGCCGATAAAATATACAACAAAGGTTTCTAAGTCTACTAAATATACAGGTCTAGTTGATGGAGCTTTTAACTAGATACAACTGGAATAAAATATAAAAGTATAAAATGGCGGTCACGAAGCAATGTGTCCTACCTATCAAGCAATCACCCGGAAGAAAGTGAAGTGCCAACAAGCCGCTATGGAACCTGTACGGCTAAACCTGCAAGAACTGTGGCACAACGAGGATGAGTTTCCAACTCGTGAGTAGAAGACATCACCGAGTAGAAACCGAATGTATGACTATCTCCTAGGTCATACAATAGATAACAACAATATATATAGACATCGGGTAATAACAAGGGTAACATTATAAGCATGTGTGTAAGTGTAATACAAAGTACTCGTGTCAATGTCATAAGGTAATAACATGTCATATATATGTTGTATGAATACATCATGAATGAATGATCAACATGAAATCTGGATATATCCGTTTGAGAAAACTGTGTTCTTATCTTAGTAAAGTTCTAGTATTATAAAACTGGAGTATCATCAAATGAAATCGAAAGAAATCCGTGTCAAACATCGACACAATATATACATCAATATCTCGGTAGCCATCATTCTGACCGACCCTCAAATCTGTCAAATCACACGACTCCGGTCGGTATCCTCCGGATAACCGTCGGGTCAATAATCACCGGTAGGTAGTGCCCCCCTGCCGGGCTCAACATCTATCTATATGGCCTTCGTTCTCCGGGTACCTCACCGGGTCCACCATGTACCCACAGACGGTGCATCCTCCTCCTCAAATCGGGTATATGTACACGCGTAGCTCAAGAACCGAGAAAACTCATAGTGGACGCCACACACATCATATCACGAGAAAATCGCAATTTTTATTTCAAAATTATCATAAGTTTATGAAATTCCTTTGCGGTTTTCCCCAAATCCAGAAATCCCATGAATACGGAAATCTTCAAGAGAATCACAATATATGCATATGTAAATAACGATGAATGTTGATAATATAAATATGATGCAATGATGATGAACGACTTAGTGACTACATAGCAATAATGAAGAAATGATCTAAATAGCTTGAATACTATATATCAGTGATGATGCAATGCAAAGATACTGATTATTAAGCAAGTTCTAGTTTTCGTGACATAGAAATTACCGATGATGATGTGTGTTAGCCGGCCAGTAAGTGTACGTGCAACATGTTGGGTTATGGCAGCGCCCCGGCCATCAATCCGTGGCCAAATGCGGAATAAAAACTTTTCAAACCCGGTGCTAACGGAACCCTAATCTACGTATCGTACCATTAACCATATACTAGTTATATAAAAGGAGTTTAGAGAGATTATACCGATCGATCCGTGTCCTTCTGTCTCTAACCTCTGTCCCAAGCTCCTTGCGGCTTCCTTGATCAAGCTTGATCTCCAGTCTCCCCACAGCGAAGAAGATTCATGTCGAGGGTTAGTAAAACAGGCTCCGACCTCAAAACCGAAGCAACTCGGGTATTTAGTTTGCTAGCACAGATAGCCAAGATGAAGTAGAGAGAGTGTGTGATTACTTTGTCTCAATACACCCAAGGATTCTCAACTCATGAGAGTGTTGGGTTACGACAGAGCCCCGGCCATCAATCCGTGGCCAAATGCGGAACAAAAACTTTTAAAACTCGGCGCTAACGGAACCCTAATTGACGGATCGTACCATTAACCCTATACTAGGTATATGAAAAGAGTTTAGAGAGGTTATACCGATCGATCCGTGTCCTTCGGTCTTCAACCTCTGTCCTAAGCTCCTCGCGGCTTCCTCGATCAAGTTCGATCTCTGGTCTCCCCCGCCGAAGACGATCAACATCGAGGATTAGTAATACGGGCTCCCGCCTCAAAACCGAAGCAACTCGGGTATCTAGTATGCGAACCTAGATAGCCAAGATGAAGTAGATAGTGTGTGTGATCACTTTGTTTCAATACACCCAAGGATTCTCAACTCATGAGAGGGTATGGATAGAGGTTGAAGAAGATGCCAAGTGTGAAGAGTGTGAGCTCAAGAAAAGACGAAGGCAAGAAAAAAAGAGTGGCTGCCTTTTCTTTTGTTTGTGGTGTGTTATATATTTTTGTGAGCAACTAAAGAAAACAACGAGAGAATAAATATCTTCAGGGCTCACAACAAATATCCCACACCACAAACAAAAACCCTTGCTTGATACCCATGACCCACAATGAGTCACACCCATGTTGATACATGAACCATGCCAAGTGAGCATACTAGAAATAATGAGTCACACTTTTCATCAAATAAATATTTAAACCCTAAATGTTTAATCCAAACTGAAATGGCAATTTCTAAAGTAAACTTATAACGAATTACTAGAATACCCCTCATCCGTATATACATATATGCATCTGTATTCCGACTGAATACGAATACAACGAGATGAAAGTAATCCAACAATATAATACTAGGATCCGAATTAAACCAAAGCCCACTAGTATTATCCGTCCGATCATGATACGTGCACAAGTGCACATATATGATCGAACCCTGCCAAAAAACCATACGGCCTCTACAACGTTACGCCCGAAGCAGTGAAACCCTCTGTGTGGGACTCTAAAGACTCGTCAATACGCTGGCAGTGGGTTTAACCACAAGCACGTCAGTAGAACTAGCTGTACGTAACAGCTACCCACGTATTGAAAGAATGGGAGGCCGACGAGCAGACTCATCCTGAAACCCTACTGAGCGTGATAGTGACAATATCTGTACAGTCCGGTCCGTTCGTCTATGAGTATTGCATATCGAGTCCAGGGGGGTTGGATAAAGTCAGACCCCTAATAACTTGACATTTAGTGTCGGCATGAAACCTATCACCAACTGAGAAACTACTGATCCAAGATCGGTAATTCTCGTCTATCCCGGCCGAGGATTTCTTGTGATGGCCACCAGTGCACACCGCGACATCAACCCCCAATACCGGGAGAGACGAATCCCTTGACGATCCGCTCACTGCCTCCATGTGGATCGGGCATATACCCAACTAAAACCTGTTTGCACGACTCCTTTGAGCCGTGGTAGGGTAGTAATCAAAGCACAGTGGGAACTCACACGAGACAAATGACGATCTCAAGTCAATACACTAACTTGTACACATGTCACCAGGGAACTGCTATCTGACAATAGATATAATACCAACTAGCATGTTCCCGGCGAGTCCGTCCGGTGTACTCATAACCCAATGAGCACCTGTATACATCTTAGGTGAACAAACTAACACCAATGGCTTGTGAGACCGGCCATCGCCCCTCGTCGGGGTCTCGATCCATATACACTAGTCTACTCTTAGAGTATCGATGCCTAGTCTCGAAACTCCTATGACTAGGGACACTTTAAGGATGTGCTTATAGACCACCAAACTCTCACGTATATGATTGCCATCATACTGCTGGTAGTCAAGCAAGAATCCTATAGGCTATATCAACATGTAATAGTGATCTGTAATGTCACCTAAAGCATGCACACGATGATAAAGAAAAATCAGATAGCATACTATCATCTCGAGTAAGAATGTTCTATCAGTATAGGTCCTCTCTCAATCATTGCAATCACGTGCCTGCTATCCAATAATTGACTTGAGGGCACTATAGCCAACAATCTCCCACTTGTACTTAAGGCTAATTATTGCGGTGTGCATACTCACAGCCCGTGTGATACCGAACACCCAACTTCTCTATTAATCAGTTTCACAAAGCTCGTTTGTAAAACTAATTGCGTTCGAGAAATAGCCTCAGTGAGTAGATCCGCTCCAATGTTTCTTTCTGTGTCTCTCTTTATCTCAAGTTCGCGAAGAAATCCATCCCCTGAAATGAGCAATACCTGTCTTAGAATATGTCTGGATATCTGATAGGACCCAGTTCACAAATAAACTCAAAATCCAGCAAACTTCTTAGACCGTATCGTCAACTGAGTTTAATCAGCGTCATGCACTATGCCTCTCTCAGTATCCACTTGGACCACCTGTCCAAACTACTGCCCCTTATAATAAGGGAAAACAATAACTCTGACAGTCACTCTGTCATCCAGGTCATGTTGGAAGCCTGGAATGATAACCGTCTCCCGAAGGAGGCTATCATTACCAAATACCTAGAACATCTACTTATGTTCATAAACTGCTTCCGGACGTTTCTCTAGAATTGGATTAATATATCAACTTATTGTATCTAGTGTAAAAACAACATCTGGTGTGGTACTTGACATCTCATGATTGACTCAATTGCCTAAGCAAGTGATATGCCAATCATGCACATCCTTCTCCCCTTTAGTCTTTAAGACACCTTCAGAGAGGGCAACTCCATGTAACGTTTTGAAAATCGTTTAGGTGAAATTTCGGATAATCGGTAAAATAACTGGTGTTTTCCGTAAAAATCATGATATGATTATCTTTCTATATAAAAATAAATATACCTATTCTATATATGTAATTTCTAGTATTTGGTATTTAATTGATCACTTGTAAATTTCCAGTTTACTAAAATATTTTCCGTAATTAATTATTTTAAATATTATTTTAAGCCTTCACTAATACATTTAATTAGTGATGATTATAAATCGGAATGGGTTAATACAAGTTTTGAACATCATGACACATTAAACCAAAGTGTAACATGTGGTTTTTGAAATGAAAAGAAGTTGTTAAGATGGTTTCAGAAAATATAAATGAAAAAGGCTTAAATTGTGAAAATAAAGTAATTAGAGATTGATATGGGGTGTTTGTTTTCTTGTTTTCCCACTCACTCACCCACACACTCACCTCCACATACTGTTGGCCAAGCCCCATAGCAGCCCCACACACACACACCTCACACTTAAAGAGAAAAAGAAATGAAATTGGAAAAAGAAAAGATAATGAAAGAAGTATGGATTTTGATATTTATGGTATGAACTTGTGTTGACTTTAAAACCCACACACACACACCCTCTCTCTCTCTTCCTCTCCAATTTGGCCGAGCCCCCTTGTTCCAGCAGCCCCCATATGCCCATTTCCCCCACTTCATTTTCCTCTCAAAAAAATTCTTCAAAATCCCACAAAAATCCATCAAAACTTACACAAACTCCAAATCCATTCCTTACACATTATTCCTTGGCCATTCAAGCATGGATCTTGGAGCATGGAAGAAAGTTTGGAGGCTATGTTTGCATGAGAGGTTTACAAATTGTGAGGTATAAGATCTTAAACCTATGGTTAATTGTTGGTTTATTGCTTAAGCTAAATTATTTAAGTGTTAATTAGGTTTTAAGTGGAAGTTTGGAATTCAAGTGAGGGTTTGTGAAATTCAAGTTAGGGTTTTTATTACATCATTAAGGATGAAATGTATAGTTAAATATCTTAAATTATGCAAAACCTAGTTTAGTTGTTAAATTGTAAATTGTTACAATTAATTTGTCCAAATTGCTTAATTTTGCAAACTAGGTTTTTAGAAATTATGTATATAATTGAGAGAGAAATCTAGTTAATATTTTTGTGACCTAATTAAGATATTTAGTGAGAATTGTGGCCACTAAAATTGTTAAAACATTTAGATTTGTTCTAAAATGGGAAATTGTGGCTTACTAGGTTTTTGGAAATAAAACGATTTGATTTATTTTAAGCTTTTGATGAGTTACGACTTATTTCAAATAATATTTAGTGTGTTGTGAGCACGCGATTGGCGCGATTGGGTTTTTGGTTTGGTGTTGACACGTATAGCAACCTTAGTTGTAGTTTGTGGCGTTGTCGCGACGCGTTTCGTGCACCAAGGATGTGCGCGTTTAGTTAGTGCGTGTGGTTGACTTGTATTGGTTGTGTCCGCGACTAATATTAAATTTATTCTCTTTTACTTGTTATATTTATTCTCTTTTACTTGTGTACGTTGCTAGGATCGGGTGCAGAGGCGTCGGGTGTGGCGCGGAAAGGACAGAGCTGAAATCGGAGCAGATTAGCCGAGGCGTCCAGGTGAGTAGATATATATCTGCGGGAGAAGTCAGGTGGATGGCGTATAGCACCCCCGCGGTTCGTAGTGTAGCCTATGATATATCTTGTGTGTGTGTGTGTATACGAATATGTGTTTCACATTACTTTAAGCTAGAAAGGTTTTAGGAGATCATGGGTTAAATTTTAGTGTATTTGGATGATAGTGTCGCTAGATAATTTTAGCCGCGAAACCCTAGATTAAAGTTTTGCACACACGCATACACTTGGGTTTCTCGTGCGCGCGCGCGCGCGTGTGTGTGTGTACATACATACATATATGTCTGTGGGTATGTATATATTTACATATGTATGTATACATAAACACGGATGATGACGATAGTATATGATACTTGGAGATGAGTCGACATGATTGGGCATGATTGCCATGTGATCGGTGATATGTTTTGGGTCGTGTTATGAGATACGACATATTATATTAGCGGATTGATGAGCGATGTGTTTTAATACACACGTAGATATATGTTGATGGTATCGGTATGTACTAGACTTAGATCAGTACCCGGTTCATGATATTATGATAACGATACCATATGGTTATTGAGGTGTATGTGATAGGCGACCCGTACCCCTATTTTGGGATGCCGTACGATGGATTTACCGTACGAGATATAATTATGATAATAGATCCACACTCTTGACTCGAGGATGTCGTATTATATATTTTATCATATGTGACACTATTGAGGCGGGATCACCGAATACTAGATATGTATATCGACTCAGACTTAGGTGGTTTTCCATACCCTTTGATTTGTCTTTTAGCTTCGACCTGTAGTTTACTTATTAGATGTTAGACTGGGTTCGAGTCATACCTATTTCCAAAACTAAGGAATCGTGAGTATTTCAAAAGACAGCTTGAGGGATATTACGGACTTTTCAAAAGATGTACCTTTTCTTAAAAACAACGTAGCCCTATTTTCTAAACACCACGATTCGTGCTATTTCAAATGCCAAAACGGTATGACTCATATTTAGAAACGTATATTAGTAATTTCTGCGTTTACTATTCATTGCCCATATATTCATGTTGCTATTATTGCATTGCATGCTTAAATGTGTTTTTATTGTTATTATGAAACCATACTGTCAGGACACCAGCACCATTACCGATGATGCGTATGCTCCATGTACACTTGCTTGCCGGCTCACACATCATCATCGGTAATTTTCATGACACGTACACTTTAGAAATATTAGTTCTTTGATATCGCTTATTAGCTGATAGTTCTGATATATCATTACTGTGCTAGTTTAGATATTGCATTCTTTATTAGATACCCATGCATGTTTATATATTCATCTGTCATGCAATATTATAGGGCCAGTCTGGACTGCCGGAGCTCGGTATTCACTATTATTGATTGTTCATTTTTGGATTTCGGATTTTCCATGAGATTTCTGGATTTAGAGAAACCGCAAGATTTTATAAACTCATTTATCATTTTCAAAAAGATAAAAAAAAGTGCGGTTTTCTCGTGATATGATGTGAGATACGTCCACCATGAGTTTTCTCGACTCTTGAGCGATATCATACACCCGATTCGAAGAGGAGGAGGAGGAACTGTCTGTGGGTGCATGGTGGACCTGGTGTGGTACCCCGGGGCAAGATGGTAGCAGATGATGGCGTTGAGTCTAGCAGAGGAGCACTACCGACCGGTTATTTGTGTCGCAGAGGATATCCGGAGGATACCGATGTATTCCTGAGATTTTGATGAGGGGCCAGTCCGGATACCCGGAGCCTAGGGGCCAGTCCGGATAGCCGGAGCCCGAGATATTGTGACTTTGAGGTATTGAGATTATATGATATGGGCCAGTCCAGATAGCTGGAGCCCGAGATATTGGATATTTAGATATATGTTTTGTGTCGATGCTTGACACAGATTTTATGTTGATTTCATTGAAGATACCTCGATTTTTATATACAAAAATCTCACTAAATTAAGAAAACAGTTTCTCATTCATGATGCATTCTGCTTTCATTTGTAATGCATTCATACATCATATATATGATATGTTGCTCTCTGAGGCACTGACACGAGCACTTGGTATTACACTTATGTATAAAGGTTTACCTTTTCCATTATTTTTTGCTTCAGGCTATATTATTTTGAGGATATTATTATCGTATGACCTAGGATTGAGTCATACAAGCGATTTCTGCTCGGTGATGTTTTCTACTCACGAGTTGGAAGCTCACCCCCGTTGTGCTACAGTTCTTGCAAGTTTTGCCGTACAGGTTTTCTTGGCGGCTTTGCTGGCACACTGCTTCTTTTCGGGCGATTGCTTTGGTAGGTGGATTCACTTGTATCGTGACCACCTTTGTACTTTATTTACTTTCAGTTGTATCTAGTAAACTCCATCAACCAGACTTGTCTATTTTATAGACTTAGAAGACAAGTGTATATTCTTTCGACCTTAGAGTCGCGCGCTTATATTATTATGGTTTTTCTCTGGTTTTCGCTTTTATTGATGAATTTTGATCCTCGCCCTTCAGCGTTATATATTATATTGCATTGCGTGGTTGTGTCCGCCAATTGGCGAAGAGCTAGCTCCCGCTATGGGATGCCTTTATTCATTATGTATAATATTCATGTTTGTACCCGTTTGGGGGCCAGTATTTACAAAGGAGACTCTGCCGAAATTTTTGGGAAAATACGATGTTGCTTTTAAATGTTTAATGCCATTTACTTTATTTAAACCACTTGCTTTAAATAAGTTTTCCTTCACTTTCTCTCTTAAAATGGTTTAGATTTCTGGGCTTTTGGCTTACTTGAATTAGGTGGCGTCCTATAGACTTCACATGATTCAGGTGCCAGTCACGTGCTATTTCCGGGTCGTGATAATCCATCACCTACATGTACACCACCATGCCAGGAGTCGTCCATTCTAAAACACCTTTAGAATAGTGTCAAAGTACCCAGATTGGAAAACTACCCAAATCTAGATCTAGAACCATAGATCTAGTAACAAGAATGCTTTATATAATATCCATATCCTATGTGGAGAAACCACTGTGTGACAACCACAGTATAACCGATCGTAGTGTAGGAATTTCACTTCCTACAAAGTGTATGTCATCCAAATACCAGGACATCACACTTTACTACCTTCTTAACAGATTGATCTCCTATTCTGATGAAATCAAAGCCTATGACTATTACATCAAAAATAGATGATCTATCTCCACTATAGATTCTTTAGTCTATAAATAGACACAAGCTTCTGGCAGAGTCATATACACGTTTACTTCTAAAGCTAGTTTAGAATGACGTTATACTCATCCTTCTGCCGGGTCTCATAGTCTAGAACAATAGTAATATCAAGTCTGGGTAAACAAAAACCTCCCAGTCACCGTCTTTGAGGATACCGAAGTCCCTCTCGGGCGCCAAAGGTTACCCACCATATCTGCGGAATGGCTAATGGAATGTCAAACCCGATTGAATCTTTAGGTTCTTTTAAATTTTCAGTAATCGTTTGTGGTTCTGGAATCACTTCGAGTTCTACCATACTCCCACTACTATTTTCTGAAAAAGTCTATTTTACTAAAATTGTTTTGAGTCAAGAACAATATTACTATTGATCTTCCAGATGGTAGAAAGTTAACCCTCGTCATAACCCGGGATAACCCACAGACTGCCATTACAGAAATATGCCTTGAGTTATCCAGAGTCTGGTTTAAGCATAAGCCGGACAACTCCATATACCTTAACATCGTTAAGATATGAACAATTCTATATACAATATAGAAACAAAGGCACTGATTTAATTGGAACCAGATTGAAATCATGCAGCTGTCTCCAGTACATGTTAACTAAATGGAAGTAGGCCGATCAGCATTACTCAATTAGGAGTGCATCCAAATATGAGTAATCTGAAAGAGAAGCAAGTTCTCAAAACCATTACTATCGACTAAATACCTAACACAAGTATCTACATCTTCGATCACCTTGAAGAATCCTGATACTTGCAACATATGGTTCTCTACTTTATTCTTCTACCTATAACTTCTCAAAACTTGGACCTTGTATTTCTATGAAATACTTATCTAAAACTGGAGAAGTCACAAGAAAACAGAATATAGTACGAGGACCAACCCCTTTGTCTTAATGGACACTGGACAACATACAATACTTTAAATAAGTCCCTAGAGTTGAATAACTCAGACCCTGTGCGTCGTAGGTTGAAAACTGTACTATGGTTAAGAAGAATTACACCGTTGTTGTTGGATATAGTGCCCTCAAAGTCAATTATTGGATCGCAGGCACGTGATTGCAATAATTGAGGGAGGACCTATACCGGTAGGACAATCTTATTCAAGATAATAGTATGCTATATGGTTTATCTTTATTATCATGTACTGCTTTAAGTGACCTTACAGGTCACTATTACACGTTGATAGAGCCCTTAGGATTCTTGCTTGAAGGCCAGCAGTATGATGGCGATCATATACGTGGGAGCTGGGGTCTATAAGCACATCCTTAAAATGATCCATAGTCGTGGGAGTTTCGAGACTGGGCATCGATACTCCATCAGTAGACTAGTGTATACAGTCGAGACCCCGACGAGGGGCGGTGGCCGGTCTCACAAGCCATTGGTGTCAGTTGGTTCACCTAAGATATATACAGGTGCTCATTGGGTTATGAGTACACCGGACAGGACTCGCCGGGAACATGCTAGTTGGTATTATATCTGACGTCAGATAGCAGTTCCCTGGTGACATGTGTACATGTTAGTTCATCGACCTGAGATCGTCATTTGTCTTGTGTGAGTTCCCACTGTGCTTTGATTACTACCCTACCATGGCTCAAAGGAGTCGTGCAAACAGGTTTTAGTTGGGTACAGTCCCGAGCCATATGGAGGCAGTGAGCGGATCGGCAGGGGTTTCGTCTCTCCCGGTATTGGGAGTGAGATCGCGCTGTGTCTAGGAGAGCCATTACACGAAGTCCTTGGCCAAGGCAGGAGATTTACTGGTAGGTATTCCAGTAGTATCTCAGGGTGTTCTGGGCTACACTCCGACACGACTTGTACCTCTTTTGGGGGTCTGACTTTTACCAACCCCCTAGGCCCGCCATGCGATGCTCATAGACGAACGGACCGGACTGTACGGATATTTTGACTAACAGGCTCAGTAGGGTGTCTGGATGAGTTCGCTCATCGACCTCCCTTTTGGTCAATACTTGGTAGCCCATTACGTACAGCTTGTACCTCTGACGTGCTAGTGGTTAAATCCACAGCCAAATTATTGACGAGTCTTTAGAGTCCCCCACAGACAGTTTTCAAGTTTCGGGCGAAACATTGTAGAGGCCGTATGCTATATGGCAGGGTCCGACCATATACGTGCAGTATTGCACGGATAATGATCGGGCGGATCATACTAGTGGGCTTTGGTTTAAGTCGGATCCTAGTATTAGATTTGTTGGATTACTTTAGTCTCATCGCATTCGCATTCGGTCGCAATGCGGATGCAGGTATGTATATACAGGTGAGGGGTATCCTTATGATCCGTCACGAGTTTACTTTAGATGTTGTCGTATGTTTTTATTGTTGTAAACATTTGGATTAATGTTTACAAATGGAAATTGTGAGCTTAAGTCATCATTAGAAGCCTTAATTGTGACACATGCACAAGTGATGACTCATGATCTCTTTCTTTGTGCATGTGTCACATTATGTGATGGATTTGTATGTTGAATTGATGCATGGAGAGAGAAAGGGCATCCATGTCGCTTTGGGTTGGCTCTTGAGTTTCATTCTACTGCTCTCACAATAATACAACTCAAGAAAGAAAAGGCTTCTTCTTCTTCCTCTTGCTCTAGCTCACAACCTCCATTAATGGCATCATCTCTAACCTCCATCCATACACTCTCATGTGATGAGAATCAATGGATGCTTGAGACAAAGTGATGACACACATTCTCTACTTCACCATGGACACTTCGGCTAGCGAACTTCGTGCCTGAGTTGCTTCGAATGAAGCGGGAGCCCGTAAAAAGACTCGAAGATGTGGTGCCCTTTCCGATGAGGAGATCGAAATCGGAGATGCCGCAAGAAGCTTGGGATGGTGGCCAAAGACCGAAGGACACGGATCGATCGGTATAACTTTCCAACCCTTTCTCTAGTTGCTAGTTGTAGGTTAATGGTTCGATCCGGTTTTTAAGCATACGATAGCGCCGGTTTCAAGTTTTGAAAAAGTTTTCGTTTCCGCATTTTGGCCTCGGACAGACGGCCGGGGAGCTACCATAGACTTACAGCTGTTTAATGCTCCTTACCAAATAATAAAATGATATAGGAAAGTGTAATGGAAATAATTTAAAAAATTTAAATCTAAATTTATAAAATAAAAGTAAAGATATATCAGTTTGAAATTGGTGCATAACAACGGATATTCAAAACCAAATATCTACCATTAGGCAAAACTCCAAGTGATTTCCTCAAATATCACCAGTTACAACGAATTCCGATATAAAGAGGATATAATCACCTAATTCCCAATAATTTACTCACACTCATCATCTGTAAAACCGTACAGATGTGAGAATTAAACCCGGTAAATACATACCCTGGAGCAAGGATCAAATTGGGAAATCAGTTTTCAATTAACAACGCATAGTGAAACTGAAACATGAAAATGTTTCGAAGGGTATCCCGGTATTCCTAGTAATGCCTTTTCTATTATCCAGATTCATGACTGTAACCGTATATTTCTTTTCCATCTCTCCAAATTCTTTTATTTTCCTTTACTAATTACCTTCTGTACACCACCCATAGGCAAAATGGTTTTCTTCCTTCCCTACCGTTCAGCACTAGCCTATGGTTTGGAAGAAAACTATCCAATAAGCGTAATAGGTGTACTCTCATAATCCTAGGAGTACTCGCAACTTGAGAGAAGGTAAAGATAAAAGACAACTGAATAAAACTTATTCTATTTCTCCTGAACCAGAATCCATCCTCAAACTGGAACAAGTTCCTTCGAGTTCGTATATAACTATACGATGGATTATCCAATAAATATGAATCTTTGTAGTGATACGGGGTGTTCTGGACAAATACAAAGTTGAAGTAGGAGTGGCGATGATATACGCGGTTTCGTCACGAATGATAGCAGTCGCAATTTACATTGCCCTCTTTCTAATTTTTGTATTTGTCTTTACTTTTTACCGTTTGTACACCACACTTAGGCTAATAGGTTTTCTTCCTTCCCCACCTTTCGGCACCTGCCTATGGTTTGGAAGAAGACTATCCAATAAGCGCAATAGGTGTACCCTCTCCTAATCCTAGGAGCCCTCACAACCTGAGAGAAGGTAAAAGGAAAAGACAACTGAATAGTCCTATTCAATTTCTCCAGAACCGAAAACCATTCTCGAATCTGAAACAAGTTTCTTCGAGCTTGTATGTAACAATACGATGGTCATATCAAATAAATGTGGATCTTCGTTGTGATACGGAATGTTCCGGAGAAAAGAAAAGGGTAAAAGTAGGAGTGGCAATGAAGAATACAACTCTGACAATTCAAAAGTCAATGTGTTTTAAGAAGGTTCGGTTAACTTGGTTTCCGAATTATAGTCTAGGGTCGGGCCATGGTCGCTGCCAGAGAGAGAGATAGAGAAAAGAAACACTCAGCGTGCACTCTAATCTAGATCAGAATTATAGTATTTTAGAAATCATTATGCGAATTTTTCCGTTTTAGGGTAAAATAGTCGGTGTTTCCCGTATTAACTCGGAGGTGATCAAATTTCAGTACAGACTTGTCTGCACCTAGTTTAGCAAGAATGGTGCTAGTTTGCGGGTTTTGGGGGTCAATTGGAAGTTTTGGTTCACTTTGATTTTTTCCCTAATTAAATTATTATTTTAAGTTGTTAATTATGCACTTAAATAGTGGTAATTACAATTTTGGTTTGTTTTAATTACTTCGCACTTAATTAGTAGTAATTATAATTTTGGTTTGGTTTAATTACTTCTAAAGTGAATCTATACTAATTTAATTACTAGATTTAGCTTAATCCATCCATAGAAAAATATCTAGATATTTGTGATTAAAGATTAATTTTTAAAAAGAAAAGAAAGAGGTGGCATAAGACTTTATTGCATTTATGAGAAGTTTTTGTTATTTTTCACTAGAAATTTCCATTCATTTCACTAAACCCCCTCATTCCTTGCCCTTGGCCGAGCCTCCCCGAAGTTCTGCCCTCACTTTTTCCCCCCATTTTCATCATCTCCAAGCTCGTAAAAATCATCACAAATCCTTAAATAATCCCACAAACTCATAAACAAATCATAACCCATCATTCTTCATCACTAAATTTGCTTAGATATTCAAGAAAGACATCATTTTGGAGGCTAAAATGATGAGTCTAGTTGCTAAATTGTGTTCTTGAGGAGGTATAAATTCGAACCCTAATCTTTAATTGTTGTGTTAAAATCATTAAGCTAGCTATTTAATTGTTTAATATAGCTTTAATTTCATGTTTAGTTGATTCATATTGATTTGTGAAAATCAAGTTAGGGTTTATGTTGATGATATGGTTAATTGTTAATTGAAGACTACAAACACTTAACCTAGTGGATGAATGATAATTGTTTAATTCCTAATTTGTCTAATTGAGATTATTAGCAAACTAAGTTTTAACAAAACATATTTTGGATGAGATTAAAATTTGGGTAATGGTTTGGATAACTTAGTTAAGCTACTTTCCGATGTTTGTCATCGCTAGAATTGTGTTAAATTCTAGACTTGTGCTAAAATGAGAAAAGTTGCTTACTAGGTTTTCAGATTTTAATTAGACGTGGGTTCTAATGGACGTTGCGATATTATATATATTATCTTCCTCGCGTTATATTGTGTTGTCAGTGCGCGATCGGTACGATCGGGGTCTAGACTCGGTGGTTGCGTAGTTTAGTGATCCTAGCTAGGATTCGGCTGATGTCGTGCGCGTTTTGTGTACTTGGTGCACAGTGTAATTTACTGGGCGTTATCCTTGCGTTTCGTTATCTTTGTGTCGGAGTAGGATATTTATCCTTATGTGATGTGTTTGTGAAATTTGAGGATCGCAAGCGGGGACTTCGGACGCTGCGAAGAAAGGGAAGCAGGTGGTCGGATTTTCGTAGCTCGAGATCATCGGTGGGTAGATTTAACATCTACGGGGAAATCGCCCGTATGACATTTTGCGTCAGGGATGGATATGATAAGATAGCTATATGTTATTCGCATATGAGTTGATTGCGCATGAGCGTCATTGCATATTATTACCTGTTGTACCTTGACTTGTACCTATTGGACACAACACTATTACTGACGGTTCATATTGCACGAGCACTAATTTGTATGCTACACACACCGTCGGTAATTGCCATGACACGCACAACCCATATACATACGTGATATTGTAATGGATAGGGATAATTGAGATAGTGACTCTTATTCCATTGTGCATATGAGATAAAGCTGACACATATACATACGTGATGTTGTATTGGATATGGATGATTGAGATAATAACTTTTATTCCATTTCACGTATATCTTGCTATAGCCACATGTACATCATGCATACATACTGACATGTACACCCACATACCTTGTTACATCTACATGTACATCATGCATACATACTGACATGTACACCCACATATCTTGATAGCTGCATATACCCCTAAGTGGTATTGTATTGACATGTGATTTTGAGACGTTGATTATTGTGCTATTGCGCTTATGAAATGCATCATACATACTTGCTTACATGTAGACACTTATATCTTGCTACAGTTACACGTACACCTCATATGATGCTGCACTTGATTTCGGAGGGTTTGGAAACCGCGTGATATATTTTATAGATGGATTCATTTAAAGAGAGGTTTTCCCTTAATATACTCATATTGCTATTTTATGTTGTATATATCAGTTTTCATGGATTTACGCATTGAGATATGGATTTCATGTGATTTATGAATTTGAGAAACATGGGGGTGTTTCAAGAAATTTTATGTATTATTTGAAAACCCGATTTCTCGTGATATGATATTTCAGTACGTCCACCATGAGATTTCTCGGTTCTGAGATATGTGATATATACCCGATGCGAGGAGTAGAATGGGCCGTGTGCGGGTACATGGTGGAGCCCGGTATGGTACCCTGGGGTAAGAAAGGTATATCGAAGGATTAGCCGATGAGCCAGGCAGGGGGAGTGCACTGCCTACCGGTGACTGTATTTGGACTCGAAGGTTATCTGGAGGATACCGACCGGACTCATGAGATGGATTTAGGCCGACCCGTTCTGCCGGAGCCCGAGGGCCGATCCCGCAGACGGAGCCTATTATACGAGTATTTACGTGTCGATGCTGGACACGAGTATTTCATGATGTTTGTTTTCGTCACGATCCAAATATGGCACGTGACCGACACTTAAATCACGTGACATCTAAAGACGTTGATGCGGTTCAAGTAAGCCGAAACCCGGAATCTAAACCCTTTTTGAAATTATTGGAGGTGAGGTTTAAATAGTCATCCGATGAAATCAATCTTAAAAATAACATCTAATTTAACTAAGTATGTTGAAAAAAAACATTTATGACGTTTTGAAACTTGACATCACCTCCTTTGCATTTTTATAAAAACCTGATACAAAAGAATAATAAAATAGCATCCCAATGGAAGCTAGTCTCCACGTCCAAACGATGGAGCAACCAACAATCTAAATCAGAAATCGACTCCAAAGAGTGCGACATCACCACACATAAAATCTATGTCTTGCTTCTAAGTCCATAATATACCACTTCTAAGTTGATGGAGTTTCCACTAGATACAAGAATGTATGAATAATCAACAGTGAGTATGATACAATAATAACCCACTTACCAATCAGTCATCGAAAAGAATGTGTGCCCAAGCCGCTGATAATCTTTGCGGTGAAACCTGTAAGAAACTGTGGCACAACGGGGATGAGTTGCCAACTCAGTGAATAAAAGTACATCTAAAGGTAGAAATCGACATACATGACGATACCTAGGTCATAAGTATAGTCCTATCATAATATGTACCAATATATGATATGCATATGTGCAATACTAACAATCATGCGATCCCAAGTACAATATCTCAATGTCATATGAGTCAAAACAATGAATCTATAGTTCGTGTTGGAGTTCTTTTTTGTATATGAATGTCTGTACAAATATATGAAGGTACTGTCCCCCGGATTAGTCCTGGTTGAATCCACTAAATAAATCTAACTCTGTACCTCATGATAATGATCATATCAATATATATATATATATATATATATAGATGTCCAGCATCGACATCGAAATCCGAAATATCTCGTGTCCATCATCGACACGTAAATGCAGATAACATCGGCACCATCTCAACAGATGATCGCCACCCGATATCCTGGCTATGATCAATATCCCCTGGATATCCGCCGTGCCCAATCGAACCCCGGTCAATATCCCCTGGATATCTGCCGTGCTCATTTCTATCTCCGGAATCGAGTATCCTCGTTAGGCTCCCCGCCTATAATGCGGCTGTCCTGCCCCTCGGCCCCGACCGTGTCCACCATGTATCCAACTATATGCCCACCGACTCAGTCTGGATAATATATAAATTCGCAACCGTATGACCCCCGACTCGGTTCGGATATCAAAATCAGAAAACACAAAACTCATGGTAGACGTTTACTCATCATATCAAAATATCAAGTGAGAAATAAGAAACTTGCATAGATTGTATTGATGATATATTATATATATACATATATAACAGTGTCACATACCACCGATATATATCATCAGGAGTAAAATATCCAGAAAATCCATAAGAATCAAATACAACATCTATAGGTACTAATATTCGTAATTTACAACATGAATAAAGAAAGACTACATAATTATATCACATAGACATAATGATCTCAATTCTATTGTGTCATGGCAATACTAATGATGTGTAGTGTAGCATATGCGTCTGTGCTCGTGCAACATGGAAATCATTAGTATTTGTGCAAGTGTTCTACGGTGTAACAACCTATTTATTTTAACACATATATAACAACACAGTTCTACAGTGACATGGCAGTACCAATGAGGTGTAGTGTAACATATATTTACGTGCTTATGCAACATAGTACTCATTGGTATTTGTGCAGTGTTCTATCAGAGTGTGCGTAATGCAGAAACGTACAATATGGATAATATAATGCAAACATGTAAAGTAATCTAAACGTAACTATTGTAATTACTTGCTATGAGCTATACCATTTTCTTTAGAATTTATCGAAACGTTAAGTTTGAACTAAGGAGGCTGACCTAGATTTAAAATAGATATCCGTTTTAGAAACCAGCACGTATCCTAGTAATTTATTTAAAAGACAACGAATCGTAATTTCTAAAAGAATATAGCTCACACAAGTATTACATCCTAAAACAGAATATAAGCTAACTCTACGAGTCAAAGGATAATTTGGCCGTTATTCAGCATACAAATTTCATCATCTCCAATACATATACATCCTTGTATTATATCTCATCATATCGCTATATCTGTATCATCTTAAGTACGGCATGATCCCTCGTACAAACTCATCAAATCACATCTATGACGTACAGTTCTAATATCACGTACATGTCTCACTAAAAACCATAAATGAACTCTATGCAAATGAAGGACATATAAGATGCGATATTATATCAATACCTCGAATAACTACTATACTAACTAGAGATCATAATAATATTTATAAGGTTGCGGGGATACTATACGCCATCCACCTGACTTTCCCTGTAGATATAAATCTACTCACCAACTTAAAAGCTCGCTAAATCCACACTGCTATATCGCCAACTCCGTCTCGGAATCCTCGAATCGTATCTATATTCGTATTTAAATCGCATTGATATAAATATCATATCGAAAACCAAAACAACAAGCTAAACGCCCGTAGGTTAGAACCTAAAGCACACTTAACCCAAAACGACAATATAATTATGTCGTTAACGTATAAACGTTAACTGTTCAGCTGCAACATCAAAACACGAAAACTCTGCATCGTAAGTATCTGAAATTTGATAAAACCATTTCTAAAACGTTCCCAGATTTTACTGTATAAATATTTAGACAAAACAAACAATACAGAGACTTGTAAAATACCAACTCAAAGCTACAGAAGAAAAATCAACACCAGAAGACATGAGGAGGCCGGCGTCGCCGGAATTTTGGGGTGGGTCACCGGATTTTCTAGGGAGTTTGGGGTTCATGTTTTAAGTGTAGTCTTTTAGTTGGCTCATTATTCTTTTGGTCTTGCTAGTTTTTCTAGTGATTATACCTAGCGGTTCCAGATTCAGTTACAGTAGCTAAATTATCACAAACACTAAACATGCTATGTGTCGTATATATAATTTTACTCCAAAATTGATATTAGCTTACGGATTTAACCCGCTTAAAAATTAACTTATTTAAACAATACCAAACATACCTAAACACCTACAGAGAGATACCCAAAAACCCACAACACCCAATTCCCTCAAAGGTCCGGCTAGATCGGATTTTCTGTGATGGTCGTCAGCCAAAATCTGAGCTTCATGGGTCGTTTTCCTATGGTTTATTCTAGGTCTAGTCTATAAGATTATTTAGTTGTTTGATTACTTTGTTTATCAACTAAACTAGAGCAGATTCAAACAGAGGCTAAACTTATCAAAGTACGATATCCGATATCAAAAACACAACAATTACAGAATTAATTCCTACAATGATTAAAGATTATATCTATAGTGGTTTGCTGGAAGATCTTCCTCCAAGATGCACAAGCTCCTAGTTCTTAACTAGAGGGTGGTGATAGTGACCTTTAGTACTTATTCTCATCTTTCCTTTTCTTCTCTTTGATTTGATGAAGGATTTAAATTTGGGGAATGAGGTGTTTGGCTCAGTTTGAGATATAGTGTTTTATTTAGGAGATAAGATTAGGTGTAAGAATTTGTTATAGAGAAAGGAGGAGGTGGCATGGAGGAAAGAGGAGGTGGCATGAGGATGAGACATGGTGCATTCATGCAAGGAAGAGGTGACAAGTTATGAAGGAGGAGGTGGAAAGATAATAAGGAGGAGGTGTTAGCTTATAATTAAGGTTGAAATGAGGTGTTTGTATGTAAGTTAGCATAGAATGTTATATGCCAACCATGATAAGAATTATAATAATAAGTAAAAACCTTCATATCATAAATCCAAATCCATATAGTATAAAAGAAATGAAATGATAAATCTATCACTTAATTATTATTAGCTAAAAGACAAATACAATGTAATATTAAAATAATTAAAATATCATTTTCTTGATATCACCCACTTTATTCATAATTATCAAAATAATTACATTTTTCGGAAATGATTCCGATACTCAATTCCATAAACGATATCATTTTCGTAAACTTATCAAATTTTATTATTTTTATAATAAAAATATAATTTAATATTATAAAAATTTTCCAAAATGTTGCAGTTTTCCATGAGATATACAGATATGAGGGCCAGTTTTGGTGACGGCGCTTGAGGATTTTGGGTTTTGATGTGTCAACGAGGGACACTGGGGTTTTTCCATGCGGATGATTTTGCATGAGGTTTTATTATATCATCCCACACTTAGGATTATTTTGATATGCGTTGATTCATGTAGTTGTAGTACCCTGATGATGTACATTTACATGATTGGTGCATATTCATATTGCCATACTTATGTTATCAGATTACATGTGATAGATTTATCATTGTTCGTGCATACTTGCGATTACAGTATGATGTTACTTACTATTCACGAGTTGGCAACTCATCCCCGTTGTGCCACAGTGTTTTGCAGGACTTACCCTCAGAGTAGTCGCGGCAGAGCGCCTTATTATCTCTACTTTTGCGGATACCGCTACGTTTGGTTGTGAGGCCTTTTTCTATAGGTGGGTTTTGCGGTTATCCGACGATGTTCATTATTTTCCTTTCGTATCTAGTACTCTTCATCTACCACTTCATGTATTTGACTTGGAGACGAGTTGTGAGGATTTGGTGTTGTATTACTTTTCGTGACTTTGGGTGTCGTGCTCGTGGGAGCCGGTCTTGTTGTAAAGTTTTTACCTCCTTACGCTGTTTTCATTTATATTTCTTCGCTACGGCGTCGTATATATGCTTTTGGTGGTTGTATCCGCCGTTAGGCATGAGTTGCTCCCGTTTGGAATGCTTTCTTTATATTTTATGTTGTACCCGTTTTCAGGGCTAGTTTTTACAAAGGAGGTGCTGCCTAAATTTTCAAGAAAGAAAATTAAAGTTAAAGATTTTACTTAAGATTTTCCGAATGTTTTAAACTATGTTTTCTCCACTTATCCATTTTTGGGTGGTTTAGATTTCTGGGTTTCGGCTTACATAAATTTCGTACGCCTGTAGACGTTACGTGGTTTAAGTGCCGGTCACGTGCCTAATTTTGGGTCGTGACAATGTTGGTATCAGAGCGCTAGGTTTTTACCTTTCGGAGTATAGGATGACCTTGGTATGATGGAGTAGGTATCTTAAGCAGAGTAATGTAGCGTGTGTATGTTCCGCGGCATACTTACGACACGGTACTCCGCCTAAGTGACCTTAGGAATTATTGATTGAAATTCTTTCCATGATTATATATATCCTTGTGATTCAATTTATGTGTCCTTATCGAATCTTGTTTCAATTTCCAGCCTTTATGCCGCCGAAGACTACGACGGCACAGAGAGCGTCCGCGAGGGCCGAGGTCAGAGTTGACTTGTCTGAGACGAGGACTGATCAGGGCGGTACGCCTGTTGTACCAGAGCAGATTGCTATGCTTGGGGCTGGTATGCAGGACTTGCGCCAGATGATTGGTTCGTTAGTTGAGGACATTCGAGCGCAGAGGCAGGAGGTCATTCCACCTGTTGCGGGGACCGCGATGGTACCTACTGTTCCGGTGGTCACAGCTACAGCTTCGGAGGTTATCACCGTGTCACTGTCAGAGTTCATGAGACTGAGACCTCTGGTTTTCACTGGCACCGATGCTGCTGAGGATCCGCAGTCGTTTATCGACCGGATAGCCAGGATATGTCATTCGCTTCAATACTCCGACGCGAGATGGGTAGAGTTCGCGAGCTTTCGCCTGGAGGGTCTGGACCAGAAGTGGTGTGAGTCCTTCGAGAGGGGCAGAGCCGCAGGTCTTGCTCCTATGACTTGGGCTGAATTCGTAACAGTGTTTCTCGACCGCTTTCTTCCACCGAGCGTCAGGGATGCTCGAGCGCGCAGATTCGAGTCGTTATGCCAGACTCTGGGGATGACAGTGGCTGAGTATAATGTACTGTTTACCAAGCTGTCTGTGTATGCTCCGTATTTGGTAGCTACTGAGGAGATGCGGGTGAAGAGGTTCATTCGAGGCCTGCTTACCCAGTTGTTCCTAGCTATCAGCATTCAGCATTATGACATGTATGCAGCAGTAGTGGACGCAGCCCTATTGGTAGAGGAGCGTCTTTCTGAGTCGTCGGTTGTTCCGAAACCGAAGAAGGTTCGTACTAGTGTGCGAGCAAAGAGACAGACATTTAGACGCCGTGATAGATTCCGTTCAGGTACTGGGGGTAGTGGAGGCTCGAGACCAGGCCAGTTATTTAGCTCTTATCCCCAGGAGAGTCAGCAGTTTTCATCTGGATGTTACCGGTGCTGGAGTTTGTATCATCGGGTTCGAGATTGTACTGAGACACTTGAGGGCAAGGCAGCTGTACCGCAGGTTACCTTACCACCTTCTCCACCTCAGAGAGCTTTGCCTCTTATTCTTGTTGTTGCCCCGCGTCAGACTCCTGCTCAGAGAGGTCGTGGTCGCAGTGGTTTTGTGTCGAGAGGACGAGGTGGCGGAGGCAGAGGACAGCCAGTTGCCGGTAGAGCGCAGGCTCGGGTGTTTGCCTTGACTTATCAGGACGCGAAGGCGTCCAATGCTGTGGTTTCAGGTACCTTTTCTGTATGTTCTTTTGATGCACATGTTCTTTTTGATCCGAGATCTACACATTCGTATGTTTCTACGCACTTCGTGCCGAGGTTAGGCCGAGAGTCGTGTTTGCTAGATCAGCCGCTTGTCGTGACTACTCCTGTTGGAGAGTGGTTTGTTGCGCGACACGTGTTTCGGTCGTGTGCTGTTCGTTTAGGAAATCGAGATTTGTCCGTCAACTTGATCCTTCTTAAGATGTTGGACTTCGACGTTCTCCTGGGCATGGACTGGTTAGCTACTTGCTATGCGTCCGTGGACTGCAGCGAGAAGACGGTTATTTTCCCGGCGAGTCAGTGTTTGTTGTGCTGGGGGACCGTGATGCCTCCCCTCACAGTTTGATTTCAGTCCTGTGCGCTAGTCGGCTTTTGAGGAGAGGATGTCGAGGATTCTTGGCTTTAATTTTATGATACTGGAGCCACAGTGGAGTCGTTGGACCGGGTTCCTACCGTGCGAGAGTTTCCCGACGTTTTTCCCGATGAGTTACCTGGGTTGCCGCCAGAGCGCGATATTGAGTTTTGATCTGATTCCCGGCGCGGGGCCTATTTCTATACCGCCTTATCGGATGGCTCCGGCAGAGCTTAGAGATCTTAAAGATCTATTGCAAGAGTTTCTTGATAGGGGACTTGTGCGTTCGAGTGTTTCGCCGTGGGGAGCTCCTGTTCTGTTCGTCAAGAAGAAGGATGGCAGTTTGAGGTTGTGTATGGATTATCGTTAATTGAACCGAGTTACGGTGCGGAATAGGTATCCTTTACCTCGCATTGATGATTTATTTGATCAGCTCCAGGGTGTGAAACATTTTTCTAAGATTGATTTGCGTTCGGGTTATCATCAGTTGTGGGTTCGTAATGATGACATTCCGAAAACTGCTTTTCGTACGCGCTATGGACATTATAAGTTTTTGGTGATGTCGTTCGGACTCACCAATGCGCTAGCAGCGTTCATGGATCTGATGAACCGGATTTTCAGGCCGTTCCTCGACCAGTTCATTATTCAGTTTATTTATGACATTCTGGTCTACTCTAGGAGTCGTGAGGAGCATGAGTAGCATTTGAGAATTGCTTTGCGGACATTGAGGGAGCACTAGCTGTATGCTAAATTCTCAAAGTGCACATTTTGTCTTGATAAAGTTGATTTCCTGGGTCATGTGGTGACTGGAGATGGTATTCTTATGGACCCGAGGATGATCGAGGCTGTGCAGCTTTGGCCCAGACCTGTATCTGTGACTGAGGTCCGCAGCTTTTTGGGTTTAGCTGGTTATTATCGCCGTTTCATGCAGGATTTTTCGAGTATCGCTGTACCGCTGACCGGACTGGCCCAGAAGGGGGTTCCTTTTCTTTGGACTGATGCGTGCGAGCAGATTTTTCAGCAGTTGACGACTCGGTTGACGACGGCACCAGTTCTATCTTTGCCTTCTGGATCGGGCAGCTATGTTGTTTACTGTGATGATTCTCGAGTGTGGATCGGTTGTGTGTTGATGCAACATGATAGAGTGATTGCTTATGCTTCTAGGCAGCTAAAGAAGCACGAGCAGAATTATCCCACTCACGATCTTGATATGGCGGCGGTGGTCTTTGCGTTGAAGATTTGGAGACACTACTTATACGTGGAGTCGTGTCAGATCTTCATGGATCACAAGATCTTGAAGTACATCTTCCAGCAGCGGGATCTGAATCTGAGACAGCGCCGTTGGATGGAGCTTGTGAAGGATTATGATTGTGAGATCCTTTATCACTCGAGAAAGGCGAAAGTGGTAGCCGATGCTTTGAGTCGTAGGCCCGGGGGTAGCTTGTCCTAGTTGAGCGTAGTTCAGCGACTGTCTTCTGCAGATTGGCAGATCTTGTGCGATGGTAGAGTATAGTTTGAGTTCACTTCCATTGGGGGACAGCTTGCTCATGTCCGCGCCCGTCCACTACTTTTTGATCGTATCCGTGACGTGCAACCCAGTTATGCCCGTTTGTCTAAAATTCTTGAGCTTGTTCGGCAGGGTACAGTTTCGGAGTTCATGATTGATTACCAGGGTATGCTACGATGCGGGACTCGCTTGTGTGTACCGGATGCTGATGGTTTGAGACGCGAGATCCTAGAGCAGGCACATCAGTCAGCCTTTAGCGTTCATCCAGGTTCCACCAAGATGTACCGTGACTTGAGAGACTTTTACTGGTGGGAAGTGATGAAGCGCGATATTTTGGATTTCGTTTCGAGATGCCTGACTTGTCAGCAAGTCAAGGCTGAGCATCAGAGGCCGGCAGGTGAGTTGCATCCTTTACCCGTTCCGGTGTGGAAATGGGAGCAGATTTCCATGGACTTCATTGTGGGTCTACCCAGGACCAGTCGAGGGTATGACTCTATTTCGGTGATTGTTGACCGGTTGACAAAAGCGGCTCACTTCCTTCCAGTGAAGACCACTTTCGGTTATGCTCAGTATGCTCGATTGTACATAGATGAGATTTTGCGTTTGCACGGCGTTCCCACATGAATCATATCCGACAGAGGCACCCAGTTTACTAGCCGTCTTTGGTAGAAGCTTCAGGAAGATTTGGTTACCCGGTTGAGTTTTAGCACCGCTTTTCATCCACAGACCGATGGTCAGTCGGAGCGGACTATACAGACCCTGGAGGATATGCTTCGTGCATGTGTGCTTGATTTTGGTGGCAGTTGGGATCGTCACTTGCCGTTGATTGAATTCTCCTACAATAACAGTTATCAGGAGATGATTCAGATGGCGCCTTTTGAGGAATTGTATGGTAGGAAGTGTCGATCGCCAGTCTGGTGGACTGAACTCAGTGAGAGAAGGGTTTTGGGACCCCGGCTAGTTCAAGAGACTACGGAGAAGATCCAGCTGATTCAGGACAGGATGAGAGCAGCACAGTGCAGGAAGAAGTCTTATGTCGACCGCCATCGTCGCAGACTTGAGTTCGCAGTGGGGGATCATGTATTCCTGCGGATTTCTCCGATGAAGGGCGTTATGAGATTTGGGAAAAAGGGGAAGCTCAGTCGCAGATTTGTAGGTCCTATCGAGATCCTTGAGCGAGTAGGTTCTGTTGCTTATTGTTTGGCGCTCCCGCCCAGTTTTCCGGATGTTCACCCCGTGTTCTATGTATCGATGCTTCGTAGATACCTTCATGATCCTTCTCACATGATTCAGCACCAGACCGTTCAGCTTGAGCGCGATCTTTCGTTCGCCGAGCAGCCGGTAGTTATTTTTGATCGGCAGGTGAAGAAACTTCGGTCAAAGGTCTTGCCATCTGTGAAGGTTCTTTGGCGTGGCCCTGCTAGTGAGGAGATCACTCGGGAGGCCGAGAGCGAGATGCGGAAGAAATTCCATCATCTCTTCGAAGGTACGTGCAGTTAAATTTTTAATTCAAGGACCGAATTTCTTTAAGGGGGAGATTGTAACGTTTTAGAAATCTTTATGCGAATTTTTCCGTTTTAGGGTAAATTAGTCGGTGTTTCCCGTATTAACCCGGAGGTGATCAAATTTCAGTACAGACATGTCTGCACCTAGTTTAGCTAGAATGGTGCTAGTTTGCGGGCTTTGGGGGTCAATTGGAAGTTTTGGTTCACTTTGATTTTTTCCCTAACTAAATTATTATTTTAAGTTGTTAATTATGCACTAAATTAGTGGTAATTACAATTTTGGTTTTGGTTAATTACTTCTAAAGTGAATCTATGCTAATCTAATCACTAGATTTAGCTTAATCCATCCATAGAAAAATATCTAGATATTTGTGATTAAAGATTAATTTTTAAAAAGAAAAGAAAGAGGTGGCATAAGACTTTATTGTATTTATGAGCATTTATTGTTATTTTCACAAGAAACTTCCATTCATTTCATAAAAACCCCTCATTCCATGCCCTTGGCGGAGCCTCCCCCAAGTCCTGCCCTCATTTTTTCTTTCCCCATTTTCATCAACTCCAAGCTCAGAAAAATCATCACAAATCCTTAAATAATCCCACAAACTCATAAACAAATCATAACCCATCATTCTTCATCACTAAACTTGCTTAGATCTTCAAGAAAGACATCATTTTGGAGGCTAAAATGATGAGTCTAGTTGTTAAATTGTGTTCTTGAGGAGGTATAAATTCTAACCCTAATCTTTAATTGTTGTATTAAAATCATTAAGCTTGCTATTTAATTGTTTAATATATCTTTAATTTCATGTTTAGTTGAATCATGTTTATTTGTGAAAATCAAGTTAGAGTTTAAGTTGATGATATGCTTAATTGTTAATTGAAGTCTAGAAACACTTAACCTAGTGGGAGAATGATAATTGTTTAATTCCTAATTTGTCTAATTGAGATTATTAGCAAACTAAGTTTTAAAAAAACATATTTTGGATGAGATTAAAATTTGGGTAATGGTTTGGATAACTTAGTTAAGCTACTTTGTGATGTTTGTGATCGCTAAAATTGTGTTAAATTCTAGACTTGTGCTAAAATGAGAAAAGTTGCTTACTAGGTTTTCGGATTTTAATTGGACGTGGGTTCTAATGGAAGTTGCGATATTATATATATTATCTTCCTCGCGTTATATTGTGGTGTGAGTGCGCGATCGGTACGATCGGGGTCTAGACTTGGTGGTTGCGTAGTTTAGTGATCCTAGCTAGGGTTGTACCGATGTCGTGCGCGTTTTGTGCACTAGGTGCACAGTGTATTTTCTGGGCGTTATCCTTGTGTTTCGTTATCTTTGTGTCGACGTAGGATATTTAACCTTATGTGATGTGTTTGTGAAATTTTAGGATCGCAAGCGGGGACTTCGGACGCTGCGAAGAAAGGGAAGCAGGTGGTCGGATTTTCGTAGCTCGAGATCATCGGTGAGTAGATTTAACATTTATGGGGAAATCGCCCGTATGGCGTTATGCGTCAGGGCTGGATATGATATGATAGCTATATGTTATTCACATATGAGTTGATTGCGCATGAGCGTCATTGCATATTATTACCTGTTGTACCTTGACTTGTACCTATTGGACACAACACCATTACTGACGGTTCATGTTGCACGAACACTAATTTGTATGATACACACACACCGTCGGTAATTTCCATGACATGCACAACCATATACATACGTGATATTGTAATGGATAGGAATAATTGAGATAGTGACACTTATTCCATTGTGCATATGAGATACAGCTAACACATATACATACGTGACGTTGTATTGGATAGGGACGATTGAGGTAGTGACTCTTATTCCATTTCTCGTATACCTTGCTATAGCTACATGTACATCATGCATACATACTGACATGTACTCCCACATACCTTGTTACAGCTACATGTACATCATGCATACATACTGACAAGTACACCCACATATCTTGCTATAGCTGCATATACCCCTAAGTGGTATTGTATTGACATGTGATATTGAGACGTTGATTATTGTGCTATTGCGCTGATGAAATGAATCATACATACTTTCTTACATGTAGACACGTATATCTTGCTACAGTTACACGTACACCTCATATGATGTTGCACTTGATTTCGGAGGGTTTGGAAACTGCGTGATATATTTTAAAGCTAGATTCATTTAAAGAGCGGTTTTCCCTTAATATACTCATATTGCTGTTTTATATTGCATATATCAGTTTTCATGGATTTACGCATTGAGATATGGATTTCATGTTATTTATGGATTTGAGAACCGTGGGGGTGTTTCAAGAAGTTTTATGTATTATTTGAAAACCCGGTTTCTCGTGATATGATATTTTAGTGCGTCCACCATGAGATTTCTCGGTTCTGAGATTTTTTATATATACCCGATGCGAGGGGTGGTGTGGGCCTTGTACGGATACATGGTGGAGCCCGGTATGGTACCCCGGGGCAAGAAAGGTATGTCGAAGGATTAGCCGATGAGCCTGGCAGGGGGTGTGCACTGCCTACCGGTGACAGTATTTGGACTCGGCGGTTATCTGGAGGATACCGATCGGAGTCATGAAATGGATTTAAGCCGACCCATTCTGCCGGAGCCCGAGGGCCGATCCCGCAGACGGAGCCTATTATATGAGGATTTACGTGTCGATGCTGGATACGAGTATTTCATGATATTTGTTTTCTATGAGATATACAGATATGAGGGCCGGTTTTGGTGACGGTGCCTGAGGATTTTGGGTTTTGATGTGTCAGTGAGGGACACTGGGGGTTTTCCATGCTAATGATTTTGCATGAGGTTTATTATATCATCCCACACTCAGGATTATTTTGATATGCATCTCTTCATGTAGTTGTAGTACCCTGATGATGTACCTTTACATGATTGTTGCATATTCATATTACCATACTTATGTTATCAGATTACAAATGATAAATTTATCGTTGTTCGTGCATACTTGCAATTACAGTATGATGTTCTTTACTATTCATGAGTTAGAAACTCATCCCGGTTGTGCCACAGTGTTTTGCAGGACTTACCCTCAGAGTAGTCGCGGCAGGGCACCTTATTATCTCTACTTTTGCGGATACCGCTACGTTTGGCTATGAGGCCATTTGCTATAGGTGGGTTTTGCGGTTATCCGACGATGTTCATTATTTACCTTTTGTATCTAGTACTCACCATCTACCACTTCATGTATTTGACTTAGAGACGAGTTGTGAGAATTCGGTGTTGTATTACTTTTGGTGACTTTGGGTGCCCTGCCGTGCTCGTGGGAGCCGGTCTTGTTGTAAATTTTTTACCTCTTTACGCTGTTTTCATTTATATTTCTTCGCTAAGGCGTCGTATATATGCTTGTGGTGGTTGTATCCGCCGTTGGGCATGAGTTGCTCCCGTTTGGGATGCTTTCTTTATATTTTATGTTGTACCCGTTTTCAGGGCTAGTTTTTACAAAGGAGGTGCTGCAGAAATTTTCAAGAAAGAAAATTAAAGTTAAAGATTTTACTTAAGATTTTCCAAATGTTTTAAACTATGTTTTCTCCACTTATCCATTTTTGGGTGGTTTAGATTTCTGGGTTTCGGCTTACTTAAATTTCGTACGCCTGTAGACGTTACGTGGTTTAAGTGCCGGTCACGTGCCTAATTTTGGGTCGTGACAAGAATGGTCAATCACTTTATCTAATCAGGATGTATCCTCAAATTGTTCTCCAAACCTGAAAGAAGAATTAATCGGGATCATCTAAAATCACCCGAGGAGTAAACCAACTTATCAGTGTGAATCAGGATCCAACTATCATCGCATGATAACCTGATAGAATCCACTCAAGTTATCACGCTCCAGAAGGTATGTGCATGTTTGGCAAGTTTCCTGTATGTTTGAAACTCCTGAAGTGATTTTCACCCCATGCTCTTATGACATAGACGAAGGCCAACATATCATAAGTCACATGTTAAGTCCTACGCATCATTGCCCGGGTTAATTGGAACCCACTCGTACATACCCTTGACGAAGACCAAAATAGTAGTACGACTGTCACAAACTAACACATCTATCTATGCAACAGAAAAGTAACAAATAGCACCCATACACTATGCCATGACGAAGGCCAACAAACATAGCATGAATACTAAATGCTACCCGTTTGAAATGACGGAGGGCTACAAATGGTTTTTGGCGAAAAACTTTTAACGTAATAAACTTGATATCGTTTAAGGAACCAGATAGCTTTTTACAAATATATAATGGCGAAAACCTTTGCTAAAGAGGTCATTCCCGGTGAAGGGATCTCGGCTCTTTCCTCGTCGAATGAAGTGCAGGGTATACCCACTGAATACCATGATGCAAAGCAACAAGTAATCGACTATAGTGAAATTTTTGCCCTGACACAAACTTCTGCCTAAGAGGTCACTCCCGGTGAGGGGATCTCAGCTCTTGCCTCGTGGAATTAGGTGCTGGATATTCATAACCGAATACTGTTGTGCAAACAAAAGAAAACGTCCATATAATAACAGCTTTTTAAAATTGTTCTAACAACATTAATTAGGTCTGTTTTCCTTGCATTGATCTGAATCAACATAGTCTCATCAATTAATCACACCAGAAAAGAAAGAAAATATGATGTACGTATATGCCATCCGCATTCGCTACTGGGTCCCATCATCACACGTTAGGTTACTTAACTAACGACAGAGCGGGGGCTGAACTAGCGCGGGTGTAAAACATATACAACATCTACTAGTAAATATAACAATATATAATAATCGCTCCAGGCATGATAAATGCAACATCGGAGATAAGCAATAAGCATCACAGAACAATACAGATAATCTGGGAGTCCCGGGTTTCCTTTGAGCCGCAAGTGAAACACAACGTTCCCCTGGTCGTATGGATAGCCTGTGTTAGTTATATGTATGCCCTAGAGGCTATTACTATACATGCGTTGTATATTCTATTGGATGCTTGGACATATATAGGGAGGACTTTCTTCCTCGACATGATGGTATGCTATCTGGTAACTATTTATCTTAACATGTACTCTGATTGTCTCTATGTCACATGTTGATAAAGCCCTTACGATGAGTACTTGACTACCAGGACTATGATGCAGATCATACTAGTGGGGAAAGTGTAGTCGCCAAGTACATCCTTCAAAAGTTCCTAGTCGTGGGAGTACCGAGACAGGGCATCGATACTCCACAGTAGACTAGCGTATGCGCTTCTTGACCCATATGATGGGCAATGGATGATCCCATATCCATTGGTGTTTGACATCAGAGAAGGTATACGGGTGCTTAGTGGAGACTGGGTACACTGGACGGACTCGCCGAGAACTCCCAGATGGTATTATACCTCACGCCAGATGGTAGTTCTCTGGTGACACTGGTACAAAGTAGTCTGTAGACCCGAGATCGTCATAGAGACTTGTATGATTCCCACTGTGCTTTGATTTCCATCATACCACGTCCAAGAGGGCGTGCAAAAAGGTGGCTTTTGGGTAAAGTCCCGAATCACATGGAGGCAATGAGAGATAGGAGGGGATTCGTCTCTCCCGGTATAGGGAGTTAATGTTGCGCTGTGTTCGATTGGCTATAACTAGAAATCCCTGGCCAGGGTTGCTGAGATTTACTGGTAAGTGTTATCGGTAGTTTCTCAAACTATTATAGACCTCATATCGACATGACTTATCAAGCTACTGGGGTCTGACGTTTACCACCCCTAGGCGAGATATGTGACATATCAGACGAAGAGACCGGACTGTACGGGAGTGTTACTGATTGGATTCGCAGGAGAATGTACAGGCTTGCTTGTTGATTTTCTAATCGCTCAATACCTGGGTGGCTGTTACATTTAGCTGACCGCTTGCAGTTTGTGGGTGTTTGATATGATCATCACCTACTGCCGGCGTATTGACGATTCTTTAGAGTCTTACCCAGAGGTTTCTTGACTCAGGCAAAACGGAGTAGGAGCACATATATGATATGCACGAGACCGAGAACAATACGTGTATGTGATACCATATAGATTCTCGCGATATGAGATATCGGCCGGGTATATGTGATATAGCCGGGTCATCGGATCAAGTGTTGATTTGATGAACTGATACAAGTTATATTAGTCGGTTATTTATGAAATAGCCGGATTATCGGATCAAGTGTTGATTCGATAATTTAATGTATAATTATATATTTGATATATTAAATTACATTAACTGATATAAGCTCACTAAAAGATTCTTTTTCTCACTCGGGTAATACATTGATATATATGCGATATATGTTAATTGTATTGTTTTATTTTGTTACAATAAATATTGTATATGTGATATATAATATTGTAACATGTTAGGGTTATTAATGCAACATGTTTAGTGGAGATTAAACATGGTTAGGGTTTGATTTGGGTTAATCTTTTCTAGAACCTTCTAGAAGGCATTGTTTTGTTTTGTGCAAACATATTTGTTTTGATATTTTGCAAGATATTTGTTTAACCCAACCCAACCCTTTAACCTTAGTTAAATCTCTACAAGGGTTACATATACCATGGTTGCATTTCTAACCTCACACTTGACCTTCAATATTCATCACAAAAGGATTAGATCTTCTTTTTCCTTCTTCTTCTTTCATGAAAAGCTTTCTAGCTTTTTATGATGTGATGAAAATGAGTGAGTTAAAGAAAACAAATGAGAGCTAAAATCCTGCTTCATCCTAGCCATTTAGATTAGGGTGTTCACTTCATTTATAAGTGATAGCTTGTGTTAATGAAACTTCAAGGTAGATCATCTTTGTTATCGAAGATCGGAAGCAAGCTTGTATCTTTCTCTTCGTGGAGCCTCTCTAGAGTCCGGGTTATCGATGATCGCAGCGAAGGGAACTCAACACGGATCTTTAGAAGTGAAGGACTGGACTACAAAGGTTGTAATCCCAAACTCTTAGTGTTAAAGTGTTTAACATGCTTTGTTTCGCCTAATCTCTAGTTTAAAGATCTTGGTTAGGGTTGTTCGGCACGTCTAAATTTTAAATCGGGCATGGTTGATGCCTTGTAGAACCTTGTGAGAGTGCCTAGTAACCCTACAGTGGTATGAGAGCCAAGCTAGAGCTTTAGGCAAAGTTTAAAGTCCGATCGGACTCCGAATACCCGAAAAACCCCAGTTTCTAGAAAAAATTTCAAAATGTGATTTTTTGTGCATTAAAAATACTCAAAAAAATCAGCAGGGAAATACAAGAATTACTGTGAAAAACGTGCCACCAATACCATTAAAGCGCCGCTGAACCGCGGCCGTACCATGGTTTTCGCGGCGGTTCCGCGGCCAAACTGTAGCATTAGGGTTTGTTTTTGGCACAGTAATATCCCTTTGTATTTCCTGATTGTTCTGGGAATTTTTAATTCTACTCAAGTGTTGAGTTTTCTGGAATGTATTGGGGACTCGTTGATTCGATCGGATAATTTAACTTCGTTTAAGTTTTTTTCAGGATAATTTTAGAACGCGTTAAAAAGTTCGAACGGATATCAATAACTCACTTTTTCCCCTGTCGGAATTTTTTTCAAAAGTTGGATTTTTTTCTCGAGTTTGAAACTTCCGGAAAATCATGCAAGTAACGCTGTGGACCCTCTAGAAGAACACAAACCTTAACTCGATTATGTGACCGTCTGAACCGCCTCTAAACCATAGGGTTTGTGGCAATACGGCGTTGCCACATGTGAGGCGTTGGCTTGACCCTTCTACAGCTGGACCAACGGTAATGTGGCATGTGATGGATACTTTTTGAACTCCGCTCAAGTGTAGAGCTATTTGGGAAATCTTGGGTGTTTGTTTATTCAATCGGAAAGTTTAACATTGTCTATTTATCTGGAATGTGATACAATATTTGAAATCCACAAGTAGTTATGAGATAACTAATTTGAATGTTATAAATCTAGCAGTTTAGTCTCATTTGATCGGTTGCCACAGGATTTTGTTGCGATCAAAAGTCCGTCGCAATCACGTAGCGTACACGGATACTCGTCGGGTAAACTTAATAGATAGCCACGCCCCATAGCCCCGACCAAGTGACTGTAGGAGAACCCCGTCGCCAAAAGCATCCGTTCGGGTGCTCACAGCAGCGGTGTTCCGCCTTAGTTCACTTCGTCGACGGCGTCCGGGGGTGCAGCCGTTTACTAAAGTTTGCGACGAGCATTCGATCAGGATGTCGGGAATCTTGTTGAATTGGCCGACTTGACATTGAAAAGAGTTTTCGATATTGAGACTAAAATGCGGGTTTTATAATTGTTAGGCATGCGATGTCTAAGGAATTCATTTTGTTAGGCATGCGATGTCTATGGAGGTTGCGGATTCCAACTGTTGTAGTTTTACACTTTCTTTTCTGCGACCGTAAGTGTAATATGTGGTGTATCTCCGGTTTCGTTGCTATACATCAACGACAACTGGGATACACATATTTACTTACGTTGATGATATGAGATATTATGTGTTGCTGTGATATGTTATATTGGATCGTCGTGTTCTGAATAGCCGGGGGTTTTATGTGAGATGTGAGTTTTTCTTTTTCATTCATGTAAAATTCATTTGTATGTAATATTCTTTTATTGGGGCACTTCCGGGCTAAGGATGATGTCACCATTGTATATTATTTACTTTTCCGCATTAGGTAGACCCAAGGCGGGGAGCAAAAGTAACCGAGTTCTAGGGTCAAGTGGGAGACCATCTCGAGAAGTTGAGACCGGGTCTCCTAACCCTAGAATTGGCAGTGTTGCTTGTCGCTCTCGTAGGGGTCTAGGGATGTGGGTTTGGTTATTCATCGCAACCGTCGAATCCGTTTTTTATACAGGCTCGTATTAAAACACGGACGTCCTAGTATATCCTATATTTCATATATGTTCTTCTGCTGCAATGTTCTGTGATGAGATCATATTACTGCCTGAGACGAATGTTTATATTATATATATGAGATATATGTTATATTGCAGATTTCGTTTCAAAAGTGATGCTTGTGAAGCATAATAAAAACGGGACTTCATTAATGAGATTAATGAAACTAAAAGAAACCTAAAGATGTTGTAGAAACTTGTTTAAAAACTGGTAGCTCTAGTTCTTGCTTTGCATAGCGGTGTTCCTTGTAGAACATCCAGCACCTTATTCGATAAGGAAAAAGCCAAGATCCCTTCACCAGGAGTGACCTCTTTAGCGAAACTAGCAGATGCTACAGACACGGTTTGTCTTTTGATTGCTTATATAGTTTTTTGCTATGCATAGTGATATTTGTGAAATATCCTGCACCTTATTCGATAAAGAAAGAGCCAACGATCCCTTCACCGGGAGTGACCTCTTTAGCAAAACTAGAAAAGGCCACACAAACATTCCATTCAAAATCACTCGATTCTATAACAATATCAAGTTCATTACGCAAAGGGTTTTCTTAAAAACCTGTTGTAGCCCTCCGTCATTTCAGATAAGTAATAGTTAGTATTTGTGCTGCGTTTGTTGAACTCTGTCAAGGCGTAGTGTGCGGTAGCTGATTAGTGCTTATCTGTATAAGCATATGATGTGATTGATTTAGCGTAGTCATGCGACCTTGTTGACCTCTGTCAAGGGTCATGCGGGTAGGTTTACTTCAATCAGGAAATGACGGGTTGAACATGACTAGCAGCCTATGGTTTGTTGACCTCTGTCAAAGTCATAGGATGCTAGGGGTAAAAAATATTATTGGGAATTTCAAGTGTTGAAATTTGCAATGAGATTGCATACCTTCTATGAGATAGTTGGATCGCGATACCCGCTGCGAGTAAGATTTACTCCTGGAAGAGTTTTACACATTACAATTAGCCGATCAAGTAGGTGTCTAGAAAGGTGTCAACGGGGTTATACCTCTGGGAAAATGAGGTTTATTTTAATTAGGTCCGTGCGAAAGTGCGGGGAACCTCCCTCAAAGTATCGGCACTGGCCTGGCTGAAAGATTGGCAAACTTGTAGAGTGTAATTAATCCTGGCTAGTCTTTCCTTTTAGGGTTTGAAGGAAGATTTGACTAAAACAGTGGGAGACATTCTGATTAGATAAATTGATAACCAATCTAATCTTGTAAAAGCGCACGCTGTGTGTTTTCTTCTCTCTCTCTCTCCTGGTTGCGACTATGTCACGCCTTAATCAAGATAATAATACGGATGTATTGAACAAACCCGCTTGTTATGTTGTGCTAGGGAACGTTGGTCCCGCTCCAACTTATAATTGTTATAAGACAGAGCAGGAAATTGGGGATTACCAGAATTCTCGTGCCGCCCAAACGAAGAAAGTGGATGCTGATGCATCATCTTCAGGTGTGTTCATTACAGAGAACTGTTTCTCAGTATCCTTTACGTCCTGGGTATGAGATACCGGATCAGGATCCCACATATGTAATTTTTTACATGGGCTACAGATAGGTAGATAACTGAGAACGGGTGATAAGTTTCAAGAGCTGGAGAAGATGCAAGTGTTGCAGCCAAGTCTGTTGGCAGTTATCACCCTGTATTTCCAGAATACATTGATTCTGAACGAATGTTATTAGATACCGAACCTGATGTACAACATCATATCAGTCTCTTTATTAAGTAAAGAAGGATATAATTTTGTATTGATTGGATAATGTTTTGAACATTTCCTATATCAAGAGTTGATCGGTTCAGGCACGTTATCTAAAAGCGTAGACGTTCTAAATCAAACTACAGTTCTTAACATACAGAACACACACAAGAGGAAGAGTTCAGAAATGAACGGATCCTTCTTGAGGTATTATAGACTAGGCCATATCAATGTGACCCGACTAGCTGAAGTTATATTTAAATGCATATTTAAATTAGTTTGAATTTACATCTTGTGAAACTTGCCGGTCATGTCACAAAGATATGATGACCACGGCTCTTTTTATTGGAAACAGAGAAAGAGTTAGTGAACTCTTGGGATTGATACATGATGATGTATGTAAGTCCCCTGTCTACACATGCCAGGACTGGTTCTTTGTACTTCATTACATTCACTGATTATCTCTCAAGATTCGAACATATGTTCCTGTTGAAACACAAGTCTGAACCTTTTGATATATTCACAGAATATAAGTTAGAAGTAGAGAACCAAAAATGGGTATAAGTATTATGTCCTTTGATGAGATCAGGGAGAAGAATACTAGAGCACGGAGATTCCTGGACTATTCTAAAGGAGAATGAGATTCTCTTTCAGCATTACTCCTCCGTATACACCATAACACGTCGGTGTATCGGGGTGGAGCAAACACACCCTATTTGATATAGTGCGCTCTATGATGAGTACTACTGAGTTTCTTATTTCCTTTTGGGAGTTATGCACTTAAAAGCTGCATAACTATTGAATCGGGTTCAAATCAAATCAGTTGCCTACCACTTCATATGTCATATGGAATGGGAAGAGCCCATATCTTAAGTAAGTTAAGATTTAGGGTTGTCCGGCCTATGTCTAAAAGCAAAATCCGGACAAGCTCGAGGCAAAGTCAGTTCTGTGGAAGTTTGTTGGATATCACAAGCATTCGCAAGGGAATATCTTCTACCAAACCGAGGAATAAAAGATGTTTTGTTTCTCAGCATGCCACCTTTGTGAAAAGGGATTTCTTGTGAAGAAATTAGTGGTCATGAGGTAGAACTGGAAAGAGTTCCATCTATACAAACTGCAACTGATGATTTGGTAGAACCAAAGGATTCAATAGTTTCTAACGAACCTCAGCCTCTCCGCTGATCTAGTAGGGTTCCTCACCCACCTGAGAGATACTTCGGTTTCTCTATGACAGTGGGAGCAAGGATTGCATCATGAGATGATGAATCAACTATTTTCGAACTGGCCATCGGGAGTGGGACTCTATAAGAATGGCTGGATGCTTAGCGATCTGAGATGGAAACCTTATACACCAACAAAGTATGGACTTTGGTTGCTTTATCTGAAGGGTTAAATCCCCATCAGGAGCAAGTATATCTTGAGAAGATTACTTGGTGTATATGGAAAAGTTGAGACTTTCAAACCTATGCTTAAGTCCATCCATATCCTACTTGCCACTGCTACATACCATGACTACGATATCTGGTGGATGGTATCATGACTGCTTTTCTAAATGATGATTTGGAAGAGAGCGTCTGTAAGTACACAGCCAGAGGGCTTCGTAAACAGTGGGAGCAGCGGAAACGTGTGCAAGTTGTTTTATGCGATAAATCAGGCATCGCAGAATTGGAACGTCTGTTTTGATGTGGTAGTCAAAGAGTTTGACTTCATCAAAATGGTAGATGAACCTTGTATATACAAAAAGTAGTAGAGAGTATGGTGGTGATCCTCGTAGAGTGCGTGGATGACATACTTTTGATAGGGAAGGAGTTTCCTATGCTACGCTCGGTCAATCTCCGCTTATCACAAAGATTCTCTATAGGATCAAGGTGATACCTCCTAAATCCTGGGTTATGGATCTATGAGATAGATCTAATTGGATGTTAGGATACTCACTAGTTGTAGTGAGATAGTATCAATCGAACCTGGGGAGAATCACTGGAAAGGTTCCAGGGTGATAAGGACGACTGAATGTCAGTCGCAGGCATTGTCTTTACCCTCAGTGGATGGACGGTATGTTGGAAGAGTTCCAAGCTAGATACCGTGACTTACTAGACGATTAAAGGCAAGATACGTCGTTACCAAGGATGCTAGCAAAGAGGCAGTCTGGATATATATAAGTTCATGAGATGAACTTCGTTCCAACCATTGTGTGACAATGGAGTTATGGCTTTGGCCTAGGAACCCCCGTCCCATAAGAAATCCAGATATAATTCTTAGACAGTATCACCTGATCATGGAGATGGTTGATCTCCAGGGAGATCGAGGTTAGGAGAGTAGACACAGAGGACAACAGCGCGGATCCACTCACAAAGGCCTTTTTCCCAGTAGAGACTTTTATGGGATGGTTGAGTATGAGATACTTCAACCACAGCTAATTGTTGGGTATATGATACCACAACAGATAACCCTAGTGCAAGTAGGAGATTGTTAGTTATATGTATTCCCTAAAATCCATTACTATACATGCGTTGTATATTGTAGTGGATGCTTGGACATATATAGGGAGGACTTTCTTGCTCGACATGATAGTATGCTATCTGGTTACTCTTTATCTTAACATGTACTTTGATTCTCTCTATGTCACATGTTGATAAAGCCCTTAGGATGAGTACTTGACTACCAGGACTATGATGCGGATCATACTAGTGGGGACAGTGTAGTCGCCAAGTACATCCTTCAAAAGTTCCTAGTCGTGGTAGTACCGAGACAGGGCATCGATACTCCAGAGTAGACTAGCATATGCATTTCTTGACCCATATGATGGGCGATGGATGATCCCATATCCATTGGTGTTTGACATCATAGAAGGTATACGGGTGCTTAGTGGAGACTGGGTACACTGGACGGACTCACCGAGAACTCCTAGATGGTATTATACCTCACGTCAGATGGCAGTTCTCTGGTGACACTGGTACAGAGTAGTCTGTAGACCCGAGATCGTCATATAGTCTTATGTGATTCCCACTGTGCTTTGATTTCCATCATACCACGTCCAAGAGGGCGTGCAAAAAGGTGGCTTTTGGATACAGTCCCAAATCACATGGAGGCAATGAGCGATAGGAGGGGATTCGTCTCTCCCGGTATAGGGATTGATGTTGCGCTGTGTTCGATTGGCTATAACTAGAAATCCCTGGCCAGGGTTGCTGAGATTTACTGGTAAGTGTTATCAGTAGTTTCTCAAACTTTTATAGACCTCATATCGACACGATTTATCAAGCTACTGGGGTCTGACGTTTACCACCCCTAGGAGAGATATGCGACATATCTGACGAAGAGACCGGACTGTACGGGAGTGTTACTGATTGGATTCGCAGGAGAATGTACAGAATTGCTTGTTGATCTTCTGATCGCTTAATACCTGGATGGCTGTTACGTTTAGCTGACCGCTTGCAGCTTGTGTGTGTTTGATATGATCATCACCTACTGCCGGCGTATTGATGATTCTTTAGAGTCCTACACAGAGGTTTCTTGACTCAGGCAAAACGTAGTAGGAGCACATATATGATATGTGCGGGACAGAGAACAATACGTGTATGTGATACCATATAGATTCTCGCGATATGAGATATCGGCCGGGTATATGTGATATAGCCGGGTCATCGGATCAAGTGTTGATTCGATGAACTGATACAGATTATATTAGTCGGTTATTTGTGAAATAGCCGGATTATCGGATCAAGTGTTGATTCGATAATTTAATGTATAATTATATATTTGATATATTAAATTACATTAACTAATATAAGCTCACTAAAAGATTCTTTTTCTCACTCGGGTAATCATTGATATATATGCGATATATGTTAATTGTATTGTTTTATTTTGTTACAATAAATATTGTATATGTGATATATAATATTGTAACATTTTAGGGTTATTAATGCAACATGTTTAATGGAGATTAAACATGGTTAGGGTTTGATTTGGGTTAATCTTTTCTAGAACCTTCTAGAAGGTTTTGTTTTGTTTTGTGCAAAGATATTTATTTTGATATTTTGCAAGATATCTGTTTAGCCCAACCCAACCTTTTAACCTTAGTTAAATCTCTACAAGGGTTATATATACCATGGTTGCATTTCTAACCTCACACTTGACCTTCATTATTCATCACAAAAGGATTAGATCTTCTTTTTCCTTCTTCTTCTTTCATGAAAAGCTTTCTAGCTTTTTATGATGTGATGAAAATGAGTGAGTTAAAGAAAACAAATGAGAGCTAAAATTCTGCTTCATCATCCCAATCTATCCTAGCCATTTAGATTAGGGTGTTCACTTCATTTATAAGTGAGAGCTTGTGTTAATGAAACTTCAAGGTAGATCATCTTTGTTATCGAAGATCGGAAGCAAGCTTGCATCTTTCTCTTCGTGGAGCCTCTCTAAAGTCCGGGTACTCGATGATCGCAGCGAAGGGACCTCAACACGGAGCTTTAGAAGTGAAGGACTAGACTACAAAGGTTGTAATCCCAAACTCTTAGTGTTAAAGTGTTTAACATGCTTTGTTTCGCCTAATCTCTAGTTTAAAGATCTTGGTTAGGGTTGTTCGGCACGTCTAAATTTTAAATCGGGCATGGTTGATGCCTTGTAGAACCTTGTGAGAGTTCCTAGTAAACCTACAGCCTGTGCAATGAAAACCTAGACCCCTACGAGCGCGGAAAGTTACCCGCCAAAACCAGAAGCAAGGCAGTCCCTTTCATCAAAGTGAATAGGCCACCCAGCACTTCACGGAAACCGGTAACTCGAGCACCCCTCCTTGGGTCAACCTGTACCCCCTACGAGTGCAGTGAATAGCCTGCCAATTCTAGAGTGAGGCCTCCTTCTCAATGCCATGAGATGCGGACCCGTTGCCGTCCAGAACCCGGCTATCCGTGCGCTCCATCGCGGGGTAATTCTAGTAAAAAAATAAAATATGTACAACGGTGACATCGACCTCAACCCGGTCGTTCCCCAAACAAATAATATACAAGCAGGCAGTGACGGCAGTCCACATGTCGGATGCTCTCCCCGCGATATCAAATGTACAAATAAAACTAAATTATACTATCATTGCACCCAAGCTATCCACCACGATGATTTCGAAACAAACACAACACAACACAGAATATCAACGTGAATGTCACATTCGCAAACCCATCTAAAAGAACTATAGCATTTTGACAAGTTGTACCTCTCTAATGACGTTCACGGTCGCAGATAGTAATGCATGTACTGTAAACTTTAAACAGTGTTTGAAATATCGAGTTCGAAATAACCCCGAATAGCCCCAAACTACTAGATAAAACCATATCCAAACTGGGCTAAACAAGAAATACCACTGAACCAATATCCTGGAGACTAAACCACACTACAAATACCAAGTTCCAATTCCCTTTAAAAACCGGCCAGGCCGGAATATATCACAATGTAGTGGGTCCAATAGTGGAGTTAGAGGCTCGTATTTGGTGTGTGTTCAAGTAGTCATCTAAGTAGTCCTCTGCAATTGTTTAAATATTTTTAGAAGACCATTTAAAATTTGACAGAGAATGGAATACTACGGGTATTGTTTCGGAGTTGTTTTGATTTTGATACTTTAACATCGTCTAAAAAAACTAGTATGTGGTTAATGGGTTGGCTCTGATACCATGTTGGGTTATGGCAGCACCCCGGCCATTAATCCGTGTCCAAACGCGGAACAAAAACTTTTAAAACCCGGCGCTAACGGAACCCTAATCGACGGATCGTACCATTAACCCTATACTAGCTATATGAAAAGAGTTTAGAGAGGTTATACTGATCGATCCATGTCCTTCGGTCTTCAACCTCTGTCCCAAGCTCCACGTGTCTTCCTCGATCAAGTTCGATCTCCGGTCTCCCCCGTCGAAGATGTTAGTGTATATGCCCTAGAGGCCATTACTGTATCATACTAGTTTGTATATTACTTGATGGAAGCTTGGGATATTCACCTTGTATAAACAATCTTGCTCAATATAGTAGTATGCTACTTGGTTTGTTTCTGCTTTAATGTGTGCATGTGTTTCTTTTAGCATATTGCCTTTACACAGTAATGGAGCCCTTTGGAACTTTGCTTGATTACCAGCGTTGTGATGGCAGTCACACTCGTGGGGGCTGGGTAATCCACAAGCACATCCTTATGCAGTTCCCTAGTCGTAGGACTATGGAGATAGGGCATCGATACTCTGGAGTAGACTAGCGTATACGCTTCTCATCCCAGCCTTGGAAACGGTCTGTCCCACAGCCGTCAGTACGTCGTACTTGAGATAGTATGCGGGTGCTCGTTAGGTTACGAGTACACTGGACAGGACTCGCTGGGAACTGTTGGTTGGTATTATACCTATTGTCAGTTATCAGTTCCCAGGTGACATGAGTACAGCTTAGTCCGCTGACTTGAAACTGTCACTTCGCCTCGAGTGTGTTCCCACTGCACTTTGATTACTACCCTACCACGGCTTAAAGGAGTCGTGCAAACAGGTAGTTTTTGGGTGCAGTCCCGAAGCACTTGGAGGCAGTGACGGTTAGACAGGATTCGTCTCTCCCGGTATTGGGGGTTGACATCGCGCTGTGTCTAGGAGAGCCATTACACAAGTAGTCCCTGGCCAGGGCAAGCGAGATATACTGGTAGGTTTCCAGTGTTATCTCAGGGTGTTCTGGGATACACTCCGACACGACTTGTACCGCTATTAGAGGACTGACGTTTACCGTCCCCTTGGCCTGCCATGTGATGTATCAGACGAACAGACCGGACTGTACGGAGATTGTCACATTCAGGCTCAGTAGGAGTTCAGATGGGTTTACCTCGTCAGTCTTCTTGTCGGCATCTACTTGGGGACCGTTACGTACAGCTAGTGCCGCTTGCAGTCTGTGGTTAAACCCACTGCCAGCGTAGTGTCGAGTCTTTAGAGTCCCATACAGAGGGTTATTCGCCTTTGGGCAAAACAGAGTAGAGGTCGCATGGTTTTGCGACAGGGTTCGTTCACATCCGCGCACTTGTGCACGTTTGGTGTCCAGACAGTCATTACTAGCGGGCTCTGGTTTGAGCCGGATCCTAGTATATGTTTTGGGGATAGTTTTATCTCATTGTATTCATCTTCTTCGGAATACGAATGCGGGTGTGTATGCACAGTTGTTTGAGGCGGAGGAAGAGGATTTTCATTAGGGTTTTGGAACGGGTGCGTATGCACAGTAGACAGTCGACTTTTTCCAAACCCTAATGAATATGTGATATATCAATTAATAATATTAATTAAATAAAATTGTGTCATGGTTGGGTTTGTTGACTTGTTGACCAAGGTTGACTTGTTGACCTTGGTTGAAACTTTGACCATCATCATTACACATCAAAGATGCTCTTTGATCTTTGCAAAAAACATTTAATGTGATATGATAATGGTCTCATCAAACCATCCATCACCTTTTTCATTTTTGGATTAATATTATTATTAGATAATTCACTTATTATGTTATGGTTGTAAAAAAAAACAATCTCATTCTATCATAACCATTCTCTCTCCTCTTTTTTTCTTCTTCCTCCTCTAGTTGAAGGAGATCCATTCTCATGTGTTGAGAAACCTCTCCTTGAGATAAAATACTCTAAACCAATCTCTACTCACTCTAAGGTTGAAGGTCTAGAAAGCCAAAGACCTTAGTTCTCTCAAAGTTCGAGAAAGGAGCCCAAGGTTGCAACCCTCAGGTGGATCCATCTTTGACGAAAGAAGGCGACGAGGAAAGCACCATCCAACCACTACTAAGAGTTCAAGAAGAAGGAGTTCAAGTGAGGTATAACCCCTAACCAAGTAGACAACTCTCTAGTTAGATTGCTAGTGTGTAGTTTAGCCAAGATCCGTTTTTGTAGTCCATGTTACTGAAACCCTAAAAATCGTTTTTCATCATTTCCGCAAGCCCGAAAGAACCGGGAGAGGTAACGTGGACTTCAGTGGTATCAGAGCCTAACTAAACACACCCTAGCATGTTAGCAAAGTATTTAGAATATCGACCGAACGAAAAACCGCAAAACACCCCGGAAAACCCTAGTTGCTGCCGAATTTTTTTTCTGCTCTAAAAATAAAAAATCATGTCTTAAAAATCGGCTCAGGATTTTCTGTAAACAGGAAAGAAAAACGATCGCATGAGCCGACCAACTTGCCGCGGTTCCGCGGCAGAAGCTTGCTTCTGCCGCGGATCCGCGGCCGAGTTGACTCGGCCGTGGATCGTTTCTCCTGCAGTTTGTTTCTGGTGGTGTTTTGGGATTTTTGGGATGTTTCTTTTCTGCCCAGATTTTCCAGAGAACAAGTTTGTTTTTGGGGTGATTAGAAATCCGTATTTTGGTCGATTTTCTGTAGACTTTGGCTAATGGTTATATCTGTAATGTTTTATATGTATTGAACGTCTGCTAATCGCTATACGTCGATTAGTGGGGGTTATACATACCTGTGATCTGTGATTTTGATGGTTTGTGTATATGAATTCGTTGGATTGTCGCGGATGAATAGCCGGGGGGAATTGTGAGATGAGAGTTTTGTTTATCTTTCAATTCTTGTAATATGTAAATTGGTGTAATATTATTTGTATTGCCGCACAACCGGGTCGGGGTTGTAGCCGTCATTGTATAATTTCTTTTTTCTGTTTTTGCTCCTAGGATAGACCCAAGGTGGGGTGCACAAACTACCGGGAACCGGGATGTACCGAGTGGCCTACTCACGTCGTTGAGGGAGGTTGCTTCACTTCGGATACTTCGCGGGTAGTTTGCCGCACCCGTAGGGGTCTAGGATGGGGTTTGGCTATTCATCGCAACCGTGTAATCCGCTCTTCGTTACAGGCTCGTACGAATTGCGGATTCCTAGTATATCTAATGTATTCATCTATGATCTGGAATGGCTATCATTGCATGTGACGAATGTTTATATATATCTATATGATATCTATTTAGGCGTTGCGTATGTTTTGCATCCGCGCTAGTCCAGCCCCCGCTCTGTCGTTAGTTAAGTAACCTAACGAGTGATGACGGGACCCCGTGGCGAATGCAGACGGCATAAGCGTACGTTATATTTTCGTTGTTTTCTGCAATGGTAGGATTAATTGATGGGATGCATTAAAATTAGTGCAAGAAAAATAAACCAAAGTAAAAGTCGTTGGAACACTTTTAAAAACCACTCGGTTTCTTTTCAAAATAACTTTTAAACGCGGAGCTTAAACCACTCCTTTTAAAAGCTATCTCGTTCCATCGATTATATCAAGTTCACTACGTTCATGGTTTCGCCAAAACCATTCGTAGCCCTCCGTCGTTTCACATGGATGATCAATAGTATTCAAGCTATGTTTGTTGGTCAAAGTCAAGGCATAGTGATTAGTAGCTATTGGGTATTCATGTGCAGCATAGATAGATGTGTTGGTTTGGGACAGTCGTACTGCCTTGTTGGCCAAAGTCAAGGGTAGGTGCGGGTGGGTTCAAATTAACCTGGAGAATGACGGGTAGAACTTGACATGTGACTTATGATTTGTTGGCCAAAGTCAAGGTCATAAGAGCATGGGGCAAAAATCCACATCGGGAGTTTCAAAAGAACTGAAACTTGCTAGCGCTGCATACCATTTGGAGTGTGATGATTCTGGTAGGATTCCTTCAGTTTTGTCACGCAATGATATTTGGATCCCGATCCTACTATGAGTATATGCTACTCCTCGGGAAAATTCTCGCTTAACGATCAATGCTATAAACCTAGTAGGTGTCTAGAAAGGTGTTAGCGGGGCTGCGCCCCCAGGGAAAAGAGATTATTTAATTAAGGAACTTCGCGAAAGCGTTAGAAAACCTCCCTCGAAGTACCGACACTAGCCTGGCTGAACGATTAAGCAAGTATTGTACGGTGAGATTGATCCTGACTAATTCTTCCTTTTTGGTTTGAGGAGGGATTCGAGAGACAGTGGGAGACATCCTGTTTAGACAAATTAAAAACCACTCTAAACTTGCAAGAGCACATGCTAAAGTGTTTCTTCTCTCTTTCCTAATTGCAGCGACCAAACAACATGACTAGACTTAAGTTACTACTAGATAAAAACATACTGACAGGGCCAAACTATAAAGATTGGCTCAGGAATGTCAAAATGGCAATCACTTACGACAAGTTGGGGTATCTCCTTACCACCAAAGCTCCCCATGTCCCATGTCCCACCTCCAGCGTCGCGGATAAGGAAATCCGTAAGACTTGGGAGATTGATTGCGCGAAGGCCAAGTGCCTCGTGCTTGCCTCTATGGACAACGAACACCAGAGGAGGCACGAGAATATGGACCTTGAATCCATATTTCTTAATACAAAAGAACTGTATGGGGAGCAATCCCGTATCGCCAGATACGAAGTCTCGAAAAAGCTGTTTTCGGTGAGATTGGCCATCGGATCACCGGTAGCGGAACACGTGCTTAAGATGATTGGCTTCATTGTGGAGCTCGCGGACCTTGGGACCACGTTGGAGAATGAACTCTATACGGACTTGATTCTTCAGTCCCTTCCTTCCACTTACGCCCAGTTCATCCTGAATTTCAACTTGCAAGAAAAGGAAGTTGAACTTTCAGAACTCCTCAACATGCTGAGGAGTGCAGAGGGCACCCTACAGAAAGGTAGGGAAACATCCACTTTGTTTGTAGGAGGATCTTCATCTTCTAGGTCCAAGGTGAAAGCCAAGGGAAAGAAGAAGAAAACCCTCGCCAAACCAAGGGGCGGTGTTAGTAAAGTGGATACGAAGGGAAAGGCAAAAGCAACAAAGGAAGCGGGAAAGCTTGTAGGAAAGGAGGAATGCTTTTACTGTCACAAAAGTGGACACTGGAAGAAAGATTGCAGGGCCTGGAAGGCTAGAACACAGGATCTGAAGCGAGTTGCGGCTTCAGCTTCAGGTGTGTATGTTATTGAAAACTGTCTATCAATAAACTCTACTTCCTGGATATTGGATACCGGATCAGGATCTCATATCTATAATTCTTAGCAGGTGTTGAGAAACCGTAGGGTTTTGAAGGCAGGTGATATGACCCTCAGAGTTGCAAACGGAGCTGGCATGGATGCTGAGTCCGTGGGGGACTATCACCTGGGGTTGTCAGATGGACACGTTTTGGTTTTGCGTAATTGTTATTTTGTACCAAATGCAACTTGTAATATCATTTCTGTATCTTTAGTTTCTAAAGAAGGTTATGAATTTGCTTTTGTAAGTAATGTTGTAAACATTCGCCTTAATCAAGTTCTGATTGGGTCAGGTACATTAAACAATGGAATATACGTATTAAACCAACCACATATTTTCAATGTCCAGAATACACACAAAAGAAAGTCTCCGGAATCAAATCAGGCTTTTTTTATGGCATTGTAGACTGGGTCATATCAATGAGAGAAGGTTGACGAAGTTGCATACAGAAGGATATTTGGATCCGTTCGATTTTCAATCATATGCAACTTGTCAATCCTGTCTCAAAGGAAAGATGACAAAGACTCCGTTCACTGGACACGGAGTAAGAGCGAGCGAGCTCTTGGGACTCGTACACAGCGACGTGTGCGGTCCAATGTCTACGCATGCACGAAGAGGTTATTCTTACTTCATTACTTTTACGGATGACTTTTCAAGGTACGGTTATGTCTTCTTAATGAAACATAAATCCGAAGCCTTTGGAAAATTCTAGGAATATAAGAATGAAGTGGAAAAACAAACAGGCAAAAGTATCAAGACACTAAGATCTGATCGAGGTGGTGAATACTTAAGTGCCGAGTTCCTGGATTGCTTAAAAGAGAATGGAATTCTTTCTCAGCTTACTCCTCCATACACTCCGCAACATAACGGTGTATCGGAGAGACGGAACCGGACCCTATTGGATATGGTACGTTCCATGATGAGTAACGCTGAGTTACCGCGATCATTCTGGGGATATGCACTAGAATCAGCTGCATACCTTTTGAACCGAGTTCCAACTAAGACTGTGCCTACTACACCATATCAGATGTGGTGTGGAAAGAAACCCTATCTTAAGCACATCAAGATATGGGGATGTCCAGCTTTTGTCAAAAAGCAGCATGCGGATAAACTCGAGGCACGCTCAGTACAGTGCAAGTTTTGTGGGATATCCAAAGAACTCCAAGGGATATTTCTTCTATTGCGAAGAGGAACAAAAGTTTTTTGTTTCTCGTCATGCCCACTTCTTGGAAACTGAGTTTTTGGAAAATCAGATAAGTGGGAGCGCAATAGAACTGGAAGAAATTCCAGAACCACGAGCTATTACTGAAAGATTAGTAGAACCAAAGGGTTCGAAAGATCAGGACATTCCTACGCCGCTCCGCAGGAGTAGTAGGCAGTCTCATCCGCCCGAGAGATACGGTTTTCTCATAGACGGGGATAGAGAGGATTGCATCATTGATAGTGATGAGCCGACTAGCTTCCAGCAAGCCATTCAGAGCGTTGACTCGGTAAAATGGCTGGATGCAATGCGGACCGAAATGGAGTCCATGTACACCAACAAAGTATGGACGTTGGACATTGCTCCAGATGGGGTAAAACCCGTAGGATGCAAGTGGATCTTCAAAAGGAAGATTGGTGTAGATGGACAGGTTGAGACCTATAAATCTAGACTTGTTGCAAAGGGTTTCCGTCAAAGACCTGGCTTGGACTATGACGAAACCTTTTCTCCAGTGGCTATGCTGAAATCCATTCGGATCCTTCTTGCCATTGATGCCTTCCACGATTATGAGATTTGGCAGATGGACGTAAAGACCGCTTTTCTGAATGGAAATTTAGAGGAGTGTGTCTATATGGACCAGCCAGAGGGTTTCATTCAGAGTGGGAGCAGCGGGAAGGTGTGCAAGTTGCTTAAGTCCATCTATGGACTAAAGCAGGCATCGTGGAGTTGGAACATCTGTTTTGATGAAACGGTCAAAGAATTTGGCTTTATCAAAAATCCAGATGAACCATGCATCTATAGTAGATTTGTAGCGAGAACTGTAGTATTCCTCGTTTTATACGTGGATGACATTCTCTTGATAGGAAATGACATTCCTATGCTACAATCTGTAAAAGGGTTCTTGTCACACAGGTTCTCCATGAAAGACCTGGGTGATGCCTCATACATTCTGGGGATCCGGATCTATCGTGACAGATCCAAGAGGATATTAGGACTTTCACAGTCCAATTACATCGACACCATACTGAAAAGATTCAGTATGGAAGATTCCAAGCGCGGTAATCTACCGGCTTGTCACGGGATCACCCTCTCCAAAGAGATGTCTCCCAAGACTGATTTGGAAAGGGATTGCATGTCTATTATACCCTACGCTTCTGCGGTAGGCTCTATAATGTATGCGATGTTATGTACCAGACCAGATGTAGCTTATGCACTGAGTGTGGTAAGCAGGTATCAGTCAAACCCTGGGGAGCAACACTGGATAGCGGTAAAGAACATTCTCAAGTACCTGAGAAGGAATAAGGAGATGTTCTTGGTGTATGGTGGAAAAGACCTCCAGATCGAGGCCTTTGCTGACTCCAGCTTCCAGAGTGACAAGGATGATTCCAAGTCCATGTCGGGCTATGTCTTTACCCTCAATGGAGGGGCGGTGTGTTGGAAGAGTTCCAAACAGGAAACCGTTGCTGACTCGACGATGGAAGCGGAATATATCGCTGCATCTGATGCCGCAAAAGAAGCCTTCTGGATGAGGAAGTTCTTGATAGAACTTCAGGTGGTTCCTACCATTGTTGATCCAATACCGCTGTATTGCGACAACAACGGAGCTATAGCTTTAGCGAAGGAACCCAGGTCCCATCAGAAGTCCAGGCACATCTTGAGGCGGTATCACCTGATCAGGGAGATCGTGGGTCGCCAGGAGATCGAGGTTCGGAGAGTTGCTACGGAAGATAACACTGCTGATCCATTCACAAAGGCCTTACCCCAGACTCAGTTCGAGCGGCTGATCGAGATGATAGGTCTTCGATACGCCAGTATATGGCCTTAGTGCAAGTGGGAGATTGTTAGTGTATATTCCCTAGACGCCATTACTGTATCATACTAGTTTGTATATTACTTGATGGAAGCTTGGGATATTCACCTTGTATAAACAATCTTGCTCAATATAGTAGTATGCTACTTGGTTTGTTTCTGCTTTAATGTGTGCATGTGTTTCTTTTAGCATATTGCCTTTACACAGTAGTGGAGCCCTTAGGATCTTTGCTTGATTACCAGCGTTGTGATGGCAGTCACACTCGTGGGGGCTGGGTAATCCACAAGCACATCCTTATGCAGGTCCCTAGTCGTAGGACTATCGAGACAGGGCATCGATACTCCAGAGTAGACTAGCGTATACGCTTCTCATCCCAGCTTGGGAAAGGTCTGTCCCACAGCCGTCAGTACGTCGTACTTGAGATAGTATGCGGGTGCTCGTTAGGTTACGAGTAAACTGGACAGGACTCGCTGGGTACTGTTGGTTGGTATTATACCTATCGTCAGTTATCAGTTCCCAGGTGACATGAGTACAGCTTAATCCGCTGACTTGAAACTGTCACTTCGCCTCGAGTGTGTTCCCACTGCACTTTGATTACTACCCTACCACGGCTCAAAGGAGTCGTGCAAACAGGTAGTTTTTGGGTGCAGTCCCGAAGCACTTGGAGGCAGTGACGGTTAGACAGGATTCGTCTCTCCCGGTATTGGGGGTTGACATCGCGCTGTGTCTAGGAGAGCCATTACACAAGTAGTCCCTGGCCAGGACAAGCGAGATATACTGGTAGGTTTCCAGTGTTATCTCAGGGTGTTCTGGGCTACACTCCGACACGACTTGTACCGCTATTAGGGGACTGACGTTTACCGCCCCCTAGGCCCGCCATGCGATGTATCAGACGAACAGACCGGACTGTACGGAGATTGTCATATTCAGGCTCAGTAGGAGTTCAGATGGGTTTACCTCGTCAGTCTTCTTGTCGGCATCTACCTGGGGACCGTTACGTACAGCTAGTGCCACTTGCGGTCTGTGGTTAAACCCACTGCCATCGTAGTGTCGAGTCTTTAGAGTCCCACACAGAGAGTTATTCGCCTTTGGGCAAAACAGAGTAGAGGTCGCATGGTTTTCCGACAGGGTTCGTTCACATCCGCGCACTTGTGCACGTTTGGTGTCCGGACAGTTATTACTAGCGGGCTCTGGTTTGAGCCGGATCCTAGTATATGTTTTAGGGTTAGTTTTATCTCATTGTATTCATGTTCCTCGGAATACGAATGCGGGTGTGTATGCACAGTTGTTTGAGGCGCAGGAAGAGGATTTTCATTAGAGTTTTGGAATGGGTGCGTATGCACAGTAGACAGTCGTCTTTTTCCAAACCCTAATGAATATGTGATTTATCAATTAATAATATTAATTAAATGAAACTGTGTCATGGTTGGGTTTGTTGACTTGTTGACCAAGGTTGACTTGTTGACCTTGGTTGAAACTTTGACCATCATCATTACACATCAAAGATGCTCTTTGATCTTTGCAAAAAACATTTAATGTGATATGATAATGGTCTCATCAAACCATCCATCACCTTTTTCATTTTTGGATTAATATTATTATTAGATAATTCACTTATTATGTTATGGTTGTAAAAAAAAAACCATCTCATTCTATCATAACCATTCTCTCTCCTCTTTTCTTGTTCTTCCTCCTTTAGTTGAAGGAGATCCATTCTCATGTGTTAAGAAACCTCTCCTTGAGATAAAATACTCTAAACCACTCTCTACTCACTCTAAGGTTGAAGGTCTAGCAAGCCAAAGACCTTAGTTCTCTCAAAGTTCGAGAAAGGAGCCCAAGGTTGCAACCCTCAGGTGGATCCATCTTTGACGAAAGAAGGCGACGAGGAAAGCACCATCCAACCACTACTAAGAGTTCAAGAAGAAGGAGTTCAAGTGAGGTATAACCCCTAACTGAGTAGACAGCTCTCTAGTTAGGTTGCTAGTGTGTAGTTTAGCCAAGATCCGTTTTTGTAGTCCATGTTACCCAAACCCTAAAAATCGTTTTTCACCATTTCCGCAAGCCCGAAAGAACCGGGAAAGGTAACGTGGACTTACAGAAGACATACCACGTCGAGGATTAGTAATACGGGCTCCCACCTCAAAACCGAAGCAACTCGGGTATCTAGTATGCTAACCTAGATAGCCAAGATAAAGTAGAGAGTGTGTGTGATCACTTTGTCTCAATACACCTAAGGATTCTCAACTCATGAGAGGGTATGGGTGGAGGTTGAAGAAGATGCCAAGTGTGAAGAGTGTGAGCTCAAGAAAAGACCAAGGAAAGAAAAAAAGTGTGGCTGCATTTTCTTTTGTTTGTGTTGTGTTATATATTTGTGTGAGCAACTAAAGAAAACAACTAGAGAATAAATATCTCCAAGGCTTACAACAAATATCCCACACCACAAACAAAAACCCTAGCATGTCTCCCATGACCCACCATGAGGCACACCAATATGGATGCATGAACCATGCCAAGTGAGCATGCTAGAAATACTAAGGCACACTTTTCACTAAATAAACATTTAAACCCTAAATGTTTAATCCAAAATGAAATGGCAATTTCTAAAGTAAACTTGTAACGAATTACAAGAATACCCATCATCCGTATATACATATCTGCATATGTATTCCGACTAAATACGAATACAACGAGACGAAAGAAATCCAACAATATAATACTAGGATCCGGCTTAAACAAAAGCAAACTAGTATTATCCGTCCGATCATGATCCGTGCACAAGTGCATATATATGACCGAACCCTGCCATAAAACCATACGGCCTCTACAACGTTTCGTCCGAAGCAGTGAAACCCTCTGCGTGGGACTCCAAAGACTCGTCAATATGCTTGCAGTGTGTTTAACCACAAGCACGTCAGTGGCACTAGTTGTACGTAACGGCTGCCCAGGTATTGAACGAAGGGGGGCCGATGAGCAAACTCATCCTGAAACCCTACTGAGCCTCACAGTGACAATATCCATATAGTCCGGTCCGTTCGCCTATGAGTATCGCATATCGAGTCTAGGGGGTTGGATAAAGTCAGACCCCTAATAACTTGACATTTAGTGTCGGCATGAAACCTATCACCAACTAAGAAACTACCAATCCTAGATCGGTAATTCTAGTCTACCCTGGCCGAGGATTTCTAGTGATGGCCACCCATGCACACCACGATATCAACCCCCAATACCAGGAGAGACGAATCCCCTGACGATCCTCTCACTTCCTCCATGTGGCTCGGGACTGTACCCAACTGAAACCTGTTTGCACGACTCCTTTGAGCCGTGGTAGGGTAGTAATCATAGCAAATTGGGAACTCACACGAGAAAAATGACGATCTCAGGTCGATAGACTAACCTGTACAATGTCACCAGGGAACTGCTATCTGACAATAGGTATAATACCAACTAGCATGTTCCCGGTGAGTCCGTCCGGTGTACTCATAACCCAATGAGAACCTGTATACATCTTATGTAAACAAACTAACACTAATGGCTTGTGAGACCGGCCACCGCCCCTCGGGATCTCGATCCATATACACTAGTCTACTCTTGGAGTATCGATACCCAGTCTCGAAACTCCCATGACTAGGGACACATTAAGGATGTGCTTATAGACCACCAAACTCTCACGTATATGATTGCCATCATACTGCTGGTAGTCAAGCAAGAATCATATGGGCTCTATCAACATGTAATAGTGATCTGTAATGTCACCTAATCCATGTACACGATGATAAAGACAAACCAGATAACATATTATCATCTCGAGTAAGATTGTTCTACCGGTATAGGTCATCTCTCAATCATTGCAATCACGTGCCTGCGATCCAATAATTAACTTGAGGGCACTATAGCCAACAGCGAGGGTATGGGTGGAGGTTGAAGAAGATGCTATGTGAGTGAAGAAGTGTGAGCTCAAGAAAAGAAAAGATCAAGTGAAGAAAGAAAATGAGATGGCTATCTTTTCTTTTGTGTGTTGTGTTTTATTTAGTTGTGGGCAACTAAAGAAAATCCTCACTCTAAAATATCTGCCATCTCACAACTAAATATCTCACAACCCTACAAAAATCAATCATGCCACCATGACTCATCTCATGAGTCTCCAAGTGCACATGCATGAACCATGAGTCACACTTTCCACAAAATTAAACATTAAACTAAATGTTTAACACAATAAAAGAAATGGCATCAACTAAAGAAATCTTGTAACGAATTAAAAGAATACCCATCATCCGTATATACATACCCGCATTCGTATTCCGGCTAAATACGAATTCAACGAGACGAAAATAATCCAACAATATAATACTAGGATCCGGCATAAACCAAAGACCACTAGTATTATTCGTCCGATCATGATCCATGCACAAGTGTACGTATATGACCAAACCCTGCCATAAAACCATACGACCTCTACAACGTTTGCCCGAAGCAGTGAAACCCTCTGTGTAGGACTCTAAAGGCTCGTCAATATGCTTGCAGTGTGTTTAACCACAAGCACGTTAGTGGCACTAGCTGTATGTAACGGCTGCCCAGGTATTGAGCGAAAGGGAGTCCGACGAGCAAACTCATCCTGAAACCCTACTAAGCCTGACAGTGACAATATCCGTACAGTCTGGTCTGTTCGTCTATGAGTATCGCATATCAAGTCTAGGGTGGTGGATAAAGTCAGACCCCTAATAACTTGATATTCAGTGTCTGTATGAAGCCCAACACCACCTAAGAAACTACTGATCTGAATCAGTAATTCTCAACTACCTTATCCAAGGATTTCTGGTGATGGCTATCCGTGCACACCGCGACATCAACCCCCAATACCGGGAGAGAAGAATCCCTTGACGATCCGCTCACTGCCTCCATGTGGCTCGGGACTGTACCCAACTAAAACCTATTTGCACGACTCCTTTTTGCCGTGGTAGGGTAGTAATTAAAGCACAGTGGGAACTCACATGAGACAAATGACAATCTCTGGTCGATAGACTAACCTGTACACATGTCACCAGGGAACTGCTATCTAACAATAGGTATAATACCAACTAGCAGGTTCCCGGCGGGTTTGTCCGGTGTACTCATAACCCAATGAGCACCTGTATACATCTTAGGTGAACAAACTAACACCAATGGCTTATGAGACCGGCCACCGCCCCTCGTTGGGGTCTCGATAAGTATACACTAGTCTACCCTTGGAGTATTGATGCCCAGTCTCGAAACTCCCACGACTATGGACACTTTAAGGATGTGCTTATAGGCCACCCAGCTCTCACGTATATAATCGACATCATACTGCTGATAGTCAAGCAAGAATCCTATGGGCTCTATCAACATGTAATTATGATCTGTAATTTCAACTGAAGCATGTACACGATGATAAAGATAAACCAGATAGAATACTATCATCTCGAGTAAGACTGTTCAACCGATATAGGTCCTCCCTCAATCATTGCAATCACGTGCCTGCGATCAAATAATTGATTTGGGGGTACTATAGCCAACAATCTCCCACTTTCAATTAAGGCTAATTATTGTGGTGTCGCATACTCATAGCCCGTGTGATACAGAAACCCAACTCCTCTACTAATCAGTTGTTGGATATGTATGCCCTGGAGGCCATTATTGTATAGTACTAGTTTGTATAATACATTTTGGAAGCTTGGGATATATTTACGGGTTTACAACAGTCTTGCACAATATAATAGTATGCTACTTGGTTTGTTTCTATCTTAATATGTGTATATGTTTCTCTTAACATATCACCAATACATATTGATGGATCCCTTAGGATCTTTGCTTGACTACCGGCGTTGTGATGGCGATCACACTAGTGGGGGCTGGGTAGTCTATAAGCACATCCTTATACAGGTCCCTAGTCATAGGATTATCGAGATAGGGCATCGATACTTCAGAGTAGACTGGTGCATACGCTTCTCGTCCCAGCAGGGGAGATGATCTGTACCACAGCCATCAATACGTCGTACTGGAGATAGTATGCAAGCGATCGTTAGATTACGAGTACACTGAACAGGACTCGTCGGGAACTGTTGGTTGGTATTATACCTATCGTCGGTTAACAGTTCCTAGGTGGCATGAGTACAGCTTAGTCCATTGACTTGACACTGTCACTTCGCCTCGAGTGTGTTCCCACTGTTCTTAGATTACTACCCTACCAAAGCTCTATTGAGTCGTGCAAACAGGTAGTAGTTGGGTGCAGTCCCGAAGCACTTGGAGTCAGTGACGGTTAGACAGGATTCGTCTCTCCCGGTATTGGGAGTTGATATCGCGCTATGTCTAGGAGAGCCATTACACAAAGTCTCTGGCCAGGGCAAGCGAGATTTACTGGTAGTGTTTCATGTAGTTTCTCAGGGTGTTCTGGGCTACACTCCGACACGACTTGTACTGCTATTAGGGGTCTGATGTTTACCGCCGCCTAGGCCCGACATGCGATACTCTTAGACGAACAGATCAGACTGTACGGAGATTGTCACATTCAGGCTCAGTAGGAGTTCAGATGGGTTCACCTCATCATTCTTCTTATCGGCATCTACCTGGGGACCGTTACGTACAGCTCGTACCGCTTGCGGCCTGTGGTTAAACCCACTGCCAGCGTATTGTCGATTCTTTAGAGTCCCACACAGAGGGTTGTTCACCTTTGGGCGAAACGAGTAAAGGCCGTATGGTTTTACGAAAGGGTTCGTTCACATATGCGTACTAGTGCGTGTTCGGTGTTCGGTAAATTGATACTAATGGGCTTTGGTTTAATCCAGATCCTAGTATTTGGTTTCGGGTTGGTTCGGTCTCATTGTATTCGTGTTCCTCGGAACACGGATGCGGGTGTGTATACATAGTTGACAGAGGCAAAGGAACCTCTTTAAGGTTTTGACCATTGACTTGATTAAAACCATAATGAGATGGAGGAAATTGATTAATGAGTTTTAATTAGAGATAACTGTATCATGGTTAATTGGTTTGACCATTTGACTAAGTTGACCCATGTTGACTTAGATATTTTTGTGAGTAAGCTTAACATTAATTGTGGCATGATAATGGTCAAATAATCATCAACCATGACCATTTATCCTAATTAAAATTATCATTATTCTTTTTGTTCATATGAGAGCTATCTCTTCTCATTCTATCATGATACATTCTCTCTCTTGCTAGCTCTCTCCTGCTAGCTCTCTCCTCTTCCTCTCTCAAAGCTCTCTTGTTTCATGAGTTGAACATCAAGAGCTCTGTGAGATCTAACCACTAAAGCAACTCTCTACTCACTCTAGGGTTCTTAGTCTAGCAAGAAAAGCACTCTAGTTACTTCATGGTTGAGGTAGGAGCTCAAGGTAGAGGCCTTCGGGTGGATCTTCTTCGATATAGAGAAGCCGGTGAGGAGGAGCCATCAAGATCACTCCAAGGAGTTCACAACGAGGAGAAGAAGGAGTTCAATTTTAAGGTATGACATCCTTCATAGTAGATAGAACTCTATTGCATGCTAACTAGGTTTATGGTAAAGATTCGGTTAAGGTTTATGTTAGCGCCAAGTTCGTTATCGCTATGAAATTTTTGTTCCGCATTTGGCCACGGAAGTTGGCCGGGGCGCTAGTGTAATCCTTCATAGTATCAGAGCCAGTCCATAAACTTTAGGTTAGCAAGTTTAAGCAATGTTAAAACAACGAAATCGAAATGATTCCAGAAAACCAAAACCAAGATCTGCAGTTTCGGTCGATTTTGAAAAAGTCTCTGAATTTTTTTTAAATAAGTGCAGAGTGGTCCTTACCCTACGAGATGCACCCAAACCAAAAACGAGGCAATTCCACTCACTTTGGGCCGGCCACATAAGGAATAAATCCGGCCTCCTCGGATTTCCTTGGGATTTGTGCATTTTTTTTGGGTTCTGGGTGCTTATCTCTGGGAGTTTGGTTTCCTGGTGTTGTTTAATTTTTGCCCAAATTTGATTCTCTGTAGATTTGAGTTTGAGGCAACTAGAGGTGTTTCGAATTCGTTATATTTAACACTGTTTAACAGTTTACAGTTCATTCACTTTTATCTGCGACCTGGAATGTCACTCGATCGGTAAAACACGTCTAATCGCTATATGTTCCTTTAGACGGGTTTTGCGAACGTGACATTCGCGTTGATGTTGTGTGCTTGTTCTGTAATGTTGGTTGGATAGTCGTGATGGATGGAAAGTGTTGCAATGTTTGTTGTAAATTTTAAATTCATTTGTACATTTGTTATTGTGGGGCGAGCGTCCGACATGTGGACTGCCGTCTTTGCCGGGTTGTATATTATTTTGGGGCACGACCGGGTTGAGGTCGATGTCACCGTTTGTACATATTATTTTCTTTTTCTGTACTAGGATTACCCCGCGGTGGAGTGCACGAATAGCCGGGATCTAGAAAGTCAGCAAGCCCGCATCTCATGGAGTTGAGACGGAGGGGCTTCTTTCTCATGGCGTTAAGACGGATTAGGCTTATTTCTCGTAGAGTTGAGACGGAGGGGGCTTCATTCTAGAATTGGCGGCCTATTCTCCGCACTCATAGGGGGTACAGGTTTTTCATTGCACAGGCTATCCACACGATAGGGAACGTCGTGTTTTATTTATGGATCAAATGAAACCCGGGGCTCCAAGATTATCCACCATTCTGTATTGTTAGCTGTGTTTCTGCGATGTTGTTTACTATCATGCCTAGGACGAATGTTGTATATACTTATATATATATATATATATATATATATATATATATATACTAGTAGATGTTGTATATGTTTTGCACCCGCGCTAGTCCAGCCCCCGCTTTGTCGTTAGTTAAGTAACCTAACGGGTGATGACGGGGCCCAGTGGCGAATGCGGATGGCATATACGTACATCGTATTTTCGTTCTTTTCTGGTGTGGTAGGTTACTTTGATGGGACATCATTAATTTTGATTAATGCAAGTAAAACAAACCTAAAAAGATGTTGGAACCAAGTTTTAAAAAACAGACATTACAAACGTTCTCTTTTGCTTTGCACAGTGGTATTCAGTTTAGAATATCCAGCACCTCATTCGACGAGGCAAGGGCCGAGATCCCTTCACCGAGAGTGACCCCTTAAGTAAAAGTTTGCGTCAGTGTAATAACTTCACTATAGTCGATTATTCTTGCTTTGCATCGAGATATTCAGTTTGGAATATCATGCACCTCATTCGACGAGGAAAGTGCCGAGATCCCTTCAAAGGGAGTAACCACTTTAGCAAAAGTTTTCGCCACTATATATTTTTTAAAAAGGTTATCAGGTTCCTTCAACGATATCAAGTTCATTACGTTAACGGGTTTTCGCCAAAACCCAGCCGTAGCCCTCTGTCATTTCGGATTGGTATTGCTTAGTATTCGTGCTACGTATTTCGTGCTCAGCCGAGACGTAATGTACGGTAGCTATGTAATATTTTTCTGTAGCATATAATGCGATGGTTGGGGCAGTCGTGCGGTCATTTTGGCTAGTCAAGGACTCGTACGGGTGGGTCTAATGCAATTAAGATAATGACGGGTTGAACTTGACTAGGATCCTTTGATATGTTGGCTCAGCCAAGGTCACCTGGGTCGTAGGGGTAAAAACCACTTCTGGAGTTTCAAACATACAGGAAACTTGCAGATTTAGCATACCTTCTGGAGTGTGGTGACTAGAGTAGATTCCATCTAGGTCATCACACAATGATAGTTGGATCCCGATCCCACTGATGAGTTGGATTACTCTAAGGAGATTATTTCACTTAACAATCAATGCTATAAACCAAGTAGGTGTCTAGAACGGTGTTAGCGGGGCTACGCCTCCAGGGAAAAGAGGTTATGTAATTAAAGAACTTCGCGAAAGCATTGGAAAACCTCCCTCGAAGTACCAACACTAGCCTGGATGAAAGGTTAAGCAAGTATTGTGACGTGCGATTAATCCTGACTAGTTCTTCTTTTAAGGTTTGGAGAAGAATTTGAGGAAACGGTGGGAGCCATCCTGATTAGATAAATTAATAAACCAATCTAATCTTGCAAGAGCGCACGCTGAGTTGTTTCTTTTCTCTCTCTCCAGGTAGCAACCATTTCACGCCCTAATCAAGATAATAAAATGTATCGCTTGACCGATCCGAATTCTTATTCGGGGCTGGGGAACGTCGGTTCGGCTCTAACTTACGAAAACGGTCATAAGTATGAGCAAGGGAAAGAGGATTGTATGGATTCCAAGGAGACTCGGTTGAAGAAGAAGCATAGTTTTGCATCTACTTCAGGTGTTCTTGTAGTTGAGAACTGCTTTTCGGTCAGCCCTACCTACTGGGTACTTGATACCGGATCAGGATCTCATATCTATAATTTATTGCAGGGACTGAGAAAAAGTAGGAAAGTTGCACCTGGTGATATGTCCCTCAGGGTAGGGAACGGAGCACAAGTTAATGCTGCAGCCGTCGGTGAATATCACCTAGTGTTGCCAAATAGCAATACTATGATTTTGAACAATTGCTACTATGTACCTTCCATGGTTTGCAACATAATATCAGTGTCTTTACTCGATAAAGATGGATATAACTTTGTTCTTGATAGAAATATCATGAACATTTACCTTTATGAGGTACTGGTTGCAGAAGGTACACTGTGTAATAGTATCTATGTTCTAAATCAGAATACAGTTCTCAATATACAAAACACACGCAAAAGGAAGAGTTTAGATACGAACGAATCCTACTTGTGGCATTGTAGACTTGGTCATATTGGAGAGAAAAGACTAAGTAAGTTGTATAGAGATAGACTCTTGAATACGTTCGAGTTTTCATCTTATGAAACTTGTCAGTCTTGTCTCAAAGGAAAGATGACCAAATCTCCGTTCACCGGACATGGAGAAAGGGAAGCAGAGCTCTTGGGACTCATACACAGTGATGTATGTAGTCCAATGTCTATACATACAAGGGGTGGGTTCTCATACTTTATCACATTCACTGACGATCTCTCTACGTTCGGATATGTGTATCTGATGAAACACAATCTGAAGCTTTTGAGAAATTCAGAGAATTCAGAAACGAAGTGGAGAGCCAGATAGGCAAAAGTATCAAGATCCTCTGGTCTGATAGAGGAGGGGAGTATTTAAGCACGGGATTCCTAAATTACTTAAAAGAGAATGGTATTCTCTCACAACTTACTCCTCCGTACACACCACAGCATAATGGTGTATCGGAGCGGAGGAACCGTACCGTGTTGGATTGGTTCGCTCCATGATGAGTAGTGTTGAGTTACCTCTTTCATTTTGGGGGCATGCGCTTTTGACAGCGGCATATCTATTGAATGATGTTCCGTCTAAATCAGTGCCTAAGACACCATTCGAAATATGGAATGGTAAAAGGCCGTATCTTAAGCGCATTAAGATATGGGGTTGTCCGGCCTATGTAAAAGTACAAAATCCGGACAAACTTTAGGCATGTTCAGTTCTATGTAAATTTGTGGGATATCCTAAAAATTCTATAGGATATTTGTTCTACCACACCGAGGAATAGAAGGTGTTTGTATCTCGCCACGCCACCTTTTTAAAGTGGCAATTTCTTGCAAAAGAAACTAGTTGGAGTTTGGTAGAACCGGAAGAAATTCAGTGACCACAAAATGAAACTGAAGATTTGACAGAACCTCAAGATTCAATAACCCTAGACGAACCTCAGCCACTCCGTAGATCTGGTAGGATTTCTTATCCACTCGAGAGATACTACGGTTTTCTCATAGACGGGGATCGAGAGGATTGCATCTTGGAAGAAGATGACCCTACCGGTTTCAGGTTGGCCATTATCAGTAGGGACTCTGATAAATGGATGGATGCTATGCGATACGAAATGGAGTCCATGTACACCAATAAAGTGTGGACCTTAGAAATTGCTCCACCTGGGGTAAAACCCGTTGGATGCAAATGGATCTACAAAAGGAAACTTGGTGTAGATGGGCAGGTGGAAACCTATAAGACTATACTCGTTGCAAAAGGTTTTCGTCAAAGACCTGGTTTGGACTATGACGAAACTTTTTCTCCAGTGGCTATGCTCAAATCCATTTGAATCCTACTTGCCATTGATGCCTTCCATGACTATGAGATCTGGCAGATGGACGTAAAAACGGCTTTTCTAAATGGCAGTTTGGAAGAGTGCGTTTATATGGATCAGCCAGAAGGTTTTGTAGACAGTGGGAGCAGCGGGATGGTGTGCAAGTGGCTTAAATCCATTTATAGATTAAAGCAGGCATCGCGGAGCTGGAACATCTGTTTTGATGAGGCAATCAAGGAATTTGATTTCATCAAGAACGAAGATGAACCTTGTATCTTGTTCATATCAGATTTTTGCATTTTTATACCGTCCAATTTTTATCACATTGCATATCGGTAGGTACTCTTGAGCCGTGTTTGCTAGTCAATTGCAGGATACAGGTTCTCGGCTCTAAACGGTAAAATTCATGGAAAAACACGACAAAACCTGGGTTCCTGCCAACCACAGATAAAACACGGGCCTCCGCTCTCTATCCGTATGTTGCCGCACACCAGTTTAAAAGACAAAATGGCAAATCAATGTCATTTTCATGAACAAGGCTCAATGGCAACACAAGATCCAAAAAATCTACGCGGAGCTCGAGAAAATCATGACAAAAGATTTACATCACATCACCTTTTGTTCAACAGAAATTCTGGAAAAATCGTGAAGAAATTATGAGAAAAAACATATACCATACTGAAGGGCACTGCTATCCAGGAGAAGCCACCAAAATTGGTGACCTAATTCCCCAATAGGGCTGCGGAACCGCGGCCATACGGGGTCGTCAGAAGTCTAATTTTTAGGGGAAGTTTGGTCTTTTCACATGGGTCCAGAATGTTGCCCTAGAATTTCTGTTACGTGCCTATAAATAGTCCAGACCTTGCCAAAGCCAAGGGTGCTTAATCTTGTATTTTAGGTTTTAGAATACTTATTGTTCTTCTTCCTCTTCTCATCTCTTCTCCATTGAAAAACTTGTAGTTAGCTTTTGTGAGTGAAGAATGATGAATAAAGAAGTTCTTTTTGTTATTATACTTGTCTTGCTCTTGTTATGTTAATTGCTTGTAATCTTTAATTGATAATTTAGTTGTTGTTATTTATTGTTGTTTCTTTCTTTTCTCTTTTCCTTTATCCTTAAACAACCATGATGCTTACTGTTCAGTTGATAAAACTGCACACTTGTATTACATTTTTCCTACCATTTTCATATTAAAAAAGGACTTTATTATAATATATTATACATATGAGGGTTTATGTGTAAAAACATTATTTTCCATGTGTTAATATATTTTAATTATTATTTGGTAGGAAAATGTATGCAAATAATATTATTGACCTAATCCTAGTAGAACAAAGTCTACTAAAATCTTATTTCAGTTGTTGTGCAGAATATTTCCAAGTTGTTATGAAGGATTTAACAAACAAATCAATTTGTTGAAGAAAACTTGCCAAATTAAGAAGCAAAACTTGGAGACCAAGTCTGGAAGCAACCGAGAGAAGATTTCTGAATTCTAAAGATGCCTAGGATTGCCAAATGTCAAAATCAGAGAGCCAAAGAAAATTGATCAAAAGATCTCATCCATTGAGCGCGGATCCGCGGCCAAACCCACCCTTGTGCCGCGGATCCGCCGCACTTTTGTGGAATTGGAAGGCAAGATTTTCTGGTGTGAATCCAAGCTATATTTTACCAAGTTATCAACAATAAGATTCTGGCTTTGCACTATAAAAAGGCACCGAGAGCCTCTTGGAAAAGCTATCAAGCCGAAGAGATCACGAAGTCCAAGACGGCTCACGCATCCAGGCTGATCATCAACTGTTCGTCTACCTCCTTGGAAGAGATCGAGAAGCAAACTAGTCTTTGTAATCATTTTCTACGGAATAAAAGTGTAGATTGTTCAGTTGATTAATAAAGGTAGTTGTTTTATTTAATTCTTTTTGCATTTTACATTATGTTTTCCCTCTCTTTCTTTTCATCTTCTTCTCCCAACATGCTCGAATAATTCTCCGCTTGTTAGGGTTCGTAGGATTGGGTAGGCTAATGGACGATGAAAATAATTAAACCCTTTTTAAGTCCTATAAAGTTTAGGAACTTTATCAAAAGAATCATTAACATCCTAATCGGGCGCGCTAGTAATTCTTTGCTATTTCCGACCGCGATTAGAGATTAGATTAATAATTTTTTTGGTAAAGGCTAGATATGAACGGAGTTCCGTGTCGAGATAAGGGTTAAGAGTGGGATTCCTTTTCCCTCCAGAAACCCTAATCTACACGCATCACCGTCGTTCTAGTTCTAAATCTATTAATGGATAAAAAGGGTAACTTTTAATTAATCGTCCATAACTACTAAATCCTAACGAACCCTACAAGCCTTCTTATTATATTATCTAAGTCTCTAAAATAATCTAGATCTATATTTTTTGCATTCTTGCTTAAACGTAGATCTAGAAACCTTTCCACAAAATTCTTTATTCCTCCTCTCTTTTTCAACACATCTAAAGTAAAAGTAAAAGATTCAACGTTTCCCAGAGGACGACCCGTACTCACCTCGGTCTAGCTACACGCGACACCGTTATTGATTGCGGTTAACTAAACTACAAACACACTCTTTCGTAACAATCAAATGGCGCTGTTGCCGGGGAAACGTGCGTAATTTTTTTTTTTACTATTTGTGTTGAATTCTTAGACGATTCATATCATTATTAACACAAAACTGCAAATTGCATATTTAACGATTTGTGCGTGAATTTTGCGAGGAAATTTGGAGTCATAGAATTAAGGAAAACAGGAAACAGAGACATTTTTAGAGATCCAGAGGAGCAAAGGAGGCCACTGAAAATTTTTCATCAACTGTTCTCTCCACATTGCGGCTGAACCGCGGCATAAACGCACCTTTTGCGGCGGAATCGCGGCAGTTTAGAAGGGTTAGGGCTACAAAACTCTCTGGTATCTTTCTTAACTCCTTCTCTCTCCTCTCAAATCCAATAAAATCTATTTTCTGCAGGATTCTTTGCAAAATAGCGCCGCTCAAAAATCTTTTTGCAAAAGTTTTGTGATTGGTTTTGTTTTGCATATTTTAATACGGACTTTAAGGGGCAAAGACCAAATCAAGATTAGGTGGGGATTTCATCACCCTTCCTAAGCCCCACAAATCACAAACTGAGCATATAGATCAACCCTTCATTAATTTAAAAAATATCTAGACCAGACTCTAAGGACCGTCGCGCTCAATAAGGACAAAGGAAGGTCGTGGGTAATCTATCGTTTATCTGCATTATTTTTGTAGTGCCTAGGCAAGTGTGTCAAAGGCTAGTGGTTTTTAATTAGGCCCACGACGTGGTTCCTTCCCACTTACCTGGCACTTACCTGGCTACAAGGGTAGTACGGAGGTGGTAGAGGATTGATCCTGCGGCTTGTCCTTTGGAAGTTTAGGAGCGGTCTAGAGACTGGACCTAGGTAACCTTAGTTCTAGGGTTGCTTGTGCATCTTAGGGAGATTTGTCTTGAGTCCCACTTTTTCAAAACAAGCCAATTTTAAATCACACACACGCTGCCACTTGCACTAAACCCGCTTAGTGTATGCTCGGTTGGACACGGGATCCTAGTGTCCGTCTTGTCCGCGTTCCTGCTATCGACGCCGAAGTCGGTACTTCTTCATCTTCTTTTCTCCCACCACACACCACATCGACCACGATGGACGGCACTCCATCTAATTATAACACCACGCTGCCACCGCCCGCAGGTGAGCAGAATCCACCGCGCATCTCTCTCCAAGAGAGATGCTATCCTATTCGTGGTCCTCTTCCTACTTGTCTATCTCTTCCACCACCTAATGGGGATAATTTCGAAATTAAACCCCACTACATCAATCTGCTGCCCAAATTTCACGGGCTTGAGTCGGAAGACGCGTACGTTTTCATCACCAAATTCGAAAACGTATGAGCAATGATGGGTACTTCACAATTGAATTTAGATGCTATGCGCTTACGTCTTCTCCCATTCACACTGTGCGACTTGGCAGAAAAATGGCTTTACAATACTGCCGCACACTCTATCACTAATTGGGATGAATTCGTCGTAGCATTTCTTAAGAAGTTTTACCCAAATCATAAGACTGCACATGTTAGGAGCGAGATCAACCAGTTCACCCAGCTTCCCAATGAACCATTTTGGAAGTGCTTTGAACGTTTCAAAGATCTGCTTGTCCAATTCCCCCATCACGGAATACAAAGATGGGATTTATGTCGGATTATATATGAGGGCGTTAATCCAGCGACAAAGCAGATGCTTGAAACAATGTGTCAATGCAATTTCATGTCTAAAGATGACGGTGAAACTTGGAAATATCTGGAAGACCTTGCTGAACACACGTTGCAGTGGGAAAGCGTAAGACCACCTTCAACTAAGGGAGGTATTCACCAGCTCGATGTTTCTATCGCAGTAAAAGCCGAAATGGCGGCGATTCAGAAGAAACTCGAAGCTATTGAGAACAAATTCTCGTCATTCTCCCTAAATCAGGTCACGCTTCCTAAGACCGTCTGTGGTTGCTGTTCGGATCCTTTACACTTAACGGAAGAATGTCCTATGAATGCATCGTTTCAAGCTAATACTGCTTTTCAGCAGCGACCTAGAAACGATCCTTATTCTTCCACATACAATCAAGGATGGAGGAATCATCCTAACTTTTCTTGGAATCAAAACCAACAAAACAATTATCAATGACCTCCTCCACAGCAACCACAACCACAAAATCAGCCCCCCTTTCAGTCACAAAATTTCCAAAATCCGGCCAACATTTCTACACCACAAGTGGCCGGTACTGACAACTCACTTGCACAAACTTTGGATATGTTCATGAAACAATCCATGCAAAATTCGGCTGAGATAAGGTCTTCTATTGATACCCTAACGAAAAACTCCGCCTCCCATGGTGAGAGTATTAAATCAATAGAAAACCAAATCGCACAGTTAAACGCCGCAATGAGTGTGAGAGAGAAAGGGAAACTCCCATCTCAACCCCTACCGAATCCTGGCCATTCACAAAGTCATAATGTGAATGCCATTACTACGTTGAGATCGGGGAGAGTGGTGAATAACCAAGTGGGTGAGCAATTTGATGATAGTGACACGTTTGATACCCCTTCTTCTTCTTCTTCTTTCCCTAATTCGTCTAGTCTCCCACCTTCACCCGAGCCTATTCTCCGTTTTCCCCAAGGCTCAAACATTTCGCCAAATCTATCTAAGTCGATGCCCACTCCAATTTTGGGATCGAATCCGTCGCCACAGTCTTCTCCACAAACGTTGGACCCAAAACTTATTAATCAAGCACCTTATCCAAACAGGTTAAGGAGCAACAGACCAAGTCCACAAATGGAGAAGATTGTGGAAATTTTTAAGCAAGTTAACATAAACATTCCTCTCCTAGATGCTATTCAACAAGCTCCATCATATGCGAAAATCTTAAAGGACTTGTGCACTAGGAAGAGAAAAGTTCAAGTACCTAAAAAAGTTTTCCTTGCGAGTAATGTGAGCACCGCTTTTACACAACAACTTCCCAAGAAACGAAAGGACCCCGGAAGTCCTACAATTTCTATTTCCATTGGGGGTAAAAATATCAATCGTGCTCTACTCGATCTTGGTGCTAGTGTTAACTTGCTTCCGTATTCTGTGTATGAGCAATTAGGGATCGGAGAGTTAAAACCTGCGCATTGCACTCTTCAGATGGCCGATCGATCTATCACCCAACCAAGGGGTGAGCTAGAGGATGTGTTAATCAAAGTCGGGGAATTCATATTCCCTGTGGACTTTATCGTTATAGATACACAACCTGTAGCGAACCCACGCAATCAAATCCCGGTGATACTCGGTCGACCCTTTTTGGCCACATCCAACGCAGTAATTAATTGTAGAAACGGCTCTATGACCCTATCCTTTGGAAAGAAGTCAATTGAGCTTAATATTTACAAGTTGGGAAGTGAACCCTCCGAACCCTATGCTCATGTGTGTTCTGTCGAATTAATGGATGTCGACAGCAGCGAATATGATCAACCTCATAATTCTGACTCTTTTCATATGTTGTTGCTTGACACAGACTCTTCCACCGAGTTGTCCGGGTCAACATCTAACGCTGATGAGGAACTTTTTATAGAGTCGGACGATCACCCCATTTTTTCTGATGACATTATTCTTCGGGGTATCGATGAAAGCTTTGAGGAAATTTTCGCTGATGAACTCGCAATTTTAGAAGACACGGGTGTTGAGATGAATCAACTCCAAGATAAAGAAATTGGACCTCCATCCCCTCTTTTGGACAATTATGATAATGCGAGTAATCCATCATCACTATCACTGTGTCGTCTCTCCAAATTGAGACGCAATCCTTTTCCATTACACCTCTTGTCACCTCCCCACTTCTTCTCGTCGAAAGGTGACATGTTCTTCCACCAACCTTGGTGCTTCATCGATAAATTTTTTGAATGGTTGGTGTTGACCTTCGGTCTTTGCAAAGCTTGGCATTGACCAATAACCTTGACCCCCTCATGTGATTTTAAAAGATTAAAATTGTTTAACTAAAGTTTGGGGGAGGGGTGGTATATTATGGCTCTTGAAAGAAAATGATTTTTACAAAATTGTGAGCCTAAAATATGTTTGGGGGAGGATTTTCACTTTCATATATTCTTGCCCCTATTAATAATTTCCTCCCAAGTCTACAGGTTTTTGAGCTTAACGGATGACATCAGTGAGGACACTACTGTAAACAGGTTTGGGGGAGGTTTGTGCTTATTTACACATCAATTTGCATCATATTTTGCATAAGCACAACATTTCAAAAATTTTAAAAAAAAATTCTTTTCTAACAAAAGAGTAGAAAGTGAAAAATTACATCCAAAAGATAGGAATAATTTAAGAAAACCAAGAAAATTAGAAGTTTTCTTATACGAACTAGTAATAAGTAGTTATGAGCTGTTGTCCCAAGGGTTAGTAAGATGAAGGAAGTCACTAATCTGAGGATAAAAATAAGTCTGAAAAATAGTTTCTATTCTGGAAGCCAAACATTTGAATGTTGATACCCTACTATATGCACTTACACACGTCTTGAAACTCGGGATAGTAGAGGATACCTTGAAATGCTCTTGTCTAAAAGCCAAAGTATGAAGGAAGAAAAAAAAATGAAGAAAATATAAAAATGGTGAAAAGAAAAAAATGAACACTGGTTTTGTATCGCCAAGGCAGCAATAAAAAAAAATATAGCGAGGGTGCCTCTTCACCTAGTGCCCTAAGGCCAACTGGTCTGGGAGTCACTGCTAAGCCTTAGGTGGTGCAAGACGAGGAAAATACTATCACCGAATCAGTAAGCACTTGAGTAATTGGTCGGTTAGTACCTCAAGAAGTATTAACGGTCGCATGAAAATGTGTGAGCAAATCTTTAATATTCATCAAATTAAAAAGTACTGAGGTAGATGGACAAGAGTATGATAGCTTGAATTGAATTCTCCGAGTGTAGGGATGTTCTTTACACACACGTGGGGTTATATGATCAATATTTGGATGAAAGGTAGGAATGAAGAATAAAGATGATGTTTTATTGAGGGATGATGTGATTTCTAACATTTTTTCTTGACTATTAAGATAGGGCTCATGACAACTGAAAAGCTAGTATAGTTGGAAACTCTTATTTTCAAGGCCTTTCTTTTATGGTTCTTATCTTTATATGTAAATTTCACCATCTTTCTTTTGTTATAGGATTTTGTGGGTGTAATCTGCTGAAAACCCTCAGGAGACAACACTCCTCCTACTAGGGACACCTAGAGGTTTAACGGCTTGTTGCACATGCTCAGTGCAATCGTGTTTGCCTACGAAAGTGTGCTTAGTTTTATCCTTTCTTTTTCTCCTCTTGAATAAACTAGTTTGCTCGGGACGATCAAAGATAAGTTTGGGGGTATTTGTTCAGTTGATAAAACTGCACACTTGTATTACATTTTTCCTACCATTTTCATTTTAAAAAAGGACTTTATTATAATATATTATACATATGAGGGTTTATGTGTAAAAACATTATTTTCCATGTGTTAATATATTTTAATTATTATTTGGTAGGAAAATGTATGCAAATAATATTATTGACCTAATCCTAGTAGAACAAAGTCTACTAAAATCTTATTTGAGTTGTTGTGCAGAATATTTCCAAGTTGTTATGAAGGATTTAACAAACAAATCAATTTGTTGAAGAAAACTTGCCAAATTAAGAAGAAAAACTTGGAGACCAAGTCTGGAAGCAACCGAGAGAAGATTTCTGAATTCTAAAGATGCCTAGAATTGCCAAATGTCAAAATTAGAGAGCCAAAGAAAATTGATCAAAAGATCTCATCCATTGAGCGCGGATCCGCGGCCAAACCCACCCTTGGGCCGCGGATCCGCCGCACTTTTGTGGAATTGGAAGGAAAGATTTTCTGGTGTGAATCCAAGCTATATTTTACCAAGTTTTCAACAATAAGATTCGGGCTTTGCACTATAAAAAGGCACCGAGAGCCTCTTGGAAAACCTATCAAGCCGAAGAGATCACGAAGTCCAAGACGGCTCACGCATCCAGGCTGATCATCAACTGTTCGTTGATTGATAGGATACGTGCGTGTTCAAGTTCTAGTTTAAATACCGCAATCAAGACGGTTTCGCTTGTAGCTAGCCGGTTGAGTACGGGTCGTCCGCAGGGAGATGGAGGTCTTTTTCAAAGTGTTTTTACGAGTTAAGTCCGAAAGTTCAGATTTGTTTGTGACTATCTAAGTGTTAAGTTGATATTTAAAGAGAGCTTGTTAGGGTTAGGATTAGGTTAGTTTGAGTTAGGAGTCTCCACATCTTTCGTTGCCCCACTTAATATCGATGTTACGGTAATCGGCAACAACGGGGATTAGCACGACTGGGAAGGAACTTGCGAGTATAAGCTAGTCTTTCCAACGCATAGTCCTTCCTTTTGGTGCTTGTCCGTCCGTTCTTGGCTCTTATCCATAACCTCCGGTTAATTCAACCACAACCGGTCTCACTACGGAATCACCGCTATCATGTAGGATAGGGTGACGTAAGGAGCGGATTGTGGTTCAATTAACGGGAGTTGATTTAAGTTGTTGGGCAAGGAAAGAGTGAGAGAGATTTCCTTCTCTCAAACTTCCCTTATCCTACCCTAACAAGTATAAAACTACTCACACTTCATAATACGGAAAAATAAAACAAACAAAAGAGGAAGATAGAAAGAAGGAGACTAGAAGAATACGACTAACTATTTGCGACCTCACCTTGGCGAGGATCAAGCGTAAGTATCATTGTCGTATGTAAGGATAAAGAAAAAGAAAGAAGAAAGAAACAACAAGGAAATAACAACAACTACTTAACGAATTTAAAGTTACAACAAGCATAAATATAAGGAGACAAGCATGATAATAAAATGGTCTTCTTTATTCATCACTCTTCACTCAAAAGCTCACTTACAAGTTTAATGGAGAAGAGGTGAGAAGAGGAAGAAGAGCATGTAACTAAAACCTAGCAAAAAGAAATACAAGAATTGGACCCCTTCCTTCACAAACTTCTGGGCTATTTATAGGCCAAAAACTGAAAACCTAGGGCAACCACCAGAACCCATATGAAAAGACAAAAACACCCTTGAAACATTTCTGTATTTGGCGCCATAATGGCCGCGGATCCGCGGCCTGGACCCATCTTTGGCCGCGGATCCGCGGCCCATTAGAGGAATTGGGCCCTCTTCTTTTTGGTGCTTCCCTGTTATTCTGTGTACATAATTCTGGTATATATATTTTTTCATAATTTCTTCACGAATTTTCCAGAATTTCTGTTGAGGGAAAGGTGGACTTTTTGTCAAGATTTTGTCATGATTGCCTCGAGCTCCGCGTAGATTTCTTGGAAGTTGTTGTTGCCATTGAGCCTTGTGCATGAAGGTGACATTGATTTGACATTTTGTCTTCCTAAACTGGTATCTGGCAACATACGGATGAAGAGCGGAGACCGTGTTTTATCTGTGGTTGGCAGGAACCCGGACTTTTTTCGTGTTTTCCATGAATTTCACCGTTTTAGAACCGAGAACCTGTATCCTGCAATTGACTTGCAAACACGGCTCAAGAGTATCTACGGATATGCAATGTGATAAAAATTGGGCGGTATGAAAATGCAAAAATCTGATATGAACAAATACCCCCAAACTTATCATTTGCTCGTCCCGAGCAAAGCCCATTTATTCACAAAAAATTTCCTAACCTCACTTTCGCAGGGAACGCGATTGCACTGAGCATGTGCAACAAGCCGTTAAACCTCTAGGTGTCCCTAGTAGGAGGAGTGTTGTCTCCTGAGGGTTTTCAGCGGATACTACCCACAAAATCCGGTCAAGTTGGTTTTGTAAAATAACTAAGCTTCAAACCCTAAAGTTTTGTTTTAGAAAATAACAATTCTATAATCCTAAGTCTAGATCATCGAACCTTTATTTTTCACACCTCGCTTCTTATTTAACTACAGCTTTTATATGTCTTTACGTGCAGTGCGTATAGTGTCGTTAAGTTCCCGAAAGGTCGATTAAAGTCATCATGTCGCACAATAAAGCCCAGATAACAATTTTAAAAGGATCACATAAGTTTTATAACGAGTTAAGCATTTTTCAAGTTTCGTTTTCCAGTAAGGTTTCAACTTCAGAATTTCTATCTTCCTTAACAGGAAACTAAGTCGTATTTTTCACTCCACCTTTTTCTTGTTTTCATTTCATACACACCTCTGTGAACGTGCAATAGTCTTTATCAAAGAGTAAAACCTTCATATCTCCGTTAAAATTTTTTAAAAGCCTGTCTTTTATCAAGATTATTCTCACACAAAGAACCGTTAGGAATTTTAATTCGGAGAGAACACTTGCTTGACTTTGTTTTAAACTGGACTTTCTAGGCTTCTTAGCGAGCTTTGGGCCAATGCACTCAAACCAGTTGATTTTAGGGCATTAGGTGTAGAAACACCCCAGCGGACTTAATTACTCAAGTTACCTAGGTCCAAAAACAAAAGACAGTTTGGCGAGAAAATCAGATGATTTAATACGAACGGAGATATATCTGGCAGTTCAAATATTTTTTTGGATAAAAGACGTGTTTGGTGTGTTTGGTGTGTAATCATTCAAATCAAGTTTTAGATGGGTTATTTTTCAGACTTAGCTCCAATTACGGCATCAATAACATTCCTTCATATTCGCTTTACTTCATAAACTATTCTTGACATTACTTATTTCAGAACAAACCTATTTGATCCTCAGAAAATCATTTATCTGTTTAAAAGTTTAAACATGAAAGACTTGTCATCTAATTCCCAAAATTTTACGACACGTGTAGTGTGATGTAAAGACGTATACCAGCTATAGTTAACTTCAAAGGAGAGTTATCTTTCAGGTTTTCAAAATCTAAACATAAGATCTAGTTATTCCTATTTTTTCAAACAAAAACCGTCGAATGTTGAATCAGAGTTCTTCCACAAGCTAACTTGACAAAAAAGTTTTTATATTTTTTAGAAAATTTTCAAATTTTTATGGATTTTATGGATTTTAATATGCAGATGCAAAAATATACATATGAATGCGAAGGGAAGAAATGCGTACCGAGCGTACCCCCAAACTTAAACTGGACAGTGTCCTCACTGTCGTTGCATGAAGAGATTATTTGAAGGGTCAAAAATTGTCGGTTAGTGATACACAAATTTTTATTTGTTTTTGTTTTTAAAGAAAAGAAAAAGAATATACACAAATATATACAAAATGGTTTGTACATACCCCCAAACTTATTTGGAACAGTGTCCATTGTTCTTGGCTGGATAACCGAAGTTTGGAGGTAGGCAGAGGAAGATCATTCAGGGTAAACCGGCTCCTGTAAGAACAGGAGCTCCTCTGTTGGTTCGGCGCTAAGGTACGGTTTGCATCGGTGTCCATTTACCTTGAAGAGTGAACCGTCCTTTGGATTTTCCAAATCCAGAGCGCCCTGCGGATACACATTCCGCACAAAATACGGCCCTTTCCAGCGAGATCTGAGCTTTCCAGGATGGAAGTGAAGTCGGGTGTCGTAAAGCAGTACCTGCTGACCAGGTACGAAGGTTTTGCGCAAAAGGTGTTTATCATGAAACACCTTCGTTCGATTCTTAACGACGACCGCGTTGTCGTAAGCCTCATCCCTAAGCTCGTTCAGTTCGTTCAGCTGCAGCTTCCGATGGCTGCCCGCGTCCTCAAGAGACAGATTCAGCTCCTTTATCGCCCAAAATGCGCGATGCTCTATTTCGACTGGAAGGTGGCAGGCTTTTCCGTACACAAGCCGATAGGGAGACATGCCAAGGTCGGTCTTATAAGCGGTTCTAAATGCCCAAAGGGCATCAGTGAGTTTCAGAGACCAATCCTTACGGTTCTTGGAAACCGTATTCTCCAATATCTGCTTGATTTGCCGATTTGAAACTTCGGCCTGCCCGCAGGTTTGGCGGTGGTAGGGCGTAGAAAGCTTATGATTAATGGAGTATTTCCGCATCAAGGCTTCAAAAGTTTTATTGCAGAAATGACTTCCATTGTCGCTAATGATCGCTCGGGGGTGCCCAAACCGTGAGAAAATGTTTTCTTTAAGGAACCTAACGACAACCTTGTTGTCGTTAGTTCGACTGGGCACAGCCTCGACCCATTTAGAGACGTAATCAACAGCTAGAAGGATGTACAAGTTCCCAAAAGAGCTGGGAAACGGCCCCATGAAGTCTATCCCCCAAACATCGAAAATCTCCACAACCAAGATTGGTTGGAGCGGCATCTCGTTCCTCCGGGATATCCGGCCCAAGTGTTGGCACCGGGAGCAAGTCTTGCAATAGTTGTTAGCGTCTTTGAAAAGTTGTGGCCAGTTGAAACCACATTGCAAGATCTTCTCAGCTGTCTTTCTGGGCCCAAAATGCCCGCCACATGCTTGATCGTGGCAAAATGACAGCACACTCTTGAATTCCTCATCGGGGACACACCGACGAATAATCTGGTCGGGACAGTACTTGAACAAGTAGGGTTCGTCCCAGTAAAAGTGTTTTACTTGGGATAAGAAGCGAAGTCTGTCCTGACTAGACCATTCGGTCGGTAGTAATCCCGTGGCCAAATAGTTCACAATATCTGCGAACCAGGGTTCGAAAGATACTGTCAAGAGTTGTTCATCCGGGAAAACGTCGTTAATTGGAATTGGAAGCGAAGGCGAAGAAGGAAGTCGTGAGAGATGGTCGGCAACTACGTTTTCACATCCTCGTTTGTCCTTAATGACAAGGTCAAACTCTTGAAGCAAGAGGATCCAACGTATTAACCGAGACTTGGCATCTTTCTTCGCAAAAAGATGGCGCAGAGCTGAATGGTCCGTGTAGACAATGACTGGAGAGCCGATTAGGTAGGGCCTGAACTTTTCTAAAGCAAATACAACAGCTAAGAATTCCTTCTCAGTTGTTGTATAGTTCAGTTGGGCGTCGTTCAGGGTCCGGCTCGCGTAATAGATTACGTGCGGCATCTTGTTGATGTGCTGTCCAAGGACAGCACCGATGGAAAAGTCGGATGCATCGCACATAATCTCGAATGGGTGCGTCCAGTCAGGAGAAGAGAGAACGGGAGCAGAAGTGAGTGAGCGTTTCAGTGAATCGAATGTAGTCACACAGCTCGAGTCGAAGTCGAAAGGCGTGTCTTTGTCCAGCAAAAGCGTCAAGGGCCTAGCAATCTTGCTAAAGTCCTTGATAAACCGTCTATAGAAACCGGCATGGTCAAGGAAGGCTCGGATATCTCTGACGCATCGGGGAGGAGGCAGATTGGAAATGATCTCAATCTTTGCTCTGTCAACCTCTATGCCATTTTGCGAGATGATATGTCCTAAGACAATACCTTCGCGCACCATGAAGTGGCATTTCTCCCAGTTCAAAGTGAGATTCTTGTCCTTACATCGGGTAAGGACAGCGTCAAGATGCAGCAAACACTCGTCAAAGGAGTCGCCGAAGATGGAGAAGTAATCCATGAAAATCTCCAAAAATTTTTCCACCATGTCAGAGAAAATTCCCATCATACACCGCTGGAAGGTAGCGGGCGCATTGCATAACCCAAAAGGCATGCGTCGATATGCAAACGTGCCGAAAGACAAGTGAAAGTGGTCTTGTACTGGTCTTTTTCGGCGATGGGAATTTGATTGTAGCCAGAGTAGCCATCTAGAAAGCAATAGTACTCATGTCCGGCCAATCGTTCAAGCATCTGGTCAATGAAGGGTAGCGGAAAGTGGTCTTTCCGCGTAGCGGCGTTGAGTTTTCTGTAATCAATGCAAACTCGCCACCCAGTTTGGATGCGAGTAGGGATTAACTCATTCGCCTCGTTGGTTATGACCGTGATGGCCGACTTCTTAGGGACAACATGAATTGGGCTAACCCACTGGCTATCAGAGATAGGGTAAATGATACCACTATCTAGACATTTGACGATCTCCTTCTTCACAGCCTCCTTCATGACTGGATTAAGACGTCTTTGTGGATCCCGAGCTGGTTTGGCATCATCCATCAGATGAATGTGATGCTCAACGATCGGAGAACTAATCCCCTTGATGTCCGCCATGGACCAGCCAAAAGCTTGCCTGTTGTTGTGCAAGACCGCGAGAAGGGCTTTCTCTTGCTCGGGAGCTAGAGAAGCCGAAATGATGACAGGGAGGGTCTCGTTCTCACCTAAGTAAGCATACTTATGGTGAGACGGCAATGGCTTGAGTTCGAGCGTTGGAGGTGAAATGATGGAAGGCAAGACTGGTGCAAAGGTCTCAAACTCAAAGGATTCCAGCAAAGGTTCAAAACGAGTGTAGGCAACCGAGTCGGATGGTTCAGGTAACTCATCCGGAAAGTCGAAAGATTCGAACTCGGGTTGTGCGCGGCTAAGATCGTTCGAGAACGTGAAACACTCGTATTCGTTATCGGGCGCAGAAACAGCAGCAGATTCGAAGAGAAACGCACTAGTGGCATCAAGATTATCATGGTCAAACAGAAACTCCTCGAATTCACACTCTTCTGGTGTGATCTCCTGGATCGAGCAGACGTCCAGTATATGAGCATTAGGTTCGGCGGGCTGATTCCCCAACCTAAAAATGTTGAGTTCAATCGTCATATTTCCAAAAGAGAGGTTCATCGAACCGTTGCAACAATTGATCACAGCATTTGAGGTTGCAAGAAATGGGCGACCGAGTATCACCGGAATTTGATTCCGGGGGTTAGCTACAGGCTGTGTATCTAATACAATAAAGTCAACGGGGAATATGAAGTCCCCGACTTTTATTAACACATCTCTAGCTCACCCCTAGGATGGGTGATCGATCGGTCGGCCATTTGGAGAGTGCAGTGTGTGGGTTTCAACTCTCCGACGCCTAATTGCTCGTATACTGAATACGGAAGAAAGTTAACACTGGCACCAAGATCTAATAGTGCGCGGTTGATGTTCTTATCCCCAATGGTAATTGAAATCGTAGGACAGCCAGGGTCCTTCCGTTTTTGTGGTAAAGATTGGGTAAGGGCATCACTCACAGCACTAGCCAAGAAAACTTTCTTGGGTACCTGAGACTTCCTCTTTTTCGTGCACAAGTCCTTTAAGATTTTCGCGTAAGACGGGACTTGTTGGACAGCATCTAAAAGAGGAATGTTAATGTTAACTTGCTTGAATAACTCCAGAATCTTCTCCATTTAAGGATTTTGTTTGTTAGACCTCAACCGGTTTGGAAATGGAACATTTTGAAAATTGGTTGAGTCTAATGCTGGAGGAGGAGATTTTGGAGTTGGAACGGATCCCAGAATAGGTGTTTTCGTGGAGTGAGAAGTGGGTCCATTCAGAGCAGAAGAAGAGGAAGGGGAGCCTTGTGAAGAACGGAGAATAGGCTCAGAAGACGAAGAAGAAGAAGAAGGAGAAGAAGAAGAAGGAGAAGCGGCGGCCGGGGTGTCATCGTTGATTCGCTTGCCAATGTTGTTTTGCAGCATCCTTCCCGATCTCAGCGTAGTCACGGCACTCACATTATGGTTTTGTTGTTCAAGAGCAACATGTGCATTATGTGGGTGACCGGGATTTGGAAGTGGCTGGGACGGGAGCTTCCCCTTCTCTCGCTCGCTTAGGGCCGCGTTCAGCTGTGCAATCTGGGCCTCGATGGTCTTGATGCTCTGCCCGTGTGCGGCGGTGTGTTGCACTAAAGATTGGATCGAAGACTGGATGTTGGCGGTGGATTGAGTCGATTGTTTAACAAACGCCTCCAGACTTCGCTCGAGCGAGGAAACCTTATCGTTGTTCGACGGAACAAAGTTGTTTGGTGGAAAAGAATTATTGGGTGCAAAGTTGTTCGTCTGGTTTTGGTAAGGTTGGGGTTGGAAGGGCTGCTGATACTGAGTTTGTTGTTGTGCTTGTTGTTGCGGCGGAGGGGCCCTTTGGAAATTGTTGCCCTGGAATTGATTCTGATTCTGATTCCAGGCGAAATTGGGGTGGTTCCTCCAACCGGGATTGTATGTGGAAGAGTATGGATCATTCCTTGGTCTTTGCTGGAAGGCAGCATTAACCTGATCCTGTCCCTGCGAGGGTGGATTGTAAGGACACTCTTCGGTCAAGTGGGAAGAATCGGAACAACAAGCGCAGATGGTACGAAGGGGGAGAACAGGGGCAGGAGCAGGAGCAGAAAATTTGCTCTCTATCGCTTCAAGCTTTCGTGTTATTGCAGCCATTTCAGCTTTCATCGCGATAGAGACATCGAGTTGGTGGATTTCTACCCTAGACTGACCGGTAGAAGTGGAGGTAGAAGAAGAAGAAGTCGGTCTTGTGCTCTCCCACTGTAGCGTTTGCTCTGCAAGGTCGTTAAAGAACTGCCACGCTTCCTCGTCAGATTTGGATAGGAAGTGGCCCTGACAGATGGTTTCCAGCAACTGCTTCGTTGCTGGGTTCAGTCCCTCGTATAAGATTTGGCAGAGTTGCCATTTCTCTATACCGTTGTGAGGACACTGAACAAGAAGGTCTTTGTACCGGTCAAAGCACTTCCAGAAGGGTTCAGAAGGAAGCTGGGAGAATTGGTTGATTTCATTTCGAATTCTTGCGGTCTTATGATTTGGATAGAATTTTTTCAGAAACGCTTTAACAAACTCGTCCCAGCTGGTGATTGAGTGGGAAGTGGTGCTATACAGCCATTTTTCAGCAAGATCGCATAAAGTGAACGGAATGACCCGTAGACGTATAGCATCGTCCGACAGCTGGGTGGTTTTCATCATGGCACAGACATTTTGAAATTTATTGATGAAGATATAGGCATCTTCAGTTTCAAGCCCATGAAAACGTGGAAGCATGTTGATGAAATGGGGCTTAATTTCAAAGTTGTCCCCATTGGCCGGAGGAAGAGAAAGGCAGGTGGGAAGTGCAGAACGGGTGGGGTAGAAACGATCCTGGAGCGCGATTCGCTGCGGCGCTACAACAGGCGGAGGTGGTGGAAGATTGGTCTCCGTAGGAGGTGGAGCCAATCCAGCGGTGGTCAAAGAGATGTTCGGATTAAATCCTGACATCACGGAAGAAAAGGTTGGTGAAGGTGAAGGTGAAGGTGAAGATGTATGAACAGAATTCCGGTCAACGTCGGAGTTGGCCGGCAAAGGAAGGGGTGAAAGAGGAGTGGACGGAGTATCGACTTCAGAGTCGATCGCGTAGTCGGTAGCGACTAACGTAACGCGGACTAGAAGGCGCTAGTGTCCCGAGTCCTAGCGGACATGCACTAAACGAGTTTAGTATAGTCAAAGCGGAGAAGGTGAGGGTAAGAAAACGTCAATGAAGAAAGGCGATGGGTGGTGGGTGAAAATGGATTTGGCGACAAAGGGCAAGTTTTTATAAAAGTTTTTGATTTTTTTTTTTTTTTAGAAAGAGATTTACAGAAATATGTACGGAAATACGGCTTAAGCAATCACAAACAAGATATGCACAATCACACCTAGATCTAGGGTAACCTAGGTCTACTAGAACCGCTCCTGAACTTGATTGTCGAAGTTAAACAGTGTCGAGAAACGGGCTTAAAAATACACTGATCACGAGGCCAGGTAAGTGCAGAGATAAGGGGAGGTTGTCCAACGCTTTCGCGAAGTTCCTTAATTAAATAACCCTTTCTCTTTCGGCGGTTGCGCCTTTAACACTTTCCTAGACACCCCGTAAACAATGTACGGTTAAGCGAGGTTCTAAACACGGTTTATCTTCTCCTAATGAGCGCGAAGTCCTTAGGGCTGAAGTCTAGTATTTTTTAATTACAATGGACAATGCATATGCTTTAGTGATTTTTGGGGTCCTGGAAAGGGTGATGAAATCCTCACCCAATCTGGATTGGTTTCAAGCCCCTTAAGTCCGTATTAAAGAATGCAAAACAGTAACAAATCAACAGCAAACAATTTTTATTTGCGGCGCAAAGAATCCTGCACAAGAACAGTTTATTGGAAGGGGGAGAAGAATTTGCGCAAAGAAGCCTGCAGAAAACACAATTCAGTGGAGTTCAGAGGAGAGGGGAGAGGCAGAGGGACTCACAAAAAATTTTTGGCAACCCGAAGGCACCAACTAGCCGCGTTTCCGCGGCCAAACACCAGGTATGGCCGCGGTTCCGCGGCTATACAGAGAGATTGGGCTCCCAAGTTTTTCTGGTTGCTGGTCTTGGAGTCCTCTGCTTGTCTGGATGTGTGGAATTCTGATATGCTCACTGTATATGCTCCAGATTTTTACAGTAGACCGGATGCTTCGTTTTTGTCCGTCGCGGTGTAGCCGCGAAATGTGGGTCTATCTTCCCACGTCTTTGGCACTGTACTTGAACTCCGTATTTTCAACGTCCTTGGCGTCGATCTTGAACTTCGTATTTTCCTGCACACTTGCACAAAAACTAATCAAGAATAACAAGATGGTTTCTTTTACAAAGCATTTTTTTTTTCGTTTTTTTTTTAATACTTACAAATTAACCCGAAATTACACAAGGAAATAAACTACCGTCTCCCCGGCAACGGCGCCATTTGATTGATAGGATACGTGCGTGTTCAAGTTCTAGTTTAAATACCGCAATCAAGACGGTTTCACTTGTAGCTAGCCGGTTGAGTATGGGTCGTCCGCAGGGAGATGGAGGTCTTTTTCAAAGTGTTTTTACGAGTTAAGTCTGAAAGTTCAGATTTGTTTGTGACTATCTAAGTGTTAAGTTGATATTTAAAGAGAGCTTGTTAGGGTTAGGATTAGGTTAGTTTGAGTTAGGAGTCTCCACATCTTTCGTTGCCCCACTTAATATCGATGTTACGGTAATCGGCAACAACGGGGATTAGCACGACTGGGAAGGAACTTGCGAGTATAAGCTAGGCTTTCCAACGCATAGTCCTTCCTTTTGGTGCTTGTCCGTCCGTTCTTGGCTCTTATCCATAACCTCCGGTTAATTCAACCACAACCGGTCTCACTACGGAATCACCGCTATCATGTAGGATAGGGTGCCGTAAGGAGCGGATTGTGGTTCAATTAACGGGAGTTGATTTAAGTTGTTGGGCAAGGAAAGAGTGAGAGAGATTTCCTTCTCTCAAACTTCCCTTATCCTACCCTAACAAGTATAAAACTACTCACACTTCATAATACGGAAAACTAAAACAAACAAAAGAGGAAGATAGAAAGAATGAGACTAGAAGAATACGACTAACTATTTGCGACCTCACCTTGGCGAGGATCAAGCGTAAGTATCATTGTCGTATGTAAGGATAAAGAAAAAGAAAGAAGAAAGAAACAACAAGGAAATAACAACAACTACTTAACGAATTTAAAGTTACAACAAGCATAAATATAAGGAGACAAGCATGATAATAAAATGGTCTTCTTTATTCATCACTCTTCACTCAAAAGCTCACTTACAAGTTTAATGGAGAAGAGGTGAGAAGAGGAAGAAGAGCATGTAACTAAAACCTAGCAAAAAGAAATACAAGAATTGGACCCCTTCCTTCACAAACTTCTGGGCTATTTATAGGCCAAAAACTGAAAACCTAGGGCAACCACCAGAACCCATATGAAAAGACAAAAACACCCCTGAAACATTTCTGTATTTGGCGCCATAATGGCCGCGGATCCGCGGCCTGGACCCATCTTTGGCCGCGGATCCGCGGCCCATTAGAGGAATTGGGCCCTCTTCTTTTTGGTGCTTACCTGTTATTCTGTGTACATAATTCTGGTATATATATTTTTTCATAATTTCTTCACGAATTTCCCAGAATTTCTGTTGAGGGAAAGGTGGACTTTTTGTCAAGATTTTGTCATGATTGCCTCGAGCTCCGCGTAGATTTCTTGGAAGTTGTTGTTGCCATTGAGCCTTGTGCATGAAGGTGACATTGATTTGACATTTTGTCTTCCTAAACTGGTATCTGGCAACATACGGATGAAGAGCGGAGACCGTGTTTTATCTGTGGTTGGCAGGAACCCGGACTTTTTTCGTGTTTTCCATGAATTTCACCGTTTTAGAACCGAGAACCTGTATCCTGCAATTGACTAGCAAACACGGCTCAAGAGTATCTACGGATATGCAATGTGATAAAAATTGGGCGGTTGAAAATGCAAAAATCTGATATGAACATTCGTCTACCTCCTTGGAAGAGATCGAGAAGCAAACTAGTCTTTGTAATAATTTTCTACGGAATAAAAGTGTAGATTGTTCAGTTGATTAATAAAGGTAGTGGTTTTATTTAATTCTTTTTGCATTTTACATTATGTTTTCCCTCTCTTTCTTTTCATCTTATTCTCTCAACATGCGCGAATAATTCTTCGCTTGTTAGGGTTCGTAGGATTAGGTAGGCTAATGGACGATGAAAATAATTAAACCCTTTTTAAGTCCTATAAAATTTAGGAACTTTATCAAAAGAATCATTAACATCCTAATCGGGCGCGCTAGCAATTCTTTGCTAGTTCCGACCGCGATTAGAGATTAGATTAATGATTGTTTTGGTAAAGGCTAGATATGAACGGAGTTCCGTGTCGAGATAAGGGTTAAGAGTGGGATTCCTTTTCCCTCCAGAAACCCTAATCTACACGCATCACCGTTGTTCTAGTTCTAAATCTATTAATGGATAAAAGGGGTAACTTTTAATTAATCGTCCATAACTACTAAATCCTAACGAACCCTACAAGCCTTCTTATTATATTATCTAAGTCTCTAAAATAATCTAGATCTATATTTTTTGCATTCTTGCTTAAACGTAGATCTAGAAACCTTTCCACAAAATTCTTTATTCCTCCTCTCTTTTTCAACACATCTAAAGTAAGAGTAAAAGATTCAACGTTTCCCAGAGGACGACCCGTACTCACCTCGGTCTAGCTACACGCGACACCGTTCTGATTGCGGTTATTCTACAAACACTTTTTCGAACCAATCACTTACGCTTGATCCTTGCCAAGGTGAGGTCGCAAATAGCTTGTTGTTATCTTCTAATCTCTTTCTTTCTATCTTCCTCCTTTGTTTTATTTTTCGTTCTTCTTGTAATGGGTGAGTAATTTCCATACTTGTTAGGGTAGGATAAGGGAAGTTTGAGAGAAGGAAATCTCTCTCACTCTTTCCTTGCCCAACATCTTAAATCGACTCCCGTTAATTGAACCACAATCCGCTCCCTACGGCACCCTATCCTACATGATAGCGGTGATTCCGTAGTGAGACCGGTTGTGGTTGAATTAACCGGAGGTTATGGCTAAGAGCCAAGAACGGACGGGCAAGCACCAAAAGGAAGAACTTAAGCGTTGGAAAGCCTAGCTTATACTCGCAAGTTCCTTCCTAGTCGTGCTAATCCCCGTTGTTGCCGATTACCGTAACACCGATATTAAGAGTGGCAACGAAAGAAGTGAGCGACTCCTAACTCAAACTAACCTAAACCTAACCCTAACAAGCTCTCTTTACATATCATTTTAACACTTTGTTAATCACAAACAAATCTGGACTTTTGACTTAACTCGTTAAAGCACATAGAAAAAGATTCCCATCTCTCTGCGGACGACCCGTACTCAACCGGCTAGCTACAAGCGAAACCGTCTTGATTGCGGTAACAAACTTAGCACGCAAAAACCCTACCAATCAAATAGCGCCGTTGCCGGGAAGACGGTAGTTTATTTTTTTGTGTAATTTCGGGTTAACTTGTGAATATAAATCTAACCGAAAAACAAAACAAAAAAAAATATACATTGTAAAAAAATCATCTTGGTATTTTTGATTAGTTTTTGTGCAAGTGTGCAGGATAATACGAAGTTCAAGTTCAGTGCCAAAGACGTGGGAAGTTAGACCCACATCTCGTGGCTACACCGCGACGGATCAAAACGAAGCAAAAGGTCTACTGTAAAATTCTGGAGCAGATCCAGTGAGCAAATCCAGATTCAGGAAATCCAGAAAAGCAGAGGACACCCAAAGAAGCCCAGAACAGAAAACTGAAGCCCCAACTCCCCATTACTGCAGCGGAACCGCGGCATAAGCAAGCTTAGGCCGCGGAACCGCGGCCGTTTAGAGGATTCAGTGTGCCAAAATTTTTGTAAGTCCTCCTGATCTCTCCCCCACTCCTCTGAACTCCACTGAACTGTGTTTTCTGCAGCATTCTTTGCACAAATTCTCTTCCCCTTTCCAATAAACTGTTCTTGTGCAGGATTCTTTGCGCCGCGCTAAATAATAAAAATTGATTGCAGTTGATTTGTTACTGCTTTGCATTTATTAATACGGACTTTAAGGGGCTTGAAACCAATTCAGATTGGGTGGGGATTTCATCACCCTTCCCAGGACCCCAGAAATCACAAAAGCATATGCATTGACTATTGTTAAATTAAAAAATACTAGACTCAGCCCTAAGGACTTCGCGCTCAATAGGACAGAGGACTAATTACAGGCATCAGCCGTTTATCCTATCTTGACTTTTGCGGTGTCTAGACAAGTGTGTCGAATGCAAGTGGTTACTTAATTAGGACCACTACTTACGTAGTGGGGAGCCTCCCACTTACCTGGCACTTACCTGGCCGCAATCGTTGGAGAAGAGGCGGTTTGAGGTCCTGTTTCTAGCCCTTTGGAACAGTTAGGAGCTGTCTAGCTGACCTAGGTGGCCCTAGATCTAGGTGTGATTGTGCATATCTTGTTTGTGATTGCTTGAAGCCGTAAATCCATACATATTTCTGTAAATCTCTTTCTAAAAAGAAAAAAAAAGAAAAAAAAATCAAAAACTTTTATAAAAACTTGCCCTTTGTCGCCAAAATCCATTTTTCACCCACACCCATCGTATTTCTCCATTGACGTTTTCTTACCCTCACCTTCTCCGCTTTGACTATACTAAACTCGTTTAGTGTATGTCCGCTTGGACTCGGGACACTAGAGCCCGCCTAGTCCGCGTTACGTTAGTCGCTACCGACTACGCGATCGACTCAGACGTCGAAACTCCGTCCACGCCTCTTTCACCCTTACCTTTGCCGGCCAACACCGACGTTGACCGGAATTCTGTTCATACATCTTCACCTTCACCGTCACAAACCTCTTCTTCCGCGATGTCAGGATTTAATCCAAACATCTCTTTGACTCCCCTGGGATTGACTCCACCTCCTATGGAGACAAATAACCCACCACCACCGCCTGTTGTAGCGCCGCAGCGAATCGCGCTCCAGGATCGCTTCTATCCCACCCGTTCTGCACTTCCCACCTGCCTTTCCCTTCCACCGGCCAATGGGGATAATTTTGAAATTAAGCCCCACTTCATTAACATGCTTCCGCGATTTCATGGGCTTGAATCTGAAGATGTCTATATCTTCATCAACAAATTTCAAAACGTTTGTGCCATGATGAAAACCACCCAGCTGTCGGACGATGCTATACGGCTATGGGTCATTCCGTTCACTTTATGCGGTCTTGCTGAAAAATGGCTGTATAGCACCGCTACCCACTCCATAACCAGTTGGGACGAGTTTGTTAAAGCGTTTCTCAAAAAATTCTATCCGAATCATAAAACCGCAAGGATCCGTAACGAAATCAACCAATTCTCTCAGCTTCCTTCTGAACCCTTCTGGAAGTGCTTTGACCGGTATAAAGACCTTCTTGTTCAGTGTCCTCACCATGGTCTCGAGAGATGGCAACTTTGCCAAACCTTATACGAGGGCCTGAACCCACCAACCAAGCAGTTATTGGAAACCATTTGTCAGGGCCACTTCCTATCGAAATCTGACGAGGAAGCATGGCAATTCTTCGACGACCTTGCGGAGAAAACGCTACAATGGGAGAGCACCAGACCGACTTCTTCTACCTCCACTTCTACCGGTCAGTCTAGGGTAGGAATTCACCAACTTGATGTCTCTATTGCGATGAAAGCTGAAATGGCTGCAATAACGAGAAAACTTGAAGCGATAGAGAGCAAATTTTCTTCTCCTGCCCCTGTTCTTCCCCTTCGTACCATTTGCGCTTGTTGTTCTGATCCTTCTCACTTAACCGAAGAGTGTCCTTACAATCCACCATCTCAAGGACATGATCAGGTTAATGGTACATTTCAGCAAAGACCGAGGAATGATCCATACTCTTCCACCTACAATCCCGGTTGGAGGAACCACCCCAATTTCGCCTGGAATCAGAATCATAATCAATTCCAAGGCAACAATTTCCAGAGGCCCCCTCCTCCGCAACAACAAGCGCAACAACAAACTCAACATCAGTTTCAGCAGCCCTTCCAACCCCAACCTTTTCAAAATCAGACGAACAACTTTGCACCCAACAATTCTTTTCCCCAAAACAACTTTGTTCCGTCAAACAACGATAAGGTTTCCTCGCTCGAACGAAGTCTGGAGGCGTTCATTAAACAATCGACACAATCCACCGCCAACATCCAGTCTTCCATTCAGTCCTTGGTGCAACACACTGCCACTCATGGGCAAAGCATCAAAACCATCGAAGCCCAGATAGCACAACTGAATGCGGCCTTAAGCGAGCGAGAGAAGGGGAAGCTCCCATCCCAGCCACTCCCAAATCCCGGTCACCCACATAATGTACATGCTGCTCTTGAACAACAGAACCATAATGTGAGTGCCGTGACCACATTGAGATCGGGAAGGATGCTGCAGAACAACATCGGCACACGGATCAACGATGACACCCCGGCCGCTTCTTCTTCTTCTTCTTCTTCCTCTGCTGCTTCTTCGTCTTCTGAGCCTATTCTCCATTCATCAAAAGGCTCTTCCTCTTCTTCTGCTCTAAACGGACCCAATTCTCACTCCACGAAAACACCAGTTCTGTGATCCGCTCCAGCTCCACAATCTCCTCCTCTAGCATTGGACTCAACTAATTTTAAAAACGTTCCATTTCCAAACCGGTTGAGCTCCAATAAACAAAATCCACAAATGGAGAAGATTCTGGAGTTATTTAAGCAGGTTAACATTAACATTCCTCTTTTAGATGCCGTCCAACAAGTCCCGTCCTACACGAAAATCTTAAAGGACTTGTGCACGAAAAAGAGGAAGTCTCAGGTACCAAAGAAAGTTTTCTTAGCTAGTGCTGTGAGTGATGCTCTTACCCAAGCTTTACCACAAAAACGAAAGGACCCTGGCTGTCCTACGATTTCTATTACCATTGGGGATAAGAACATCAACCGCGCACTATTAGATCTTGGTGCCAGTGTTAACCTACTTCCGTACTCAGTATACGAGCAATTAGGCGTAGGAGAGCTGAAACCCACACACTGCACTCTCCAAATGGCCGACCGATCGATCACCCATCCTAGGGGTGAGCTAGAGGATGTGTTAATCAAAGTCGGGGACTTCATATTCCCCGTTGACTTCATTGTATTAGACACACAGCCTGTAGCTAACCCCGGGAATCAAATTCCGGTGATACTCGGTCGCCCATTTCTTGCAACCTCAAATGCTGTGATCAATTGTCGCAATGGTTCGATGAACCTCTCTTTTGGAAACATGACAATTGAACTCAACATTTTTAGGTTGGGGAATCAGCCCTCCGAACCTAATGCTCATATACTGGACGTTTGCGCAATCCAGGAGATCACCCCTGAAGAGTGTGAATTCGAGGAGTTTCTGTTCGATCACGATAACCTTAACGCCACTAGTGCGTTCCTCTTCGAACCTGCTGCTGTTTCTGCACCCGACAATGACTACGAGTGTTTCACTTTCTCGAACGATCTTAGCCACTCACCACCCGAGTTTGAATCCTTCGAATTTCCGGATGAGTTACCTGAACCATCCAACTCGGTCGCTTACACTCGTTTTGAACCTTTGTTGGAGTCCTTTGAGTTCGTGACCTCTTCACCAATCTTGCCTTCCATCGTTTCTCCTCCAACGCTCGAACATAAGCCTTTGCCGTCTCACCTTAAGTACGCTTACTTGGATGAGAACGAGACCCTCCCTGTCATCATCTCGGCTTCTCTAGCTCCAGAGCAAGAGAAAGCCCTTCTTGCGGTCTTGCACAGTAATATGCAAGCTTTTGGCTGGTCCATGGCGGACATCAAGGGGATTAGTCCCCTGATCGTTGAACATCATATTCATCTGATGGATGATGCCAAACCAGCCAGGGATCCACAAAGACGTCTCAACCCAGTCATGAAGGAGGCTGTGAAGAAGGAGATCGTAAAATGTCTGGATAGTGGTATCATTTACCCTATCTCTGATAGCCAGTGGGTTAGCCCCATTCACGTTGTCCCCAAGAAATCAGGTATAACGGTCATCACTAACGAGGCGAACGAGTTAATCCCTACTCGCACCCAAACTGGGTGGCGAGTATGCATCGATTACAGAAAACTCAACGCCGCAACGCGGAAGGACCACTTTCCGCTACCTTTCATTGACCAAATGCTTGAACAATTGGCCGGACACGAGTACTACTGCTTTCTTGATGGCTACTCCGGCTATAATCAGATTCCCATCGCCGAAAAAGACCAGGACAAGACCACATTCACTTATCCTTTCGGGACGTTTGCATATCGTCGCATGCCCTTTGGGTTATGCAATGCGCCCGCTACCTTCCAGCGGTGTATGATGGGAATCTTCTCAGACATGGTGGAAAAATTCTTGGAGATCTTCATGGACGATTTCTCCATCTTCGGCGATTCCTTCAACGAGTGTTTGCTGCATCTCGACGCTGTCCTTACACGATGTAAGGACAAGAACCTCACTTTGAATTGGGAGAAGTGCCACTTCATGGTGCGCGAAGGTATTGTCTTAGGACATATCATCTCGCAAAATGGCATGGAGGTTGACAAAGCGAAGATTGAGGTCATTTCCAATCTCCCTCCTCCCAGATGCGTCCGAGTCATCCGAGCCTTCCTTGGCCATGCCGGTTTCTATAGACGGTTCATCAAGGACTTTAGCAAGATTGCTGGGCCCTTGACTCTTTTGCTGGCTAAGGACACGCTATTCGACTTCAACTCGAGCTGTGTGACTGCGTTCGAGTCATTGAAAAACTCACTCACTTCTGCTCCCGTTCTTTCTTCACCTGACTGGACGCACCCATTTGAGATTATGTGCGATGCATCCGACTTTGCCATTGGTGCTGTCCTTGGACAACACATCAACAATATGCCGCACGTAATCTATTGCGCGAGCCGAACCCTGAACGACGCCCAACTCAATTATACAACAACTGAGAAGGAATTCTTGGCTGTTGTATTTGCTTTAGAAAAGTTCAGGCCCTACCTCATCGGCTCTCCAGTCATTTTCTACACAGACCATTCTGCTCTGCGCCATCTTTTTGCGAAGAAAGATGCAAAATCTCGGCTAATACGTTGGATCCTCTTGCTTCAAGAGTTTGACCTTGTCATTAAGGACAAACGAGGATGTGAAAACGTAGTTGCCGACCATCTCTCACGACTTCCTTCTTCGCCTTCGCTTCCAATTCCGATCAACGATGTTTTCCCGGATGAACAGCTCTTGACAGTATCTTGCGAACCCTGGTTCGCAGATATTGTGAACTATTTGGCCACAGGATTACTACCGACTGAATGGTCAAGTCAGGACAGACTTCGCTTCTTATCCCATGTAAAACACTTTTACTGGGATGAACCCTATCTGTTCAAGTACTGTCCCGACCAGATTATTCGTCGGTGTGTCCCTGACGAGGAATTCAAGAGTGTGCTGTCATTTTTCCACGATCAAGCATGTGGCGGGCATTTTGGCCCCAGAAAGACAGCTGAGAAGATCTTGCAATGTGGTTTCTACCGGCCACAAATCTTCAAAGACGCTCATGACTATTGCAAGACTTGCTCCCGGTGCCAACACATGGGCCGGATATCCCGGAGGAACGAGATGCCGCTCCAACCAATCTTGGTTGTGGAGATTTTCGATGTTTGGGGGATAGATTTCATGGGGCCGTTTCCCAGCTCTTTCGGGAACTTGTACATCCTTCTCGCTGTTGATTACGTCTCTAAGTGGGTCGAGGCTGTGCCCAGCCGGACTAACGACAACAAGGTTGTCGTTAAGTTTCTTAAAGAAAACATTTTCTCCCGGTTTAGGCACCCCCGAGCGATCATTAGCGATAATGGAACTCATTTCTGCAATAAGACTTTCGAGGCCTTGATGCGGAAATATTCCATTAATCATAAGCTATCTACGCCCTACCACCCCCAGACCTGTGGGCAGGCCGAAGTTTCAAATCGGCAAATCAAGCAGATACTGGAGAAGACGGTTTCCAAGAACCGAAAAGATTGGTCGTTGAAACTCACTGATGCCCTTTGGGCATTTCGAACCGCTTATAAGACCGATCTTGGCATGTCTCCCTATCGGCTTATGTACGGAAAGGCTTGCCACCTACCTGTCGAAATAGAGCATCGCGCATTTTGGGCGATAAAAGAACTGAATCTGTCTCTCGAAGATGCGGGCAGCCATCGGAAGCTGCAACTGAACGAATTGAGCGAGCTTAGGGATGAGGCTTACGATAACGCGGTTGTCGTTAAGAACCGAACGAAGGTGTTTCACGATAAACACCTTTTGCGAAAAACTTTCGTACCTGGTCAACAGGTACTGCTTTACGACACCCGTCTACACTTCCATCCAGGAAAGCTCAGATCTCGCTGGAAAGGGCCGTATTTTGTGCAGAATGAGTATCCGCATGGCGCTGTGGATTTGGAGAATCCAAAGGACGGTTCATTTTTCAAAGTGAACGGACACCGACTTAAACCGTACCTTAGCGCCGAACCAACAGAGGAGCTCCTGGTCTTACAGGAGCCGGTTTACCCTGCATAATCTTCCTCTGCCTACCACCAAACTTCGGTTATTCAGCCAAGAACAGTGGACACTGTTCCAAATAAGTTTGGGGGTATGTATATACCTTTTTGTATTTATTTGTGGATATTCTTTTCCTTTTTCTTTACTCTTTAAAAAAAATATATATTTTTGTATATCTAACCGACAATTTTGACCCTTCAAATGATCTCTTCATGCGATGACAGTGAGGACACTGTCCAGTTTAAGTTTGGGGGTACGCTTGGTACGCATTTCTAACCTTCGCATTCATATGTATATTTTGCATCTGGATATTAAAATCCATAAAATCCATAAAAATCTGAAAATTTTCTAAAAATATAAAACTTTTCTGTCAAGTTAGCTAGTGGGAGGACTCTGATTCAACATTTCGACGGTTTTGTTTGATAAAATAAGAATAACTAAATCTTATGTTTAGATTTTGAAAACCTGAAAGATAACTCTCCTTTGAAGTTAACTATAGCTGATATACGTCTTTACATCACACTACACGTGTTGTGAGTTTTGGGAATTAGATGACAAGTCTTTCATGTCTAAAAACTTTTAAATAGATAAACGATTTTCTAAGGATCAAATAGGTTTGTTCTGAAATAAGTAATACCAAGAATAGTTTATGAAGTGAAGCGAATATGAAGGAATGTTATTGATGCCTTAATTGGAACTAAGTCTGAAAAATAACCCATCTGGAACTTGATTGGAATGATTACACACCGAACCCACTAAACATGTCTTTTATCCAAAAAAATAATTGAACTGCCGGTTATATCTCCGTTCGTATTAAATCATCATGATTTTCACGCCAAAATGTCTTTTGTTTTTGGACCTAGGTAACTCGAGTAATTAAGTCCGCTGGGGTGTTTCTACACCTAATGCCCTAAAACCAACTGGTTTGGGTGCATTGGCCCAAAGCTCGCTAAGAAGCCTAGAAAGTCCAGATTAAAACAAAGTCAAGCAAGTGTTCTCTCCGAGTTAAAATTCCTAACGGTTCTTTGTGTGAGAATAATCTTGACAAAAGACAGGTTTTTATAAAAAATATTTCTAACAGAGATATGAAGATTTTATTCTATGATAAAGACTATTGCACGTTCACAGAGGTGTGTATGAAATGAAAACAAGAAAAAGGTGGAGTGAAAAATAAGACCTAGTTTCCTGTTAAGGAAGATAGAAATTCTGAAGTTGAAACCTTACTGGAAAACGAAACTTGAAAAATACTTAACTCTTTATAAAACTTATGTGATCCTTTTAAAATTGTTATCTGGGCTTTATTGTGTGACATGATGACTTTAATCGAACCTTCTGGAACTTAACGACACTATTTACACTACACGTAAAGACATATAAAATCTTAAGTTAAATAAGAAGCGAGGTGTGAAAAATAAAGGTTCGATAGTCTAGACTTTGGATCATAGAATTGTTATTTTCTAAAACAAAACTTTAGGGGTTTGAATAATAGTAATTTTGCAAAAACTAGCTTGACCGGATTTTGTTGGTAGTATCCGCTGAAAACCCTCAGGAGAAAACACTTCTCCTACTAGGGACACCTGGAGGTTTAACGGCTTGTTGCACATGCTCAGTGCAATCGCGTTCCCTGCGAAGGTGAGGTTAGGAAATTTTTTGTGAATAAATTGGCTTTGCTCGGAACGAGCAAATGATAAGTTTGGGGGTATTTGTTCATATCAGATTTTTGCATTTTTATACCGCCCAATTTTTATCACATTGCATATCGGTAGGTACTCTTGAGCCGTGTTTGCTAGTCAATTGCAGGATACAGGTTCTCGGCTCTAAACGGTAAAATTCATGGAAAAACACGACAAAACCTGGGTTCCTGCCAACCACAGATAAAACACGGGTCTCCGCTCTCTATCCGTATGTTTCCGCACACCAGTTTAAAAGACAAAATGGCAAATCAATGTCATTTTCATGCACAAGGATCAATGGCAACACAAGATCTAAGAAATCTACGCGGAGATCGAGAAAATCATGACAAAAGATCCACATCACATCACCTTTTGTTCAACAGAAATTCTGGAAAAATCGTGAAGAAATTATGAGAAAAAACATATACCATACTGAAGGGCACTCTATCCAGGAGAAGCCACCAAAATTGGTGACCTAATTCCCCAATAGGGCCGCGGAACCACGGCCTAAGCATGCTTAGGCCGTGGAACCGCGGCCATACGGGGTCGTCAGAAGTCCAATTTTTAGGGGCAGTTTGGTCTTTTCACATGGGTCCAGAATGTTGCCCTAGAATTTCTGTTACCTGCTTATAAATAGTCCAGAACTTGCCAAAGCCAAGGGTGCTTAATCTTGTATTTTAGGTTTTAGAATACTTGTTGTTCTTCTTCCTCTTCTCATCTCTTCTCCATTGAAAAACTTGTAGTGAGCTTTTGTGAGTGAAGAATGATGAATAAAGAAGTTCTTTTTGTTATTATACTTGTCTTGCTCTTGTTATGTTAATTGCTTGTAATCTTTAATTGATAATTTAGTTGTTGTTATTTATTGTTGTTTCTTTCTTTTCTCTTTTCCTTTATCCTTAAACAACCAAGATGCTTACGCTTGATCCTTGCCAAGGTGAGGTCGCAAATAGCTAGTTGTTATCTTCTAATCTATTTCTTTCTATCTTCCTCCTTTGTTTTATTTTTCGTTCTTCTTGTAATGGGTGAGTAATTTCCATACTTGTTAGGGTAGGATAAGGGAAGTTTGAGATAAGGAAATCTCTCTCACTCTTTCCTTGCCCAACATCTTAAATCGACTCCCGTTAATTGAACCACAATCCGCTCCATACGGCACCCTATCCTACATGATAGCGGTGATTCCGTAGTGAGACCGGTTGTGGTTGAATTAACCGGAGGTTATGGCTAAGAGCCAAGAACGGACGGACAAGCACCAAAAGGAAGAACTTAAGCGTTGGAAAGCCTAGCTTATACTCGCAAGTTCCTTCCTTGTCGTGCTAATCCCCGTTGTTGCCGATTACCGTAACACCGATATTAAGAGTGGCAACGAAAGAAGTGAGCGACTCCTAACTCAAACTAATCTAATCCTAACCCTAACAATCTCTCTTTACATATCATTTTAACACTTTGTTAATCACAAACAAATCTGGACTTTTGACTTAACTCGTTAAAGCACATAGAAAAAGATTCCCATCTCCCTGCGGATGACCCGTACTCAACCGGCTAGCTACAAGCGAAACCGTCTTGATTGCGGTAACAAACTTAGCACGCAAAAACCCTACCAATCATATCTATAAGAAGATTGTACGACGAACTGTCGTGTTCCTAGTCTTGTACATGGACGACATTCTTTTGATAGGAAATGATATTCCTATGCTACAATCGGTCAAGCTATTCTTGTCACAACGGTTCTCTATGAAGGACCTGGGTGATGCCACATGCGTACTGGGGATCAGGATCTACAGAGATAGATCCAAGAGATAACTGCGACTTTCGCAGTCCAGGTACATAGAGACCATACGAAAGATATTTAGTATGGAAGATTCCAAACACGGTAATATACCAGCATTGCACGGAATCACCCTATCCAAGAAGATGTCTCCCAAGACTGATGAGGAGAGGGTTCGCATGAGCATTATACCCTACGCTTCGGCGGTAGGATCTATAATGTATGTGATGCTATGTACAAGGCCAGATGTTGCTTACGCACTAAGCGTGGTGAGCCGGTATCAGTCAGACCCAGGTGAGAACCACTGGACGCCAGTGAAGAACATTCTCAAGTACCTGAGAAGGAATAAGGAGATGTTCCTGGTTTACGGTAATGGAAACCTTAGGGTCAAGTCCTATACCGATTCAAGCTTCCAGAGTGATAAGGACGACAGCAAGTCTGTCTCGGGTTTTGTGTTTACCCTCAACGGAGGGGCGGTATGTTGGAGGAGTTCCAAACAGGATACCGTCGCAGACTCGACGATGGAGGCTGAATACGTTGCTGCAAGCGATGCCGCAAAAGAGGCGGTCTGGATGAAGAAGTTCATTAGTGAACTTCAGGTGGTTCCGTCCATTGTTTACCCAATACCTTTGTATTTCGATAACAATGGGGCTATAGCTTTAGCGAAGGAACCAAGGTCCCATCAGAAGTCCAGACACATCTTATAGCGGTATCACCTGATCAGGGAGATCATTGATCGCCAGGAGATCGAGGTACGGAGAGTGGACACAAAAGACAACAGAGCGGATCCATTCACAAAGGCCCTCCCTCAAACACAGTTCGAGTGACTTTTTGAGCTATTGGGTATGCGGTACGCCAGCAGCTGGCCATAGAGCAGACGTTAGGTATGCGGTACACCAATTACTGGCCTTTAGTGCATATGGGAGATTGTTGGATATGTATACCCTAGAGGCCATTATTGTATAGTACTAGATTGTATAATACATGTTGGAAGCTTGGGATATATATACGGGTTTACGACAGTCTTGCTCAATATAGTAGTATGCTACTTGGTTTGTTTCTATCTTAATATGTGTATATGTTTCTTTTAACATATCACTAATACATATTGATGGAGCCCTTAGGATATTTGCTTGACTACCGGCGTTGTGATGGCGATCACACAAGTGAGGGCTGGGTAGTCTGTAAGCACATCCTTATACAGGTTCCTAGTCGTAGGATTATCGAGACAGGGCATCGATACTCCAGAGTAGACTGTGCATACGCTTCTCGTCCCAGCATGGGAGATGATCTGTCCAACAGCCATCAGTACGTCGTACTGGAGATAATATGCAGGTGCTTGTTAGGTTACGAGTACACTGGTCAGGACTCGTCGGGAACTGTTGGTTGGTATTATACCTATCGTCGGTTAACAGTTCCCAGGTGACATGAGTACAGCTTAGTCCGTTGACTTGACTCTGTCACTTTGCCTCGAGTGTGTTCCCACTGTTCTTAGATTACTACCCTGCCACAGCTCTATTGAGTTGTGCAAACAGGTAGTAGTTGGGTGCAGTCCCGAAGCACTTAGAGGCAGTGACGGTTAGACAGGATTCGTCTCTCCCGGTATTGGGAGTTCATATCGCGCTGTGTCTAGGAGAGCCATTACACAAAGTCCCTGTCCAGGGCAAGCGAGATTTACTGGTAATGTTTCCAATAGTTTCTTAGGGTGTTCTGGGCTACACTCAAACACGACTTGTACCTCTATTAGGGGTCTAACGTTTACCGCCGACTAGGCCCGACATGCGATACTCTTAGACGAACAGACCGGACTGTACGGAGATTGTCACATTCAGGCTCAGTAGGAGTTCAGATGGGTTCACCTCATCGGTCTTCTTATCAGCATCTACCTGGGGACCGTTACGTACAGCTCGTATCGCATGCGGCCTATGGTTAAACCCACTGCCAGCGTAGTGTCGAGTCTTTAGAGTCCCACATAGAGGGTTGTTCACCTTTTGGCGAAACGAGTAAAGGTCGTATGATTTAACGACAGGGTTCGTTCACATATGCGTACTTGTGCGTGTTCGGTGTTCGGGCAGTTGATACTAGTGGGCTTTGGTTTAAGCCAGATCCTAGTATTTGGTTTCGGGTTGGTTTGGTCTCATTGTATTCGTGTTCCTCGGAACACGGATGCGGGTGTGTATACATAGTTGACAGAGGCAGAGGAACCTCATTAAGGTTTTGATCATTGACTTGATTAAAACCATAATGAGATGGAGGAAATTGATTAATAAGTTTTAATTAGAGATAATTGTATCATGGTTAATTGGTTTGACTATTTGACTAAGTTGACCCATGTTGACTTAGATATTTTTTTGAGCATGCTTAGCATTAATTGTGACATGATAATGGTCAAATCAACATCAACCATGACAATTTATCCTAATTAAAATTATCATTATTCTTTTTGTTCATATGATAGCTATCTCTTCTCATTCTATCATGATACATTCTCTCTCTTGCTAGCTCTCTCCTCTTCCTCTCTCAAAGCTCTCTTATTTCATGAGTTGAAAATCAAGAGCTTTGTGAGATCTAACCACTAAAGCAACTCTCTACTCACTCTAGGGTTCCTAGTCTAGCAAGAAAAGCACTCTAGTTACTTCATGGTTGAGGTAGGAGCTCAAGGTAGAGGCCTTCGGGTGGATCTTCTTCGATATTGAGAAGCCGGTGAGGAGGAGCCATCAAGATCACTCTAAGGAACTCACAACGAGGAGAAGAAGGAGTTCAAGTTTAAGGTATAACATCCTTCATAGTAGATAGAACTCTATTGCATGCTAACTAAGTTTATGGTAAAGATCCGGTTAAGGTTTATGTTAGCGCCAAGTTCGTTATCGCTAAGAAATTTTTGTTCCGCATTTGGCCACGCAAGTTGGTCGGGGCGCTAGTGTAACCCTTCATCAGTTTCTCAAAGCTCATTTGTAAAACTATTGCGTTCGAGAAATAGCCTCAGTGAGTGGATCTGCTCCAATGTTTCTTTTTATTTCTCTCTTTATCTCAAGTTCGCGGAGAAAGCTATCTCCCGAAATGAGCAATACCTATCTTAGAATATGTCTGGATATCTGATGGGACCCAGTTCACAAATGAACTCCAAATCTAGCAGACTTCTTAGACTATATCGTCAACTGAATTTAATCAGTATCCTGCGCCATGCCTCCCTCAGTATCCGCTTAGACCACCTATCCAAACTACTGCCCCTCGTCAAGAGGAAAAACTGTAACTCTGACAGTCACACTGTCATCCAAGTCACCTTGGAAGCCTAAAATGATAATCGTCTCCCAAAGGAGGCTGTCGTTACAAATCCCTAGAACATGCTCTTATGTTCAAAAACAACTTCCGAACGTTTCTCCAGGATTGGATTAATATATAAATTTATTGCAGCTAGTGCAAAAACAATATCTGGTGTGGGACTTGACATCTCATGATTGACTCAATTGCCTAAGCAAGTGATATGCCAATCATGCACATCCCTCTCCTCTTTTGTCTGTAAGACACCTTTAGAGAGGGTGACTCTATCACCTGCAGGTACACCACCATGCCAGGAGTCGTCCATTCTAAAACACCATTAGAATAGTGCCAAAGTATCCAGATTGGGAAACTACATAAGTCTAGATCTAAAACCATAGATCTAGTTACCAGAATGCCTGATATAATATCCATATCCTATATGGAGGAACCACTGTATGACAACCATAGTATAACCGATCTTAGTATAGGAATTTTACCTCCTACAATGTGCATGTCATCCAAATACCAGGACATCTCACCCTACTACCTTCTTAACAGATGCATCTCCTATTTTGATGAAGTCAAAGCCTATGACTGTCACATAAAAAATAGATGATCTATCTCCGCTATACTTGCTTTAGTCTATAAATAGACACAAGCTACTTGTCCACTATGATTTCGCTGCTCCCACTGACTACAACAAGCCTTTGGCAGAGTCATATACACGTGCAGTTCTAAAGCTAGTTTAGAACGACGCTATACTCATCCTCCTGCCGGATCTCATAGTCTAGAACAGCAGCAATGGCAAGTCTGGGTAAACAAGAACCTCCTTGTCACCGCCTTTGACGATACCGAAGTATCTCTCGGGCGCCTGAGGTTACCCACCATATGTGTGGAGTGGCTAATGGAATGTCAAACCCAATTGAATCTTTAGGTTCTTATTAAATTTTCAGTAATCGTTTGTGGTTCTGGAATCACTTCCAGTTCTACCATACTCCCACTACTGTTTTCTGAAAAAGCTCATTTTACTAATACTGTGGCGAGTTAAGAACAATATTACTATTGATCTTCTAGATGGTAGAAACTTAACCCTCGTCATAGCCTGGGATAACCCACAAACTGCCATTACAGAAATGTGCCTTGAGTTATCCAGAGTCTGGTTTTAAGCATAAACCGGACAACTCCATATAGCTTAACATCGTTAAGATATGAACCATTCTATATACAATATAGAAATAGAGGCACCAATTTAATTGGAACCAGATTCAAATCATGCAGCTGTCTCCAGTGCATGTCAACTAAAAAGAAGGAGGTCGATCAACATTACTCAACTAGGAGTGAATCCAGATATGAGTAACCTGAAAGAGAAGCAAGTTCTCAAAACCATTACTATCAACTGAATACCAAACACAAGCATCTACATCTTCGATCACCTTGAAGAATCATGATACTTGCAACACACGGTTCTCTACTTTATTCTTATACCTATAACTTCTCAAAACTTGGACCTTGTATTTCTATGAAATACTTGTCTAAAACTAGAGAAGTCATAAGTAAACAAAATATAGTATGAGTACCAACCCCTCTGTCCTAATGGACACTGGACAACATACAATACTTTGTATAAGTCCCCTGAGTTGAATAACTCAAATCCTGTGCGTCGTAGGTTGAAAACTGTACTATGGTTAAGAAGAATTACACCGTTGTTTAATGCTCCTTACCCAATCATCAACAGATATAGATAAATTTCATGGACATTATTTTAAAAAGTCATATCTCACTGTATAAAATAAACGTACAGATATATCAGTTTGAAATTGGTGCATAACAACGGATATTCAAAACCAAATATTTGCCATCAGGCAAAACACTAGGCGATTTCCTCAAATATCACCAATTATAACGAATTCCGATATAATGAGAATATAATCATCTAATTCCCAATAACTTACTCTCACTCATCATCTGTAAAACCATACAGATGTGAGAATCAAACCTGGTAAATTCATGCCCTGGAGTAAGGATCTAATTGGGAAATCAGTTTTTAATTAACAACGCATAGTGAAACAGAAACATAAAAATATTTCGAAGGGTAGACGGATATTCCTAGTAATGCCTCTTCCATTATCCAGATTCATGACTCTAACCGTATATTTCCTTGCCATCTCTCCAAATCCCTTTATTTGTCTTTACTCAATACCTTATGTACACCATCCTTAAGCTAAATGGTTTTCTTCTTTCCCTATCGTTCGTGTAAATCCCCGTTTCCACTATAACAAAAGTTTCTTATTTTCTGAATTCCAGTGGTTTCTTTTCCCTTCGTGTTTGAATTAGTTGCTTAAGCTTAACATTTTTTTTCCAACTCTTTTGAAATCATAGTCCTAACCCTAAAAGTAAAAACCCAAGATTTAAAACCAAGGCTAAATAAAACTAAAACCAAAATTTTAACAACCAAAACCCTAACCCACACATTCATTTCTTTATTAACCAATTTATAAAATTCCCTCAGCCCACTAATAATCTCTTAACCAATTTATAGATTTTTCCCCGGCCCACTTCACTATCAGCCCACTTCGTTTTTAAAGGGAATTAATTTTCTTTTTCTTTTACGAGCCTGGCCCGTTCTCCATTCGACCTGCCTCCGCTTCAGACCCGACCCGCTACCCCTGTTCATCTTTTTTAAATTTTCTCCAACGGTAACCTCCCATAACTTACGCGTGCGACCCGCCTCCTCCGTCGTCACTCACGCCCACGCCCACGCAGTGCCGTTGCCTCCGTTCCCTATCACAACCTCACCTCACTCTTCTCTTTCTTTTTGGAAATCCCTGACTCTCCCCATTCTCCAAATCCACCGAGCACCCAAACTTTCCTCGAACCCACTGCACCCCACCGCCGGCGATCACCCACCTCTTCGACAACCCCTCGGCAACCCTCGATCACTCCTCCTCCACCAACCTTCTCCCTCCACGAATTCACACTTCATCAACCCGAGCTCCCATCAATTCAAACTCTGCACACAGAAACCCATTACCCGCCGAACTCGAGTCACCCCTGCACGCCTCCTCGACGCCGGCGACCCCCACCACGTCGTCGACCTCCACCTTCTCAGCATCATCACCCTCACCACAATTCCCAAGCCCCACTGCTTAATCTCTCCCTCTCTCCAAAACCACACAAAACCCAAGATCACCCAAAACCATTTCCAAACATTTCACTGTTGCACTTCGCCGGAGCGCCGCCGCCGACCATCGTCAATCTCAGCACTACTCAAGAGATCCACAGAGCCAACTCTACACTTCCAGCGCGCACAAGACGACTCCGAGAAACTCCGACGTAAAACCCGTGTTTCGAAGCAAACTCGCGAGAATCCGTTACACGGCGTACGTCACGCGTCCGTGACGCCACTGCTGCCGTACGACCCCGAGACGTTTCCAGGCAAGTGTTTACTTGCTTCATGCTAAAATTATAGTGGTATATACCTAAATAATCTAGTTTACGAATTTACCGATTTCCGATACGTATTGTGACCTATGTGTTCGATGCTAATCTCCCATGAAAATGATTGTTTATTTTGACGGAAACTAATATTTTCTATTAGCCCATAGGATGATAAATATAGTGTAGGAATCTCGCTGGAAAATACGATTGTTAGTCATAAAAATTGATACCCCCAAATATGCCGTTAAAACTAATATTTTCTCGTATCTGAAAATGAATAAAATCACCGTAAATTACATACATACTGGAATGATACGTTCGATGGCTTAAATCAAAGCCGACTTGACGAACTTTAATCCTATGTAAAATTCTGATGATTTCTGTTCTGTAACTGTGATGATAATTAGATCGGAATGCGACTCTGGACTGCAGTCCAGAGCGTTTCTGTTAGTGTTTATGCCTTAGAAGGCCATTACTGTATCATACTAGCTTGTATATTACTTAATGGAAGCTTGGGATATTCACATGTATATAACAGTCTTGCTAAACATGGTAGTATGCTACTTGGTTTTTCTATCTTAATATGTGAGTGTACGTATTGATAGAGCTCTTAGGATCTTGCTTGTCTACCAGCGTTGTGATGGCAGTCACACTAGTGGGGGCTGGGTAGTCTACAAGCACATCCTTATTCAGGTCCCTGGTCGTTGGATTATCGAGACAGAGCATCGATACTCCGGAGTAGACTGGTGTGTACGCTTCTCATCCCAGTTGGGGAGATGGTCTGTCCCACAGCCGTCAGTACGTCGTACTGGAGATAGTATATAGGTGCTCGTTAGGTTACGGGTACACCGGACAGGACTCACAGGGAACTGTTGGTTGGTTTGATACCAGTCGTCAGTGAACAGTTCCCAGGTGACATGAGTACAGCGTAGTCCGCAGACTTGACACCGCTACTTCGCCTCGAGTGTGTCCCACTGTTCTTAGATTGCTACCCTACCACGGCTCAAAAGAGTCGTGCAAACAGGTAGCAGTTGGGTGCAGTCCCGAGCACTTGGAGGCAGTGGCGGTTAGACAGGATTCGTCCCTCCCGGTATTGGGAGTAGATATCGTGCTGTGTCAGAGAGCCATTACGCAAAGTCCCTGGCCAGGGCAAGCGAGATTTGCTGGTAGGTTCCAGTAGTTTCTCAGGGTGTAATGGGCTTCCCTCCGACACGACTTATACCGCTATTAGGGGACTGACGCTTGCCACCCCCCTAGGCCCGATATGCGATAGTCTTGGACGAACGGACCGGACTGTATGGAGATTGTCACATCAGACTCAGTAGGAGTTCGGATGGGTTTTCTCATCGGCCTTCTTATCGACAACTACCTGGGGACCGTTACGTACAGCTAGTGCCGCTTGCGGTCTGTGGTTAAACCCACTGCCAGCGTAGTAGTCGAGTCTCTAGAGTCCCACACAGAGAGTTTCCTACTCCAGGCGAAACGATATAGAGGTTGCATGGTTTTGCGACAAAGGGTTCGGACGCATACGTGCGTTTACGCACGTACGACTTTCGAACAGTTTTTACCAGTCGGCTTTGGTTTAAGCCAGTTACTGGTATCCGGTTATTGGATTTTTACAGTCTAAAGTTTTTCCGTATTTTTGCGGATTGGAGGGGCGTTCTCGTAATTGTACGAGAAGCTTCTAGAAGATGTGACTAAGGAGGTTACTTTGGATGAGATTGTGAGTCATGAGGTGATTCATCATTATCATTAATTGCACCATAAATGATAATGACACATGCTTAATGAATCACCATTAGATATTTGTGAAGCATGCTTATTCTTCACTCATTTTCTTTTGTTGATAAATGAGAATGCTTCATAATATATTATGATACACTCTCTCTCTTCTCATTATCTTATCTCACATTCTCTCTCCTCAAGCTCTCATCTTCAAACCCTAATCCTTACACCTCATGAGTTGAGATCAAAGGATTAGTTAGACTAAACAATCCATAACCATCACTCTATCTCATCCTAACTTCTTTGATTAGCAATCCAAGAAGGTTAGTTGCCTCAAGTTTAGAGGTTTAGCTTGGAGTTTCGCTCTCGGGTGGATTGTCTACTACCTAGAGAAGGCCGAGGAGAACAAGGAGATCGTAAAGACGAAGGACTAGTTTCGATAGGTATAATCCCTTAACACTATAGTTTAGTATTGCTATGTGTTCGGTTATTATTTGTTTAGCTTCGATTCAAGCGGTTAGTCGATATTTGTTCTTTAAACTTGATCGTTTTTGAAAATTCCGCCTCCCCATAAGTACTGGGGTGTACTACATCGACTTACAGTTTCTGATTATTGTGTTCTGTCTCAAGACCTGCGTCACTGTGTTTTCTGAAGTCGTATGTTACGGAACCCTGCAGTATATTAAAGATAATTCTGTTAGTTGAACAAAACTGGTGGTTCCATTCCGATTCATCGCCGTTTGCTATTTTAAACTGTATTTAAAAGGGCAGAACGTATAACTGTCCAGAACAGATTCTGAAATGACACACTGAGGTTAAACAGTGTATAACTTTTAACGTACAGATGCGATTAAGGATCTGTCTATTGCGTTGAATACTCCATTAGAAACCCTAGATTTCATTCAACAGTAGCATCGCTAAATTCTGAGCCCAATCGGGTGCAATTCGTGTCGCGAAACGGACGTTCAGTTCTGAAACTGAATTTCCAGCCGCGAGCACTTAAAATGAAATAGCTATATCTTGAAAACCGGAATCCCGATTGAACTGAAACAAATTTTGATGAATTGCTGACTGAGTGTTCTAATTAGCTTACTTGTATCATTTTGCTAAATTCTTAACATATTAATTTATGCAAATTACTTTAGTTAATGACATGCATGTTGATTCATAACATACAGAGCTTATTGGTAGCATACAATACATATATCATACCCTTGCCATATACTCAGTGTTAGTGCGTGTGGACATTGCATTATCGTGCGTGATAGATGTTGGTTTAGGAGTGACGAGTACACCAATGGAAAGTGAATATTCGTGACAGTGATTGATACAGTGAACAGTGATGAAACCGTGCCATTGGTATACTTGTACACAACTAGATCAATATCATAAATAGTGTAAACCTGGAGAAAAAGGGGAAATAAAAGTGGAAAGAGTATCGTATTTAGCAGGACCGTGTTTAGAGAATGATCATTCGAACCGTGATACTGATACGTGTAGGGTAGGATCTAGCGATCCGGCTGACAGGGTTATGTCCCGGGCATGTGGGTCGTTGTCTCGGGTATGTACGAGACTCCTGTTAAACATGATCCTCCTTCCACTATGTGATTTCAAACATGACCTAGAGACCGATAGGGACACATAACATATTCTGCATCATATAGTGACATAGTGATTACTTGCATTGTTCCTACACCAGTATTACCTCATATACCTGTTTCATCTTATTATAATAATATTGTTATTGTGTCGCTCTGACGACCTGAGTATGCATGCTCAGATTCCGCGGGAAGACCAGCACAGGAGACGGATCTACCCTTTGAGTTCACGGAGATATAGTTTGCTGTACCTTCTTCATTTACTGCTTTCCATAAAAGTGATCGTTAGATTGAACTTGGTTAGTTATTGTTCTTATTATCTGTAATTTGTGAACAATGGAATTTTAATGTAATAAATTAGTGATGTGATTCCTTTAATACTATGCTTTATTTACTGATTACCATGTAGTGCTAGAAGCCGAAGTGTGACTACGGCGGGATGATCCCTTGACCGTAGGAGCATGGCTGGCCTAATCATCCCTCGTTTTCCGTATTTTGGGAAGCGGGGCGTGACATGGTTTAGTTGGTATCAAAGCCTGTGTTTGGTATCAAGGAATAACATTAACTATACTGTATTACGTTATTCTTGTTTCACTACTCTTAATTTTCATCCTTGAATCTGATCCTATCCTTTTGAATCTTCCAGTGATATGACGTCCCCGAACGACCCCTCCTCGGACTCCAGCTCTCAGGACCGTACGGAAAGAATACTTAGTTCACTGACCACTCTCGCGGAAGCTCAGGAGAGAAAGACAGATTTACTCACTGAGGGACTCAGGGCGATTACCGCCGCAGGAGGACCCTCCGCACTTATTACCGCCTCCGAGGGCGCTACTCCACCAGCTTATCAGGCTAGGGTTGGTACCGTATCAGACTTCCGACGTTTACACCCAACTGCATTCACAGGGCTAGCTGAACCCCTTGAGGCTGAGCAATGGCTGGTGAACATGGAGAATTTATTGACAGCCGCCAGGGTTCCAGAGGAAGACAGAGTGGACGTGATAAAGATTCAATTAGAAGACGAAGCCCGTACATGGTGGTCGGTGGAAGAAAGCAGACTTGATGAGCCGATTGAATGGAGCAAGTTTAAGGAGTGCTTCCTAGATCATTATTTCCCTCCCACAGCCAAGGCAGAAATGGAGGAAAGGTTTATTCTTTTAAAGCAGAATGGACGCCCAGTGGACGTATATGCGGCAGAGTTCAACCGTCTGAGCCGCTTTGCTCCATACATGGTCAAATCAGAGGCCACCAGGGCCAGACGCTTCCTTCAGGGGTTAGATTTCGAGTTGCAGCAATTGATTGCATCGTTGGATTTGCAGACTTTCGCACAGGTACTCAACGCGGAGAGAGTTCAGGAGCAATTGATTAACAAGTTCAGAAGACCCCCAGTCGTTCCAGCAAGTACCCAGGCGCCTTCTCGAGGAGCCATACCGGTTCACAGAGCAGGAACGACACAAATGAAGCGCCCGTTCGTACCACAGCATCGCCCCCAGAGACAGGGCATAACTTGCGGCTATTGCGGTAGAGGAGGGCATACCCAGAAGGACTGTCGTCGTGCCAAGGGACAGTGTTTGATTTGCGGTTCCAGTCAGCATAGGATTAACAGTTGCCCTGATCGAACAGAGATACAGGGAGGTTCTGGACCGCCACAGCAGAGGCCGCAGGAGCAGAGACAACCATTTACAGGTCGCGGTCAGGGACGGGCTTTCACCTTGACCGCCGAGCATGCAGAGGCGTCAGGAGACGTGGTTACAGGTACTCTACTCGTACATTCCTTGCCAGCTAGAGTACTATTTGATTCGGGAGCATCGCATTGTTTCTTGTCTGAGCATTTCACTAATACACACTCAATACCACATGAACCACTAACCAAGGGATGGGAAATTCATACGGGTAATGGCATTATTATATCTAGTCGAGAATGTAGATTATGCCCGGTTGTAGTGTGTGGCAGGGAATTCTATGCGAATTTCCTTCTGATTGGGACAGGCAGTTACGATGCAATTCTCGGAATGGATTGGATGAGCACTTTCCATGCAGTTATCGATTGTCGTGCAAAGAAAGTGATTTTCCGCATTCCCAATCACCCGAAGTTTATTTTCGAGGGCGGAAGCGAATCTTTGGAGCCAGCTAAGTACAGAGCAAAGCCTAAGGAACTGAAAGCTATGGAGATTGATAAGAGCCCAGTTCCAGAAATTGTTCGGGACTTTCTGGATGTATTTCCCGAAAATCTACCAGGTCTACCACCTCCTCGAATCTTGGAGTTCTCAATCGATTTGATTCCAGGTACAGCCCCAGTATCCAGGGCCCCATACAGAATGGCACCAGTTGAGTTGGCGGAATTGAAGAAGCAGGTTGAAGACCTATTGGAGAAGGGATTTATTCGGCCAAGCGCTTCACCGTGGGGTGCACCAGTCCTACTAGTAAAGAAGAAGGATGGATCGCTGCGAATGTGTATAGATTATCGAGAGCTGTACAAGGTCACAATAAAGAACAAGTACCCAATACCGTGCATTGACGACCTATTCGATCAGCTGAGTGGAGCCAAGGTATTCTCGAAGTTGGACCTCCATTCTGGATATCATCAAATCAGAGTAGCAGCCGAGGATGTATGCAAGACGGCTTTCAGGACCCGATACGGACACTACGAGTTTCATGTGATGCCGTTCGGTGTTACCAATGCCCCAGCAATATTCATGGACTTGATGAACAGAGTGTTCGCAAAGTACTTGGACACGTTTGTCATTGTGTTTATCGACGACATACTTGTCTACTCGAAGACCCGGGAAGAACACGCTGAACATTTGCGCACGGTACTACAAATTCTTCGGAAAGAGAAGCTGTATGCGAAGCTGAGCAAGTGTGAATTCTGGCTCGACAAGGTTCAGTTTTTGGGACATATTGTTTCGGGCGAAGGCATCTCGGTAGACCCGGCGAAGATAGAATCTGTCAGAGATTGGCCAACGCCGAAGTCAGTAGCCGAGATCAGGAGCTTTCTGGGATTGGCAGGTTATTATCGGAGATTCTTCCAAGATTTCTCAAGGATCGCGGAACCATTGAAGAGGCTGACACGGAAGGACATGCTGTTTACATGGACAGAGGAGTGCACTCAGGCATTTGACACACTGAAGAAGAAGTTAACCACGGCACCTATACTTACAGTACCAGATGATTCCGGTGGTTTGGTGATACATAGTGATGCCTCAGGGAAGGGATTAGGCTGTGTTCTAGTGCAGCACGGCCGAGTGGTTGCTTACGCCTTTCGACAACAGAGAAACCACGAGAAGAACTACCCCACGCATGACTTGGAGTTAGCTGCGGTAGTCTTTGCGTTGAAGATTTGGAGGCACTATCTATTGGGTGAGAAAGTGGAGGTATACACAGATCATAAAAGTTTGAAATATGTTTTCACTCAGAAGGAACTAAACCTAAGGCAGCGCCGATGGCTAGAGCTGATGGCAGATTATGACTTGGACCTTCAGTATCACCCGGGGAAGGTCAATGTTGTACCAGATGCGCTCAGTCGCAAACCAGTGGTCATGATGTTGACCGATCAGAGGAGCATTATTGAAGATTTCCAGAGACTTGCACTTGAGGTCGTTACACCGAACGCACTCAGTCAATTTTGGCAACTACAGGTGCAATCTTCCCTGATGGATCGCATCAAAATTGCACAAGCGGATGATCCCCGATTGCAAAAGTTCAGAGAGCAAGTGGAAGCTGGACTGAGAACGGATTTGATTATACATGAAGATGGCTCTCTGAGATTCGGTAGCAGACTCTGCGTACCTAAAGGAGATGTTCGAGAAGAAGTTTTGGCTGAAGCACACAGTTCAACTTATTCTGTGCATCCAGGAGGTACAAAAATGTATCAGGACCTAAAGCAGCACTTTTGGTGGAACGGAATGAAGCGGGAAATTGCGAGGTTCGTATCCAGGTGCTTGGTATGTCAGCAGGTGAAGGCGGAACATCAGAGGATAGCAGGATTGCTACAACCATTGCCGACACCTGACTGGAAGTGGGAACACATTACTATGAATTTTGTGACGGCCTTACCACGGAGCCCTAGGGGAAATAATGCTATTTGGGTTATCGTCGATCGCCTCACAAAAGCTGCACACTTCCTACCTTTCCGAGTGGGACAGTCGACAGAATCACTGGCAGAAAGATATATGCAGGAGATTGTGCGACTTCACGGTGTTCCAGTCAGCATTGTGTCAGACCGGGACACGAGATTCTTGTCACATTTTTGGAAGAGCTTACAGGAGAGTTTAGGAACCCGCCTTAAATTCAGCACAGCTTATCACCCACAGACGGATGGACAATCCGAGCGTACGATTCAGACGCTCGAGGATATGTTGAGAGCCTGTATGTTGGACTTTCAGGGTTCCTGGGAGGACCATCTGCATCTAGTCGAGTTCTCTTATAACAATAGTTATCAGGCTAGTATTCAGATGGCTCCTTTTGAAGCACTTTACGGGTGGAAGTGTCGATCCCCAGTATGTTGGGATGATGTGGGAGAACGAAGACTACTGGGCCCCAAACTCATTGTGCAGACAGTCGACAAAGTCCAAATGATCAGGCAACGTATTAAGACGGCTCAGGATCGACAAAAGAGTTGGGCAGATACCAGCAGAAGGGCACTAGAATTCGAAGTCGGAGATCATGTGTTCTTGAAGATTTCCCCTACTCGTGGAGTTATCAGGTTCGGAGGTCGGGGAAAGCTTAGTCCCCGTTTTATCGGACCTTTTGAGGTGCTAGAGCGAGTAGGAGAGGTGGCCTATCGACTTGCCTTGCTTCCATCGCTAGCTGGTGTGCACAATACCTTCCACGTGTCACAGTTGCGGTGTTATGTTCGGGATGAGAGCCATGTCCTGGACCATTCGGAACTAGTTTTGGGAACCGATCTGTCATACGAGGAGCAGCCTACTACCATCCTCGACCGCAGAGAGAAAGTGCTGAAGAATAAGGTCATTCCGTTAGTCTGAGTGTCTTGGGGCGGTCGTTCCCCAGGAGAATCCACCTGGGAGCGGGAGGAAGACATCCGTGATCGTTATCCACATCTCTTTGTTTAGTACATTGTTTCTTGTATCCTTGTCAAATTTCGAGGACGAAATTTTTGTTAAAGGGGGTATGATGTAAATCCCCGTTTCCACTTTAACAAAAGTTTCTTATTTTCTGAATTCCAGTGGTTTCTTTTCCCTTCGTGTTTGAATTGGTTGTTTAAGCTTAACATTTTTTTCCAACTCTTTTGAAATCATAGTCCTAACCCTAAAAGTAAAAACCCAAGATTTAAAACCAATTAAAACCAAGGCTAAATAAAACTAAAACCAAAATTTTAACAACCAAAACCCTAACCCACACATTCATTTCTTTATTAACCAATTTATAAAATTCCCTCAGCCCACTAAAAATCTCTTAACCAATTTATAGATTTTTCCCCGGCCCACTTCACTATCAGCCCACTTCGTTTTTAAAGGGAATTAATTTTCTTTTTCTTTTACGAGCCCGGCCCGTTCTCCATTCGGCCTGCCTCCGCTTCAGACCCGACCCGCTACCCCTGTTCATCTTCTTTAAATTTTCTCCAACGGTAACCTCCCATAACTTTTGCGCGCGACCCGCCTCCTCCGCCGTCGCTCACGCCCACGCCCACGCAGTGCCGTTGCCGCCGTTCCCTATCACAACCTCACCTCTCTCTTCTCTTTCTTTTTGGAAATCCCTGACTCTCCCCATTCTCCAAATCAACAGAGCACCCAAACTTTCGTCGAACCCACTGCACCCCACCGCCGGCGATCACCCACCTCTTCGACAACCCCTCGGCAACCCTCGATCACTCCTCCTCCACCAACCTTCTCCCTCCACGAATTCACACTTCATCAACCCGAGCCCCCATCAATTCAAACTCTGCACACAGAAACCCATTACCCGCCGAACTCGAGTCACCCCTGCACGCCTCCTCGACGCCGGCGACCCCCACCACGTCGTCGACCTCCACCTCCTCAGCATCATCACCCTCACCACAATTCCCAAGCCCCACTGCTTAATCTCTCCCTCTCTCCAAAACCACACAAAACCCAAGATCACCCAAACCCATTTCCAAACATTTCACTGTTGCACTTCGCCGGAGTGCCGCCGCCGACCATCGTTAATCTCAGCACTACTCAAGAGATCCACAGAGCCTACTCTACACTTCCAGCGCGCACAAGACGACTCCGGGAAACTCCGACGTAAAACCCGTGTTTCGAAGCAAGCTCGCGAGAATCCGTTACACGGCGTACGTCACGCGTCCGTGACGCCACTGCTGCCGTACGACCCCGAGACGTTTCCAGGAAAGTGTTTACTTGCTTCATGCTAAAATTATAGTGGTATATACCTAAATAATCTAGTTTACGAATTTACCGATTTCCGATACGTATTGTGACCTATGTGTTCGATGCTAATCTCCTATGAAAATGATTGTTTATTTTGACGGAAACTGATATTTTCTATTGGCCCATAGTATGATAAATATAGTGTAGGAATCTCGCTGGAAAATACGATTGTTAGTGATAAAAATTGATACCCCCAAATATGCCGTTAAAACTAATATTTTCTCGTATCTGAAAATGAATAAAATCACCGTAAATTACATACATACTGGAATGATATGTTCGAGGGCTTAAATCGAAGCTGACTTGACGAACTTTAATCCTATGTAAAATTTTATGATTTCTGTTCTGTAACTGTGATGATAATTAGATCGGAATGCGACTCTGGACTGCTGTCCAGAGCGTTTCTGATTATTGTGTTCTGTCTCAAGACCTGCGTCACTGTGTTTTCTTAAGTCGTATGTTACGGAACCCTGCAGTATATTAAAGATAATTCTGTTAGTTGAACAAAACTGGTGGTTCCATTCCGATTCATCGCCGTTTGCTATTTTAAACTGTATTTAAAAGGGCAGAACGTATAACTGTCCAGAACAGATTCTGAAATGACACACTGAGGTTAAACAGTGTATAACTTTTAACGTACAGATGCGATTGAGAATCCGTCTATTGCGTTGAATACTCCATTAGAAACCCAAGATTTCATTCAACAGTAGCATCGCTAAATTATGAGCCCAATCGGGTGCAATTCGTGTCGCGAAACGGACGTTCAGTTCTGAAACTGAATTTCAAGCCGCGAGCACTTAAAATGAAATAGCTATATCTTGAAAACCGGAATCCCGATTGAACTAAAAAAAAATTTGATGAATTTCTGACTGAGTGTTCTAATTAGCTTACTTGTATCATTTTGCTAAATTCTTAACATATTAATTTATGCAAATTACTTTAGTTAATGACATGCATGTTGATTCAAAACATAGAGAGCTTATTGGTAGCATACAATACATATATCATACCCTTGCCATATACTCAGTGTTAGTGCGTGTGGACATTGCATTATCGTTCGTGATAGATGTTGGTTTAGGAGTGACGAGTACACCAATGGAAAGTGAATATTCTTGACAGTGATTGATACAGTGAACAGTGATGAAACCGTGTCATTGGTATACTTGTACACAACTAGATCAATATCATAAATAGTGTAAACCTGGGGGAAAAGGGGATATCAAAGTGGAAAGAGTATCGTATTTAGCAGGACTGTGTTTAGAGAATGTTCATTCGAACCGTGATACTGATACGTGTAGGGTAGGATCTAGCGATCCGGCAGACAGGGTTATGTCCCGGGCATGTGGGCCGTTGTCTCGGGTATGTACGAGACTCCTGTTAAACATGATCCTCCTTCCACTATGTGATTTCAAACATGACCTAGAGACCGATAGGGACACATAACATATTCTGCATCATATAGTGACATAGTGATTACTTGCATTGTTCCTACACCAGTATTACCTCATATACCTGTTTCATCTTATTATAATAATATTGTTATTGTGTCGCTCTGACGACCTGAGTATGCATGCTCAGATTCCGCGGGAGGACCAGCACAGGAGACGGATCTACCTTTTGAGTTTACGGAGATATAGTTCGGTGTACCTTCTTCATTTACTGCTTTCCATAAAAGTGATCGTGAGATTGAACTTGGTTAGTTATTGTTCTTATTATCTGTAATTTGTGAACAATGGAATTTTAATGTAATAAATTAGTGATGTGATTCCTTTAATACTGTGCTTTATTTACTGATTACCATGTAGTGCTAGAAGCCGAAGTGTGACTACGGCGGGATGATCCCTTGACCGTAGGAGCATGGCTGGCCTAGTCATCCCTCGTTTTCCGTATTTTGTGAAGCGGGGCGTGACAGTTCGGCACCAGCCTATGGTTTAGAAGAAGACTACCCAATAAGCGTAATAGGTGTACTCTCCTAATCGTAGGAGCACTCGATACCTGAGAGAAGGTAAAGATAAAAGACAACTGAATAATCCTTATTCTATTTATCTTGAACCAGAATCCATTCTCGAACTGGAACAAGTTCCTTCGAGTTTGTATGTAACTATACGATGTATTATCCAATAAATGTGGATCTTAGTACTGATACGGGGTGTTCTGGAGAAATCCAAAGGTGAAGTAGGAGTGGCGATGATATACGCGGTTTGGTCATGAATGATAGCAGTCGGAATTTACTTTGCCCTCTTTCTAATCCCTTTATTAGTATTTACTTATTACCTTCTGTACACCTCACTTAGGCTAATTGGTTTTCTTTCTTCCCCACCTTTCGGCACCTGCCTATGATTTGGAAGAAGACTATCCAATAAATGCAATAGGTGTACTCTCTCATAATCCTAGAAGCCCTCACAACCTGAGAGAAGCTAAAAGGAAAAGACAGCTGTATAGTCCTATTCAATTCCTCCATAACCAGAAACCATTCTCGAATCTGAAACAAGTTTCTTCGAGTTCATATGTAAATATACGATGGACTTATCCAATAAATGTGGATCTTCGTAGTGATACGGAATGTTCCGGAGAAAAGCAAAGGGTAAAAGTAGGAGTGGCAATGAAGTGTGCAACTCTGACAATCTAAAAAACAGTATGTTTTAAGAAAGTTCGGTTATCTTGGTAACTGAGTTATAGTCTAGGGTCAGGCCATGGTCGCTGCCAAAAAAAGAGAGAAAAGAAACACTCAGCGCGCACTCTAACCTAGATCAGAATGGTTAATCACTTTATCTAATCAGGATATCTCCCACTGTATCATCAAATTCTCCTACAAACCCGAAAGAAGAATTAGTCGGGATCATCTAAAATCGCCCGAGGAGTAAACCAACTCATCAGTAGGTATCGGGATCCAACTATTATCGCATGATAACTTGATGGAATCCACTCAAGTTATCACACTCCAGAAGGTATACTCATACCTGGCAAGTTTCCTTTATGTTTGAAACTCCCGATGTGAGTTTTACCCCCATGCTCTTTTGACCTTGACTAAGGCCAACAAATCATAAGTCACATTTCAAGTTCTACCCGTCATTGTACAGGTTAATTTGAACCCACTCGTACTCGCCCTTGACTAAGGCCAACAAGGCTGTACGACTGTCCCAAACCAACGCATCTATCTATACAATAGAAAAGTAAAAAATAACTACCATACATTACGCCTTGACGAAGGCCAACAAATATAGCATGAATACTAAGTGCTACCCGTTTGAAATGACGGAGGGCTACGAATGGTTTTTGGCGAAAAACCTTTAACGTAATGAACTTGATATCTTTGAAGGAACCGGATAGCTTTTTACAAATATATAGTGGCGAAAACCATTGCTAAAGAGGTCATTTCTGGTGAAGAGATCTCCGCTCTTTCCTTGTCGAATGAGGTGCAGGGTATTCCCACTGAATACCACGATGCAAAGCAAAAAGTAATCGACTATAGTGAAGTTATTACCCTGAAGCAAACTTCTGTCCAAGAGGTCACTCCCGGTGAGGGGATCTTGGCTCTTGCCTCGTGGAATGAAGTGCTCGATATTCATAACCAAATATCGCTGTGCAAAACAAAAGAAAACGTCCTTATAATAACAGCATTTTAAAATTGTTCCAACAACATCAATTAGGTCTGTTTTCCTTGCATTGATCTGAATCAACACAGTCCCATCAATTAATCACACCAGAAAAGAACGAAAATATGATGTACGTATATGCCATCCGCATTCGCCACTGGGCCCCGTCATCACCCGTTGGGTTACTTAACTAACGATAGAGCGGGGGCTGGACTAGCGCGGGTGCAAAACATATACAACATCTACTGATATATATATAACAATATATAATAATCGCTCAAGGCATGATAAATGCAACATCATAGATAAGCGATAAGAATCACAGAACAATACAGATAATCTGGGAGCCCCGGGTTTCCTTTGAGCCGCAACTGAAACCCGACGTTCCCCAGGTCGTGTAGATAGCCTGTGCAATAAAAACGTAGACCCCTACGAGTGCGGAAAGTTACCCGCCAAAACCAGAAGTGAGGCAGCCCCCTTCATCAAAGTGAATGGGCCACCCGGCACTTCACGGAATCCGGTAACTTGAGCACCCCTCCTTGGGTCAACCTGTACCCCCCACGAGTGCGGCGAATAGCCCGCCAATTCTAGAGTGAGGCCCCCTCCTTCTCAATGCCATGAGATACGGACCCGTTGCCCTCTAGAACCTGGGTATCCGTTCAATCCATCGCTGGGTAATCCTGGTACAGAAAAGAAAATATGTACAACGGTGATATCGACCTCAACCCGGCCGTGCCCCAAATAAATAATATGCAAGCAGGCAGTAACGGCAGTCCACATGTCGGACGCTCACCCCGCGATATCAAATGTACAAATAAAACTAAACTGTACTAACATTGCGCCCAAGCTATCTACCACGACGATCCAGCCAACAATCACAACGCAACACAGAACATCAACGTGAATGTCACGTTTGTAAACCCGTCTAAAAGAACTATAGCAATTAGACAAGTTGTACCGCTCTGATGACATTCACGGTCGCAGATAGTAATGTATGTACTGTAAAACTTTAAACAATGTTAGAAATATCGACTTCGAAATAACCCCGAATAGCCCCAAACAAATAGATAAAACCATATCCAAACTGGGCTAAACAAAAAACAACACTGAACCAATATTCCAGAGACTAAACCACACCCAAAATCTCAAGTCCAAACACCTTCCTAAAACCGGCCACATCGGATTTTTTGGTGATCTGGCCGGTCCTATTTTGTTGGAATGGGCTCGTATTTGGGGTGCAGTCTAGTTTTCATCAAGGTAGTCTTCTGCAGTTGCTTAAATATTTTTAGAAGACCATAAAAAATTCTACAGAGAATGGAATACTAGATGGTGTTGTTTCAGGGTTGTTTTGGTTTCGATACTTTAACATCGTTTAAACAAACTAGTATCCGGTTAATTGGTTGGCTCTGATACCATGTTGGGTTACGGCAGCGCCCCGGCCATCAATCCGTGGCCAAATACGGAACAAAATTTTTTAAAACCCAGCGCTAACGGAACCCTAATCTACGGATCATACAATTAACCCTATACTAGTTATATAAAAGGAGTTTAGAGAGGTTATACCGATCGATCCATGTCCTTCGGTCTTCGACCTCTGTCCCAAGCTCCTCGCAGCTTACTTGATCAATCTTGATCTCCGGTCTCCCCACATCGAAGAAGATCCACGTCGAGGGTTAGTAAAACGGGCTCCGACCACAAAACCGAAGCAACTCGGGTATCTAGTTTGCTAACCTAAATAGCCAAGATGAAGTAGAGAGTGTGTGTGATTACTTTGTCTCAATACACCCAAGGATTCTCAACTCATGAGAGGGTATGGGTGGAGGTTGAAGAAGATGCCATAGGAGTGAAGAAGTGTGAGTTCAAGAAAAGAAAAGAGCAACTGAAGAAAGAAAATGAGATGGCTACCTTTTCTTTTGTGAGTTGTGTTTTATTTAGTTGTGAGCAACTAAAGAAAATCCACACTCTAAAATATCTGCCATCTCACAACTAAATATCTCACAACCCTACAAAAATCCATCATGCCACCATGACTCATCTCATGAGTCACCAAGTGCACATGCATGAACCATGAGTCATACTTTCCACACAATTAAACAATAAAATAAATGTTTAACACAATAAAAGATATGGCATCAACTAAAGAAATCTTGTAATGAATTACAAGAATACCCATCATCCGTATATACATACCCGCATCCGTATTCCGACTGAATACGTATACAACGAGACGAAAATAATCCAACAATATAATACTAGGATCCGGCTTAAACCAAAGCCTATTAGTATTATCCGTTCGATCATGATCCATGCACAAGTGCAAGTATATGATCAAACCCTGCCATAAACTCGCCCGAAGCAGTGAAACCCTCCGTGTGGGACTCTAAAGACTCGTCAATACGCTTGCAGTTGGTTTAACCACAAGCACGTCAGTGGCACTATATGTACATAATGGCTCCCCAGGTATTGAGCGAAAGGGGGGCCGACGAGCAAACTCATCCTGAAACCCTACTAAGACTGACAGTGACAATATCCATATAGTCCAGTCAGTTCTTCTATGAGTATCGCATATCGAGTCTAGGGCGTGGATAAAGTCAGACACCTAATAACTTGATATTCAGTGTCAGTATGAAGCCCACCACCTCCTGAGAAACTACTGATCCGAATCAGTAAATCTCGATTACCTTGGCCAAGGATTTCTGGTGATGGCTATCCGTGCACACCGCGACATCAACCCCCAATACCGGGAGAGACGAATCCCCTGACGATACGCTCACTTACTCCATGTGGCTCGGGATTGTACCCAACTAAAACCTGTTTGCACGACTTCTTTGAGCCGTGGTAGGGTAGTAATCAAAGCACGGTGGGAACTCACAGGAGACAAATGACGATCTCAGGTCAATTGACTAACCTATAAACATGTCACCAGGGAACTGCTATCTAACAATAGGTATAATACCAACTAGCAGGTTCCCGGCTAGTCTGTCCGGTGTACTCATAACCCAATGAGCACCTGTATACATCTTAAGTGAACCAACTAACACCAATGGCTTGTGAGACCGGCTACCGCCCTTCGTCGGGGTCTCGATCAGTATACACTGTTAATATATGTATGCCCTAAATGCCATTATTATATATGTGATGTATATTATAGTGGATGCTTGGACATATATGGGGAAGACTTTCTCGCTCGACATGATAGTATTCTATCTGGTTGCTCTTTATCTTAACATGTACACTTATTGTCTCTCTATTACATGTTGATAAAGCCTTTAGGATGAGTACTTGACTACCAGGACTATGATGCAGATCATACTAGTGGGGCAGAGGTAGTCGGTCAGTACATCCTTCAAATGTTCCTAGTCGTGGGAGTATCGAGACGGGGCATCGATATTCCAGGGTAGACTAGCATATACGCTTCTTGACCCATATGATGGGAAATGGATGATCCCACATCCATTGGTGTTTGACATCAGAGAAGGTATACGGGTGCTCAGTGGAAACTGAGTACACTGAACAGACTCGCCGAGAATTCCTAGATGGTATTATACCTATCGTCAGATAGCAGTTCTCTGGTAACACTGGTACAGGTTAGTCTGTCGACCCGAGATCGTCATATAGTCTTTTGTGATTCCTACTGTGCTTTGATTTCCACCTTACCATGTTCAAGAGATCGTGGAAAATGGTGGTTTTTGGCCACAGTCCCGAGTCACATGGAGGCAATGAGCGATAGGAAGGGATTTCGTCTCTCCCGATATTGGGGGTTGATATTGCGCTATATTCGATCGGCCATAACAGGAAATCCCTAGCCAGGGATGCTGAGATCTACTGGTAAGTGTTATTAGTGGTTTCTCGAACCGTTATGAACCTCACATCGGCATGACTTATCAGGCTATTGGGGTCTGACGTTATACCTCCCCCAGGCTGTGATATGCGACATATCTGACGAAGAGACCGGACTGTATGGTAGTGTTACTGATTGGATTCACAGGAGTATGAGCAGGCTTTCTTGTTGATCTTCTGATTGCTCAATATCCTGGTGGCCGTTACGTTTAGCAAACCGCTTGCGGCTTGTGGGTATTTGATATGATCATCACCTGCTGCCGGCGTATTGACGAGTCTTTAGAGTCCTACACAGAGGTTTCCTGGTTCATGCGAAACGAAGTAGGAGAACATATGTGATATGTGCGGGACCGAGATTAATACGAGTATGTGATACCGTATTCTATTCTCACGATATGTGATATCGGTCGATTATATGTGATATAGCCGGGTTATCGAATCAAGTGTTGATTCGAAAAGTTGATACATTTGATATTAGTCGGTTGTATATGATATAGCCGGATTATTAAATCAAGGGGTTATTTGATAATTTAATGTATAATTATATATTTAATATATTAACTTACATCAACTAATATTTGCTCACTAAGTATTTCTTTTTCTTTCTTATGCTTTGGTATATATGTGATATATATTAATCTACATTTTTTGTGTCATGCTAGATGATACATGCTACATGGGTGTATGAGACTCACACTATGCTTATGATAATCCTAGGGCTTTTATTTATCAAAGTAAATCAAAATTGGTTGGAAATTTGTCATGAATAGAAGCTTGGAGAAGCTTGTTGTGTCCATTGACTTAGTCCACTAAACTTGTTTTACTTGAGATATTTGTTAACCCAACCATTATCCTAAGCCATGGTTAAGTCTCTACATGGGTTAGTATATGATATTAACTCACCCATGGTTGCCATTCACTCTCATAAGATGAGATTTTTCCATGGTTGCTTCTTCTTCATCTCCTTCCTCAAGCTCAATAGCTTTCTAGGAGGTGAAAAAAATGAGTGAGAAAAATAAATCTAAATTAAGCAAAATTCCTACCTCATCATCCTCTACTAGATTAGCCATTTAGTTTAGGGTGTTTGCTTCACTAATCTACCATTAGTGAAGAGGTAGAATGAGCTTGAGTCTCCTCGACGTAGATCATCTTCTGCCTCGAAGAATTCGAGCATGCTTGTTCATTTCTTCATGTGAACCCTTACTAGAGTTCGGGTGTTCACTACTTGGAGCGAAGGGACTACTACACGGATCTTTAGAAGTGAAAGACCGGTCTACAAAGGTTGTATTCCTCATTCACTTAGATGTAAAGTTGTTTGCATTCTTGATTCGTATAATTCTCTAGTTAAGATTCTAGGTTAGGGTTCTTTAGTGCTCCCAATTTTTTAAAATGGCATGGTCGATGCCTCCCGAAACCCAGCGGCGACCTAGGGAACCCTGGATACACTAGTCTACTCTTGGAGTATCGATGCCCAGTCTCGAAACTCTCACGACTAGGGACACTTTAAAGATGTGCTTATAGATACTGCTGGTAGTCAAGCAAGAATCCTATGGGCTCTATCAACATGTAATGGTGATCTGTAATGTCACCTGAAACATGCACACGATGATAAAGACAAACAAGATAGCATACTATCATCTCGAGTAAGACTGTTCTACCGGTATAGGTCATCCCTCAATCATTGCAATCACGTGTCTGCGATCCAATAATTGACTTGAGGGCACTATAACCAACACAACATACGCATCATCGGTAATGGTACAGGTGTCCTAGCAGACGAGATCATAAGAGAAAATAAACAGCAAAAGAAACAATGAAGTATATCAACTACATATGAGCCATACCGTTTATCATGTTTAAATAGCACGAATCGTTGTTTTTTGAAAAGTAGGGACTACGGTGTTTTGAGAAAATAGATGTATTTTGAAAATCCGTAGCATCCTTGTTTATGCTTTGAAAAAACCTACGATTCGTCAGTTTTGAAAATAGGTATGACTCGAGCCTAAGTTAACATATATCTGCGCAACTAAAGACTAAACTAAGAACCTAGTCGAAGGTGATAAGAAATCTATAATATCCCGAGTCGATATATCTAATAATCGGCGATCTAGCCTCATATCATCATGTATGGTAAATATACATCGTACAACATTCTCGAGTCAAGAGTGTGGATCAATCGTCATATACATCTCGTACGGTAATATCCATTGTACGACATCCCCAAAATCGAGGGTACGGGTCAAATATCATAATAAATCATCATTCGCATGGTATAAATCTTCGTACAATATAGTAATCGGGGGTACGGATCTAAGGTCTCGTCCAATCCAATATCATCAAATCGCATGTTATCACATGTTTGCATATATATCGCCCAACGATCCTTTATATATCATATCATATACAGTGTCTCGACTCAATCACATATCAAGACTTACAGTATCATGCCCGATCATATCGACTCATATCCATAACATATACTATCCTCATCTCACGTTTATATGTATGTATGTATGTATGTGTGTGTGTGTGTGTGTGTGTGTAATCAAACACACACACACACACATATATATATACACACATCTATCAAGTGAGTGTGTGTGTGCAAGGGTGACTATACATATCCTAAAGTTCAAGACTAAGGTAAAATACTTCTACGAGCACGCTTATTCAAATCATACGGTTTCCTAAAACCCTATTTGCTAAGTATCCAAATCTTGTACCAATAGATATATACATAATATATAACCTATCCTACAGTTGCGGGCGTGCTATACGCCATCCACCCGATTTCCCCCGTAGATATACATCTACTTACCTTGATCCTCGCTTGCCGAAATCGATGACGCCATGCTCTTCCTTGTCGTACGAAGTCCACGCAAAGGTACCTACATTTCAAAGAATATCGTATCGTAAACGAAAATCAAATATGAGAAATCCGATACGGCATACTAAGTGTACATAGGTTAGAACCTACAGACTACGCATGCAAGAATACCTAAAAAAATCCTCGATGTTGATGTAAAAACGTCAAACCACCAAGTTAAAACCCAAATACCAAACCAAAGTTAAAATGAAGTCGCAAAACGAAGCAGCAACATAAGAAAACACCTCCAGATTTTACCCTAGGTTGAATTAGCCAATTTTGCATATAGGGGAGGTCTAATTATCAGATGATTGAGCTTTCCACAAAATATTACAGCCTAACTCCTAAATATGGCCGCAAATTGCGGCCATATCAGTTAAATCTGCGGCCCAAGTTTGGGTATAGTGGCTCGGGTTTCTATGGTAGCTTCCAAGATGCCTGCTCGTCTCACTATGTTTGCAAAATATTTTTCCAAGTCTCCGGGTCACAACAGATCTCTAAAAGTCAACACAATTCTCACAAAAACCCGATATCGGCAAATCTAAAATTCATGTCTTGAGGTTAAGTCTCTGGTTTGGTCCAGATTTTGACACTAGAAGGGTTATGATCACTAATTATACTCAATTTCACCATTTTCTATTCAAAATACCCCCTAACCCTCATCTGGGAAATTTCTAACATCACTAATCCTCATAAGTCTAGTTCAAAACTACCAGAGGATATTAGGAAAAACTGAAACTTAACTAGAAGTGTAGATTATACCTCAAGGAAGCAACTAGGGAAATTTCTTGAGTTTCCCAAGTGACTCAAAGTTCCAACTTGATACCTTCATAGGGTTTAGGATGGGGTTTTGGTCATTTTTTTGTGAAGGGGAGATGTGGTTTTGATTGAGGTTTTTAGGGTGTTTGTAGGTGCTAGAGGAGGTGGAGGGATGAGGGTAAAGGAGAGGAAGAAGATGAGATGAAGACGAGGGAAAGGAGAAGGTAACCATAGTCAAAAGTCTTGAAGATTCTAGAGTCTTCCCACTCTCTCTCTCCCCCCTCTCTCTCTCTCATGTCACATGTCTCCACCCTCACTTAAGCATTCTTTTCTTTTCTTTTCTTTTCTTTTCTTTTCTTTTTATTTTAAAACAAAAAAATCAAAACCATAAGGTAGCAATGAAGCATGGTTATCAAAAAAAGAAACAGTGTTGCAACATGTCATGTTGCATAATACAATATGTAAGCATGATTAATGCATGATTAGTGAAAATTAAATCGAGTTTAGCATTAATATTGTTTGCAAATAATTATTTAATAAACTATAATTGCTCAATTCACATAACTCCTTTCAAAATCAATAATTTAAATAAAATTTTCCAATTATTTCCCAACTATAAATATATAATTATATCATCTCACTAAAACTAGTTCTCATGCTTAATAATATTCATAAAATTTATTATTTAAATTATTTAAATTTTCAAAAATAATATTTTATTTTCTGAAATGTTACACATCAGCTGTAGGGTCTATCATGTATGCAATGTTATATACTCGCCCAGATATAGTTTACGCACTAAATGTAGTAAGCAGGTATCAATCCAATTCAGAGGAGAAACACTAGACAGCTGTGAAGAACATTCTTAAATACTTACGAATGACTAAAGAAATGTTATAGGTGTATGGTAATGGTGATCTCCAAATGGAGGCCAAAAACGTATTCCAGCTTCCAGAGTGAAAAGGATACTGCAAGTCTGTCTCGGATTTTGTATTTACCCTCAATGGAAGGACGGTCTGTTGGAAAAGTTCCAAACATGACACCATTGCAGACTCAACGATGGAAGCTGAGTGCATTGCTGCAAATGATGCTGCCAAGGAAGCAGTCTGGATAAGGAAGTTCATCTCAGAGCTTAGAGTGGTTCCAACCATTATTGATCCAATACCCTTGTATTGTGATAATAATGGAGCTATGGCGTTAGCCAAGAAACCCAGGTCCCATCAGCAATCCAGATATATCCTGAGACAATATCACCTAATCCGGGAGATAGTTGATCGCTAAGTTCAAAGAGTATACACGAAAAACAACACTGCGGATCCACTGACTAAGACCTTTCCACTGGCGCAATCTGAGCGACATTTTGAGATGTTGAGTATGAGATATGCTAATAATTGACCATAGAGCAAGTAGGAGATTGTTAGATATGTATGCCCTAGAGGCAATTATTATAATTGTTGGACATATATATTTACAGGATAATCTTTCTCAATATGATAGTATGCTATTTGGTTTGACTTTATCATTCATGTGTATGGTTCTACTTATTATAATTGTCGCTAATATATGTTGATAAAGCCCCTAGGATCTTTGCTTGACAACCAGGATTGTGATGCAGATCATACTAGTGGTCCCTAGGTAGTCTATAAGCATAATCCTTAAATGTTCCTAGTCGAGGGGATATGGAGATAGGGCATTGATTTCCAAGAGTAGACTAGTGTATACGTTTCTTGACTCTGTATGGGGGCGATGGACATCAAAGATAGTATACAGGTGCTCATTAGAGGCCGAGTACACTGAATGGACTAGCTGAGAACTCCTATATGATATTATACTTAACGTCGGATAGCAGTTCTCTGGCGATACTTATACAGGTTAGTATGTAGACATGAGATCGTCATAGTGTCCCATGTGGTCCCCACTGTGCTTAGATTACTACCCTACCACAGCTTTAAAGAACTGTGCAAATAGGTAGTGGTTGGGTACAGTCCCAGATCATATGGAGACAGTGAGTGACAGGAAGAGTTTCGTCTCTCCAGGTATATGGAGTTGATATTGCGCTGTGCTTATTCGGCTATAACTATAAGTCCCTGGCCAGGGCATGTGAGATTTACTAATAAGTATAATTAGTAGTTTCTCGAATGGTTATAGGGAAGACATCGGCACAATGTATCGGGTTATTGGGTTTGACAATTCCAAACCCCAGGCCCGATTGCAACATATTAGACGAAGAGATCGGACTGTATGGTAAGTGTCACTTGTTGGCTCTGTAGGGGTTTGGATAGGCATGTCTGTCGATCTTCCTCCTCGACAAATACCTGGGTAGCCGTTACGTACAGCTGGTGCCGCTGACGTGCTTATGATTAAGGATATGATCCTAAACTACTGCCAAAGTATTATCGAGTCTTTAGAGCTCCACATAGAGGTTTTCTGGCTTAGGAAAAATGATGTAGAGTACGTATAGTGATACATACGGAAGCGTATATTGATATGCTGTAGTTTGATTAAATACGTGTATTTGATACACGTCTTAATCGGACAATTTATGATACTAGCCAGTATATATTGATATAACCGGATTATTAAATCAAATGTTGATTTAATAATTCTATATATATATATATATATATATATATATATATATAAACTAAATTGTGTATTTGATACATAATGTTAGTGTGTATGAGATGCACATGGAAAATAATTAGTTTACATTTCATTTACTTTATTAAATAATTAGATGTAAAAGAAAAGAAGTGAGTAGAATGTGTTGGACCATTCTTGAATGATTCTGAAGATAAGAATGGCTACCATTATTCTTGTCTCATTCATCTATCATTATCTTCATCTTCTTTTTCTTTATCTTCATCGTCTTTTTCTTTCTCTCTTGATTTTTTTGGGAGAAAAAGAAAACTAAAATGAGAAGGAAAAATCATGAGCTAAAATCCTACATCTTCTTTCTAAACTCAATTAGCAAATTAGTTTAGTTAGTTATTTCACTACTAGTTCAAGTTAGTGAGGTAGAAACTTGTGTTGGTACAATCTCAAGATGGATCATTAGGAGTTTGAGCATTTTCTTCTTGCAAGCTTGAACCATCTTCCTAGAACCATTGGGGTGAAGGACTTGGTCATCAAGCTTGTAAACCCTAACTTTGTATGCAAACTGGTTTGGTTTTGTTGCAAGTTTAAGTTTTTACCATGATTCTAAGGGTTTGTTCTATATTAGTTCTCTTGAATTTTTGTAATCTTTTTTACCGTACTTCTAAATTCATAGTAAGAATGCTAAGATGAACTTACAATTCATGCTCGGGCCTTTTTCATTCTTTTGTGATGAAGGTTTGCAAGTTGGAAGTATAAAGGATCCCCCAAATTAACCCTAATTTAATAAGTAAATCCCAAAATAAGACTGACCCAAAAGTATTTTCGAGAACAGACCTCTGTACGTCACGTAGGATTAGTTTTTACTGGGTAGTTATGTCGAAAATAAAAATGCTATTGGCACTAGCATTTTATTTGGGATGAAATCTTCAAAGCGAAAACGCTATTGTCAATAGTGTTTTCATTTGAAGATATTGATTTTAATTCTGTTAACATTGTTTTAGATTATGTTTTCGATTTTGTTGAAATCGTAACAAAATTTATAGAGCGTAGATGGAAAAAATCTCATATATAGAAATTATATACTAACTAAATTCATTATAATCTCAAAAAACTATGCGATTTTTTTCATCTAGTCTCTGTCAATTTTGTTAGAATTTCAACAAAATCAAAATCAATATTTTCAAATGAAAACGCTATTGACAATAGCATTTTCACTTTAAAGAAAACGCTATTACTAATATCGTTTTCATCCCAAAGAAAACGCTATTACCAATAGCGTTTTCTTTTTCGATATATTTATCCCGCGATGACTAATCCTACAAGGCGTATGAAGGTTAATTTTCGGAAATACTTTTGAACCAGTATAATTTTTGGAATTACTTAAAAAGAGGGTTAATTTGAGAAAAAAATCAGTATAAAGTTCTCTACTCAAAGCTCTCACTTTCATGTGACAATGTTGCTTCACACTTTTGTGAGTGAGGGGAGAGAGAGAGATCCGGTCACTGGAATGGTGACTACTTTTGGATATTAGTTTTTGGGGGGAAATGGGTCAAACTTCCTGGGTTCAAAAACCAATAGGAAAAACTCATTAGGTAAAATTATTTTGTAAAAAACTCGCTAAATACAAAAAGTTATGTGTTTAAGTTCGTATAGTACAATCAATCACTTTTCACCTTTTAACAATCCACTATTACCCTTATCAAGTTCTGGCAGATAACTGTTTCATTTAACAGGTAAACTGCTAAATTTAGAAGGTATATTGCTACATTAGATAAATGTAAGAATTACTGTTAAGTGTAGCAGTTAATGTATACTACTACATCTGATGATGCTCGATATCGGTGACCTCCCAGATCATGACACATGGCAGATGACGTGTCCCAGAGCATGCAAGAAATGACCTACAGTGGCCGACCGAACCACTCCTATGCCCGTCCTACAACAAAGCTGGCTCGCCTCTGAGCCCCCAGCACAATTGGCCTCCTCGGCCTCACAGCTCGTCTCCGGGCTACCACAGAACCAAGATACCTCGGCTCTCCTGCTCATCCGCGAGCTCTCCCGCCGAAGTCATCTTCCTCGGTCTCATCGGCCGACCAACAGCACCGCTCATAGGCACAACCGCCATCCCGCGAATCTCGCCATGCGTGAGATATCCGCCGGCTACATCCCACGTTCCACACTATCACGATCCCCCATTAACGAGCATGTCTCACCATTAATGGGAGATCTCGCTCATCATGCGAGCGTGACGTCGGGAGCGTAACTGCCGGCGTGATTCTCGCGCCTGCCCTGCCTGCTGCCTCCGCTATTTAAACCCCTTCTTCAGACGGTTCAAGTAAGCCATTTTTTACTCCACTAAGTCGTTACTCTGCTCGGATTTCCTCTCTAACTTGATTGTCGGAAGATCCTCGATGGTACAACCACCCCGGGACTTCCTTGCCGGTAGCTTGGCGACAACCAACCTCAAACCCAATGAGATCTACATGCTTCAGGAGCCTGCCTCCAGATCCAATTTCAGTCATCCATCGCCGCCATCAGAAGATCAACGGAAGGTAACATTTTGGCACGATGCAGGTCGCGTCAGCTGGCGCCGTCTGTGGGAAACCCTTGATTCCACGAAAACAAAAGTTCATCTTCCATCTCAATCTAATGGCGAGCGATCATCATGACGATCCAAGCACTAGTCGCCGCATCCCCCTCAACGGATGTGCGGAGGAACCTCCTCCCCGGAATGCCATCAACGCCCTTGCCAGCCGGATAGACCGACCCACGTGCGTCGTGGAGGCGCTCATCCGTGTCCAAATAGAAGGGCAAGACCCCCAGGTCGCCGCTCTACCACCTCGGGACCGGGACCCCTACAGGGGAGAGAAGACTCCGTCCGCGTCGGCACTGCCGACCACCGCCTCCCTACCTCCCACGGCCGCAGATCTCCCGAGCCAATACGTTCTGAGACCCGCTGGGTGCCCCACAGTTCCACACCGAGTTCCGTCGCCAGAGCACCTTGCCCCGAGGTCCTTCGCGCGCATGTCCCTCCCGAGGAGATGTCGGTCAGCTCGCCTATTACCAGGTATGACCGACACCCCCTCCCTCGACAGGGTCGCGTAGACGGGACTCGCCACGGTGGCTCGAAGACTACCTCGCTAGGGGATCTAAGGAACCTCATTGAGAGGAACCGGGGCCGCGGCCAGACACGGGCCTCCAACAGCAGAGGCCAGGGATCAGAATATGCCGAATCGACGAAGTACCCCGGCCGAATCAATGCCCTCGAGAAGAAGATCGAGGGTATGCATCGAGAAAGTCACCGCTCAAGCGACGGGGCTAAGTACGCCGCTGACTCACTCACCAAACCGTTCACCATGGAGCCGCTCACCGTACATGTCCCCTCTCGCAACAAGCCCCCGAAGGTCTCTCTCTTCGATGGAAAATCTGACCCGAAGGACCAGTTGGATGCATTCACCGCGGGAATGAGCTTCCAAGATAACTCTGATGCCGCCCAGTGCCGAGCCTTCCCGATCACTCTCATCCGATCAGGACGAGACTGGTTCCGAAGACTCGAGCCTCACTCGATCTCAACTTTCGACGAGCTGGCCACCCAATTCCTCGGCCACTTCGTCGGGAACAGGCGGCAAAAACACACAGTTGACCATCTCTTCACGATCAAGAGCGGGGACAAGAAGACGTTCAAAGCATACGTTGCCCGCTTCTACAACGCCCTTCTCGAGGTCCCATAGCATCAGGACGAGATGGTCATCACGGCACTGAGGTCTGGTCTTAGGCACAAGGAGTCGTTACGCTCCTTTGCATTGGCGCAACCTAAGACTATGGCCGAGGTAAAGGCCTGGACCGAGCGCGAGGTCCAGCTCGAATCCGAGGTGAACGCAAATCTCCCCCGGGTGGAGCAAGCTGACCAAAAGAAGAGGTCAAGGGAAGAGAGAAGGGCACCTGAGCGGTCAAAGTCCTATCCCCCGAAGTTTCGGGAGTACACCCCGCTCAACGTCTCCCAGACAGTGCTACTAGAAGAGGCACCGAACAGCTACCCTGCTAGGCTATCCCTGGCTGGTAGTTCCCTACCCCACAATGCCAGGGATCAAAGCCCTTGCCAAGAGGCAACCGAGCAGCTTCACTGCTAGGTCAATCCTTAGTAGGCCACTTACGGCCCCTCCCGTGCTAAGGATCTAAGCCCTCGTTAAGAGGCAGCCGAGCGGCTACCCCGGCCGGCTATCCCTGGCCGGTAGCTTCCCTACCCCACAACGCCAGGGATCAAAGCCCTCACCAAGAGACAACCGAGCAGCTTCACTTCTTGGTCAATCCTTAGTAGGCCACTTACGGACCCTCCCGTGCTAAGGATCTAAGCCATCACTAAGAGGCAGCCGAGCGGCTACCCCGCTCGGCTATTGATCAGTCGAAAATAATGTATTTTTAACACGGCAATTTCCCGATCGTTTGCAGTCATTTAGAAGTGTTCAGTATTCATATTTCACATATTAGCAAATCCGTCGTTAAATATCAGATTTCATGTGTTAGACTTTTAAACCGGCACTTTAAGGGAAATTGACTGCATTTCATGGCATTGCATCATCTCTGTATTTGCGCAACACTTGTCTTGAGTCCGTGTAGGAAAATACGGAAGCAAAGCCAAAGAGCTGATCAAAATTACGCCAACTCAAAAGATGCAGATCTGGTAGCAATACAGAAGTTATTACAATATTCAAAATATCCTAAAAAGCTCCATACATCAGCCCAAAGCAACAGAAAAGAGCAAAAGCCCTGAAGCCTCCAAAGCGCCGCGGAACCGCGGCGGGAGCCAGCTTGCGCCGCGGAACCGCGGCGGTTTTGCCACGTCAGCTCTCCAATTTTGCATCATTATTCCTATATCTGTGGCTACAGCTCAGAAATATACTTCAAATTCCAGAAAAGTCCCGAAGCTTCTGCCAGATCAGCAAAGAAGATTAATTAAGCTAATCCTAATTAAGCTCCTAACTAATCACATCTAGAAGCTTCTCCTCTAACTAACTTTTGGAGGGAAATTCAAATCTCCTCAACAAACTTTTGGAGGGAAATTCAAATTTAAAATCCTAGATCTAGGGTTTAGATATCTATAAATAGGAGCCTAGATCTAAGGGTTGAGGTTGTTCTTTATTAGTTGTTAATCTTTTAGTTAGCTAGTTCATTCCCTCTTACTTCATCTTCTTCCACAAGTCTAGTGACAAGGCTTGTGCGAAACCCTAACCCTAATTCCACTCCAAATTCAAGATCTTGAGTACCAATCAAGCGAGAAGCCTTCAACCTTTTAGGAGCCGAGCCGATCTCCAACCGAGCAAGTGATCCAAGCCGATCCGCGACTCACGGAGCCGAGCGAAGCCAAATCGACGATCAAGTTCTTCCTCTTGTAGTTCTTGAGCGATTGTAATGAAATTGTTGATATAAATAAAAGGTGAAATTCTTTAATCTTGTTTTCTTTTAATTCTTGCATCATGTCAATTTATGATTGTAGTTCTTGTGATGATGTTTGAGTAAAACTCCGCTCGTCGAGGAGTCGAGACGATCAATAGAATGATGATGTAACAAATCTTGAAACGATTCTTGAGTCCTACGAGTTTTGTAAACCCTAGCAAGTTCAAGAATCGATGACCTAGTTTCGTTGCGATGCTTCCTTGATTGTGATCGCTCGAAATTAGGGATCTACGATCGTTTCTTGAATTTATTAGAGGCTAGAATGTGAATGATATTGACGAAAGAACAAGCGATAAGATGAAACCCTAGTTTCACTAGAAATCCCTAATTCTTGTCGATCATCATCGATCTAGTATCAATTCATCGAAGGATAAGAATACATCATTGTAAGATTACATCACACCTATAGATCCGATTGATTCCTACGAGCCTCATTTCGATTCTTGATATTTGGTTTGGAAAATTCAACAAACTATCAATTCTTGATTCTATCTTTTTCTTGTTATTAGATCTAGATTTTTCTAATTCTTGAACTTCAATTCTTTAAATCATGAATTGTTTTGTTTTCTTTTCATTAAAGTTTCGACTCATCTAATTCAAAAGACGAACGATTACATTGTCCCTGTTGACGATCCGCACTCACTTACAATCTACATCCGACACCGTAGTTGATTGCGGTCAAATAATTTTTTGGTTGTGATTTCTTTACAATTTTCATACTACACAATCCGAATTCTTTTCAATCAAATGGCGCCGTTGCCGGGGACTATTTGAATTGATACTTTTACATCCAATCAAGAAAATATAAACAATCAAATGGCGCCGTTGCCGGGGATAGTGCGCTAATTGTTCGTTTTTGAAATTTGAGTTGAAAGATTTATTCCATTATAATTTTAGATCTAAACTCGCACAAACCCTAATACGTGTGTTGTGATTTGATTGCGAGGAAATCTGGAATCATTGGAGCTTGGATAAAAATTTTGTGAAAATTCCAGAGTGCTGAGAGAGCCAACATAAGCTCTCTGTGAAAATTTGAAGCAGTGAACTGATCAACTTGGGGCGATTCCGCGGTCTACGTGCCCATATGCGGCGGAACCGCGGCACTGTAGAGGGATCTCTCTGAAATTTTTCCTCAGTAAGCTCTATCTTTCTTATCTCCTTCCTAAATCTTCTCCAATTGACATTTTGCTGCAGGTTTCTTTGCAAATAAATCGCAGCGCGCAAATTGCAAAAATTAAATTGTGCTTGTTTTGATTCTTGTGGTTGTTGCATATTAATACGGATATTAAGGGGCACGACCAAATCCAGATTAGGTGGGGAGTTCATTACCCTTCCTAAGCCCCAAAAATCACAAACTTGCATCCGCATTTACCCTCATTAACTAACAAAGATCTAGAGATGACTCTAAGGACCATCGCGCTCACTTAGGACAGAAGAAGGCCGTGGGTAATTCATTGCTTATCCGCGTTTTCTTGTGGTGTCTAAGGCAAGTGTGTCGAAGGCTAGTGGTTATTAATTAGGCCCACTACTTACGTAGTGGAGTACCTCCACTTACCTGGCACTTACCTGGCCACAGGGGGACAAAGAGGCAGTGGAGGATTTATCCTGCGACTTGTCTTTTGGCAGTTAGGAGCGGTCTAGAGTTTGACCAAGGTGACCACTAGATTCTAGGGTTTTGCTTGTTGCATTTGTTGTGTTGCATCATATTTTCAAAATCCGTATCAATTTTTAAAACAAACACCGCATTCATATCATTTCCCCTAATTATAAATTCACGCTGCCACTTGTACTAACCCTTTTTAGTGCAAGATAGGCTGGACAACGAGATTCTAGTGCCTGTTAGTCCGCGTCCTTCCGATCGACCCTAAAGTCGGTATTTCTACACTTACCTTTTCTTTACGCACCACCACACCCACATCGATGGATCCGTCTCTATCGAATTTCTTTACCACTACTCTGCCGCCGTCCGTTGGTGCGCAGAATCCACCTCACATCTCTCTCCAAGAGAGGTGCTATCCTACACGAGGCCCACTTTCCACTTGTCTTTCCATTCCACCAGCCAACGGGGAAAATTTTCAAATAAAACCCCAATACATCAACCTTCTACCAAACTTTCACGGTCTCGATTCTGAAGACGCATACGTGTTTATCACGAAATTTGAAAATGTATGCGCAATGATGGGTACTTCACAGCTTTCTGTGGATGCTTTCCGTCTTCGTCTTCTCCCATTCACTTTGTGCGATTTAGCCGAGAAGTGGCTATATAACACTACCGCACATTCCATTTCAAATTGGGACGAATTCGTCAAAGCATTTCTTAAGAAATTTTACCCACATCACAAAACAGCTCGAGTCCGTAGCGAAATCTATCAATTCACCCAGCTTCCAAACGAAACATTTTCAAAATGTCTTGAACGTTTCAAGGATCTGTTAGTCCAATGTCCACATCACGGCATCCCGAGATGGGAACTGTGCCGAATCATTTATGAGGGCATTAATCCTAACACAAGACAGACCCTTGAATCCATGTGTCAAGGCAACTTTATGACAAAAGATGATGGGGAAGCCTGAAAATTTTTAGAAGATTTCGCTGAAAGATCTTTACAGTGGGAGGGTGTGAGTCAATCGTCTAGGGATGGCAATGATATTTCCATAGGAGTTAGAGCTGACATTTCAGCTATGCAAAAGAAACTTGAGACTATGGAAAACAAATTCTTAGCCGCCCTAAGTCAAATATCACTCTCCAAAACTGTATGTGGATGCTGTTCTGATCCGTCTCACTTGACAGAAGAATGTCCGTTTCAAGGTCATGAGCATACTAATGCCACATTTCAAAGACCTAGAAACGATCCATCTTCCTCCACATATGATCAGGGTTGGATGAATCACCCAAACTTTGCTTGGAACCAATCACAATCTCAAAACACGGTTCCAAACACGAATCATTTCCAAAGGGTCCCTCCACCACAACAGCAGCCACCACTTCAATTGAGTCAGCACCCCTTCCAAGCACAAAACTTTCAAAATCCGGCCAACACTTTTGCACCGTCTAGTCCTTTGCAATTGACCGGTACAGATAATACCTCTGCACTAGCACAAACCTTGGATACTTTCATGAAACAATTTATCCAAGGGACGGCAAGTTTGCAATCTTCCGTCGAGAATGTGATGAAGATCATTATCTCTCAAAATGAGAACATCAAATCGATGGAAGAACAAATTGCACAACTAAAAGCCGAAATGCGTGCAAGAGAGAAAGGGAAACTTCCAGCTCAACCTTTACCCAATCCTGGCTATTCAAATCATGTGGATGCAATCACGTTGAGATCTGGAAGAGTGCTTGACACTCACGTTGGGGAAGAGTTTGATGATACTGATAAATCAATCAATAACACCCCGGCTGAGACCTTTCCTTACACACACACTTCTAGTTCTGATCCTTGTTCTTCTACCCTACCACCTTCTTCCGTGCCTATTCTTCATTTCCCAAAAGGCTCGTCAATTCAGCCCACCTCTTTTACTCCTCCACGGACGATCCCCACTTCTATTTTAGGATCGGGTCCACACACACTTCCTTCTCCTATGATGGACCCAGCGCTTATTGCTAAAGCACCTTATCCTAATCGGTTAAGGGCTAACACACCGAGTCCACATATGGAGAAGATTATGAACATTTTTAAGCAAGTTAACATCAACATCCCTCTCCTAGATGCCATCCAACAAGTTCCGTCCTATGCGAAAACTCTTAAGAACTTGTGCACTAGGAAGAGGAAGACTCAAGTGCTCAAGAAGATATTCATGGCAAAAACAGTAGACACGGCCTTTCCCCAGCAATTACCAAAGAAACGTAAGGATTCTGGATATCCTACCATTTCCATTTCTATTGGGGAAAAACACATTAACCGTGCTCTACTAGACCTTGGCGCTAGTGTTAACTTGCTTCCTTACTCAGTTTATGAGCAATTAGGGATCGGAGAGTTGAAGCCAACCCATTGCACTCTCCAGATGGCTGACCGATCAATCACCAAACCTAGGGGTGAACTGGAGGATGTGTTAATAAAAATCGGAGAATTTATATTCCCGGTAAATTTTATTGTAATTGATACACAGCCTGTAGCGAACCCACAAAATCAAATTCCGGTGATTTTAGGTCGCCCCTTTTTGGCCACTTCCAATGCAATAATCAACTGTCGTAACGGTTCTATGACCCTATCCTTCGGGAATAGGTCAATAGAGCTGAACATTTACAAGTTGGGAAGTGTACCCTCCGAACCTATTGCTCAGGTATGTTCTGTCGACTTAATGGAGGTCGACAGCAGCGAATTTGATGATCCTCCTGATACTGATCTTGACTCTTTTCATACGTTATTGTTTGACCCAACTATGTATCATACACATACGGACTCTTCCACCGAGATGTCCGGGTCAACAAGTAACATTGATTATGAACTGCTTTTAGAGTCTGAAGATCACCCCGCACTTTGTGATGACATTATTCTTCGGGGTATTGATGAAACTTTTGAGGAGTTCTTCGCTGATGAACTCGCATTTCTGAATAACACGGGTGTTGAGATGAATCATGTCCCAATCATTGAAATTGAACCTCCACCCCTTCTTCTGAATTGTAAAAAGAATGCGAGTAATCCATCACATTCACTGCATCGTCTCTCCAAAATGAGACGCACACACATTCTATTCCACCACTTACCATTTCAACAATTCTTCTTCCACCAACCAGAGCACTGCATTGATAAAATTTTTGAATGGTTGGTGTTGACATTCGGTCTTTGCAAAGCTTGGCATCGACCAATGATTCTTGACCCCCTCATGTGATTTTCAAAAGATTAACATTGCATAACTCAAGTTTGGAGGGGTATAATCGGGCTCTTGGAAAGAAAATCTTTACAAAATTTTGAGCCAAAAATAAGTTTGGGGGAGGTTCTTCACTTAAATATTTTGCCCCCACTAATAAATTCCTCCCAAGCTTACAGGTTTTTCGAGATTTAGCAGAAGGCAACAGTGAGGACACTGTTGAAAACAAGTTTGGGGGAGGTTTGTGCTTATTTTCGCATCATTTGCATCATACTTTGCATAAGCACAAAACATTTTTTGAAAACCTATAAAAATTTAAAAATTTTCAGAAAAATATAAAAATATTTTTGTACATAAATAAGATAATAAAAGTTTAGATAGTGAAAAATTACATCCTTGAGATTAGAAAAATTTAAGAAAACTAAGAAAATTAGAAGTTTTCTTATACGAACTAGTAATAAGTAGTTATGAGACGTTGTCCCAAGGGTTAGTAAGATGAAAGACGTCACTAATCTGAGGATAAAAATAAGTCTGAAAAATAGTTTCTATTCTGGAAAGCCAAACATTTTGAACGTTGATACCCTGCTATTCGCACTTACACACGTCTTAAAGCCTGGGATAGTAGAGGATACCTTGAAATGCTCTTGTCTTAAAGCCGATATATGAAGGAAATAAAAAGAAAAAAAAGTGAATAAAGAAAATATAAAGTGGTGAGAAAAATGGACACTGGTTTTGTTATCACCGAGGGCAATAAAAAATATATAGCGATGGTGCTTCTTCACCTAGTGCCCTAAGGCCAACTGGTCTGGGAGTCACTGCTATTCCTTAGGTGGTGCAAGACGAGGAAAAACACCAAAGAAGCAAGCACATGAGTAATCGGTCGGTTAGTACCTCAAGAAGTATTAACGGTCGCATGAAAGTGTGTGAGCAATCTCATCTAAATATTCATTAATTAAAAAGTACTGAGGCTGATGGGCAAGAGTATGATAGCTTGAATTGAATTCTCCGGGTGTAGGGATGTCTTTACACACACGCAGGGTTATATGATCGATGTTTGAAAGAAAGATAGGAATGAAGAATAAGACGATGCTTTATTGAGGGAGGACGTGATTTCTAACATCTTTTCATGACCATTAAGATAGGGCTCATGACAACCGAAAAGCTAGCTTAGTTGGAAACCCTAATTTTCAAAACTTTTCTTTAACAATTCTTTTCTTTAAATGTAATATTCATGATCTTTCTTTTATTATTGGATTTTGTGGGTGCAATCCGCTGAAAACCCTCAGGAGACAACACTCCTCTTACTAGGGACACATAGAGGTTTAAAGGTTTGTTGCACTTGCTCAGTGCAATCATGTTGCCTACGAAAGTGTGCTAGTTAGTTTTTTCTCTTTCTTTATTTTCTCCTTCTCTTTTTAATAAAACAATTCGCTCGAGACGATCGAAAATAAGTTTGGGGGTATTTGATCAGTCGAAAATAATGTAGTTTTAACACGGCAATTTCCCGATCGTTTGCACTCATTTAGAAGTGTTCGGTATTCATATTTCACATATTAGCAAATCAGTCGTTAAATATCAGATTTCATGTGTTATACTTTTAAACCGGCACTTTAAGGGAAATTGACTGCATTTCATGGCATTGGATCATCTCTGTATTTGCGCAACACTTGTCTTGAGTCCGTGCAGGAAAATACGGAAGCAAAGCCAAAGAGCTGATCAAAATTACGCCAACTCAAAAGAAGCAGATCTGGTAGCAATACAGAAGGAATTACAATATTCAAGATATCCTAAAAAGCTCCATACATCAGCCCAAAGCAACAGAAAAGAGCAAAAGCCCTGAAGCCTCCAAAGCGCCGCGGAACCGCGGCGGGAGCCAGCTTGCACCGCGGAACCGTGGCGGTTTTGCCACGTCAGCTCTCCAATTTTGCATCATTATTCCTATATCAGTGGCTACAGCTCAGAAATATACTTCAAATTCCAGAAAAGTCCCAAAGCTTCTGTCAGATCAGCAAAGAAGATTATTTAAGCTAATCCTAATTAAGCTCCTAACTAATCACATCTAGAAGCTTCTCCTCTAACTAACTTTTGGAGGGAAATTCAAATCTTCTCAACAAACTTTTGGAGGGAAATTAAAATTTAAAATCCTAGATCTAGGGTTTAGATATCTTTAAATAGGAGCCTAGATCTAAGGGTTGAGGTTGTTCTTCATTAATTGTTAATCTTTTAGTTAGCTAGTTCATTCCCTCTTACTTCATTTTCTTCCACAAGTCTAGTGACAAGGCTTGTGCGAAACCCTAACCCTAATTCCACTTCAAATTCAAGATCTTGAGTACCAATCAAGCGAGAAGCCTTCAACCTTTTAGGAGCCGAGCCGATCTCCAACCGAGCAAGTGATCCAAGCCGATCCGCGACTCACGGAGCCGAGCGAAGCCAAATCGACGATCAAGTTCTTCCTCTTGTAGTTCTTGAGCGATTGTAATGAAATTTTTGATATAAATAAAAGGTGAAATTATTTAATCTTGTTTTCTTTTAATTCTTGCATCATGTTTCGATCTCAATTTATGATTGTAATTCTTGTGATGATGTTTTAGTAAAACTCCGCTCGTCGAGGAGTCGAGAAGATCAATAGAATGATGATGTAACAAATCTTGAAACGATTCTTGAGTCCTACGAGTTTTGTAAACCCTAGCAAGTTCAAGAATCGATGACCTAGTTTCGTTGCGATGCTTCCTTGATTGTGATCGCTCGAAATTAGGGATCTACGATCGTTTCTTGAATTTATTAGAGGCTAGAATGTGAATGATATTGACGAAAGAACAAGGGATAAGATGAAACCCTAGTTTCACTAGAAATCCCTAATTCTTGTCGATCATCATCGATCTAGTATCAATTCATCATAGGATAAGAATACGTCATTGTAAGATTACATCACACCTATAGATCCGATCGATTCCTACGAGCCTCATTTCGATTCTTGATATTTGGTTTGGAAAAATCAACAAACTATCAATTCTTGATTCTATCTTTTTCTTGTTATTAGATCTAGATTTTTCTAATACTTGAACTTCAATTCTTTAAATCATGAATTGTTTTGTTTTCTTTTCATTAAAGTTTCGACTCATCTAATTCAAAAGACGAACGATTACACTATCCCTGTGGACGATCCACACTCACTTACAATCTACATCCGACACCGTAGTTGATTGCGGTCAAATAATTTTTTGGTTGTGATTTCTTTACAATTTTCATACTACACAATCCGAATTCTTTTCAATCAAATGGCGCCGTTGCCGGGGACTATTTGAATTGATACTTTTACATCCAATCAAGAAAATATAAACAATCAGCTCTCTCTGGCTGGTAGCTTCCTTACCCCACAACGCCAGGGATCGAAGCCCTCACCAAGAGGCAGCCGAGCGGCTACCCTGCTCGGCTATCCCTGGCCGGTAGCTCCCTACCCCACAACGCCAGGGATCGAAGCCCTCGCCAAGAGGCATGGGGCAGCAACCCTGCTCGACCATCCTTAAGGATCAAAAGACCTTGCCAAGAGACACCGAGCAGTAACCCTGCTCGGCCTATCTTTAGTAGGCCACTTAAAGCCCCTCCCGCACTAAGGATCAAAAGCCCTCGCAAGAGGCAGCCGGGCCCACCCTTGCCCGGCTATCCCTAGCTGGTATCTCCTTACCCCAACACACCAAGGATCAAAGCCCTCGCCAAGAAGCACCGGGCAGCAACCCTGCCCGGCCCATCCTTAAGGATCAAAAACCTTCGCAAGAGGCAACCGGGACCGCCCTTGTTCGGTTATCCCTGGCTGGTAGCCACCTACCCCAACACACCAGGGATCAAAGCCCTCGCCAAGAGACAATCGAGCAGCTTCACTGCTCGGTCCATCCTTAGCAGGCCTTGCATGGCCCCACCCGTGCTAAAGATCGAAGTCCTCACCAAGAGGGAGCGGAGCGGCTACCGTGCTCGGCCATCCCTGACTGGTAGCTCCTTACCCCAACACACCAGGGATCAAAGCCCTCACCAAGAGGCACCGGGAAGGTTCCAGCAAGAGAGCGAAGCGAACGATCCTTTCAATGGGCGAAGACTGGATCTAGATACCTCACGCGCTAAGGATCAAAAGCCCTCTCAAGAGGCAACCGGGCCCTCACGCGCTAAGGATCAAAAGCCCTCGCAAGAGGCAACTGGGCACGCCCTTTCTTGGTTATCCCTGGCTGGTAGCCACCTACCCCAACACACCAGGGATCAAAGCCCTCACCAAGAGGCAATCGAGCAACTTCACTGCTTGTTCCATCCTTAGCAGGCCATGCACGTCTGCTCCCGCGCTAAAGATCGAAGCCCTCACTAAGAGAAAGTCGAGCGGCTACCCTGCTCGGCCATCCCCTGCTGGTAATTCACTACCCCACAACGCCAGGGATCGAAGCCCTCGCCTAGAGGCACCGAGCAGCTACACTGCTCGGTCCATCATCATCATGCCTCTCCGAGCCTCCCACACTAAGGAACAAGACCTCACCAAGAGGTATCCGGTCCATCTAGGTCTGTGCGATCTCTACCTCGACTTCGGGGCCATGGAGATACCGTCTCCCCACCAGTCTTTGAACACTTGGCAAATGAACAGATTCAAGTCGATGCGTAATCGCTAGAAAAATAAATGACACAACACGAAGGAAGTATTATGCAGATACAAGTGTTTACCGACAAAAGGAAAATACGCGTGCAAACATGATTGCAAGAAAAAAACCTTTATTCACAAAGTTAAAGCTTTTACAAGGGTATTATGGGATCCCGAGCCTTACAAAATGCCCGGAGGCCTAAAAAATTCTCGATGAAACAAATAAAAAGAAATGAAACAAGAAAACGATGGGCTTCAGGCCTCAGGGCCAGGCGCAACCTCGGGAAGCTCAGCACCCACCACAGGGGCCTCGGCGTCTCCCTCTCCGGGAATCTCTTCCCCGGTCTCACCCCCTGGGTCATCCCCCTGCTTGTCATCCCAGCGAGGATATTTGGCTCGGAGCTCCTCGTCAGCAAACTCCGGCATCCGAGCCTTGACGGCGTCGAGGGCCTCATGCAAGATGGCGGTAGTGGCCGAGGCTAGGATGGTGTAAAAATGTTCCGACTTCTGGAAGTTCTCCACCGCCTTCTCCGCTCTGAGGTTGGCTCGCTTCGCCGCCTCTACCGCCGCCCCCAATGCCTTCTGGAGGGTGCTCGCCGACTTCTTCATGGAGCCGACGAGCACCTTGGAGTCCTGAAGCTTGGCCTCGGCGGCCTCGCGGAACCTGGCAACGTCCTGCTTTGAGGCCGCCACTTCCTGCTTCCCGGCCGCCACCTCCTGCTTCGCGGCCGCCACCTCACCCTCAAGGGCAGCAACCATCGCCATCGCCGCCTCCAACTCCCGCTTCGATCTCTCCCCCAACGAGGAGACCTCGCCCACGGCTCGTATCGCCCGGGCTATTTCCTCCTCCTCCATTCGGACGACGAGAGCGACGTGCTGGAGGACCTGAAGAAATCATAGGGGGTCAGAAAGAAAAAGGAGCACCAAATATCGCGAATGGTGAGACGCTGAGTGAAAAATCAAATGAGGTAAGAGCACTAAACTGCACGACCTCTTAGGCGATGGATGCCATTTGCGCCTTCAGAGTCCCCCCAGGGACCTTTCCTCCAGCTGACCTCTCCATATCGAACAGCACGCTGTCGCGAAGGAGAGCCCCGAGGGCACCTCAAAGTGGAGCTCCCCCTCGTCCACCAAGATCAGGGAGGCCGGGGTTCGCAGGACTGCGCGAGGGAACCTCTTGAGGGCCGACGGTGGAGGGCTGGTCTCTGCCTCCGAAGCCGGGGCCTCCTGCCCCCGAATCCACTTTCGGCTCAGCGCCTTGCTGGGCTCTGGGGCACGATCCTCACTCGAGCGCTGGGGCGGAACGGCTGCTGGGGAAGCCGGGATCGACGTCTGACGAGAAGAGCTGGCCCCTCCAGCCTTCGACCCCTTCTTTGGCTTACGCATGGCCGCTCGAAGGTATCTCAAGTCCATGGGTTCTGCACAAGGCAAGATACAATGAAGTCAGCAACACAAACAAAAATAAAAATAAACGCAAGCCCAACAGAATGCCTGTGAGCTCTTAACTTACCGACGAACTGGGCGGGGCTAAGCCCGGCCCAACTAAGGGCCCGCTCAGAAAGCAGCACGTCAGCCAGGGGAATGGGCTCCCACACCGCCACTCTCACCGTGTCGGGGTCGTTGGACAGGCTTCCCCGCCAGCACCTATCCCGAGACCATTGGGTAGGCACGGGCCAATCCTCACCTTCTGGCGGCCCAACAAAGAAAATCTTCTTCTTACAATCATGGATTGAAGAAGGCAAGACGACGACACCCGACCCGGCTGCACTCCCCGTCGTTTCCTAAAGGAGAGGTAAACCCACCTCAGGTCGCCCGTGCGAGTACCAGGGTGACCTTTGTAAATGAGAGAGGAGGCAAGGATGGACAGACCGAAGGGGATCATTTGCAGCTTCAAACGGACCAGGAATCCAAGGAGAATCCTCCATGAGTTCGGCATTAGCTGACCCGGGGCTAACCCAAAATAATTTATCACTCTAACGACCTCGGGAGAAAAGGGCGGGTGCATTCCGGCCCAAAAGGATTCTAGGTACAAGGCAATCTCTTTTCCTCGCACCTGATCCGCCCCCTCCCCTTCCTCGTCCAAACGTAGAGTATAGCCGGGAAGGATATAGAAGAAAGCCCGAGCGGTGGCAAGCTCACCCTCGTACCTCACCAAGGAAGGCACACCAGGGGCGTCTGCCACCTCCACTCGGGGATCCGCCCTAGACGCGCTACCCCGGGAAGAGGATCTGACCTTAGCTTCCCGAGAAGACTCCGACTCGGCGGAAGAATCCCTAGAATCTACCCCAACGACATCTACAGACTCCTCAGAGGAAGACATCTAACCTGATGGAGAAGTCCTCGGGAGATCCGACCTAAAGAGGAGAGCTCCGAGCTTACAAGATCAAGGACGACGAAAATATGAAGAGAGATGAGCCCTGAAGAGGACCCCACCTCTATTTATAGCCACCAGCGTCCTCATCCAACGGCAACAGTCGACTCCTGCCAAAAACAACTCTTCACATTCGACGACCACGATCGCTCCACCTGTCGCACGCACATTGGTCGTACCCCATCAGACGCCAGCGGTCTGCGGCCCATCAGATCAGCCAACTAGCGCCCGACATGTGGGTTGTCGCTTCAGCGAAAGTACGCACGATCCGGCGCACCGATCTCTCCCTAATTCGCTGGCATCATCTAGAAAATACAACGGATTACCCGGGGACGCCCGACGATATCTTCGAAAAGGAGCTCACCTCGGGTGACCCGGCAGACCACTCTCAACCCGACCCGTCAGCCGGTCGGGATGAGAGTGGGGGGCTAATGATGATGCTCGATATCGGTGACCTCCCAGATCATGACACGTGGCAGATGACGTGTCCCATAGCATGCAAGAAAGGACCTACAGTGGACGACCAGACCACTCATATGCCTATCCTACAACAAAGCTGGCTCGCCTCTGAGCCCCCAGCAGAATTGGCCTCCTCGGCCTCACAGCTCGTCTCCGGGGTACCGCAGAACCAAGATACCACGGCTCTCCTGCTCGTCCGCGAGCTCTCCCGCCGAGGTCATCTTCCTCGGTCTCATCGGCCGACCAACGGCACCGCTCACAGGCACAACTGCCATCCCGCGAATCTCGCCATACGCGAGATATCCGCCGGCCACATCCCACGTTCCATGCCATCACGATCCCCCATTAATGTCACGACCTAAAGTTTGTCTCATGACCGGCACTTAACCACGTAACGTCTATAGGAGTAACGCGATTAAGCCGAAACCCAAAAATCAAAATCATTAAAAGTAGTGAGTGAAGAAAATATTGGTTTAAAACATTTAGAAAACCTTGAGTAAAAATCTTTAACGTTATGTTATTTTCTTAAAATTTTCGGCAGCACCTCCTTTGTAAAAACTAGCCCCGACACGGGTACAACACATGATATATGTAAAATGACTGATAATAAAGATAAAGCTTCCCCAAACGGGAGCAATCATGCCCAACGGCGGAAACAATCACCACGAGAGTAATATACGACGCCGAAGCGAAGAAATTAACAATATAAGTGAAAACAACATAAAAGATAAAACTGCATAATAAAGTCGGCTCACATGAGCTTGACATCCAGAGTACAAAATAATATACATCGTCCTCTTAACTGGTCTCTAAGTCAATACATGAAATGGTAGATGGAGAGTACTAGATACAATAGAGTGTATAAATGGAAAATAAACGGTTACCGCAAAACCCACCTAGCAGCAACGGCTCACACGCCAACTGTAGTGGTATCCGTAGCAAAACGATACAAAGAAGTAGCCCTGTCGCAACTACTCTGAGGGGCAACCTGCAAATACTGTGGCACAACAGGGGTGAGTTGCCGACTCGTGAATAGTAAATAACATATAAAGGTAATCGCGAGTATGCACATACTGCGATACTCTAACATGTGCAACAGATAACATCAATATGGTAATCTGGTTATACAATAATCATGCGGGGTACTCTATCAGGTACTAAATGTACATAGTACAATGAATGTAAATGAGTGCTGAGCATGGGAAAATAAATCATCAACACGAATCATCATCGTGGAAAAACCCTGGTGTCTACCAAAAACACCCTAAATCCCATATAACTCAGGCGTCGTCAATCTAATCGGCCCCCATGTCCTATAAATCTCATAGAAATGGAGTGCCCAACATCGACACTCGAAAACATCATGAAATACTCGTGTCCATCATCGACACGGAAATACTCATCTCTCAAGCGCCGCATACCAGATCGGCCCTCAATATATCTCATGTGATAACTCCCAGACGGTATCCTCCGGATATCCGTCGGGTCTCCAAACTGTCACCGGCAGGTAGTAGTCCCTCCGCTGGGCTCACCGTCTAACTATACGAGTCTTCTTGCCCCGGGGTACCATACCGGGTCCACCATGTACCCACAGACGGTGCCTACCTCTCCTCAAATCGGGTATACACACACAAGCTCTCAGAACCGAGAAAACTCATGGTGGATGCACTGAAATATCATATTAAGAGAAACCAGGTTCTCAAAATAAAGCATACTTTCTTGAAATAATAGTACGGTTCTCAAATCCAGAAATCACATAAAATCCAAACTCAATGCGTGAATCCATGCGATGTGATGTATGCATCATAAAGTCGTACTATGAGTAAAAGGGGAAAAATCGCTCTTTAAATAAATTCAGTTTTAAAAATATATCATGCGGTCCCCAGTTTTCCCCAAAAACCCCAGTTTATCTATGTAGGTATGTTCACACTAGAATATTGCTTTTACTACCGCCCATTCTTATGCTCGTTTGCTTATCGGTAGGTACTCTTGAGTCGTGTTTGCTAGTTAATTGCAGGATACAGGTTCTCAGCTCTAAACAGTGAAATTCATGGAAAAGCACGGCAAATTCCGGATTACTGCCAACCACAGATAAAACACGGGTCTCCGCTCTCTATCCGTATGTTGCCGCACACCAGTTTAAGGGACAAAATAGCAAATCGATGTCATTTTCATGCACAAAGCACAATGCCAACACAAGATCCAACATGTCTACGAGGAGCTCAAGAAAAATCATGGCAAAAGATCCACATCACATCACCTTTTGATCTGCTGAAATTCTGGAAATATTGTGAAGAGCTTCTGAGAAACAACATATACCACACTGAAGAGTACTGAAAACCAGGGAAACCCACCAAATTGTATGATCTAACTCTCCAAAATGGCCGCGGTTCCGCGGCATAAGCGCGCTTAGGCCGCGGAACCGCGGCCATATTGGCTCGTCAGATGAAAATATTTCAGGAGTAGTTGGGTCTTTTCATGAAGGGTCAGAATGTGGCCCTAGGGTTTCAGTTAAATAGCCCAGAACTTGCCAAGCCAAGGGATCAATTCTTATGCCTACTTTTTGTTAGTTTTTAGTTTAACTTCTTCTTCTTCATCATCTTTCCTCCATTAAATTGCTGTGAGAGCTTTTGAGTGGATGTTAAATGAAGATGGGGGTTATTTTGTATCATTCTTTTTCTTAGCTTCCCCCTTGAGCTCTCTACCTTAACTTGATCTTGCAATCTCTTAAGTGAGCTTGCAAGTTTAAGCTTTGGTCATTGATCTCAAGGGGTTGTATCATTTTGGAATCAATAATGTTCTCTCTTTTGTGCTTCATTCTCCATGAGTTCTTTGCCTTTTCTTGATCTTGCAACCTCTTAATTGAGCTTGCAAGTTTAAGATTTGGTTATTGAACCCATGTCTTGTTTTGGGTTCTATGGTTCCTAGTTTCATTTCTTGCTCATTTACTTTCTTGCACTTTAATACTTGCTTTACTTTCATGCACTTAAATTCCATGCACTTTTAATTACTTGCTTGTAATCTTTTCTTTTCTTTGTTTATCTTTTCTTTTGTTCTTTTTTGTTCGTTTTGTGAATGGTTGTAATATGTTGTTGTTAAGAATAAATACAATATTGTAAGTTTAGGTTTCATTCCACATTTCCTTTTCCCGTTATTTTCCTTTGAACTCCGCCCAAACATTACGTAAGCGTTCTGTTAGGCACCCTACCCTACCAAGTTAACGGTGATTCCTAACCGCGACCGGTTGCGTTCGGTTTGGCCGAAGGCGAAAGCAAGAGACAAGAACGGAAGGACAAGGGTAAATAAGCCGGATTCCACGAATACCGTGCTTAAATCCCCTAATCCACGTTGTTGCCGATTGCTCTAGCTTCAAGTGGTCAAGACTCGGCTCAAAGCTTTTGAGTGCGGATTTCTTTAGCTTACACTTTCGTATCTTTTTCTTAACAACTTTATACTTGCATATAAAAAACATAAGTTAGATTTGAACAAACATATACAAATTCTTTATTGACTCGTCTAAGACAAGAACGGACATACAACCATCTCCCTGTGGATCGACCCGTGCTCAACCGGTTAGCTGCATAGCGACACCGTCCTGATCGCGGTTATAACTTTAGAACTTTGAACTCCGACACGCCAAAAGCGTGCGATCAAATGGCGCCGTTGCCGGGGAGACGGTAACGTATTTTCTTTCTTGTTATTCGGGTTAATATTCTATTTGTATATATATAAAATTATAAATAATAAAATAATAAAATATTTTTGTTATTTTTGATAATTTTTGTATGCAAGTGTGCAGGCTAATCTGGAGCAAGTACAGTAATCCAAAAAGAAAACAGAGCATTTTATTTTGGAGTAGAGATCAAGGGGAGTGCAGGGAACCAAATTTCAAGCGCCAAATCATCAATTTGACCGCGGAACCACGGTCAAAGAGGGGCTTTGGCGGCGGTTCCGCGACTGCATTGAGGTCTCAGGGCCCCAATTTTTTTCTGCCCTTTCTCTGTCCTTTTATCTTCTCTGTGAATTCCACTATACTGTATTTTCTGCAGGTTTCTTTTCACAGATTGCACAGTCGCCAAATAAATTTTTTTTGTTTTAGATTCTGTTTGTTTACCTCTTTGCATATATTAATACGGACATTAAGGGGCTATAACACCAATTCAGATTGGGTGGGGATTTCATCACCCTTCCAAAGACCCCACAAATCACAAATTGCATACGCATTACCTTGAGCTAATAAAAATAGTATACTCAGCCCTAAGGACGTCGCGCTCAATAGGACAAAAGACTGGTTGTAGGCATCGGCCGTTTATCCTATCCTGACATTGCGGTGTCTAGGCAAGTGTGTCCAAGGCAAGTGGTTACTTAATTAGGACCACTACTTACATAGTGGGGAGCCTCCCATTTACCTGGCACTTACCTGACCGCAATTGGCTGAGAAAAGGCGGTTTGAGGTCCTATTTCTAGCCCTTTGGAACAGTTAGGAGCTGTCTAGCTGACGTAGAAGACCCTAGCTCTAGGTGTGTTTGTGCATATTGTGATTTTGATTGCGCTTGTAAAAAGTTAGTCCCATAATTCCGTATTCTTTCAAACAAACAATTTTCAAAACTCCAAAAACAAACATTTTTTTTAAATAAAAAAATAAAAAATAAAATAAATCCACATTCTTTTTCCCCTCCTTTTTCTTCTTCTTCTCTTCATATCATGGGTACTCCACCTAGAAAAAATCTTGCTGAACTTTGGTACCCACAACCAGACATTACTTCCTACAGTTCTTGTTTTGGCCGAACTTCGAACGATCCATCCATGCCCAAAATCTCTTTGAAAGATCGGATAGACGTGTCTAGAACGAACAATTTGACTCCGCAATCCACTTCGTATCAACCATTTCAAACATTCATCCCTTCTTACGTTGATACTCCTTCTCCGAGTCTTGTTGTAACTCCAAGACCTATGTCTATTGCAGATCGAATCGAACAATCCCGTAGCCGATCTTTCACTCCATTCACCACTTTTAATTCTTTGGATCAACAATTCTATTCACCTTCTTATCCAAATGTTGATCATACTCCTGTCCAACCATTCAATTCCTATCAATCCTACCCGACGTTTGCAACTTCCCTAGACATTGCTTCTCCACAGCATTTTGGGATTTTCCAGTATCCAAACGAGTTTGAATCTTTTACTGAAACCCCTTCACAACCCATATCTAGTCTGGAACAGTCATTGGAAGACTTTAGGGTAGCGTCATGCCAACAGATGATGGATTTGAATGCGTCCATGGCCGCCCTCATACAACCTAGTGACCTGGTAGCTAGTTTTCAACTAGCTCCAAATTTTCCAATGTATGATGAGACGGTAGGACAGGCTGTGAATTTGAGTGGAGAGAGTGAGCCGTACACCCTTCCAAATCAAACCTACCCATCCCAAATTGAATCCCACAACTCCTGTTCTGAAAGTCTATCAAGTGTTCCAAACGACTCACCAATTAAAGATAGAAGTTTTAGTAAGTTGTGTGACTTTGTAGTGTTTGATTTACCCGATTGTGAAGGGTCCCTTTCGAGTGAAACCTATCCCAAACCTCTTGATCTCTACACCTCCATCTTAGAACCAGAATTGATTGAAATCCATGCTCTTGATGGGGTGTCTGAGAAATATGCAGCTAATAGTATCCATTCGCAATCAATGTATATGAATGCAAATATGCAGCTACAATATCCTATCAAGCCCTGACGCATAACGCCATACGGGCGATTTTCCTGTAGATGTTAAATCTACTCACAGGTGATTTGGGGATACGTGTATCCTACCACCTGCTTTCCCTTCTTCGCGGCGTCCAAAGTCTCCGCCTGCGAACCTAGAGTTTACACAAAATAACACACGTAAGGCAAAATCCTGCAAAAACGCGATATCAAGTCCAAATGAGAACTAGCGTCGCGATCTAAACACGTGTGTATACGTAACGTGTGTGCATACGTCAAAAACCACCGTGACACGCTGTGACACATAGAGACACCAACTCAACTCGTATCGTACGTATCGCGCAAGTCCCGCTACGCAGATTATAGGTAAATAGTCCCAGATTTTATCAAATAGTCCCAGATTTTATCTGGAGCAAAAACAAGAAAAATAAACAAGACCAAACCTCTTAAAATACCTACAGACAGTTACCTGCAAAAATTCAACATGTTCCAACAAAATTGGGCCGGCCACCATAGGGGCCATATCGGCCCACAACGGGTGAAAACGGTCCAGGTTTATACAATATATTCCTAGCACAAAGTATAGCCTAATGTATATGTTTTCTCATCAATAATACAATCCCAGATACAACGGATTCTATGTATCCTGAAGTTTAGTTTTAAAAACGTTTTAAAACAATAATTTGCAACATTATGGTATTTTTATGAAATCAGGTGAAATTACTTGAATTAAGTGATACCAACAACACATAATATATCTAATCTAACCATAAAACTCTAACTTAACTTAATCTCCACCTAAACCACCAAATTATCATAACACCCTCAAAACACTAAAAATAGCTAAACAATCCCAGATTTAGCCCACTGCAAAAACACCAAGACCAAACAATACCAAACATTCTAAAATCACTGCAGACAGCAACCCTAAAAGTTTCAAGCCCCCAGCTCCTACCCAAACCGAGCTCGCTGGAAAATCCACCCTCGTCGCCGGCCAAAACCGCCCAGGTTGGGTCGAACTCCACTCACACACTCAGGGTACCTAGCACTACACTACTACATTGTTTGGGTTTATCAATAATTGTAACATTTCAGAAAATATAAAATATTATTTTTGGAATTTAATATTAAAATAATATATTTCCCGAAAACTGCCGATTTGCGAAATTGGGTTTTCGAAAAAGGGTATAAATATATACAAATAATTGTGAAATAATTAAGGATTAAAATGATTTATTCATTTAAAAATATATTTATTGGACTTGGCATTTTTATAATTAATTATATGCAAGTTTAAAATTTTACCCGATTAGTGCACTGCTAATCGCGATTAAGCCAAATCCGTGTTTCTACAGTTTTTCATAGCTAGTGCACCATATCATGTTACATTTTGGTTACATATTGTTTTCTTGTATTGTTTTGGGGTATTATATGGTTTGGTTTTAAAAGAAAAAGAAAAGGGTTAAAAAGAGAATGATTGGAGAGAGAAAAGGAGGGTGAGAATAAGAGAGAGTAAGAGTAGGAGAGAGAGAGGGAGCAGCCATTATTTTCCCCTCTCCATTATTTACTTCATCTTCCTCCTCAACTCATCTCTCTCCACCTCTACCCCAAGATCCATCTCCAAATATTCACCAAAATCTTATACTCCCTTCACAAAAGTTCATTCCCTCCTTCTCCTCTACATATTGGACCAAGAAAAGTGGAATTTTGACAACATTGGCAAACTAGGGTTTTTCTTGGGTTGCCCAAATGAGGTAATTTCTCCACCATTAGTATTGTAATTCAATTACCTTAACACCTATACATGTTTAGAATCGATATAGTGTTGTTTAGTGAGCTTTGAAAATTTCAAGTTAGGGTTTGAGGGAATCTTAAGTGGTGATGTGTAATTGAGGTTAGTAGAGACCTTATAACTCCTGTAGGGATCATATACTGACCAAAACCTGAGACTTAACCCCCAGAATATGAACTTAGAAACCCCGACATCGGATAATTTTGTGAATTGTGAGGGTATTTTGGAATCTGCTAACACCCGGGGACCCTAAAAATTATTTAGCGATTACTGTGAGTCATGCAGGCAAGCTAGAAGCTACCCTGAAGACCAGAGCCCCAAACCCCCTATCCAGGCCATAGATTTAATCATTTGGGCCGCAAATTGCGGCCTTGGTACTTCTAAATTGACTCGTGTTTGTTCTGTAGCTCCTACATCAGTAAATTAGACCGTCCATATGTGCAGAATTGACCAATTTGGCCTAGGGTAAAATCTGGGACCATTTTCTTGAGTTGCTGCTTTTTTTTGCGATTTCGTTTCAACTTGATTTTTGGTATTTGATATTGTGTTCTGTCGTCTGATGTTTGTACGTCAGCGACGGGGGTTGTTTGGTTGTTTTGCAAGCGTAGGCTATAGGTTCTAACCTATAAGCGATCCGCATGCCGTTTTGGTTTTCCGACTTGATTTTAATATGCATTGCGATGGTGTATTGGTTGTTGGTACCCCCATATGGACTTTGAGATGACGAGGATGAGCGTGGCGACATCGACATCAGCAAGAACGAATCGAGGTGAGTGGATCTATATCCACGGGGGAAGTCGGGTGGATGGCGTATAGCACCCCCGCAAGTCTTTGATGGAAACTGATTCATGGTAATGGTTAATAAAACCTTTAATAGAAAACTAGATAGAGTTAAAAGGTAGTTAGAGAACCATAATTGAAACTAAAGGATAGCTAGAAGCGATATAATACGGCTAGTATGTGATGACGGGACTTGAGGATGATATTTGATGATATTGCCGTTTATGGTACTATAGGACTAGATAGTCGACGTAGATGTTTCATCCGAACCATACCTATTTCCAAACTGAAGAATCGTATGCATCTTTAAAACAGATATCTTGAGGGACGTTACGGATTTTCAAACGATATCTTATCCTTAAAAACACTGTAGCCCCTACTTTCAAAACTATGATTCGCATCTTTCAAAAACTGTTTGTATGGTTCGGGTGTGCAAGTTAGATTAGATACTTGCGCTTATAGTAAAGGTAGAATGTATTTGTCAAATTGACCTTTGTGAGATATAAATGCGATGAAAAGAGAATAAGATTTGATATGTGATATGATGATATGTTGGTATACGGATGCAAGTCGATTGAGATGATTGATATCTTGCCGGTTCCCTGATATGAGATTATTATGGATGTGACCTGGGACATAGGTATATAGATAAATTTATATATGTTGTGAATCGTGAGTGATAGTCGTACGAGACGTTAGGTCTGTACCCTCCTCGTCTTATAGGTTGATAGGATCCCTGATAGCTTAATGCCGCCGTATGATAATTTTCCGTACGTGATGAGTTTGACTTGAGGTTTGATCCATACCCTTGACTAGAGGATGTCGTACGATGGAGTATACTGTACGTGATGTTGTGAAGCTGGATGCCGATTGATAGATTCACCGACTCGGTCATGTTAGATATATATACCTTATAGCTTTTAGCTGACGATTTACCTTATGCTGCATTCATGTTATTCACATTGCATTACTTATACCTGTGCTAGTACACCTGCACCATTATCGATGATACGTATGTTACACTTACACTGATTTTCCGGCTCACACACTTCATCGTCGATAATTGCCATGTCACTACACCGTAGAGTTGCTGCATCAAGATATGACTCCTTGCTATGTTCACATCATTACGATATGCGCATGATATACTGATATTGTCACATCAATGTTCCATGTTGCATGATACACGGATATGCTTACATTTCTATCATATGTCGCATACATCATGCTTTATGATTTTACGCATTGAGATATGTTGTTTTCATGAGATTTCTGGATTTGAGAACCGTAGTCATTTTAAAAGAAAATATGTATTGTTTTAAAAACTCGGTTTCTCCTTATATGATATTTCAGTGCGTCCACCATGCGTTTTCTCGGTTCTGAGATGTGTGACATGTGAAACCCGATTCGAGGAGCTGGATGAGGCCGAATGCGGGTACATGGTGGACCCGGTATGGTACCCCGGGGCAAAAAAGGGATGTTGTACAGTAGACGGTGAGCCTGGCAGAGGGACTACTACCTACTGGTGATAGCATTTGGGCTCGGCGGATATCCGGAGGATACCGACCAGAGTCGAGAGATGATATGGGCCAATCCGGACTGACGGAGCCCGAGGGCTGATCTGGACTGACGGAGCCCGAGAGATATGAGGATTTACGTGCCGATGCTGGGCATGGTTTTCATGATGTTTTCGAGTGTCGATGCTAGGCACTCAGGTTCCATGATTTTGATGTGTCGCGAGGAACACACGTTGATTTATATCCTCATATTTTCATGCATATGCTTTTATGATACATACATTGATGATATGGTTGGATGAGATCCGCATGCATGCAGACATTGATCATATGATTGGATGATATCCACATACATTTAGGTGTTGATTACACTGTTGACACACATACAGATATGGTCACCCTAGATATCATAGTATTACCTTTATGATATAGTTGACCTAGGAGTCGTTGTTTATTCGATTTCTACTTGTAGATGTTTTTCTACTCACGAGTTGGCAACTCACCCCCGTTGTGCCACAGTTCTTGCAGGTTGCCCACATGGATCAGTAGCGGCATCGCTGGCACACAGTTGCATTCGGGTGTTTGGCTTTGGTAGGTGGGACATTTGTATCGTACCCACTCTTATATTTATATTTCATATTGTATCTAGTCAACTCCATCAATCAAATTTAGTAATTGTATAAGAAATGAGACTTAGCAAGACTTGTAGTTGCGAGACTTGTGCGATGGGTTTTATGTTCGCATTTGGGGTTGAAGTCTTGCTTATTTATTTATCTTTTGTGGTGAACTTCGCCGTTGAGCGTCGTATACTTATATATACTGTCTTGCGTTGTTGTGATCCACCATTTGGCGAAGAGCTAGCTGCCGCTTGGGGATGCCTTTATTATTATTATGTATTTGTGGTTTTGGATCAAAAAATACAAAGGAGGTGCTGCCCAAATTTTTAAAAGACGAAACATGTTTTCAAACTAGAAATTTTCACTTGCAATTTTTATGTCCCTTTTCTATGCATTAAGAAAACTTGATTTCTTTATACCTTTATTTCAAAACTTCACCTCTTTTATTTTCTTAAAAAGGTTTAGATTGCTGAGTTTCAGCTTACTTGAATTAGGTTACACCTTTAGACGTCGTGTGATTTAAGTGCTGGTCACGAGCTAATATTTCAGGTCGTTACAAAATTGGTATCAGAGCGCTAGGTTTAAATTTGTATCGAGTCTATGTTTGACTATGCGGAGTTTAGGGCGGGTATGTATTTTGGAACCTAGGCTTGACCTTACGGAACTTAGACTTGAACAGGGGGGGTATTAGACCCGAACTTTCGTTACATAGGCTGACCTTGATTGATGGAGTAGGTAGCTTGGGTAGAGTGACGTATCGTACGTATGTTCCGCGGAATATTTACGATACGATACTCCACTTAAGAAACCTTAGGATGTACATATTTTGAGATCTGTGATTCCCTTTGTACCCATGATTATACATCCATTTGAGATACTTGATTCTATTCATTTCCATGATCATACTCACATTGATGCTCTTCCTTCTTATGATCATGTATCCATTCTGGACATGTCGTGTCCTTTCTTGCCGTTGATATGCTCTCTTCGATACTCGATTGAGGTTCCTGTCACCATGGTTTGAGCGCAGTTTAAGCTGCTGCTAGTGATGCGGTCAAGGCGGGCTCGTCTTGTACGAGGGCTGACCATTGTGTTTTTTGGTGACATGGGAACGTCTCGATGTAGTGTTGTGTTGTGACTTCTTGTTGAGGCGAGTGTTTGGTTTTGCACCGGATGATCGGGCCATTGTTAGAGCTGCGGGTTGCGAGAGGAATGTTGATGTACAGCCTAACTCAGAGATTGTGATGTCGTCTACGGTGCAGACAGACGACCCGGCTGTTGCTGAGATTGATGTGATGTCGCTTCCCGAGCTTATGAGCCGAGATCGCTGGAAGTTCCAGGCAGAGATGCGATAGGTGATAGCTAGTCCATCTTGAGTTGAGAGACGAAGGCGATTCGTCAGATTTGATGCGCCGACGCAGGCCCAGTTGAGTTGAAGATTTTCAGTATGGAGAGTCTTACTCAGATCTAGAGCAGACTGATCCAGAGATGACCATTGATGTATCGTCTTTACTGGAGGATTGAGGCATTGTTTAGCATGCGGGCGAAGAGTATTCACATGTTGTATAGGAGAAGCTAAAAAGTTCGAACAAGTGTCAGATTCCCATTTTTCCAAGTTTAAAGTGTTCGGAGGAACATGCAAGTGATTCTGTGGACCCTCTAGAAGAATAAAACCCTAACTTGACATGATGACCATGGAACCGCTTTTGAACCTTAGGGTTTGCGGCAGTTTAGCGGTGTCATCAGTGAGGATTGGGTTTGCCCTTCTACGGTTGGTCCAGAGGTACTGCGATATGTATCACATATTTTTAGACTGTGCTCAGGTGTTGAGTTTTCGGGAAATTTTGGGATCTCGATGACTCGATTGAAAAGTTTAACGTCGTCCAGATATCATGTGATAAGAGATCAGCAAGCTGACCAGCTTCGGATAGAGGACCTCACCCAGATGCGTTGTGAGTTGATCGAGAACGGAAAAGTATTGAGTATTCCTCCGAGGGATGGGACGAGTTTCCAAGGACGTGTTCGGCTAGTTGTCTTCTACAGAGTGATGAAGATACCGAGTTCGTGATTTCGAGTCCGTGTGAGAGATTCCGGATTGATAGTAGCCAAGAACATTTGCAGTACACAAATAGCGTGACGTGACGTCGAAGTGGACGATGATACAGACGAGTGGGACCAGAGGTTCGAGCGAGATGCTGACGAGCTGTTGTTACTCCCCGTTGAGATTAGAGATCTGATGTGTATACAGAGGTGTTGGGATACGGCCAGTTCCCGAGGAGATGCAGTGCCGAGAACGCAGATGTTCAGAAAAACGAGAAAAGATTATGCAAGAGTACCGGCCTCCGTACAGTTCGGCACAGGCGAGATCGAAAGAGACCCTGAGCAGGTACCTTCCAGGACATTGCTGTGATGAGATTTGCACCGAGGACCAGTTGTGTCACGAGTATTCAGAGGGCCAGAGGCCGATGCCAGTGACGTGCTGCTTTACGTGTGGTCGTGATAATTGACCGAGGCATGACCAGAGAAGTTTCAGAGCGGAATCGTTTCTGTTGGCACACCTGACCGGGCCGACGAGCCGATAGATTGCGAGTTTGGTAAATCCACAGAGAAGATAAGGACCCAGAGACAGAGGATGCCAGACCGTGAGCAGGAGGCAAGTGGATATTCTTGTTCTGCCGGTTTTAGGCACACCGATATTTTTCGACATTGTAGGAGGTGTACATCAATGTCATTTGCTGCGATTTGCATTGTGATCCGAGTATCACGCTTATATCGCTTGGATTTGAGTTTTGATGATTGAGCTTTATGATATTGTTTTCGTGCACCATGGCTGCACCTGTTGGGTATTTACATTTTACGCATACTTATCGCACTTGATATATATTTTATACACCGTTGTGTTGATTGCGATTTGTGCATATCCATTGCTTTGGATGTCGATTTTGTACCTTCGTAGCATGTGTTTATGCTTTCGTGGATTTCATACGGATGATGTGATTTTTGGCACTCGGTATAGCTCACATGTGCTTGTAGTGCGTTGATACGGATTTGTGCTCATAGTTGAACACGTTTTTTATTGATACACCTTAGTGTACTCGGTGTTGCTTTTTACGCGTTGAGTTATTGATGGTATTTTGTGCATTTGATGCACCAGATGTTGTTTTCGTGCACAATAGATGCGCCAAATGTTGTTGTCATGAACACCCGTTGCACTGAACAGATGCTTTCGTGCACACCTATTGCACTTAGTTTTGCTTTTGTCCATATTGTGGCACCTATATTTGGATTTGATTTCCATGCGCACCAGACGCACGAGATTATTGGATACGCCTTTTGAGGCTGATTTTGCTTTTGAGCATCTTGTTTTCATGATGGGCACTATGTTATGTAGTAGTCAAACATGACTGATCCGAGCACAGAACCCGAGTACTTTGCATGCATTAAAAGTTTACCAAAAGATTTTTGAAAAAGAGCTATAGTCTCGCTATTTCCTACGTGTCCGTGAGTGACACGAAAGTTTATAAAGGAAAACCTTTGGGGATATATCAAAAACGACGGGACGATCTTTAGGGATATTTCAAAAACAACGGGACGTATATTTGAGCAAAACATATATGAACGTATATTACTATTTTACAAATGAGCGTTCGTCACTAGAGCCATGGGTTACGTATCATACGGTGATTCAGAAAAGATTTTGCATGTATTTTATTTAGTTTTTGAAGATTTTTCAAGTATGTGTACTATATACATGTTATAGTATTTGACTAGTGTATATTGGATTTCATCATTGGATTTCGAGATCTGTATCTCCATTGTAACTCCGACGATATGCGTGCAAACCCGATGATTTGCGTGACGCATTACGTAGTTCGATTTTGAGCTTTGTACTCGTTTTCATGCGCACTTGACGCGCCGTGTTATTCGGTATCTTCTGTGATTTCGGATCCACGTTGATTTGAGCTGATTGTTGAAATGTTTTAGTATTTGGGAGTCTAAATTTAAATTTGGGAACCGAATTTATTTAAGGGAGGAAGATTGTAACATTTCAGAAAATATAAAATATTATTTTTGGAATTTAATATTAAAATAATATATTTCCCGAAAACTGCCGGCGAAATTAGGGTTTTCGAAAAAGGGTATAAATATATACCAATAATTGTGAAATAATTGGGGATTAAAATGATTTATTCATTTAAAAATATATTTATTGGACTTGGCATTTTTATAATTAATTATATGCAAGTTTAAAATTTTACCCGATTAGTGCACTGCTAATCGCGATTAAGCCAAATCCGTATTTCTACAGTTTTTCATGGCTAGTGCACCAAGTCATGTTGCATTTTGGTTACATATTGTTTTCTTGTATTGTTTTGGGGTATTATATGGTTTGGTTTTAAAAGAAAAAGAAAAGGGTTAAAAAGAGAATGATTGGAGAGAGAAAAGGAGGGTGAGAATAAGAGAGAGTGAGAGTAGGAGAGAGAGAGGGGGCAGCCATTCTTTTCCCCTCTCCATTATTTACTTCATCTTCCTCCTCAACTCATCTCTCTCCACCTCTACAAGATCCATCTCCAAATATTCACCAAAATCCTATACTCCCTTCACAAAAGTTGATTCCCTCCTTCTCCTCTACATATTGGACCAAGAAAAGTGAGATTTTGACAACATTGGCAAACTAGAGTTTTTCTTGGGTTGCCCAAATGAGGTAATTTCTCGACCATTAGTATTGTAATTCAATTACCTTAGCACCTATACATATTCAGAATCGATATAGTGTTGTTTAGTGAGCTTTGAAAATTTCAAGTTAGGGTTTGAGGGAATCTTGAGTGGTGATGTGTAATTGAGGTTAGTAGAGACCTTATAACCCCTGTAGTGATCGTATACTGACCAAAACCTGAAACTTAACCCCAGAATACGAACTTAGAAACCCCGACATCGGATAATTGTGTGAATTGTGAGGGTATTTTGGAATCTGCTAACACCCGGAGACCCTAAAAATTATTTAGCGATTACTGTGAGTCATGCAGGCAATCTAGAAGCTACCCTGAAGACCAGAGCCCCAAACCCCCTACCCAGGCTGCAAATTTAATCATTTGGGCTTCAAATTGCGGTCTTGGTACTTCCAAACTGACTCGTGCTTGTTCTGTAGCTCCTATATCAGTAAATTAGACCCTCCATATGTGCAGAATTGACCAATTTGGCCTAGGGTAAAATCTGGGACAATTTTCTTCAGTTGCTGCTTTGTTTTGCGATTTCGTTTTAACTTGATTTTTGGTATTTGATATTGTGTTCCGTCATCTGATGTTTGTACGTCAGCGACGGGGGTTATTTGGTGGTTTTGCAAGCGTAGGCTATAGGTTCTAACCTATAAGCAATTCGCATGCCGTTTTGGTTTTCCGACTTGATTTAATTATGCATTGCGATGGTGTATTGGTTGTAGGTACCCCCACGTGGACTTCGAGGCGACGAGAATGAGCGTGGCGACATCGACATCGGCAAGCAAGAATCGAGGTGAGTAGATCTATATCCACGGGGGAAGTCGTGTGGATGGCGTATAGCACCCCCGCAAGTCTTTGATGGAAATCGATTCATAGTAATGGCAAATGAAACCTTTAATAGAAAACTATATAGAGTTAAAATTTAGTTAGAGAACCATAATTAAAACAAAAGGATAGTTAGAAGCGATATGATACGGTTAGTATGTGATGACGGGACTTGAGGATGATATTTGATGATATTGCCGTTTAGGGTACTATAGTACTAGATAGTCGATGTAGATGTGTCATCCGAACCATACCTATTTCCAAACTGAAGAATCGTATGCATCTTTAAAACAGATACCTTGAGGGACATTACGGATTTTCAAACGATATCTTATCCTTAAAAATACCGTAGCCACTACTTTCAAAACTATGATTCACATCTTTCAAAAACTGTTTGTATGGTTCGGGTGTGCATGCTAGATTAGATACTTATGCTTATAGTAAAGATAGAATGTATTTGTAAAATCGACCTTTGTGAGATATAAATGTGATGAAAAGAGAATACGATTTGACATGTGATATGATGATATGTTGGTATACGGATGCGAGTCGATTGAGATGATTTATACCTTGCCGGTCCCCTGATATGAGATTGTTATGGATGTGACCTGGGACATAGGTATATAGATAAATTTATATATGTTGTGAATCGTGAGTGATAGACTTACGAGACGTTAGGTCCGTACCCTCCTCGTCTTATAGGTTGATAGGATCCCCGATAGCTTAATGCCGTCGTACGATAATTTTCCGTACGTGATGAGTTTGACTTGAGGTTTGATCCATACCCTTGACTATAGGATGTCGTACGATGGAGTATACCGTACGTGATATTGTGAGGCTGGATGCCGATTGATAGATTCACCGACTCGATCACGTTAGATATGTATACCTTATTGCTTTTAACTGACGATTTACCTTATGCTGTGTAAGTCCACGTTGCCCACCCCGGTGCTTGCTGGGAGGCGGAAAACGGAATAAAAATCGGATTTTTATGAGCTTAGGCAACATGGACTATAGCTAGAAGGATCTTTGCTAAACAAAAACAAGCTAAAGCTAACTAGAAACTAGCTAAGTGCTAGAAAAGTTATACCTTGGGCTTTAAGTCCTTCTCTCCTTGCTCCTTGGAGTGGTGGAAGGAGGTCACCTTGGTCGTCTTCTCACGTCGAAGAAAGATCCACCCGAAAGCCTCAACCTTTGGCTTCAACTACAAGCTAGAAGTAACTAGGGTGCAAGAAGTGCTAATCCTTGAACCCTAGATGAGAGTAGAGATGATCAAGAGAGGGTTTTTCTCAAGCTCAAGTGTTTCTCAACACATGAGAGGGGAGAGCTTAAGGGAGAGGAAGAACAAGAGAGAGAAATGAAATGATAGAATGAGAAATAATGTGAACCATTCTCACTAATATGTGTGAATTATTGTAATTAGAAAATTAGCTAGATAATTGTCATGGTTAATCAAGACATGACCATTATCATTTCAATTTGCAAGGATTAAAAAGCATCTTCCAAAAGAAATGATGATGGTCAAAGTGTCAACCATAGTCAACAAGTCAAGGAGGTCAAATGGTCAACAACTCAAGTAGGTCAAATGGTCAACAACCATAACCAGGCACAATTATAAAACTAATATCAATTAACAATAATACACACATAAACATTAGGGTTAATAAAATGACAATAGTCATTAACCCTAATCAAAGTCCTCTCCCTCTGTCTCAAGCAACTGTGCATACGCACCCGTATTCGTGATCCGAGGAACACGAACACAAAGAGAAAAACCAATCCCAAATCATATACTTGGATCCGGCTTAAACCAAAGCCCGCTAGTATAAACTGTCCGGACAGCAAACGTACAGAAGTGCACGGATGTGAACGAACCCTGTCGCAAAACCATGCGACCTCTACTCATTTTGCCTAAAGGCGAATAGCTCTCTATGTGGGTCTCTAAAGACTCGACACTACGCTGGCAGTGGGTTTAACCACAGACCGCAAGCGGCACTAGCTGTACGTAACGGTCCCCAGGTAGATGTCGATAAGAAGACTGACGAGGTGAACCCCATCTGAACTCCTACTGAGCCTGTATGTGACAATCTCCGTACAGTCCGGTCTGTTCGCCTGATACATCGCATGGCGGGCCTAGGGGGCGGTGAACGTCAGTCCCCTAATAGCGGTACAAGTCGTGCCGGAGTGAAGCCCAGAACACCCTGAGATAACACTGGAAACCTACCAGTATATCTCGCTTGCCCTGGCCAGGGACTACTCGTATAATGGCTCTCCTAGACACAGCGCGATGTCAACCCCCAATACCGGGAGAGACGAATCCTGTCTAACCGTCACTGCCTCCAAGTGCTTCGGGACTGCATCCAAAAACTACCTGTTTGCCCGACTCCTTTGAGCCGTGGTAGGGTAGTAATCAAAGTGCAGTGTGAACACACTCGAGGCGAAGTGACATTGTCATGTCAGCGGACTAAGCTGTACTCATGTCACCTGGGAACTGATAACTGACGATAGGTATAATACCAACCAACAGTTCCCGACGAGTCATGTCCAGTGTACTCGTAACCTAACGAGCACCCGCATACTATCTCAAGTACGACGTACTGACGGCTGTGGGACAGACCGTCTCCCACACTGGGATGAGAAGCGCATACGCTAGTCTACTCCGGAGTATCGATGCCCTGTCTCGATAGTCCAACGACCAGGGACCTGTATAAGGATGTGCTTATAGATTACCCAGCTCCCACGAGTGTGAGCGCCATCACAACGCCGGTAATCAAGCAAAGATCCTAAGGGCTCTACTAATATGTATATCGGCAATATGCTAAAAGAAACACATGCACATATTAAAGCAGAGACAAACCAAGTAGCATACTACCATTTCGAGCAAGATTGTATATACAACTGTGAATATCCCAAGATTCCATTATGTAATATACAAACTAGTATGATACAGTAATGGCCTCTAGGGCATATACACTAACAATCTCCCACTTGCACTAAGGCCATGTACTGGCGTATCGAAGACCTATCATCTCGATCAGCCGCTCGAACTGAGTCTGGGGCAAGGCCTTGGTGAATGGATCTGCTGTGTTATCTTCTGAAGCAACTCTCCGGACCTCGATCTCCTGGCGATCCACGATCTCCCTGATCAGGTGATACCGCCTTAAGATGTGTCTGGATTTCTGATGGGACCTGGGATCCTTCGCTAAAGCTATAGCCTCGTTGTTGTCGCAATACAGAGGTATTGGGTCAACAATGGACGGAACCACCTGAAGTTCTCTCAAGAACTTCCTTATCCAGACAGCTTCTTTTGCGGCATCAGATGCAGCGATGTATTCCGCTTCCATCGTCGAGTCAGCAACGGTTTCCTGTTTGGAGCTCTTCCAACACACCGCCCCTCCATTGAGGGTAAAGACAAAACCCGACATGGACTTGGAATCATCCTTGTCACTCTGGAAGCTGGAGTCAGCAAAGGCCTCAATCTGCAGGTCTTTTCCGCCATACACCAAGAACATCTCCTTAGTCCTTGTCAGGTACTTGAGAATGTTCTTTACTGCTATCCAATGTTTCTCCCCAGGGTTTGACTGATACCTGCTTACCACACTCAGTGCTTAAGCCACATCCGGTCTGGTACACAACATCGCATACATTATAGACCCTACCGCAGAAGCGTAAGGTATAATAGACATGCGATCCCTCTCTAAATCAGTCTTGGGAGACATCTCTTTAGAGAGGGTGATCCCGTGACAAGCCGGTAGATTACCGCGCTTGGAATCTTCCATACTGAATCTCTCCAGTATGGTGTCGATGTACCTGGACTGTGAAAGTCCTAATATCCTCTTGGATCTGTCACGGTAGATCCGGATACCCAGAATGTATGAGGCATCACCCAGGTCTTTCATGGAGAACCTGTGTGACAAGAACCCCTTGACAGATTGTAGCATAGGAATGTCATTTCCTATTAATAGAATGTCATCCACGTATAAAATGAGGAATACTACAGTTCTCGCTACAAATCTACAATAGATGCATGGTTCATCTGGATTTTTGATAAAGCTAAATTCCTTGACCGTCTCATCAAAACAGATGTTCCAACTCCGCGATGCCTGCTTTAGTCCATAAATGGACTTAAGCAACTTGCACACCTTTCCGCTGCTCCCACTCTGAATGAAACCCTCTGGCTGATCCATATAGACACACTCCTCTAAATGTCCATTTAGAAAAGCTGTCTGTACGTCCATCTGCCAAATCTCATAATCGTGGAAGGCAGCAATGGCAAGAAGGATCCGAATGGATTTCAGCATAGCTACTGGAGAAAAGGTCTCGTCATAATCCAAACCAGGTCGCTGACGAAAACCCTTTGCTACCAGTCTAGCTTTATAGGTCTCAACCTGTCCATCTACACCAATCTTCCTTTTGAAGATCCACTTGCATCCTACGGGTTTTACCCCGTCTGGAGCGATGTCCAACGTCCATACTTTGTTGGTGTACATGGACTCCATCTCGGTCCGCATTGCATCCAGCCATTTTACCGAGTCGACGCTCTGAATGGCTTGCTGGAAGCTAGTAGGCTCATCACAGTCTATGATGCAATCCTCTCTATCCCCGTCAATGAGAAAACCGTAGTATCTCTCGGGCGGATAAGACTGCCTACTACTTCTGCGGAGTGGCGTGGGAATGTCCTGATCTTTCGAACCCTCTGGTTCTACTAAGCTTTCAGTAATAGCTTGTGGTTCTGGAATTTCTTCCAGTTCTATTGCGCTCCCACTTATTTCTTTTTCTAAGAACTGATGTTCTAGAAAATGGGCATTACGAGAAATAAGGACTTTTTGTTCCTCTGCGTAATAGAAAAGATACCCCCTGGAGTTCTTTGGGTATCCCACAAACTTGCACAGTACTGAGCGTGCCTCGAGCTTGTCCGTATGCTGCTTTTTCATATAAGATGGAGATCCCCAAATCTTCAGGTATTGAAGATAGGGTTTCTTCCCACTCCATAACTCATATGGTGTGGTAGGCACAGTCTTAGTGGGAACTCGGTTCAAAAGGTATGCAGCTGATTCTAGCGCATATCCCCAGAACGATCGCGGCAACTCAGCGTTACACATCATGGACCGTACCATATCCAATAGGGTTCGGTTCCGTCTCTCCGATACACCATTATGTTGCGGAGTGTATGGAGGAGTAAGCTGAGAGAGAATTCCATTCTCTTTTAAGTAACCCAGGAACTCGGCACTCAAGTATTCACCACCTCGATCAGATCTCAGTGTCTTTATACTTTTGCCTGTTTGTTTTTCTACTTCATTCTTATATTCCTGGAACTTATCAAAAGCTTCGGATTTATGCTTCATTAAGAAGACATGTCTGAACCTTGAGAAATCATCCGTAAAAGTAATGAAGTAAGAATAACCGCTTCGCGCATGTATAGACATTGGACCGCACGCGTCGCTGTGTACGAGTCCCAAGAGCTCGCTCGCTCTTACTCCGTGTCCAGTGAACGGAGTCTTTGTCATCTTTCCCTTGAGACAGGATTGACAAGTTGCATACGATTGATATTTGAACGGATCCAAATATCCTTCTGCATGTAACTCAGTCAACCTTCTCTCATTGATGTGACCCAGTCTACAATGCCATAAGAAAGTTTTATTAATTTCTGGAGACTCTCTTTTGTGTGTATTCTGGACATTGAAAATCTGTGGTTGGTTTAATACGTATATACCGTTGTTCAATGTACCTGACCCAATCAAAACTTGATTAAGGTGAATGTTCACTACATTACTTACAAATGCAAATTCATAACCTTCTTTAGATAATAAAGATACAGAAATGATATTACAGGTTGCATTTGGTACATAATAACAACTACGTAAAACCAAAAAATGTCCATCCGACAATCCCAGGTGATAGTCCCCCACGGCCTCAACATCCATGCTAGCACCGTTCGCAACTCTGAGGGTCATGTCACCTGCCTTCAAAACTCTACGCTTTCTCAATGCCTGCAAAGAATTACAGATATGAGATCCTGATCCGGTATCCAATACACAGGAAGTAGAGTTTATTGATAGACAGTTTTCAATAACATACACACCTGAAGCTGAAGCTGCAACTCGCTTCAAATCCTGTGTTCTGGCTTTCCAAGCCTTGCAATCCTGTTTCCAGTGACCACTTTTGTGACAATAGAAGCATTCTTCCTTCCCCACCAGCTTTCCCGCTATCTTTGTTGCTTTTCCTTTTCCCTTCGTATCCACTTTACCGACACCGCCTCTTGGTTTGGCGGGGGCTTTCTTCTTCTTACCCTTGGCTTTCGCCCTGGATCTAGAAGAGGAAGATCCTCCTACAAACAAAGTGGATGTCTCCCTACCTTTCTGTAGGGTGCCCTCAGCAATCCTCAACATGTTCAGAAGTTCGGAGAGTTCAACCTCCTTTCCTTGCATGTTGAAGTTATGAATAAACTGGGCGTAAGTGGAAGGAAGGGACTGGAGAATCAAATCAGTATAGAGTTCATTCTCCAACGTGGTCCCAAGGTCCGCGAGCTCCTCAATGTAGCCAATCATCTTAAGCACGTGTTCCGCTACCGATGATCCGACGGCCAACCTTGCCGAAAATAACTTCTTCGACACTTCGTATCTTGCGATACGAGACTGCTCTCCATACAGTTCTTTTGTATGGAGAAATATGGACTCTAGGTCCATATTCTCGTGCCTCCTCTGATGTTCGTTGTCCATCGAGGCTAGTACGAGGCATTTGGCCTTCGCACAATCTATCTCCCATGTCTTACGGATTTCCTTATTCGCGACGCTGGAGGTGGGACCTGGGACAGGGGGAGCTTTGGTGGTAAGGACATACCCCAACTTGTCGTAAGCGATTGCCATCTTGACATTCCTGAGCCAATCTTTGTAGTTTGGCCCTGTCAATATATTTTTATCTAGTAATAACTTAAGTCCGGTCATGTTGAATGGTCGCTGCAATTAGGAGAGAGAAAAGAAACACTTTAGCATGATGCTCTTGCAAGTTTAGAGTGGTTTTTAATTTGTCTAAACCGGATGGCTCCCACTGTCTCTCGAATCCCTTCTCAAACCGTAAAGAAAGGATTAGTCAGGATCACTCTCACCGTACAATACTTGCTTAACCGTTCAGCCAGGCCAGTGTCGATACTTCGAGGGAGGTTTTCCAACGCTTTCGCGAAGTTCCTTATTTAAGTAACCTCTTTTTCCTGTGGGCGTAGCCCCGCTAACACCTTTCTAGACACCTACTAAGTTTATAGCATTGATCGTTAAGTGAGAGTTTTCCCGAGGAGTAGCATATACTCACAGTAGGATCGGGATCCAAATATCATTGCGTGATAAAACCGAAGGAATCCTACCAGAATTATCACACTCCAAATGGTATGCAGCGCTAGCAAGTTTTCAGTACTTATGAAACTCCCGATGTGGATTTTTTTGCCCCATGCTCTTATGACCTTGGCGTGAGGTCAAAATGTCATAAGTCACATGTCAAGTTCTTCCCATCATTATCCTGGTTAATTTGAACCCACCCGTACCTACCCTTGACGTAGGCCAAAATGGCGGTACGACTGTCTCAAACCAATGCATTCTATCTATGCAACAGATAAATATCCGGCAGCTACCAATCACTATGCCTTGGCGTGAGGTCAAAATACATAGCTTGAATACTACCGTATATTTAACTAAAATGATGGAGGGCTACGGATGGTTTTGGCGAAACCGTGAACGTAGTGAACTTGATATAATCGATGGAACGAGATAGCTTTTAAAAGGAGTGGTTCAAGCTCCGCGTTTAAAAGTTTAGTTTTTGAAAAGAACCGAGTGGTTTTCAAAGTGTTCCAATCGACTTTTACTTGGTTTATTTTCTTGCATTAGTTTTTTTAATGCGTCCCATCATTTAATCCTACCATTGCAGAAAACAACCAAAATATGACGTACGCTTATGCCATTCGCATTCGCCATGGGGCCCCGTCATCACCCGTTAGGTTACTTAACTAACGACAGAGCAGGGGCTAGGCTAGCGCGGCTGTAAAATATAAGCAACGCCTAAATAGTTATCATATATAAATATATAGCAATGATAGACATTACAGATCACAGATGAATACATTGGATATACTAGGAATCCGCAATCCGTTCGAACCTGCAACGAAAAGCGGATTACACGGTCGCGGTGAATAGCCAAAACCCCACCCAAGACCCCTACGGGTGCGGAAAACTACCCGCCAAGTACCCGAAGCGAGGCAACCTCCCTCACCACCGTGAGTAGGCCACTCGGCACTTCGAGATACCCGGTAGTTTGTGCACCCCCTCCATGGGTCTATCCTAGGAGCAAAAACAGTAAAAAGAATTATACAATGACGGCTACAACCCCGACCCGGTTGTGCGGCCAAACAAATAATAATATTACACCAATTTACATATTACAAATGAATGAAAGAAAAGCAACACTCATCTCACATCCACCCCGGCTATTCACCCGCGACAATCCAACCCATTCATATACACATACCAATATCAAACACAGATCACAGATATGTATAACCCCGACTAATCGACATATAGCGATTAGCCGACGTTCAATACATGCAAACATCACAGATATAACCCTTATAGTCAAAGTGTATTGAAGTTCCGAAAAAAAATACGGATTTATAGGCCCCCAAAAATAAATTTCTATTCTGGAAAACCTGGGCACATATAAACCATCTTAAAAATCCTAAAACCAAGCCAGAGATACACTGCACCAAACTCGACTCAGTGAAGAGTTAAAACGGCGGCGGTTCCGCGGCAATAGCTTGCTATTGCCGCTGAACCGCGGCGGTTTAGACGACTCACTTGACCGGGTTTGGTGGTTTTCTTTACAAAACCCTGAGACGATTTTTGGAGTATAACAAATTTTGTTTTGACCAGAAAAAAATTTAACAGAAACTTAGGGTTTCGCAAACTTGGTTTTTCGATTTTTACGTTTCGAACTTCGATACACTTCACTACTTAGCTAGTTTATGTTTAGTTAGGCTCTGATACCACTGTAAGTCCACGTTGCCCACCCCGGTGCTTGCGGGGAGGCGGAAAACGGAATAAAAATCGGATTTTTATGAGCTTAGGCAACATGGACTATAGCTAGAAGGATCTTTGCTAAACAAAAACAAGCTAAAGCTAACTAGAAACTAGCTAAGTGCTAGAAAAGTTATGCTTGGGCTTTAAGTCCTTCTCTCCTTGCTCCTTGGAGTGGTGGAAGGAGGTCACCTTGGTCGTCTTCTCACGTCGAAGAAAGATCCACCCGAAAGCCTCAACCTTTGGCTTCAACTCCAAGCTAGAAGTAACTAGGGTGCAAGAAGTGCTAATCCTTGAACCCTAGATGAGAGTAGAGATGATCAAGAGAGGGTTTTTCTCAAGCTCAAGTGTTTCTCAACACATGAGAGGGGAGAGCTTGAGGGAGAGGAAGAACAAGAGAGAGAAATGAAATGATAGAATGAGAAATAATGTGAACCATTCTCACTAATATGTGTGAATTATTGTAATTAGAAAATTAGCTAGATAATTGTCATGGTTAATCAAGACATGACCATTATCATTTCAATTTGCAAGGATCAAAAAGCATCTTCCAAAAGAAATGATGATGGTCAAAGTGTCAACCATAGTCAACACGTCAAGGAGGTCAAATGGTCAACAACTCAAGGAGGTCAAATGGTCAACAACCATAACCATGCACAATTATAAAACTAATATCAATTAACAATAATACACACATAAACATTAGGGTTAATAAAATGACAATAGTCATTAACCCTAATCAAAGTCCTCTCCCTCTGTCTCAAGCAACTGTGCATACGCACCCGTATTCGTGATCCGAGGAACACGAACACAAAGAGAAAAACCAATCCCAAATCATATACAAGGATCCGGCTTAAACCAAAGCCCGCTAGTATAAACTGTCCGGACAGCAAACGTGCACAAGTGCGCGGATGTGAACGAACCCTGTCGCAAAACCATGCGACCTCTACTCATTTTGCCTAAAGGCGAATAGCTCTCTGTGTGGGACTCTAAAGACTCGACACTACGCTGGCAGTGGGTTTAACCACAGACCGCAAGCGGCACTAGCTGTACGTAACGGTCCCCAGGTAGATGTCGATAAGAAGACTGACGAGGTGAACCCCATCTGAACTCCTACTGAGCCTGTATGTGACAATCTCCGTACAGTCCGGTCTGTTCGTCTGATACATCGCATGGCAGGCCTAGGGGGCGGTGAACGTCAGTCCCCTAATAGCGGTACAAGTCGTGCCGGAGTGAAGCCCAGAACACCCTGAGATAACACTGGAAACCTACCAGTATATCTCGCTTGCCCTGGCCAGGGACTACTCGTGTAATGGCTCTCCTGGACATAGCGCGATGTCAACCCCCAATACCGGGAGAGACGAATCATGTCTAACCGTCACTGCCTCCAAGTGCTTCGGGACTGCACCCAAAAACTACCTGTTTGCACGACTCCTTTGAGCCGTGGTAGGGTAGTAATCAAAGTGCAGTGGGAACACACTCGAGGCGAAGTGACAGTGTCAAGTCAGCGGACTAAGCTGTACTCATGTCACCTGGGAACTGATAACTCACGATAGGTATAATACCAACCAACAGTTCCCAACGAGTCCTGTCCAGTGTACTCGTAACCTAACGAGCACCCGCATACTATCTCAAGTATGACGTACTGACGGCTGTGGGACAGACCGTCTCCCACACTGGGATGAGAAGCGCATACGCTAGTCTACTCCGGAGTATCGATGCCCTGTCTCGATAGTCCAACGACCAGGGACCTGTATAAGGATGTGCTTATAGATTACCCAGCTCCCACGAGTGTGAGCGCCATCACAACGCCGGTAATCAAGCAAAGATCCTAAGGGCTCTACTAATATGTATATCAGCAATATGCTAAAAGAAACACATGCACATATTAAAACAGAGACAAACCAAGTAGCATACTACCATTTCGAGCAAGATTGTATATACAACTGTGAATATCCCAAACTTCCATTAAGTAATATACAAACTAGTATGATACAGTAATAGCCTCTAGGGCATATACACTAACATGCTGCATTCATGTTATTCACATTGCATTACTCATACATGTGCTAGTACACCTGCACCATTATCGATGATGCGTATGTTACACTTACACTGATTTGCCGGCTCACACACTTCATCATCGATAATTGCCATGTCACTACACCGTAGAGTTGCTGCATCATGATATGACTCCTTGCTATGTTCACATCATTACGATATGACGCATGATATACTGATATTGTCACATCACTGTTCCATGTTGCATGATATACGTATATACTTACATTTCTATCGTATGTCGCATACATCATGCTTTATGATTTTACGCATTGAGATATACTGTTTCATGAGATTTCTGAATTTGAGAACCGTGGTCATTTTAGAAGAAAATATGTATTGTTTTAAAAACCCGGTTTCTCTTGATATGATATTTCAGTGCGTCCACCATGCGTTTTTCGGTTCTGAGACGTAGCACCAAACGACACAAAAAAAAACGATATCGGTACCAAACTACGACTTTAAGGTTCTAAACTGAAGCTACAATGTAACACAATATAAAAACTAGCTAATTAATAGTTAGGGGTTATACCTATACCAACTTGCTCCAAAATCCAAACTTTCCTAACTCCATGGGTTAACTTGGGCTGTAGGATCAATTTTTGTGAAAGAAGTGATACATTTTGATGAGATGAGATGTGGATCTTGAAGAAATTGGGTTGAGGTTTGACTTGAGGCTAAAGTGCTTCAGTTTTGAGAGAGAGGAGGAAAATATGAGAGAAAGAAGTTAGGATTTCAAATAATAGAGAGAGAGTGAGAGGGGTGTATTATGGGAGCAAGCATGCACCTCTCTCTCTCCTCATTTAATGCTATGCATGCTTGTCCCCCATGCTCAACCTCATCATTCCCTCTCTCTCTTCTTCTCTCCTCAAGTCAACCCCTAAATAAACCATTTGTAATTTAAATGATTTTATTTTTGAAAACTAATTAATTGCTAATTAACATAATATAATTAGTAGGATGGTTAATACCCCATGGCCATATAACCACGGTTTAACCCCAAAAATTTACCCTAGTTTACATGCACATGTGTGTGCAAGCCCAAATTAAATTCTAATAAAATATTCATTAAATTTTATAAAATATTTAAAAACCATTTTGGTAAACCTTTTTACTAAAAACCCATATTTTCGCTTAATTAACCACTAAACGCATTCTAAGGTGTTACAATTAACGAGCCTGTCTCGCCATTAATGAGAGATCCCGCTCATCACGCGGGCGTGACGTCGGGAGCGTAACTGCCGGCGTGATTCTCGCGCATGCCCTGCCTGCTGCGACCGCTATTTAAACCCCTTCTTCAGACGGTTCAAGTAAGCCATTTTTTACTCCACTAAGCCGTTACTCTGCTCGGATTTCCTCTCTAACTTTATCGTTGGAGGGTCTTCGGTGGTACAACCATCCCGGAACTTCCTTGCAGGTAGCTCGGCGACAACCAACCTCAAACCCATTGAGATCCACACGTTTCAGGAGCCTGCCTCCAGATCCAATCTCCGCCATCCATCGCCGCCATCAGTAGATCAAAGGAAGGTGACATTTTGGCGCGATCCAGGTCGCGTCAACATCTGATAAATGTAGCAGTTATCTGCTCTGTGTAGTACTTAATGTAGCAGTTTATTTGCTAAATGTAGCAGTTTACCTACTAATTATAGGGAATTAAACCTTTAACATTTTAAATCTAGGGAGATTTTCATTGTTTTTTTTTTTGCCGGGAAGTTTTGGCTGTTACTTTTCAAGCCTAGACATTTTTTCCTAGTTTTTGTTATGATCTAATGATAATTTTCATCTTTTCTCAAATCTCGGAAAACGATCACTTCGTTAATTATCATTTTGAGTGAGCTCTAGATTGAAAGTTTTGAAATTTTTTGCAACTCAGCTTATGTGAAATGGGAAAAAACACAAAAAAAACAGTTTACCCTTCTTCTTTTTTTACTTCAAAAGTAATTTTTTGATGTCACATTTTTCATATTGGTGTTATGCTCCTCTCATAAATTCATTGATGTAAATATAAAGTGATGAGCTTGGAAAGCAGTACTTATTATATTCAGAAGGCATAAATCACCCTCTGTACCTGAGACATTCGTTGCCTTCATTTTTATTATTTGATTTTACGAAGCAAGGCTGCATGTTCTTGTTTGGTTGTTTATTTATGTTTTAGAGTTGAACATCCTTCCAGAAAACAAATATACTAACTTTTCTTTTTTTTTTAGATTTTTTTATAGTCTATGAAAATGTGTGTTAGGGTGTTTTCCCTAACCATGAAAGGAAGACGAACAAGAATAAGAACACACAATACCAATATTTAATATGGTTCGAGCAACGAACTACATCCACGAGGCAAATATAAGAATCTCTTCATTAATGATCAAGAATGCCTATACATTTTATATTTTATCTCATCTCTCTTTACATTTCAACGCTCATACAAACATAAATACTGCTCTTGGTAAATCTTTCCATTTTCACCTGTGGATGACTACCTTTCGTCTATGCCTTCGTCTCTTCATATAAACACAAAAACTACTTTTCTGATACTCCACCTTCACCTGTGGATGACTACCCTTTGTCTTGGCCTTTGTCTTTTCACACAAATACAAAGGCTGCTCTTCTGGTGCTCCATCTTCGTCTTCGTCTTCGTCTTTGTCTCCGTCTCCGTCTTCTTCTTTTTTTCTTCTTCTTTATGTTTGACCACTTTTTCCTGATGAAATCCTTCGCGATTTATAAAAAAAAATAATAGAATTCATGTTTCAATTAGGATCTCATCAAATCTTCAAAACAAATATTCAAATAAATTTTCGAACAAATTTTCAAATATCTCTTCACAAATCTTCAAATAAATTTTTAAACGAATCTTTTTATAACACGCCAAAAATATCGACAGACGTCTGAAGCACAAGTGCTCAGACGTTTCTCCACGCTCTATTCTTATGAACATTTTTCTTCAGATATCTGATACTCCATGGCTCAGACGTCTGACGTCTCTTTGCTGTTGAATACAGATCAGCTTTCATAACAATCTCCATCTAGACCTGTATTCAGAAGGCCAACTTTTATCTTCTCTCTTCAATACCTTATGACCGCTTATTCTTCATTTTCTTTTTCAAAGCTCCACCTTGACCCGAACTTCCTCCATACCATTTTCTGTTTACTACCGCAGTAAACCTAACCTTCTTCTTTGGATATTTGAACCAGCTCTTTCTAAATTACAATCTAAGAAGATAAGCAGCGGACATAAGTGTCGTCACCCCATCGTAAATTTAGATCATAGAATCGAAAATCTTCAGTTCCCTGCACTCTGATACCAATTGTTGCGGTTTTTTCCTTAGTCATGGGACGAAGACAAACAAGAATAAGAATGTGCAACACCAATATTTAACGTGGTTCGACCAGCGGTCTATATCCACGGGGCAAACATAAAAATCTTTTCATCAATGATCAAAAATAAATGAACATTTTATATTCTCGCTCATCTCTTCAATTTCAACGCTCATACAAATACAAAGATTACTCTTGATAAATCTTTCCACTTTCATCTGTAGATGACAACTTTTCGTCTCTGCCTTCGTCTCTTCATACAAATATAAAGACTACTCTTCTGGTACTCCACCTTCACCTGTGGATGATCATCCTTTGCCTTTTTGTTCGTTTGTTCACACAAACACAAAGGCTACTTGATGGAGGTCCTTTTCGGGTCTCCGTCAGATGATGTCTTCCGTCGATCTCCTGGTGGATCTTGGAGGTGATCTCCTGTTGCGTGTGGGTCTCAATGGGTTTTGAGGAGATTAATGGTTTTGAGGAGACAACGCCGAGTACCTGAAAAGAAGTCCCGGGGTGGTTTGGTACCACCGAGGACCCTCCAACGATCAAGTAAGTAAGAGATCCGAGCAGAGTAACGGCAAAGTGGGTGAAAAAAGGCTTACTTGACCCCTTTGTGATGGGGGTTTATATAGTGGCGGCAGCACGTAGCAGCAGGCGCGAGAATCTCGCCGGCAGTTACGCTCCCAAGGTCACGCCCGCGTAAAGAGCGGATCGCCCGTTAATGGGGATCGTGATGGCGTGGAACATGGGATGTTGCCGGCGTAGAATCTATGCATGGAGAGATTTGCGGAGCGGCGGTTACGCCTGTGAGTGGTGGGGTCGGTCGGTCGGAGGGACCGAGGAAGAAGGCCTTGGCAGGAGAGCTCGGGAACGAGCGGGGGGGCCGAGTTATCATGGTCCTGTGGTAGATCGGGGGCGAGATGAGAGGCCGAGGAGGCTAATTTTCAAGGGGCTCTGAGGAGAGCCAGCTTGTGCTTGCAAGTCGGGTACAGAGGTTGCCTGGTTGGCCCTTTCTTCTGAGTTTTGGGATACGTCAACTGCCACGTGTCCTGATCTTGGAGATCGCCAATATTGAGCATCATCATTATCCCCCCACTCTTGTCCCAACCAGCTAGCGGGTCGGGTCAGGAGTGGACTGCCGGGCCGCCCGGGGTGATCTCCCTCCTAAGGTTTCGTCGGGACGCGTCCCCGGGCTGTCAGCTGTCTTTTCTGCCAGCGAATCAGGGAGAGATCTCTACATTTAAGGAAGGTGCGTCGGTTCGTGCATCCTGCAACTGAAGCGACGGTCCACGTGTCAAGCGTCGGTTGGCCTCCACGACGTGTGCAGACCTGCGGCGTCTGATGGGGTGCGGTCCAGTATGGGAAGGAAAAGTGGAGCAATCGGAGCCGTTGGACGCGCGAAGGCGTTTTGGCAGGAGATGAAGGGCGCCCTTGGATGAGGGTGATTGCGGAAACAAATAGGGGTGAGGCCCACTTCAGGGTCTCTACTCCAACAAATAGGCGTGGGGCCCACTTCAGGGTCCCTACTCCTTCATATTTCCTCGCTATAAGGCCTGGTTTCTCGGTGCTCGTCTTCTTTCTTCTGCTTTCGTTTCCCGAGGTTCCCTCTTCTTCAGGTTAGATGTCTTCTTTTGTGGAATCTGTAGATATCGTAGGAGTAGGTTCTAGGGACCCTTTAGTTGATCCTGGGTCTTCCCGGGGAGCAGGGGTCGGATCCTCTTCCCAGGATTGCGGCGGGGTCAGCCCCCAGGGAGGAGGCGGTAGACGCTGCCCCCGGCGTGTCGTGTTGGGTGAGGCATGAGGACGAGCTCGCCAATGCTTGGGCTTGCTTCCACATCCCCTCACGTTATACGCTTCTTCTGGCCAAGGAGGGAGAGAGGGAAGACCAAGTACAGGGTAAGGAGATCGCCCTGTACTTGGAAGCTTTTTGGGGTGGAATGCGCCTGCCCTTCTCTCCCGAGGTCGTCGAAGCGCTGAACTTCTTCGGGTTAGCCCCTGGCCAGTTAGTGCCGAACTCATGGAGTATTCTCCACGGGTTCCAGATCCGCCTGAAGTTACAGGCGGTTCCCTTCAGCCTCTCCCTCCTTGATTCTTCCCTCGTTTTCAAAAATCATCCTGGGGGTCGAGCGGGCCACCCAAGGTGGGTCTACCTCTCTTTTCGAAAGCGACAGGGGGCGCCGCCGGGACAGGGGTTGTGGCCCTGCCTTCTTCCATTCACGACTGGAAGAAGAAGTTCTTCTTCGTTTTCCCTCCCGAGGGAGAGGACTGGCCCGTGCCTACCAAGTGGTTGAGGGAAAAATGCTTGTCGGGGAACCAGTCCAATGACCCCGCCGCGGTGAGAGTAGCATCGTGGGAGCCCATCGCCCGATTCGACGTGCTGCTGTCAGAGAGAGCCCTGAGTTGGGCCGGGCTCAGCCCCGTTGAGTTCTTCGGTAAGTTAGGCTTGCTTTTTGGCTTGTCTATTGCTTGTGTCACTGATTTCTTTGCATTTGGTTTTGTGCAGGACCCATGGATATGGACGAGCTCCGAGCCTCCATGCTCCAGTCGAGGAAGGTCACGAAGGCTGGGGGCGCCAGCTCTTCTCGTGCGAAGCCTGCCCCGGCTCCCTCTCCTCCGGGGGCCGCGTCTCGTGAGCGTTCGGGGGCGGATCCCGCCCCGGGGCCCAGCAGAGCGCAGGGCCGAAAGCGGGCTCGAATTCTGGAGGACCCGGTCTCGAAGGAAGAGATCGGCTCCCCACCGGAGCCGCTTAAGAGGGGTTCCCGGAAGTCGTCCCGGGGCCTACCATCGCCGATCATGGTGGAGGAGGGGGGCCTCCAGTTCGCGGTGCCCTCGGGGCTATCCGTCGCGGATAGCCTGCTTCATGAAATAGAGAAATCGGCGGGGGGTAGGGTCCCCGTGGGGACCTTCAGGGCCCAGATGGCTTCCATCGCCCAGGAGACCTGTTCACACCATAATATTGTATTATTATATTCCCCATTCTTATTCTATTTATAAATAAACAGGTGCTTTTGACGCATGTCTGCTACATATTTCAGATTACAGGTTCTTGGACAGAAAACAGTGAAAACGATGTAAAGACGATGAAAATATGGACTTTTGACCAACAAATGGGAGGACCTTAGTCAAGCCTACATCAAAGATAAAATTCACAAAGTACAAGGCAATGCAAGGTCCAAGATTACAAAGCGAACGGTTAAAAGTGCACCGCAATTATTCACTGGATATCTGGAAGAAACATAGAAGCTATTTTAATAAAGAACCAAATAACAAGGAAGCCCAAAGATCCAAGGCCCAATACTTTCTTTAAAGAGACAGAGACATGAAATTTTACCAAAAATTGAAGTCTACTTTGACTAGGTCTTCCTAAGGATATTTTGGTAAATGTAGACATGCAAATCAATTGTAACCTAGGGTTTCCTATTCTCTATAAATAGGAACTCTACTCATTGTAATTTCTTATGCCTCCCTTTAATGAATAAAATTTAGAAATCTTTTGGAGAGCATCGGTGTTTCTTCTCCATTCAGAAATTCAGATCTGACAACCCTGCATGAATGATTGGAGGGATGCATCTGTAAGTATTTAATTTCTTGCTTTAGTGTAGATTTAAATTCCTTGCCCTAGGTAGATTTAATTTCATGTCCTAGGAACTTGTTTAGAGTTAGCATTGGGGAAGGATTTTGAGAGATGAGATCTCTCATCCCTTTCTTACCCACCAAATATTTACAATGGGACTCCATGAATACATGCACATACCGCTCCCTACGGCACTTTATCCCTCGAGGTAGCGGTGATACCGTAGTATAAAGGCCCGGGTGTGGACCGACCCGTACTCGCCGGCTAGTTTCATGCGACGCCGTTCTTGATTGCGGTAACAAATATTTTTGATCTATCTTTTAGAAAGCGCAAGCACGCTAAATCAATTCAATCAAATGGCGCCGTTGCCGGGGATGGCGTAGAATTTTCTTTTCGCAATTTCGGGTTAATCATAAAATTTAAAAATTCATAAAAATCTGAAAAATCAAAAAAAATATAAAAATATATATCATTTGCTATTTTTGGAAGGGATACTTTGTGGTTGAATTTTTGCAGGATATACAAATTCGGATCTGTAGATTTTCAGAAAGCAAAACAGGAAATAAAATATCGGAACAGAAGAGATTTTGAACAACAGAACAGTGCAAATTTTTTGGAGCAGTGAACCCCCCATACCGCCGCGATTCCGCGGCCAAAACCCACCTTAGGCCGCGGAACCGCGGCCGTCTAGTCGAATCAAAGCACCAAAAATTTTCTGGGGCAGTGTTCAGTCAATTTGACCGCGAAATCGCGGTGGGAGACACGTTTTGCCGCGGAAGGGCGGTGGAATAGTGACGTCATCTGACCAACTTTGCACTGTAAGTTCCTTTGTTATTTCTCTTCTGTAATTTTTAATAAATTTTCTGAAAATTGCCTGCAGGATTTTGTGCACATTAAAAAATATATTCCCTTCCAAATAACGATCTTGTGCAGGATTTTTGGGCCCCGCTCAAAATTGAAATTGATTGCAAGTAATCTTTTTTGTTGTATATCTTTTTTCGAATATCTTTTTGCAACAATTTTTTTCCAAATAAAGATTCTTGTGATATGCTTCAAATAATAACTAATTGCAACTAATATTTTGCTGTTGCATATCTTTTCTATAAAATATTTTGCTGTTGCATATCTTTTCTCTAAAATCTTTTTGCAACAAAAATTTTTCCAAATAAAGATAAAGAAAAAAAATCAATGAAAGATGAAAATAAATAGGACAAATATTTTATAGAACTTGCAAAATTTTTTTAGCCCCAAATAAATCCTTGCACCACCCAACCTTCCTTCTTGTCACCTTTCTTCTTCTAACATGGGTACCCCACACAATAAATCATTAGCCGAACTTTGGTATCCCAAACCTAATTTTGCGTCGTACGTTAATTTGTTCGGTCAATTTTAAAACGATCCCTCCATGCCAAAAAAATCTTTGAAAGATCACATAGAGGCGTCTAGGAGAAATAGTTTGACTTTTCAACCCACCTTGTGTCAACCGAGTCAACCTTTACCACCTACATATGTTGATACCACTTCTTCAAGTCCTTCTGTCACTCCTAGGCCGATGTCCATTGTTGAGCATATTGCTCAATCTCGTAGCCGATCTTTCACCCCTCTCCACACATCTAGTTCTAGGGATCAACAAGACTTTTCACCTTTTTATCCATATGTTGACCCTACCCCTGTCCAATCACCCACTTCCTACCAGTCATACCCGACCTTCCCACCCTCACTAGACACCGTTTCTACACAGCCTATTGGGAGTTTTGCATATCCACACCATTTTGAATCTTTTACCGAAACCCCCTTACCACCCAAGTCTAGTTTGGAAGAGTCGTTGGAGGCGTATATTGCAGCAACAAATAAAATGATGAGGAATGTGGAAGCGTCCATGGCCGCCCTTATGCAACCTAGTGAACCGGTAGCTAGTGTCCCGCTAGCTCCAAATTTTTCAATGTATGAGGCGGCGGTTGGACAGAATGAGAATGTGAGAGGATTTCCAAATCAAACCTACACTTACCCAATTGAAGCCCACAACTCCAATTTTCCATCGAATGTCCTAAATGATTCACAAGTTCAAAATAAAAATGAGTTGTGTGACTTTGTAGTGCTTGATTTGCCAATTTGTGAAGAACCCCTTTCGAGTGAAACCGCACATAATCCTTTTGACCTTTACACCTCCACTCTAGAACCTAAATCGATACATATCCATGCTTTTGATGAGGTGTCTAAGAAAATTGATTTTCACTTGATTGAGGATATAGACGCCGGGAATATTTGGGATGATGAACCTGTCGATTTAATTGAAATTTTATGTTCAAATCATCATCCTGAGTTATTAAATGTTTCTCCCGAATCTCATATGCGTCTAGATTTTAATGATAATGGCATGGATGAGTTAAATATTGAGGATAGTATTGAGGAGAGTCTTGAGGATAATATTGAGGTTGAATCATTTTTGTTTGATGTGTCTGATTTTCCAATTCATCCTCCTGAACCTTTGACTGTTATATCACCCTCCCTCCTTCCCATCGTTCCTACCCCGCTTGAAGACTGTGAGCTTGAAATCTTTTCCTTTGAATCTGACACAATTCTCACAGACGATAACACCTACGAGTGTTTCACTTTTTCGAACGATGCTGATGACTCACCGCCCGAGTTTGAGTCCTTTACATTTTCAGATGAGCCATCAGACTCGGTTGATTATAGTAGTTTCGAACCATTAATAGAATCTTTCAAGTTCGAAACAGTTTACTACGGTGAGAAAGATACTATCCCTAATTCACTCCCTTTCGTCTCTCCCCTTGTTCCGACCGGGCAAATGACCGTTACGCTTTCATCTCCTATAACAAGTTCGGCGTACCCATGTTTTCTTGCGAATCTTGAGGGATTTGACCCCATTTCACGACCGGTTGATAAGTTAGCGCAATCGCTTATAACATATCGGTCATCACATATTGCGCTAATTTATTCACTCAATTTACACCCTCAAGATCGTACTCCACTTCCTTCTTCTTTCCGCCCTTCTTTCCCCCCACCGAGACCATATTCTACCATTCTTCTTTCCACACGGTCTCACGTGTTTCTCATTTTCTTTCACCAACTAAACCATTACCACGATAAGATTTTTGAATGGTTGGTGCTAACCTTTGGCTTGTGTAAGGCCAAGCTTAAGTTTGGAGGGAGCCTTGTTGTATATATGTATATATTTTTGTTTTCTTTTTCTATAAAAAATTAAAAAAATTCAAAACATTAAAAATATAAAAAAAAATTATAAATAAATAAACAAGGGAGTGCCGGTATTTTGACCCTCTTGGTTTACCATGACAGTGAGGACACTGTCAAGTTCAAGTTTGTGGGTATGCTCGGTATGTCTTCTTTCTTCGCATTCATTTGTACATATTTTTGCATTTGCATACTTATTTGAAAACCCATAAAAATTTCAAAATTTCAAAATTTTCAAAAATTACTGTATTCAATTTTGGCTAATTGACTTGAGTTTGACAGATAGGTTAACTGGCTAGGAACAACTAGATCTTAGACTTAGTGAATTAAAAACCCTAAAAATAACCTTCCTTAAAGTTTAACGGTAGAAAGTATATGCCTTGTAGTTTATTTAGAAATAGGCAAATTTTGGGTTCACTTCTTGGGCTAAGTCAAAATGAGGGAAGAGTATTGATGTTCTTATTAGAGTATAAGTTTGAAAAATAGTTCCTAGCTTAAGTCTAGATTCTGAAAACGTATACCCTACAATTTGCACAATCACGCATCTTGAAACTTGGAATAGTAGAGGAGACCTTGAAATGCTCTTGTCTAAAGTCCTTAGTACGATGAAAAAAAAATGTGAATGAAGAATAAAAAAATGGACACTGGTTTTTGTGATTACTTAAGGCTGCAAAAATAGAAAAATATTTAGCGAGGGTGCTTCATCACCTAGTGCCTTAGACCAACTGGTTTGGGAGTCACTGCTAAAGCCTTGGGTGTTGCAAAACTAGGAAGTACGCTTTAAAGTGCTAACGCATCTTGTAATCGGTTGTTGGTACCTCAAGAAGTATTAACGGTCGCATGAAGGATGTGTAAGCAAAATTCAATTAAAAATTCACCTACTAATAAGTACTTTGGACAACGGACAAGAGTATGATTGCTTGATTTGAATTTCCAAGTGTAGGGGTGATATTTACACACACGTGGGGATATGTGATTGGAGTTTAGATGAGAGAAAGGAGTGAAGAATAGAACTTATATCTTTAGTAGAGTTGATAGAAATTCCTAAGTGGAGATGGAACCCTAGAAGGAAAACTTAAGAGATGTCGAAAGCTAAGTAAGTCTATAGAACATATATAATCTGAAGTTAGATGATGAGGAAGTATGAAGAATATGGGTGGATAATTTACGGGTCGACGATAATAGAATTCCTTGTTAGAAAAGCTAATTGGAAAACAAAAGTCAAAAAGCCAAATTTGATAGGATTTTGTGGGTGTAATCCGCTGAAAACCCTCAGGAGACAACACTCCTCCTACTAGAGATACCTAGAGGTTTAACGGCTTGTTGCACGTGCTCAGTGCAATCGCGTTTCCCTGCGAAAGTGCGGCTAGGTTAGATTTTTATTGAGAATAAAAAATAAGTTTGCTCGAGGACGAGCAAAAGATAAGTTTGGGGGTATTTGTTCACACCATAATATTGTATTATTATATTCCCCATTCTTATTCTTTTTATAAATAAACAGGTGCTTTTGACGCATGTCCGCTACATATTTCAGGTTACAGATTCTTGGACAGAAAACAGTGAAAACGATGTAAAGACGATGAAAATATGGACTTTTGACCAACAAATGGGAGGACCTTAGTCAAGCCTACATCAAAGATAAAATTCACAAAGTACAAGGCAATGCAAGGTCCAAGATTACAAAGCGAACGGTTAAAAGTGCACCGCAATTATTCACTGGAGATCTGGAAGAAACATAGAAGCTATTTTAATAAAGAACCAAATAACAAGGAAGCCCAAAGATCTAAGGCCCAATACTTTCTTTAAAGAGACAGAGACATGAAATTTTACCAAAGCTTGTAGTCTACTTTGACTAGGTCTTCCTAAGAATATTTTGGTAAATGTAGACATGCAAATCAATTGTAACCTAGGGTTTTCTATTCTCTATAAATAGGAACTCTACTCATTGTAATTTCTTATGCCTCCCTTTAATGAATAAAATTTAGAAATCTTTTGGAGAGCATCAGTGTTTCTTCTCCATTCAGAAATTCAGATCTGACAACCCTGCATGAATGATTGGAGGGATGCATCTGTAAGTAATTTAATTTCTTGCTTTAGTGTAGATTTAAATTCCTTGCCCTAGGTAGATTAATTTCATGCCCTAGGAACTTGTTTAGAGTTAGCTTTGGGGAAGGATTTTGAGAGATAAGATCTCTCATCCCTTTCTTACCCACCAAATATTTACAATGGGACTCCATGCATACATGCACATACCGCTCCCTACGGCACTCTATCCCTCGAGGTAGTGGTGATACCGTAGTATAAAGGCCCGGGTGTGATGTTTTCCATGGAGGTTAGGGTAAGGATCTCTAAAGTAAGGACAAGAACCTAGAGGAAGGATCACCTTCCCGAACGGATCTAATCCACTTTATTGATAATTACCATAACTTCTCACAGATCTTCATTCGGGTATAGAAAGCGTTGAGGTTTACTTGCATTTCCAAACCATCCCTAAACCTAGCCCTAGCAAGAATAGATCTAGATAATTAGTATAGATTAATTAGGTTTTTAGATTTAATAATTAATCCGAACACCCTTCGAAATTAACTCGTAAGCGCGAATCGAAAATTCACAACATCCCTGTGGACCGACCCGTACTCACCGGCTAGCTTCATGCGACGCCGTTCTTGATTGCGGTAACAAATATTTTTGATCTATCTTTTAGAAAGTGCAAGCATGCTAAATCAATTCAATCAAGTCCTTGCAGGTAAGTGTTTGGTTTTTTGCGAGATTCGGTGCCTCCTTCGCCTTTCTGATCTCTTTCCAATTTTTCAGGTTCTCCAGCACGTTGCCATTGCCTTGCGCATGGAGGCTGAGGTGATAGCCCCGACGATGAAGGCTGTGGTCCAGCTTGCCTCGCTGGAAGAGAGCTCCAAGCGGGAGCTGGAGGCGGTGATGGTAAGGGTTGCCGCCCTGAAGGGCGAGGTGGAGGCAGGGAAACGGGAGGTTTCCCGGTACCGCAAGGCCGCCGTGGTTGCCGAGACCAAGCTTGAGGATGCTCGGGTGCTCGCCGGCAACCTGAAGAGGACGGTGATGACCCTCCGGAAGGAGCTGGGGTTAGAGGCTAAGGCGGCGAAGTCGGCCGACCTGAGAGCGGCGAGGTTGGCCGACCTCTCGGCGGAAAAAGCGGTGGAGGGCTACATGTAGTCGAAGGACTTCTATGATGACTTGGTCGTGGCCCCAACCCGCATCTGGCACAAGGCCCTCGACGCCGTTAAGGCCCGGGTGCCGGAGTTCGTCGACGAAGAGCTCCGGGCCGAATACCCCCTTGCGGACGCCAATGAGCAGGGGGAAGAGATTCCTGACGAGGAGGTGGCCGAGGACCCAGATCGTCTCGTGGTGGATGTCGAAGACCCCGAGGTTATGCCTGGCCCCGAGGCCTAAATCCCCCGTCTTCCTCCTCCTTTTATTTTGTCGCTTCTGGAATTTTTGTAAGCCTCCGGGCAGTTTGTAAGGCTGGGGAGCCCAAAATACTCTTTGTAAAGACTTTGCCTTTGGTAATAAAACTTTTTTTCTTTGGCTTCATCGGTTTGCACTTTATCTTCTATTTGTGAAGAATGCTCATAAAATATCTCTGTTTGCACTGTTGGGCTTCCATGTCAGGTCGGCTATCTGTCTAGCGGTCGTTCGTCGAGTTGATTTCGATCACTTGCCAAGCATGCCAAGCGCTGCTGAGAAGGAGGCATCTCCATGGCCCCGAAGTCGAGGGGGGATCGCTCAGACTTGGATAGACCTGAAGCCCCTTGTTGGGGCCTCGGATCTTCTGCATGTGATGGGCAGAGGGTTGTCCGCCGTATTTGTGCCGAGCATGAATGGGCCTACGGGATGAATGAGCATGAATGGGAAGCTGCTCGGTTGCCCCTTGGCGAGGGCCTTTGACTTTTGGTGTTGCGAGCAACGACCACTTGCTGGGGATGGTCGAGCGAGGGTCGGGCTCGACTGCCTCTGGAAGGACTTTGGATCCTTAGCGTTGGAGGGGCTGTAAGAAGCCCACTAAGGATGACCGGGCAGTGAAGCTGCGCCGTTGCCTCTTGGCGAGGGTTTTGATCTCTAGCGCCGTGGGTAGGCAACTACCAGCCTAGGATGACCGAGCGAGGTAGCTACTCGGATGCCTCTTGCGAGGGCTTCGATCCCTGGCGTCATGTGTAGGGAGCTACCAGCCGGAGATAGCCGAGCAGGGTAGCTGCTGAGCTGCCTTTAAGGAGGACTTTGATCCTTAGTGTTGGAGGGGTGTAAGAAGCCCACTAAGGATGACCGGGCAGTGAAGCTGCGCGGTTGCCTATTGGCGAGGGTTTTGATCTCTGGCATCGTGGGTAGGCAACTACCATCCTGGGATGACCGAGCGGAGTAGCCGCTCGGATTCCTCATGCGAGGGCTTCGATCCCTGGCGTCATGGGTAGGGAGCTTCCAGCCAGAGATGACCGAGTAGGTTAGCTGCTCGGTTGCCTCTTGCGAGGGCTTTGATCCTTCAGGATGGAGACCGAGTAGGGTTACTGCCCAGTGCCTCTTGGCGAGGACTTTGATCCCTGTCGGTTGTGGTAGGAAGCTACCAGCCGGGGATAGCCGAGCAAGGGCTCGACTGCCTCTGGGAGGACTTTGGTCCTTAGCGCGGGAGGGGCTGTAAGAAGCCTACCAAGGACCTTTGGCCGGGCAGGGTTACTGCACGGTGCCTCTTGGCGAGGGCTTTTATCCTGAAGGATAGCCGAGCGAGAGTCGGGCTCGACTGCCTCTAGGAGGGCTTTTGATCCCTGTCGGTCGTGGTAGGAAGCTACCAGCCGGGGATAGCCGAGCAGGGTAGCTGCTGAGCTGCCTCTAAGGAGGACTTGGATCCTTAGCATTGGAGGGGTCGTATGAGGCCTGCTAAGGATATCCGGGCAGTGAAGCTGCGCGGTTGCCTCTTGGCGAGAGCTTTGATCCCTGGCGTTGCGAGTAGGGAAGCTACCGGCCAGGGATAGCCGGGTAGGGAAGACGCTCGGCTGCCTCTACGGAGGACTTTGATCCTTAGCGTTGGAGGGGCCTTAGGAGGCCTGCAAAGGATAACCGGGCAATGAAGCTGCGCGGTTGCCTCTTGGCGAGGGCTTTGATCCCTGGCGTCGCAAGTAGGGAAGCTACCGGCCAGGGATAGCCGAGCAGGGAAGCCGCTCGCCTGCCTCTATGGAAGACTTTGATCCTTAGTGTTAGGGGGGCCTACTAAGGATAACCGGGCTGTGAAGCTGCGCGGTTGGCTCTTGGTGAGGGCTTTGATCCCTGGCGTTGCAAGTGGGGAAGCTACCGGCCAGGGATAACCGAGTAGGGTAGCTGCTTGGCTTATTCTTCATGATGTTTCACCCGAACATCCAGTTGTAGGTATGGGGAATAGGAACGGTCACGGCGAACGTGCGCGTAGCATGCACATTGAATGTGGGGGGAGGTGATGTAAGTCTACGGTAGCGCCTCGGCCGTCTGTCCGAGGCCAAAATGCGGAAACGAAAACTTTTTCAAAACTTGAAACCGGCGCTATCGTATGCTTAAAACCCGGATCGAACCATTAACCTATAAACTAGTAACTAGAGAAGGGATAGAAAAGCTATACCGATCGATCCGTGTCCTTCAGTCTTTGGCCACCATCCCAAGCACTTCGCGGCATCTCCGAGCTCCGGTCTTCTCGTCGGAAAGGACACCACATCATTGAGTCTTTTTTCGGGCTCCCGCTTCATCCGAAGCAACTCGAGCACGATGTTTGCTAGCCAACGTGCCCAAGATGAAGTAGAGAATGTGTGTGATCACTTTGTCTTTTGAGGATTTAGTAGATTCCATTAGTGAGGAGATAGTGAGCTCAAGAAAGAAGAGGAAGAAGAAGAAGTTTCCTTTTCTTTTTCTTTTGTTGTTGTGATGATAATGAGAGTGAGAGAGCTTTCAAAAATACAAGACTAAACTCTATCATATGGCAGCCCCTCTCTCTCTCTCCTTATCATTTCAACTCACAAAACCATCAAATAATGTGACATTTGCACAAGAAATGAGAACATGAATCACCCATGAGGTACATGTCTCATTTAATGCACAAAATGATAACTTAAGCTCACAATTTCTATTTGTAAACATTAACCCAAATGTTTACAACAACAAAAAGATACGGCAACATCTAAAGTAAACTCGTGACGGATCACAAGGATACCCCTCACCTGTATATACATACCTGCATCCGCATTCCGACCGAATGCGAATGCGATGAGACTAAAGTAATCCAACAAATCTAATACTAGGATCCGGCTTAAACCAAAGACCACTTGTATGATCCGTCCGATCATGATCCGTGCACTACTGCACGTATATGATCGAACCCTGCCATATATCATACGGCCTCTGCAACGTTTTGCCCGAAACTTAAGAAACTGTCTGTGGGGGACTCTAAAGACTCGTCAATACTTTGGGTGTGGATTTAACCACCAGCACGTCAGTGGTACTAGCTGTACGTAACGGGCTACCAGGTATTGACCAAAAGGGAGGTCGATGAACGAACTCATCCTGACACCCTACTGAGCTTGTCAGTGACAATATCCGTACAGTCCGGTCCGTTCGTCTATGAGCATCGCATGGCAGGCCTAGGGGGTTGGTAAAATTCAGACCCCCAAAAGCGGTACAAGTCGTGTCGGAGTGTAGCCCAGAACACCCTGAGATACTACTGGAATACCTACCAGTAAATCTCCTGCCTTGGCCAAGGACTTCATGTAATGGCTCTCCTAGACACAGCGCGATCTCACCCCCAATACCGGGAGAGACGAAACCCCTGCCGATCCGCTCACTGCCTCCATGTGGCTCGGGACTGTACCCAACTAAAACCTGTTTGCACGACTCCTTTGAGCCGTGGTAGGGTAGTAATCAAAGCACAGTGGGAACTCACACGAGACAAATGACGATCTCAGGTCGATGAACTAACCTGTACACATGTCACCAGGGAACTGCTATCTGACGTCAGGTATAATACCAACTAGCATGTTCCCGGTGAGTCATGTCCGGTGTACTCATAACCAAATGAGCACCTGTATACATCTTAGGTGAACCAACTGACACCAACGGCTTGTGAGACCGGCCACCTCCCCTCGTCGGGGTCTCGACTGTATACACTAGTCTACTAATGGAGTATCGATGCCCAGTCTCGAAACTCAAACGACTAGGGACCACTTTAAGGATGTGCTTATAGACTACCCAACTACCACGTATATGATCGCTATCATACTGCTGGTAGTCAAGCAAGAATCCTAAGGGCTCTATCAACGTGTAATAGCGACCTGTAAGGTCACCTAAAGCAGTACACGATGATAAAGATAAACCAGATAGCATACTATCATCTCAAGTAAGATTATCCTACCAGCATAGGTCCTCCCTCAATCTTTGCAATCATGTGCTTGTGATCCAATAATTGACTGTGAGGGCACTATATCCAACAATCTCCTACTTGCACTCAAGGCTAATTATTGCGATGCCACATACTCACAGCCCGTGTGATACCGAACACCCAACTCCTCTACTAATCAGTCTCACAAAGCCTGTTTCGAAACTATTGCGTTCGAGGAATAGCCTCAGTGAGTGGATCCGCCCTGATGTTTCTTTCTATGTCTCTCTTTATTTCAAGTTCGCGGAGAAAGCCATCTCCCGAAATAAGAAATACCTGTCTTAGAATATGTCTGGATATCTGATGGGACCTAGTTCATAAATTAACTCCAAATCCAAACTTCTTAGACTGTATCGTCAACTGTACTTAATCAGTATCCTGCACCATGCCTCCCTCAGTATCCGCTTGGACCATCTGTCCAAACTACTACCCCTCATCAGAGGGAAAACTATAACTCTGACAGTCACTCTGTCATCCAGGTCACCTTGGAAGCCTGGAATGATAACTGTCTCCTAAAGGAGGCTACCATTATCATTTCCCTAGAACATCCACGTGTGTTCTACAACCGCTTCTGAACGTTTCTCCAGGATAGGATTAATATCAACTTACTGCATCTAGTGCAAAAAACAACGTCTGGTATGGTACTTAACATCTCATGATTGACTCAATTGCCTAAGCAAGTGATCAGCCAACCATGCACATCCGTATCCCCTTTAGTCTGTAAGAAACCTTTAGAGAGGGTGACTCCATCACCTGCAGGTACACTACCGTGCCAGGAGTTGTCCATTCTAAAACACCTTTAGAATGCTGTCTAAGTACCCAGATTGGGAAACTACCCAAATCTAGATCTAAAACCATAGATCTAGTAACCAGAATATCTGATATAATATCCATATCCTATCTGGAGAAACCACTGTGTGACAACCAAAGTATAACCGATCGTAGTATAGGATTTTCACTTCCTACTATGTGTATGTCATCTAAATACCAGGACATCACACCCTACTACCTTCTTAACAGATCCATCCCCTATTCTGATGAAGTCAAACCTATGATTATTACATCAGAAATAGATGATCTATCTCCGCTATATCAGTTTTAGTCTATAAACAGACATAAGCTACTTGTCCATTATGCTTCCGCTGCTCCCACTGACTACGACAACCCTCTGGCAGAGTTATATACACGTACACTTCTAAAGCTAGTTTAGAACGACGTTATACTCATCCTCCTGCCGAGTCTCACAGTCTGGAACAACAGCAATGGCAAGTCTGGGTAAACAAGAACCTCCCTGTCACCGTCCTTGAGCATACCGAAGTACCTCTCGAGTGATTGAGGTTACCCACCATATCTGCAGAGTGGCTAATGGAATGTCAAACCAGATCGAATCTTTAGGTTCTGATCAAATTTTCAGTAATCGTTTGCGGTTCTGAAATCACTTCCAGTTCTACCATATTCCCACTACTGTTTTCTGAAAAAATCCATTTTTATTAAAACTGTGGCGAGTCAAGAAAAATATCACTATTGATCTTCCAGATGGTAGAAAGTCAACCCTCGTCATAACCCGGGTCAACCCACAAACAGCCATTACAGAAACGTGCCTTGAGTTATCCAGAGTCTGGTTTTAAGCATAAGCCGGACAACTCCCCGTACCTTAACAATGTTAAGATATGAACTATTCTATATACAATATAGAAACAGAGCCACTGATTTAATTGGAACCAGATTCAAATCATGCAGCTGTCTCCAGTGCATGTCAACTAAATGGAGAGAGGCCGATCAGCATTACTCAACTTAGGAGTGCTTCCAATTATGAGTAACCTGAAAGAGAAGCAAGTTCTCTTAATCATTACTATTAACTGAATACCATACACAAGTATCTATATCTTCAATCATCTTGAAGAATCCTGATACTTGCAATACCTGGTTCTCTACTTTATTCATATACCTATAACTTCTCAAAATTTGGATCTTGTATTTCTATGAAACACATGTCTAAGAACTAGAGAAGTCATAAGTGAACAGAATATAGTACGAGTACCAACCCCTCTGTCCCTATGGACACTGGACAACATACAATACTCTGTATAAGTCCTCTGAGTCTAATAACTCATTCCCCGTGTGTTGTAGGTTGAAAACTGTACTTATGGTTAAGAAGAATTACACCGCCGTTTAATGCTCCTTACCTAACCACCCACTGATATAGGTAAATGTCATAGACATAATTTCAAAAAGTTATATCTCACTTTATAAAAATAAACGTACAGATATATCAATGAAATTGGTGCATAACAGCGGATATTCAAAACCAAATATTTGCCGTCCGGCAAACAACCCAGGCGATTTCCTCAAATATCACCAATTACAACGAATCCCGATATAATGAGGATGATCACCCAATTCCCAATAACTTACTCCCTCTCATCATCTGTAAAACCGTACAGATGTGAGAATCATACCTGGTAAATATATACCCTGTAGCAAGTGTCTAATTGGGAAATCAGTTTTCTATTAACAATGCACAGTGAAACTGAAACATGTAAATGTTTCGAAGGGGTAGCCGGGTATTCCTAGTAATGCCTCTTCCATTATCAGATTCACAACTGTAACCGTATATTTCTTTGCCATCTCCCCAAATCCCTTTATATGTCTTTAGTCATTACCTTATGTACACCTTTTTAGGCTAAATGGTTTTCTTCCTTCCCTACCGTTCGGCACCAGCCTATGGTTTGGAAGAAGACTATCCAATAAGTGTAATAGGTGGACTTTCCTAATACTAGGAGCACTCGCAACCCGAGAGAAGGTAAAGATAAAAGACAACTGAATAAAACCTTATTCCTATTTCTCCTGAACCAGAATCCATCCCCGAACTGGAACAAGTTCCTTCGAGTTCGTATATAACCATACGATGGAGTATCCAAATGACTGTGGATCTTCGTAGTGATACCGAGTGTCCTAGAGAAATACAAAGGTGAAGTAGGAGTGGCGATGAAATACTTGGTTTGGTCATGAATAGCAGTCGCAGTTTACTTTGCCCTCTTTCTAATCACTTTATTTGTCTTAACTTATTACCTTCTGTACACCATCGTTAGGCTAATTGGTTTTCTTCATTCCCCACCGTTCGGCACCTGCCTATGGTTTGGAAGAAGACTATCCAATAAGCATAATAGGTGTATTGTCCTAATCCAAGGAGCACTCGCAAACTGAGAGAAGGTAAAAGGAAAAGACAACTGAATAGTTCTATTCATTTTATCCAGAACCGCTATTATTCCTCTCACATTGGGAACTTCGCTCACTTCCTCAAACACTTGAGACTTGAGACTGAGCCACGTCTGGCTGAGGCGAGCAGCAAGCGGGGGAGGACGCGATTACTATAAAGCAAGAATAGCAGAAGTCCTTGACGAGTTCAAAGATGTTATGCCACCTATACTTAAGATCAGAGATCCGTCAACGCAACTTATAATTGCATAGATGCATAGAATCTCGAATAAGTTCCTTCGAGTTTGTATATAACCATACGATGGTTTTATCCAATGGAAGTGGACGTTCATAGTAATACGGGGTGTTCTTGAGAAAAGGGTAAAAGTAGGAGTGGCAATGAGGTGTGCAACTCTGACAATCCAAAAGCCAGTGTTATAAAGAAGGTTCGGTTAATCTTGGTCACTGAGTCATAGTCTAAGATCCGGCCATGGTCGCTGCTAAAGCGAGAGAGAAAAGAAACACTCAGCGTGCACTCTAACCTGGATCGGAATGGTTATCAATTTATCTAATCAGGAAACCTCCCTCTGTAACCTCAAATTCTCCTCCAAACCTAAAAGAAGAATTAGTCGGGATCACCCGAGGAGTAAACCAACTCATCAGTGGTAATCGGGATCCAACAATTATCGCATGATAACGTGATGGAATCCACTCACGTTATCACACTCTAGAAGGTATGCGCATATCTGGCAAGTTTCGGTTTCTTTAGAAACTCCCGATATGATTTTTACCCCATGCTCTTATGACCTTGACGAAGGCCAACATATCATAAATCACATGTCAAGTTCTACCCGTCATTGTCCAGGTTAATTTGAACCCACCCGTACATACCCTTGACGAAGGCCAAAATAGTAGTACGACTGTCCCAAACCAACGAATCTATCTATGCAACAGAAAAGTAACAAATAGCTACCATACACTATGCCTTGACGAAGGCCAACATACATAGCAAGAATACTAAGTGCTACCTTTCTGAAATGACGGAGGGCTACGAATGGTTTTTGGAGAAAAACCTTTAACGTAATGAACTTGATATCGTTGAAGGAACCGGATAGCTTTTTATAAAAATATAGTGGCGAAAACCTTTACTAAAGAGGTCACTCCCGGTGAAGGGATCTCGGCTCTTTCCGGTAGAATGAGGTGCAGGATATTCCAACTGAATACCACGATGCAAAGCAAAAAGTAATTGGCTATAGTGAAGTTATTACCCTGACGCAAACATATGTCCAAGGGGTCACTCCCGGTGAAGGGATCTCGGCCCTTGCCTCGTCGATTGAGGTGCTGGATATTCATAACCGAATATCACTGTGCAAAACAAAAGAGAACGTCCTTGCAATAACAGCTTTTTGAAAAATGTTCCAACAACATCAAATAGGTTTGTTTAGCTTGCATTGATCCGAATCAATGCAATCCCATCAATTAATCACACCACAAAAGAACAAAAATATGATGTACGTATATGCCATCCGCATTCGCCACTGGGTCCCGTCATCACCCGTTAGGTTACTTAACTAACGACAGAGCTGGGACTGGACTAGCATGGGTGTAAAACATATACAACATCTACTAGTATATATATCAATATATAATATTCGCTCAAGACATGATAAAATGCAACATCACATAAATGTAATAAGCATCACAGAAGAATACAGATAATCTGGGATCTCCGGGTTTCATAGAGCCGCTACTGAAACCCGACGTTCCCCTGGTCGTGTGGATAGCCTGTGCAATGAAATCCTAGACCCCTACGGGCGCGGAAAGTTACCCGCCAAAACCTGAAGCGAGGTTGCCCCCTTCAACAACGTGAATGGACCACCCAGCACTTCACGGAATCCGGTAACTTGAGCACCCCTCTTTGGGTCAACCTATACCCCCTACGAGTGCGGCGAATAGCCCGCCAATTCTAAAGTAAAGCCCCCTCCGTCTCAAAGCCATGAGATGCGGGCCTGTTTCCCTCTAGAACCCGGTTATCCATGCACCACACCGCGGACTAATCCTAGTACAGAAAGTAAAATATATACAACGGGTACATCGACCTCAGCCCGGTCGTGCCCCAAAAGAATAATATACAAACAGGCAGTGACGGAAGTCCACATGTCGGATGCTCGCCCCGCAATATCAAATGTACAAATATAACCAAACTGTACTAACATTGCATCCAGGCTATCCACCACGACAAATCCGCAACATCACAGCACAACACAGAATATCAACGTGAATGTCGCGTTCGCAAATCCGTCTAAAAGGGCTATAGCAATTAGATAGGATTTACCGATCAAATGACATTCACGATCGCAGATATAATGTAAATACTGTGAACTAACATATTTAAAATTTTCGATCGACAAAATTTCCCGAAGTGGGCCCCAAGTACAATTCCCAGTACTCAAAATAATCTGGGCCAAAAATAAAAATACCAGAAACCCCAATTCCAACACAGAGACCACTGTAGAAAATTTTATGCAGTGTTGATACAGTGCGGCGGCGGAACCGCGGTCAAAACGTGGGTACGGCGGCGGTTCCGCGGCGCTACAGTGCAATCATGCTTAGAAATTTTTGCAGTGTTCTTAAAAAAGCCTTCCTGATTTTCTGCAATACTCAAAATAATTTTTCGACGACAAAAAAAATTCGACAGATGCTGTTAAATTGGAATCGCGGTTTTGGAAAATTCGGCCGATCGATATTTTAAATACGTTAGAACAAGCTAGTAAAAGTTAATGGCGTGGCTCTGATACCATGTAAGTCTACGGTAGCGCCCCGGTCGTCTGTCCGAGGCCAAAATGCAGAAACGAAAACTTTTTCAAAACTTAAAACCGGCGCTATCGTATGCTTAAAACCCGGATCGAACCATTAACCTATAAACTAGCAACTAGAGAAGAGATAGAAAAGCTATACCGATCGATCCATGTCTTTCAGTCTTTGGCCACCATCCCAAGCTCCTCGCGGCATCTCCGAGCTCCGGTCTTCTCGTCGGAAAGGGCACGATATCATCGAGTCTTTTTTCGGGCTCCCGCTTCATCCGAAGCAACTCGGGCACGAAGTTTGCAAGACGACGTGCCCAAGGTGAAGTAGAGAATGTATGTGATCACTTTGTCTCTTGAGAAATTAGTGGATGCCATTAGTAAGGAGATAGTGAGCTCAAGAAAGAAGAGGAAGAAAAAGAAGTTTCCTTTTCTTTTTCTTTTGTTGTTGTGATGATAATGAGAGTGAGAGAGATTTCAAAAATACAAGACTAAACTCTATCATATGGCATCCCCTCTCTCTCTCCTTATCATTTCAAATCACAAAACCATCAAATAATGTGACATTTGCACAAGAAATGAGACCATGAGTCACCCACGAGGTACATGTCTCATTTAATGCACAAAATGATAACTTAAGCTCACAATTTCCATTTGTAAACATTAACCCAAATGTTTACAACAACAAAAATATACGGCAACATCTAAAGTAAACTCGTGACAGATCACAAGGATACCCCTCACCTGTATATACATACCTGCATCCGCATTCCGACCGAATGCGAATGCGATGAGACTAAAGTAATCCAACAAATCTAATACTAGGATCCGGTTTAAACCAAAGCTCACTAGTATGATCCGTCCGATCATGATCCGTGCACTACTGCACGTATATGATCGAACCCTGCCATATATCATACAACCTCTACAACGTTTCGCCCGAAACTTAAGAAACTGTCTGTGGGGGACTCTAAAGACTCGTCAATACTTTGGGTGTGAATTTAACCACCAGCACGTCAGTGGTACTAGCTGTACGTAACGGGCTACCAGGTATTGACCAAAAGGGAGGTCGATGAGCGAACTCATCCTGACACCCTACTGAGCCTGTCAGTGACAATATCCGTACAGTCCGGTCCGTTCGTCTATGAGCATCGCATGGCGGGCATAGGGGGTTGGTAAAAGTCAGACCCCCAAAAGCGGTACAAGTCGTGTCGGAGTGTAGCCCAGAATACCCTGAGATACTACTAGAATACCTACCATTAAATCTCCTGCCTTGGCCAAGGACTTCGTGTAATGGCTCTCCTAGACACAGCGCGATCTCACCCCCAATACCGGGAGAGACGAAACCCCTGCCGATCCGCTCACTGCCTCCATGTGGCTCGGGACTGTACCCAACTAAAAGTTGTTTGCACGACTCCTTTGATCCATGGTAGGGTAGTAATCAAAGCACAGTGGGAACTCACACGAGAAAAATGACGATCTCAGGTCGATGAACTAACCTGTACACATGTCACCAGGGAACTGCTATCTGACGTCGGGGTCTCGACTGTATACACTAGTCTACTAATGGAGTATCGATGCCCAGTCTCGAAACTCCCATGACTAGGGACCACTTTAAGGATGTGCTTATAGACTACCCAACTCCCACGTATATGATCGCCATCATACTGCTGGTAGTCAAGCAAGAATCCTAAGGGCTTTATCAACGTGTAATAGCGACCTGTAAGGTCACCTAAAGCAGTACACGATGATAATGATAAACCAGATAGCATACTATCATCTCGAGTATGACTGTCCTACCGGCATAGGGTCTCCCTCAATTATTGCAATCGCGTGCCTGTGATACAATAATTGACTCTGAGGGCACTATATCCAACAGGTGAAGCGCCTGGGTAGCGTCATTCCGATTCCGCCAGAGAAGGCTTGATGATCGCAGCGTGGCAGCGACCTTTTGGGCGAAAGCGGGCGACCGTTGAGTTTCGTTAGGGCGCAGTGGGCTATATAAGGCCGAAGGAGCACTCGTCCTTCCTTTCTTCATAAACAGATCGTTGAGAATGCAAGACTTCCTCTTTACCATCCCCGAAGACGTATGCCTCTATGACCAGAACTGCACCAAGGACACGGTGCAGTTGGTATATAGGAGCATCGAAGACCACTTCGGCCGGCTGCTCCCCCGACGCTCCTCCCTGCTGCAGCTGCTGATGTACTCCATCTGGAGGGCGTCGCCGGGGCTCTACAACCCCTTGTCCGAGCAGCTCTATGACGAGGCCGTGGGCAAGCTGCGATCTTTGAGGCGCTTCGGCCTGATCTCCGCGAATCGGCTGGCTCGCTCTGTGGCGCTTGTCCGTGAGTGCTACGAACTGAGGCTCGGGGTCAACGCGTGTGGGGAGAATGGAGGGCTGAGGTTGGATCTCGCGAGGCCTCGGCTAGAGGAGATCTTTATCGAGTACCATGAGCAGTGCTCTCTGCACCCCCTTCCCCCGCTGCTATAATTTTCTTTTTATTTTGTATGTATGGCTGAGGAGCCCATAATACCTTTTGAATAAATGAGACTTTTCCTTCTTTTTTGCCATGTTCTATTGATCTTTATTAAATTAACAACAGACCCTAGGAAGAGTTTACATTGCCATAAAAGAAAAGTACATGCTAATAGATGACCTTATTAGCATGGCCTGAGCCCCCCAGAGGCTTGTTGGTCTCAGTGCTCGGCACCGGGTACGGGGCTCCCTGAGCGCCGGACTGGTCATCTGCTGAAATGAACATGATTTGGCCGATGGTCAGCTCGGCGGGAGGGGGACGCTGCTCCTGCTCGCGGTCGGCCTTCCGTTTGTCCCTCAATTAGGCGGTGAGGTGCCCTGATCAGATGAGCCCCTCGATATAGTCTCGGAGTTACTTACAATCCTCTGTGGTGCGGCCCAGCATCCGGTGGAAGGCGCAGTAAGGGCCCCAGGTTCGCTTCGAGTCCTGACGCGGGATTGAGGGGAACTTGTAGAACCTCTCGCCCTGGGCCTCCTCTAGTAACACTGCGAGGGAGACGTTGAGCGGGGTGTACTCCTGGAACTTCGAGTGATAGGGCTGCTGACGCTCCGGCCTCTCTTCCCAGGCCCTCTTCTTCTTGTCGGACCAGTCTGCTCGAGGGAGGTTCGCGTTCACCTAGGACTCCAGCTGAACCTCGCGCTCGCAAACACAAAGGAGCGCAACCACTCCTTGTTCTTAAGACCAGATATGAGTGCCGTGATGACGTTCTTGTCCCGGTGCTCGGGACCTCGAGGAGGGCGTTGTAGAAGCGGGTGATTTAAGCCTTGAACGTCTTCTTGTCCCCACTCTTAATTGTGAAGAGGTAGTCGACCGTGCGCTTCTGCCGACGGTTCCCAACGAAATGGCCGAGGAACTGAGTAGCCAGCTCATCAAAGGTCGAGATTGAGCGAGGCTCGAGTCTTCGGAACCAGTCCCAACCAGAGTGGATGAGGGTGGCTGGGAAGGCCCTGCACTGGGCGGCGTTGGAATGGTCCTGGAAGCTCATCCTCGCGGTGAAAGCATCCAAATGATCTTTCGGGTCGGTTTTCCCGTCGAACAGAGAGACCTTCGGGGGCTTGTTGCGTGAGGAGACGTAGACAGCGAGCAGTCCCTCGGTAAACGGCTTAGTGAGCGAATCGGCAGCGTACTTAGCCCCGTCGCCCGAGAGGTGACCTTCCCGGCGCATTCCCTCGATCTTCTTTTCGAGGGCGTCGAGTCGGCTGTGGTACCCAGAGGATTCGGCACCTTATGATCCCTGGCCTCTGCTATAGGAGACCTGCGTCTGGGCGCGGCCCCGGTTCCTCTCGATGAGGTCCCTCAGATCCCCAGGTGAGGTGGCCCTCGAGCCGTCATGGCGAGCCCCTTCTGTGCGACCCCGTCGAGGGAGGGGGTGTCGATCATGCCTGTGGACAGGTGAGGTGACCGACATCTCCTCAGGGGGGTAAGGGTCGTGAGGAGGCTCGAAGCGAGGCGCTCTGGCGGCGGATCTTGGTGTGGAGCCGTGGGGCGCCCAGCGGGCCTCAGGGAGTATCGGCCCGTAAGATCTGTGGCCAGGGGTCGTAGCCTGCCGGTGGTCAGCCGTGCCGACAAAGGCAGAGCCTTCTGGAGGCGGAGGAGCGGCTATCTGGGGCCCTGGCCTGGCCGCTTGGACGCGGATGAGCGCCTCCATGAGGGATTGTAGCCGATCTATTCGGCTGGTTAAGGCGTTGATGATGGTCGCCGGGGGAGGTTCATCCGCGCCTCCGGTGAGGGGAAGGCGGCGGCTGGTACCTGGATCTTCAAGGTGGTCGCTTTCCATGTGGATGGAGATGAGAAGGCCAACTTTGTTTTATGGAGTTTAGTTTCCCACAAATGGCGCCAACTGATGGAGGTCCTTTTCGGGTCTCCGTCAGATGTTGTCTTCCGTCGATCTCCTGGTGGATCTTGGAGGTGATCTCCTGTTGCGTGTGGGTCTCAATGGGTTTTGAGGAGATTAGTGGCTTTGAGGAGTCAACGCCGAGTACCTGCAAAGAAGTCCCGGGGTGGTTTGGTACCACCGAGGACCTTCCGACGATCAAGTTAGTACGAGATCCGAGCATAGTAACGGCTAAGTGGGTGAAAAAAGGCTTACTTGACCCCTCTGTGATGTGGGTTTATATAGTGGCGACAACACGCAGCAGCAGGCGCGAGAATCTCGCCGGCAGTTACGCTCCCGACGTCACGCCCGCGTAAAGAGAGGATCGCCCTTTAATGGGGATCGTGAAGGCGTGGAACGTGGGATGTTGCCGGCGGAGAACTGCGCATGGCGAGATTTGCGGAGCGGCGGTTACGTCTGTGAGTGGTGTGGTCGGTCGGTCGGAGGGACCGAGGAAGAAGGCCTCAGCAGGAGAGCTCGGGAACGAGCGGGGGGCCGAGGTATCTTGGTCCTGTGGTAGCTCGGGGGTGAGCTGAGAGGCCGAGGAGGCAAATTTCAGGGGGCTCTGAGGAGAGCCAGCTTGTGCTTGCAGATCGGGTACATAGGCCTTTCTTCTGAGTTCTTGGATACGTCATCTGCCACGTGTCCTGATCTTGGAGATCGCCAATATTGAGCATCATCACTACTCTTCTGATGCTCCACCTTCACCTGTGGATGACAACCCTTCGTCTTTTTCTTTTTCTTTGTCTTCTTCTTCATGTTTGGCAACTTTTCTCTGATGAAACCCTTATCTATTTATTGCACAAAATAATATAATTCCTACTTCAGTTAGGACCTCCTCAAATTTTCCAAATAAATCTTCAAATGTCGTTTCACAAATCTTTAAATAAATTTTCAAATAAATCTTCAAATATCTCTTCACAAATCTTCAAATAAATTTTTAAACAAATCTTTACAAACGAATCTTTCCATAACACGCCAAAATCGTAGACAGACGTCTGCTCAGACGTCTGTCCTTGCTCTGTTCTTCGGAATACTTCTTCTTCAGATGTCTGAAGCTCTATGGATTAGACGTCTGACGTCTCTTTACTGTTGAATAAAGATCAGTTTTCTTAACAACGTGGTGGCTGTCAGCTGGTAATCTAATTATATAACATGCATTTTTGTTGTCTTAGTTTTTTTAATCAGAATTCACTTATTTGGAGAGGGATTACTGACGGTGGACAACCAATATTAAAACTTTAACAAATCTTTAATGAAACGGTATTTCGTATCTGACCTCATTTTGAAATGCAGAGACGGTAATAAGCCCAACGAGGATGATTTTATGAAGAGAGGTGATAGTGCTCGATATTGGTGATCCCCAAGATCATGACACGTGGCAGGTGACGTGTCCTAGAACAAAGAAGAAGGGACCCTTGGGGGCCAACTAAGCCACCCTGTACCCGGCCTGCAAGCACATGCTAGCCCTCCTCGGGGCACCCTGCAAATTAGCCTCCTCGGCCCCTCAGCTCGCCTCGAGCTGCCGCAGGACCAGGACTCCTCGGCCTCCTCACTCTTCCCCGAGCTTCCGCCGAGGCCGTCTTCCTCGGCCCTCCGACCAACTCCCAGGCGTAACCGCCGCTCCATGAATCTCTCCATGCGCGGATTTTATGCCAGCAACGTCCCACGTTCCACGCCATCACAATCCCCATTAATGGGCGATCCGCTCTCTACGCGGGCGTGACGTCGGGAGCGTAACTACCGACGAGATTCTCACGCCCGCTGCTGCGTGCTCCACCGCTATATAAACCCCCATCACAGAGGGGTCAAGTAAGCCATTTTTTACTCTTTAAGCCGTTACTCTGCTCGGATCTCATCACTAACTTGAGCGTCGGAGGGTCCTTGGTGGTACCAAACCACCCCGGGACTTCTTTGCAGGTACTCGGCACCAACTACCTCACTTCACCTCTTCCTCTAAAAACCCATTGAGACCCACACGCAACGGAGGACAATCGACTAAGTCCACCGCGAGATCAACGGAAGACAACATCTGACGGAGGCCCGAAAAGGAGCTCCGTCAGTTGGCACCGTCTGTGGGATACACAACTCCACAAAAACAAAAGTTGGCCTTCCGATCTCCGCCCACATGACAACCGATTCCCCTAAAGATCCGAACGCCCGTTGTCGCCTCCCTCACAACGGAGACACGGGCGAACCCTTGCCTAAGGTCATCGGTATCCCCGCTGGCTGCCATCTCACAGGCTCCGGCGACCGCCCGAGCAAAAGGGCTAGGGGCCGAGAGCCCATCACCTTTGGCGACGAGGATCTCCACGGCATATCTGTGCCCCATAGCGACCCGCTGGTGATCGTAGCACAAATTCACCGATACGAGGTCCACCGAATACTCGTCGATTCGGGCAGCTCGGCGGGCATCCTCTTCCACGACTGCTTTTTGCGTATGGGGCTTTCCCCGGCAGACTTGAGACCGACCTCCCACGTCCTCTCGGGGTTCACCAACCACTCCATCTCGGCACAAGGGGTGGTCACCCTGCAGTTCACGATCGGGAAACCCGGCCGCACGCGCACACTGCCTGTGGACTTCATCATGGCGAGGGTCCCATCGGCCTACAACGTCCTCCTCGGCCGGCCGACGCTGAACTCCCTCCAGGCTCAGATCTCGACATACCACCTGGCGATAAAGTTCCCCCTCAATCAGGGTAGGGTAGGTCGGGCATACGGGAGCCAGCAGGTCGTGGAGATAGGCCTGACAGAGGCATCTTCCCCCGAGCAGCACGCTGATAGCGTCGATGCATGCGGCGACATTAAGGGGTCCCTGGACACCCGGGATGAGCGGAAGGAGGTCCGAGGAGCACCGGTCGAACCTCTGACCGAGGTGCCCTTAGCGGAAGGAGACCAAGGAAAGACCGTCCAGGTCGGGTCACTCCTGACGAGAGTTCAGCGGGATGACCAGATCGAGTTCTTCAGAAGCAACTCCGATGTCTTCCACTGGGCGCCGGCTGATATGCCTAGGATCGACCCCAAAATCATCTCCCATAAGCTCGGAGTTGATCCTACGGCCCGACCCGTCAGGCAGAAGAAAAGAAGCTTTGCCCCGGTCAAACAAAAGGCTATCGAAGAGGAAGTTGACCGGCTCCTCGCCGCCAACTTCATCAGGAATGTACCCTACTCGGAGTGGCTGGAAAACGTGGTTCTGGTCAAGAAGTCGAGTGGGAAGTGGCGTATGTGCGTCAACTTCACCGACCTCAACAAGGCCTGCCCTAAGGACAACTTCCCGCTCCCCCGCATAGACCAGCTCGTCGACAGCTCGGCCGGGCATGAGCTTCTGAGCTTCATGGACGCTTTCTCCGTCTACAACCAAATCCACATGAATCCTGACGACGAAGATATGACCGCATTCACTACGGACCGGGGAGTGTACTGCTACAGGGTGATGCCCTTCGGCCTCAAGAATGCCGGGGCCACATACCAGAGGCTGGTCAATCGCACGTTCAAGCCACAGATCGGCAGGAACATGGAAGTCTACGTTGACGACATGCTTGTCAAGTCCGTCTCGTCGGCCGACCATGCCAAGGACCTGAGCGAGGCATTTGGAGTGCTCCGCAAATTCAACATGAAGCTGAACCCCGCCAAGTGCGCATTCGGAGTCACCGGGGGGAAATTCCTCGGGTTCATGTTCACTCACCGCGGAATCGAAGCTAACCCAGAGAAGATCGACGTCATCCTGAGCATGGCCGCACCCAAGACCAATGTCGAGATCATGCGGCTCACAGGACGGGTCGCCGCTCTGAGCCATTTCATGTCCAGGTTGGGGGAGAAGTGCCTCCCGTTCTTTAAAGAGCTGAGGAAAATTCCGAGGTTTGAGTGGTCGGAGGATTGCCAAGCCACCTTCGATCAATTGAAGAAGCACCTCGCAACACCGCCCCTGCTCACCCGGCCAGTGGAAGGGGACGAGTTGTCGCTGTACCTGGCAGTGTCCGACTAAGCAGCTGGTTCGGTGCTCGTCCGAAAGGCCGAGGGAGCACAGAAGCCGGTGTACTATGTGAGCCATGTATTCAAGGACGCGGAGACGAGGTACCCTGCCATAGAGAAGATTGTCCTGACCCTCGTGGAAACCTCGCGGAAACTGCGGCACTACTTCCAAACACACACCATCATCGTCCTCACTGAGCGCCCGTTGGGGGCTATCCTGGCATCGCCCGAATCCTCAGGCCGTCTAGAGAAATGGAGATGGGAGCTATCTCAATTCGACATAAGGTACCGCCCGAGGCAAGCCATCAAGGCGCAGGCCCTGGCCGATTTCATCGTTGAATGCACCATCCCTAGCAGGAAGCAGGATTCCACGCCGCCCCTCACAGCCCAGCATCCCGTCCAAGAAGGCCCTAGCTCAGCTCCGTAGTGGATCATCTACGTCGACGGTTCTTCTACCGAGGAAGGCTGCGGTGCCGGCCTCATCATCCGGGGCCCAAACGAAGCTGAGATGGAGTATTCCTTGAGGCTCGGTTTCAAAGCGTCGAACAACGCGGCAGAATATGAGGCCCTCCTGGCCGGACTGCGTATGGCCATCGGGCTGGGGCTGAAGATTATTCGAATCCGCAGCGACTCGTCCCTAGTTGTCGGCCAAGTGACTGGCCGCTTCAAGGCTCGAGAGCCTCTAATGATGAAGTACCTGGACGAAGTGAGGAAGCTCCGGAAAAACTTCGACGAAGTCCAGGTAGAACAAATACCCAGGCAACAGAATGCTCAAGCAGACGCCCTGAGCAAACTGGATTCGTAGTACTCGGCCAACAATAGGCGGTCAATACTCTTCGAAACCTTGACCCGACCCAGCGTGGGAGACGAGGCAGCGACACTCCACGTGTACACGGCATAGGAGAGCGACCAAGATTGGAGGAAGCCCCTCGTGGAATTCCTGAAGGACGGCGTGCTCCCGGAGGACAAGGCGGCCGCCTGCCCCCTCCAGGCCAAAGCCACACATTTCGTCTGGAGCAACGGGAACCTCTACAAGAAGGCGTTCACCCAGCCCCTACTCCGGTGCATTGACTCCCACGAAGCCAACTACGTCCTGCGGGAAATCCATGAAGGGGTGGGCGGCGCACACCAGGGGACTCGAACTTTGATCCAAAAGGCACTACTCCAAGGATACTACTGGCCCACCATGCACGAGGACGCCCTGAAGCTGGTCAGGAGGTGCAAGAGCTGCCAACTCCACGGCAGTATTCCCCGCCTCCCGGCTACCGAGCTAACTGCCCTAACGTCCCCGTGGCCATTCGCCCAGTGGGGGTAGGATATGATCAGCCAGTTCCTTACCGGAACTGGCGGACATAAATACGTCCTCGTCGCGGTGGACTACTTCACCAAGTGGATCGAGGTCGTCCCCATCAGGAAACCGGACACCGCCACAACCATCAAGTTCCTGCAAAACAACCTGATACTCCGGTTCGGAATCCCGAGGTGCATCATCACCGACCACGGGATAAACTTCGAGAACGAGAAAGTAAGGGACTTCTGCAAAGAATACCATATCCTCATGAAGTTCGCCGCGGTCGCGCATCCCCAGTGTAACGGGAAGGCCTAGGTCGCTAACCGAGACGTCCTCCGGGGTCTCCGAACCCGCCTGGAAGGGAGACAAGGCAGTTGGGTCGAAGAGCTGCCCCAGGTCTTATGGGCCCTGCGCACGTCAAAAAAGACTCCCACCGGGGAGACCCCTTTCAGCCTCTGCTATGGGACCGAAGCGATGGTCCCAGCGGAGATCGGGCTACCCAGTCACTGGGTCGAGCATTTCGACGACGACGCAAACAGCATGGCACTAAGAACCAACCTCGACATACTGTTGGAGAAAAGGGACCGGGCCCAGATCAGAGCCACCTCTTATCAACAGCAGACAACCCGATACTACAACGCTCGGGTGAAACACCGCTCCTTCAAGACCGGGGACCTGGTCCTGCGGCAGAACGAATTCATCGACCAAGGCAGGCTTCAAAAGTTCTCCCCAAAGTGTGAAGGTCCTTTCCTCGTCTCTGAAGCGCTCCCCGACGGAGACTCCCGCGGCCTTACAACGCCGAAAAGCTCAAGCTATACCAATGAGGTCAAAACTAGCAAAGTGCGCACCCCGGCCACCTCTCGAGATTAACCTTTAACAAAATGGTGTAAAGAGTTGTCTAAAATTCCTACCCATACGAATAAAGAAACGTCGAATCTTTTTCCCCGGTAGAGTTCCCTCTTTACAACGAAAAAGCCCTCCCAGAGGCGGTCGAGCCCGAGGTTCCCTCACTTGGCTATCCCCTGCGGGTAGCTTCCCTGTCGCAACGCCGGGATCAAGAAGCCCTCCCAGAGGCAGTCGAGCCTGAGGCTCCCTCGCTCGGCTATCCCCTGCGGGCAGCTTCCCTGCCGCAACGCCGGAAATCAAGAAGCCCTCCCAGAGGCAGTCAAGCCCGAGGTTCCGTCGCTCGGCTATCTTTCAGGACAAAAGCCATCGCCAAGAGGCACCGGGTAGTAACCCTACCCGGCCAAGGGTCCTTGGTAGGCTTCTTACAACCTTATAGCTCTTCCCGCGCCAAGGACCAAAGTCCTCCCAGAGGCAGTCGGGTCCTTGCTCGGCTATCCCAGGCTGGTAGCTTCCTACCACGACCGACAGGGATCAAAGTCCTCGCCAAGAGGCACCTGGCAGTAACCCTGCTCGGTCCCCGTCCTGAAGGATCAAAGCCCTCGCAAGAGGCAACCGAGCAGCTACCCTGCTAGGTATGCTCCGGCAGGTAGCTCCCTACCCTCGATGCCAGGGATCAAAAGCCCTCACAATAGGCACCAGAGCGGCTTCCCCGCTCATTCATCCCAGGCTGGTAGTTGCCTACCCATGACGCCAGAGGTCAAAGCCCTCGCCAAGAGGCAACTGCACAGCTTCACTTCCCGGTAATTCTTAACGGCCCTCCGCAGCCCTTCCCGCTCTAAGGCCCAAAGTCCTCCCAGGGGCGGTCGAGCCCTTGCTCGGCTATCCCCGGCCGGTAGCTTCCTACCACCACCGACAGGGATCAAAGTCCTCGCAAGAGGCAACCAAACAGCCAACTTGCTCGGTCAAGCCCGGCTGGTAGCTCCCTACCACAACTCCAACGATCGGTGAAACCACGAAAAAAGCACCTACACAACTACCCTGCCCAACCCCCCACATCTGGGAATCGATGCTCAAAGGTGCCCTGTGGCCAGCAGAGGATCCAAGACACCCGGGAGGGACGCCAGGTTAATCCAAGTCTGAACGATCTCCCATCGACCTCGGGGGCCATGAGAACACCTCCGCGGCAACGCTTGACACGCTCGCCGGCTAGTGATTGAAGTCAACTCGACAGGAGATCGCCAGACAAATGGCCAACCTGGCACGAAAACACGACAATACAAGCGAAGATATCCTACGATCGTCCTTCACACACATAAGACAAAATGCAAACCGGCGAATCAAGGATTTTCTTTTATTGCCAAAATCAAGGCCTTTACAAAGGGTATTCTGGAGGCCCCCAGCCCTACAAACCGCCCGGAGGCTTACTTCGGCCACTTCGTCGCTGGCGTAACGGCCCAGGATTCTACCACTGGAGACTTTGCCACCAGGGGCGCGCCTTACTTTCCTCGTCATCTCTCACCGGAGGCCTCGCCGCCGGAAGCGGAACCCGAGCGCGGAGTTCACCATCGTCGAACTCAGGAAGCTGTTCCTTCACGGCGTCCATAGCCTTGTTCCACGCGACGGCAGAATACCCCTCGAGCTCGGCGTAAAACTGCTCCGATGCTTTACACTCGGCCACAACTTTCTTAGCCCGAGCCTCGGCAACTTGGACCTTCAGCAGCGCCGCCTCAGCATCTCCCCTACTGGCGTCCCTCTCTTTTTCCAGGGCCGCGAAGCGTCCGGCCAAATCTTCTAGCTTCCTATCGGCGACCCTGAGGGACGCGTTCATTCGTCGAATTACACCCCGATTCGTCGAATTGGCAAGTTCCGCAGCTTCCGCCCGGCCCTCCGAGACGTCGGCCCTAGCCCTTTCCGAGCGCAGGTCACGTCGCAAAACATCGACCTTTGAAGGGAATGCTTCCACTGGCCTCAGGGCGTGGAACGCCCCCTCTGCCTCCATACGAGTGGCGAGGGCACAATGTTGAAGGACCTGACAGAAAGCCGATGAGAAACTAGGAGGCCCCCGAGCGAGGGTAAGGTATACCAAGAGGAATACACGCAAAGGGGTCTGTTCCTAGACCGTCCCCTGGGCCATGGACTCCAGATGATCCTTCAGGGAGCCATGCAGAAGATTTCCCTCGGCCGACTCCTCCATCCCGGCGAGCAGGCCAGCGGCGACGGAAAGTCCAGACGGAATCGTGAAGACGGCGCCCACCTCCGGCACGGAAATTCCCTCGGGGGACATCGACGACGACGCGCGAGAGACCGTCCTCTTCCTCTTGAGAGAGGGCCTGCCCTCGCCCTTCCCTCTATCCCCCGTCGGGAGCTCGGGAAACTGTGAACGTCCCTGACCGCCGCCGGAGAGACCCCCGGATGCCGTCGACGAAGCGGACGGCCCTCCCGGGGGCCCGGCCGCACCACCAGCCTCCTTCTGGCGCGAGCAACCCAAAAAGTGAGAGCGAACCATGTATTCGAAAGAAAGAAGAACGCCGAGCAACGACGCCTCAAGGAAAGGGGGAAAATGAAAGACTGGGGATCCTGAGGCGCGCCCCACCCATGTTTATTGCTGCGTACGGCCTCATCCAACGGCGACCGTCATCTCCCGCCAAAGCACCCCCCAGACCGGCGGTCCTGATCGCTCCACGTGTCGACCTGCATTGGACCGCACCTCATCTAACGCCACAGGCCTGCATACGTCACGTCGGCCAATCGACGCCTGACGCGTAGACCGTCGCTTCAGTTGCAGGGTGCACGAAACGGCGCACCCTCTTCAGATACAAAGATCTCGCCTTGATTCGCTTGGAAAAGACAGCTGACGGCCCGAGGACTCATCCCGAAGAAACCCTAGAAGGGATCCCATCTCGGGGGGCCCGGCAGTCCACTCCTGACCCGACCCGCTAGCTGGTCGGGACAAGAGTGGGTGGCTAATGATAGTGCTCGATATTGACGATCCCAAGATCATGACACGTGGCAGGTGACGTGCCCTAGAACTCAGAAAAAAGGACCCTCGGGGGCCAACTAAGCCAACCTGTACCCGACCTGCAAGCACAAGCTAGCCTTCCTCAGGTGTAACGTTTTGAAAATCGTTTCGGTGAAATTTCGAAAAAACGGTAAAATAAGGGGGTTTTCTGTAAAAAGTCAAAATGCAAATATTTTTATTATAAAATTAAATATACATATTCTAGCTATGTAATTGATAGTATTTGGTGTTTATTGAGCCACTGGTGAAATTTCAAATTTTCTGAAAATTTTTCCGAAATTAATTATTTTAATATTATTTTAAGCCGTCACTAATACATTTAATTAGGGAAAATTACAAACTGGAATGAGTTGAAACAAATTTTGTGCATCATAAAACATTAAATAAAATTTTATCATGTGGTTTTTGAAATGAAATCGTTTGCCAAAACGGTTTAGAAAATATCGAAGAAAAAGGCTTTTTTTTTAGTGTAAATGGATGTTTGGGGTATTGTAATTATCATTTTCCATCACCCCACACCCATACCCACACTCACACACCCCCATTTACTTCTTCCCTTGGCTGAATTCAGCAGCCCCCACCCATTTTCCCCACTTGAATTTCAAAGAAAAGAAAAGAAAGAAAGAAAAGAAAAGAAAAGAAAATGGATAAAAGAGTTGGTATTTGGTTGACTTTGACTTTTTCCCTCACCATACCTCACACCACACTCCCTCTCTCCTCTCCCCCACCTGCATTGGCCGAACCCCCCCCCCCCCCTCCATTTCAGCCCCTTCATTCTTCATCTCTTTCTCTTTGGAAAAGTTCATCAAAAATGCTTGAAAAATCCACAAAAAATCAAGCAAAAATCCAAATCAAAATCCACCTCCTACTCATTTTCCCTTGGCTACCATAGCATGGATCTAGGGATTTAGATTTCAATTTGGGAGGCTAAGTGTGCTTGTGGGATCTTCAAATTTTTTTGGTATAAATTCTAACCTTTTTGCTTAATGTGTTGTTAATTGCTTAGGTTAGCTTAATTAATTGGTTAATTAGGTTTTTAATTAGTTCTAGGTGCATGATTTAAAATTCAAGAGAGGGGTTTGATTTCAAATTGGTATTTTGTGTTGTGAGATTTAGTTTATGTGATATAATTGACATATTAATGTTATGCAAAATCCAATTTAAGTTGCTAGTTTGCATATTTGTTGATTTAAAAGTGATAATTATATAAATGGTAAACTAGGTTTTGAAAATAATTATATTCTTGTGAGATAAAATTCAAATTTAGGTTTCATGTTATTATAAAAATTATATTGAGTGGTTTAATGCTTTTAGTTCATGAAAATCCAAGCTAGATTGTAGTTTGTGCATTTTTGCTATAAAATTGTTAAAATTTAGGTATTTTGTGAACTAGAATTTTAAGATTTATGGAAATTAATGAGATTAAATTATGGGAATTGTTTTTATGACTTAATTAAGATATTTAGTGAATATTGTGGCCGCTAGATTCGTTTATACATTGAGTTTTGTACTAAAACGGTTAATTTTGCTTGCTAGATTTTCGGAAAAATAGCTTTTAAAGCGAGTTTGAGGTTTTTATGAATTTTAAGCTATTTTATATTATAATTAGTGCTTGTAATTGTACAAATGAGTGTGTTTGGGTTGTTCTCGATGGTTTGGCGTTTGTACGCCGACTTCGAGGGTTTTTGGGTTGATTTGTGAAAGCAGCCATAGGTTTTGACCTATGTGGGATTCACGTGTCGTTTTTGGTCATGAGTCGGATTTTAATACGACACGGTACGTTATGATATGTAGGTAACCCTTGTGGACTTCGAGACGACAAGCAAGCGCGTGGCGACGTCGGCACCGGCTAGCGAGGACCAGGTGAGTAGATTTATATCTACGGGGAGAAGTCGGGTGGATGGCGTATAGCACCCCCGCAGTCCGTAGTGTAGCTCATATATATATGTTTATATAGGTGTTTTATGATACGAGAATGTTTATTCATGTTATGATTATGTGTTCATGGATTAGCTTTGGGTTAGTTGCGAAACCCTAGAGTAGTTGTTATACCCACATACGCACACACAGACTTGCATACTTTACTTTCTTGTGCGCAGATTGGGATGTGTATACATGTATATATGCGTGGGTATGGGACTATGTATATGTACATTCATATATGCATGCATAGATAATGAGGATAGTACTTGGGATTTATGATGAGTCGATGAGATTTGATTTGAGGTCGTGAGATCGGTGATATAGCAGGGTTCGTATTTGAGATACGACATGACGTTGTAGCGGGTCCTTGACGTAGTGTTTCACACACGTGCATGCATACTTAGGCGGTATCAGTATTGTACTAGACGTAGATCAGTACCCCGATCATGATATTTGATAAAGAGGATACCAGGTGAATAGTATGATGAATGTGATATTAACCCGTACCCAGATTTGGGGATGTCGTACGACGGATTTACGTACGAGCTATATTTTGATGATTGATCCGCACTCTTGACTTGGGAATATCTGATTATAGATATGGTATCGGATTGATAGTATCGAGGCGGGATCACCGACTAATATATATTCATATATGTATCGACTCAGATGCTAGGCGGTTTCCTTACCTTTAGTTCAGCCGTATAGTTTAGTGTAGTTGTCAGACTAGATTAGATTTCTACCTATTTCAAAACTAACGGATAGTGGGTATTTTAAAAGACAGGTCAAGGGATCTACGGATATTTCAAAAGACGTATCCTTTATTAAAACCACCGTAGCCCTTATTTTCAAAACCCCACGATTCGTGTTATTTCAAAGGGCACCATTATTTAGTATTTAGCTCCCGCTCATTATTGTTGTTCGCTCCGCATCGCATGCTTATATTATGATTCATATCCTATTATTAATATCATGTTGTTAGGACACCAGCACCATTACCGATGACACGTATGTACCACGTACACTTATTTGCGGGCTCACACACATCTTCATCGGTAATTGCCATGTCACGAACACTTTAGAAAATACTATTTCATTTGACATAGGTTGTTAGCTAATAGCTTAGACATGATATTAGTATACTTGCCGTATATGCTAGTTAGACATTGTAGTTATTGCCTACTACTTCATGCATGTTATTATTCACTGTTGTGTCGCATTCATGGATTCTCATACCTATATTCACTGTTTACATGCTATTGATGACTTGGATTCGGATTTCATGAGATTTCTTGGATTTGGAGGAAAACCGCAAAAACATAAATAAACCTTTTCTCTCTTTTAAAATAAAAAGTGCGGTTTTCCCATGATGTATGAGTCGTCCACCATGAGTTTGCTGATGGATTTCGAGACCCGATTCGAGGAGTGGAGGAACCGTTTCGGGTACATGGTGGGCCCGGTGCGGTACCCCGGGGCAAGAGGATCGTGTGTTGACGTTGAGCATGGCAGGGGAGCACTACCGACCGGTGATATTACCCGACGCGTCGGATATCCGAAGGATACCGTCGTGGTCTTGAGATAGATGGTAGGGGCCGGTCTGGATTGACGGCGCCTTAGATATCGTGATTAAGATATTGAGATTTTGAGATATTGAGGTACAGAGATTGTGATACAGAGATATCGAGATATTTGGACACTTGTTTTGTGTCGATGCTGGGCACTGTTTTATGCTGATTTCATTTATGGTACCTTACTTTTAAATTTCAGAAATCTCACTGATTTATGAAAGCAGTTTTCGTCAGTACATGCATTCTGTTCCATGCATTCATACATCATCCATATGATACATTGCTACCTGAGGCACTGGCACGGGCACATGGAATTACACTTGGATTAGATATTTACCCTAGTCATTGTTATAGACTGCTGGTTTTATTTGAGGATTATATATATTGATCGTATGACCTAGCTTGCGTTATTTATGCGATTTCTATTCGTAGATATTTTTCTATTCACGAGTTGGCAACTCACCCCCGTTGTGCCCCAGTTTCTTGCAGGTTTGCCGTACATGGTTCTTTACGGCTTTGCGGGCATAATTTCGTTCGGGTGATTTGCTAGTAGGTGGGTTTACTTGTATCGTACCCCCATTATATATCTTGTATATTATTATTCAGTTGTATCTAGAAGTTCCATCAACCAAACATGTATTTACTTTGAGATAGAGACCAGTGATGTTATTCCTTCGACCTTAGAGTCGCGCGTTTTTTTCTGTGGTTTTCTTGTGGTTTGAGTTTCCTTTTGAGTTTTGATCCTCGCCGTTGGCGTTGTATATTATATTGCTTGTGTGGTTGTGACCGTCGATTGACGAAGAGCTAGCTCCCGTTTGGGGATGCCTTTTTTTTGATTTCGTATACTATTCATGGTGTATCCCGTTTGGGGGCCAGTATTTACAAAGGAAACTCTGCCGAAATTTTCAGGAAATTTTTGATGTTTTTAGAAACCCGCATAATTCGGCTTATGCTTTTGAAACTACTTGTTTTAAATTGGTTTTCCTTCACTCTACTACTTTTCTTGGTTTGGATTTCTGGGGTTTCGGTTTACTTAGATTACGTACGCCTCGAGACGTTCGTAGTTTAAGTGCCGGTCTTGTTCCGTACTTTCGGGACGTGACATCGGGGCTCCCTGCAAATTAGCCTCCTCGGCCCTTCAGCTCGCCTCGAGCTGCCGCAGGACCAGGACTCCTCGGCCTCCTCGCTCTTCCCCGAGCTTCCGCCGAGGCCGTCTTCCTCTGCCTTCCGACCAACTCCCAGGCGTAACCGCCGCTCCGCGAATCTCGCCATGCGCGGATTTTACGCCAGCAACGTCCCACGTTCCACGCCATCACGATCCCCATTAATGGGCGATCCGCTCTCTACGCGGGCGTGACGTCGGGAGCGTAACTGCCGGCGAGATTCTCGCGCTCGCTGCTGCGTGCTCCACCGCTATATAAACCCCCATCACAGAGGGGTCAAGTAAGCCATTTTTTACTCTTTAAGTCGTTACTCTGCTCGGATCTCATCACTAACTTGAGCGTCGGAGGGTCATTGGTGGTACCAAACCATCCCGGGACTTCTTTGGAGGTACTCGGCGCCAACTCCCTCACTTCACCTCTTCCTCCAAAAACCCATTGAGATCCACACGCAACGGAGGATAATCGACCAAGTCCACCGCGAGATCAACGGAAGACAACATCTGACGGAGGCCCGAAAAGGAGCTCCCTGAAAGAGGTGTGGGTGTGTTTTTAAAATTATTTTTAATGCATTGTATTAATATGACTGGTAGTACGGAACGAGCTTCTGCAGCTTTATTTTAAGAGGAGCCCTGGGGGACCAAGGGCAGTTGTACACATGGATGGGTATCATTTCAAGCAGAGAGACAAGATCTTATAATATGATCTCATCCTATTATTTAATACTACATGACAATTGTTAAAAGTAAAGGCAATAAAGAGACAAACATATAATTTTATTTTTCAAAAATTATTTAAGACAAAAAGCCAGGACCATGTGAAACAGGGTACTGAAGAAATTGTGTTGAGGTCTGTCCAAGAGCAGCAGGGCATGGCTACATCTGCAGCACTGAAGGGCATCTTGTAAAAATTTAGCTGATGTAAATTCTTAAGATTTGCATGAACAATTTGTTGCTTATACATACAGTTAAAGAGGGTAAATTTTTGAGCTTTTTCGATAGCACCATCGAACTTTAAAAATGCTGTGGACCTCCGTTAAACTAGCGTTGTCGTCTGAAAATACTATTTTAGATAACTTGTTTAAGATATGGATGGACTAAATAACTTTGTAATAATCTTGTACATAGAATAAATAGCTTCAAAATAAATTGAATATGAGATTTTAAATGAAAATACCATCCATTTACCCAGGAAACTTATCCTTCAAGGATGGTTCGCAACATTTTCAAAGTTTGATTGTAAAAATCTTCAAAGCTCAGGGACGCTTCATAAAATTTGCCCTACAGTTAAAAATCCAGCTAATGGGTAAACTTTCCATAAAAAATCTGCATGTCCATTTCATGAACCACATTCTTCATAATTAATTAACCCCAGATCTGCAAATATCAATATTGCCATCCACAGCAGAGGTTACAATCACATTCAGGAGTTTTTATTGACAAACTTATCTAGTGGCATTGTGGTCATCAGATGTTAAGAAATTACTCAACTTGCATTCAAGATCCCTTTTGAGTTACTCGGCCACACAAAAATTCTACTGAATAGAGTGGCAAGCCTAGTTTTAGAGAAGGAGAAACATTGGAATCTCTTTTGAAGTTGAGTTGGAGATTTCTGTCGTTGTTTATTTGTTTTCCCATGCTTAGACGATCCAAGCCTTCATCACAGATCACGGTAAAACCAAATCCATTGGTCTTCCTGTACTTTTTCCACAATTTTTATCGGTTGTATTTATAGACGTTGCATTGGGATTGATTGATTATAAGATATTTCAATATAATCATATTAGATATTATGGTTATCATAAATCAGATAAGTTCTGATTCATATTATTAAGATCATAATTAGTGTGTTAGATTTTTAGAATTATTAGCCATCATTTAGTTATGTTATAAAATGATTTATCTCTTAATAAAATTGATCAAGTTCATTGCTTTCTTATTATGATATCAGAGCTAATGGCTCGATCCATAATTTATTTTCATTTATATTTTTAGCTGAGTATTCCAAAATAAATTAAGTTGCGTCATTTTGATCATAAGCAGTTTCCTCCATCAATATCAAGTTCAAGCACCCATTCTTTTTTTTTATGACGTATTTTAACAGCATGAACTTGTTCCGTCAAAGTAGCTATTATTTTCTTATGACGTTTCTACCAGCATGATCTTTTTCCTTTACCATTTCTAGCAAAAAAGATTGCAGGTTATTCGGTCCATCCCGCAATCCGCAAAAGAGACCAAAGGGTACTAATCTGTCATGCTCTATGCTTTTGATCTGTTGTTCTTCTCCGTCGTTCTATAAGTTGTATATTTTGGTTCAAGATACTATCCAACTTTCCGTTATCCACCGTGAGTTTGAGGGATTCTGTTAGAATATGAGATATTTGAATATAACTGGATTAGATATTATGATTATCATAAAGCAGATAAGTTCTGATTTATATTGTTGAGATCATGATTTGCGTGTTTGATTGTTAGGATTATTAGTTATGAGTTGGTTATGTTATAAGGTGTATAAATTGAGATAATTTATCTCTTAATAAAATTGATCGAGTTCATTATTTTCTTATTAGGGCCAACAGCACTCATAGCAGAGATAACAATAGCCTGTCTTATGATGATTTTGTATTTTTGCTGCTCATCTTCTTAAAAGAGAGAGACTGTGCTCAATCTAGCCTGTGATTTTGGGGTGGACATACTTGTAATCATCAATTATATTCTTATTTTCTGCTTTGAAAAATAGGCTTAGTTCCAAAAAGCTTTCAAAAATTTTTGGTAAACTGCGAGAAACTACCAAAAACTTTTAAAATTTCGAGTAACTACCATGATACAAAATTTAATTAGTTTTTTGGCAGTTTGATGCAATTTATTGCTGATGTGGCATCTTGTTCATGGTGGTTTTTCCATAGATTTTTAAAGTTATGTTGTAGTTTCTTGTGTATTTTAAAAGTTTTTGGTAGTTTCTCGTAATATAGTTAAAATGTTTATGAGTTTATTGGAATTAAGTCGAAAAAGTTTAAGGGAGGAGCATCATTCTCCCATTCATTTTTGTTACTTGCTACCCATTATTGTTAAGCTTGAGCATAAAAGAAGAGGCTATAAGCAAAAAGCATGCACAGCCTCCCACCCCATTTATAATGGAGGTGATTGCTTAACTAACACTTTGTGTTTGAGGAGAGTTTTTTTTACCCTTTTTTTTCTTTTGGGTGGTTGTCAATCTTGAATTTTTTAGAATATTTTCCTTTTGGTTGTTGTCAATTGATTTAATTAGATGACAGACTGTTGTTGCTCGACCTTTTCTTTCATTTTCGCTCAGAGTGATTACAAAGTGCCTGCTCCGGAGCACTTATTTTCATGTCAGCTGACACCAATTTACATTTCAGATTTTCTTATGATCTAATGATAATTAGTTGGTATTTTTTGTCTATAAAAAGTCACAAAAGGACATGGGCTTTTAGCCGGAAAACCTTTTTTTTTGTTTAACCCTTTTTATTATTTTTGTGACCTTTTTTTCTTCTTCTTTTTTTAACCTACTCACTTTTTTCCTTTTAAAAAATAAAAAATCAATACACACATATATTTGAAAGACTAATTTACTCTCTAAATATAACTAGTTTTGTTACATTCTATATAAAATAACCCAATAAATGAATTATTTTTCACGATTACCTCTATTTATCTTTATTTTCATTATCCAAAGTATGTGTACACCAAGTATAATGTGATTTGAAAACTTTTTGTCCGTCACAGATAGCTCCAAAGTAAACGATTTTCCGACAATAGAACATTTTATAACCCTAGATTCATGTATAAATGGTATCCATATCACGTGAAATTTTTGTATGTGTATGTTAAAAAGATTAGAGAGATCGGCTTATTTTTCAAAACTATCTAGCACGCGGACAAAGTTACTATGTTAGAACTGTACGTGCGCAATATAGTACACAAGATATATTTATTTGTATACAAAATATGTATAAATACAGTGCCAAATAATGTATAAATAAACTCATGTTCATGAGTACAAATTGAATAATAAATTGTTTGCATATAAATGCATCCAATCAAGAAACTTATGGGCATCTCATAAAGCCATTGATATACAAATGGAACCATAAGCTTGGAAAACAGAGTTCATGGAGTAATTTTTAAATTCAGAAAGCACATTCCCCATTTGTACTATAAAGCACAATTGCGTGTATATTCTACTTATTTCTTCGTTCTTTATTTGGCACTAACCAGTAAGCCGTAACCTAGGCATACAAAACACACGACACACTCACGCACACATCACACACACAAGAACAACACACACGCATCCAGAGAACCATAAATTTGTCCGGAAAACGTTAATTTGTGATCACTTTCCGTTTTGAGGTTCATGGGGGTGCGAACCCCTCCTGGTATATTCTACTTTAATTATGTGAAACAGGGGTGGTTTTTTTTTCCTTTTGCATAATTTATAATGCAGGTTAGTTTAAGGTAAGCCGGGGAGCAAAGCATAGTGTTACACATGGGGTATATCATTTTGTACAGGAACAAAAGATCTTGTGATTATGTCTCATCTTATTATTTAATAGTGCTAAGTACAATTATTAAAGAGAAATGCAAGAGGAGGACAGCCAAAGAAATGTTTTCTATCAGGGATCAGGGGCGGAGCAAGAACTCGTCTCATGTGACAACCAAGGATATTCATTCAAAACAATGTTTAACCTACCATAAGAAACATATATAGTTTGAGTAAACTATATCAAACTACCCTTAATTGTCATCAGCAATATAGCGAGCTAACTTAAAGTGTTACTTTGGAGGGCATTTAATTAGAAAGAAAACCCTTTAAAAACCAAAATTTAAGGAATTTTAATACTATAAGAAAAGTAAGATAAGTTAAGTGAAAAACCTTGATGGTTAAAGGTATTTTAATGTGATTTACTCATACAGTTCTGGACTAAAAATGCATGATTGTTTTCTTAAAATCACAAAACACAAATGTAAGCTCAGTATGAAATGTTTTTTTAAAATCCCAAAACACAAATGTAAGTTCAACTTTTCTTACACACACACACATAGATTAATGGAGGAAAGGTGCCATAGAAGGGAATTTCCTCCTATGGCGTCGGAAAAATGCACCCTCCATGAATCTTTTCGACGATCGGCATACATCATCTCTATCTTTATCATCTAAGATGTGGATACACCAAATTTCTTGTGATTATACCATTTTTTTACCATTGATTTAGTTGGTGCAAAATTAATGGTTTACCGACAACAAAACTTTTTACATTGCTAATTCAATGGTGAAAAAATGGTGGAATCACATGAAATTTGGTGTATGAACATCTTAGATGATAATGATGATGATGATGGATGCCGATCGTCGGAAAAAATGGTAGAGGTTGTATTTTTTCGACGCCATAGGAGGAAATCCCCTCCTATGACCTCTTTCCTCCATTATATATATATATATATATATATATATATATATATATATATATATATCAATATTCAAAATAGCGATAGCGTATTGCGTAGCGTTCTATTACTAAATAGCGAAAACGCAAAAAGCGTTGAGCATAGCGTAAGCTACATGAATTATTAATTATTACTATAATCATCTCATTTACAATAAATTATATTATTATAAAGATATAAAATTGGCTTGGGAACATAGAAAAATAAGTAATATAACAATATTTTTTACAGTAGTAGTTTCTCTGATCCTCGAAATTCCAAAAAAAAATTATTTTCAAAATTTTCAATACTTGAGTTCATATATATGATTCATACTAGATTAAACCTATCGAAAATCAATTAAAAAATCTCTATTTGAGAATCATGATTACTAATAATGATTTCAAATTAAGAGCTTAGAACTTTAATGAAACTGTATTCGTATGGTTTAGGATTAGATACTGAAATCTTAAGAAGTTCAATAGAAAATTTTATATGAAAATAGCGTACGCATAGCGTAACGTATACTATTTGTTAAAAAACATAAGCTATTTGAAGAAAAGACGTAAGCTACTTTGTATTTGAGCTTTTTTCCAAAGTTACGTAGCGAATATACTAACGTATGCTACGTAGCGCAAAATAGCGAGCTACGTAGCGAGTTATTTTAAACACACACACACACACACACACACACACACACACACACACACATATATATATATATATATATAGTGGGGAGGTGATCCATTGCAAATCGGTCCGTAATTTTTAAAAACGGAAACTCTCGATATACGATATATTTTAACGATCCGATCCGTTCAAATTGATCACCCTACCTTTAAATATATGTGTATGAAGAATCAAGAGATTTAAAGAGCTCTAGCCTATGTATCGATAGGTGCAAAAATGAACGCTTTTTGATAATGCAGCATAAAGTTCAACCGATGCATAGGCTAGAGGTCATCAAATCCTTTGATGTTTCATACACATATATTTGAGGGTAGAGTGACCAACTTGAACGGATCAAATCGTTGAAATATAGCGTAGATCGGGAGTTCCAATTTTTACGAAATGCGGACTGGTTTGCAATGGATTGTGTATATATAGTTCAACTGGGATCCTATCAGAAGGATTTGCAAATAAATCCTTTCCACTTTTTCACCATTAAATTAATTTTTGGATGTGTGCTAACAATTATGAATAAAAATTTTCATTTATTACCAAGTATAACATAATTGAATGAACAAATTCTAAAATTAATCCAATGATGAAAATGTGGGAAGGATTTGTTTCCAAATCCTTTCGATAAGATTCTAGTCGAACTATATATGAAGGGTTATATGACTTCTACTAGGATTCTATCGAAAGTATTTTGAATCAAATAAAATTCAAATTCATCAATATATTTAAAACACACTAATCAACACTGATAACAAAAGGTACAACCTTTAAGATGTAAATTAGTTTGATCTAGATTGTATATTGTTCATACAAGTAGGGCCGAGATGGTTATAACCGTCCCAATAGTCCTAATGGGTGTAGGGATTGACACTAGGGTCGTACGGATTGTGGACCGCGGCGGAAAAACATAACAAAGATTATAGAAAACACAGCACCAATCCAAATATAAGATCATATCAAATACTAGTAGTTGACAGAAACATGAGAAATTGAGGGGAGTTTAGGGGTTACAACCTTTGTAGCGTGTCCATCCAATCGTGGAAGACCCAAACTAAACTTCGTCTCCTCTGGAGCGAGCTTGCAATCCATTCTCTTTGCCGAAAATGATCCACAACGAGAAAACCCTAAATCAAGCTTCAATTTCAACAAATGCAAGTATCTTGTGAAGTAATATGATTCCAAACCTTTCTCGTGAGTGAGCCGATGAGAAGCAGTTAGCTCACAATATTTTTCCTCTCATAATTTTGCTCTCTACTCATTTCAAGTAAGAAGAAGAGAAAGAAGAGAGAGAAGATGCATGGTTGAATGAATGGAGAGGGTATGCTTATTTTTCATTTTAGAAATCATTTTCAAATTTAAAATTCAAGCCAGACTCTCCAAACCATAGTTTCACTATCCAACCTTTTCCTTTTCCTTTTTTCTTTTCTTTAAAAAGAAATGAGGTGTCTCATTATAAAATATTTAATGTATAACATTACATTAAAATTCTAGTTTGTGTATCTAACACATAAAGTACATGTATCATATATTTATACCCGTATTTGTATGGAATACGAAATACGAATGAGAGAGAAATATAATGTGAACTTAATACTAGAATATATATATCACCACATGATTTAATAATCCGGCTTAAATATAAACTAGCTAGTATTAAAAACTTCCGATTAACATACATGTATCCAATACACGTATTTAATCAAAGTCCCGCACATATTGCCATATGCACACTATCGTTTCGCCTGAGAGGGAAAAACCTCTGCATGGGAATCTAAAAACTCAATCAATACGCTGGCAGTAGGTTAGGATCATTTCCGACTGATCCGAAACACTTTCAGATCAATCCCCTCATGGGTTATCCCACAAGCACGTTGTTTACCGCCGGAAACCGGACTGAGGCGGGGGAGCGCGTCTAGCCTGAATTTGGGGGCAGATACTATATGGAACATATCTATCCACCTCTTCGAAGATACTAAATTGATTTATGGAACCATATATAGGAGGTTTGGATGGATGCGACCGTTGTATCAGATCAATCTCCCTATTTTAGATCTCTATTTATAGTAGAGGGTCCATTAGGGTTTATTGCAATTTATTTGATTTTAAGTGATTTTAAATTGATTCATATCAATTTAGAGGCCTTACACATATTTTGGATCTCGATCCAAGATTGATTTGATTTAGTTTGTTAAATTTTCAATTAGAAGATTTTGATTTTTGTAACAATTT